>CM077669.1:34613522-36061022 GCA_039707655.1 Elymus sibiricus | reverse complement strand
CCCTGATCAAGGGATCAGATTCGGGAACCTAGAGTTCTCCGTAGGCTCTCGAGGCGACCTGTCACTAACCGGGCTCGCAGTCTTGCCTGCCACGCCCGAAGACTCTAAGGCTTTAGCCTCAGACCCATCTTTTAGTCCTGCCCACGGGATCTACCCTGGTAAGGACCCAACTTTCAGTCCGGACCCGGTCGTAGTGCCAGACGTCCGGACACCTGTTCTTACCGAACACTCCCCCTGCGCGGACGCATCGGAGGTTAACTCAGGAAGCTCTGAACAGGCCGATCCGATCGAGCTCTCGATACTCAACGAGGCCCTATATCGGATCTCGTCGATGAAGATTGCGGACGACCCCACCCTGATCTATGCTCGGATTGGGCCTAAGACGGGCCAGGACGAATTTTTTGTCCCACCCACCACCCACTTAGTAGCCACTGTCAAGGATTTAACTGACATGTTGGACTATGCCTCTGAGGAGGCAGATTACATGGATGAGGAGGATCACGCCCTCACCCCCGTTAACACCGGGCGGTGGACTGCCACCTCCACATACGACGTCTACATGGTGGACACTCCGAAGAACGACGGCGACAAGTCGGATGAAGCGCCGTCAAGACGCCGAAAGCCACATAAACGGTCCACAGGGAAAAAGGGAAGAAGATCTATCGATGGCACCGGGGACGGAGACACCCCGGAAGACCACAGCAATCCCGAAGTCCCCGAACACCCGTTAGAGGGGCAGGAGAGGCCGGAAGACTGGCGCAATCCTGACGATCTAGATGATCCCGAGGACGACGATTACTTCCCTGATAATCCCAAAGATCAGGAACTGTTCAGGCAGCAGCTTATAGCTACAGCCCGCAGCCTGAAAGCAAAAGAACGACAGCTTAAAGCCGAACAAGACGACCTCAACGATCGATGGACGAGAGTCCTCTCAGCTGAGGAAGGATACGGTACCGGTCTATCAGACCAACCTAAGAGCTATCCGCGTAGAAGGCTGCTGCCACAATTCGACGACGAGCTCTCTGATACGTCGTCCCCTAAACATACACCATATGACAAGCCAGACCGCCTCCCTCGAGGACGAGACAGGACGGCCGACGACACCGGCTATAGGCCGACGATACCCCGTAGACGGGGAAAAGAGCCACAAGAGCTCGATGACAGGTTCGACTTGCGACACGACCTTGACCACCGAGCTGGTCGTACGCGATCCATCAACGGATCAAGAGGATACTCACCCGATGGACGGGAAGGGTACCGGCCTTGGCTCAACTGCAACTATAAAGGTCGGGAACGAAACCGGGCTAGGACAGACGCCAATCACCGGCACGACATAGCTCGGGTCAGAGGCGCTGCCCACCCACTGTGCTTCACGGACGAGGTGATGCAGCATCAGTTCCCGGAAGGGTTCAAGCCCGTAAACATAGAACAATACGATGGGACAACTGACCCAACCGTATGGATCGAGGATTTCCTCCTCCACATCCACATGGCACGAGGAGATGACCTCCACGCCATCAAGTACCTACCCCTGAAGCTCAAGGGGCCAGCTCGGCACTGGTTAAATAGCCTCCCCGAAAACTCTATTGGGTGTCGGGAGGACCTTGAGGATGCATTCCGATCTAACTTCCAGGGCAATTATGTTCGGCCACCGGACTCCTCCGACCTAAGCAACGTCGTTCAGAAGCCAAGAGAATCTGCGCGGCTATTCTGGAATCCGTTCTTGACCAAGAAAATCCAGATCATTGACTGCCCGGACGCTGAAGCAATAGCCTCTTTCAGGCACAATACTCGGGATGAGTGGCTGGCCCGTCAGCTTGGCCAGGATAAACCAAGGACAATGTCCGCCCTTACAGCACTCATGACTCTCTTTTGCGGCGGCGAGGATAACTGGCTAGCAAGACGTAGCCACAACCCCGAAGACCCCGGAACCTCCGAAGTTCGGGATGGAAATGGGAAACCAAAGCGCAACAAGAACAAGCGCCGGCACAACACTAGTGATGCCGATGACACGGCTGTTAACGCCGGCTTCCGCAACGCCCGGCCTGGGAAGCGGAAGAAGCCTCCTAAAGGCAACCGCGACGGACCCACCCCGCTGGACAAGATCTTGGAGTGGCCTTGCCAGATCCATGGCACACAAGAGAAGCCTGCCAACCACACCAACGGTAACTGTTGGGTATTCAAACAGGCCGGCAAGCTCGCATCCGAGGACCAAAGCAAGAGCCCACGCAGCGAGGACGAGGATGAGTTCTATGGTATTCCAGGGCAATTATGTTCGGCCACCGGACTCCTCCGACCTAAGCAACGTCGTTCAGAAGCCAAGAGAATCTGCGCGGCTATTCTGGAATGGATTCTTGACCAAGAAAATCCAGATCATTGACTGCCCGGACGCTGAACCAATAGCCTCTTTCAGGCACAATACTCGGGATGAGTGGCTGGCCCGTCAGCTCGGCCAGGATAAACCAAGGACAACGTCCGCCCTTACAGCACTCATGACTCGCTTTTGCGGCGGCGAGGATAACTGGCTAGCAAGACGTAGCCACAACCCCGAAGACCCCGTAACCTCCGAAGTTCGGGATGGAAATGGGAAACCAAAGCGCAACAAGAACAAGCGC
Source organism: Elymus sibiricus (assembly GCA_039707655.1). NCBI lineage: Eukaryota > Viridiplantae > Streptophyta > Magnoliopsida > Poales > Poaceae > Elymus > Elymus sibiricus. Next base: position 36,058,407 of record CM077669.1, on the reverse strand, counting down.
CGGCACAACACTAGTGATGCCGATGACACGGCTGTTAACGCCGGCTTCCGCAACGCCCGGCCTGGGAAGCGGAAGAAGCCTCCTAAAGGCAACCGCGACGGACCCACCCCGCTGGATAAGATCTTGGAGTGGCCTTGCCAGATCCATGGCACACAAGAGAAGCCTGCCAACCACACCAACCGTAACTGCTAGGTATTCAAACAGGCCGGCAAGCTCGCATCCGAGGACCAAAGCAAGAGCCCACGCAGCGAGGACGAGGATGAGCCCCGCGGTCCGATCGGTGGCGGACAAAAGAAATTCCCTCCAGATGTAAAAACAGTAAATATGATGTACGCCACTCATATACCCAAAAAGGAGAGGAAGCGCGCCCTTCGGGATGTCTACGCCGTAGAGCCTGTAGCCCCGAAGTATAACCCATGGTCGGCATACCCGATCACCTTCAATCGATGTGATCACCCGACCAGTATCCGTCAAGGGGGTTTGGCCGCCCTCGTCCTAGACCCCATCATAGACGGGTATCACCTCACTAAAGTCCTAATGGACGGAGGAAGTAGCCTCAATCTGATTTACTCAGACACGGTGAAAAAGATGGGCATAGATCCGTCAAGGATCAAACCCAGCAACACTACCGTTAAAGGAGTGATCCCAGGCGTTGAGGCCCGATGCACGGGCTCTGTAAGCCTGGAAGTAGTGTTCGGCTCGCCCGATAACTTCCGAAGCGAGGACTTGATCTTCGACATCATACCTTTCCGCAGCGGTTATCACGCCCTGCTCGGCCGTACAGCGTTCGCTCGCTTTAACGCCGTCCCACACTATGCATACCTCAAGCTCAAAATGCCCGGCCCCAAGGGGGTCATTACTGTGAACGGCAACACGGAGCGCTCCCTCCGAACTGAGGAACATGCGTTGGCTCTAGCGGCCGAATTCCATTACACTGATGATCGGCAAATGCCGACATCTGCTGTAAAGGCACAAAAGGTTGGGAAGCGAGCTCGATTTCAACCCGAAGTCCCAGAACCTTCTTCTCCCCATAAATAGGGACTCGCCCCCCATCGCATGGCCCTAGGACCAGCGAAGTACGTGCCGAGGAGGCACAACTTCGCGCTTAAAATCCCATGGGCGGCGGTGGGGAAATGCTATCAAACGGTAAGTGTTCGGCTAGACCGAACTATCACCGTTAAAAGTCTTCGGGCACACTACAGGTACCATAAAGTACATACTACGGCGTAAAGCTCATTCATCGGCAGCTTCTCAAGACTTTTCTCAAAAGTCCGCTCGCCGAACAGTACACCCATAGCGGTATACAACTCTTTGGGAGACGCAGGAGCGGACAATCGACAGGGCACGTCGAGGACGTCAGGTCACCTATCGAAGACCCTTGGTACAACGCCTCCTGTAAGGTTTATATTTCATTTTTTATACCTGTAAACAGTTGTATCGGCACTTTGAATAATATAAGAGTTGTTGAGCAAAATACAGATCCTTTATGTATGATCTTTTCGCTGTCTTTTTTTGGACACACCCTCTATTTTCTCCCTCTTCTTGCGAACCTGTTTCGGTATATTTCACGATGCAACCGGCTAATAGGCCGGTGGCTCAAACTTACAAAATCGCCCTAAGCACAACTGGTTTTGCGTCCGGCGTCTTGGAATTCCGCTTTATATGCATTGGTTCCGAACTATGTCTTGGGTCAATAGTTGGGTTGCCCGGATCCTGTGCTTGCCCCTTTATGTTCCGCTCGTTCGGCTAAAAGGGCAAAGGGAGAACCACTGCGATTGTGCTTCCGGCTAGCCTGGTCAAGCACCTCAGCGGAGAAAGCCGAAAACTGACTTTCATGGTATGTGAGAACTGGTCTGCGAATCCGAGCTTAACTAAATCTCGTCAGAGGTTATTCCGTGTCATACGATGGGTTTGGTATTAGTACAAACCATGTGATATATGCTTTGGCCACGGTTCATCCGAACATCACAAACACCTGGGGGCTAGTCATCAGTCCCCTGCACTCCTTTCTCGCGCCCCTACGGCTAAGTGAAAGTAATAAAGCATTACAGTCTGATTGCCTTGTCCGCCCCACACTACCGCCTTCGGGTACCGATAGCTCGGCTAAGGGTCACAGTGCGTTGGCAGAGACACCCCGCGCAGTATCTACATGGGGGCTGAAGCCGATGACTCGCAACTTTCAGTTTCAACGGCCACACGGGAGTTATAAAGGATGCAAAACATTAAAGACATGATAAACCATGCATCTCAGATATAAACGCGTTAAAAGGTCTTCGGACATATTACAACGCATCTACTCATAAACGTCTTATCCCGAACACTGAGCCTCTATTGCCCGAGCACCCTCCATTACTCCGGAGAAGTACAACTTGGGGCGCCTATGCTCCTTTCCAGGAGGCGGAGGGGCGGTGGCTATTTTCATTGGATCCAGCCCCGGCCAGTGCACCATGGCCTTTGCGAAGGCCATCCGAGCTCCCTCGATGCAGGAGGACCGCCTTAGTGCGTCGATCCGCGGCGAGGCGTCGCTTAGCTTCTGCACCAGGCCGAAGTAGCTGCCCGGCAGTGGCTCGTTGGGCCATAGCGGGATGCAGAGATCCTTCATGGGCGGCTCCGCCATCCGGTGTAGCTCCATCAGCTGCTTCAGCTGCTCAACAAGTAGAGGGGAGCGCTCGGGGGCTTCGAACTGCGCCCAAAACAGCCGAGCTTCATCCTCCTCTCCTTGCGAAGCATAAAACTGGTCCGTGTCCGCTGTGCTCTTCTGGAGGTCCGAGCAGGTGCCTGAGGAACGCCATACTTGGGTAAGCAATTTGAGCTTGCTATCCCCGAAGACACACTGCAATGAAAATGGCTTACCATCCATGATAGCCTTGGCCTGGCTAACTTCCTCTTCAAAAGACCGCCTATCCACCCGCTCCTTTTGGAGATTGGTTTTCAGGGTGGATAGTTCGGCGGCGTGCTCCTTGCCTTTTCGCTCAAGGGCCTCGCACTTTTGGCCGGCGTCCTTGAGCTCTTGTTGGATTTCCTCCACCCGAGCCTCGTGCTTGTCGTTGGTGGCTCTTAAGGCGGATAGCGCCGTAGCCGCTTCTTTGGCTGCCGCCTTCTCAACCGCAGCCTCCTGCTTCGCCTTCTCAAGCTTGGCCTTGAGCTTCTCGATTTCCTTCGCCGAGGCTGCATAAGCATTAAACATATCAACAATACTGCGTTGACAGTAGGGTAATGGAGAATTTGGATACTCCAATCTGGCATACCTTGCGCCTCGTCGAATCTCTTGTTAAGAGTGTCAAGCTCGTCTTCGGAGCTCTTTAGCTTCCGATTTAGCTCGTCCAGCTCGGCAGCATTGGCAGCCGCCGCCGTCGACGAAGCCTGTAAAAAACATAACCATATCAAGTTACATGGGTTAAAAACTTCCGAACTGTCATAAATATGATCCTGTGTCTGGTCCTTTTAAGGGCTGTTAGGACATTCCAAACTAATATTGTCATGTACATAGTTCGGATAATGATCTATGATTGACCCCCAGGTAAGTTTTTCCAAACTCACCTAGGGCTCGGGGGCTGCCGTGTATATAATGATAACACAAAAGAAATTAATATTTCACAAACAAAGCATTACGTGGCTCACCTGAAAGCCCGTCAGGATACTGTTGAAGGCCTCCTTCAGTCCGCTGTCTACAGACTGAATGCTTTGCAATACCGCACCCAGTGGTCCCCGGAGATGGTGGCGCTTGACAGAGCCTCCCCCATAGCTGACCACCCAGTGGTCGGCGGCGCCTGTGGGGATCGGTTGACCCGATCTCTAACCGGGGATTGAACCGCTGCCTCCGGAGGCATGGTGCGCTCCGAAGACGGCCTTGGAGGTGACTGGACATCTCCTCGTCCGGTCTCATCAGTATCTGGGAGGGGCTTCTCCCCCGGGTCTTCGGCGGCCGAGGTGTTAGCCTCGACCGTGACGTCGTCGCCCCCACCTCCGGTGTCCGGCTCCAAAGGAGCCTATTGGGAGGACACCTCCGCAGCATCCTTCGCGGCGCCCGGAGGAGAGGGGTGCGACATGTTCCCGCTCTCCGCTAGCTCGGCGGGCGGGGTCTCCACATCCGAGACTTGATCGGTGGGGAGAACACGCGGTGGGCTGCAAGTTAATAGGCGCTCACATATTAATGACGTTTGAAACTTAGTACTAAAAACAGCTCGGGAGGTCTTCGGATCTTTAGCTTCGAGCTGGGGGCTTGACCCTGATGTTCCTTCGCGGAACCCTCTCGAAGTCCTCGGACTCGGTATCCGAGTCCGAACTATCGTCGGACAGAACTACCTATGTCCGACGTGCTTTCTTCTGGGCAGGAGGAGGTATATCCTCTGAGGCGTCCGATGATGCCGCCCTCTTTCCTGCAAGGGGGGAATCGCCTCCCCCCTCACCCTCTTGCTCCTCCTCTTGATTCGAGGAGGCGTGGGTTTCCTCGGACGCAGCCCCCGGCTAGTCCTTGATGCGCAGGCCTGTTCGGCCTAGTTTCTTCTTCTGCTCCTTCTTCTCTTGCGCCTTGTAAGGTGCCACGACGAGCATCTCCGATAGCAGCTGGGACCTAGGGTCTTCGGGCTGCGGAGCCAGGCATTTGATGCCCGTGGCCTTGCTCAACCATTCCCGCGAAAGTAAACGGAAAGCACTTAGACGTTCTTCGAGGAAAAGGAAGCCGATCAGATAAAACTATGTCATACCTCGGAAGGGGGCTTATCGGCGCGCAGACCCTGGTCCTCCTTCTTGGCCGGCTAGTTCTCCTGCGCCTTGAACAGCGCCTTCCATAGCTTCTTCCGAGTGGTGCGGAAGAGCTGACGAATCATAGCATCATCGTCAGACCGATAAGTCCACATGGGAGAGGCCCGACGCTGGCAGGGGAGGATGCGCCACCGGAGCATAATCTGGACCACGATGGTCAGCCCGATCCCGTCCTTGATGATGGAGGCGACGCGCCTCTGCGGGTCGTCCACCTCTGTGTCCGGCCCCCAATAGAGGCCCTTTCGGACCCACGAGGTCAATCTGGTCGGGGGGCCGGATCTGAATTCGGCAGGAACAGTTCCGCCCTCCTCCCTTGGCTCGGTGATGTAAAACCACTCTTTTTGCCAAGTCTTGATGGTGTCGATGAAGGTGCCGGATGGCCATACCGTGCGGGGAAGCTTGCTGATGAACGCACCGCCGCAGTCTGCGTGTCCGCCCGCGACACTCTTCGGCTTGATGTTGAAAGTCTTGAGCCATAGTCCGAAGTGTGGTTCGACCCGCAAGAAGGCCTCGCAGACAATGATGAAGGCCGATATATGCATGAAGGAGTACGGCGGGAGGTCGTGGAAGTCGAGGCCGTAGAAGAACGTAAGGCCCCTAACCAAGGGGTGGAGCGGGAAGCTCAATCCTCAGATGAAATGAGGAATGAAAACCACCCTATCGCCTGGTTTGGGGGTGGGGATCACCTGGCCCTCCTCCGCAGCGCGGTGGAAGATATTGGCAGGGAGGTAGCCGGCGTCCTTGAGATCCCGGATGTCCTGGTATGTGACCATGGAAGCCTCCCACTTGCTGTTGGAGCCGGAGCTGGCCATGGCTGAGCTCGGAGGAAGAAGGGTGGAAAACCTAGATCTGGGCTCTGGAAGCTCGGAGATTGGGGAAGCAGGGATGCGAGTGGGAAGTGTGGTTATGCCTTAAGGTTTTTCTTCCCCTTTTATTGGGCTTGTCGCTGGTTAGCCTCCCTTCACTGCGCCGTGAATCCTCCGCTTCCCAAGACGTGCGTGCCGTTATACGTGCGTGATTAAACATATCCCGTGTAAAACAGAGCACGATCGGTGCATTGATGGATCGTGCTGGTGAAAACGGCCTCGAACCGCGAATCGAGTTTTTGCGACTGGTTTAGTGGTCGTGGTGGGCCGTGACCTTTCATCAGAAAGGTTGTCAGGAAACACTATTTACTCCCTGACGATTGGCCTTCAGGGCCGAGCTATTCATGGTGTTCAGACCATCTATGATCGGAAAAATTACACGTCGTCGGAGGCCGAACTAAACTCGGCCGATCACTATTTGGAGAAAGGAACTCGCCACGCAAGCCGAAGACTCTGATCATATGAAGCAGCTGGAGCTAAAGACCCTTGGCGTTGGCGGCTAGTTCGGGGGCTACTGAGGGAGTCCTGGTTTAAGGGGTCCTCGGGAGGCCGACCTATTTCTTATGGGCCGGACTATATGGGCCGCTTGCCGAGCATTGGATTGATCGAAGGCCCTGTCTCCAGGAAGGAAGCTTCGAGGATCGTGGCATATCCTCCACGTTTAAAGTAGTGAATAGGCATGTTTATCCCTTTGACATGTAACGTACCCTGTGTAAACCCTAGCTACCCTCGGCATCTATATAAGCCGTAGGGTTTTAGGTTGTAGACGAAGTGAGAACTCATCTGGGGTTTAGCTATACAATCTCGAGGTAGATCAACTCTGTAACCCTTATACCATCAATATAATCAAGCAAGACGTAGGGTATCAGCTCCATAGGAGTCCCCGAACCTGGGTAAACATTGTCTCCCCCTTCTCCTGTTACCACCGATTCTAGTCTCACAGCTCGGGACCCCCTACCCGAGATCCGCCGGTTTTGACACCGACAGCGGGCTTGCCCCCTCCCGAGGACTGTGGGGCGGTGCGGGGGGAAGAGGGTTTACCACCACTGCAATACGTCGTTTGTGCAGACAAGCTGTTGGAGTAGAGGTCCGCAGAATGGCGAGCGGAGGCGTGCTGCTCCATGCCAAGGAGGCGCGCACAAAGATCCTATTGACAAACTGGGAGAGGACTTGCCTTGATGACTTCGACAAGGGCGTCATACTCCTCATCCAACCCACTAAGGAGGTAGGAATTGAACTCCTCATCAAGCAGTGGCTTAGCAATGGAGGCAAGTGTGTTGGCCAAGCCCTTTACCTTGTTGAAGATGGCGGTGATTTTGAGGTCACGCTTCTTTACTTAACCAAACTGAGTGTGAATCGACATAGACTACGCCATAGAGTGCAAAGTAAAAATCGTCTCAAGTGCAGTCCAAGCATCATGAGAAGTAGCAGCATATAAGACCAGTCCAGCGACATCCTCAGTGAGAGAGGACTGAATGGCTGAGAGTATAGCTTGGTCCTGAGCAATCCACCGATGATACGCCGATTGAAATGGTGGCGGACATGGTAGTGTGCCATCAACAAAGCGTTCCAGGTAATGACTGCGAAGCAGTAGGAGCACCTGCGCCCGCCAGTACAAATAGTTGTGCGACTTGAGCTTCATGTGTAGAAGATGTGCCAAATAGAATGGCGACAATGACGGCGAGTGTGACGCCCCCGACTTAACCCTGCACCAATCATACACGCATTTATGCACGGTCAAGATCAGAGACTCACGGGAAGATATCACAACTTAACTCTAAACACAAATTTAAAATAATTCAAGCTTCATATTACAGCCAGGGGCCTCGAGGGATCGAATACATAAGCTTGAGTTCACAAGTCAGCGGAAGCAAACATTATCTGAGTATAGACATAAAATAAACAAGTCTGCCTTAAGAAGGTTGAGCATAACAACGACACTAGATCGAAAATGTGCAGGCCTCCTGCCTGGGAGCCTCCGAACTACTCCTGGTCGTCAGTGAGCTCCACGTCATAGTAGACTCCATCCTGGGTGTAGTGGCCTCCGTCGGGGTAGTAGTAGTCGTCAGCGGGGTAACCTGGCTCCTGGGCTCCGCCATCTGGTCGCGGCAATCATATCAAGAGGAAAAGGGGGAGCAAAGCAATGGTGAGTACTCATCCAAAGTACTCGCAAGACTGACATCAGAGCTATGCTAGATATGCACCAGTATCAAGGAATGGGGCTATATCTTTGGACTAAACTGCAGAAATGTCAGAAGAGGGAGAAAGCCTAGTCCTATCGAAGACTAGCATCTTCAGTGTCTTGCAATATTAGAAGAGTGCATATTAGCATTTCATAATAATGATATGTTGTTGTAACGCCCAGAGATTCCTTCTCGACTCCCTGCGAGAAAGCAATCCCGGAGCCATCATATTCACTTCAATCACAAGTAACCAGTTCTAGTTGTATTAAGTCAGGATACTTCCGAGCATCCGTTACCGTGGACACGGCTATTCGAATAGATCAACTTCCCTGCAGGGGTGCACAAACTTACCCAACATGCTCGATTAACTCTGGTCGGACACACTTTCCCGGTACTGCCCGGCCTCGGCTGATCGACACGCCATAGTCCTACCTAGGCTCAACAGAGAGGCCAGCACGCCTGTCTACATCCTAATCGCGGAGGGGTCATGGGACAATCTCCCTCTACAATCCTGCGCATTACATGGATGGCCAGTGTCAGTCCTGGCACCTCTTAATACAAAGACGGTGCTTAAGCGGGCCACTCGGGCGCGTGCCGCTCAACTATGGCGTCTGAAAAGCTGTCGGGAGAATGTACGACGAAGAGTACCCATATTTATTCCCGCGTGGTGGTTAGTGCAAAAAAGGCCAGAGGCCTACTCAGATCACATATCCAAACCAGTTAGTGTCTTGGGAGCTCGCGGCTACGATCAGTGCCCTACCATGTGTGGTCCCGTCGCCCCATCTCGAGGATGTGTGGCAAGGACAAAGAATGACCGGGCACGCCTGATGTCTACTACGCAACCTTCTTCTTGTAGACTCGTGCTGGGCCTCCAAGCGCAGAGTTTTGTAGGACACTAGCAAATTTCCCTCAAGTGGATAACCTAAGGTTTATCAATCCATGGGAGGCGTAGGATGAAGATGGTCTCTCTCAAGCAACCCTGCAACCAAATAACAAAAAGTCTCTTGTGTCCCCAACACACCCAATACAATAGTAAATTGTATAGGTGCACTAGTTCGGCGAAGAGATGGTGATACAAGTGTAATATGGATGGTAGATATAGGTTTTTGTAATCTGAAAATATAAAAACAGCAAGGTAGCAAGTAACAAAAGTGAGCAAAAACGGTATTGCAATGCTTAGAAACAAGGCCTAGGGTTCATACTTCCACTAGTGCAAGTTCTCTCAACAATACTGACATAGTTGAATCATATGTAAATCCCTCACGTGCGACAAAAAGTTCACTCCAAAGTCACAAATAGCGGAGAACAAACGAAGAAATTATTGTAGGGTACGAAACCACATCAAAGTTATCTTTTCCGATCAATCTTATGAGCTATCCCTATAAGTGTCACCAACAGCCCTAGAGTTCGTACTAAAATAACACCTTAAGATACACATCAACCAAAACCCGAATGTCACCTAGATACTCCAATGTCACCACGAGTACCCATGGGCTTGATTATACGATATGCATCACACAATTTCAGATTCATCATGTTCAATCCAACACAAAGAACTTCAAAGAGTGCCCCAAAGTTTCTACCAGAGAGTCAAGACGAAAACGTGTGCCAACCCCTATGCATAGATTCCCAAGGTCACGGAACCCGCAAGTTGATCACCAAAACATACATCAAGTGTATCAATAGAACATCCCATTGTCACCACGGATATCCCATCGCAAGACATACATCAAGTGTTCTCAAATCCTGTAAAGACTCAATCCGATAAGAAAACTTCAAAGGGAAAACTCAACTCATCACAACAAGATAGAGAGGGGAAAACTCCATATGATTCATCTATATTAATAAAGCTCGCGGTACATCAAGATCGTGTCATCTTAAGAGCACGAGAGAGAGAGATCAAACACATAGCTACTGGTACATACCCTCAGCCCCGAGGGTGAACTACTCCTTCCTCGTCATGGAGACCGCCGAGATGATGAAGATGGCCTCCGGTGATGGTTTCCCCCTCCGACAGGGTGCCAGAACGGGCTCCGATTGGTTTTTCATGGCTATAGAGGCTTGCGGCGGCGGAACTCCCGATCTAGGGTTCTTTCTTGCGGTTTTGGTATTTATAGGAATTTTTGGCGTCGGTCTCACGTCAAGGGGGTGCCCGAGGGGCCCACAAGCCAGGGGGCGCGCCCTAGGGGGGGGGCGCCCCCTAGGCTTGTGGCTGCCTCGGGACTCCTCTCTGGTATCTTATTGCTCCAGTATTTTTTATATTTTCCAAAAATATTCTTTGTAAATTTTCAGCCCATTCCGAGAACTTATATTTCTGCACAAAAAACGACACCATGGTAGTTCTGCTGAAAACAGCGTCAGTCCGGGTTAGTTCTAATAAAATCATACCAAAATCATATAAAATTATTGTAAACATGGCATGAATACTTCATAAATTATAGATACGTTGGAGACGTATCAGCATCCCCAAGCTTAATTCCTGCTCGTCCTCGAGTAGGTAAATGATAAAATAAATAATTTATGAAGTGTGAATGCTAGCAAGTGCACAAGTTTGATCAATGATAATTCCAATCACTTTTTCTAGCATCAATATAAACCATAAACAATAGCTCATCTCATAAAACTTCTCATGATCAAGTAACAAGCTATTCACATGTTAAAGTATAGACCAGAAAGTTTCTTGAAAACTAACAAATCATATTCCTAGTCATCGAACAATTGCAATTCATCTTATTTTCAGGAAGGGTCTATGTAAGAGCTTTGATTTAGCAAATTCCACATACTCAACTATCATATAGTCTTCCATGATTATTGAAACTCAAAGCATATTTTTAGAACAAATAGCATCCATCGAACACAGAGAAAGATAGGGGCTTAATGTTTCGCCTCCCAACTTATTTATCATATAGATAATTGTCAACAATAATAATTCATGATCAAATATATTTGTGTGGATATATATGTCTCGATCATTCCCCAACACATGACGCTTGCCAAGAGAAAAAGGCGAAATATAGGAAGTGGTGAAGATCACCATGACTCTTGCATAAAGGTAAGTACTAGCAAGTAAAAGATAGGCCCTTCGCAGAGGGAAGCACAGGTTGTCATGCGCTTTTTTTTTGGATGTGCAAACCCTTAATGCAAAGGAACATCACGTTGTATTGACCTTTGTGATAGCAACCTTTATTATGCTGTCCGTCGCTTTTATTTCTTTACCATCACAAGTTCGTACAACGCTTATTTTCCCTTATAATAAAAGATCATACATATTTAGGAGCAATTTTTATTGCTTTTTGCACCGATGACAACTTACTTGGCAAAACTGGTTTAAGGGTTTTTGGATGCACAAGTAGTATTTCTACTTGGTGCGGAAGTTTTGGCTAGTATGAGGTGGAAGCAAGCACCACATGTTGGAGGATCCATAACAATATAACTTCTATACAAATATACCCAAACATAACTCATTAAGTTGTCTTCCTTGTCCAATTTTAACTAATTTGCTCGAGTTTGAAAATAATTAATGAGCTCACAATCATAGAAGATGTCCAAGATAGTATATTTATATGTGGAATCTCTCTTCCTTCAATATTCTTTCATGAATTGTTCAAGTGACCAATACGGTGTTTGCTAACTTTCAATAAATTTTACCACCTATACTTATTATGTGTGAAGTCATTACTCCCCATGGGATAAGTTTATGAAGCATATTTAATTTCAGATTTATGATATTCAATTCATTCAACCATTTACTCATAGGATATAAGTGAAGCACGAGAGTGAATGACAAACTACTCCAAAAAGATATAAGTGAAGATCAATGCATAGTCAACAATTAAATAACTATGTGAGGACTCTCTCATCTAAGAATTTCATATCTTAAGCATTTTATTAAAAAGCAAGCAGAAGAAAAATAGCACTCCAAGAATAGCACGCATCATGTGAACGAATAAAAATTTAGGCTCAACATAGGCTAACCGATAATTGTTGATGAAGAGAGGTGGGATGCGTAGCATCCCCAAGCTTAGATGCTTGAGACTTCTCAAAATATTTACTTGGGGTGCCTTGGGCATCCCCAAGCTTGAGCTTTTGTATCTCGTTCAATCCTCTCATATCATGGTTTCACCTATTCTCAAAATCTTCATCCACACAAAACTCGAAAAGAACTCGTGAGATAGGTTAGTGCACATAATAATAAATCAACTCTTTATGTACTGCCAAGACAAGTTGCACAATAATTTTAAAAAATCATTTTAAAACATCATCTACTATTTACTATCATTTCCACAATTTATATCTACCAATATAGGCTATGGAAACTATAGGATAAGTAGATAACAAAACTATGACAGCAATCTGTCCAAACAGAACAATCTGTAGCAATCAATTAAACCAGTGTACATCTGTAAGTCAAACAATTATGAAAATTTAGGTCATGCTAAATAATTTATATGAAAATACTTTGTAAAAATTTCAGAAACTTTCCACGTTCCAGTAAAATATGAAAATTCAAACACTACAGCAAAAGTTTCTGTTTTTACACGGCACATATCAAACATGCAATTCAAGCATCCTAAAAGGCAATTCTTGGAAATTTTTATTGAAAAACAAGATTATAAATAACACCTAACAGAAAATAACAAAATATAATGATGCTCCAAGTAAAACACATATTATGTGATGAATAAAAATATAGCTCTAAGTAAGATATACCGATAATGTTGGAGACGAAAGAGGGGATGCCTTCCGGGGCATCCCCAAGCTTAGGCGCTTGAGTCTTCCTTGTATATTACCTTGGGGGTGCCTTGGGAATCCCCAAGCTTAGATTCTTTTCACTCCTTATTCTCTTCATATCGATGTCTCACCCAAAACTTGAAAACTTCAATCACACAAAACTTAATGGAACTTCGTGAGATGGGTTAGTATAATAAAGATAGATCATTAACTTAGGTACTGTCAATACACGATTCAGAATTGTCCCCACATGATACCTACTGTATTCTACCATTCCCATAATTTCTACCACTAAATATAAGCTATGGAAACACTAAAACAAGCAAACTATGCATGCAAAACAGAATCTGTGAAAAACAGAACAGTCTGTGAAGATCTGTAGTGTAACCATACTTCCCTGTCCCAAACAATTCTGAAAAATTAGGACAATTTAGGAAATTTGTATATAAATCACGTATCAAAACTTCAGATCAAAATCACGGTCCAGTGAATTTAAAAAATTCCTGGACTGAGAGCAAAAGTTTCTGTTTTTGCACAGAATCAAGTCAACTATCATCCACACTATCCCAAAGGCTTTACTTGGCACTTTATTGAAACAAAAGCTATAAAACATGATTATACAGTAGCTTAATCATGTGGACACACAAAAACAGTAGGTATAAATATTGGGTTGTCTCCCAACAAGCGCTTTTCTTTAATGCCTTTTAGCTAGGCATGATGATTTCAATGATGCTCACATAGGAATAATAATTATAACATGAAAAAGAGCATCATGAATCTCATGACAAGCACATTTAAGCCTAACCCACTTCCTATGAATAGGGAATTTGTGAGCAAACAATTTATGGGAGCAATAATCAACTAGCATAGGAAGGCAAAACAAGCATAACTTCAAAACTTTGAACACATAGAGAGGAAACTTGATATTATTGCAATTCCTACAAGCATATGTTCCTCCCTCATAATAATTTTTAGTAACATCATGAAGGAATTTCACAACATAAATATCACATAAAGCATTATCTTCATGATCCACAAGCATAGAAAATTTGTCACTCTCCACATAAGCAATTTTCTTCTCATTCATAATAGTGGGAGCAAACTCAACAAAATAACTATCATGAGATACTTGATTGACATAACCACTTTGAATATTAAAATCATGATGATGAGTTTCATGGTTACTATCACTCTTTATAGCATACATGTCATCATCATAATCATAATAGATAGTAGGCATGTCATTATCCTAACAAATTTGCTCATCAAAACTTGGGGGACTAAAAATATCATCTTCATCAAACATAGCATCCCCAAGCTTGTGGCTTTGCATATCATTAGCATCATGGATATTCAGAGAATTCATACTAGCAATATTGCAATCATGCTCATCATTCAAGGAATTCTCATTAAATATTTTCATAAATTCTTCCTCTACCAATTGAGCACAATTTTCCAAACCATCATTTTCACGAAAGACATTAAAAAGACGAACCAATTGATGCAACCTAAACTCTATTTTTTTTGTAGTTTTATTTTATAAAACCAAACTACTGAAAAACCAGAAACTAAAAGATTTAATTGCAAGATCTAAAGATATACCTTCAAGCAATCACCTCCCCGGCAACGGCGCCAGAAAAGAGCTTGATGTCTACTACGCAACCTTCTTCTTGTAGACTCGTGTTGGGCCTCCAAGCGCAGAGTTTTGTAGGACAGTAGCAAATTTCCCTCAACTGGATGACGTAGGATGAAGATGGTCTCTCTCAAACAACCCTGCAACCAAATAACAAAAAGAATCTTGTGTCCCCAACACACCCAATACAATAGTAAATTGTATAGGTGCACTAGTTCGGCGAAGAGATGGTGATACAAGTGTAATATGGATGGTAGATATAGGTTTTTGTAATCTGAAAATATAAAAACAGCAAGGTAGCAAGTAACAAAAGTGAGCAAAAACGGTATTGCAATGCTTAGAAACAAGGCCTAGGGCTCATACTTTCACTAGTGCAAGTTCTCTCAACAATACTGACATAGTTGAATTATATGTAAATCCCTCACGTGCGACAAAGAGTTCACTCCAAAGTCACAAATAGCGAACAAATTATTGTAGGGTACGAAACCACCTCCAAGTTATCTTTTCCGATCAATCTTATGAGCTATCCCTATAAGTGTCACGAACAGCCCTAGAGTTCATACTAAAATAACACCTTAAGATACACATCAACAAAAACCCTAATGTCACCTAGATACTCCAATGTCACCACGAGTACCCATGGGCTTCATTATAAGATATGCATCACACAATTTCAGATTCATCATGTTCAATCCAACACAAAGAACTTCAAAGAGTGCCCCAAAGTTTCTACCGGAGAGTCAAGACGAAAACGTGTGCCAACCCCTATGCATAGATTCCCAAGGTCACGGAACCCACAAGTTGATAACCAAAACATACATCAAGTGGATCAATAGAACATCCCATTGTCACCACAGATATCCCATCGCAAGACGTACATCAAGTGTTCTCAAATCCTTTAAAGACTCAATCCGATAAGAAAACTTCAAAGGGAAAACCAACTCATCACAAGAAGATAGAGAGGGGAAAACTTCATATGATTCATCTATATTAATAAAGCTCGCGGTACATCAAGATCGGGTCATCTCAAGAACACGAGAGAGACAGATCAAAGACATAGCTACTGGTACATACCCTCAGCCCCAAGGGTGAACTACTCCTTCCTCGTCATGGAAACTGCCGAGATGATGAAGATGGCCTCCGGTGATGGTTTCCCCCTCCGGCAGGGTGCCGGAACGGGCTCCCGATTGGTTTTTCATGGCTATAGAGGCTTGCGGCGGCGGAACTCCCGATCTAGGTTTCTTTCTGGGGATTTTGGTATTTATAGGAATTTTTGGCGTCAGTCTCACGTCAAGGGGGTGCCCGAGGGGCCCACAAGCCAGGGGGCGCGCCCTAGGGGGGGCGTCCCCTAGGCTTGTGGCTGCCTCGGGACTCCTCTCCGGTATCTTATTGCTCCAGTATTTTTTATATTTTCCAAAAATATTCTCCGTAAATTTTCAGCCCATTCCGAGAACTTTTATTTCTGCACAAAAAACGACATCATGGTAGTTCTGCTGAAAACAACGTCTGTCCGGGTTAGTTCTAATAAAATCATACAAAAATCATATAAAATTATTGTAAACATGGCATGAATACTTCATAAATTATAGATACGTTGGAGACGTATCAACGCCTCGTAATATCTCGTGGGTACCTTTTCGGTCCGGCCGACTTCACCTCAATTGCGGGTACCCTTTGGGCCGACCCGTCTTTCTCATTTAGTTCAGTGTAAAGTCAAAGTAACAGTGTGTGTATACATCAAGTGGAAATCCAAGGAATCACCCTCGATGGATCCCACTCGAGGTAGGTGTATGACAGAGTCGCTATCGGGAATGGGAAGGAGGAATCACCCTCGATACCCACAACCGATTAACTACGCTACAGAATTATCACCCTCGGCACTCGATAGTAGCTCTGCAGTGTCATACTTAGGGTTGTGATTGAGTCTTCTGTCTTCAAGTCCTCGGTGTCGTCGACGATGAAACAGGGGCAACATTTACAAAGGAGGGGGCCACAGGGTAACACTAACCATACCTATACTATGCATTTTATGATAGCAGGTAAAGTAGCAACAGTAGTAATCAAAAGCAGGCTATGCATCGGAATAGGATCAGACACAATACAGTAGCAAAATTCTAATGCAAGCACAAGGAAGTAAGAATAGGCGATATAGGAATGATCAAGGGGGTTTTGCTTGCCTTGTAACTCTGCTGCAAAAGACAGATCATCAGTGGCGTCGTCATAGATAGCAGTGGCGTTAGTCTCGGTGTCTACCGGAGAGAACAGGGGGAAGAAACAATAAATACAAGCAAACAGGTGCATCTTGATGCATGATATGACTACATGCAGTGCTAGGGGTGGCCTAACGCAGTACTACACGATGCAGACGGAGCAGGAGAATATCTGACGATATTTCCTGGGTCTTTGGTTTCATCGGACAGATGATCCAGAGGCGGAATGTTCCATGTTCATAATGTTAGAAGCATGGGATAGATGAATGGATGGCATATTTGGATTCTTTGGATTTTTCTGATCGATTTTTATTTATAAGTTATTTTCATCTGAGTTATAGAATATTTTCTATGTTTTTTCTAAGTTTTAAACATTTTCTGAAATTAACAGAATTAATATAATTCGAAAATTGCATTTATGATGTCAGCAGTCAACAGGGGGCTGACTGGTCAGTCCTGACCAGTGGGACCCATCTGTCATTGACTTAGTGTTTAACTAGAGTTTAACTTAATCTAAAATTCGATTAATTAGCAGGGGGCCCACATGTCATACTCTGTTTATTTAACAGAGTGGTTAATTAACCTAAACAGGGGTGGGTCCCAATGTCAGTGTCTAATAGGTGATTTAATTAGTGTCTAATTAAGTGCTACAGTAGTTGGGCCCAGTGTGAGTGGTTATTAGAGCCAGGATTAGTAGCTAATGACGGGGGCCCCACGCGTCAGTGACCCACCGTCGATTTGAACGCGGTGGCGTGTCGGAGTTGCTCCGGCGAGCACCAGAAACGCAGCGCCAGCCAGCATTTCGAGCGCCACGGCCATCTTCGAGACCCTGGAGGTGGCGCGCGTCGATCTGGGCCGTCAACAGCGCCGGTGGTGGTCGGTAGGGGCGTCAGCGACGAGCCGTGGCGGCGCAAGCTCTCGGGCTTCGGTTGAATAGCAGCAGTAGCACGTGGGCGACCATTTAGAGCGTGCAGGAGTACTCTATGCGTGCGTACGAAGCGAACGGGCTACCGCGCAGGACCAAATGGTCACTGGAATGCCGCCGGCGACGAGCTCCCGCGGCGGTGGGTTCGGCCGTGCGGTGAAACCTAGCCTAGAGGACGAAATCGAGCGCCTACTACTAGGGGTCTTGATGGTGGGCTCACCGCGGTTGCAGGGGAGAGGTCGACGCAGCTGGAGAGGCACTGCAGCAGCTGCAATGCCGAAGATGCTGCTGCCGCGACCGGAGTGGAAGAAGAGGAATGGGGCGATGATGCGGCGTGCTCCAGCTCGATTCCGTGCGTGAGAGGTCAAATGGGAGGCCTGCGGAGCTCCAGGGCGCGTCGGGATAGCTTGGGGTGGCCTGTGGCTACGTGCTTACCACCGCGCAGCCATGGCAGCGCTCGGGCGAACTCGAATGCGAGGGAGAGAGGCACAGGGAGGGGGTAAATGGGGCCGTAGGGTTTTGCGGGGTGAGATAGAGACCCCGGGGATGATCTTATCCTTGAGGGGGACCAGCAAGTCTCTTTACTCGTCCCATAATACAAGATCCTGTGACTAACCCCTTAGTAACATTGCTTGCAAGCTTCTTGTGATGTTGTATTACCGAGAGGGACCAGGGATACCTCTCTATCATACGGAGTGACAAATCCCAGTCTCGATCCATGCCAACCCAACAGACACCCTCGGAGATACCTGTAGAGCACCTTTATGATCACCGAGTTACGAAGTTATGTTTGGTACACACAAGGCATTCCACCGGTGTCAGGGAGTTGCATGATCTCATGGTCTTAGGAACAGATACTTGACATAAAGAAAGCAGTAGTAATAAACTAAGTGATACGATCAGATGCTATGCTTATGGTTGGGTCTTGTCCATCACATCATTCTTCTAATGATGTGATCCATCACATCATTCTTCTAATGATGTGATCCCGTTATCAAATGACAACTCATGTCCATGGTTAGGAAACCTTAACCATCTTGGATCAATGAGCTAGTCTAGAAGAGGCTCACTAGGGACACTGTGTTGTCTATGTAACCACACATATATCTGAGTTTCCGATCAATACAATTCTAGCATGGATAATAGACGATTATCATGAACAAGGAAATATGATAATAACTACTTTATTATTGCCTCTAGGGCATATTTCCAACACGTCCACCCTGCTATCCCAGGCTGCCGGCCTGGAACCCATCCTAAGATCGATGAAGAAGAAGAAGAAACTCGAAATTGAACAATCATCGCGCTCATGTCAAAGTTTCGCTTTACCTGTACCTGCACCTGTTGTTGTAGTAATCTGTGAGCCACAGGAACTCAGTAATCTCATTTCCAAGGGTATCAAGACTAGCAAAGCTTAATGGGTGGGGTATGGTTAAGTGGTGAGGCTGCAACAAGCACTAAGCATTTATTTGAGTGACTAACTTACGAGTACAACAACAAGAAGAGTGACGTACGCATAAGCGGAGGTGAACTAGTAATGATCAATAAGTGATCCTGAACACCTACTTACGAGTCAATCATAACCCCACCGTTTGCTCTTTCCGAACTCCCTCAAAAAGAGACGATCACGATTACGCACACGGTTGGTGTATTTTAATTGGGTTTACTTCAAGTTTTTTATAACCGGGTGTTAAACAAACTTCCAAGTTGCCACATAACCATGGGCATGGCTCTCAGAAAGATTTAACCCTCCAGGGGTGCTCCAACTCATCCATCACAAACTAGCCACAAGCTGCGCCGGAAAACCTCAACCTCGAGATAGCCCAAGGTATCCTTAGAGCCCGTGCACAAGACATTCGAGAAAGGTAAAACAAATCCAGGAAGGCCGCCCGACTTGCCGACAATCCCGATAGCACCATCAGCACTGGCCCCCCTGTATTATGTTAAATTAATCCGCGGGTTCATGGCGCCCTATGCACTACTAACGGTGTTCAGTATCATTATGTCGGGCAAATATAGTACCAATGTTGGGCCTTGCCAGAAAAGTCTTATCCCAAAATGAATAATCACGGGGGTCCCCATAACAACCCCAAGCATGTTAGGAGCGCTCAATATGGAACATAACACCGGTACACAAGTAAATAGGGCGGTAAAGGTGGAACAAAACACCGAGCAAAAGGCCAAGCCTTCCACCTTTTACCAAGTATATAGGTGTATTAAATTAAATAGTAATAATATTGTGATATCCCAAGATATCCATCTGTCACCTGGAAACAAACTGCACCTGCAACTAGCAACGCTATAAGAAGGGTCGAGCAAGCGGTAACTTAGCCAAACAATGGTCTGCTGGGAAGGTGGAGGATTAGAGGCTTACCATGGCATTTCGGGAGGCTTGACAAACAAGTAGTGGGGAGCAATACAAAGCTATAGAAATGAGACAACTAGCATGGCAATGATAGTAGTGGTATCCAGGAAAATGATCATCTTGCCTGAGGTCCCGCTTGGAAGATGAACGAATCCGTGAAGTAGATGAACGGGCGTAGTCAAAAGAATCCTCACACTCCGAACGCTTTCGAAACTCTATCGAGAAGAAGCAAATCCAGAAACAAACAAATGATATGGTAAACACCACAACATATTCATGACATGATGCACAAACAAGGATGATGCATGTTCATTCAAATATGCATGACATGGCAAGCACAACAATCAACTTCTACACATTAAGTGAAGCTCAATATGCAACGAGTTGCATATTGACGAAAATCCACATTTTGATTATCTAGTTCACTCTCGATTAGGTACTCAACAAGTTTAAATGTTGTTGACAAGGCAAGAGGTGAAGCATAAATAAACTAGACATTTAGGCAACTTTAAATGAGGCCGGAAACAACATATAGCATTTTCCGAGACAGTCCCATACGCAAATTATGAATTTGGTCCAGATCTGAACTAACTATGTTTTATGTTTGTTAAATAGAGAAACAACATGCACCATTTGATTCTACTTATCATTCTAGACGATTTACGTATATAGATCATTTAAAACGGAGCTACAGCCTAAAAGATATGACAAACACAAGATGCATATGTCATGAATGCAAAATGCATGCAAACAACACCCACAAACATGTTAAATCGTGGATGCAACAAGATATTATGAAACTACATGAAATTCTAGGCAAGTTTCATATATGGCATGTTCAAAACGGAGCAACGGTTCAACAAATACAACCAACACAAGTTATAGTGATAACCTGCCCAAAACAGCAACATGGCATTTTGCACACATCAAAACAACAACCTACAAGAATCTAAAATGCACAAACAAGACATGGGTAAGTAGAATACATGATACACAACAATGCATCTCATTGCAGCAAATTGAATAGAAGCATGGATCAATAGCAAATGAGCTCACAAGGTGGCTATTGGAACAACAATCATGACTTAGTGAAAATAACAGTTTTCCACAAACAGTTTTAACCTGAAGGCATATTGGCAGCAAGAAAAGCATATGCTACAGGACTTATAATGGCATGAAAATTTACAACAAGATAGTAGGCATGATGCACTTCATTTCATTCCACATGAGCATGGTCTAATTATGCACAGAGACATGGCTATCGTCAACACGACATTGCAATCTGAAGAAAACAGATTTAAGACTTAGTGAAAATAACAGGGTACAAGAGCAGCAGTTTTTAACCGATTAACATGTTTGACAGCAGAAATATCTATTATGCAAGTGCTATATATGTAAACTAATAGCACAACATGGTAGTCCATAACATGCTTTACAAAAGACTCCATGGGGCAAGACCAAAGGAGTTGTAGATCAATGGCAATTCACACGGCAAGACAGCAACAAAATATAACATATTCAGACAGGAATATTTTAGCATCTCAAAACAGCAACATTTTTGTAGCATGTTCACATGAATAAAACTATAGCTAAGCATGAGTTCCATGGTATGGCAAACATACCAACAGCAAGTAGACATGACCTTCTTCAAATTACTCCATTGGCACAACTTCATAGGGTGCATGGTTTGCTTAATATAATGCTCACAAAACGAAACTTATCGTTAACAGAAAAATAGATTTAACACGATAGCTACTTTAGAGCATCATATTGACATTATAGAGATGATTTGCATGGCAACCAATGGCATGGCATCAAAGTAGACATATCATAGAGAAATTCTCACAAAGGAACCACATGCAAAAGACCTACGGATTTGACGCAAAAGACCTACGGATTTGACGCAATCATCCACACAAGTTTGAATAAAGTAACAGTTTCGCAACTATGACGGGATGCACTTTTGCAATGCAATTTACAGCATCTAGATGAACTCTAATATGTACGCAAATGATTCCATGATGTAGAGCACAATGAGTAGACAAATTTTCATATAAGGATCGTCGCGATCTGATGAACAAGTGCAAAGATATAGCCCTCTAAAAAATGCATGCATGCTGTTGAAAACAGACAAAAAAGACTTTAGCCAAAAAAATGACCGAGTTTGAATCTGAGAGTGTAATAACCATACTACGCTCGGGCGCTGGATAAGGCGGGCGGCGCTCACTTATGGGCCGAGGTCGGGTCGGTGAGGCTAGGCGAAGCTGGCTGGCTGGCGCTGTGCTGGAGAGGCCGCGACCTTGGCATGCCTTTGGCCGGCACGAGGAGCGGGCATGGCATGGCCCGGGCACGGTCAATGCCTCGTTCCCGAGCGAGACGAGAAGCAGGGCTCCGGTGGCGCTCATTGTCTCCGGCGGGGCGACGCACTGGGCTCCGACGAGGAGCGGGGCGACTGGGAATGGGCGGATTCGGTCGAGCCCACCCGGATCTAAGGTGGAGAGGCACCGGTGGCGAGCTCCATGGGCAACGGCGGCCATGGCGCTATGGGGTCCTGCAAACCAGAGAAGGAGGAGAGGTGAGGGAGAGAAGCGGGAGGAGAGGAGAGGGAAGGCAGGGCGGCGAGGTCAACCCGGCTGCGGCGAGGCAGCGCGGCTCCGGCGAGGAGGTCCGGTGAAGGTGGCTGCCGAGGTCGAGGCAGGGGAGCGCGCATTGCGGGCGGCCATGGGAGGAGTCGGGGCGAGCTCGGGGGAGCCGGGGGACGGTTGCGGGCACCCCGGGCCCAGATGGGCTTGGGCGGGCCCCACGCGGGCTTGGGTGGGCCAGCGGCGCTGGAGGTAGGTGGAGGCCGTGGCGGCTGGAGGGCATGGTTTTCGATGCAAGCCAAGGGTTTGCCCAATTAGGAAGGCTAGCCTTCCTTTTATAGCAGGTTTGCTAGGGTTAGGCGATTTAGTCCATTTTCGGACCATTCGATCTCGATCGAACGGTCCAGAAGCGGAGGGGGGCTAGCTGGGCTAGTGGGCTGTGTAGTTGGGCTAGGTGGGGATGAGAGGGAAGGTGTGAGGCCCGTGACAGGTTTTCGAAATACCGAAATGTCCAACAATTTGGCCGGCTATAGTACCGCTACAGTTATCCGTTGGGGTATCAAACGACCTCCGAATGTGACGAAATTTGGCAGGCGGTCTACCTACAATATAATAAGACCGCTTGCCAACTTTCAAACCATTCCAAGAATGTTTTATACACACTTTTAAAAACAATATTTTAGAGATGCCACGGGCGCGTGCGAGTGTGGTTGGTCACAAAACGATCAACGATGAGAACGGAGAGAACTAGCAACTATGGACGGATGCAAGTTTTGAAAAATGACGGCAACGGAGTGCCGATGCTATGCGAATGATGCGAATGATGTGATGATGACTGTGGAAACCAAATAAATCACACGGCAAAACTCAAAATAAATGGAAGGCATCTGGAGCGTCAGTCTCGGGCTATTACAACTCTCCTCCACTAACCAGAGATTTTGAACCGAGATCTTAGAATGAGATGAGGAAGAGGAAAGGAAGAGTTAAAACTTGGTTGCTTCTTTGACAAATGAGTGAAACCAATGAACCTTGAAGGATACAAGAGATGAAGAATGGTATGAGGAAAAAGAAAGAATTCAAAAGAAATTTGGGCAGCACTTCGGTAGAAAGGAGAGGCAAAACTTGATAAGGTAGAAAGAACTTGAAAAGAGGACACTGTTGGGGAACGTTGCATGGGAAACAAAAATTTTCCTACGCACACGCAAGATCTATCCATGGTGATGAGCATCTACGAGAGGGAGAGTAGATCTACATACCCTTGTAGATCGCTAAGCGGGAAGCGTTAAGAAATGCGGTTGATGTAGTCGAACGCCTTCGCGATCCAAATCGCCAAGCGTCCCGCGATCCAATCACGATCAAGCCCGCGATCCAATCACGAACCGTCGCGCGATCCCATCACGATCCGTCCCGCGATCAAATTGTTGGGGAACGTTGCATGGGAAAGAAAAAATTTCCTACGCACATGCAAGATCTATCCACGGTGATGAGCATCTACGAGAGGGAGAGTGAATCTACATACCCTTATAGATCGCTAAGCGGGAAGCGTTAAGAAACGCGGTTGATGTAGTCAAACGTCTTCGCGATCCAAATCGCCGAGCGTCCCGCGATCCCATCACGATCCATCTCGTGATCCAATCTCGATCTGTCCCGCGATCCGATCATGATCCCATCATGATCCCTCTCGCGATCCAATCTCAATCCGTCCCACGATCCTATCACGATCCGTCCCGCGATCAAATCACGAATCGTCTCGCGATCCTGATCACGGTCCTTCCGATCTAGCGCCGAACGGACGGCACCTCCGCGTTCAGCACACGTACAGGTCGATGACGATCTCCGCCTTCTTGATCCAGCAAGAGGGAGCAGAGAGGTAGAAGAGTTCTTCAGCGGCGCGACGGCACGGCGGCGATGGTGGTGGAACAATTCCGACAGGGCTTCGCCTAAGCACCGCTGAAACTAGACTAGAGGAGAAACCGATCTAGATGAAGTAGAGGGAGCACGTGGCAATTAGGGTTAGCTCTCCCCTCTAAATCCTCTAGTATATATAGGAGGGAGGGAGGGTAGGAGGCAGCCTCAAACCCTCAAGGTTTGGCCGAAATTGGAGGTGGAGGAGTCCTACTCCAATCCTATTAGGAGTAGGATTCCTCCTCTCCACTTGGAAACCCTTTCCACCTTTCCTCCCAAAGCCACATGGGCCTTAGTGGGGGGCTCGGCCAGCCCACTAAGGTCTGGCTTGACTCCTCCCACAGCCCATGAGGCCCTTTGAGTCGAGACACCCCTCCTGATGGTCCCCGGCACCCCTCCCGGTACTCCCGGTACACTACCGAAATACCCGAAACTTTTCCGGTGACCAAAACGGGACTTCCTATATATCAATCTTTACCTCCGGACCATTCCGGAGCTCCTCGTGACGTCCGGGATCTCATCCGGGACTCCGAACAACCTTCGGTCACCACCATACATAACTCTACTATACCGAAACGTCACCGAACCTTAAGTGTGCAGACCCTGTGGGTTCGAGAACTATGTAGACATGACCAAGACACCTCTACGGTCAATAACCAATAGCGGGACCTGGATGCCCATATTGGTTCCTACATATTCTACGAAGATCTTTATCGGTTGAACCTCTATGTCAAGGATTCAGTTAATCCCGTACGCTGTTCCCTTTGTTCTTCGGTATGTTACTAGCCCGAGATTCGATCGTCGGTATCTCTATACCTAGTTCAATCTCATTACCGGCAAGTCTCTTTACTCATTCTGTAATACAAGATCCCATGGCTAACACTTAGTCACATTGCTTGCAAGGCTTATTGTGATGTTGTATTACTGAGTGGGCCCTGAGATACCTCTCTGTCACACGGAGTAACAAATCCCAGTCTTGATCCATGCCCACTCAACAAACACCCTCGGAGATACCTGTAGAGCATCTTTATAGTCACCCAGTTACGTTGTGACGTTTGATACACACAAGGTATTCCTCCGGTGTCAGTGAGTTGCATGATCTCATGGTCATAGGAACAGATACTTGACATGCAGAAAACTATAGCAATAAACTGACACGATCATATGCTATGTTTATAGTTTGGGTCTTGTCCATCACATCATTCTCCTAATGATGTGATCCCGTTATCAAATGACATCTCATGTCTATAGCCAGGAAACCTTAACCATCTTTGATCAACGAACTAGTTAACTAGAGGCATACTAGGGACACAGTGTTGTCTATGTACCCACACATGTATTTGAGTTTCCAATCAATACAATTATAGCATGGATAATAAACGATTATCACAAACAAGGAAATATAATAATAACCAATTTATTATTGCCTCTAGGGCATATTTCAAACAGTCTCCCACTTGCACTAGAGTTAATAATCTAGTTAACATCACCATGTGTTTTACATTGTTATGAATCTAACACCCAATGAGTTATGGGGTTCGATCATGCTTTGCATGTGAGATGGGTCTTTAGTCAACGGGTCTGCGACATTCAGATCCGTGTGTACTTTGCAAATCTCTATGTCATACTGTAGACACTGCTACCACACTCCACTAGGAGCTATTCCAAATGGCTGCTCCACTATACGTATCCGGATTGCTACTCAGAGTCATCCGGATTGGTGTTAAATCTTGCATCGACGTAACCCTTTACGACGAACTCTTTATCACCTCCATAATCGAGAAATATTTCCTTAGTCCTCTAGTTACTAAGGATAATCTTGACCGCTGTCCAGTGGTCCACTCCTGGATCACTCTTGTACCCCTTGACAGACTCATGGCAAGGCACACACAGGTGCGGTACATAGCATGGCATACTATACAGAGCCTATGGATAAGGCATAGGGGACGACCTTCGTCCTTTCTCTTTCTTCTGCCGTGGTCGAGCTTTGAGTCTCACTCAACTCCACACCTTACCAATCAGGCAAGAACTCTTTCTTTGACTGATCCATTTTGAACTCTTTCAAAATCTTGTCAAGGTATGTACTCATTGAAACTTTTATCAGACGTCTTGATCTACCTCTATAGATCAGGATGCCCAATATTTAAGTAGCTTCATTCCAGGTTTTCCTTTGAAAAACTCCTTTTCAAACAACCCTTTATGCTTTCCAGAAATTCTACATCATTTCCGATCAACAATATGTCATCCACATATACTTATCAGAAATTCTATAGTGCTCCCACTCACTTTATTGTAAATACAAGTTTCTCATAAACTTTGTATAGACTCAAAAACTTTGATCACCTCATCAAAGTGTATATTCCAACTCCGAGATGCTTGCTCCAGTCCATAGAAGGAGCGCTGGAGCTTGCATATATTTTAGCATCCTTAGAACTGACAAAATCTTCCGGTTGTATCACATACAACCTTTCCTCACGGATACCGTTAAGGAAATGATGTTTTGACATCCATCTGCCAGATTCCATAATCGAAAAATGCAGCAACTGCTAACATAATTCCAACAGACTTTAGCATCGCTACGGGTGAGAAAGTCTCATCGTAGTCAACTCCTTGAACTTGTGAAAAACCCTTTGCCACAAGTCGAGCTTTATAGATGGTGATATTACGTTCCGCGTCCGTCTTCATTTTAAAGATCCATTAGTTCTGAATGGCCTTCCACCCTTCAGGTAATACTTCCAAAGCACATACTTTGTTTTCTTACATGGATCCCATCTCGGATTGCATGGCCTCTAACCATTTCTCGGAATCCGGGCCTATCATCGCTTCTCCATAGCTCATAGGTTCATCGTTGTCCAACAACATGACCTCTAAGACAGGGTTGCCGTACCACTCAGGAGCAGTACGCGTCCTTGTCGACCTACGAGGTTCGATAGTAAATTGATCCGAAGCTTTATGATCATCATCATTAACTTCCTCTTCAACTAACGTAGGCTCCACAGAAACAACTTTCTGCGCTGCGCTACTCTCTGGTTGAAACAAAGGTTCAACAACCTCATCAAGTTCTATCTTCCTCCCACTCAATTCTTTCGAGAGAAACTCTTTCTCAAGAAAGGACCCATTTTCGCAACAAACACTTTGTGCTTGGATCTGAGATAGAAGGTTTACCTAACTGTTACGTTAGGGTATTCTATGAAGATGCATTTGTCCGCTTTGGGTTCGAGCTCATCAGGTTGAAAACCATTTCCACATAAGCGTCGCAGCCCCAAACATTAAGAAATGACAGCTTAGGTTTCTGCCAAACCAAAATTCATACGGTGTAATCTCAACGGACTTAGATGGTGCCCCTTTTTAAAGTGAATGTAGTTGTCTCTAATGCATAACCCCAAAACAATAGTGGCAAATCGATAAGAGACATCATAGTACGCACCATATCCAATAGAGCACGACTACGACGTTCGGACACACCATCACACTATGGTGTTCCAGGTGGCGTGAGTTATGAAACAACTTCCACATTGTCTTAAGTTTTATACCAAACTCGTAACTCAGATATTTACCTCTTACGATCATATCGTAGATATTTTATCTTCTTGTCACGATGATCTCAAACTTCACTCTGAATTTGTTTGAACTTTTCAAACGTTTCAGACTTGTGTTTCATTAAGTAAATATCCCCATATCTACTCAAATCATCAGTGAAGGTAGGAAAATAATGATATCCACCGCACGCTACAACACTCATTGGACCGAATACATCACATGTATCATTTCCAATAAGTCACTTGCCCGCTCCATCATACCGGAAAACGGGGTCTTAGTCATCTTGCCCATGAGGCATGGTCCGCATGTCTCAACCGATTCGAAATCGAATGAGTCCAAAGATCCATCAGCATGGAGTTTCTTCATGCGTTTTACACCAATATGACATTCAGCGGCAGTGCCACAAGTATGTGGTACTATCATTATTAACTTTGTATCTTTTGGCATCAATATTATGAACATGTGTATCACTACGATCAAGATTCAATAAACCATTCTCATTGGGTGCATGACCATTGAAGGTATTATTCATGTAAACAGAATAACCATTATTCTCTAACTTGAATGAATAACCGTATTAGAATAAACATGATCTAATCACGTTCATGCTCAACTCAAACACCAAATAACATTTATTTAGGTTCATCACTAATCCCGAAGGTAGAGAGAGCATGCGATGGTGATCACATCAACCTTGGAAACACTTCCAACACTCATCGTCACCTCACCCTTAGCTAGCCTCCGTTTATTCCGTAGCTTTTATTTCGAGTTACTAACATTTAGCAACCGAACCGGTATCCAATACCCAGGTGCTACTAGGAGTACTAGCAAGGTACACATCAATAACATGTATATCAAATATACTTCTATCGACATTGCCAGCCTTCTTATCTACCAAGTATCTAGGGTTGTTCCGCTTCAGCGACCGTTCTCCTCATAATAGAAGCACTTAGTCTCGGGTTTGGGTTCAACCTTGGGTTTCTTCACTAGAGCAGCAACTGACTTGCCATCCATGAAGTTTCCCTCCTAGCCCTTGCCCTTCTCGAAACTAGTGGTTTCACTAACCATCAACACTTGATGCTCCTTCTTGATTTCTACCTTCGCGGTGTCAAACATCGCGAATAGCTCAGGGATCATTATTTCTATCCCTGGCATTTTATAGTTCATCACGAGGCTCTAGTAGCTTAGTGACAGTGACTTGGAGAACTATATCAATCACTATCTTATCTGGAAGATCAACTCCCACTCGATTCAAGCGATTGTAGCACCCGGACAATCTGAGCACATGCTCACCGATTGAGCTATTCTCCTTCATCTTGCAGGCAAAGAATCTTGTTGGAGGTCTCATACCTCTCAACACGGGCACGAGCCTGAGATCCCAATTTCAGCTCTTAGAACATCTCATATGTTCCGTGACGTTCAAAACGTTTTGGAGCCTCAATTCTAAGCCGTAATGCATGACGCACTGAACTATCAAGTAGTCATCAGAACGTGCTTGTCAGATGTTCACAACATCTACAGACGACGCTTGAGGGGGTGGCGCACCGAGCGGTGCATTAAGGATATAAGCCTTCTGTGCAGCAATGAGGACAATCCTCAGATCACGGACCCAGTCCGCATTACTGCTACCATCATCTTTCAACTCTATTTCTCTAGGAACATATAAAAATTAAGGGAGCTACAGCGCGAGCTAGTAATCTACAACATAATTTGCAAAGACATTTTTACTATGTTCATGATAATGAGTTTAGTTAATCATATTACTTAAAAACTCCCACTCAAATTGACATCCCTCCGGTCATTCGAGTGACACATGATCCAAATCCACCAACTCAAGTCCGATCATCACGTGAGTTGAGGTGGTTTCAATGGTGAACACTTCATGCTGATCATATCTACTATATGACTCATGTTCGACCTTTCGGTCTCTTGTGTTCCGAGGCCATGTCTGTACATGCTAGGCTCGTCAAGTTTAACCCGAGTGTTCCGCACGTGCAACACTGGCTTGCACCCATTGTATGTGAACGTAGAGTCTATCACACCCGATCATCACGTGGTGTCTCAAAACGACGAACTTTCGCAATGGTGCACACTCGGGGAGAACACAATTTTATCTTGAAATTTTAGTGAGGGATCACCTTATAATGCTACCGTCGTCCTAAGCAAAATAAGATGCATAAAAGGATTAACATCACATGCAAATCATAAGTGACATGATATGGCCATGAACTTGTGCTTTTGATCTCCATCTTCAAAGCACCGGCATGATCTCCATCGTCACCGGCATAACACCATGATCTCCATCATCTTGACCTCCATCAATGTGTCGCCATGAGGTTGTCTCGCCGACTGTTGCTTCCACGACTATTGCTAACTCATAGCGATAAAGTAAAGCAAAAACGGCGAAAATAATTAAAGACAACCCTATGGCTCCTGCCGGTTGCCGTACTCATCGACATGCAAGTCGTGATATTCTATACAATACATGATCATCTCATACATCACACATATCTCATCATGTAATTGGCCATATCACATCACAGCATACCCTTCATAAACAAGTTAGACGTCCTCTAATTGTTGTTGCAAGTTTTACGTGGCTGCTACGGGTATCTAGCAAGAACAATTCTTACCTGCGCAAAAATCACAATGGTGATATGAAAATTGCTATTCAACCTTCTCAAGGACCGCCTTTGTCAAATCCGATCCGACTAAAGTGGGAGAAACAGACACCCGCCAGCCATCTTTATGCAACGAAGTTACATGTCAGTTGATGGAACCGGTCTCTCGTAAGCGTACGAGTAATGTTGGTCCGGGCCGCTTCATCCCACAATACCGCCGAATCAAGAAAAGACCAAGGGAGGAAGCAATCTGAATATCAACGCCCACAAACTCCTTTGTGTTCTACTCGAGATCTCATCTACACATAGACCTAGCTCATGATGCCACTGTTGGGGAACGTTGCATAGGAAACAAAAAATTTCCTACGCACACGCAAGATCTATCCACGGTGATGAGCATCTATGAGAGGGAGAGTGGATCTACATACCCTTGTAGATCGCTAAGCGGGAAGCGTTAAGAAACGCGGTTGATGTAGTCGAACGTCTTCGCGATCCAAATCGCCGAGCGTCCCGCGATCCCATCACGATCCATCTCGTGATCCAATCTCGATCCGTCCCGCGATCCCATCACGATCCCATCATGATCCATCTCGCGATCCAATCTCGATCCGTCCCACGATCCCATCAAGATCCGTCCCGCGATCAAATCACGAATCGTCTCGCGATCCTGATCACGGTCCTTCCGATCTAGCGCCAAACGGACGGCACCTCCGTGTTCAGCACACGTACAGCTCGATGACGATCTCCGCCTTCTTGATCCAGCAAGAGGGAGCAGAGAGGTAGAAGAGTTCTTCGGCGGCGCGACGGCATGGCGGCGATGGTGGTGGAACAATTCCGACAGGGCTTCGCCTAAGCACCGCTGAAACTAGACTAGAGGAGAAACCGATCTAGATGAAGTAGAGGAAGCACGTGGCAATTAGGGTTAGCTCTCCCCTCTAAATCCTCTAGTATATATAAGAGGGAGGGAGGGGAGGAGGCAGCCTCAAACCCTCAAGGTTTGGCCGAAATTGGAGGTGGAGGAGTCCTACTCCAATCCTATTAGGAGTAGGATTCCTCCTCTCCACTTGGAAACCCTTTCCACCTTTCCTCCTGCGGAGTTTTTCCACCCAAAGCCACATGGGCCTTAGTGGGGGGCTCGGCCAGCCCACTAAGGGCTGGCTTGACTCCTCCCACAGCCCATGAGGCCCTTTGGGTCGAGACACCCCTCCCGATGGTCCCCGGCACCCCTCCCGGTACTCCCGGTACACTACCGAAATACCCGAAACTTTTCCAGTGACCAAAACGGGACTTCCTATATATCAATCTTTACCTCCGGACCATACTGAAGCTCCTCGTGACGTCCGGGATCTCATTCGGGACTCCGAACAATCTTCGGTCACCACCATACATAACTCTACTATACCGAAACGTCACCGAACCTTAAGTGTAAAGACCCTGTGGGTTCGAGAACTATGTAGACATGACCAAGACACCTCTACGGTCAATAACCAATAGCGGGACCTTGATGCTCATATTGGTTCCTACATATTCTATAAAGATCTTTATCGGTTGAACCTCTATGTCAAGGATTCAGTTAATCCCGTACGCTGTTCCCTTTGTTCTTCGGTATGTTACTTGCCCGAGATTCGTTCGTCGGTATCTCTATACCTAGTTTAATCTCGTTACCGGCAAGTCTATTTACTCGTTCTGTAATACAAGATCCCGTGGCTAACACTTAGTCACATTGCTTGCAAGGCTTATTGTGATGTTGTATTACTGAGTGGGCCCTGAGATACCTCTCTGTCACACGGAGTAACAAATCCCAGTCTTGATCCATGTCCACTCAACAGACACATTCGGAGATACCTGTAGAGCATCTTTATAGTCACCCAGTTACGTTGTGACGTTTGATACACACAAGGTATTCCTTCGGTGTCAGTGAGTTGCATGATCTCATGGTCATAGGAACAGATACTTGACATGCAGAAAACTATAGCAATAAACTGACACGATCATATGCTATGTTTATAGTTTGGGTCTTGTCCATCACATCATTCTCCTAATGATGTGATCCCGTTATCAAATGACATCTCATGTCTATGGCCAGGAAACCTTGACCATCTTTGATCAACGAACTAGTTAACTAGAGGCATACTAGGGACACAGTGTTGTCTATGTACCCACACATGTATTTGAGTTTCCAATCAATACAATTATAGCATGGATAATAAACGATTATCACAAACAAGGAAATATAATAATAACCAATTTATTATTGCCTCTAGGGAATATTTCCAACACAAATCACGAACCGTCTCGCGATCCTGTTCACGGTTCTTCCGATCTAGCGCCGAACGGACGGCACCTCCGCGTTCAGCACAAGTACAGCTCGATGACGATATCCGCCTTCTTGATCCAGCAAGATGGAGTGGAGAGGTAGAAGAGTTCTCTGGCGGCGCGACGGCACGGCGGCGATGGTGGTGGAACAATTCCGGCAGGGCTTCGCCTAAGCACCGCTGAAACTAGACTAGAGGAGAAACCGATCTAGATGAAGTAGAGGGAGCACGTGGCAATTAGGGTTCGCTCTCCCCTCTAAATCCTCTAGTATATATAGGAGGGAGGGAGGCAGCCTCAAACCCTCAAGGTTTGGCCGAGATTGGAGGTGGAGGAGTCCTACTCCAATCCTATTAGGAGTAGGATTCCTCCTCTCCACTTGGAAACCCTTTCCACCTTTCCTCCTTTGGATTTTTTCCACCCAAAGCCACATGGGCCTTAGTGGGGGGTTTAGGCCAGCCCACTAGGGGCTGGTTTGACTCCTCCCACAGCCCATGAGGTCCTTTGGGTCGAGACACCCCTCCCGATGGTCCCCGGTACCCCTCCCGGCACTCCCGGTACACTACCGAAATAGCCGAAACTTTTCCGGTGACCAAAACAGGACTTCTTATATATCAATCTTTACCTCCGGACCATTCCGAAGCTCCTCATGACGTCCAGGATCTCATCCGGGACTCCGAACAACCTTTGGTCACCACCATACATAACTCTACTATTCCGAAACATCACCGAACCTTAAGTGTGCAGACCCTGCGGGTTCGAGAACTATGTATATATGACCGAGACACCTCTACGGTCAATAACCAATAGCTGGACCTGGATGCCCATATTGGTTCCTACATATTCTACGAAAATCTTTATCGGTTGAACCTCTATGTCAAGGATTCAGTTAATCCCGTACGATGTTCCCTTTGTTCTTCGGTATGTTAGTTGCCCGAGATTCGATCGTCGGTATCTCTATACCTAGTTCAATCTCGTTACCAGCCAGTCTCTTTACGCGTTCCGTAATACAAGATCCCGTGACTAACTCATTAGTCACATTGCTTGCAAGGCTTGTTGTGATGTTGTACTACCGAGTGGGCCCTGAGATACCTCTCCGTCACACGGAGTAACAAATCCCAGTCTTGAACCATGCCCACTCAACAGACACCCTCGGAGATACCTGTAGAGCATCTTTATAGTCACCCAGTTACGTTGTGACGTTTGATACACACAAGGTATTCCTCCGGTGTCAGTGAGTTGCATGATCTCATGGTCATAGGAACAGATACTTGACATGCAGAAAATAATAGCAATAAACTGAAACGATCATATGCTATGTTTATAGTTTGGGTCTTGTCCATCACATCATTCTCCTAATGATGTGATCCCATTATCAAATGACATCTCATGTTTATGGCCAGGAAACCTTAACCATCTTTGATCAACGAACTAGTTAACTAGAGGCATACTAGGGACATAGTGTTGTCTATGTACCCACACATGTATTTGAGTTTCCAATCAATAGAATTATAGCATGGATAATAAACGATTATCACGAACAAGGAAATATAATAATAACCAATTTATTATTGCCTCTAGGGCATATTTCCAACAATCTCCCACTTGCACTAGAGTCAATAATCTAGTTCACATCACCATGTGATTTACATTGTTATGAATCTAACACCCAATGAGTTCTGGGGTTCGATCATGCTTTGCATGTGAGAGAGGTCTTTAGTCAACGGGTCTGCGACATTCAGATCCGTGTGTACTTTGCAAATCTCTATGTCATACTGTAGACACTGCTACCACACTCCACTTGGAACTATTCCAAATGGCTGCTCCACTATACGTATCCAGATTGCTACTCAGAGTCATCCGGATTGGTGTTGAAGCTTGCATCGACGTAACCCTTTACAATGAACTCTTTATCACCTCCATAATCGAGCAATATTTCCTTAGTCCTCTAGTTACTAAGGATAACTTTGACCGTTGTCCAGTGATCCACTCCTGGATCACTCTTGTACCCCTTGACAGACTCATGGCAAGGCACACACAGGTGCGTTACACAGCATGGCATACTATATAGAGCCTATGGCTAAGGCATAGGGGACGACCTTCGTCCTTTCTCTTTCTTCTGCCGTGGTCGAGCTTTGAGTCTCACTCAACTCCACACCTTACAAATCAGGAAAGAACTCTTTCTTTGACTGATCCATTTTGAACTCATTCAATCTTGTCAAGGTATGTACTCATTGAAAGTTTTATCAGACGTCTTGAACTATATCTATAGATCCTGATGCCCAGCATTTATGTAGCTTCTTTCCAGGTGTTCCTTTGAAAAACTCCTTTCAAACAACCCTTTATGCTTTCCAGAAATTCTATATCATTTCCGATCAACAATATGTCATCCACATATACTTATCAGAAATTCTATAGTGCTCCCACTCACTTTATTGTAAATACAAGTTTCTCATAAACTTTGTATAGACTCAAAAACTTTGATCACCTCATCAAAGGATATATTCCAACTCCGAGATGCTTGCTCCAGTCCATTGAAGGATCGCTGGAGTTTGCATACATTTTAGCATCCTTAGGACTGACAAAACCTTCCGGTTGTATCACATACAACCTTTCCTCACGGATACCGTTAAGGAAATGATGTTTTGACATCCATCTGCCAGATTTCATAATCGAAAAATGCAGCAACTGCTAACATAATTCCAACAGACTTTAGCATCGCTAAGGGTGAGAAAGTCTCATCGTAGTCAACTCCTTGAACTTGTGAAAAACCCTTTGCCACAAGTCGAGCTTTATAGACGGTGACATTACCGTCCGCGTCCGTCTTCCTTTCAAAGATCCATTTGTTCTGAATGGCCTTGAGCCCTTCAGGTAATACTTCCAAAGCCCATACTTTGTTTTCATACATGGATTCCATCTCGGATTTCATGGCCTCTAACCATTTCTCGGAATCCGGGCCCATCGTCGCTTCTCCATAGCTCGTAGGTTCATCGTTGTCCAACAACATGACCTTTAAGACAGGGTTGCCATACCACTCAGGAGTAGTCTGCATCCTTGTCGACCTACGAGGTTCGACAGTAACTTGTTCCGAAGCTTCATGATCATCATTAACTTCCTGTTCAACTAACGTAGGCTCCACAAGAACAACTTTCTGAGCTGCGCTACTCTCCGGTTGAAACAAAGGTTCAACAACCTCATCAAGTTCTATCTTCCTCCCACTCAATTCTTTCGAGAGAAACTCTTTCTCGAGAAAGGACCCGTTTTAGCAACAAACACTTTGTGCTTGGATCTAAGATAGAAGTTTTACCCAACTGTTACGTTAGGGTATTCTATGAAGATGCATTTGTCCGCTTTGGGTTCGAGCTCATTAGGTGAAAACCCTTTTTCACATAAGCGTCGTGGCCCCAAACATTAAGAAATGACAGCTTAGGTTTCCGCCAATCCAAAATTCATACGGTGTCATCTCAACGGACTTAGATGGTGCCCCTTTTAAAGTGAATGTAGTTGTCTCTAATGCATAACCCCAAAACGATAGTGGCAAATCGATAAGAAACATCATAGTTCGCACCATATCCAATAGAGCACGACTACGACGTTCGGACACACTTGTCGTGGGAACGTGCCTGACAGTAGATGGTAGGGGTACGAAAGGAGAGGGCAGAGTCCTAGCAACGGCGAGGGTGTACACACAGATGTATGAGTTCAGGCCTCACTCGGAAGTGATAACAGCCCTACGTCTCAGGTGCTCCGGGGAGCTTACTCTGTCGAGTGATACGTGTGTTGTGTTTACAAAGGATTTTGAACCCTTGTGCCAGTGGGGAGGGGTGGCTTATATAGAGTGCGCTGCCGCTCATAAACGTCTGGCCTTTAGGGGTTTGATTGTAGGTAACAAAGGGGGGGGATGTTACTGGTAACGTATACAATAAATGCCAGTTAAGGCGGCGAGCGTAATGCCTGCCCGTTGGCCTCCCTGGGGAGACTCTTGGTCTTCTGTGGTCGAGTGACTGGCGCCCCCTCCGAGTGAGAGCTGACCGTCGAGTGGAGGGGGGGGTCTTCCGAGTGACTCATACGCCATGGCTAGTTCAGTCGGAATCTCTCTCGTAGTCTTGTAGTCCTCCAGTGTGGTGTCCTTAGGTGGGGTATGTAGGACGGGCCTAGAACCCTACCCTAAGTACATATCCTTGTCATTAGTCTCCGAATGGATCAGGGCTCGAGTGGAGAAGGTGCAGTGCAGGTTCTGTCGAACTCAGCGTTCTGAATGGGCTTCGAGATCTTTCCGATACCTGTGACGACTGGGCCTTCCAACATCTGCCTTGATCTATTCAGCTTGTCATTTCTTCCGAGTGAATTTAGATGCAGGTTCGAGTGCGAATGGTCAACAGGATCTTCAGATGTGACAGGACGCTCTGTCCGGCCCGGATTTTGCGGGATTCGAAATTTCGGGGAACGCGCGCCGAGCAGGGATGACGCAACCGACGGGGAAGCAGCTCCTCGATCCTCGCGCCACCGTTATCGCCACATATCGCGGCTCCTCCGTTAGTGGGATACACAGGGATTTGGCGGGCCCACGAGTCAGTGACTCGGGTCGACGGACATAAAAAACGAGAGGGGAGGGTAATTTGCGACAGTGCGCTCATTTTCCCCTCGTCTCCTCCGCTTCTTCTGCTCCGCCGCCGCGCTGCTCAGATTGAATCCGCTCGCTGCTGCGACAATGGCGCCCAAGAAGACGACGAAGGGGAAGAAACCCTCGAGCGCCCGGGCCGCAGCGCCACCCGGATGGATGCAGGACGATTTCCTGCCGTCAACCGTGACGGCGTTGGACGTGGAGAAGCTCGTCGCTGACGGCCTGATTGCGGCCGGGTCGTGGAGGTTGCCGGGGACGGAAGCGGAGCCGGAGCCGCGCGAGGGCCAGCGGGTCCTCCTGACCACCCATTTGGAGAGAGGTTTTGCTCTGCCCCCGCATCCCTTCTTCCGCGGTTTTCTGAATTTCTTCGGGGCTCAGTTGCATCATTTTCCTCCTAACGCAATTGCGTATCTCGCTGCGTTCGTGACG
Source organism: Elymus sibiricus (assembly GCA_039707655.1). NCBI lineage: Eukaryota > Viridiplantae > Streptophyta > Magnoliopsida > Poales > Poaceae > Elymus > Elymus sibiricus. The sequence goes on along the minus strand of CM077669.1, from coordinate 36,020,716 downwards.
ATGTGTGAATGTTTCTTGGGTTGTCCCGCCCACTGGGGTCTGTTCAAGCACATCTTTACCATCCGTTCTCAGTCGGTAAAGAAGGCCCACGCTAGTGATAATAGAACCAACGTCATCCAGCTATGCGGGGGTTTGGGTCTTCAGAAGAGGACGGGGAGTGCCTTCCCAGCGCTCACCCTTCCGGAGTCGGTGCGGGGCTGGCAGTCGACCTGGTTCTACTGCCACGACGTCGCGTCCCCAAACATGTCGACTGGCCTTCCTCCCTTCACGCTGGATCGACCCACTGCGCCCCCATCTCTGACCGTGGCCGAAGAAGAGAAGGCCAATGTGGGGATCTTGATGAACAGTGTTGTGAATCTGATTCGTGATGGAGTGACTGGCTTGGATCTGTTGGAGGTGTTCCTGGGTCGACGGATCCAGCCGCTCCAGGCGCGGGACCATCCGATGTGGCATTACTCAGGAGTCGACGATACCACTCGTACCCACCCGGAAGATGTTTCAGGGGAAACCATCACGCTATGGCTGCGTGGCATCACTGGTGCGCGAGACAACCCCCGGGGTTCCAAAAGAGTATCGCCTTTCTCAGCTGTGAACCCGCCGAATGTGGTGAGTCATGTCATTGTCGATTTCTTTTGTATCTTGTCGAGTGAATATGTCTTCAGCTGACTGACTTGAATCTTTGCAGGAGCTCACGAACATGTATTCACCCGTGCCGAATGGCGGCCAGAACCTTGAAGGAGCGGGGAGCGAGAGCGACAGTGACAGCATCAGCTACGCCGAGGACAGCGAAGGCAACGGTGACGACTCGTCGGGGAGCGATGAAGTTGAAGTCATGTCTCCTCCGCGTACTGAAGGGCGTTCCAAGCAGCGTCACGACCCAACACTCGACCGGGGTCGGGCCGGGGGGTCGACCACCAGGAGCTCCAAGCGCAGTCGGACGTCGACGCCAGAGCCGATTGAAAAGGTTGCCAAGCAGCCCAAGGTCACCACCACCAAGCCCTGGAAGGCTCTCCCCAGAATCAAGGTTGACGTGCCGATTGCTTCAACGTAAGTATCCTTGTTCTTCGTTTAACTTGTTGCTGAACTTCATATTTTTGCTGACCGAGTGGATCTTGATCGTCAGGGCTGCTACCTCGGTGACATCGCCGGGGCGAGGAGAGGAAAGCGCGGAGAAGGACACGCCGGACGCAGCTACTTCTCGGCAAGGTATGGCATATTGTCATTTGACATTCTTCTCAAACCATTCGACAGTCATGTGATATGTCGACTGGTGACATGCAGAGCCAATGGATACCGACCCCGCAGCCCCGTCTCCGACTGAACCGATTACAGCACCGACCCAGATGGCCGTGGAGTTCGCCAGTCCGCCACAAGCGCCTGTCTCTCAAGCGCCAGCCTCGCAAGCGCCAGTCCTTCCGACTACATCGCCGCTCCCTTCACAGACCATCTTCTCTCTGCACCGTGTTCCAGAAGATCAGACTGGAGCTGCTAAGGAGGCGATGATGCAGGCCGAACATATGATGCGGCGTACGAAGGAGGCGTACGAGGCCAGCAAGCTGGCTTACGACGCTAGCTCAGCGCTTCGGGCGAACGTCCAAGTAAGTGCACTTGTAAGTGCGCTTTTTGATTGTGTTGCTTTCCGTCTACCATGACTTGACTTCTGCACCCGCTGGGAGTTTCCTGTCTGTCGACTGGTAATCGCTTGTCACGCACTCGGCTAGGGCTGACCTGGTCGAGTGGACAATCTTTTTTTTTTGTTCGGCCGTCACTCGGATCGACCGGACCGTTCCGAGTGGATACCGTCCCGGTGGGGGCACGCTGAGTGCACCCACTGGGTGTAGTCCCCGAGACTGCCGTCGACTGCGGGCAGTCGGCGGGAGTCTTAGAAATTGGACTCGAAGCCCATATTTCTGTCCACTGAATTGTTTTTGTCGTTGATCTCAGAAGGCCTGTGAGCTCGGTACTCGATACGCTGACTTGGAGAAGGAGAAGACTCAGCTTCAGCTCAACTTGGAACTGACGAGGAGAGACCTGGAGCGTGCGCAAGCTGATCTGAAGGCTTCAGGAGGTAAACTTTGTTGATCGAGTACTTCATTATTTGTTTCTTCTATCTTTGAACCGAGTGACTCCACTCGAGCAGAAGTGCGTGCTGAAAACCGTCGACTCCGAGCGCGACTCAACAATGCTATTTCTTTAGACATCATGAAGAAGGCGCTGGAGGACGAAGACAGATCACTCGCCGATGCTCAGAAGACGGCGAGGGAGAAGACTGAAGCTGCCGAGAAGAAGCTCACCGCGGCCAGCAAGCTTGAGGAAGAGAACACGAAGCTGAAGCAGGAGCGAGCTGACTGGAGCAAAAGGCTTGACCATGCAACCAAGGGAGCAAAGGGCTTGGAGACCTATCTGGGGGATTACGCCCAGAAGATGTATGTTTTGCTTGAAGGTAATTTTCTCCAGTCGAGTGAATTCCGTTAATCCCAACTTCATCCAGTCGAGTGAATTCCGTTGATTTTCAGGGAACAGTATCATGACTAATTCTTTCCATCTTCTTCATGTAGAATTCTGCAAGGACTTCGAGAGGGAGACCGAGGCGGTTGAGCCCAATCTGGACCCTTCCAAGTCACCTGTCGGAGATGCTGTGGCTATGAACATGTTTCGGCTTGAAGCTCGAGTCGCAAGCGTCCGGGAGTACGTCGCTCGACTGCGAGGTGCAATGGAGAAGGTCGACAAGGAGTTGTGGCCGGAAGACTTACTTCAGGCTGACCTCGAGTCAATGATGACTCGGCTTGACGAGCTCCCTGGTCGAGTGCAGGCATGGAAGAAATCTGCTGCACGCTGCGGAGCTGACATAGCGCTCTCACTCATCAGGGTCCATTGCAAGGAGGTCAAGGAGGACAAACTGAAAGCACTTCAGGTGGCCAACACAAAGAAGCTCCAGTTCCAGGACTTTATGGAGACCTTCATCGAGGCGGCCACTCGGATCGCTGACGGGATCAACCTGGACACCTTCGTCGAGCCTGCAAGTCCCACTGGAGCTTGAAAAACTTTGCTGGTGATCAAAAACTTTAATTTGCCTCGGTATGCCGAGTGGTGGTGTATCGTTAAAACTTCTTTCGGGTCTTGGGCCCGAGTACTTTCGTCATTTGCATGGGCAACTTTTATCCATGCTGAATACTCTGGATTTATCTGAATTTGTTTTTCAGTCCTTTGCTTGATTTCCTCTCGAGTAGATCAGGTCTTGTCGAGTGGTTTCTGGTCCAGTGGGGGCACGCGGAGTGCACCCACTTGGTGTAGTCCCCGAGACCGCTGTCGAGTGGCGGCGACATCGGCAGGGGTCTTAAATTTGTTTGATTGATTTCGGACTTAGGCGAGGACCGACTCGCAGCTAAGCCCCCCGAGTGAGAGGACCACTCGTCATTCGGGAGTGAGTATCAGAACTTAGGCAAAGACTGGTACACAGATAGCCTCCGAGTGAGAGGATTGCTCGTCACTCGGAGTAGTTTATAACTTAGGTGATGCGGAATCACGGCTAAGCCCCCGAGTGTGAGGATCGCTCATCACTCGGAGTAGTTTATAACTTAGGTGTTGCGGAATCACGGCTAAGCCCCCGAGTGTGAGGATCGCTCATCACTCGGAGTAGCGTTTTAACTTGGGCGAAGCGGATTCGCAACCAAGCCCCCGAGTGAGAGGATCGCTCATCACTCGGAGTAGCGTTTTAACTTGGACGAAGCGGATTCGTAGCCAAGCCTCCGAGTGAGAGGATCGCTCGTCACTCGGAGTATGTTTTTAACTGGGGCGAAGCGGATTCGCAGCCAAGCCCCCGAGTGAGAGGATCGCTCGTCACTCGAAGTACGATTTAACTTGGGCGAAGCGGATTCGCAGCCAAGCCCCCGAGTGAGAGGATCGCTCGTCACTCGGAGTAGCGTTTTAACTTGGGCGAAGCGGATTCGCAGCCAAGCTCTCGAGTGAATGCGATGATATTCACCCGACGAGGTTCTGAACTTAGGTGACACGGAGTCACAGCTAAGCCCCCGAATGTGAGGATCGCTCATCACTCGGAGTAGATTTAAACTTAGGCGATGCGGAACCGCGGCTAAGCTTTCGAGTGATGTTATTCACTCGACGAGGTTCTGAACTTAGGCGACACGGAGTCGCAGCTAAGCCCCCGAGTGTGAGGATCGCCCATCACTCGAAGTAGATTTAAACTTAGGCGATGCGGAACCGCGGCTAAGCTTTCGAGTGATGTTATTCACTCGACGAGGTTCTGAACTTAGGCGACACGGAGTCGCAGCTAAGCCCCCGAGTGTGAGGATCGCCCATCACTCGGAGTAGATTTAAACTTAGGCGATGCGGAACCGCGGCTAAGCTTTCGAGTGATGCTATTCACTCGACGAGGTTCTGAACTTAGGCGACACGCAGTCGCAGCTAAGCCCCCGAGTGTGAGGATCGCCCATCACTCGGAGTAGATTTAAACTTAGGCGATGCAGAATCGCGGCTAAGCTTTCGAGTGAATGCTATTCACTCGACGAGGTTCTGAACTTAGGCGACACGGAGTCGCAGCTAAGCCCCCGAGTGTGAGGATCGCCCATCACTCGGAGTAGATTTAAACTTAGGCGATGCGGAATCGCGGCTAAGCTTTCGAGTGAATGCTATTCACTCGACGAGGTTCTGAACTTAGGCGACACGGAGTCGCAGCTAAGCCCCCGAGTGTGAGGATCGCCCATCACTCGGAGTAGATTTAAACTTAGGCGATGCGGAATCGCGGCTAAGCCCCCCGAGTGGAAAATCGCTCGCACTCGGAGTATTCTTGAACTCAGAATTGTGCGATCGGAATCGACAAAAGACTGCAGGAGTCGTATCCTTGATAATCAAAACAATTTACTCTTATTACATCAGACAGATCAACCTTCAGGTCTAGAACCGACGAAGCAGATCCGCGTTCCAGGCCCATGGCTCGTCAGCGTTCTTCTTGAGATTGAAGAGGTGGTAGGCTCCATTGTTCAGCACCTTGGTGACGACGAAAGGGCCTTCCCACGCGGGGGCTAGCTTGTGAGGACGCTGCTGATCCACTCGGAGCACGAGGTCACCTTCGTGGAAGGTCCGACTCCTGACGTGCCTTGCATGAAAGCAACGCAGATCTTGCTGGTATGCAGTCGACCGGATCAAAGCCATTTCCCGCTCTTCTTCAAGGAGATCCACAGCATCCTGGTGTGCTTGCTCAGCTTCAACCTCCGAGTAAAGGTCCACCCGAGGAGAATTGTGAAGAACATCACTCGGCAGGACAGCTTCAGCCCCATACACCATGAAGAAAGGAGTGCGATCAGTTGACCGATTTGGAGTTGTCCTCAAGCCCCACAGAACAGACGGTAATTCTGTAACCCAAGCTCCAGCTGCGTGATCGAGTTCGCGCATGAGTCGAGGCTTCAACCCTTGAAGGATAAGGCCATTTGCTCGCTCGGCCTGACCGTTTGACTGGGGGTGCGCAACGGATGCGTAATCCACCCGAGTGCCTTGAGAGGAGCAAAAGGCTCTGAACTCTTCCGAATCAAAATTAGAACCATTGTCCGTGATGATACTATGGGGAACTCCGTATCTGAATATTATTTCCCTCATGAATTTGATGGCTGTGCGAGAATTCAGCTTCCTGATAGGCTTGGCCTCAATCCATTTAGTGAACTTGTCGACTGCTACCAGAAGGTGCGTGAAACCACTCTGGCCCGTGCGGAGAGGTCCGATCATATCCAATCCCCATACAGCGAATGGCCAGACGAGTGGGATGGTCTTCAAGGCAGACGCGGGCTTGTGCGACAAGTTTGCATAGAATTGGCATCCTTCACAGTGCTGTACAATATCCTTAGCCATCTCATTGGCGCGCGGCCAGAAGAAACCAGCTCGGTAAGCCTTGGCAACAATCGTCCGAGAGGACGCATGATGGCCGCAAGTTCCCGAGTGAATTTCCTCCAGAATCAGTCGACCTTCTTCGGGAGAAATGCATCGCTGAGCCACGCCGGTTACGCTCTCTCTGTAGAGCTGCCCATTCATACCAGTGAAAGCTTTGGATCTGCGGACAATCTGTCGAGCTTCAACTTCGTCTTCTGGAAGTTCTCGCCTGAGGATGTACGCGATGTAGGGCACCGTCCACTCGGGAGTTATCACCAGAATCTCACTGACCAGATCTATGACTGCTGGGACATCAACTTCAGTCGTATTGGAGGCGCTTATAGGCTGCGGGGGTTCTTCGGTGAAGGGGTCCTCTTGTACCGAAGGAGAGTGCAAATGCTCCAGGAACACATTGCTGGGCACAGGCTTCCGGGTGGAACCGATTTTTGCCAGTTCGGCAGCTGCCTGATTCTTCACTCGGGGAACGTGATGGAGTTCCAAAACCTCAAACTTCTTCTCAAGCTTTCTTACTGCATTGCAATATCCGGTCATGGCGGGGTTTCTGACATCCCACTCCTTCATCACTTGATTGACCACCAAATCCGAGTCACCGTATACCATCAGGCGACGGACGCCGAGCGAGATGGCCATACGCAACCCGTAAAGGAGTGCTTCGTACTCAGCTTCATTATTGGAGGAATCAAAGTGAATCTGGAGGACATAGCTGAGTTTATCGCCCTTGGGAGACACCAATACCACACCAGCACCAGAACCGTTCAACATCTTCGAGCCGTCAAAGAACATGGTCTAGTGTTCCGAGTGGATCCGGACTGGCTGCTGCTGTTCTATCCACTCGGCCATGAAGTCAGCAAGTGCTTGAGATTTAATGGCTTTCTTCGCTTCAAACTTGATATCAAAATAAAGAAGTTCAATGGTCCATTTGGCCACTCGACCAGTCGCGTCTCGATTGTTGAGGATTTCATTCAAAGGCGCATCACTGACGACTGAGACTGAGTGATCTTGAAAATAGTGCGCCACTTTCTTCACTGATAGATATATACCATAGACAAGCTTCTGGTAATGTGGGTACCTTTGCTTAGAAGGACTCAACACTTCAGAGATGTAATAAACTGGGCGCTGGACTTTGTAGGCCTTGCCCTCTTCTTCTCGCTCGACAGTAAGAACTGTACTGACGACCTGATTGGTGGCTGCAATGTACAGGAGCAGGGGTTCTTTGCTGTGTGGAGCGGCAAGCACCGGCTGGGTGGAGAGCAGGGTTTTGAGCTGGACAAACGCTGCTTCTGCCTCTGAATTCCACTCGAACGTATCGGATTTCTTCATCAGTCGGTACAAAGGGAGTGCCTTCTCTCCGAGACGAGAAATGAATCAGCTCAGCGCTGCCAGCAACCAATAAGCTTCTGGACATCGTGAATACGCTCGGGGCGTTTCATTCGGACGATGGCACCGATCTTCTCGGGGTTGATGTCGATTCCTCGTTCGGAAACGAGATAACCGAGCAACTTTCCACCCGGAACTCCAAAAGTACACTTGGTTGGATTCAGCTTGAGGTCATATCTTCTTAAGTTGGCGAATGTTTCCGCCAAGTCAGTCAGCAGGTCGGAACCTTTGCGAGACTTGACTACGATATCATCCATGTAGGCCTCGACATTCCAACTGATCTGGTCGAGGAGACACTTCTGAATCATGCGCATGAAAGTAGCGCCGGCATTCTTCACACCAAAAGGCATGGTGATGTAACAGAAACACCCGAAAGGGGTGATGAAGGCTGTTTTTATTTCATCCGGACCAAACAGACGGATCTGATGGTAGCCAGAGTATGCATCGAGAAAAGACAAACGCTCGCACCCCGCAGTCGAGTCCACAATCTGGTCGATGCGGGGGAGCAGGAAATGATCCTTCGGGCAGGCCCGATTGATATGCTTGAAGTCTATACACATTCGGAGCGACTTGTCCTTCTTGGGGACCATGACGACATTCGCAAGCCACTCGGAGTGGTAGACCTCGCGAATGAACTTGGCCTCCAAGAGTCGAGCCACCTCCTCGCCGATTGCCTTCCGCTTCTCTGTTGCCGACCGGCGCAAGTGTTCTTTTACAGGCTTGGCCTTCGGATCAACTCTCAGACGGTTCTCAGCCAGTCCCTAGGTAGACCAGGCATGTCAGCGGGCTTCCATGCAAAGATGTCCCAGTTCTCACGGAGGAACTGGATGAGCTCGGCTTCCTATTTGCTGTCGAGTGTGGTTGAGATGTTGGTCGGAGCAGCAGTAGGATCTGTCGGGTGAATGTGCACTTGCTTCAAGTCTCCTGCCGACTGAAAAGCTGACTCGGTGGTGGGCTTCTTGGAACGCAACAGATCAGCGGGATCAGCAGTCTTCTTGTACTCTTCTAACTCGACTACAGCCATCTCCATGTCGGCGATCTTGGAGCCCTGTTGGAGGCACTCCTCAGCCCTCTGTCGATTGCCTATGACCGTGATCACACCCTTGGGCCCGGGCATCTTCAGCTTGAGATACACGTAACACGGGCGGGCCATGAAACGTGCATACGCTGGTCGGCCAAGGATGGCATGATATGCACTCTTGAAGTCTACAACCTCAAATGTCAGCTTCTCTTTGCGAAAGTTCTTGTCACTGCCGAACACCACATCCAGCGCGATCTGTCCGAGTGACTTGGCCTTCTTCCCAGGGATGACCCCGTGGAATTGCATATTACTTTCGCTGAGCCTGGACATCGGAATGCCCATCCCTTTGAGGGTATCAGCGTACAGAATATTCAGGCCACTTCCTCCATCCATGAGAACTTTGCGGAGCTGAGTGCCTCCTACCACCGGATCCACCACTAGCGCCTGTCGACCTGGGGTAGGGACATGAGCGGGATGGTCCGACTGATCGAAGGTGATAGCTGTCTGGGACCACTTGAGGTACTCGGGGGTAGCTGGAGCAGCCATGTTGACCTCCCTGTTAATGACCTTCAATCGACTCTTGCTTTCTACATCGGCAAAAATCACCAATGTGGCATTGATCTCAGGGAAGTCTTCTTTATCTTCGTCCTCTTCTTTCTCAGGATCTTTATCACTCGACTGCTCTCCTTTGAACCCTTGGATCAGCAATCGGCACTGTCGAGTTGTATGCTTTGACAGGATCAAGTTGCCTTCTTCATCCTTCCGTGAGTGAATGGGACATGGCATATCCAGGACATCTGTCGACTGATTCTTGGACTTCTTCTGAACAAACTGCCCCATTGGCTTCACTTTTCCTTTCGCCGCCAGAGCGGCTACTTCTGCCTGGACAGAGCCGTCAGCTTTACGATTTTGCTTCCGACTGGAATTTCCGCCGCCGGGATTACTGTCGACTGCTTTACCCTTGCCACTGCGGAGGCGATCCTCCTCCTCGCCGTTGGCGTATCGGGTGGCAATCTCCATCATCTTGCTCAGGGACATATCTCCTGTCCGACCAAACATCAAATAGAGCTCTCTGTATCTGACTCCGGCCTTGAAGGCGCAAACAGCCTGGTGCTCGGAAACACCTTCCACCGTGTGATGAAGAGTGGTCCACCGCTGAATGTAATCCCTCAAGGTCTCATTCGGCTTCTGGACACAGTGCTGCAACTCGAGCAAACCGGCAGGGCGCTTGCAGGTGCCTTCGAAGGTCTTGACAAACACTCGGGCAAGATCCTCCCAGCAATAGATGCTAGAAGGAGCCAACTGATTAAGCCACGCCCGGGCCGGACCATCTAACATCAGGGGCAGATGCTTCATAGCCACGTTGTCGTTGCCTCCGCCGATCTGAACAGCCACTCGGTAATCGTCTAGCCATGTTTCCGGCTTCGACTCGCCAGTGAATTTGCTAATCCCAGCCGCCAACCTGAAGTTGGGGGGGATCTCAGCAGATCGGATGGCTCTGCTGAAACACTCTGGACCAGAAAGAGCTGTACCACTGCCACTCGGAAAATCTCTGTCATAGCCACCTCTATTGTATCTGCCTCTGTCGACCCGGTTCTGAACGAGAACGGATCTGACGTAAAACCCAGGGTTCCGCTCATCACCGTACGGGCGCCTGTCATCATAGTGCCGGGGCACGTATGGACCACTCCACGGAGGAGTAGGCACCCGACGGTGGTCATCACGGTGATGTCGAGGAGCAAACTGATCTCGCCTCTGATCTCTGTACTTATCGTCGCGGTAATCTCTGCCTCTGCGACGCTGAGGTGACCCTGGACTGTGGGCCGATTGGACTGTGTCTGCTCTAACTGATTTGCTGTGAATCCTGTTGCGCGACTGAGAGACAGCGGAGTTCTGCTGTCGAGCCGCCCCAAGCAGGGTTCGGATCTGCTCGAGTCCTCTGCCGGCCTCTGAATCGAACGGCTGTATAGAATCTGCAATCCTAGCCACCGCTGCAACATTCTGGATCGGAGAACGGTATACCTGACGATTGTCGTCGACTGGAGGGAACAACTGACGCTCGCGGCGCTGTCGAGTGCGCTCGTCGAGTGACCTCTGCATCTCCTCGAGGCGCGTGCGCTCTGCCAAGGTGGCGAGACGCGCAGCCTCCAGAGCCTGGGCTTCTGCAGTCGTGCCGACGATGGGGGTTTGGAGGACCTCCTCATCCCTGCGCTGCTGATCATTCGACGGGCCGCCACGCTCGCGGCCGCCACGGCCATAACCGGGTGGGCTCTGATGAGAACCCGCCATGAAAACTTCTGCTGCAGGATCGCAGCTCTCGCACTCGGAAGGGAGCTCGGATGAATCTGATGCCGAGTCAAACGCGCCGTGAAGTGGCTCGGCGGGCTCGATAGCCGCGATCTGCGGAGTCGACGCCTGGCGCGCCGCCGCGTGCTCACCCATCGCTGGAGTCGCGAACGACCGGATCGCTTGCGGCGACGAACAGCGGGGAGAGTGGACGACGCTGGAGCCGACATGTACGGGGTCGACGGCTGACGTAGGAGAACGCCGCATGAACTCGCGCTGAAGTGCGTCGCCCTGCGGACGGGGAGAGCCTCAACGTCGAGAGGGGCTTCCTGGAGCCATGCGGAGTCATCGGCGATGAAGGTGAACGCACCGAGACGGATTTCGCAGCCCAGGATCAAACCGCCGTCTGGAGACATGGTGAAGGTGAAAAACTGCAACCTCGCCGGAAGTCGCTTAGACGCCTGCCCCACGGTGGGCGCCAACTGTCGTGGGAACGTGCCTGACAGTAGTTGGTAGGGGTACGAAAGGAGAGGGCAGAGTCCTAGCTACGGCGAGGGTGTACACACAGATGTATGAGTTCAGGCCTCACTCGGAAGTGATAATAGCCCTACGTCTCAGGTACTCCGGGGAGCTTACTCTGTCGAGTGATACGTGTGTTGTGTTTACAAAGGATTGCGAACCCTTGTGCCAGTGGGGAGGGGTGGCTTATATAGAGTGCGCTGCCCCTCATAAACGTCTGGCCTTTAGGGGTTTGATTGTAGGTAATAAAGGGGAGGGGACGTTATTGGTAACGTATACAATAAATGCCAGTTAAGGCAGCGAGTGTAATGCCTGCCCGTTGGCCTCCCTGGGGAGACTCTTGGTCTTCTGTGGTCGAGTGACTGGCGCCCCCTCCGAGTGAGAGCTGACCGTCGAGTGGAGGGGGGGTCTTCCGAGTGACTCATACGCCATGGCTAGTTCAGTCGGAATCTCTCTCGTAGTCTTGTAGTCCTCGAATGTGGTGTCCTTAGGTGGGGTATGTAGGACGGGCCTAGCACCCTACCCTAAGTACATATCCTCATCAACACCATCACACTATGGTGTTCCAGGTGGCGTGAGTTGTGAAACAACTTCCACATTGTCTTAAGTTGTATACCAAACTCGTAACTCAGATATTTACCTCCACGATCATATCGTAGACATTTTATCTTCTTGTCACGATGATCTCAAACTTCACTCTGATTTTGTTTGAACTTTTCAAACGTTTCAGACTTGTGTTTCATTAAGTAAATATCCTCATATCTACTCAAATCGTCAGTGAAGGTAGGAAAATAACGATATCCACCGCATGCTACAACACTCATTGGACCGAATACATCAACATGTATTATTTCCAATAAGTTACTTGCCCACTCCATCATACCGGAAAACGGGATCTTAGTCATCTTGCCCATGAGGCATGGTCCGCATGTCTCAACCGATTCGAAATCGAATGAGTCCAAAGATCCATCAGCATGGAGTTTCTTCATGCGTTTTACACCAATATGACATTTAGCGGCAGTGCCACTAGTATGTGGTACTATCATTATTAACTTTGTATTTTTTGGCATCAATATTATGAACATGTGTATCACTACGATCAAGATTCAATAAACCATTCTCATTGGGTGCATGACCATTGAAGGTATTATTCATGTAAACAGAATAACCATTATTCTCTAACATAAATGAATAACCGTATTGCAATAAACATGATCTAATCACGTTCATGCTTAACGCAAACACCAAATAACATTTATTTAGGTTTATCACTAATCCTGAAGGTAGAGAGAGCGTGCGATGGTGATCACATCAACCTTGGAAACACTTCCAACACTCATCGTCACCTCACCCTTAGCTAGCCTCCGTTTATTCCGTAGCTTTTATTTCGAGTTACTAACATTTAGCAACCGAACCGGTATCCAATACCCAGGTGCTACTAGGAGTACTAGTAAGGTACAAATCAATAACATGTATATCAAATATACTTCTGTCGACGTTGCCAACCTTCTTATCTACCAAGTATCTAGGGTTGTTCCACTTCAGCGACCGTTCTCCTCATAATAGAAGCACTTAGTCTCGGGTTTGGGTTCAACCTTGGGTTTCTACACTGGAGCTGCAACTGACTTGCCATCCATGAAGTTTCCCTCCTTGCCCTTGCCCTTCTCGAAACTAGTGGTTTTACTAACCATCAACACTTGATGCTCCTTCTTGATTTCTACCTTCGCGGTGTCAAACATCGCGAAAAGCTCAGGGATCATTATTTCCATCCCTGGTATTTTATAGTTAATCACGAAGCTCTAGTAGCTTAGTGACAGTGACTTGGAGAACTATATCAATCACTATCTTATCTGGAAGATCAACTCCCACTCGATTCAAGCGATTGTAGCACCCAGACAATCTGAACACATGCTCACCGATTGAGCTATTCTCCTTCATCTTGCAGGCAAAGAATCTTGTTGGAGGTCTCATACCTCTCAACACGGGCACGAGCCTGAGATTCCAATTTCAGCTCTTAGAACATCTCATATGTTCCTTGCCGTTCAAAACATTTTGGAGCCTCAATTCTAAGCCGTAATGCATGACGCACTGAACTATCAAGCAGTCATCAGAACGTGCCTGTCAGATGTTCACAACATCTATAGACGACGCGTGAGGGGTGGCGCACCGAGCGGTGCATTAAGGACATAAGCCTTCTGTGCAGCAATGAGGACAATCCTCAGACCACGGACCCAGTCCGCATTATTGCTACCATCATCTTTCAACTCTATTTCTCTAGGAACATATAAAAATTCAAGGGAGCTACAGCGCGAGCTAGTAATCTACAACATAATTTGCAAAGACATTTTGACTATGTTCATGATAATGAGTTTAGTTAATCATACTACTTAAAAACTCCCACTCAAATTGACATCCCTCCGGTCATTCGAGTGTCACATGATCCAAATCCACCAACTCAAGTCCGATCATCACATGAGTTGAGGTGGTTTCAATGGTGAACATCTTCATGTTGATCATATCTACTATATGACTCATGTTCGACCTTTCGGTCTCTTGTGTTCCGAGGCCATGTCTGTACATGCTAGGCTCGTCAAGTTTAACCCGACTGTTCCGCACGTGCAACACTGGCTTGCACCCGTTGTATGCGAACGTAGAGTCTATCACACCCCATCATCACGTGGTGTCTCGAAACGACGAACTTTCGCAATGGTGCACACTCGGGGAGAACACAATTTTATCTTGAAATTTAAGTGAGGGATCACCTTATAATGCTACTGTCGTCCTAAGCAAAATAAGATGCATAAAAGGATTAACATCACATGCAAATCATAAGTGACATGATATGGCCATGAACTTGTGCTTTTGATCTCCATCTCCAAAGCACCGGCATGATCTCCATCGTTACCGGCATGACACCATGATATCCATCATCTTGATATCCATCAATGTGTCGCCATGAGGTTGTCGCGCCGACTGTTGCTTCCACGACTATTGCTAACTCATAGCGATAAAGTAAAGCAAAATGGCGAAAATAATTAAAGACAACCCTATGGCTCCTGCTGGTTGCCGTACTCATCGACATGCAAGTCATGATATTCTATACAATACATGATCATCTCATACATCACATATATCTCATCATGTAATTGGCCATATCACATCACAACATACCCTGCAAAAACAAGTTAGTCGTCCTCTAATTGTTGTTGCAATTTTACGTGGCTGCTACGGGTATCTAGCAAGAACAATTCTTACCTACGCAAAAACCACAACGGTGATACAAAAATTGCTATTCAACCTTCTCAAGGACCGCCTTTGTCAAATCCGATCCGGCTAAAGTGGGAGAAACAGACACCCGCCAGCCATCTTTATGCAACAAAGTTACATGTAAGTTGATGGAACCGGTCTCTCATAAGCGTACGAGTAATGTTGGTCCGGGCCGCTTCATCCCACAATACCGCCGAATCAAGAAAAGACCAAGGGAGGAAGCAATCTGAATATCAACGCCCACAAACTCCTTTGTGTTCTACTCGAGATCTCATCTACACATAGACCTAGCTCATGATGCCACTGTTGGGGAACATTGCATGGGAAACAAAAAATTTCCTACGCACACGCAAGATCTATCCATGGTGATGAGCATCTACAAGAGGGAGAGTAGATCTACATACCCTTGTAGATCGCTAAGCGGGAAGCATTAAGAAACGCGGTTGATGTAGTCGAACGTCTTCGCGATCCAAATAGCCGAGCATCCCGCGATCCAATCACGATCTAGCCCGCGATCCAATCACGAACCGTCCCACGATCCCATCATGATCCATCCCGTGATCAAATCACGAACCGTCTCGCGATCCTGTTCACGGTTCTTCCGATCTACCGCCGAACGGACGGCACCTCCGCGTTCAGCACACGTACAGCTCGATGACGATCTCCGCCTTCCTGATCCAGCAAGAGGGAGCGGAGAGGTAGAAGAGTTCTCCGGCAGCGCGACGGCGCGGCGGCGATGGTGGTGGAACAATTCCGGCAGGGCTTCGCCTAAGCACCGCTGAAACTAGACTAGAGGACAAACCAATCTAGATGAAGTAGAGGGAGCACGTGGCAATTAGGGTTCGCTCTCCCCTCTAAATCCTCTAGTATATATAGGAGGGAGGGAGGCAGCCTCAAACCTTCAAGAGTTGGCCGAAATTGGAGGTGGAGGAGTCCTACTCCAATCCTATTAGGAGTAGGATTCCTCCTCTCCACTTGGAAACCCTTTCCACCTTTCCTCCTTTGGATTTTTTCCACCCAAAGCCACATGGGCCTTAGTGGGGGGTTTAAGCCAGCCCACTAGGGGCTGGTTTGACTCCTCCCACAGCCCATGAGGTCCTTTGGGTCGAGACACCCCTCCCGATGGTTCCCGGTACCCCTCCCGGCACTCCCGGTACACTACCGAAATACCCGAAACTTTTCCGGTGACCAAAACAGGACTTCCTATATATCAATCTTTACCTCCGGACCATTCCGGAGCTCCTCGTGACGTCGAGGATCTCATCCGGGACTCCGAACAACCTTCGTTCACCACCATACATAAATCTACTATACTGAAACGTCACCGAACCTTAAGTGTGCAAACCCTGCGGGTTCGAGAACTATGTAGACATGACCGAGACACCTCTATGGTCAATAACCAATAGCGGGACCTGGATGCCCATATTGGTTCCTACATATTCTACGAAAAATTTTATCGGTTGAACCTCTATCTCAATGATTCAGTTAATCCCGTACTCTGTTCCCTTTGTTCTTCGGTATGTTACGTGCCCGAGATTCGATCGTCGGTGTCTCTATACCTAGTTCAATCTCGTTACCGGCAAGTCTCTTTACTCGTTCCGTAATACAAGATCCCGTGACTAACTCATTAGTCACATTGCTTGCAAGGCTTGTTGTGATGTTGTACTACCGAGTGGGCCCTGAGATACCTCTCCTTCACACGGAGTAACAAATCCCACTCTTGATCCATGCCCACTCAACAGACACCCTCGGAGATACCTGTAGAGCATCTTTATAGTCACCCAGTTACGTTGTGATGTTTGATACACACAAGGTATTCCTCCGGTGTCAGTGAGTTGCGTGATCTCATGGTCATAGGAACAGATACTTGACATGCAGAAAACTATAGCAATAAACTGACACGATCATATGCTATGTTTATAGTTTGGGTCTTGTCCATCACATCATTCTCCTAATGATGTGATCCCGTTATCAAATGACATCTCATGTGTATGGCCAGGAAACCTTAACCATCTTTGATCAATGAACTAGTTAACTAGAGGCATACTAGGGACACAGTGTTGTCTATGTACCCACACATGTATTTGAGTTTCCAATCAATACAATTATAGCATGGATAATAAACGATTATCACGAACAAGGAAATATAATAATAACCAATTTATTATTCCCTCTAGGGCATATTTCAAACAGACACAACACTCCGGTTAAATGGACAAGCAAGGGAAGAACATGATCTTAACAAAACGAAATGATGGGTCGAAGAGAGCAACATCACAATTCCTCCGGAAAAAATAATAGAAGCTAGATCCTTGGAAGAAGAACGGAGAAGAGCATTGAATTTGATATCATGAACAACTCTGGAAGAAGGATTGAAATCACCTTGATAACCAAGAATAAGAATTATGTTATGCTTATCCTTCACCAAGTTAAATTGATGACAAGCAACGGATTTAGCATACCACTTATTCTTCTTGAAAAGATTGAATAGAGATAAAACAAGCTTGAAGACGTCTTGAACAAAACACCGATAAGAATTGAAATGAATGAGGATACTTCGAATGTGGGATACATGAGAATGAACAGATCAAGATTCTCCTAATAGAAAACTTGAACGAAGCACCGGAATAATTGAGATACGAACTAAGGAACAACAATTGAGAAGAATTTGAGAACGAAAGCTGAAAGCTGAGAACGAAGAAATCTTCAGAAATGATAGCCTTCGGACGATCGAGAAAGGAAGACAACACTGAAATGCTCTGGATAGATATGGAAGGAATTACTCACGATCCAAAACAATTTGGAAGAATAGCATCAGGCTTGAAACCATTGATACGTCTCCAACGTATCTATAATTTTTGATTGTTCCATGCTATTATATTATCATTATAGGATACTTTTTGGGTGTTTATCTACCAATTAATATTATTTTTGAGCACTAACCTATTGACCTAGTGCCCAGTGCCAGTTGCTGTTTTCTGCATGTTTTTGCTTTTCAGGTTTACCTTACCAAACGAAGTCCAATTACGACGAAACTTTTATATGATTTTTTATGGACTATATGAAGACCTGGAAGCTTCGGAAGTAGACGGGAGGGTGCCCAAGGGCACCATGACCCAACAGGGCACGCCAAGGGGCCTGGCTGCGCCCTGTTGGGTCATGGCCCCCCTGGCTGCCCTCTCGTGCCCCTCTCTGGCCTATAAATTCTCAAATATTCCAAAAACCCTAGGGGAGCTCCCGAAACACTTTTTCCGCCGCCGCAAGTCTCTGGTCCACCGTATACCCATCTGGCGACCTTTTCCAACGATCTGCCGAAGGGGGAATCGATCACGGAGGGGCTCTACATCACCGTTGTTGCCCCCGTGATGAGTTGTGAGTAGTCCACCACAGACCTACGGGTCCATAGTTAGTATCTAGATGGATATCTCTCTCTCTTTTGATCTTCAATACAATGATCATCGCATCTTCGCTTTGATCTATTCGATGTAATCCTTATGTGCGGTGTTGCATGATTATTATAGCTTCGTAGTTCTCTCCGATCTATTGATATTTTTCAGTGAGAGGAGTGCGTTGTAGTGGGTTCAATCTGGCGGTGCTCTATATCCCAGTGACAGAAAGGGACAAGACACGTCATTGTATTACTGCCACTAAGGATAAAACGACGGGGTTAGTTCATATTAATTGAATTCTCTTTGTCTACATCATGTTATCGTTCTCCAAGCATTACTCTGTTTGTCATGAACTTAATACGTAGAGAGGCAAGCATAGAAACGCTCTTGAAGTGGAGTAATAGTAATAGGTGCAGGCAGGAGTCGGCCTATTTGCTAATGGACGTGATGCCTATATACACATGATCATTGCCATGAGTAAAGATTGCGTAACTATCCGCTTTTCTAACAATTGTCCAACAGTAAATTGTTTACCCACCGTATGCTTACTTTATGAGAGATGCCACTAGAGAACACTATGGCCCCCAGGTCTATTCACTTATAAATTTACAAATGCTTCCAATACCTTGCTGCCATTATTTACATTTTATTTTATTTTGCAATTTACAATTATCTACTACTATCTACACACACTCGTTTACTTGCAAATAATGAGACCAAGGGGATTGACAACCCTCTTGCCACGTTGGGTGCAAGTATGTGCTCTTTTGTGTGCAGCCGCTGAAGACGGTTGATGACCGATATTCCTATAGGTTCCATAAACCTTGGTTCTTAACTGAGGGAAATACTTACCCGCATTGTGCTGCATCACCCGTTCCTCTTCATGGAAAACCCAACGAAGATCACAAGCATCAACCATGAATCTTCAGAAGAACGGATAAAGATTTAAGACAAGCTCTCCTTCGATCGTCAACGCTGAGAATGATGTCGAGAAACAACATCATGAATTACTAATACACTCCGGAATAATGAAGTAACAAAGGTTGAGGCAATGATGCAAAATAATTCTAAGCGATCTTGGAGAAGGAATATGACTGATGAAAATCATCCTTACGTCATATTTGAAAAGAATTTGAGATCTCCAAAAAATATTAGAAGAGCCAGGTAAAATCCTGGGAAAAACCTATGGGTTATGGGCCCACTCTAAAGAAACCACCGCTGAAAGGATTGCTTAGGAAGAGAGATTGCACCGGTACAAATTAAAAACTTGAAGAGAAAACTTGCCACTCTAAATAGAATAGAAGGATGTGAAAAACAAGAGATACTTGGACAAGAATTTCCAACATGGGAAAGCATTTAGCGAATGAAAAGGATATGATGAACACCGAAAGCTTGAATTGAATCCACCAGAGGAGAAAACGAGAATGAAGAATGATGAGCTTGAATCACCTGAGGATCTTGGTATGAAAACACCAGATAGAAACATGGAAAAAAATGGATGCAAAGGCTTCACCTGAATTAAAGGACACTTGATTCGAGATGACTGGTTTCGAAGAAAAAATGGGTGGGAGGGTGGGGAAAGACAAAGAGAACTTAGAATAGATGAAAAGAACTCCGGAAGAAATATGAGAATTGATCTTGCAAATATTGACAAGGATTAAATTAACTTGAAGAGAAGCACACCGGATGGAAAGACTTGACATGACAATTTGATTACAAAAAAGGATTAACGCCCCCATAGAAATATGAGAACACTGCTTAGCAAAATATGAAATCAACATTTGACATCGAAGCAACTCGAATTACCATACTCCACCAAAACAAAGGATGAGGCTTGCAAACTAAGCCAAAAATAAATACATAACCAATTATGCATTTGTTGTAAAGATAATCCTAGGTAACTACTTGCATTCCCACCTGAGAACTTCCAAAATCTTTCTTGGTTATGCTATCAGGTTACGGGTCCAGGAACCTACTCAATGCAATTAGCTGGAAAACCGCACCCGCAAACCTCAACACATATCCGAGAAGTTCCGCAAGCTCGTCTACCTCATACCTTTGAAAAACAATGATACTAGACAAGGTAGATCATCCGAGCTATCTCCACGAGTACTGGGGAAAAGTCACGGCACTATTTGCCACCAAGCAAAGTATTGAAGCATTTCGAACATCCTTGTCCTGAGATACTAAGGAAACTGAACTATAATTATGTGTCGAGAACCCCTTGGAGCTCTACTCCCCGGGACTACACCCAAGTGTTGGGAGGCACCAAGACAGAATTCCGTCACATCGACATCATAGAGATTCCAAAATACCCGCGTGATCCTAAAAAAACATTTGAGTGAGAAGAGGGGTAGAATTAAAATTCCTACGTCAGGATTCCTCACCAGAGCATAGAAGAGAAGTAAAAAGAATTCTACTCTCCGATATATAACTAGACTCAAAATATTTTTTCACTAGACTCGACTCAGCCAAGTTCGATCAATCAAAGGGGCTCCTAGGTCGGTACAGGCTCTGATACCAACTTGTCATGCCCAATATGCAGTCCTATCCTTGTGGAAACATGAAAGTCTCAATAGGGATAGAAGCGCATATTAGAGACGCTTTTGCAAGGTGGATATCGTCACTAGTACATGTACTGAAGAGAAGAGTATACAAGATTTGGCTTACACTCGCCACAAGCTACAACATTAAAACATCGATACAACCATACATTCAATAAACATACAGAAGAGAAGGATTCGACTACTGATGAAACACAAACAAAAAAGCGACGTCGTCCACCCTGCTATCGCAGGCTGCCGGCCTGGAACCCAACCTAAGATCGATGAAGAAGAAGAAGAAACTCCAAATAGAACAATCATCGCACTCAAGTCAAAGTATCGCTTTACCTGTACCTGCACCTGTTGTTGTAGTAATCTGTAAGCCACAGGGACTCAGCAATCTCATTTCCAAGGGTATCAAGACTAGCAAAGCTTAATGGGTGAGGTACAGTTAAGTGGTGAGGCTGCAGCATGCACTAAGCATTTATTTGAGTGACTAACTTATGAGTACAAGAATAAGAAGAGTGACCTACGGATAAGCAGACGTGAACTAGTAATGATCAATAGGTGATCCTGAACTCCCTTGAAAAGAGACGGTCATGGTTACGCACACGGTTGGTGTATTTTAATTGGGTTTACATCAAGTTTTCTATAAGCGGATGTTAAACAAATTTCCAAGTTGCGAGATAACCACGGGAACGACTCTCAGAAAGATTTAACCCTGCAGGGGTGCTCCAACTCATCCATCACAAACTAGCCACAAGGTGCGCCGGAAAACCTCATCCTCGAGATAGCCCAAGGTATCCTTGGAGCAGGTGCACAAGACATTCGTGAAAGGTAAAACAAATCCAGCAAGTCCACCCAACATGCCGACAATCCCGATAGGAGCCGCGTATCTTGTTCTCAGGGCACAACCGGATGAGCAGTATGTACGGTGGCCTGATAGAAATCACCCGAGTTGCCCCGGGGTGGCCCCGCAAGTGGCTCTATTTTGGACCAGCACAAACAGCACTGGCCCCCTGTATTATGTTGAATTAATCCGCGGGTTCATGATGCCCTATGCATTACTAATGGTGTTCAGTATTATTATGTTGGGCAAATATAGTACCAATGTTTGGCCTTGCCAGAAAAGTCTTATCCCAGATTGAATAATCAACGCGGTCCCCATAACAACCCCAAGCATGTTAGGAGCGCTCAATATGGAACATCACACCGGCACACAAGTAACTAGGGCGGTAAAGGTGGAACAAAACACCGAGCAAAAGGACAAGCCTTCCACCTTTTACCAAGTATATAGGTGCATTAAATTAAATAGCAATAATATTGTGATATCCCAAGATATCCATCTGTCACCTAGAAACAAACTGAACCTGCAACAAGCAACGGTATAAGAAGGGTCGAGCAAGCGGTAACTTAGCCAAACAATGGTCTGCTGGGAAGGTGGAGGGTTAGAGGCTTATCATGGCATTTCGGGAGGCTTGACAAACAAGTAGTGGGGAGGAAGACATAGCGATAGAAACGAGACAACTAGCATGGCAATGATAGTTGTGGTATCCAGGGAAATGATCATCTTGCCTGAGGTCCCTCGTGGAAAAAGAACGAATCCGTGAAGTAGACGAACGTTCGTAGTCGAACAAATCCTCACGCTCCGAATGCTTTCGGAACTCTATAGAGAAGAAGCAAATCCAGAAACAAACAAATGACATGGTAAACACCACAACATATTCATGACATGATGCACAAACAAGGATGATGCATGTTCATTCAAATATGCATGACATGGCAAGCACAACAATCAACTTCTACACATTAAGTGAAGCTCAATATGCAACGAGTTGCATATTGACGAAACTCCACATTTCTATTATTTAGTTTACTCTTGATTAGGTACTCAACAAGTTTAAATGTTGTTGATAAGGAAAGAGGTGAAGCATAAATAAACTAGACATTTAGGGAAGTTTAAATGAGGCCGGAAACAACATATAGCATTTCCGAGACGGCCCCATATGTAAATATGAATTTGGTCCAGATCTAAACTAACCATGTTTTATGTTTGTTAAACAGGGAAACAAAAATGCACCATGTGATTCTACTCATCATTCTAGGCGATTTACATATATAGATCATTTAAAACGGAGCTACTGCCTAGAAGATATGACAAACACAAGATGCATATGTCATGAATGCAAAAGGCATACAAACAACACTCACAAACATGTTAAATCATGGATGCAACAAGATATTATGAAACTACATGAAATTCTAGGCAAGTTTCATATATGGCATGTTCAAAACGGGGCAACGGTTCAACAAATACAACCAACACAAGTTATAGTGATAACCTACCGAAAACAGCAACATGGCATTTTGCACACATCAAAACAACAACTACAAGAATCTAAAATACACAAATAAGACATGGGGCAATAGACTACATGATGCACAACAATGCATCTCATTTCAGCAAATTGTATAGAAGCATGCATCAATAGCAAATGAGCTCATAAGGTTGCTATTGAAACAACAGTCAAGACTTAGTGAAAATAACAGTTTTCCACAAACAGTTTTAACCTGAAGGCATATTGGCAGCAAGAAAAGCATATGCTACAGGACTTATAATGGCATGAAAAGTTACAGCAATATATTAGGCATGATGTACTTTATTTCATTCCACATTAGCATGGTCTAATTATGGACAGAGACATGGATATCATCAACACAACATGGCAATCTGAAGAAAACAGATTTAAGACTTAGTGAAAATAACAGGGTACAAGAGCAGCAGTTTTAACCGATTGACATGTTTGACAGAAGAAATATCTATGATGCAAGTCCGATATATGTAAACTAATAGCACAACATGGTAGTCCATAAAATGCTTTACAAAGGACTCCATGGGGGCAACACCAAAGGAGTTGTAGATCAATTTCAATTCACATTGCAAGACAGCAACAAAAGATAACCGTTTCAGACTTACAATTATTTTAGCATCTAAAAACAGCAACATTTTTATAGCAAGTTCGCAGTAAGAAAACTATAGCTAAACATGAGTTCCATGGCATGGCAAACATACCAACAGCAATTAGACATGACCTGCTTCAAATTACTCCATTGGCACAACTTCATAGGATGCATGGTTTGCTTAATATGATGCTCACAAAACGAAACTTATTGTTAAGACAAAAACAGATTTAACAGGATAGCTACTTTAGAGCATCATATTGACATGATAGAGATGATTTGCATGGCAACCAATGGGATGGCATCAAAGTAGACATATCATACAGCAATTCTAACGCAGGAACCACATGCAAAAGACCTACGGATTTGACGCAATTATCGACACAAATTTGAATAAAATGTCAGTTTCGTAACTACAACGGGATGCACTTTCGCAACGCAATTTACAGCATCTAGATGAACCCTAATATGTATGCAAATGATTCCATAATGTAGAGCACAATGAGTAGACAAATTTTCATATAAGGATCGTCGCGATCCGATGAACAGGTGCAAAGAGATAGCCCTCTCAAAAATGCATGCATGCTATTGAAAATAGATGAAAAAGACAGCCAAAAAATACGACCGTGTCTGAATCTAAGCGTGTAATAACCATACTACGCTCGGGCGCTGGATAAGGCGGGCGACGCTCACCAATGGGCCGAGGCCCGGTCGGTGAGGCTGGGCGGAGCTGGCTGGCTAGCGCTGGACTGGAGGAGGCCACGACCTTGGCGTGCCTTGGGCTAGCACGAGGCGCAGGCAGAGGCGATGGGCGAGGCTGGCGTGGCCCGGGCGTGGTCAATGCCTCGTTCCCAAGCGAGACGAGAAGCAGGGCTCCAGCGGCGCTCGTTGTCTCCGACAGGGCAACGCACTTGGCTCCGGCGAGGTGCGGGGCGGCTGGGAATGAGCGGATCCGGTCGAGTCCACCCGGATCTGAGGCGGAGAGGCGCCGGTGGCGATCTACATGGGCAACGGCGGCCATGGCACCATGGGGTCCTGCGAACCAGAGGAGAAGGAGGAGAGGTGAGGGAGAGAAGCGGGAGGAGAGGAGAGGGAAGGTAGGGCGGCGAGGTCGACCCGGTGGCGGCGAGGCAGCGCGGCTCCGGTGAGGAGGTCTGGCGGAGGCGGCTGGCGAGGTCAAGGCAGGGGCGAGGGCGTGTTGCGGGCGGCCATGGGAGGAGTCGGGGTGAGCTCCGGGGAGCCGGGCGACAGTTGCGGGCGCCCCGGACCCAGATGGGCTCGGGCGGGTCCCGCGTGAGCTTGGGCGGGCAAGTGGCACTGGAGGTAGGTGGAGGCTATGGCGGCTGGAGGGCACGGTTTTTGATGCAAGCCTAGGGTTTGCCCGATTAGGAAGGGTAGCCTTCCTTTTATAGCAGGTTTGCTAGGGTTAGGGGGATTTAGTGGGCTATGTAGTTGGGCTAGGTGGGGATGAGAGGGAAGGTGTGAGGCCCGTGACAGGTTTTCAAAATACCGAAACGTCCGACAATTTGACCAGCTATAGTGCCGCTATAGTTATCCATTGGGGTATCAAACGACCTCCGAATGCGATGAAATTTGGCAGGCGGCCTACCTATGATATAATAAGACCGCTCGCCAACTTTCAACCCATTCCAAGAATGTTTTATACACACTTTTAAAAACAATATTTTAGAGATGCCGCGGGCGCGTGAGAGTGTGGTTGGTCATGAAACGGTCAACGAAGAGAACGGAGAGAACCAGCAACTATGGACGTATGCAAGTTTTGAAAAATGACGTCAATGGAGTGCTGATGCTTTGTGGATGATGCAAATGATGCGATGATGACCGCGGCAACCAAATAAATCACATGGCAAAACTCGAAATAAATGGAAGGCATCTCGAGCGTCTGTCGGTGTCAAAACCGGCGGAACTCGGGTAGGGGGTCCCAAACTGTGAGACCTGGATCGATGGTGACAAGAGACGAAGGGGACAAGATTTACCTAGGTTCGGGCCTCCTATGGAGGTAATACCCTACGTCCTGCTTGATTATATTGATGGTATGGGGATTACAGAGTTTATCTACCTCGAGATCAAGTAACTAAACCCTAGATGAGTTCTGTTGTTCTACACCCTAAAACCCTCCGGCTTATATAGACTCCGGGGGTACCTGGGGCTTACACTAGTCGGTTGCACATCAAAGGGGAAAAGCATGCCTATCTACTGTCGACATCTTGGAAGACACGCCATGGCTCCTTCAAACTTCCACCTTGGCGACCGGGCCCCTGATCTTCTAATGCTCGTCGAGTGGCCCGTATAGTCCGGCCCATGAGAAACAGGTCGGCTATCCGAAGACCCCTTAAACCAGGACTCCCTCAGTAGCCCCCGGACTAGCCTCCAATGCCGAGGTATATTCGAACAGTCTTGTATGTCTTCCCCTTGCGAGGCGAGTCCCTCCATCCTTATTGTTCGGCAACCATCCTATCATCGATGAAATCCCAAATGTCGCGGGATTGTCGGGTTCACATTATTTCTTGGACTTCACGCATCGTGGGGAGACGACCGATTCAGTGGCTTTTTACAAAACTGCCCCTAACACAAATGAGGCACCGCCCATTTAAACAAACTGAGCCGCGGTCCAAGCCACACCTTCTTCTTCTCCATCGAAAAAGTCCTCCAGCGAAAAAGGTCTCCACCAAAGATGGCGAGCGCCCCCGGTTCCTCCTCGGATCCTTACGGATCCCGTCCCAGAGATTGGACTAGCTGCTCCGTGTCGCTCCTTCGACTTCGCAACATCGAGACCCAAGGGTACCTTCCTTCCTCGGATCTGACAGCCGTCCGCGCCAGTTTGACGTCATTCAACGGCGAGGTCCTTGCGGAGTGTTTCCCCCATCCGCGTAAGGGGGAGCGTGTATGCTTTGTTCCATTCCTCCTACGAGGTCTCGGGTTTCCCATTCATCCGTTCCTGAGAGGATTACTGGCGTTCTATGGGATTCAACTCCACCACCTCACCCCAGGCTCTATTCTGCATATATCGGGCTTCGTTGCCCTTTGTGAAATGTTCCTAGGGTGCGAGGCACACTTCGAGTTGTGGAGAAAATACTTCTGCCTTGTTCCTCGCACTCGGGACAAGAAAATTTTTGAAGTCGGCGGGGCCGAAGTATGCCGTATAGCGGGGACGGGATACCCCATGGGGACACCGAAGGAATCCGAACTATGGACTTCGGAATGGTTTTATATCGAGGATGTCCATCTATTTGATCCAGCTCGGAGGGGTCTGCCCGAATACTTCGATGCTCCCTTGAAGAAGAGGTACAGCTGGCGCCCGAAGAGCCTGTCCCAAGAAGATAGCGTTGAGGTGCAGCGTTTAGCAGCTCGTGTCCGGATACTAGCCCATCATAAGCTGACCATGATAGACGTCATGGCCGCCGCCATCTCTCGGTGCGTGCAACCCCTCCAATAGAGGATACACCCCTTGTGGTGCTACAACGGGACAAGCGATACTACTCGCTGCCGAAGACTGGGTCCTGCCGATCAAACGGCATTGGCCGTCGCACTTGCCGACCTATACAAAGGGGAGCCAGAAGATTTCATTCAGCGATCGACCAAAGAGGGATACTCAAGCCATAATCCCATCGAATGGGTTAGCCCTTCAATCTCGTGACCATAGCTCAGATTCTTAATTTGTCCCTTCTTGACCGAAGTCTTTTATTTTCATGCAAACAGGAATGGAAGAGCTTTATTGAGGCAGTCAACTGTCCGGCCCCTCAGCCCGAAGACTATTCCCGTGATGACGATCCGGGCTATCATGAGGACCCAGACCTGTCAATTGAACTCGCAGATGGGGTTTTCTACCAAGAGGGCCTTGACGGCTCCCAGGTGGCCATTATTGCCGATTACCCTAGGTCCTTCCCTTTCCTTGCAACAAGCAAGAAGAAGAAGACATCCCGCAAGAGGCAAGTGCCCTCCACTGACCCCAACGCGTCGGCCTTTACACCCAAGCGCCGTAGATCTGCGCGACATACATCAGCAGCGGCGGCAGCGCCTGGATTGGAAAGCAACAAGGATCCGGCAAATGAGCCGGTCACAGGGGCGAGCGCGCCTACGAGTACATCCCAAAGGTATTCCGCTTCATCGCTTGATTTAGTATCGTGATTTGATAGAGTCTGACAAGAGACCATTTTGCCGAAATATTTAGGCAAAGCGTTCGGCCGTCACCTGCCGAGGACGTCGTAAAGGCGTCCAGTGGTACCCAAGATTCCAGGCCTTCTGCCCATGCTGATCCTGCTGCGGGAGCCCCCACCGTCAATCCCGCCCCAGCCGATTCTGGTGATGCCATATCTGTCACGAAATCAGAGGTTGGGAGCGCTATGCATCATCCGACCTTTTCCGAACAAGAGTTCGGTGCTCTGTGCACGGCGGATGCACACCTCGGGGCCGCCCGAGCTGGGTTCGGGGAGGCTGTGAAGTTGATATCGTCCAGCCTGCAGGTAAGTAGTCGTTTATTAAAGTCCGAAAACTTGTGTAGACCCAGTAGCCCCCGAGCCTTAAATTGGTCGGTATGACCGAATTAAGGATCCCCGAATTAATTGACTGGTAATGTAGGCCTCGAAGCAGCAATGCGAGCAACTGGCCAAGGAACTAGAAGCCAGCCGAACACAGGTCGAATCTGTGAAGGCCGAACTGGAGCAAGTGAAGAGCTTTACTCGGGAGGCACACGGTTAGTATATATATTCTGCTGATCTTTAGCATATCCCCATGCTTACGCAAGGGTACCATGTATCAGCTGAATCAATAGGGCAATTACAAAAAGATTTGGATGTAGCACGAGAATCTCAGCAATATGTCGAGTCCCAGCAGGAAGCCGGCTATCTCGTTTTACAACGGCATCTTGAAGAGAAGAACCGCCAGAAGGAGGAGAACAAACAGCAAGCCGAACAGATTGAGAGCTTAAAGGCTCAATTGGCCCAGGCCCAAGGAGAGAACCAGAATTTACAGAGAGGCATGTTCGGTAAGTGTGATTCTAACATTGGAAGGTATCCCTTATGAATGAGATGTGATACGCATGCCGTGACCCATTTGCTGGTCTATTGTCCGGGCGACCCGAAGAGGAAATCGGATCTTATCAAGGGAATCTGCTGAAGGAGCTGTCCGCCCTTTAGGAGCGGGCTCGGAAGGCCATGAAAAGCATGGTGAAAGCACTATGGCCTACCGAGCAACCTCCGGAGGGGATGACCGAACTAATCGATCGCTTCCAGGGAGCCCGAGCTAGGTTCGAGCTGTGGAAGACATCGGTTTGACGGGAGGGAGCACGAGAGGCGTGGGAGATGATCAAGACCCGCTATACCGGACTTAACCCCGAGTGTATGGCTCAGGTTGGGCCAGTAGGGTCAGATGGACAAGAAGTGCCGCTCCACCTGGTATACGACCAGGTGATGCCTGCCGCCCGTCTCTCACAAGAAGACTGCTCCCTGGACACCATATACGATAATCTCGATCAGCAGCCATATGTATGATGTAGCTATGTACTTTTTAATCGAAGAATTACTCCGTCTATGTTGTGAACTTTGTCTTAACTGGCCATCGGCTTTAGCCTTCCGTGCTAAGAGCTTGGGAGTGTTCCTTGTAAGTTATCACCCGACGGGGAGAGAACTATGTTCGGGGAACCAGGCAATCTGGCCATGTGGTGCGAACAGACAGAAAGCACACAAGGAGATATGTTATATTACTGCTGAGCGTAAGAAACATCTTCTGAAGAAAATAGTATCGCTATCGATACCTTTCTTCAGGGTGATACGTAAATCATAGGAAAAAGGCCGTGTACCATTAGTATGTGGCCAAGGGCTTGTGTGAGGAAAGACGCCCGAATAATGGTCATGACGACCATAGTTAAATCCGTCGTAGCCGACCAATTGTCTACTGAAGATAGCTAGCTTTTGGCTTCACCCGTCTGAGGTACGTATCCGGATGACCCGGTCGTAACAATCGCAGAGGTGCTCCCTTTACCCTCTAGCCGAACAATCGGGAACGTAGAGTGTAAGCATAGGAGCAAGGCAACCCAGCTTGGCAAATTCTTAGCTCAAATTGATGCATAAGATGGCATAAAAAATGACAAGGAAAGTATGCGTACACGATAAATGTGCATAAGTGCTTATAACATAAAAGCACTGGCTTCGGAAAAGAAGCCCCCGGGTACTGTGTTCGGTTTTAACACTTAAAGGTGTAGGCCGAAAATTATTAGTACAAGATCGGTCGAACCGAACATAGAGTTGGGAAGAAAAAGAGTTCAAACTTGCCAGAAATCAAGGTGGGAGGGAGAAGAAATAACAAAGGAAAGAAAGAAAAGAGAAATGTAAAAAGTATGACAACGACGGTCTAGCCGTAGAAGCGCCGAAGACGAGCTGCGTTCCATGGGTTTGGTTCAAGGCGGTTGTCCTGCGGGTTCCGAAGACGGTAAGCCCCTCCTGTGAGTACCTCATCAATGATGAAGGGGCCTTCCCATTTGGGCTTGAGTTTATGCTTCTGCTTCTCCGGGAGCCGTAAGACTAGTTCGCCCATGTTGTATGCTTGTGCCCTGACCTCCCTGCTCTGGTAACGCCGGGCCTGCTGCTGATAAAAGGTAGAACGGTCCCAAGCTATGTCACGCTCTTCTTCCAAGGCGTCCAAGTCGTCCTGCCGATCTAACTCGGCCTCTCTTTCCTCGTACATGCGCACTCTTGGTGCGTCGTGAATAATATCACAAGGAAGGACCGCTTCAGCCCCATAGACCATGAAGAACAGTGTGTATCCCGTTGATCTATTCAGGGTGGTGCGCAAGCCCCATAGAACGGAGTCGAGCTCCTCTACCCAATGACAATCGGACTCTTGAAGAGACCGGACCAAACGTGGCTTGATGCCGCTCATTATGAGGCCGTTTGCTCGTTCGACTTGTCCATTGGTCTGTGGGTGATAAAGTGATGCGTAATCGAGCTTGATGCCCATCTTTGCACACTAGTCTTTGACCTCCTGGGCCATGAAATTGCATCCATTATCAGTTATTATACTGTGCGGGACACCATAACGGTGTACAATGCCGGATATAAAGTCGATTACTGGTCCGCATTTGGCTGATTTTACAGGTTTAGCCTCTATCCATTTGGTGAACTTGTCGACCATGACCAGTAAGTATATATTTTTCTTGGTCCCCCCTTTAAGTGGTCCGACCATGTCCAGCCCCCAGACCGCGAAGGGCCAGGTGATCGGAATAGTCCGAAGAGCTGTTGGGGGCATGTGACTTTGGTTTGCGAAAAGTTGACACCCCACGCAATATTTGACGAGTGACTGGGCGTCCGCCCGAGCTGTAGGCCAAAAGAACCCAGCCCGGAAGGCCTTGCTTACTAAGGCTCTTGCTGCGGCATGATGACCGCCCATCCCTGCGTTGACTTCGGCTAATAGCTGCCGCCCTTCTTCCTCAGATATGCACCGCTGTAGTACTCACCTTCGTGTACCTTGAAGGCTTTGGAGCGCCGAACTATGCGCCGCGCCTCCGTCTGATCGTCGGGGAGTTCTTTGCGAAGGAGGTAGGCGAGGAAGGGCTCGGTCCATGCCGCGATTACTGCCATGACCTCGTGAGCCGAGGGCGTTTTGTCCATGACGGAGCCGCCGATGATTTGATCGTCTGGTTCGTTTACAGGGGGAACAACCTTGTCTGCACTGGATAGATCGGCGTCCTCTTGATCTGGCCAAACCATAGATGGCTTAAAGAGCCGTTCCAGAAAAGTGTTTGGTGGGACAGGATCGCGTTTGGCTCCTATGCGAGCCAGTATATCGGCAGCTTGGTTGTCGTCTCTAGCGACGTGGTGAAATTCCAGCCCCTCAAACCATGCGGATATCTTGAGGACAGCGTTTCTATATGCCGCCATCTTTGGATTCTTGGCATCAAACTCACCGTTGACTTGAGAGATGGCTAGATTGGAATCTCCCCGTACCTTCAGCCGCTGTATGCCCATTGAGGCTGCCATCCGAAGACCGTGCAAGAGGGCTTCGTATTCGGCTGCATTGTTGGAGTCGGCATACATGATCTGCAACACGTATCGAATGTTGTCAACTGTGGGGGATGTGAGAACAACTCCAGCCCCCAGTCCGGCCAATGTTTTGGTTCCATCAAAGTACATCGTCCAATGGGAGTATGTACTATAATCCCTAGGGAGTTCGGCTTCTGTCCATTCGGCGAGGAAATCTGCCAGTACCTGAGATTTAATAGCTCAGCGTGGTTTGTAGGTAATTTCAAAAGGAAGGATGCTATGCAGCCGGTGGCGTCCCTGTTATTGATTATATCATTCAGGGGTACTTCAGATGCCACCGTAACCGAACACTCTCGGAAGTAGTGTCTTAGCTTCCGTGATGCCATAAATACTGTATAGGCTATCTTCTGGTAGTGTGGGTATCTGGACTTGCATTGCGTTAGTACTTCTGACACGTAATAGACCGGCTTCTGTATCTGGAAATTGTGCCCCTCCTCCTCTCGTTCGACGACGAGCACCGCGCTAACGATTTGGTTGGTGGCCGATATGTATAATAACATGGGCTCACCAATGCCTGGTGCTGTGAGTATGGGGTTGCTTGCCTGGAGTGTCTTAATTTCTTCTAACGCAGCCTTTGCTTCGTCGGTCCATTCAAAATTCTTGGTCCGTTTCAGCAACTTATACAGCGGTAAAGCTTTTTCACCGAGGCGGGAGATAAAGCGGCTTAATGCCGCCACGCAACCCGCCAATCTTTGGACACGCTTTAGCTCTGTGGGAACTGCAAGTTCTGATAAGGCGCGGATCTTGGCCGGATTCGCTTCTATTCCTCTATGGGAAACGATGAGTCCGAACAATGTACCAGCAGGAACTCCGAATACACACTTCTCCGCATTGAGCCGAATATCGTATTCGCGCAGGCTGGCAAAGGTTTGCCTTAAATCGTCGATCAAATTGCTAACATGTTTGGTTTTAATGACCACATCGTCCACGTACGCCTCGACTGTTTTGCCGACCTGTTTTTCGAGACAGGTCTGGATCATGCGGTGGTATGTAACCCCAGCGTTCTTTAGCCCGAAAGGCATTGTATTGAAGCAAAACTGCCCGTAAGGGGTGATGAATGCGGTTGCCGCTTGATCGGATTCCTTCATTTTAATCTGATGGTATCCGGAATAAGCATCGAGGAAACACAGCGAGTCGTGTCCGGCTGTGGCGTCCATAATCTGCTCTATTCGTGGTAGAGGGAAAGCGTCCTTAGGGCAGGCCTTGTTGAGGTCTTTAAAGTCGACGCACAACCGCCAGGATTTATCTTTCTTTGGTACCATAACCAGGTTTGCCAACCATTCGGGGTGCTTAATGTCCCGAATGAATCCGGCCTCTAGCAATCTAGCCAGTTCTTCACCCATAGCTTGTCGTTTGGGCTCGGAGAAGCGGCACAGAGTCTGCTGGACGGGCTTAAAGCCTGCGATGATGTTCAGACTATGTTCTGCCAGCCGTCGTGGGATGCCGGGCATATCCGAAGGATGCCAGGCAAAGATGTCCCAGTTTTCTTGTAAGAAAGCTCGCAGCGCTTCGTCCACTATGGGATCGAGCTGAGCTCCGATGGACGCTGTCTTGTTGGGGTCCGTCGGGTGTACCTGAAATTTAATAATTTCTTTTGCCGGCTTAAAGGACGTTGATTTGGGCCTCTTGCTGAGGGTCACATCATCTTTGTCTACTGTTGACCGAAGTGCGGTCAGCTCCTCTGCAGCAAAGTCTCAGCTAGAGCCTCGAGGGCAAGCGCCGCTGTTTTGTTTTCGGCCCGTAGATCTATATTCGGGTCACTAGCAGTTGTGATTACCCCGTTTGGTCCTGGCATCTTAAGTTTCATATACCCGTAATGTGGTATAGCCTGGAATTTTGCAAAGGCGTCACGTCCCAATAGGGCGTGGTAGCCACTGGGGAAGGGCACGATGTGGAAGAGAAGTTCTTCGGATCGGTAGTTGTCGGGCGTGCCGAACACTACGTCCAGGTTGATACATCCTGAACAGCGCGCCTCCTTCCCCGGGATTATTCCCTGGAAAGTTGTGTTGCTATGCTCGACGCGAGATCGGTCGAACTGCATTTTCTCTAGAGTATCCTCGTAGATTAGGTTTAAACCACTGCTGCCGTCCATTAGCACCTTGTGTAACCTGAAGCCGTCAATGATGGGGTTCAGGACTAGTGCGGCCGGTGAATGACCGGGAAGAATGGCTGGTCGGTCAGCGTCTCCGAAGGTGATGGGTATGTCTGCCCATGCACTTGTTGCTGCCACGTGATATACCTGTTCGAGTTCTTTAAGAGCTCTTTTCCTCCTGTTCCTCGACGGGAACGTTTCGTAGATCGTCAGGACTTCGGCGCTATATTTCAATGACGTTGTGGAGCGCCGGTTAGGCGGTGATGCCTGAAGAATGGCTTCACCAATTTTTGTGATCTGCCTGACGACCCAGCAAGTTCTAAGGCTGTGAGTCGGAGCTATGTTCAGCAATACGGAGTGTATAGGGCAAGGTTTGTCCAGTAGTCCATCCAGGATAGTACTGACCCCTAAAGGGGGCCTGTTCCTCTTTTTGGCGGGCTCAAGTTGGGCTGGCTGGTTCGGAGGTATCGTCTTGTGCCGATCTCCTCTAGGGTATTCGGTAAAGGTTGGTTCCGAGAATAGCCGCTCTGCTTGCCAAGCACTTTCCATGGCACAATACTTCTGTACCAAGATTGACAGCTCAGCAAAGTCAATAATGTGCCACCGCGCCAGGGCATTGAGGATCCCCTTGTCGTGGCAGTTACGTTTGAAGGTTGCCGTTACATCTTGATCACTAAGGCCCCGTACTTTTTTTCGGGCGAGTAGTAGTCTGGCCCAGTAATGATGGACCGACTCCCCTGATAAATGTATAATGTCCGTTAAGTCCGAAGACTTGGGCTCTGTTGCGATGCTCGAGTCATCGGCTTGGGAGGTGGGTGGGAGAAGGTTTGCCTCCACGCCACGGTGGGAGTTCGGAATCACGGATTCCGAACTGTGTGATAGATCAGGGACCGACACCGGACTGTTTCCGGAGAAAAAGCCTGAGTCCGGGTTGCAAGCAAGGTCTCGGTGATCGGAGATTGGAGTATAAACCGTTTTTAATTCTGGTAGCTGGGAGGTCGAGCCACCCGCCGGACACTCGACGGTGGCGACAAGGTGGGTGACCGTGGGGACGTGAATCTCCCTGTCGTCGGGTTTAAGCCCGAGCCAGTCATAGACCGGGGTCTGGTCATCGGCCATTCGCATAGTCTCCATCCGATCAAACAACTCGTTGAGAAACGAGGCGATGGTGGGATGCGTGTCGCTGAAGTGAGTGGGGTCGGTACGCGGTGTCGCTGTTCCAGAGTCGCGCGAGAGCGTTCTCGGATTCTGTTCAACCATGGTAGATCCGGTAGCGATGACCGGACCGGCTGGTCCAGACGGTCCGGAGATAGCAACCTCCTCTCTGGAGACGAGGCCCAATGTCTTCGGCACCGAGGCGTCGGGATCTGCGGGCTTCTCCGTAGGCGTCGAGGATTCCATCAATACGAGTTCACCCCGGGAATCAGCTGAGAACTCTAGGGTTCCGAACCTGATCCCTTGGTCGGGGGAAAAGTTTCCGGTCTGGCACGGATGGCCGATCGGGTAAGCGCGCGACGAGATGTCGCTGCTCGCGCGGATCCGACCCTGGGCGAGAATCCCCTGGGCACAGATCTCGCTGCTGATGACAGGGCGAGCCATCGATTCCTTCTGGTGATCACAGCGGAACTCTCAATGAAAGCATCAATGTCGGTGTCAAAACCGGCGGATCTCGGGTAGGGGGTCCTGAACTGTGAGACCTGGATCGATGGTAACAAGAGACGAAGGGGACAAGGTTTTACCCAGGTTTGGGCCCTCCTATGGAGGTAATACCCTACGTCCTGCTTGATTATATTGATTGTATGGGGATTACAGAGTTGATCTACCTCGAGATCAAGTAACTAAACCCTAGATGAATTCTGATGTTCTACACCCTAAAACCCTCCGGCTTATATAGACGCCGGGGGTACCTGGGGCTTACACATAGTCGGTTGCACATCAAAGGGGAAAAACATGCCTATCTACTGTCGACATCTTGGAAGACACGCCATGGCTCCTTCAAACTTCTACCTTGGCGACCGGGCCCCTGATCTTCTAATGCTCGTCGAGTGGCCCGATGAGAAACAGGTCGGCTATCCAAAGACCTCTTAAACCAGGACTCCCTCAGCGTCGGTCTCGCGCTGTTACAGATCCAAACCTTCCTCTTCGGAGCGGAAAAGGGCGTGGGCAAAACATATAAAAAAGATCAGCCTAGTCGCTCATAGGGACATATCTATCCGGATAGACGATAGTCTAGATCAATTTTGAGAAAAATCTCTCTATATATATAGATAGGTATCTCTATGGATAGAGATAAAGATAGGGATCCCTATAAATCAAAATATATGGGAAAAGTGCACTTTTTGACTACTACTACTACTATTTGTTATACTTTTCCAACGAAACATCGTTTTTTTGATTTTGACTGAATTGGTTGGGGCGTAGACGAGCAAGCAGAGCCCAGGAAAGAGGTCAGAACGTCATAGAGCAGTCGACTATAAGTATAAGACAGAGCAGTCGACTATAAGTATAAGACTGTTGGCCTGAGAGAAGTCAGTCTATTTCGGGAAACATGGCCCAATTTCTCTTCTTTCTTTTCACACGGGCAACAATTGGGAATAAAACAGACCATGAACATTAGTTTAAAATGTAAAAAAAAAGGGAAGAGTGCATTCTCCACTTTCTTATCTTGGAAATGCGTAATATAGTTATGTCATGTGTCTGTTTCTCTGAAAAGGTGGGTTGGCCCTTGGGGCAAACAGTAGTGCCGGGTTCCATTGTGGAACGGTCGTTTGCTGATGACCTTTTTCCGTGAACTAGCATTGATCAAGTCCATGAGTTCATAAGAAGGAGTTCTTCACATGAGAAAGTCCACGGCTTAGCTTAATTCAATAAAAAAGAAAGTATCCAATCTACTTTAGGAGCGCCATATGTTTGTATCTGAAACGGTAAAGCGAGGCACGCTGTAAGGGTCATAGCTAGTTCAAGATTGGTAGGAAAGTAATACAAATGATTGTAATATGAAAACCCCTAGGAGAGCTAGCCTTTGTGTTAAGAGCTTTCTTCCATCCTTCCTAGCTACTCGAGCTTGCAGTCGCTCGGCGCCTTTTTCTTTGTTCGTTCTGAGGTGCATTTGAACCACTCTCTCCGTTTGGATTTTGAGTCGAAAAGGCCCAGCGAAAGAGGATTTTCAATCCTATGCCCGCTGCCATCCAGAACGGGATTTTTCCACTTCACACCCACACAATCGGGATTTGATGAAATAGCTACGTTTTTTTTTCTTATTTGATTCGGATACTGTCAATCTACTGTCCATCTTTCTCTTTAGTTTTCTCCTTTCTTTCTCCACAACCTATCTCCATTGTATGGACTTACGAAAGAATAATATCTAATCTCCCCATCGCAGTTAGGATCCCATGAACTAGAAGCACCAGCACCGGTTCCTCGATCTTCCTACTGGAGGCATGGTCATGGCTTTCATTCATTCATTTCATTCGTTGTTCTGTTCTGGAATCGAACCACTAGCACTCAATGGATTTTGAGTCCTTTTATCCAAAGGATTTTGAGTCCTTTTACCAACCAGTCAGAACCAATATTTCTGTGTTATATTCTATAGCGACTTGCCTACCGAGGGGGAGAACTACCTAGTATAAAATTCACAAAGCAGCACAATTAGTAGTTGACATCTTTCTTTCTCATTTTCATCGGAAAGGAGAGTTTTCACATTAAGCAAGAAGAGCTACGAGTTGGAGAGCTATTGAAAGCACAACTTCTCCCCATGTGCTTTTGGTAATTAATAACAATATATATTTCATTCGACTAATATTTCCACCAAGTAAATTTCAGGAAAAGTTCAATGATGGATTGGCAAAGGATTGTGAGGAGATTCCCTAGATGCAAGGAACATCTATTGGCAACAAGCTTGAAGACTCTACATTTTACTTTTATGTGAGAAATCACAATTGAGTCCATATAAAAGCCAATACTATTAAAAGGGGATGAGGTATCCATGATGATCTGGTTGCTCAAGTGCTTAGAGTTAGCCACGAAAAATACTCATTCATTCTCCCACAAAATATTCTGTCCAAACTCACAAAGTCAAATTCGGTGCCACCACTATTTCATATTCGGCCCTACTGAGTTTCAACCCTAGACAAATACTAAGCCAAACCCTAGCATCTCGGTGACACCACGTACCATTTTGGTGACGCCGAAATCAGTGACCAACTTTCGGGTAAGCCATTTTTAAGAATCAGAATTTCCGAGTTTTGAGAATCGGTCCCACCGAGTTTGGTAACTGACCAGGCCAACCAAAATCGGACCGACCGAGATTCATATATCGGTTTCACCGAAACGCCTAAAGTTGCCACATTTTGCACTAGTCAGTACGACCGATTTTTTACTTCGGTTTCACCGAGTTGGGCAATAATGTTGTAACGATTGGATTTTTGGAGATGCCTATATATACCCCTCCACCACCTCTCTTTGCGTGAGAGAGCACTCAGAATGACCCAACACTTGCCATATTCATTTTCTGAGAGAGAGCCACCTACTCATGTATTGAGATCAAGATCTTCCACTCCGACCATATGAATCTTGATTGCTAGCCTCTCCAAGTTGCTTTCCACCCAATCAATCCCTCCTACCAAGCAAAATCTATGAGAGAGTGATTGTGTGTTGAGGAGACTATCTTTTGAAGCACAAGAGCAAGGAGTTCATCATTCTTACCACATCTATTACCTTTTGGAGGGTGGTGCCTCCTAGATTGGTTAGGTGTCACTTGGGAGCCTCCTACTTTGTGTTGTGTAGTTGAACCAAGAAGTTTGTAAGGGCAAGGAGATCGTCTACTTCGTGAAGATCTACCCCGAGTGAGGCTAGTCCTTCGTGGACGTAAGCCATGATGGTATGGACAAGGTCGCTTCTTCGTGGACTCTTCGTGGGTGGTGCCCTCCGTGGAATCGCGCAGCCATTACCCTCCGTGGGTAGAAGTCTCCATCAACGTGGACGTACGATAGCACCACCTATCGGAACCACGGGCGTGTCCCCAATTGCGTTTGATATTCCTACCCTTCCCTCTACTTATATATGCATGTGTTTACTTTCCCCTGCAATACTCTTAGACATTCATGTGTAGGGTGTACTTGACTTGCCATAATTGCTATAATCTGCCTACAACTAAAATTGGGAAATGTCTAGGTTTTTAATTGGTCAAGTAGTCTAATCGCCCCCCCCCCCCCTCTAGACATACTTCGAATCCTACAAGTGGTATCAGAGCAATGTTCTCCATTGCAATGGTTTCACAACCTAGGAGAGTATGGCGTCTAGTGAGGGAAATTATCACCGTAGAGGTCCATATTTTCATGGTACAAACTTTGCTAGTTGGAAGCACAAAATGAAAATGCATATTCTTGGTCATAACCCCGCCGTTTGGGCTGTTGTTCGTGTTGGTTTGCAAGGTGAATTCTTTGGTGATGAAAAAGAACTGGATCATGAAACGACCCCGGAAGAATTGAAGATGTTACAATACAACGCTCAAGCATGCGACATTCTATTCAATTGCCTATGCCCCGAAGAGTTCAACAAGATAAGCCGTCTTGAGAATGCAATGGAAATTTGGGATACTTTGGCTGATATGCACGAAGGTACCGAGTCCGTCAGGGAATCTAAGTTGGATGTGCTACAAAGTCATCTTGACAAGTTCAAGATGAAGGATGGTGAAGGAGTCTCTGAAATGTACTCTCGGCTCGTTCTCATCACAAATGAGATTGCCGGCTTAGGAAGCGAAGAGATGACCAACAAATTCATCATCAAGAAGATCCTTAGAGCCTTGGACGGAAAGTACGACACTGTGTGCACATTGATCCAAATGATGCCAAACTACAAAGATCTCAAGCCCACGGAAGTCATTGGTAGGATTGTTGTTCATGAGATGTCACTCAAATACAAAGAAGATCTCCACACCAAGTCAAGCGGTGCATACAAAGCTACAAGCGACACTCCCACTACTTCAAGTGACAACCTTGTTACCAATGAAGAGATAAGTCTCATGGTCAAGAAATTCAACAAATTCTACAAGAATAGAGGCAAACAGAGAAGCTCAAGCTCAAGATATGAAGAGAAGCGTTCGTCTAGTCGTTACCGAAATTGTTACAACTGTGGAAGGCCCGGACACTATTCAAATGAGTGCACGACCCCTCACAAAAGAAGAAAAGAGTCACCTTGAAGACGAAACTCAAGAGATAAGTCACCTCAAAGAGGGAGAAGGAGTAGAAATCATCGCTATAAATGAAGACCCTCAAGGAGAAGCAAGGACTCGGAGAAGAAGGACAAGTACACCAAGAGCTATTCAAGAAGAAAACATCAAGCTAATGTTGGTGAATGGGTATTCGGCTCCGAATCCGACCACCAATCCGAGAGAAGCTATCACTCCGACTTCGACTATAGTCAAGATGAAGGTGTTGCCGGACTTGCACTTGTTTCCTCCAACTCCTATGATTTGTTTGATTCACCAAATGAACGAGCTGGAAGTTGCTTCATGGTTAAAGGCCCCACGGTATCACACCCCGAGTACTTTGACTTTAATAGTGATGAGGATGACTTCTTAGAAGATGATGAGTTGCTCTTTGATAAAACTAGTGATGCTAATCAAAATGTACTTGATAATAATCATACTAGCCAAGATAAGTCATATGATCATGACAAGAAGGAGATTGAGCGTCTAACAAAAGAACTAAACACTCTTAAGTTTGCTCATGAATCTACTCAAGAAGATCATAGAGAGCATCTAAGAACTCATGAGAAGTTACGCTTTGAGAAGCTAAATTTAGAGCAAGAACATGAGTTTCTTAAAGCTATCAATGACAATCTTTGAAAGAAGAGTTCTTCTTATCTAGCCAAATGATTACTCCTGTCTACTTTTGTTCCACAAGTTAAACATAAGCAAACTAGTAACAAAGGCAAGAAAGGTTCTTCATCTAGTAGCAATGATAAAAAATGCTAAATCAAATTATATTGCTTCTAGTAGTTCTATTGATTCCACTAATGATTCTCTTAGCCAAGTTACACTTGAGCAAGAAAATGATTTATTGAAACGAATTATAGAGAAAGGTGTCTACAAAAGTCTTGCCGGAAGTAAGCAATTCGAGGAGATTGTACGCAAGCATGGAGATCACCAGAAGAACCAAGGCATTGGCTACTTCAACGCCAATGGAGTTGAATGGGAAGAAGGTCAATACCCCAAGACAAAGTTTGTTCCTCAAAAGGAGAAGTATGATCCTACTCTCCCCAAGGGAACAAAAGCTTAAGATGACCTTCCACCACAAGACCACAAGCTCAAGGGAAGGACAAGCTTCAAGAAGACATTGACTCATTTGAAGATGAATCCCAAGCCATGGTCAAGTGGGTTCCCAAGGACACTACTAGCTATACTTCATCAAGTGCTACTTCAACTCCAAGGATCCCCATCAAGTTGATGTGGGTCCCAAAGAAGAAGAACTAGAGAAGTTCTTGAGGGGTGACTCCGCCAACAAATTTCACTCACACTCATTTTTGGCAAGGACTATTTGCAATCAACTCCAACCTTATGCAACAGCTCAAGGAGTCACACATTCCCTCATAGGTAAGCAAGGGACAAGGTAATTAATGTATCAATGGACATCATCATGTATGCATTCCACTCCATGTCCATAGATATCCTTGTATTTGTTCCTTGTATGGGACTAACCCATGTAGGTGAGAAGAGTACAAAACAACAAGGATTGCTCCCAACTCAAGATGATCTTCATTAACAAGGAGCATCCACTACTACAACACCTAGATGAAGTCTTCAATGACAAAACCCAAGGTTAGTTTGTCCCTTTTAGCAGGGATATCACATCAAGGGGGAGCTTTACTCTAAGACTTGAGTCAAAAAATCTCACAAGGTGTGAACACATTAAAAGCTTTATGTAAAAGTGGCAACCCCACTTGTGCTTAAACGATGAGTATGACCTATGATCAAGTATTCTTGCTTGGATCCTTGGGTCAATATACTCATATATAGATGAGTACGTCATCGCCAAAGTGCTTGGTAGATACTAGAGTGATTGTGCATGTTTGACATATTTCATTTGACATCTTATTGTGCGAGCATGCTGGTTTGCATATCTTTACTCATTCGAGGACATCCAATAGTTGTTATCTTGGCTTTTCATTTTTCTGGCCAATTGGATGTACAAGAATGCCTAGGACCTCTCTCTAGCTATCTATGCTTTCTCGACTCAAATTCTATTCATGCTTCATCACAAAATTTCAGCAAGCACTTATCGGACCCTCTGTGTGAGGAGCACTCGGAGTTCCGTCTCGACAAGAGATAACTTCCAAAACCTCCCATGTGCCACTCGGTGTGACCAACCACAACAACTCGGTTCCACCAAACCACTAGGGTTGATCTGGTTTTTGAACCTCGGTACCACCGGAATAAAAATCTTGGCTTCACCAAGTTTCTCTATCTTCTGGCAGTTAGGAAGCTTGGTGGCACCAAAATTTTGACATCGGTGTCACCGACAACAGTTGGGTATATATATCCAGCGGACCCGATCTTTGAAATTCAATCTTCAAACGTTGTCCTCCGTAACCCCCTGCTGCCTTGCTCGAGTCCCCAGGATGTCGCCCTTCATCTCCCGTGCGCCCTCGCCGCAGGAGTCCTCCACCGTCGCCGCCGTAGCGGAACCATCACCAAGTTAGGGTATGGTTTCGGTCCCTATTGCGCTCCCCACTCCAATTCTTGCGCATTAGGTTTGGATTATCTTCATGCCATAGTTTGCAATTGATCCATCCATATAAAACTCGATTAGATTATCTGAACAAAGAAATCTAGGTTTAGGGTTCCGCCAAGTGCGTATCGGTGTCACCGAATGCAAACAAATCGGTCTTACCGATTTGGGTTTTAGGGCACTGAGAACTTTCTCGGTGAGAGCGAGTTCCCCTTTCTCGGTGAAACCAAAAAGGGTGACCAAGTCTCTGTTAAAGAGAAAGTCAGTCTCGGCAGCTCCAAAAATTAAATCTCGGTGGAACCGAAACCCACTTGACAGAATTCCTTGACTATGATTTTGAGTTCAAATTTGTAAAAACTTCTGTGTTTTGTGATGCTTATCCCCTCCACTCTCTACATCTATTCACAGGGTCAGCATGTCTGGATCAGAGGACAGTGAGAATGATTTGAGGGATCCAAGTGTTGATTTGGAAGCTGGCACTAGCCCAGAGGCTAGTTCTTCATCAGAGGATCCATGCACACCTAGCCCCCATGGTTTGCCCAAGGCAGCCACTAGAGCCAGGAGGAAACTCAATTCATATGAGGAAGACTCAGACTTTGTGCCTGAGGAGGTTCTCAAAAAGCAGCAAGAAAAGAAGGAGAAAGCTGCCAGGAAAGCTGCTGATGAGGCCACTTCTGCCAAAAGGCCTGTGAGGAAAGATTATGCTAGCTCTGAAGCTACAAGAGCGCCAGAGGGTGCTAGGGAAAACATGTCTCTCTCTCTCTTGAGTCTCCAAGGACATCAAAATCTATGCCTCAGAAGGCAAGAGAGAAGAAGAGGAACAGGAGAAGGATTGTTCAT
Organism: Elymus sibiricus; assembly: GCA_039707655.1. NCBI lineage: Eukaryota > Viridiplantae > Streptophyta > Magnoliopsida > Poales > Poaceae > Elymus > Elymus sibiricus. The sequence continues at coordinate 35,977,734 of CM077669.1, read as the reverse complement.
GTGGTTGGCAGACCAACATCTATGTATGAAGACCCAGCTGAGCATGAGGAAGAAGAAGAGGAAGAACCAGTTGCAAAACCTCCTCCTTCCAAGAAGAAGAATTGTTGGCTGATGCTATGCCTAGCCAGGCCCCATCCAAGTCCAAGCCAACTACTCCAAAGAAGCCAGTAGCACCCAAACCCAAGAGGACAACCAGGGATATACCAACTGCCGAGAAGAACAAGGGTTCTGCATCCAGAGCTGCTGCTGCTGAAGAAGAAGAGATTGCAGTTTTGAGGAAATTGAGACCTCATTTGCCAGACCATAACAATGACCATCCCATTGCTGAGAACATAAAGGAGAGAAAGGATCAAGGGCTGAGGAAATGGAAAGCTGCTGATCCCTATGCCATCAGGAGAAGAACTGCTGTAGATGCTCGCTTCCACACTAAGGAGCACCAAGATTTCTATGAGACTGTCTTATTAGACAAGAGTCCAGCAGTTAGTGACATGAGGTATATATGTATATTGGGCATACATCAAGGACATGAAGACTACTTCCCTCATGTGCAAGAGAACTTCAGATGCATAGACATTGAAGATTTTGTTGGCAGAGAGATGACTGCATGGAATGATGAGATGATCATCCAATTCTACTCCATAGCTCATTTCTATCTAGATGGAAGGACTATATGGATGACCGAGGGCACCAGGTACCAGTCTACTGTCGATGAGTGGGCTACCATCTTAGGAGCCCCACAGGTACAAGAAGGTGATCTTGATGTATATACTGAGGCCAAGATGAATCACAACTCCATGGCCGATATGTATAATCCTATCCCTAGTGCTCATGTGAAGTCACACAAGCTTGGATCAGTCTACTTCTTGCAAGCAGGACTACCCACCACCAACACCATTATGAGACATACCTTGATGCCAAAGTCTGGAGATGACAAGATGATCAGGGGGTACTCCATAAATATGCTGCATCATGTAGACCTCCACACCAGATTCAGAGTGATAGATTTGATAGTAGAGACAATCAAGAGGATAGCTGCTGATCAGAAATGATCTTGTGGATATGCTCCATATATCCAGATGCTCATCAATTCCAAAGTTGGAAAGAGCCAATATGCACTTGATCGTCCACACCTGCCACTACAGCCAGATTTTGAGGATAACGTTGTGGTGATGGATCCATCTCATCCCACTTCATCTACTGCACAGGCAGAGGCAGAGGCAGCTAGAGCCACTAGTGCTCAGGTTCCCAGGACTAAGAGAGATCAAATGTCCTATCTTATGAACTCTATCCAAGGGATAGAAAAGAATATAGCTGAGTTCCTCAAGAACTAGAAGAGCCTTGAGAGGGTTGTGGAAACACATATTCATACGTTGAACAACAAGGTGGATGAGCTGACATAGACTGTCACTTAGCTCAAACAGGAAGTGGATGCAGTGCCCAGTCCCCACTCCAGTGATGATGATGGTTCTCCTCTCCAGCCACATATGCAGTTCCAGACTCAGGCCAGATCAGCTGCAGTGCCCTCTTTAGAGAGACCATCAGTGTCTGCACCTGCCACAGTTCCATCAGCACCTCCAGTTTCTACTCCACCACCTCAGAGGACTTCAGCTGAAGCATTCACCGATGTTGTTCTTTCGACTCCCTCCACGGCTACAGGAGCTGCTTCATCGTCTCATGGAGGAGATCCAGCCCAGAGTGACATTTAGCTGCACATACTTTGAACTTTTTGGTAACTTGTTGCCAAAGGGGGAGAAGTGTGTAGATCATAGGGCTTCGAGAGAGAGTGTTTTTGTCTTTTGCTTTGCTCTCAAAAACATTTGGTTTATCGTTTTTCTTAAACTCGTTGTGTTTGATCATAGGCTTTATGGTTGTTGCTACTATTTCCTATCTCCGTGAGATATCTATGTGATGATCATTCATTTGTTTGGTGTTATGTGCATTGTAATTCATTCATATCATTTATGCGCACCACCAAGATATATGTGATATGGAAGAGTGACCCATGATCCTAATCGATTGTGCATTTGCATTCAAATGCAAATTTAAAAATAGTGCACAAATTTAGGGGGAGCTCTTGCTTATCACATACTTCTCAAAGCGACGATGCTATTCATTGATTATATTTTTTTGCCGAAGCTTTGATCTATATGTTGTCATCAATTACCAAAAAGGGTAAGATTGAAAGCACAACTTCTCCCTAGGTGGTTTTGGTAATTAATAACAACATATATTTCATTGGACTAATGTTTCCACCAAGTATATTTCAGGAAAAGTTCAATGATGGATTGGCAAAGGATTGTGAGGAGATTCCCTAGATACAAGGAACATCTATTGGCAACAAGCTTGAAGACTCTACAGTTTACTTTTATGTGAGAAATCACAATTGAGTCCATAGGAAAGCCAATACTATTAAAAGGGGATGAGGTATACATGATGGTATGGTTGCTCAAGTGCTTAGAGTTAGCCACCAAAAATATTCATTCATTCTCCCACAAAATATTCTGTCCAAACTCACAAAGTCAAATTCGGTGCCACCAATATTTCATATTCGGCCCTACCGAGTTTCAACCCTAGACAGATCCTAAGCCAAACCCTAGCATCTCGGTGACACCAAGTCCCATTTCGGTGACGTCCAAATCAGTGACCAACTTTCGGGTAAACCATTTTTAAGAATCGAAAATTCCGAGTTTTGAGAATCGGTCCCACCGAGTTTGGTAACTGACCAGGCCAACCAAAATCGGACCGACCGAGATTCATATATCGGTTTCACCGAAACGCCTAAAGTTGCCACATTTTGCACTAGTCAGTACGACCGATATTTTACTTCGGTTTCACCGAGTTGGGCAATAATGTTGTAACGGTTGGATTTTTGGAGATGCCTATATATACCCCTCCACCACCTCTCATTTCGTGAGAGAGCACTCAGAACGACCCAACACTTGCCATATTCATTTTCTGAGAGAGAGACACCTACTCATGTGTTGAGATCAAGATCTTCCACTCCAACCATATGAATCTTGATTTCTAGCCTCCCCAAGTTGCTTACCACCCAATCAATCCCTCCTACCAAGCCAAATCTGTGAGAGAGTGATTGTGTGTTGAGGAGACTATCTTTTGAAGCACAAGAGCAAGGAGTTCATCATTCTTACCACATCTATTACCTTTTGGAGGGTGGTGCCTCCTAGATTGGTTAGGTGTCGCTTGGGAGCCTCCTACTTCGTGTTGTGGAGTTGAACTAAGAAGTTTGTAAGGGCAAGGAGACCGCCTACTTCGTGAAGATCTACCTCGAGTGAGGCTAGTCCTTCGAGGACGTAAGCCGTGATGGTATAGACAAGGTTGCTTCTTCGTGGACTCTTCATGGGTGGAGCCCTCCGTGGACCCGCGCAGCCGTTACCCTCCATGGGTTGAAGTCTCCATCAACGTGGACGTACGATAGCAGCACCTATCGGAACCACGGGAAAAAATCTTCGTGTCCCGAATTGCATTTGATCTTCCTACCCTTCCCTCTACTTATATGTGCATGTGTTTACTTTCCGCTGCAATACTCTTAGACATGCATGTGTAGGGTGTACTTGACTTGCGATAATTGCTAAAATCTGCCTACAACTAAATTTGGGAAAAGGCTAGGTTTTCAGTTGGTCAAGTAGTCTAATCAACCCCCCCCCCCCTCTAGACATACTTCAGATCCTATAGCTATTTCACCGACCGTCACTTCTCTTTTGTATCTTCCAAAGATGCAAGTAGCCCAACGACAGGCTTGTGTGGAGTTGAATGACAACACGCAGAGGTCTTTGGTGAAACTGGGGGCTCTTTGTCTAAAGGAAGGGCAAAGTCAACAGGCCAATCCCAGTTTCAGAATTGGAAGAAGCAGTAGGAGGTTCACCATCAGAAAGGCATGGGACAACAAACTCTCTTAAAGCTTTCTTCGAATAAGTCTTTCGCTTGACTTGGCTCAACGGCTTTAGTTCAGTAAATGCTTTCTTATGACGCTGGAGTCAAGTCTAGTCTCATGCAGTGAAGATCGTCAAGCAATCATTGCTCGTCTCTTTGAGACCTATTGATCAGGAATGCATTCAAGTGTATGGAATAATCAAACCTTTCACGTATTTGTTAACATAGCGTTGGACGATTGATTCCTCTCTTTCTCCATGGCCTGCTTCCCATAACTGGCCTTACTAAAACTTACGAAATGCTAATTTGACCTAAATTTCTGGTTAACTGCTGACTTTCTTTGCTAGCTTACCCGAAACTCTGTCTTCAGGAGGAAAGCTTGCTTGAGTACCTTACTTGAAAACAAACCGCTTGAGCTGTAACCGAAACAGAAAGGTTTGATGAGCCGATGCTTGCTCTGTAACTGCTCTTACCGCTTCTTCTTCTTCACCTCTGCTCACTGCTGCCAATGTTGTGACTGCCGCCCCTATCTCTAAAGCTGTAGACTACAGCTCCTGATTCAAGGAGATCAAAGTCAGATCTTATTTGTGACATTCAATTCCACAATGAAAATTCAAAGGAAAAGTAGTATGGGACGCTGCTTGCTATTACTGACCGGGCTGCCGACCGAAGAACTGAAGATCTTCAATCTATGTTTGAGTGTTCTTGCGAAAGAAAATAATTTCGAATGCAAAAATGACTTCAAAAATAGGATAGGATCGTGGATTCCATATATTTTTATAGAAAGAAAGATATTGTACTCCGCATCTTTACACCACATCCTTCAAAGCCATTTAATGCCTTCTTGCCTGCCTTCAGTTCATGCCTTCAAGCCGGCCTGCTCTTGCCTATGAATGAGATGCCTACTTCCCATTAAGTCAAAATACCTCATAGACATATATTTTAGAATACTTAGTTAGTTAAAGAGAAAGATGGCTTTTGACAAAAAATTTAGTCCCCTCGTTCCCGAGCAAGAAAACGGATGCGCTAACGCGCAACGGCTTTCGCGCTAGTTGCTCAATCCGTGGCTTGTTCCGAAGAATTCGCAAATGAATATTCTTTATTTCCTCTCGGACATGCCCTCTACTCGATCCTTAGTTATACAATCTCCCTCCACCTCAATTTTTATGATCCTCGTAGCCTTTTTTATTTGTTCTAGCTAGCTTATATCCAGTGGATCTGTTTTCTCTTAAAATAATCACTTATGGGCCTCACACTACACTTCCCAATGATGAACGTAACAATTCTATGTAGTCCTATCTAGTTGCTAGATACCCGTAACCATTCCGATCGAGCAAAACCAACCAGGAGTAACTAGCATTGAACTAACAAGTGATTTGCATCGGCTAAAGCGACACTGTACCTAATTAATGGTAGCAGCGTGATACCCTATCATACACTTGTAAGCATTCGCCCCTTTCCCTGTAGTACACGACAGTGTCTCATGGTTGGAGGCGCACAGGCGGAAGCAGACGACGAGGCCCATGCCGCTGGCTTGGCTTGTCCAAAGAGTGACTCGGCAACCACCGAATGAGTCGGACTCCAAGAACGCCGGCCATGCAGGTTAAATAGCCATGCGCGCCATTGCCGGAGCCATGTCATCCATCGTACTCGATCGTTGCCGGCGCTCTACTTACGTACATCCATTGCACAATGTGGCCATGGCTGGCGTTGGTGCTGGTCCCGCTGTACGTGTGTCCGACCGATGCCGATACCGTGGCGGCGTCCTAGATTGTGCACATGGACAAGTCGGCCATGCCGAAGGGGTTCTCGAGCCACCTGCGCTGGTACGAGTCCACGCTCGCCGCGGCCGCCCCGGGGGCGGAAATGTTCTACGTCTACGAGCACGCCATGCACGGCTTCGCGGCGCGGCTCCCCGTAGATGAGCTCGACAGGCTCCGGCGCTCCCCGGGTTTCGTGTCGTGCTACCGCGACGACACGAGGGTGGTGCGCGACACGACGCACACGCCCGAGTTCCTCGGCGTCAGCGCGGCCGGGGGAATATGGGAGGCGTCCGGGTACGGGGAGAACGTGATCATCGGCGTGGTGGACACGGCCGTGTGGCCCGAGAGCGCGAGCTTCCGCGACGACGGGCTCCCACCGGTGCCGGCACGGTGGAAGGGCTTCTGCGAGTCCGGCACGGCATTCGACGCGGCCAAGGCGAGCAACCGGAAGCTCGTCGGCGCGCGCAAGTTCAACAAGGGCCTCATCGCCCATTCCAACGTGACCATCGCCGTCAAATCCCCTCGGGACACGGACGGCCACGGCACGCACACGTCGTCCACGGCCGCCGGCTCGCCCGTGACTGGCGCGTCCTTCTTCGGCTACGCGCGAGGCATCGCTCGCGGCATGGCTCCCCGCGCCAGGGTGGCGGTGTACAAGGCCCTGTTTGACGAAGGCGGGTACTCTTCCGACATACTCGCCGCCATGGGCCAGGCCATCGCCGACGGCGTCGACGTGCTCTCCCTCTCCCTTGGCCTGAACCGCCGGCCGTTGTACCAAGACCCCATCGCAATTGGCGCGTTCGCGGCGATGCAGCGAGGCGTTTTCGTGTCAACCTCGGCCGGTAACCGCGGACCGGGCCTCGGGTACCTCCACAACGGCGCTCCGTGGATGCTAACCGTCGCGTCGTCAGGCTCGGCGACAGCACGACCTTCGTCGGTGAATCGCTCTACCCAGGAACCCCGAGCAGCCTCGGGAACGCCGGGCTCGTGTTCCTCGGCACGTGCGACAATGACACGTTGCTCTCCATGAACCGCGACAAGGTCGTGCTCTGCGACGCCACGTACACGGACTCCCTCGGCCCCGCAATATCCGCAGCGCGACACGCCAAGGTGCGCGCCGCGCTGTTCCTGTCGAACGACTCGTTCAAAGAGCTATACGAGACCTTCGACTTTCCGGGCGTGATCCTGAGCCCGCAGGACGCCCCCGCGCTGCTGCACTACATCCGGGGGAACCGCTCTCCAAGGCCTCGATCAAGTTCGCGGTGACCGTCGTGGGCACGAAGCCCGCGCCGCTGGTGGCGGCCTACTCGTCGCGCGGCCCGGCGGCGAGCTGCCCGACGGTGCTTAAGCCTGACCTGCTCGCGCCCGGCTCGCTCATCCTTGCCTCGTGGGCGGAGAACGTCAGCGTCGCGAGCGTTGGGCCGCAGTCGCTTTTCGGCAAGTTCAACATCATCTCCGGCACGTCCATGGCGTGCCCACACGCGTCAGGGGTGGCGGCGCTGCTCAAGGCCGTGCACCCGGAATGGAGCCCCGCGGCGGTGCGGTCGGCGATGATGACGACGGCTAGCGCGGTGGACAACACCTTGGCTCCCATCAAGGACATGGCCGGCGGCGGCCGGGCAGCAGCATCACCGCTCGCGATGGGGTCCGGCCACGTCGACCCGAACCGCGCTCTGGACCCGGGCTGGTCTACGACGCCGGCCGGACGATTACATCAAGCTCATGTGCGCCATGAACTACACGACGGCGCAGATCAAGGCCGTGGCGCACCCGTCGGGCCCGTGGACTGCGCCGGCGCGTCGCTCGATCTCAACTATCCGTCGTTCATCGCCTTCTTCAACACGACCGGAGAGGGAGAGAGGAGGTTCGCCAGGGCCGTGACCAATGTGGGCGACGGGCCGGCGAGGTACAGCGCGACGGTGGAGGGACTGAACGGGCTCAAGGTGAGCGTCGTGCCCAACAGGCTGGTGTTCGGCGGGAAGCAGGAGAAGCAGAGGTACACGGTCGTGATTCGGGTTCGGGGCGAGCAGATGGAGCCCCACCTAGTGCTGCATGGATCCTTTACGTGGGTGGACGACACCGGCAAGTACACCGTGAGGAGCCCCATCGTGGTGACGTCCACGTGACGAGTACCATGTTTCATCTCAGTTATACTCCCTCCGTTCCATAATGTAGTGCGTCCTCGGTTTTCGAGCTTAAACTTTGACCATGAATTTGACCAACGAGACCGATTGCGGCGAGGGTAAAAACTATACCACTGATTGTGGTATAGTTTTTACCCTCGCCGCAATCGGTCTCGTTGGTCAAATTCATGGTCAAACTTAGATTTTGGAAAGCACGGGCGCACTACATTGTGGAACGGAGGGAGTATATGATATGAGATGAGGCCGTACGATCGAGCACTATATTCTCTAATGTTGTTGTGGATATCCAGTCTGATCGACGGAGGAGGTTTATCTATATCTATCTTAGGCTACTTCCAATGCATTGGTGATAAGATGTGGTGCTAAGCACATTTAAGAGTTTAGCAACCAAAGACCCCAATGCATAGGTGCTTAACTTGTTGTAGCTAAGCACACTTCATTTAATGATTTAGCTACTAAAGTTCATTATGCATTGGTGGGTTTTCTTTCATTTAAGTATTTTGCCTAGGTTCACGCGCTTGGCACCGTTTCTTCTTGGGGGCACCACACTCATCTCTCTCTTATTAAATACCTTGCCACATAAGATATTTTGCCTACATGGCAGCCTTAGCACCTGTACAAGGTGGAGCATTGGGAGGGGCCTTATAATATGCGCACAATGCGGTGCTCTATTTGGAGCATGACCCTGAATGTGATACTTTGTGCTTTCCAACAGCGCTAGCTGTCGTGTTTTAAAATAAACTTTCATAAAAGTACGTAAGATTTTACTGTTTTCGGCTCTTTCGTTCTGATGATGGTGCTTTTCCGTTACTTATCTTGGTATGCCAATTCTTTTTTGAACACAAAGGAAGGCGCATTGTAGCACCAAATTTGATTCAACTCATATGCAAGATACAGCGTGCATGACAAATCCTTCCACCTGAAAGCTTTGAAGGGAAAGCATATAAGGACAAGGACAATTAGCTGAATTTTTACAACTAAAAAATGGTTCTATTCTTGAATTGACAACCTGGTGAGCATAGTTGTGGGCAATGCCGTTGATATTCCTGGGAATGCGATAGATAGCATCAAGTTCACTACTCCCTCCGTTCACTTTTAAAAGTCCTTTCAGACAACTCAAATTGACTGTTTTGCACTATGTCTGAAATGTCTACAAGGACTTACAAAAGTGAACAGAGGGAGTAGAAGAATCCTGCAGGAAGCTACTGATATGAGGGCAACATCTCCAAGCAATAGAGTCATCATTGATATTCCTGGAAGCGACCATCTTTGCCAAAGAAAGATTGTCTGTCAGGAATGACACCTTGTGTAACTGCGATTGGAAAGGGTTGGAGGATAGAACAGAGAAAGAATTGAGTTGTAGCAAACGGACCAGCATGAGGCGACGATGAAGGGCAGCAACAAGTTGGGACAAGTTATCACGAGATTTATGTCCCAACGTTGGTGGTGATTTAGCAATAGTCTTTGTAATGTCCGATTTCTCAGTGTGTCCACGCCTTATTGTTTTTTATCTTTTGTTTCCTTTGTAAGGCTCTCGATATACTGAGACGAATCTATGAGAGTTATTCTTCCGTTATCTCAGAAAAATTTGCACAGCTTCATAACGTTGGGGACGTCCTTAGCAAACACACATATCACATGTCCATTATCTACAGCCGGATGTTTGGCCTTTTTTTCCATCGTGTCATTCTTTTTTGCTTTTTACTCGTTTCAATATTGGAATATCTACTTCTTAGATGTTTGAGAAATAATTATTTCTAAGTCAACAATGTTCAATGTTAATTCTGCATTTAACAGTTAATTAAGCGACCACACATTTTATAACATATATCACTACCGGAATAGCCTCCTTTTTCGAGTGCCCAGCGTGGACACTCGGCAAAGGACCACCTAAACTGTGTGCATCCAGAAAACACTCGGCAAAGAAACAACGCTTGGCAAAGAAGAGCCTTTGCCGAGTGCAGAACAGAAAACACTTCGTAAAGAAGAGACACTCGGCCAAGAACTGCCTTTGCCAAGTGCAGGACCCAAAACATTCGGCAAACACGGGGACACATGTCCCTCATCAATACGGTGGACGGAGGGGTAATGACGTTGTGCTCTTTGCCGAGTGTCGCATGGCAGACACTTAGCAAAGAGCTAGCCTCGTTAGTACTGTTCATCTTTGCCGAGTGCCTGCCCTACGACACTCGGCAAACATTTCTTATTTTGTTTTTTTTAAATGTTGTGTAATCTTTGCCGACTGCCCCATATATAGCACTCGGCAAACATTTATTTTATTTATTTTCTATCTTTTCTTTTCTTTTGTTTTCTTTCCCACCGTTTCTCTCCTGCTCATTCTCTCCCCACCCTTCTTTTCCCAAAATTTGGAATACAAGAACATGAAATATTCTCTCCCCACCCTTCTTTTCCCAAAATTTGGAATACAAGAACATGAAATAATGGTCAGGTTTGCATGCGATGTGTCGGGTGGAGCATATTAGTCACACTTCTGGCCTATTCATAAACTTACTAGAGATCACCACAATCTCATAAACTGTGACCAGCAGTCGGGCTCATATAGGTATGTAACTCCAAAGATCGCTCTGTACGATAACATATTACTTATGCAAGCTTTGGAACACATTAAGACAAAAGTCAACCTGCCATACAGTTTCAGAGAGTATTGCATCTCCAACGGAGTGGGTTAGTAAAGTTACTCTCCTCAGTTGACCACTGGTTTGTTTTCCCACATCCTACTTCACGGGATCTCCGATCACATAGGTTGGGTTACCACCATGGCAACTGATGTGGGTCTCATACCCATCTCTTTCGATGCATTTTCTATCACAACACGTGATAGCCCTCCAACGCTATCACTGCGGAGTTTCTTAAGCGTCTGACAACTTTTAATCTCATTCTTATGTGTTTTGTAGACTGCATGTTGTCCTTTGAACTCTTTACCTTGACAAAAATTGTCTGATTGTCATAGTTCATAAGGATAACCGGTACTGGCTTTTCAACCACTGGCAAGTCCATCAAAAAATCTCGAAGCCATTCTGCTTCGACACCAGATGTGTCTAATGTTGTTAGTTCTGCTTTCATTGTCGATCTCGTTAGGATCGTTTGCTTGCAATACTTTCAGGAAACAGCGTCACCTTCGAGTGTAAACACATCTCCAGTTGTGGCATTCATCTCATCAGCTTCAGGGATTCAATTCGCAACACTATACCCTTCAAGTACTGACGGGTATCATAGTTCACAATACCTTTTAGATAGCGTATAATTCTTCCAACAACATGCCAATAGGTTTTGGAATTTTTTCTCTGCCATATTTATTATTCCCTTTATATTCGACGAGAAGCCAGATGGGACCTTCATACTGCTCAGGCATTAAAAAATGATTTCCTTCTTTTCTTTGGTAAGAGCGTAGCTGGCAGGACCTTGATACTGCTTTGGATGCATGCTGTCTTTTTCGTTCATACGTTGCTGGTCCTGCCGTGCCTCCGGTGTATCTTTTGTCTTCCCATACACGCCCAAGAAGCTTAGCAGGTTCACGCAAAGATTCTTCGTCACGTGCATCACGTCGATTGCAAAGCGGACCTCTAGGACTTACCAATAGGGTAGCTCCCAAAATATATATTTCTTCTTCCACATGGGTGCGTGTCCGTTAGTGTCATTCGGAACATATTGTCCGCCAGGACCCTTTCCAAAGATTACTGCTAAATCCTTGACCATATCAAATATATCATCACTAGTACGGTGGGCAGGCTTCTTCCGGTGATCTGCCTCACCTTTGAAATTCTTGTCTTTCTTTCTTAAGAGATGCATGATCGAAAGAAATCGACGATGTCCCGGGTACACATTCTTCTTACATTTATCCAAATATATACTTTCAGTCTCATCTAAACAGTGTGTGCATGCATTGTATCCCTTGTTTGTCTGTCCTGAAAGGTTACTAAGAGCAGGCCAATCATTGATGGTTACAAACAGCAACGCTCGTAGGTCAAATTCCTCATGTTTGTGCTCATCCCACACACGTACACCATTTTTATCCCACAACTGTAAAATTTCTTCAACTAATGGCCTTATGTACATATAAATGTCGTTGTCGGGTTGCTTAGGGCCTTGGATGAGCACAGGCATCATTATGAACTTCCGCTTCATGCACAACCAAGGAGGAAGGTTGTAGATACATAGAGCCACATGCCAGGTGCTATGACTGCAGCTCTGCTCCCCAAAAGGATTCATGCCATTTGTACTTAGAGCAAACCATAAGTTCCTTGCATCATCTGCAAAGTCCGTGAACTCTCTCTCGATTTTTCTCCACTACGACCCATCAGCGGGTACTCTCAAAATCGCGTCTTTTTTACGGTCTTCTTTGTGCCATCACAACAACTTGGCATGCTCTTTGTTTTGGAACAAACATTTCAACCGTGGTATTATAGGAGCATACCACATCACCTTGGCAGGAACCCTCTTCCTGGGGCGCTCGCCCTCAACATCACTAGGGTCATCGCGGCTGATCTTATAGCGCAATGCACCGCATACCGGGCATGCATTCAAATTCTCGTACTCCTCACCGCGTTAGAGGATGCTGTCATTAGGGCATGCATGTATCTTCTGCACCTCTATTCCTAGAGGGCAGACAACCTTCTTTGCTTCGTACGTACTGGCGGGCAATTCGTTATCCTTTGGAAGCATCTTCTTTATCATTTTCAGCAACTTTTCAAATCCCTTGTCAGATACACCATTCTCTACCTTCCATTGCAGCAATCCCAGTGTGGTACCCAGCTTTTTCTTGTCATCTTCGCAATTTGGGTACAACAATTTTTTGTGATCCTCTAACATGCGCTCCAACTTCAACCTCTCCTTTTCACTTTCGCAGTTTCTCTGTGCATCAACAATGGCCCGACCAAGATCATCAGCGGGCTCATCTGATGCCTCTTCTTCAGCTTCCCCCATTGTAGTACCCTCGTATTCAGGGAACCTAGGTTAGTTGTCATCATCCTCTTCTTCTTCATTGTTTTCCATCATAACCCCTCTTTCTCCGTGCTTGGTCCAACAGTTATAGCCGGACATGAAACCGGACTGAAGCAGGTGGCTGTAAAGGATTTTTGAGGTAGAGTAATCCTTATCATTCTTACAGACACCACATGGACAACACATAAAACAATTCCGCTTGTTTGCCTCAGCCACACGCAAAAAATTATGCAGGCCATTAATGAACTCGGGAGAGCGTCGTTCATTGTACATACATTGCCTGCTCATCTTCATTACACAACATCGAAGTGACCAAATTAATACAAGTTCATCACATTAAAACGAAGGTAGAGTAGTGACCAAATGTTATTACTGCAAAAATATATACATAAAGGTCATACATACTTCTCATAAAACAACATACAACTATCTAAAGCATTTAAATGCAACAACAAATGCGATCAAAATCGCAACTAAGGTAATAATTGATCCAACAGCATAATGATACCAAGCCTCTTTATTAATGGCATATTTTCTAATCTTTCTCATCTTCAAGCTAATTGCATCCATCTTGATCTTGTGATCATCGACGACATCGGCAACATACAACTCCAATTTCATCTTCTCTTCTTCAATTCTTTTCAATTTTTCTTTCAAATAATCCTTTTCTTTTTCAACTAAATTTAACTTCTTGACAAGAGGGTCGGTTGCAATTTCCGGTTCACATACCTCCTAGATAAAAATATCTATGTCAACTTGATGGGCATAATTTTCATAAACACCAAATAAAACAAATAGTTATAAAAGATAATATACCACATCCGAATCATAAACCGGACGAGGGCCGACGGGGATGGATATAAAAACGATGGCACTATATATAACAAACAATCATACAAGTAAGAATATTATACAAGTAACTATCTAAATCATACAAATAAGATTTTTTTTACAAAAAGGATAAGAACAAAGGCCCACCAAGGTGGTGCCGGCGACGGGACGGCGCGGGCGATCGGCGGCGGTGAGGACGGGGACGGGAAGGCACTAAGTATACCACACCTACACATATGCAAACTAAGAAGTTAATTTGAGTTCAAATTGCATATAAATCAAATAAAATCCCACATAATCACTCCCAAACTAAAACCCACAAATCACTATACTTATAGAGCATGAAACGAGCTAAACTAGCAATGAGAGATAAAAGGATGAAGTTGCTAACCTTTTACAACCCTAGGATAGATGGGGTGCCGCCAATCTTGACAAATCTTGGTAAAAATGGAGGATGAACTTGAGCTTGAGGAAGAAAACAGAGAGGAGAGGAGAGAAATTAAGCTTGGACTCCATCGGGGGCTGGCAGCTTTATATAGGAAGACTTTAGTCCCGATTGGATATACCAACCGTGACTAAAGGTCTATCTTTAGTCCCGGTTGGTGATACCAACGGGGACTAAAGGGGCTCGCAGGGGCCCCAGCCTGCCGCAACCCCTTTAGTCCCGGTTGGTATCACCAACTGGGACTAAAAGTCCCATTTGAACCAGGACTAATCCTGGCCGTGCCCCCGTTCGGTCCTTGCCGTTGGAACCGGGACTAATGCTCACATAAGTCTCGGGCCCAAACCCGACCGGGACTAGAGATACGGATGAAAGGTGTGTTTTCTACTAGTGCATTGTGCTGCAAAGCCGGACACATGACGATGCAAGGCCGGCCAGCGCTGCTGCAAGACGGTCGCGTGACAGTGTTGTGGGTTAAACCCTGTCTGCAAGCAGCAATAGAAGTAAAAATATGTTGCTAAGCAGGTTATCTTATCCTAGTAGCATGTCAGGATAAGATATAGGTTAGCTAGAGCTCTCTTAGTTAGTAAGGAAGTTAATGTATCTAGACAGGTAGTAGTAAATTTAGATTTTGCTTGTACTAGCAAGCACCATAGTCGGTTTAAACTTCAAGAACCGACCCTCCCTTGTACTATAAATATAGCCGAAGTACTGGCAATAGAAATCAGCTTTCACTCACCAAATAAGAGTGTCTCCCTTGCTACTCAACTACTCTTTTGCTAGCTTGCTCATAGTGTCCCCCGAGTACTCGTAGTTTGGCCCCGAGCACTCACAATTCGGGCTAACAATTGGTCTCAGAGCCTCATTCCAGCGACCATGTCAAGCAGCAGAGGGCAGCAATGGTCAGCCTCCGGCAGCTCCAAGTTGCCAACGCAGCAGTAGCGACATCGCTCGCGGAGGCGCGGGCGCAGTAGGCCATGTCACGGTGCGGGCGGTGAGATCATGGTAAGGGAGGTCGTGTGCGAGACCGGCGGTGGTAGCGTCTGATACGTCTCCAACGTATCGATAATTTATGAAGTATTCATGTCATATTCACCTATGTTTACAATACTTTTATATGGTTTTGATGCACTTTATATGATTTATTTAGAACTAACCCGGACTGACGCTGTTTTCAGCAGAATTACCGTGGTGTTGTTTTTTGTGCAGAAAATGAAAGTTCTCGGAATCGCCCAAAAAATTTCGTGATTTTTTTTCTGGAGGAATAAGCAACATTGGAGCAAAAAACCACCGGAGGGGAACCACCTGTGAGGGGGCGCGCCCTGTTGGCTTGTAGGGCCCACGTGGCTCCGTTTGGCGTGATTCCAACGCTGAAAAATCCTATATATACTAGAAACCCCAGAAATAAAGAGAGACTCCTCGTACCGCCACCACAACTCTCTGTATCTACGAAAAACCAATCTGGAGACATTCAAGTACCCTACCGGAGAGGGGAAATCATCTCCGGTGGTGTAATAGCCCGAGACGGATGCTCCAGAAGATTCCCCTTTTATTCCTGCTGTCATCGTGTGATTCGTTTGGTTGTCGCATTCATCATCGCATCATTCGCATCATCTGCATAGCATCGTCACTCGTTTTTGAAAACTTGCATCCGTTCGTAGTAGCCGGTTCTCTCCGTTCGTGTCGTCGATCGTTTCGAGACCAGCCACACACGCACGCGCCCGCGACATCGGTAAAATATTGTTTTTAAAAGTGCGTGAAAAATATTTTTAGATTGGGTCGAAAGTTGGCGTGCGGTCTTGTTTTATTGTAGGTAGACCGCCTGCCAAATTTCGTCACAATCGGAGGTCGTTCGATACCCGAAAGGTCGACCGTAGCGGCACCATCATCGGTTATTTATCGGACGTTTTTGGTGTTCTAAAACGTCGTTGCCGGGCTGCAATCTCCCTCTGTCCTCAGCCCACTACCCCTCTCTACAGCCCACCATACCCCTGCTAGCCCCCTCCGCTTCCGGACTGTCAGATCGAGATCCGAA
Organism: Elymus sibiricus; assembly: GCA_039707655.1. Taxonomy (NCBI): domain Eukaryota; kingdom Viridiplantae; phylum Streptophyta; class Magnoliopsida; order Poales; family Poaceae; genus Elymus; species Elymus sibiricus. The sequence goes on along the minus strand of CM077669.1, from coordinate 35,961,666 downwards.
GGTCCGAAAACGGGCGGAAAAAAACCCTAACCCTAGCCCCATTTGCTATAAATAGACCCTAGCCTTCCATTTCGGGCAACCCTAGCCGATTGCCTTGTTTTCCGCGCGCCTCCAGCCCTCAGCCGCCACTTGGCGCACCTCCTCCCAGCCTCCCAGCGCCGCCAGGGCCCGCCGAAGCCCGGAACAGGCCCGCCCGGGCCCGGCCGAGCCCGCGGCCGAGCCGCAGCCGCAGCTCCTCGCCGCGCAGCCTCCGCGCCCGCTCGCCGCATCGTCCGCCCCGCCGCCTTGCTGTCGGCGCGCTCCGTCGCCGCCGCGCCGGACCCCGGCGCCGCTGCCGCCCCAAGCTCGTTGGCCGAGCGCCTCGCCTCCCGCGCCGTTCGCCCGCCGCTGTTCGCCCGCAATAGCTCGCCTCGCCATGGATAGGAGCCGCCAGGAGGGAGCTCCGATGGCCGCCGCCCCGTGCCCGATCTGCGCCGCCGCCGGCCAGATCCGATGAGGCCGCCCGGATCCGGCGATCCCCGCCCCAGTTCCGACCATCCCCGCTGGTTCCCGCCTCTGCCTTGCCCGTCGGCGCCGGGGCGAGCCGTCGCCACGGCATCTGCTCGTGCGGGAGCCCGACGCCCGTTGACCGCTCGTGCCGCCGCGTGGGCTGCGCAGCGCCCAAGGCCCAGCTCGCCTTCGGCCCAGTCCGCGTCCTCAGCCCGACTAACCGCTGTGAGCCTCCCTCCTATTCCGCGCACGTTCGTTGATTAGGCTATCCGACGCTCTGTCCATTAAAAAAAATCAAATCTTGCATAAATCATTATGTCATATTTTTCTACAGTACCATACGCATATTATATATGTTTTTGGGGTAGAAAAATCCATAGAATTTATCTATGCATTTAGTTTTGTCATTGGAGCAAGTTTGTGTGGATGTTATTTTGCCATAGTGCCCTTTTGTTTATTTTGTGTGAATTATTCCATGCATCATATGATTATTGTTGAACATGAGATGTGCCCTTGGTGATGTGTACTAGCCCCTGGTATTTTTGTTTGCCATGATAATCCATGTTTAGGTGTTATTTTCTTGTCTCCAACATGACATAAAAAAACTGCTGTTTTGGGAGATAGTCAATTTTCACCAAGTCTGGAATCTGTAATATTTTGTTACTGTCTTGCCATGTGTTTTGCTAATGATCTACAGCCCTTTGGGGTTGGTGCAATGGAGTTTATTGTAGTGCATAATGTCCTCCAGCATGCTGTCAAGTTTCATGCCAATATATGCCCTGTAGCATATAGTTGTATTGCTGCCAATATGCCTTCATGATAAAAACTGCTCTGTTAAAAACTGTGATTTTCACTAGGTCCTAATCTGCCATATTTTATTGCCATGTTGTGAGCTTCCTACCATGTGTTCCATGCCCCTTTTGAGTATGTTATGTTAATATGAAATGAAGTGTGTGTTAGATGCTACATCCCCATGTCTTGTTTGTGCATTGTAGAATCTTGTAGCATATCGTTTTCATGCGTCCAAAATGCTATCGTGCTGTTTTGGGCAGATTTCTACTAAAACTTGTACTGGTGATTGTGGTTGAACCGTGGCTCCGTTTTGGGCATGCCATATATGAATCTTGCTTAGAATTTCATGTATTATCATATTATCATGCTGCATCCATGTTTTGAAATGCTTGTGGTGGTCATTTTCATACATTTGCATTCATGACATGTTCATCTTGTGTTTGCCATAACTTTTAGACCGTAGCTCCGTTTTAGATGATACATATATGTAAATCGACTAGAAGGACGTGTAGAATTGCTTGGTGCACTTTATATTCCTGTTTAAAAAATATAAAACATGGGTAGTTCACATCTGGACCAAACTTATAATTTTCATATGGGATCGTTTCGGAAATACTATAAGTTGTTTCTGACCTCATTTAAGATGCCTAGATGTATAGTTTGTTTATGCTTCACCTCTTGCCATGTTTAGCAACATTTAGTGTTGTCGTGTACCTAAACGAGAGTGAACTAAATAATTCAACGTGGAGTTTCGTCAATGTGCAAACTCGTTGCATACTGAGCTTCACTTAATGTGTAGTATTTGATTGTTGTGATTGTCGTGCCTTGCATAATCAAACATGCCATGCATCATATTTGTTTGCGCATCATATCATGAAAATGTTGTGGTGTATCGTGTGTTGATTGTTTGTTTCCGGATTGCTTCTTCTCGATAGAGTTCCGAAAGCATTCGGAGTGTGAGGATTCGTTCGACTACGTCCCGTTCGTCTACTTCATGGATCGTCTTCTTCATGGATTCGTTCTTCTTCCAAGCGGCATCTCAGGCAAGATGACACATTTCCCTGGATACCACTACTATCATTCCCATGCTAGTTGTCTCGCTTTTATCGTTATGTCTTGTTACCCACCACTTATATTTTCAAGCCTCCCAACATTGCCATGAAAAGCCTCTAACCCTCCACCTTCCCAGAAAACCATTGTTTGGCTATGTTACCGCTTGCTCAGCCCTTCTTATAGCATTGTTAGTTGCGGGTGCAAGTCGCTTCCATGTGACAATATGGATTTTTTTGAGATATCACAATATTATTGCTATTTAATTTAATGCACATATATACTTGGTAAAAGGTGGAAGGCTTGGCCTTTTGCTCGGTGTTTTGTTCCACCTTTGCCGCCTAGTTTCTTGTGTACCGGTGCTATGTTCCATGATTGAGCGCTCCTAACACGCTTGGGGTTGTTATGGGGACCCCCTTGATTTTCGTTTTGGGATAAAACTCGTCTGGCAAGGCCCAACATTGGTAATATTTGCTTAATAACAACTAAAATATGTATCGGGCATGATCACCCCATGGATAATTAATCAACCCCCGGGCCAGTGCTCCTCATGAGTGTTGGTCCAAACCGGGCGATGTCCGGCGCCCCCTGGTCACCCGGGGTTTCAGCCAACCCGACGTCTTGCGCATCTGGTAGTGCCCTGAGAACGAGATACGCGCAGCTCCTATCGGGATCTGGCCTGCCGGGCGGTCTTACTTGATTTGTTTTACCTTTCTCGAAAGTCTTGTGCACGGGATTCTGAGGATACTTCGGGCTATCTCGAGGTTGAGGTTTTCCACCGAAATTTCTGAGAAGACTACGGGTTTCCGTGGTCGAGGTTATTCCACGCAGCTTGTGGTAGTTTGTGATGGAATAGTTGGAGCACCCTTGCAGGGTTAAATCTTTCATGAGGGCCGTGCCCGCGGTTATGTGGCAACTTGGAAACTTTGTTTAACATCCGGTCATAGCGAACTTGAAGTAAACTCAATTAAAATACACCAACCGGATGCGTAACCGTGACTGTCTCTACTTGTGAGTTCTGCCTCCAAGAGAGAACACGGTGGGGTTATGTTTGACTCGTAGGTAGGTGTTCAGGATCACTTAGTGATCATTGCTAGTTCACGTCCGATTATGCATAGACCACCCACCTTATTATTTGTACTCGTAAGTTAGCCACTCAAATAAATGCTTAGTGCTTGCTACAGCCTCACCACTTATCCATACCTCACCCATTAAGATTTGCTAGTCTTGATACCCTTGGAAATGAGATTGCTGAGTCCCTGTGGCTCACAGATTATTACAACAACAGTTGCAGGTACAGGTAATGCGATGAATTGACGTGAGCGCGATGCTTGCTTGATTTGGAGTTCTTCTTCTTCTTCTTCTTCATCAATCTAGGATGGGTTCCAGGACGGCAGCCTGGGATAGCAAGGGTGGATGTCATTTTATCGTTTGTTTTCGTCCGTAGTCGGACCCTGCTTTTCTGTATGATGTTTGAATATGTTGTTGTATTGATGTGATCTTGATGTAGCTTGTGGCGAGTGTAAGCCAATTCCATATACTCATCTCTTCTATACATGTACTTGTAATGATATCTATTCTTGCGAAACGACGAGATGCGCTTCTATCCCCGTCAAGGGCCTCACGCCAAAATAAGGATTGGATCGCATCTTGGGCGTTACAAGTTGGTATCAGAGCCTGTACCGACCTAGGAGCCCCCTTGATTGATAGAACTTGGCCGAGTCAAGTCTAGTGAAAAACTATTTTGTGTCTAGTTATATTGGAGAGTAGGCTTCTTTTTACTCCTCTTCTATGCTCTTGTGAGGAATTATGACTTAGGAATTTTAATTCTACCCTCTTCTGGCTCAAAAAAAATTTAGGATCACGCGGATATTTTGGATTCTCTATGATGTCGATGTGACCGGAATTTTGTTCCTGCTGCCTCCTGTTTCTAGGATTTGAGCTCCAGGGGATTCTTGACACATCGCTACCGTTGAGTTTTCTTAGTGTCTCGGGATGCGGATGTTCGAAATTGCTTCAATACTCTTTGTGGCGAGAGGAGTTTGGCGTCACCCCGTACCGGGGAGAGCGTCCAGATGTACTGCCATATTTATTATCGTTTTGATTACGAGGATCTGAGGTAGATGAGTTTTCGAGGTTTCTCTGGTTATGTGTTGACGGATGTGATACACTGGACGGGTAGTGTTATTGCTAGGAGTTGAGTGATTTACTCAGTAATTACTCCGTGTATCCGTTGGACCAGATTGCATAACCAGAAAATTTCGGGAGTTCTTAGGTGGGAATTCAAGTAGTTACCTAGGATTATCCTTCCAACAAATGCATAGTGGGTTATGTATTTGTTTCCAGCTTAATTGCAAGCGTCATCCTTTGTTTTGTTGGAGTATGGAAATTCGAGTTGCTTCGATGTCAAGTGGTGATTTCGTATCTTTGCTAAGCAGTGTTCTCATATTTCTATGGGAATGCTAATCCTTGTGATCAACCGGAGTTGTCATATCAATTCTTTTCCATCCAGAGTGCTCCTCTTCAGATAATTCAATCATTTCCATATTCGCAAGATCTATCCTCTTATTTCTTTCCGGAGTTCTTCATCGACCTAAGTTGTCTTGTTTTTCCCCGCCCTCCCACCCTTTTTCTTCTATGGTTAAAATCCATCCAAGTGCCTTTCTTTTCATCGATGCTTCCGCTATCTTTTCTTCTATATCGTATCCGGTGTTTCATTGTGAAGATCCTCAAGTGCATCAAGTTCATCATTCTTCGTTCTTGTTTTCTTCTCCGGTGAATTCAATTCAAGCTTTCGGTGTTCATCATATTCTTTTCATTCGTTCAATGCTTTCTCGTGTTAGAATTCTTTGTCAAATCTCTCTTGTTTATTCGTCTCTATCCTATCTGGAGTGGCAAGATATCGCAGAAGACTTTCATTTCCATTCATATCCTCTTAAATTATTTCGAGGGTTTCACCTCATCCAGATTTCATTTGTACCGGTGCAATCTATCTTCCTAGCAATCGTTTCAACGGTGTTTTCTTTAGTGGGCCCATAACCCACAGGTTTTTCCCCAGGATCTTACCTGGCTCTTCTAATCTATTCCGGAGATCTCAAGTTCTTTTCAAATATGACGTAAGAATGATTTTCATCAGTCATATTACTTCTCGAAGATCGCTTCTAAATCATTTTCATCGTTGGCTCAACCGTTCTTTATTCATTCTTCGGAGTTCTCAGTAACTCATGATGTTGTTTCTCGTCATCATTCTCAGCGTTGAAGACCGAAGGAGAGTTTCTCTTAAATCTTGGTCCGTCCTCTTGAAGCTTCGTGTTTCTAGCTTGATGTTATTCTTTCAAATTGTTTTGATCATGAGTAATTCCTCCCATATCTATCCGGTGCATTTCAGAGTTGTTTTCATTCTCGATCCTCGTCAGGCCATCATTTCAGAAGATTTCATCGTTCTCAACTTGCAGCTTTCATTCTCAAATTCTTCTCAATTGTAGTCTCTTCGTTCGTCTCTCAATTATTCCGGTGCTTCGTTCAAGATTTCTCTAGGCGGATCATGATCTCTTCATTCTCATGTATTCCAATCATTCAAGTATCTCCATTCGTTTCAATTCTTACCGGTGGTTCGTTCAAGAGATCTTCAAGATTCGTGCTATCTCTATTCAATCTTTGTAAAAAGGATAAGTAGTATGCTAAATCCGTTGCTTGTCATCAATTTAACTTGATGAAGGATAAGCATAACGTAATTCTTATTCTTGTTTCATCCAAGTGATTTCAATCCTTCTTCGGAGTTGTTCATGATATCAAATTCTCGACCCCAAGTGCTCATCGTTTCTTTTCCGGAGTTCCAAGTTCTCTCTAATATCTTATCGCGAAGCTTCCATCTAAATCTTTGCAAGGTCATAATCCTATTCTTTCCAACATTCAATTCTTTTCTATCATCCTTTCATTCCGGAGTTCTTCCCAATGATTCCTCATGGTGCTTGGTTAAGGATGCAATTCTTTCTCGAAGTGTTCTTCAAGATTCTTGTTGGAGGACCTCAAGTATCATTTCTCTTGCATTCCGAAGTGCAATTCATTCTCCCTCATCTTTTGAGATGGTGTAATAGCATTCCTGATTTATAAGGAGTTTCGAAATGAAGTTGTCAAGAACGAGATATGTAAACCTATTTGTCTTCCTTGGAGATATCTTGGATTGGATTTCACCTAAAGCTTTTCCTACGGATTGTAGCTATTATGGTGCTTATCGGTGACCCATGTTCTCAATTTATCCTCTTGGTGAAAAGAAGTTTGCATATCCTATTGCTCCTGACCAATCTTTGTTTGGTTTAGTGGCCGGTTGTCAACAAATAATTTTAGGATGTTTTCCATAAGCCCACAACAAGCATATTCTTTTCGTTGTTGAATTTCCAACAACTCCATTCAATCCTTCTTCGTAAGATGCTTTTCAAATTCAATTGTGGTAGAAGTTGTCTTTTTCGTCTTCGTTGTTTTCCTTCCATCGATCTAGCTTCTATTCTTTTGTTCCGGAGGTATTATGTTGTTGCCCTGTTCAACTCATCATCTCGGTTGTAAAGAGCATGTTCTTCCCTTGCTTGTCCATTTAACCGGTGCGTTGGGTTTTCTTGTCGATTCTTTCCATCTTATCAAGTTTGCCTCTGTTTTCTACCGAAAAGGTGCCAAAATTTCTTTTGAATTCTTCTTTGTTCCTCATGTCAGTCTTAATCTTTTTTGCAACCTTCAAGATTCGTTGGTTTCACTCGTTTGTCAAAGAAGCAACTAAGTTTTACCTCTTCTCTTTCTCTTCCCCTTCTCATTCTAAGATCTCGGGTCGAGATCTCTTGTTAGTGGAGGAGAGTTGTAACAGCCCGAGACCGACGCTCCAGAAGATTCCCCTTTTATTCCCGCTGTCATCGTGTGATTCGTTTGGTTGTCGCATTCATCATCGCATCATTCGCATCATCTGCATAGCATCGTCACTCATTTTTGAAAACTTGCATCCGTTCGTAGTCGCCGGTTCTCTCCGTTGGTGTCGTCAACCGTTTCGAGACCAGCCACACATGCACGCGCCCGCGACATCGGTAAAATATTGTTTTTAAAAGTGCGCGAAAAATATTTTCGGATTGGGTCGAAAGTTGGCGTGCGGTTTTGTTTTATTGTAGGTAGACCGCCTGCCAAATTTCATCACAATCGGAGGTCTTTTGATACCCGAACGGTCGACCGTAGCGGCACCGTCATCGGTTATTTATCGGATGTTTTCGGTGTTCTAAAACTTTGTTGCCGGGCTGCAATATCCCTGTCTCCTCAGCCCACAACCCCTCTCCACAGCCCACCATATCCCTGCTAGCCCCCTCCGCTTCCGGACCATCAGATCGAGATCCGAAGGTCCGAAAACGGGCGGAAAAAACCCTAACCCTAGCCCCATTTGCTATAAATAGACTCTAGCCTTCCATTTCGGGCAACCCTAGCCGATTGCCTCGTTTTCCGCGCGCCTCCAGCCCTCAGCCGCCACTTGGCGCACCTCCTCCTAGCCTCCCAGCGATGCCAGGGCCCGCCGAAGCCTGGAACAGGCCCGCCCGGGCCCGACCGAGCCCGCGGCCGACCCGCATCCGCAGCTCCTCGCCGCGCAGCCTCCGCGCCCGCTCGCCGCCTCGTCCGCCCTGCCACCTCGCTGTCGGCGCGCTCCGTAGCCGCCACGCCGGACCCCGGCGCCGCCGCCGCCCCAAGCTCGTCGGCCGAGCGCCTCGCCTCCGACGCCCCGTGGTCGCCTTGGCCCGCCGCCTTTCACCCTCAATAGCTTGCCTCGCCATGGATAGGAGCCGCCAGGAGGGAGCTCCGATGGCCGCCGCCCCGTGCCCGATCTGCGCCGCCGCCGGGCAGATCCGGTGAGGCCGCCCGGATCCGGCGATCCCCGCCCCAGTTCCGACCATCCCCGCTGGGTCCTGCCTCTGCCTTGCCCGTCGGCGCCGGGGCGAGCCGTCGCGATGGCATCTGCTCGTGCGGGAGCCCGACGCCTGTTGACCGCTCTTGCCGCTGATACGTCTCCAACGTATCTATAATTTTTTATTGTTCCATGCTATTATATTATCGGTTTTGGAATGTTTTATATGCATGAATATGTTTTTTTATACTATTTTTTGGGACTAACCTATTAACCTAGAGCCCAGTGCCAGTTTCTGTTTTTTCCTTGTTTTTTATTTTTACAGAAAAGGAATATCAAACGGAGTCCCAACGGAATAAAAATTTACGGTGATTTTTTATGGACCAGAAGAGACCCACGGGGCATCGGAGTTGGGCCAGAAGAGCCACGAGGAAGCCACAAGCCTAGGGGGGCGCGCCCCCCTGGCTTGTCGTCTCCTCGTGGCCCCCCTTGACGTGAGACCGACGCCAAAAATTCTTATAAATACCCAAACCTTCGAAAAGAAACCTAGATCGGGAGTTCCACCGCCGCAAGCCTCTGTAGCCACGAAAAAACAATCAGGAGCCCGTTCCGGCACCCTGCCGGAGGGGGAAACCATCACCGGAGGCCATCTTCATCATCCTGGCGGTCTCCATGACGAGGAGGGAGTAGTTCACCCTCGGGGCTGAGGGTATGTACCAGTAGCTATGTGTTTGATCTCTCTTTCTCGTGTTCTTGAGATGACACGATCTTGATGTACCGCGAGCTTTATTAATATAGATGAATTGTAACAGCCCAAGAGCATCCCTTGCCTTATTTGTAATATTTCCATGTGTGAACCCTCTATGAATGCTATCATGAGTTTGAATATCAACTTTGCCTCTTGTCCTTTCATGCATCATGGCATCATATTCATAATATCAAGTGCATCATATTATTTGCCATGATTGTGGAGTGGTGTAGTTGATGTGAGTGTGTGTGTTGTGGAGTGGATGCATGTGATGCTTGGTTTGAATTCTCCTCTATTTCCATATAAAAGTCTATGCCATCTCTCTCCTTATTCATCATGCCACATGTTAATATTTTACTTGTTGTTTTCCTATTTTAAAAATGTTGGACATCTTCCAAATATTCCAATATGAATTCTAGGCCAGCTCCTAATCATGTTTGAAATTCATCCATCCTCATTCTTCAAACAACTTGCTATTCGTATTAAAATATGCATTTATTTTATTTGCTTGCTCTAAAATGCCAACTTCATTTTTATTAAATAGTATGCATTTTTGTGAACCCAAAAGTATTTTCATTTTTCTTAAAAACCTCTCTCTCTCTGACCTCTGTGCATTTTGCTTCCTGGCTTTAATTATGTAAAGGGAAACTTCTTTTCGCAAGGGAGAGAGAGAGCCGACAAGTTGGGCCTCTCCTGGCCCAACAACAGCCCCCGCAGCCCTTCCAGCCCAGCCGCGTGTGCTTCCTCTGTTCCTCTTCCTCCTCGGTACGGCAGAGCATCGGCTCTGTCCACGTCGCCCTCCTCCTTCGATTGGACGGCCGTAGCTTCCCCTAGCCCCTATAAAGCGCCCCCGGTGCCCTAGGGTCCTCCCCCGCATCCATTTTGCCCCTTTCCTCCCTCATCCGCCACCATGGGAAGCCTCCTCCTCCCGGCCGTCGCCTTGACCGAGACGAGCTCGGGGTCCTCCCTGGCGTAAGCTGCTGCCTTCCGCCGGTGGCCTCGAGAGGAGTTCGAGCCCCGTCGATCGTCCCCCTCCCCGCGTCCGAAGGAGAGGAGCAGGAGCCTTCTTCCCCGGCGTGCCCCCCCTCCTCTGCTTCGTCGTCGTCAGGGAATCGCCGCTTCGCCGGCACCTTCTTTGACCCTCTCCGGCTCCTCTTCGCCTTCGGAGGAGAGCTAGGTGAGCAGTCGAGAGCCCCGCTCCTTCCCGCTTTCCGGTAGCCCTCGTAGGTGTCTCGGCGTTCGTGCCCCTCCGCCTCGTAGCTTCGGCAAGCTGGTTCTTTTCCTTGCGTGTGTGTGTGTTGCTGTGAGTGCGTGTGTGTGTGCGCATCGCCGTCGCCCCCCCCCCACTTCGTTGCGGTCGTCGCGTCAGCCTCTGCGCAGCCCGCCGCTCGCCCGCGTCCTGCCTAGCGCGTCGCTGTCGCTGGTCGCCATGGCAGAGCCGAGCACGTGCTCGTGCTCGAGCTCCCCTGTCCGCAGTTCCAGAAATGGAATCGTCGGGCTCCCCGCAGCCCACGCCGGTGGTCTTCCTCGCCGGACGTGGCCGGAGTTGGCCGCCGTCGCCCCCGATCATCTCTGTTTGCGCAAGGTAGGAGAAGGGAGCCAGCCTCCCTGGCGATAGGTCAAAAGACCTGCGCCCCTCCTTCTAAGCAGAGCCTCCCGTCCGTAGCGTAGTGGTAGCGGCTCGCTGTGTTGAGCGAGAGGTCCGGGGTTCGCTTTCCCCCCGGCCTTTTTAATTTTTCGGTGGAGTGCTGTGTGCGTGTACTGTGCGTGTCTGTGTGTGTGTGAGTGACAAGTGGGCCAGTGGGTCCACCGTGTCATACTCAGGAGGGGCCTGGCTCACTGCCAGTGGGACCCCTCCCCTTTTTTTTACTTATTTTGTTGTTTTGTATTCCCTGTTGTTTTTATCTGTTTTTGGAATGTCGCCAATTCAGGTAACTGCCAAATTTGGCCATGTCCAAATAGGGTAGGAGATGACTTATAAGAGTATATACTAATTTTCGAATTGAGTTTTGGGAAAATTATTGTCATGAACATATGAGTGTGATATATGATTTTGGGGTAGAATTTCCCAAGGAATCCAGCGGTGCAATTTGTTTTGTCATTTGAGCAAGTTTGCAAAATGTCATTTTGTCCCAACATGTCATTTTGTCATTTTCATATGTTTTAATCTATGCCTCATATGTGAAACTTGTCAACATGAATATGCTAGTGTTTTGTGGGTACTAGGCCCTGGTATTTTGTTTGGCATTTTAAACTTGTGGATAAGTGGGTTTCTTGCTGTTAACATGCTAAGAAAATAACACTGGTTTCATGTCCCAAATTTTGCTAAGCGTTGAATGCTGTTATTTTCTTGCCATGTTTAGAGGATGGTTCCCATGAATGTGTTGATCCTTTGAGTTAGGGCCTTAACATGTTTTGTTGTGTTCATCGTACTCTAATAAATTGTGCTAAGAACTTGAGCATTAAGCCCTTGCATCATATTTAAAACCTGCTGTCAAGTTGCTATTCTGTTAACATGTGTCCAGTTTTGCCTTGCTAAATTTTGGCTAAGTCTGAGAAGTTGCTGTTATAACCATGCCATGTTTAGAGGATGCTACCAAGTGATATGTTGTGTTCTAGCTCATGATCAGTGCTAATGAATTGTATTGGATGTTGCCCTCTATCAACCTGTTAATTTTATCATGCCATAAAATGCCCTCTAGCATATCTAAATAATGCTGTCAATATGCCATCTGGTTAACTCAGATTCCAGAAAACTGGAATTTTCACTAAGTCCCTAAAAACTGATTCAACATGCCATTTTGTGAGTTTCATTGCTATTGATCCATGCTTCCTTTCAAGTTTGTGTGGATGTATGATTTTTTAAGCATGCTGTATAGTTTCTGTACATGCCTTGGTTTTGATTTAAAACCTGCTGTAGCTCTGGCTATGTGTGTGACAAGATGCCATGTTGCTGTTTGTGGACAGATTGTGTGTTCGAATGTTTTGTGACTTGTGGGAGCTATACTCCATAGTTTTGCTTGATCTTTAGCTCTATTATTGCTATATTTTCATTTCCTATCCAGTGGCATCCTTGGAATACCAAGGTATAGCCCAGAGATTGCCTCATGTTGTGTTTTGTCTCCGTTAACGTTCGTACCTTTCCGTGAGCGTACCGTGAGCCACGTTACTCCGTTTGCAACGTTCTACATATGCATTTGCATCGATTTTGCATGAAGCATCCATATTTGCCATGATCATGCATGTCCAAATAAGCAATATTGAGGTTCTGTCCAGAATACTAAACAACTTAATAAATGCATGTGAAACATGACTAGCATAGGCTTGCCATGCTATATTTCCTAATATGACCATGCATCATCTTGCTTGTGCATTGCATCTCGCTGTTTGTTTATTTGGTGTTGTTCTCTTTGGGTAGACGCGAGTATTGAGCCTGAGTACGAGGATCCCGGAGAGTACAACTACGAGGACCCAACTCTTTGTCCCTCTGAAGAACCAACAGGCAAGATGATCATACCCGGATCCCGACACTATTTTTGCCTTGCTAGATGTCTCGCTTTTACCGTTATGTTACGTTACCTACCACTTAAACTGTCAGCCTCCTAAATTGCCATGAAATCCTCTAACCACCTCCACCACCTAGCAAATATTGATTGGCTATGTTACCGCTGCTCAGCCCTTATCTTATAGCGTTGCTAGTTGCAGGTGCAAGCTTTCCATGTGTCAACATGGATTTTGTTTATATCACTCTATTTATTGTTATTTAAATTAATGTACATATATATCTGGCAACGGTGGAAGGCTTGGCCTTTTGCTCAGTGTTTTGTTCCGCTTTTGCCGCACTAGTTCCGAGTACCGGTGTTATATTCCATATTTTGTGCTCCTAACATGCTCGGGGTTGTTATGGGGACCCCCTTGACCATTCGTTTTAGATTAAAACATGTCTGGCAAGACCCAACTTTGGTACTACATTTGCTAAACAATTTAATAAAATTGCATAGGGCATAGCTACCCCGTGGATAATTAATCAACAACCCGGGCCAGTGCTCCTCATGAGTGTTGGTCCAACCCAGAGCACTTTGCGGGGCCAACCCGAGGCAACTCGGGAGATCTCTATCAGGCCTCCGTACGCGTAGCTTATCCGTCGAGTCCTGAGAACGAGATACGCGGCTCTTATCGGGTTCGTCGACACGTCGGGCGGTCTTGCTGGACTTATTTTACCTTTCTCAAATGTCTTGCGCGAGGAATTCCGGTTTTTCTTCGGGCTATCTCGAGGTTGCGGTTTTCCAGTGGAATGGCCTAGGAAGATCACGAGATTCGTGGTCGAGGTTATTCTCGTGGCGTGTGGTTAGTTTGTGATGGATGAGTTGGAGCACCCCTGCAGGGTTTAATCTTTTCGGAAAGCCGTGCCCGCGGTTATGTGGCAACTTGGAAATTTGTTTAACACCCGGTTATAGTAAACTTGAAGTAAACTCAAATAAAATACACCAACTGTGTGCGTAACCGTGACCGTCTCTGCTCGAGAACATGATCCGAGAGAGAACACGGTGGGGTTATGATTGACGTAAGTAGGTGTTCAGGATCACTTAGTGATCATGCTAGTTCACGATCGTCTTACGTATGCCACCATATTTACATTCATGTTCTCGTAAGTTAGCCACCAAATATATGCTTAGCGCTTGCTGCAGCTTCACCACTTAACCAATTCCATACCCAATGGCTTACATAGTGTCGGTACCCGGGTTATGAGATTGCTGAGTCCTTGTGGCTCACAGATTACAACAATACAGGTGCAGATGTTGATGGGAACGTGCCAGACGATGTGTCTCAGCTCCAGTGGGAGTATGACGAAGAGAGTAGACGCATGTATGTTATGTATCCAGACGAGTAGGGAGCTTCATGGTGGTGATCCCGGGATAGCGAGACAGTTTTACATTGCTTCTTTTATCCTTTGATTTCGTCCGTAGCCGGACCATGTCTTCTGAATGATGTATGAATAAATTTGTGTGAACTTTTAAGATAGCTTGTGGCGAGTGTAAGCCAACTCATATACTCATCTCTTCCTACATGTATTGCAATGTTTTACTGTACTTGCGAACGACGAGATGCGCTTCTATCCCCGTCGAGGTCACAAGCCTTAAAAGGGATAGGACCGCATCTTGGGCGTGACAAGTTGGTATTCAGAGCCATACCGACCATAGGAGCCCCTTGCTTGATCGAACTTGGCCGAGTCGAGTCTAGTGAAAAAATATTTTGAGTCTAGTTATATCGGAGAGTAGGATTCTTTTACTCCTCTTCTATACTCTGGTGAGGTATTCGATTTAGGAATTTTCATTCTACTCCTCTTCTCGCTCAAAAATTTTTTAGGATCACGCGGGTATTTTGGAAACTATATGATGCCGATGTGACGGAGTTCTGTCTTGGTGCCTCTTGTCTGACTTGATTTCTTCTGGGGAGTTGAGCTCCAGGGGATTCTTGACACATCATTATCATTCAGTTTCCTTAGTATCTCAGGACGGAGGATGTTCGAAATTGCTTCGATACTAGTAGTGGCGAGAGGAGTCCGGCATCCCCAGTACTGGTGGAGAGAGTTCGGATGTACAACCATACTTTAGTATCATTGTGATTACGAGGGTCTGAGGTAGATGAGTTTTCGAGACCTTCGGTTGTGTGTTGAGGGATGTGATACACTGGAGAGTAGTATTACTGCTAGGAGTTGAGTGATGGTTAAAAACTCCATGTATTCGTGTACCCGATTGCATAACCAAAGACTTCGGAAATTATTACGTGGGAAATATAGTAGTTCTTAGGATCATCGTCCGACAGATGTATAATGGGTGTACATTTGTTTCGAGCAACCTTAGCTCAATACTTGTTGTGTTATTTCAAGTGGCTTCATGTTCTAATGATGTTATCAAGATCCTGCAGAAAGCGTTCTTACTATTGGCAGTTTGAATGCAATTGATGATATTCCGTTGCAATTTCTTTCAAGCCATTGATTGAACTTATTCCTATCATCTTTTTCAATGGTGTGCTGATATTCTGTCCATCTTCAGGATGGCTCCGGCAACTCGTGGGAACCCAAATCGTGATGGGGAGCAGTCTGATCCTCCACCACCCCCACCACCACCTCCACCTCCGGAGGCTTGGCAAGTAGTGATGGCCGCAACCAATGCGAACACCCAGATGATGCTCAGGTTGCTGCAGGAAAGAGAGCAGGGACATCAAGGTCATCAATGGAATTTTCAGAATCAGCCGCAGTTTGCCACTCTGAACCAGTTCCTCGCAAATCAGCCCAAGTCATTCACCTGTTGTGAGCAGCCTTTCGATGCAGACGACTGGCTACGTGACATGAGCAAGCATTTTGAGTGCAGCAATGTCAGACCTGCGGACTATGTCAAGTTTGCAACTTTCCACCTCAAGGGTTAGGCAACAGATTGGTGGCAGCAGTACAAGGATTCCAGAGGTGATCGTGTTATCAGCTGGGATGATTTCTGTCGTGACTTCAGAGCTCATCATATCCCGACGAGCTTTGTCGAGGAGATGCGTGAGAAGTTCAGGAATTTGAAGCAGGGGAGCAAGTCTGTCTATCAGTATAACATCGAGTTCCAGAATCTGGCCCGCTATGCTAAACAAGATGTTCCCGATGAGAAGTCAATGATTTATCAGTTCAGAGGTGGTCTCAAGGATGAACTTCAGCCGGGTCTAGTCCTGCAAGAGCCTCGTGAGTTTGATCAGTTCTACAACATGGCTCTAAAGGTCGAGGCATCTCAGCTCAGGTTGGAGAATTCCAGGAAGCGATTCAGAGACACCAACTCTTCTTCTTCCAGCTCTCAGATTGTTCCTAAGCAGCAGAAGTATTGGGTTCCTCCTCCTCCTCCGTTCCGTCCCCCTTAGCAGCAGAGGCAGCACGGTGGTCGTGGTCCTTCCCACCCACCCAACCTAGCTTTTCAGCAGAGGCCTCAGGCTCCCAAGTCAGCAAATGCTCCTCCTCCAGGCAACTTCCGTCCGCTCTCAGAGGTTACTTGTCACAAGTGTGGTCAGAAGGGCCACTACTCCAACAAGTGCAACAACCAGCGGCGTCTCCCGCCTCCTCCTCCTATCAGGCCCCCAGGCAGTGCTATGGTGAAGCACAATCCCAAGTCAGCAAGAGTGAACATGGTGAATGCAGCTGAAGCAGAGGATTCTTCTCAAGTGATTATGGGTAACCTCTTGGTTAATTCTATTCCTGCAAAAAATTTGTTTGACACTGGTGCATCGCATTCATTCATTTCTAGACCTTTTGCATGGAAGCATGATTTGTATTCGGAAGTCCTACCAGATCCTTTT
Organism: Elymus sibiricus; assembly: GCA_039707655.1. Classification (NCBI taxonomy): domain Eukaryota; kingdom Viridiplantae; phylum Streptophyta; class Magnoliopsida; order Poales; family Poaceae; genus Elymus; species Elymus sibiricus. Next base: position 35,945,389 of record CM077669.1, on the reverse strand, counting down.
CGTGTGGTTTCTCCGGGTATGTTGATGAGTTCGAATATGGTGGTTCCGAATGTTTCTATCCAGATGGGCAGCTATTCCTTTCTAGCCTCTCCAATTGTTCTTGGCAAGTCGGATATTGATCTTATTCTTGGCATGGATTTTCTGGCAATGAACAAGGCTTATGTTGATTGCAAAGCTAAAGAAGTCCAATTGACTCATCCTTCTGAAGATGTGATCATTTTCGCTGTTTGCGATGACACGATTCGTCTATTTTCTCTTAATGAGAAGGGTGAAATTTCAGCCATCTCTCAAATTCCCGTTGTCTCGGAGTATGAAGATGTCTTTCAGAAGAGTTGCCAGGAATGCCTCCTCACAGGCCAGTGGAGTTTGTGATTGAACTCGAGCCTGGAACTGAACCGGTGTGCAAGCGTCCTTATAAGCTTGGCCCCGAAGAGATGAAAGAATTGAAGAAACAGCTAGATGAACAAGAGCGTCTGGGTCTGATCAGACCAAGTTCTTCACCTTGGGGTTGTGGTGTTCTGTTTGTCAAGAAGAAGGATGGCACGGACCGACTATGTGTCGATTATCGTCCATTGAACAAGAAGAAAATCAGGAACAAGTATCCACTTCCCAACATCAATGAGTTGTTTGAGCAATTGAAAGGTGCCAAGGTTTTCTCGAAGTTAGATCTCCATATGGGCTATCATCAAATCCGCATCCGTGAAGAAGATATTCCAAAGACTGCTTTCAGGACGAGTTTTGGCTCTTATGAGTACACCGTCATGTCTTTTGGTCTAGCAAATGCGCCTCCGATGTTCTCCATAATGATGAACTACACATTCTCTCCTTTCAAGAATGAGTTCGTCTTGGTCTATTTGGATGATATTCTCGTGTTCTCGGAGGCTGAAGAAGAGCATGCAGAGCATCTCATGCTTGTGCTTGACAAGCTAAGGGAACATCGGTTCTATGCTAAGTTCTCGAAGTGTGAGTTTTGGCTCAATGAAGTGGTGTACCTTGGGCATGTCATCTCTACCGAGGGCATTAAAGTGCACCCTGAGAAAGTTGAGGCAATTGTGAAGTGGGAGCCTCCTCAGAATGTCAAGCAGCTTCGTAGCTTCCTCGGCCTTGCAAGTTATTGCAGAAGATTCGTCGAGAACTTCTCTCAAATTGCTAAGCCTCTGTCCAACCTCCTTCAAAAGAATGTCAAGTTTCTGTGGTCTCTTGAGTGTGATGTGGCGTTCAATACACTGAAACAGAAGCTGACTTCGGCTCCAGTTCTTGTTCCTCTCGAGCAATCCAAGCCTTTCCAAGTATTTTGTGATGCTTCTCTCCAAGGTCTCGGTGGCTTTCTCATGCAAGATAAGAAAGTTGTGGCTTATACCTCGCGGCAGCTGAAGCCTAGTGAGAAGAACTACCCCACTCATGATCTTGAGCTGGCGGCAGTTGTGCATGCTCTGATGACGTGGAGACATTTATTGTTGGGAAGACCAGTTGAGGTGTTCACCGACCACAAGAGCTTGAAGTATATCTTCACCCAATCCAATCTCAATCTTCGGCAGTCACGTTGGGTGGAAATGATCGAGGACTTCCATCCTAGCATTGAATATACTCCAGGAAAGGCAAATGTCATTGCAGACGCGCTGAGTAGGAAGGCGTACTACAACAGTCTTATTCTTAAGCCTCTTCAACCCGAGCTTTGTGAAGCATTCCGCAAGCTCAATCTCCAAATTGTTCCTCCAGGTTTTCTTGCCAATCTTCAAGTCTCTCCGACTCTCAAAGATCAGGTTCACCAAGCTCAACTTCTTGATGCTATGGTGAAGAAAGTGAAGAAAGGTGTGGCCAAGAGCATTCCAAAGTATAAGTGCTTCCGTGTTGATGACAAAGATACCTTGTTCTTCGAGGACCGTCTGGTGGTTCCGAAAGGTGATCTCAGGAAGGTAATCATGGATGAAGCACATAATTCCCTCCTCTCAATTCATCCAGGAAGTTCCAAAATGTATCAGGACCTCAAGCAAACCTTCTGGTGGACTCGCATGAAACGTGAGATTGCTCAGTTTGTGAATGAGTGTGATGTTTGTCGCAGAGTGAAGGCGGAACATCAACGTCCAGCAGGCCTCCTTCAGCCTTTGCCCATCCCAGAGTGGAAATTCGATCATGTTGAAATGGATTTCGTCACTAGGTTTCCTAAGTCCACGAGAGGAAACGATGCCATCTTCGTGGTCATCGACAAGCTCACCAAAGTTGCCCACTTCCTTCCGGTCAAAGAATCTATCTCGGCAGCTCAGCTAGCAGAGCTATACACGTCAAGGATAGTTTCTTTGCATGGTGTTCCTAAGCTCATATCCTCAGATCGTGGAAGCATCTTCACTTCCAAGTTTTGGGATTCCTTCCAGACTGCAATGGGGACCAATCTCTGTTTCAGCACAACTTTCCATCCTCAGACTAGTGGTCAAGTTGAGAGAGTCAATCAAATCCTCGAAGATATGCTCAGAGCTAGTGTGATTTCTTTTGGCATGAAGTGGGAAGATTGTCTCCCGTTTGCTGAGTTCTCATACAACAATAGCTTCCAAGCAAGTTCCGACAAAGCTCCTTTCGAGATTCTCTATGGCAGGAAGTGCCGCACCCCGCTCAATTGGTCTGAAACTGGTGAGCGTCAAATCCTTGGTAATGACATGATCACTGAAGCAGAAGAAATGTGCCATGTCATTCGTGCAAATCTCAAAGCAGCTCAATCCCGTCAGAAGAGTTATTATGATAGCAAGCATCGTGACATGACCTTCCAGATCGATGATTTTGTCTATCTCAGAGTGTCTCCCATGAAGGGCACTCAACGCTTTGGCATCAAAGGGAAGCTTGCTCCATGCTTTGTGGGTCCTTTCAAGATTGTGGGCAAGAGGGGTGACCTTGCGTACCAACTCGAGCTTCCTCCCAATTTCGCAAATGTGCATGATGTATTTCACGTCTCTCAGCTCCGGAAGTGCTTCAAGACTCCCGAGCGCACCGTTGATCTCCAAGAAATTGATCTCCAAGAAGACCTATCCTATCATGAGCATTCAGTTGCAATCCTTGAAGAAACTGAGCGTAAGACTCGCAACAAGTCAATCAAGTTTCTAAAGGTGAAGTGGTCACATCACTCCGACAAAGAAGCCACTTGGGAACGAGAGGACCATCTCCGTTCCGAATTTCCCAAATTCTTCCGTTCCTTCGATTTGACGGCCGTAGCTTCCCCTAGCCCCTATAAAGCGCCCCCGGTGCCCTAGGGTCCTCCCCCGCATCCATTTTGCCCCTTTCCTCCCTCATCCGCCGCCATGGTAAGCCTCCTCCTCCCGGCCGTCGCCTTGACCGAGAGGAACTCGGGGTCCTCCCTGGCGTAAGCAGCTGCCTTCCGCTGGTGGCCTCGAGAGGAGCTCGAGCACCGTCGATCGTCGCCCTCCCCGCGTCCGAAGGAGAGGAGCAGGAGCCTTCTTCCCCGGCGTGCCCCCCCCTCCTCTGCTTCGTCGTCGTCAGGGAATCGCCGCTTCGCCGGCACCTTCTTCGACCCTCTCCGGCTCCTCTTCGCCTTCGGAGGAGAGCTAGGTGAGCAGTCGAGAGCCCCGCTCCTTCCCGCTTTCCGGTAGCCCTCGTAGGGTCTCGGCGTTCGTGCCCCTCCGCCTCGTAGCGCCGACAAGCCGGTTCTTTTCCTTGCGTGTGTGTGTGTTGTTGTGAGTGCATGTGTGTGTGCGCGTCGCCGTCGCCCCCCCACTTCGTTGCGGTCATCGCGTCAGCCTCTGCGCAGCCCGCCGCTCGCCCGCGTCCTGCCTAGCGCGTCGCCGTCGCTGGTCGCCATGGCAGAGCCGAGCACGAGCTCGTGCTCGAGCTCCCCTGTCCGCAGTCGTAGACCCCTTTAGGTCCCAGAAATGGAACCGTCGGGCTCCTCGCAGCCCACGCTGGTGGTCTTCCTCGCCGGAAGTGGCCGGAGTTGGCCGCCGTCACCCCCGATCATCTCTGTTTGCGCAATGTAGGAGAAGGGAGCCAGCCTCCCTGGGGATAGGTCAAAAGACCTGCGCCCCTCCTTCTAAGCAGAGCCTCCCGTCCGTAGCGTAGTGGTAGCGGCTCGCTGTGTTAAGCGAGAGGTCCGTGGTTCGATTCCCCCCCGGCCCTTTTTAATTTTTCGATGGAGTGCTCTGTGCGTGTACTGTGCGTGTGTGTGTCCCTGTGCGTGTCCCTGTGTGTGTGAGTGACAGGTGGGCCAGTGGGTCCACCGTGTCATACTCAGGAGGGGCCTGGCTCACTGCCAGTGGGACCCCTCCCCTTTTTTTTACTTATTTTGTTGTTTTGTATTCCCTGTTGTTTTTATCTATTTTTGGAATGTCGCCAATTCAGGTAACTGCCAAATTTGGCCATGTCCAAATAGGGTAGGAGATGACTTATAAGAGTATATGCTAATTTTCGAATTGAGTTTTGGGCAAATTATTGTCATGAACATATGAGTGTGATATATGATTTTGGGGTAGAATTTCCCAAGGAATCCAGTGGTGCAATTTGTTTTGTCATTTGAGCAAGTTTGCAAAATGTCATTTTGTCCCAACATGTCATTTTGTCATTTTCATATGTTTTAATCTATGCCTCATATGTGAAACTTGTCAACATGAATATGCTAGTGTTTTGTGGGTACTAGGCCCTGGTATTTTGTTTGGCATGATAAACTTGTGGATAAGTGGGTTTGTTGCTGTTAACATGCTAAGAAAATAACACTGGTTTCATGTCCCAAATTTTGCTAAGCGTTGAATGCTGTTATTTTCTTGCCATGTTTAGAGGATGGTTCCCATGAATGTGTTGATCCTTTGAGTTAGGGCCTTAACATGTTTTGTTGTGTTCATCATACTCTAATAAATTGTGCTAAGAACTTGAGCAGTAAGCCCTTGCATCATATTTAAAACCTGCTGTCAAGTTGCTATTCTGTTAACATGTGTCCAGTTTTGCCTTGCTAAATTTTGGCTAAGTCTGAGAAGTTGCTGTTATAACCATGCCATGTTTAGAGGATGCTACCAAGTGATATGTTGTGTTCTAGCTCATGCTCAGTGCTAATGAATTGTAGTGGATGTTGCCCTCTATCAACCTGTTAATTTTATCATGCCATAAAATGCCCTCTAGCATATCTAAATAATGCTGTCAATATGCCATCTGGTTAACTCAGATTCCAGAAAACTGGAATTTTCACTAAGTCCCTAAAAACTGATTCAACATGCCATTTTGTGAGTTTCATTGCTATTGATCCAAGCTTCCTTTCAAGTTTGTGTGGATGTATGATTTTTTAAGCATGCTGTATAGTTTCTGTACATGCCTTGGTTTTGATTTAAAACCTGCTGTAGCTCTGGCTATGTGTGTGACAAGATGCCATGTTGCTGTTTGTGGACAGATTGTGTGTTTGAATGTTTTGTGACTTGTGGGAGCTATACTCCATAGTTTTGCTTGATCTTTAGCTCTATTATTGCTAGATTTTCATTTCCTATCCAGTGGCAACCTTGGAATACCAAGGTATAGCCCAGAGATTGCCTCATGTTGTGTTTTGTTTCCGTTAACGTTCGTACCTTGCCGTGAGCGTACCGTGAGCCACGTTACTCCGTTTGCAACGTTGTACATATGCATTTGCATCGATTTTGCATGAAGCATCCATATTTGCCATGATCATGCATGTCCAAATAAGCAATATTGAGGTTCTGTCCAGAATACTAAACAACTTAATAAATGCATGTGAAACATGACTAGCATAGGCTTGCCATGCTATATTTCTTAATATGACCATGCATCATCTTGTTTGTGCATTGCACCTCGCTGTTTGTTTATTTGGTGCTGTTCTCTTTGGGTAGACGCGAGTATTGAGCCTGAGTACGAGGACCCCGGAGAGTACAACTACGAGGACCCAACTCTTTGTCCCTCTGAAGAACCAACATGCAAGATGATCATACCCGGATCCCGACACTATTTTTGCCTTGCTAGATGTCTCGCTTTTACCGTTATGTTACGTTACCTACCACTTAAACTGTCAGTCTCCTAAATTGCCATGAAAGCCTCTAACCACCTCCACCACCTAGCAAATATTGATTGGCTATGTTACCGCTGCTCAGCCCTTATCTTATAGCGTTGCTAGTTGCAGGTGCAAGCTTTCCATGTGTCAACATGGATTTTGTTTATATCACTCTATTTATTGTTATTTAAATTAATGCACATATATATCTAGCAATAGTGGAAGGCTTGTCCTTTTGCTCAGTGTTTTGTTCCGCTTTTGCCGCACTAGTTCCGAGTACCGGTGTTATATTCCATATTTTGCGCTCCTAACATGCTCGGGGTTGTTATGGGGACCCCCTTGACCATTCGTTTTAGATTAAAACTTGTCAGGAAAGACCCAACTTTAGTACTACATTTGCTAAACAATTTAATAAAATTGCATAGGGCATAGCTACCCCGTGGATAATTAATCAACAACCCGGGCCAGTGCTCCTCATGAGTGTTGGTCTAACCCAGAGCACTGTGCCGGGCCAACCCGGGGCTACTCGGGAGATGTCTATCAGGCCTCCGTACGCGTAGCTTATCCGTCGTGTCCTGAGAACGAGATACGCGGCTCTTATCGGGTTCGTCGACACGTCGGGCGGTCTTGCTGGACTTGTTTTACCTTTCTCGAATGTCTTGCGCGAGGAATTCCGGTTTTTCTTCGGGCTATATCGAGGTTGCGGTTTTCCAGTGGAATGGCCTAGGAAGATCACGAGATTCGTGGTCGAGGTTATTCTCGCGGCGTGTGGTTAGTTTGTGATGGATGAGTTGGAGCACCCCTGCAGGGTTTAATCTTTTCGGAAAGCCGTGCCCGCGGTTATGTGGCAACTTGGAAATTTGTTTAACACCCGGTTATTGTAAACTTGAAGTAAACTCAAATAAAATACACCAACTGTGTTCGTAACCGTGACCGTCTCTGCTCGAGAACATGATCCAAGAGAGAACACGGTGGGGTTATGATTGACGTAAGTAGGTGTTCAGGATCACTTAGTGATCATGCTAGTTCACGATCGTCTTACGTATGCCACCATATTTACATTCATGTTCTCGTAAGTTAGCCACCAAATATATGCTTAGCGCTTGCTGCAGCTTCACCAATTAACCAATTCCTTACCCAATGGCTTACATAGTTTCGGTACCCGGGTTATGAGATTGCTGAGTCCCTGTGGCTCACAGATTACAACAATACAAGTGTAGGTGTTGATGAGAACGTGCCAGATGATGTGTCTCAGCTCCAGTAGGAGTATGACGAAGAGAGTAGACGCATGTATGTTACGTATCCAGACGAGTAGGGAGCTTCATGGTGGTGATCCCGGGATAGCGAGACAGTTTTACATTGCTTCTTTTATCGTTTGATTTCGTCCGTAGCCGGACCCTGTCTTCTGAATGATGTATGAATAAATTTGTGTGAACTTGTAAGATAGCTTGTGGCGAGTGTAAGCCAACTCATATACTCATCTCTTCCTACATGTATTGCAATGTTTTACTGTACTTGCGAACGACGAGATGCGCTTCTATCCCCGTCGAGGTCACAAGCCTTAATAGGGATAGGACCGCATCTTGGGCGTGACATGAATCATATGGACTTTTCCCCTCTCTATCTTCTTGTGATGAATTGAGTTTTCCCTATGAAGTTTTCTTATCGGATTGAGTCTTTAAAGGATTTGAGAACACTTGATGTATGTCTTGCGATGGGGATATCCGTGGTGACAATGGGATGTTCTATTGATCCACTTGATGTATGTTTTGGTGATCAACTTGTGGGTTCCGTGACCTTGGGAATCTATGCATAGGGGTTGGCACACGTTTTCGTCTTGACTCTCCAGTAGAAACTTTGGGGCACTCTTTAAAGTTCTTTGTGTTGGATTGAACATGATGAATCTGAAATTGTGTGATGCATATCGTAAAATCAAGCCCATGGGTACTCGTGGTGACATTGGAGTATCTAGGTGACATTAGGGTTTTGGTTGATGTGTATCTTAAGGTGTTATTTTAGTACGAATTCTAGGGCTGTTCGTGACACTTATAGGGATAGCTCATAAGATTGATCGGAAAAGATAACTTTGAGGTGGTTTCGTACCCTACAATAATTTCTTCGTTTGTTCTCCTCTATTTGTGACTTTTGAGTGAACTCTTTGTCGCACGTGAGGGACTTACATATGATTCAACTTTGTTAGTATTGTTGAGAGAACTTGCACTAGTGAAAGTATGAACCCTAGGCCTTGTTTCTAAGCATTGCAATACCGTTTGTGCTCACTTTTATCATTAGTTACCTTGCTGTTTTTATATTTTCAGATTACAAAAACCTATATCTACCATCCATATTACACTTGTATCACCATCTCTTCGCCGAACTAGTGCACCTATACAATTTACCATTGTACTGGGTGTGTTGAGGACACAAGAGACTCTTTGTTATTTGGTTGCATGGTTGTTCGAGAGAGACCATCTTCATCCTACGCCTCCCACAGATTGATAAACCTTAGGTCATCCACTTGAGGGAAATTTATTACTGTCCTACAAAACTCTGCGCTTGGAGGCCCAACACAAGTCTACAAGAAAAAAGTTGTGTAGTAGACATCAGCCGCCGCGTGGGCCGCGCAGCGCCCAATGCCCAGCTCGCCTTCGGCCCACTCCGCGTCCTCAGCCCGACTAACCATTGTGAGCCTCCCTCCTATCCAGCACACGTTCATTGATTAGGCTATCCGATGCTCTGTCCATTAAAACAAAAATCAAATCTTGCATAAATCATTATGTCATATTTTTCTACAGTACCATACGCATATTATATATGTTTTTGGTGTAGAAAAATCCATTGAATTTATCTGTGCATTTAGTTTTGTCATTAGAGCAAGTTTGTGTGCATGTGATTTTGCCAGGATGCCCTTTTATTTATTTTGTGTGAATTATTCCATGCATCATATGATTATTGTTGAACATAAGATGTGCCCTTGGTGATGTGTACTAGCCCCTGGTATTTTTGTTTGCCATGATAATCCATGTTTATGTGTTATTTTCTTGTCGCCAACATGACATAAAAAAACTGCTGTTTTGGGAGATAGTCAATTTTGCTAATGTGTTTTAGGATAATCCATGTCAAGTCTGGAATCTGTAATATTTTGTTGCTGTCTTGCCATGTGTTTTGCTAATGATCTACAGCCCCTTTGGGGTTGGTGCAACGGAGTTTATTGTAGTTCATAATGTCCTCTAGCATGCTGTTAAATTTTATGCCAATATATGCCCTGTAGCATATAGTTTTATTGCTGTCAATATGCCTTCATGATAAAAACTGCTCTGTTAAAAACTGTGATTTTCACTAGGTCCTAATCTGCTACCTTTTATTGCCATGTTGTGAGCTTCCTACCATGTGTTCCATGCCCCTTTTGAGTATGTTATGTTAAGATGAAATGAAGTGTGTGTTATATGCTACATCACCATGTCTTGTTTGTGCATTGTAGAATCTTGTAGCGTATCGTTTTCATGCGTTCAAAATGCTATCGTGCTGTTTTGGGCAGATTTCTACTAAAACTTGTAGTGGTGATTGTGGTTGAACCGTGGCTCCGTTTTGGGCATGCCATATATGAATCTTGCTTAGAATTTCATGTATTGTCATATTATCATGCTGCATCCATGTTTTGAAATGCTTGTGGTGGTCATTTTCGTATATTTGCATTAATGACATGTTCATCTTGTGTTTGCCATAACTTTTAGACCGTAGCTCCGTTTTAGATGATACATATATGTAAATCGACTAGAAGGACGTGTAGAATTGCTTGGTGCACTTTATATTCCTGTTTAACAAATATAGAACATGGGTAGTTCAGATCTGGACCAAACTTATAATTTGCATATGGGGTCGTTTCGGAAATACTATAAGTTGTTTCCGACCTCATTTAAGATGCCTAGATGTATAGTTTATTTATGATTCATCTCTTGCCATGTTTAACAACATTTAATGTTGTCGTGTACCTAAACGAGAGTGAACTAAATAATTCAACGTGGAGTTTCGTCAATGTGCAAACTCGTTGCATATTGAGCTTCACTTAATGTGTAGTATTTGATTGTTGCGATTGTGGTGCCTTGCATAATCAAACATGCCATGCATCATATTTGTTTGCGCATCATATCATGAAAATGTTGTCGTGTATCGTGTGTTGATTGTTTGTTTCCGGATTGCTTCTTCTCGATAGAGTTCCGAAAACATTCGGAGGGTGAGGATTCGTTCGACTACGTCCCGTTCGTCTACTTCACGGATCGTCTTCTTCATGGATTCGTTCTTCTTCCAAGCGGGATCTCAGGCAAGATGACACATTTCCCTGTATACCACTACTATCATTGCCATGCTAGTTGTCTCGCTTTTATCGTTATGTCTTGTTACCCACCACTTATATGTCAAGCCTCCCAACATTGCCATGAAAAGCCACTAACCCTCCACCTTCCCAGCAAACCATTGTTTGGCTATGTTACCGCTTGCTCAGCCCTTATTATAGCATTGTTAGTTGCAGGTGCAAGTCGCTTCCATGTGACAACATGGATTTTTTTGAGATATCACAATATTATTGCTATTTAATTTAATGCACATATATACTTGGTAAAAGGTGGAAGGCTTGGCCTTTTGCTCAGTGTTTTGTTCCACCTTTGCCGCCCTAGTTACTTGTGTACCGGTGTTATGTTCCATAATTGAGCGCTCCTAACACGCTTGGGGTTGTTATGGGGACCCCCTTGATTTTTGTTTTGGGATAAAACTCGTCTGGCAAGGCCCAACATTGGTACTATTTGCTTAATAACAACTAAAATATGCATAGGGCATGATCACCCCATGGATAATTAATCAATCCCCGGGCCAGTGCTCCTCATGAGTGTTGGTCCAAACCGGGCGATGTTCGGCGCCCCCTGGTCACCCGGGGTTTCAGCCAACCCAATGACTTGCCCATCTGGTAGTGCCCTGAGAACGAGATACACGCGGCTCCTATCGGAGCCTAGCCTGCCGGCCGGCCTTGCTGGATTTGTTTTACCTTTCTCGAACGTCTTGTGCACGGGATTCTGAGGATACTTCGGGCTATCTCGAGGTTGAGATTTTCCACCGGAATTTCTGGGAAGACTATGGGTTTCCGTGGTCGAGGTTATTCCATGCAGCTTTTGGTAGTTTGTGGTGGACTAGTTGGAGCACCCCTGCAGGGTCAAATCTTTCATGATAGCCGTGCCCGCGGTTATGTGGCAACTTGGACACTTTGTTTAACATCCGGTCATAGCGAACTTGAAGTAAACTCAATTAAAATACACCAACCGGGTGCGTAACCGTGACTGTCTCTACTTGTGAGTTCTACATCCAGGAGAGAACACGGTGGGGTTATGTTTGACTCGTAGGTAGGTGTTCAGGATCACTTAGTGATCATTGCTAGTTCACGTCCGATTATGCGTAGACCACCCACCTTATTATTTGTACTCGTAAGTTTGCCACACAAATAAATGCTTAGTGCTTGCTGCAGCCTCACCACTTATCCATATCTCACCCATTAAGCTTTGCTAGTCTTGATACCCTTGGAAATGAGATTGCTGAGTCCCTGTGGCTCACAGATTATTACAACAACAGTTGCAGGTACAGGTAATGTGATGAATTGACGTGAGCGCGATGCTTGCTTGATTTGGAGTTCTTCTTCTTCTTCTTCATCAATCTAGGATGGGTTCCAGGACGACAACCTGGGATAGCAAGGGTGGATGTCATTTTATCGTTTGTTTTCGTCCGTAGTCGGACCCTGCTCTTCTGTATGATGTTTGAATATGTTGTTGTATTGATGTGATCTTGATGTAGCTTGTGGCAAGTGTAAGCCAATTCCATATACTCATCTCTTCTGTACATGTACTTGTAATGATATCCATTCTTGCGAAACGACGAGATGCGCTTCTATCCCCGTCGAGGCCCTCGCGCCAAAATAAGGATAGGATCGCATCTTGGGCGTTACAGGTGGCCATCTTCATCATCCCGACGGAGGCCATGACGAGGAGGGATTAGATCACCCTCGGGGCTGACGGTTTGTACCAGTAGCTATGTGTTCAGTCTCTCTCTCTCGTGTTCTTGAGATGTCCCGATCTTGATGTATCACCGGCTTTGTTAATATAGTCGGATCATATGATGTATCTCCCTTGCCTTCTTGTTGTGATGAATTGAATCTTTCCCTTTAAGATCTCATTATGTTGGATTGAATATATTGGTTTGTGGACACTTGATGTACGTCTTGCGTGGGATACCCGTAGTGACATTGGGGTATTCTATTGATTCACTTGATATATGTTGAGGCATCAACTTGCGGATTCCGGTGACCTTGGGGATCTATGCATAGGGGTTGATTGCACGTTTTCATACCATGTTCTCCGATAGAAATCTTGGGGTGCTCCTTGAAGTTCTTTGTGTTGGATTGAATATGATAGATCTGAAGTTGTTTGATGCATGTCTTATAATTTACCCACGGACACTTGAGGTGACATTGGAGTATCTAGGTGACATTAGGGTTGATTGATATGTATCATGGGTGTTATTCTAGTACGAACTCTAGGGCTGTTTGTGACACTTATAGGAATAGCTCATAAGATTGATCAAAAAGAATAACTTTGAGGTAGTTCTACTACCTACACCAATTTCATCTATTTGTTCTCCACTAGATAGGAACTTTGGAGTGATTCTTTGTTGCACGTTGAGGGATGATCATAAGATTCAACTATGTTAGCATTGTTTGGAGATTGCACTAGTGAAAGTACGAACCCTAGTCCTTATTACCAAGCGTTTATACAACGTTTTGCTCGCTGTTTTACACTTGTTACCTTGCTGTTTTTATATTTTCATATTACAAAAACCTATATCTACTATCCATACTACACTTGTATCACCATCTCTTTGCCGAACTAGTGCACCTATACAATTTGCCATTGTATTGGGTGTGTTGGGGACACAAGAGATTTCTTGTATTTGATTGCAGGGTTGCTTGAGAGAGACCATCTTCATCCTACACCTCCCACGGATTGATAAACCTTAGGTCATCCACTTGAGGGAAAATTGCTACTGTCCTACAAAACTCTGCGCTTGGAGGCCCAACACGAGTCTACAAGAATCTAGTTGTGTAGTAGACATCAAGCTCTTTTCTGGCGCCGTTGCCGTGGAGGTGGTTGCTTGAAGGTATATATTTAGATCTTGCAATTAAATCTTTTAGTTTCTTGTTTTTCACTAGTTTGGTTTTATAAAAGAAAACTACAAAAAAAATGGAGTTTAGGTTGCCTCAATTGCTTCGTCTTTTTAATGTCTTTCGTGAAAATGATGGTTCGGAAAATTGTGCTCAATTGGTAGAGGAAGAAGTTATGAAAATACTTAATGAGAATTCCTTGAATGATAAGAATGATAGTAATATTGGTATTATGAATTCTCTGAATATCCATGATGCTACTTATATGCAAAGCCACAAGCTTGGGGATGCTATGTTTGATGAAGGTGATATTTTTAGTCCCCCTACGTGTGATGATGATATTTGCTATGATTAGCATGCCTCCTATGTATGATGATTATTGTGATGACACGCATGCTATAATAAGTAATGATAACAATGAAACATGTCATCATGATTAAGCCAATCAAGTGTCTCATGATAGCTATTTTGTTGAGTTTGCTCCCACTACTATGAATGAGAAGTTTGCTTATGTGGAGAGTAATGAAAATTCTATGCTTGTAGATCATGAAAAGAATGCTTTATGTGATAGTTAAATTGTTGAATTCCTTCAAGATGCTACTGAAAATTATTATGAGGGGGGAACCTATGCCTGTAGGAATTGCAATAACATCAAGTTTCCTCCCTATGTGTTCAAAGTTTTGAAGTCATGCTTGTTTTCCCTTCCTATGCAAGTTGATTCTTGCTCCCATGAATTGTTTGCTCCCAAAATCCCTATGCATAGGAAATGGGTTAGACTTAAGTGAGCTTGCCATGTGATTCATGATTCTCTCTTGCATATTTCAATTACTATTCTAATGTGAGCATCATTGAAATCATCATGCCTAGCTAAAAGGCATTATAGAAAAGCGCTTGTTGGGAGACAACCCAACACTTTTACCTTCTGTTTTTATGTTTTCACATGATTAATCTACTGTATTAATCATGTTTTGTGTCTTTTATTTCAATAAAGTGCCAAGGAAAACCTTTGGGATAGTGTGAATACTTGTTTGTTTGATTCTGTGCAAAAACAGAAAGTTTTGCATCCAGTATATGAATTATGTGATTTTACTGGTGCGTAATTTTTTTTTGCAATTTTTACAAAAAATTTCCATGCAAATTCTCTGCGTTGTCCTAATTTTGCAGAATTTTTAGAGTCAGGTAAGTATGGTGATCATTCAGATCTTCACAGACTGTTCTGGTTTTGTTAGATTCTGTTTTGCATGTATAGTTTGCTTGTTTTAGTGTTTCCATAGCTTATATTGAGTGATATAAGTTATAGGAATGATAGAATACAGTAGGTATTATGTGATAAAAATTATGAATCTTGTCTTCGCAGTACCTAAGTGACTGATCTATCTTTGTTACACTAACCCATCTCACGAAGTTCCGTTAAGTTTTGTGTGATTGAAGTTTTCAAGTTTTGGGTAAGATACCAGTATGAGGTGAATAAGGAGCAGCAAGGACCAAAGCTTGGGGATGCCCAAGGCACCCCCAAGGTAATATCCGAGGAATACTCAAGCGTCTAAGCTTGGGGATGCCCCGGAAGGCATCCCCTCTTTCGTCCCGAACATTATCGGTATATCTTACTTGGAGCTATATTTTTATTCGTCACATGATATGTGTTTTTCTTGGAGCGTCATTTTATTTTATTTTTCTCTGTTAGATTTTATTTATAATTAAGTTTCTCAATAAAAAGTTCCAAGAATTGCCATTACAATGCTTGAATTGCATGTGTGATGTGTGCTGTACAAAAACAGAAACTTTTGCTGTAGTATTTGAATTATGAGATTTTACTGGTAAGTGCAACGTTTCTGAAATTTTGACATAGTACTGTACTACAAATTATTTATCATGTCCTAAATTTTCAGAATTTTTGGAGTTACAGAAGTACACTGTTTTGATAGATTGCTACAGACTGATCTGTTTGGACAGATTGCTGTCATAGTTTTGTTATCTACATATCCTAGAGTTTTCATGACTTATATTGGTAGATATAAATTGTGGAAATGATAGTATATAGTAAATAATGTTTGAAAATTATTACGCAACTTGTCTTGGCAGTACATGAAGCATTGATTTATACTTATGTGTACTAACCTATCTCACGAGTTCTTTTCAAGTTTTGTGTGGATGATGTTTTTGAGACGTAGGTGAAACCGGGATATGAGAGGATTGAACGAGACACAAAAGATCAAGCTTGGGGATGCCCAAGGCACCCCAAGTATATATTACTAGAAGTCTCAAGAATCAAAGCTTGGGGATGCTACGCATCCCACCTCTCTTCATCAACAACTATCGGTTAGCCTATGTTGAGCCTAAATTTTATTTGTCCACATGATATGTGCTATTCTTGGAGTGTCTTTTGTTTTGTTTGCTATGTGAATAAAATACTCAGATCTAAAAATCTTTATTGAGAGAGAGTCCTCACATAGCTACTTAATTGTTTGACTACTCATTGATCTTCACTTATATCTTTTTAGAGTAGTTTGATTGTTTGCTCTAGTGCTTCACTTGTATCCTAAGAGTAAATGAAATATCAAAAATATGAAATTATCAATGTGCTATATGCTTAGTAGTAGTTTCACATTTGGTCCATAAAGTAAAATCTATTGAAGTTTGACAATCATAGTATTGGTCATACAAGCAATTCATGAATGACTAGTATAAGAAAGAGAACTTTCACATACAAATATATTATCTTGGACATCTTTTATGATAGTGAATGCCCATTAATTATTTTCAAACTTGATCAAATATTTGACGTTGGACAAGGAAGACAACGTAATGGTTATGTTTGGGTATATTTGCATAGAAGTTATATTGTTATGGATCCTCCAACATGTGGTGCTTGTTTAGAACCTTTTGCTAGCCAAAACTTCATACTAAGTAGAAATACTACTTGTGCATCCAAACCCTTGAGCCAAGTTTGTTCCATGAAAGTCCACCATACCTACCTATATATGGTATTTCATTGCCATTCCAAGTAAATTTGCATGTGCCACCTCTAAACATTCAAATAAACATCAGTTTTGTGCGCTCGTACCGCTCATGGAGTGACGGGGCAGTGATTATCTTCCATGCTAAGAGAGTTCTTCTCAAGATGGGTGTTTATTCACTTGTCATTTCACGAGAGAGGCTGGTAAAAAGTATTCCCAGTCCTGCATAACACAAAAATAAATAAACAAGAACTCTCCCTAGAAAGTTGATTGTTTGGAGGGCACCCGTGGATACCTTTAGCCATGGAATGTGTTTGAGTGGTGGAGGGGGAGTAAAATTTCAATTCTGTTTGGGAACGGCCAATAATGAGATTAGCATGGAAGATATTGAAAACTCTTGTTGTGACGTTGACAGGAAAGGCACACGACCCAAAATTACATATTCATCTCTGTTTTAAAACAAGGAGCTCTGGCACTTATGCAAATCACTGCTTCCCTCTGCGAAGGGAGAATCTATTTACTTTCATATTATTTACTTTTCATGTCGAGTCAACTTCCTATTCCAGCCTCACTCTATTAGTTGGCAAGCATCATATGGTGGGGAAAGATCCAAACATATATATCCACTCAAATATATTTGATCATGATTCATTATTGTTGACAATTATTTTTATGATAAGTATGTTGGGAGGCGAAACTTTAAGCCCCTATCTTTCTCTGTGTTCGATGGATGTTGTTTGTTCTACAAATATGCCTTGAGTTCTAGCAATCATAAAAGACTATATGATAATTGAGTATGTGGAACTCTTACTTAGACTTGATGATGCATTGAAATTGTTTGATGATTAAGAACATATGTTGTTAAGTTTCAAGAGAATGCATTGCTTGAACCATGACATGTGAATTGATTGCTACTCAACCATGATGATTTTTATGAAAAATTTGCTGGTTATGATGCTAGGAAAGTGAATGAAATTATCATTGATCAAACTTATAAACTATGCAAGCATTCACACTTCATAAATTATTTCTTTTATCATTTACCTACTCAAGGACGAGCAGTAATTAAGCTTGGGGATGCTGATACGTCTCCAACGTATCGATAATTTATGAAGTATTCATGCCATATTCACCTATGTTTACAATACTTTTATATGGGTTTGATGCACTTTATATGATTTATTTAGAACTAACCCGGACTGACGCTGTTTTCAGCAGAATTACCGTGGTGTTGTTTTTTGTGCAGAAAATGAAAGTTCTCGGAATCGCCCAAAACTTTTTGTGATTTTTTTTCTGGAGGAAATTAGCAACATTGCAGCGAAAAACCACCGGAGGGGAGCCACCTGTGGGCCACAAGCCAACAGGGCGCGGGCGCGCCCTGATGGCTTGTTGGGCCCACATAGCTCCGTTTGGCGTGATTCCAACGCTGAAAAATCCTATATA
Source organism: Elymus sibiricus (assembly GCA_039707655.1). Classification (NCBI taxonomy): domain Eukaryota; kingdom Viridiplantae; phylum Streptophyta; class Magnoliopsida; order Poales; family Poaceae; genus Elymus; species Elymus sibiricus. Next base: position 35,927,805 of record CM077669.1, on the reverse strand, counting down.
TACTAGAAATCCCAGAAATAAAGAGAGACTCCTCGTTCCGCCGCCACAACTCTCTGTATCAATGAAAAATCAATCTAGAGACGTTCCAGTACCCTGCCGGAGAGGGGAAATCATCTCCGGTGGCCATCTTCATCATCCCGGCGGAGGCCATGATGAGGAGGGAGTAGTTCACCCTCGGGGCTGACGGTTTGTACCAGTAGCTATGTGTTCAATCTTTATCTTTCGTGTTCTTGAGATGTCCCGATCTTGTTGTATCACGGGCTTTGTTAATATAGTCGGATCATATGATGTATCTCCCTTGCCATCTTGTTGTGATGAATTGAATCTTTCCCTTTAAGATCTCATTATGTTGGATTGAATATATTGGTTTGTGGACACTTGATGTACGTCTTGCGTGGGATACCCGTAGTGACATTAGGGTATTCTATTGATTCACTTGATATATGTTGAGGCATCAACTTGCGGATTCCAGTGACCTTGGGGATCTATGCATAGGGGTTGATTGCACGTTTTCATACCATGTTCTCCGATAGAAATCTTGGGGTGCTCCTTGAAGTTCTTTGTGTTGGATTGAATATGATAGATCTGAAGTTGTTTGATGCATGTCTTATAATTTACCCACGGATACTTGAGGTGACATTGGAGTATCTAGGTGACATTAGTGTTGATTGATATGTATCATGGGTGTTATTCTAGTACGAACTCTAGGGCTGTTTGTGACACTTATAGGAATAGCTCATAAGATTGATCAGAAAGAATAACTTTGAGGTGGTTCTACTACCTACACCAATTTCATCTATTTGTTCTCCACTAGATAGGAACTTTGGAGTGATTCTTTGTTGCACTTTGAGGGACGATCATATGATTCAACTATGTTAGCATTGTTGGGATATTGCACTAGTGAAAGTACGAACCCTAGGCCTTATTACCAAGAATTTATACAACGTTTTGCTCGCTGTTTTACACTTGTTACCTTGCCGTTTTTATATTTTTAGATTACAAAAACCTATATCTACTATCCATACTACACTTGTATCACCATCTCTTCGCCGAACTAGTGCACCTATACAATTTGCCATTGTATTGGGTGTGTTGGGGACACAAGAGATTTCTTGTATTTGATTGCAGGGTTGCTTGAGGGAGACCATCTTCATCCTACACCTCCCATGGATTGATAAACCTTAGGTCATCCACTTGAGGGAAAATTGCAACTGTCCTGCAAAACTCTGCGCTTGGAGGCCAACATGAGTCTACAAGAATAAAGTTGTGTAGTAGACATCAACGTCACCAAGCTCTCCTTCCCGATGATCACCCGCACCAACTACAATGATTGGGCGCTGGTGATGGAGGTGAACCTGCAGGTGGCGTGCCTGTAGGACGCCATTGAGGACGACACCGTCTCACGGACAGATGACAGGCAGGCGCTGGTGGCGCTGATCCACTTCACCCACCCACCCACCAGAGATGTTCAGCATGCTCGCGGGGGAGGCGAGCGCCTAGGTGGCATGGGATTTGATCATAACTAAGTGCCTTGGATGAGGCAAACTCGTAGTGGCTGCGGGCGGAGTTCGAGACCATCGTATTCAAGGATGGCGAGCGGGTCAACGACTTCGCGATGTGGATCACCGGCCTCGCAACTTCGCTCCACTACCTCGGTGACAATGTCGACGACGCAAATATAGTGAAAACAATTCTTTGTGTCATCCCGTCTCATTTTGCGCATGTTGCAATCTCCATCGAGACTGCTTGATCTGCGCACGATCTCCATCAAGGATCTTATGGGGCGGCTCTGGGTGGTCGAGTACCGCTTGGACGATGGCCGAGAGAGCACCAGCGGGGGACGCCTTCTTCTCACTCAGGAGGACTGGGAGGTGAGGAAGAGGTAGCCACATGGTGACCGCAGGCGCGGAGTTAGCGGCAACCACGGGAGGAAGGAAGGGCAGCCCCAACAGTAGGGCGGGCCAGCACACGGTCCTAGAAACAGCGACGATCGGAACATATGCCGATATTGCAGCAAGAAGGGCCGCTGGGCCACGAGTGCCGCAAGAAGCAGCGTGACGAGGCTTCCGCGATAGCGGCAAATCTTGTCTAGGCCGAGGAGGATGAAGAACCTAACCTGATAATGGCCTGCATCGAGTCTGTCCATGAGGGCTCAATATCTCTCAGTACTGGCGCCACGATCGTGGCCCCGAGCACGATCGTACCACCAGCACATACTGGTGGCCATGTTTTCCTCAACAAGGAGAAAGCGGTGATCACACCCACGCATGATGGGGACAATCGTGGAGAGGTCTCGTTCCTCGACATGGGTGCCATGAACCACATGATTGGATCGGCCGACGCGTTCACCGAGCTAGACCGATCAATCTCCGGCAAAGTGCGGTTTGCAGACGGCTCGGTAGTCGAGATCCACGGCGTGCCTCAGGGATGTCTTTGCCATTGACGGGGGAGACCACCGTGCGATCAGGGATGTCTTCTTCATCTCGGCGCTCAAGAGGAGCATCGTCAGCCTGTTGACTAGCTAGACGAGACCTTGTACGACATCGACATTCGCCATGGGGTGCTTACCGTGTGTGATCAGCACAACCGCCTCCTGATCAAGGTAACACGTGCACCGAATCGCATGTCTAAGCTTTCGTTTAGCCCTGTTTGTCCAGTATGCCTCGCCGTTGGACATGTTTCCAACGCCTGGCGTTGGCATGCAAGGCTCGGGCACCTGCACTTCGACGGGCTACGAAGGATGGTGCGCAGCAGTTTGGTTCGCGGCCTACCGTATATCGAGCACGCGGACGAGCTCTGTGAGGTGTGCCTCGCCGAGAAGTAGCACCGCCTGCCATTCCCGCAGAAGGCACAATTTAGGGCGGAGAAGCCACTGGAGCTGGTCCATGGCGACCTCTGTGGCCCGATCAAGTCGGCGACGCCGGGCAGACGATGCTACATGCTACTGTTGGTCGACGACCGCAGTAGGTTCATGTGGCGGTGCTCCTTGCCAAAAAGGATGTAGCGGAGCAGGCCATCATCAAGTTCTAGGCCGCCGCAGAGCTGGAGTGTGGCGACAAGCTATGCATACTCCACACTGATAGGGTGCCGAGTTCACTTCAGCCACCTTCTATGAGCTCTACACTGAGCAAGGTGTAGAGCGTCACCTCACCACTCCATACTCGTCGTAGCAAAATGGTGTAGTCGAGCGGCGGAACCAAATAGTGCTCTGGATGGCACGGAGCATGCTCAAGGGCAAGCAGGCCCCGAGCATGTTTTGCAGGGAGGCGATGCTCACGGCTGTCTTCACCCTCAACCGCTCCTTCATGCGGAGCATCGACGACATGACGTCGTATGATATATGGTATAGGGTGAAGCCCGACGTGTGCTTCCTCCGTATTTTTGGCTGCATCGGGCATGCCAAGACAACGCGCCCACGGATAAAGAAGCTCGATGAACGGAGCACCCAGATGGTGTTACTTGGTTATGGGATGGGCTCCAAGGCGTACAAGATGTAAGACCCCGTCTTGAAGCACATGCACATCCCCCACGACATTGTCTTCGAAGAGGAGGCAAGTTGGAGCTGGGAGGCACCGAGAGAGGCGCCAGTAAGCACCTCCTTTCTCCATGGAGTACATGTTGTGCACAAGCGTTGGTGCTCGGGTAGCAACCCTCAGCACAATAGCGACCCCGGGCAGAGCGGTATCGAGCTCAATGACCCCGGGTACAGTGACCCTGTGCGCACTGCGGCTCCAAGCCTAATGGCTCCAAGCACAGCGGGCACAGCAGCTCCACACTCAGTGACCCCGGACACCGCAAGTGAGGTTGTGCTAGTTCAGTTCGCAACTCCATCGACAGCGCGGTCGGACCAGTTTGACGCCAATGACAGCCCCGGCGTCCCACACCGGTACCGACGCATCGGTGGCCTTCTCGCTGAGCCGCCACAGCAGGCAGACAACCTGGAAGATGTCGAGGTGTTGCATCTGATGGCCGGTGAGGAGCGGGCCACGTTTGCAGAGGCGGAGCTCGAGGACTATTGGGGCTGTGCGATGTTGTACGAACTATAGTCAGTCGACGACAACACCACTTGGACACTCACCACACTGCCTGCAGGGCATCGAGCTGTTGGACTCAAGTGGGTGTTCAAGATAAAGAAGGACGAGCAGGGCCATCGTCAAACACAAGGCCCAGCTCACCGCAAAAGTATACGAATAGCTTACAGGGGTGAACTTCGAGGAAGTCTTTGCACCCGTGGCCCGGCTCGAGTCTATCCGACTGATCCTTGCCTTAGTGGCACACCGAGGCCGGGAGGTTGACCACATGGACGTCAAGTCGGCGTTCCTCAATGGCGACCTCGAGGAGGAAGTTTGCGTCTCCTAGTCACCCGGTTTCATTTCCGATGGACTCGAGCAAGCGTGTACAAGATACACAAGGCCTTGTACGGTCTCCGGCAAGCACCAAGTGCATGGAATGCCAAGCTGGATGCGAGCTTGACATCGCTCGATTTCACCCGTAGGGCCTCCGAGCACGGCATGCACGCACGTGGGACCAGGGACATACTGCTCATCATCGGCATCTACGTCGATGACCTCGTCATCACCGGAGCCGAGCCACATGAGGTGCGCTGCTTCAAAGAAAAAATGAAAACATTCTTCAGCATGAGCGACCTCGGGCTGCTCCCGTACTGCCTTGGGATGGAGGTGAGCTAGGTGTGTGGTCGCACCACGATTATGCAGGCGACCTACCCGGACAACCTACTCGAGAAAGCTGGCATGGCGGACTACAATGCCACGCACACGCCGATGGAAAGCAAGGAGATGTCTCTGGATGCCACCTTCTATCGGAGCGTCATCGGCAACCTCAGGTACCTTGTGCACACCCGACCGGACATTTCGTTCGCCGTCGGGTTCCTGAGTCTATTAATGGATGCGCCGGCCAGCGGTCACCTCACAGCCGTCAAGCATTTGTTGCGGTACATCGCCAGCACAATCACGCACAAATGCGTGTATCGCCGTGGCGATGGAGAGACCTTGGTCGGCTACAACGACTCCGACCATGCCAGCGGCGTGGACTCTAGGAAAAGCACGTCAAACGTGTTGTTCTTCCTCGGAGACAGTCCAGTTAGCTGGCAATCATAGAAGCAAAAGGTTGTTGCCACTTCTTCGTGCAAAGCGGAGTACATTGCCGAGGCAACAATGGCATGCTGGAATCTGGCTGGCTCGTCTCTTCGGCGAGCTGCCGAATCGAGACTTTGTCCCTGCGATCCTCTATGTCGACAACAAGTCTGCCATTTCATTGTCCAAAAATACGGTACTTCACGACCGCAGTAAACACATCGATCTCCGCTACCATTTCATACGGGGACTGCGTCGAGAAGTGCATAGTGCCCGTGAAGTTCATCGGAACTGGCGAACAGAAGGCAGACATTCGGACCAAGCCCCTTGGTCGTGTTCGTTTCTAGGAGCTGCGTGAGAAAGTAGGGATCATCAACGTTAAGCCTCTTCGCCAGGGTTGAGGGGGGAGATTGTGAGTTAAACCCTGTCTCCAAGCAGCAACAGAAGTCAAAATATGCTGCTAGGAGAAGGTTATCTTATCCTAGTAGCAGGCTATCTTATCCTAGCAGCATGTCAGGATAAGATACAGGTCAGCTACAGCTCTCTTAGTTAGTAAGGAAGTCGGTTTAAACTTAAGGAACCCTTGTACTATAAATATAGCCCAAGTGCTGGCAATAGAAATCAGCTTCCACTCACCAATCAAGAGTACTCGTAGTTCGGCCCCGAGCACTCACAGTTCGGGCTAACAGGTGCAACGGGAATAAATATGATTTATTTGCATATAAGTGTATTCTTCCCGTTACAATGGTGTGTAGTTTATATTTTTGCGAGACCTGATTCCTACTAGGCGTTGCTGCAACGATGCGTCAAAGCTGTCCCCACCACAAACATCCATGCGTTGGGACCGTGGCATTTATGTAAATAAGCGTTTTACTGTCCACCGTTGGATCTCAGTGATCAGATGGCAGTGCAGCCTGCCGATCCTAAGCTTATTTCGTCAGTGCCACTGAAAAGCCGATGAGAATTCTCGGACACTACCAACACATGCTTTGATAAGACTCATCCTTTCCATAACCGTGCATGCAAACTCTGAAAAGGAAGAAGATACCAAACTCCTGCTCCTGCATTGGCATCCTTTCCTTCCCTTGATGCCACTCCATCCTCTCCTATATTAACACGATATTGGCATTATTAAATTAGCTACTACTCATCAGCTAGCTAGCAAGTAGGGGCTATCTCTTGCTCGCAATGTCCTTGGATTTTGACGATGAAGACCAGAACGTTCCTTATGCATATTATACACCAGGTGGTTTTATTTCATTCAGTTTTTTATTGGGAGCATGTATACCTGTCAATCGATCGTCTGCCTTCCTGATGCAGGGACCCTTCAGCAGGACACGGCCCAAAATGTGTGGCTGGTGCCGCACACAGCAACGAACAGGGTGCCACTGCAGAAGAACAAGCAGCAGGTGCTGCTTGAGCTCATCGGTGCATCTTCAACCGGCGAACACTTGGGGCTCGACCTCGTGGCTGTCCTGGACGTCAGCTCTAGCATGGCGGATGAGAATAGGATCGACAAGATGAAGACCGCCATGCAGTTCGTCATCAAGAAGCTCAGCCCCAACGACCGCCTCTCCATCGTCACATTCTCCACAGATGCCAAGAGGCTGTGCCATCTGCGTTCCGTGACCCAGGCTTCCCAGGTACACCTAGAGAATCTCGTCGACAGCCAGAGAGCCAGTGGCGTAACCAACATGCAAGCGGGCCTCGAGACTAGCTACAAAGTCCTCAACGACCGCCGCATCGCCGGCGGCCGCGTGGCCAGCATCTTTCTATTGTCCGATGGGGACCAGAACAAAGGCGATGCTACGATTGTTGATGTCAGTGATGTGGCGGTCTACACGTTTGGTTTTGGTGCAGACTCCAACCACAAGGTACCCTCCCTCTCCTTCCCTCCGTTGATTGATTGATTTGTTAGTAATTAATTAACGAGCACCGTCTCCCGCGCAATTGTGAGGGAAACGTCTTCAGTTGTCTCTAAGGGCCACTTTGATTCAAAGGATTTTCATACGAATTTTGGAGGATTGGAATTCATAGGATTTTTTCCTATGTAAGCTTTTTGATTTGTAGGTTTGAATTCTATAGGATTGATTTCTTTACACTGCATTTCATACGAATTTTTCAATCCTCCCAAACCTTTTGGAAATAATTATATTTTTTTCTAAGGTGCAATTAAACGAACTTTTGTGCAAACACAATCATGTATGATTCGAGAGAGCATAACATCACAATACTGCGTTTTCTGAATTCTATGAATCAAAAAGGCTAAAAGAAAATAGAATCGAATTAGTGTATATTACTCCCTCCGTTTCCTCTGGCCATTGATATGTTCTTACGTTGAATTGAAAGTTTAGATCGCGATAAGATTGATCATTTGTACGGGTACTACATTAGTATGAGGAATATTCCAACGGCACGGTTCAAACCTATTTATGAAGCCCGTCACGTCGATGGCTAAGAGATCAACATAATAAATAGTGTTCGCTGTCATAGTTATCTAGAACTTGTTGCTTTAGATATGAACATATATAGCCTCAAAAAAACCACTTTAAATGCCTTTTTTATAGTTACATAATTAGAAATAAAATATTATTGCTAAGTCGTGTATTGAGACAGATCTACAAATATTATTTCTATGTATCCCATATAATATCAAGAATATATCAGTAGTCAGAGTTGCGCGGAGACGTCGTGTATCGTCTCTATTGTTTTGAATCTCATTGATATGTATTACTCCCTCCGTTTCCTCCGGCCATTTATATGTGCTTACACAGATTAAAAGTAGACCAATCATTTGTACATGTACTACATTAGCTTATGGGATTTTCCGACGGCACCGGTCGAACCAGTTTATAGAAACCGTCGAATAAATAGCCAAGATCAGCATAATGAGCCGTGCTGGCAGTCATAGTTAAACTTGTGGCTTTCGATATCAATATTATATAGCCTTGAAATGGCCACTTTAAACACTATTTTTTCATATATTTTTTATCCCATCTAAATATCAAGAATTATTTTTGTGCATCCCATATAAATATCAAGAATATATCAGTATTCAAAGTTTCAGTGAATTAAATTCTCTTTTTGAAAGCCTCACGGTGGTTCCCCGAAGGGGCTCTCCAAGCATCTAGCTCCTGAAGGTTCAACTTCACCCACATACAAACTAGTATGTTTAAATTCACCCACGTATATTTGATGGAAGGTTCTGGGGGATATCGCAATGAAGAGCAAAGGAGGAACGTTCAACTTCGTAGAGGACGGAGAGAGTATGAGCGAGCCCTTCTCGCAGATCCTGGGTGGCCTCCTCAGCGTCGTCGTCCAGGACCTGAAGCTCACCGTGTCCCCATCCCCAAAGCCAGGCGACTCCACGATAGAGAAGGTGAACGCCGGTCTCTACCCGCAGACCAAGGACACCAACACCGGCTCGGTAACGGTCAGCTTTGGCGATCTCTTCGCTGCAGAAGTACGCAACATTATGATCGATGTCCTCCTCCCTGAGGTCCACAGGAGTTGCAAGGTGACTGTCATCATCGCCAGTTGCACATATAGGTATATACGTATACTATATATCTACTATATGTCTCCATTAATTTGTCTAATACATTCATACACGTGCAGTATCAACGGACAACCCTTGGTCTCCCGTGAATTTACGGTCACTATACGTCGCACCGGATCAGCTGACCCTTCGTCTCCAATTTCGGAGGCCGTGATCACCGAGCAAGTCCGTCAGATCTACATAGAGAACTTACGGCAGGCGATTACACTCGCAGACAGCGTGGGCCTCCAAGGCGCTCAAAACAAGCTGGTGGAGGCCATGAACGACCTTCAACTTGAGCAGTCCAACTCCATGATTGACATCCTCAGGGCCCAGCTGGATAAGCTCCTCCAGCTAATCAGCTCGGGGACGATGGGGTTGAAGGCTCTCCGCGCCTGCCTGGTGTCGATGGTGATGATGCATGGCCGCCAGCGCGTCACAGAGACTGGCCACGTCAAGGGCGATAAGCTCTACGTGACACAGTTCACCGACATGTCCCGGAAGCAGGCCGGAGTTCATGAGAAGGACCCCACCAAGGTGCCGCCGTCGGCCTCTCAGGACATCGAGCAGGCCAAGATAGTAAGAGATCAGCAGGTCGTCAAGAGGCCGCCGGCCGCGGTGGACTGGAGGACATGGTGGGGGGATGGGGACGAGAGCTCCAGGTGGGCGGGGACGATGGCGATCTTGTGCACGGTGCTCGCCGTCGCCGTGATCGTGATCGGCGTCACGCTGCTCGCCGTGTACCTCCTCAACATGCCCAAGATGCCGCACCTGGTGGTCTCCGACGCGCAGCTGGGGGCGCTCCAGTACGCCCAGCAGGACGGCACCATCCAGTACCTTCAACTGCCCATCACTATCCTGGCCGAGAACAACAACTCCAAGGTGGATGCCACTTTCTCCCACGTCGACCTCGCCCTGCAGTTCCACGGAGTCGACGTGGCTCTCCTGCGGACGCCGGCACCGATCGTGGTGGCCCCGGAGAGCTCCCTGCCGCTGCAGTACAACGTGGTGTCGGCGGGGCGGACGCTGGACCCTGCCGGGATGCGGTCCATGGACGAGTCGCTCAACGCCGGCGTGGTGCCGGTCGACCTGCGGGGCAAGGCGCGCACGCGCTGGAAAGTGGGCATCTTCCTCAAGGTTCACTTTTGGACGCGCATCTCGTGCCGTCTACACTTCTTCTTCCCCGGCAACAGCACCGTCATGTCCACCGATCTCCGCAGATGCCGCTCCAGGTAACCGTAGTCGTCAGTGTTGCTCCTCCTCTTCTAGCTCGCCGAGTGCATCCCCTTGTATCGAACAGATGATGATGGGGCCTGATGATGCTGCTAGTCGCTTATTTTACTCTTTGGCTTCGTTGTTGCTGGTGTGTTGCCTTTTGTAATAAGTGATTTTAAAACTCTCTTGTGATGTCGTCGTACTAATAACTGGTGAGCTCCACAAAGCCATCCATCTGCCTTATTCTTCCTTCTTGTTATGCTTATCTTTTCAATTTTTTCATGATTTAAGAAAACACTAAATGGGGGCTTAGGTTCACTATAACTCCGCTAGAGATTTTCATAGCTTCTGGTGAAGCCGCCACGAAATGTCATAGCCCGCTATTTAAAACTTTGAGTAAGAAAACACTTGACACCCACGTGCAGAGAAAGAACAACCACCTTCTAACCGAATATATCCTTCCCGCTTCCGTGCTATACGTATTTCGAGATAAGTCCACTTCACAACCTCAACTAACCACATCGTTTAATTTACCCTCCTGCTGAACTCCAATACCAGTTCACCCTAAACTATTAAAACCGTTTAGACGGTGGTTTTGCTATGATTTGGCATCCCAGTGGACCAGTCAGTATTGATGTGAAATTCTAGTAAGCATAAATAAATTAATAAAAGAAGTGATGGGTCCAACATGCCAGTCTCTAATCTTCTACACAACACGCGCCGGTCCCCGAGGTGACCCGCGCTGCCTCGAGCTCGCCCTTCCACACCGCTCCGATCTCAGCCACGCCGCCCGGAGCTTGCTTGTGTCATCTCCCCTGCATTCTTTCCTCCACATGTGCCAGTGCAGCAGCAAAGCGAAGCGCGCTGGTACAAAATCGCTTGGGTGGCCGGGCCGAAGGAAACGCGCCGGTGCAGCAGCGGCGTAGCAGTGCAACGTAGCGTCACACCGCGGTGGCTAGGGAGCAGCAACGGCACAGTGTTGGCCAGATGCGGGAGAGCACTAGCAGGCAGTGGTGCCGGCTAGATGCGGGAAGAGCGGCAGCGGCCCGGTCACCAAGAAGCTGGCACCGCCACTGCTGGATCACACACCCAGGAGAAGGAAGAACACGAGGTAGGAGAAGACACCGTGGACAGAGCGTTAACCTTGCGTCTTTTTCGTTTCTTTATTTTATTCCATTCATTCAGTAACAAACTCACGCAAAAACCCTTTCCCACGATCCGCTTACTCCGCGCCATCCCACGGGCGTAATCGTGGCCAAAAGTATCGCACGTTTACAGGAAAAGATAAAACGATACGAGAGCTGAAAGTAAAGTATCCTATGACTCGGACCACGCCGCAACGTGAACAAAACATGTCTCTGGCCTGAACCAATCTGCGTACAGAAACGCTTATGTGCTAGCTGAAATAATAGGAAACAACTGAACTTATGTGGTGCAGCGCAGCGAGGTTAACACAACAGCCACAAGAAGGCCGCGATCAGCGTCGGAGCTGAGGAAGACGAGCTCGTCGATGCGGCTCCTTCCTCGCCGCGCTGCTCGCGCTCCACCAGCATGCCACCATGCCCCGCTGTCGGGCAGGATGTTGAGCGCGGTGGTGGGGCTCCAGTGCATTGGGGACGGGATGGGAAGGTGCGCACCACCCAACTTTGCGGATTGCTTTTTGGCCAGATGCGCAAGTATCAAACGAAGCTAGCCAGGAAGATGGATCTGTTGGATCCTCCAGGATCATATTAGCATAAGTTTAAGCCACAAAGAGTGATTAGGAGATGGTTATACCTTGGTATGATGACCCTGCCATCTCCTTCCTGCTTCCTAGACCACCTAGAGCTTGATTATCAGGTGGCTGTGTTGGGCCCTTCCCAGTGCTCCTGTGCTGTGCTTGATCGGCAGCTTAGTTCGGGGAGAGAGAGAGAGTGGAGTGAGCGTGTGTGTATTAGGTGGCATACAGCAGCAGCCAGCCACACCACTTCCCTTATCTATCTATCTCTCATTTGTTTAATGCACAGTGCACCAGGGGGGGCAAACACCTGGCTGGACAAGGGCTGCCCCCATCAGGGCAGCTCAGCTAGTTCAGTGAACCAGCCACAGTTTGCACGTCTACTGTAGCTGTACTGTAGCTGTTCAGATATTGTTCCACTTAAGCTTAATCTTTAGAACATCATAGCCGACCAGGGCAGCTCAACTGGTTCAGTGAACCAGCTACAGTTTCCACCATCTACTGTAGCTGTATTGTAGCTCTTCAGATATTTTTCCACTTAAGCTTAATCTTTAGAACATCATAGCCACAGTTATAGGCTTTAAGATCATCATCTCCAACAGGATCAGCTAGCGTTCATTGCTTGTGTACATGCACATCTCGCTGTGTACTGTCGTGCCTAGGGCAGAAAGAAATGCTTGTTGTGCGCCTAGCCTAAAAGGGCTTGGCAAGTTGCATCGGCGGATTACGCGCATCCAGACGTGAGTTTTTGGCCCGGCGACACCGTCCTCAAGGACCCCAATGACGATAGAGCCAACGGAAATCCCAAGCCAAGGACCCCAACACAGAGCTGCCACCAACGGAGCTCAACATCGACGAGAGCTCGCCACTGTCGTCCGCCGGCCAGCAGCCTGAGTCGCTGCCGCCACCGCGCCCAGTTTAGTTTGTTCATGGGGAGGAAGAAGAGGTGAGCCAGGGCATGATAACGGGAGAGAGGCGGTCTAACTTAAGTTGCCTCATGACATGGCGCTGATGTGGCCGCCACGGACAGCTCAACTCGGTCAAATATGAACTGAAGCAGACCGAACCATTTTTGGTTGCCCTCTTTGGAGAGAACTTGCCGAAGCCTATGCGTTTGAATCTGGGAAGAGGGTCTACATGTCTCTTGAGGAACCTGATCATGAGATCATGGTGGAGTACTACGTACCTGACTCACCATAGTTCTCGGTGCATGCTGAATAGTTCGTAGTCATGCTTCTCTTTGGAATTGAACATGCATGTGTTTGCAATTGTTAGTACTACGTGTTGAACATGTTATATGGTACTAGTGTTGATGTTGACGTGTTAAACCTAAGAGTACCTGTTTAGACATGATGTACACTACTGTTAAACTAAAAAATGCTGCCATGGCAGCAAAAATGAGCCAAAGTGCTCATTTTGCTGCATGGCAGCATTTTTGGCTATTTTTTTTCTGCCGTGGCATCAATTTAACTATGTAATGCAATGCATGTATAAAACGCTGCCGTGGCAGCAAAAAATCCTACCACGATAGCTTTTTCTGTGGCATGAGAAGGTTACCAGTGGCGGTCGCCCAAACGGGCCCACCAATAGCCTGTGGCGGGTGTTTAAATATGCCCGCCACTAGTGATTACTTACCACTGGCGCGTGGAAAACACCGCCCGCCACTGGTACCCATATTAGCAGTCCCGCTTGCCACTGGTAGCCATGTTACCAACGGCGGGCAGGGCGCCCGCCACTAGTTGTCCGTTTGTGCACACCACTGGTTTTGCAGTAGTGTGCTATTTTTTGCTGTTTTTGTGCAACAGAAATAAATATTTTTCGGGGATCAAAAGAATCAACAAGAAATATATTGCCGAAAGACATGACCAGAAGACCCGATGGGCTAAGAATGGGCTGGGGGTGGAGCCAAGAGCCCACGTGCTCCCATGCACGCCCTAGGCCCTGGGCACGTGGGGGGCATAGGGCTCCCCCGGTGCCTCTTCGTCCCAACACCTTTAAGTACACTACATAACACGGGAATTTTCACGCCACCATTTCGTCCTGATCTGACGCGATCTAATCTGGTGTTCCTCCCCGGTATTCTGCAGGAAGGGGAAATTGCTACCGAAGAATGATACATCCATTTTGCATCACTATTTCTTAGTATAAATTACTCATTTGTATACATGTTTTATACATTATCACACCATTCTTATAAATTTTTCCTCTAAATTTGCATGTAGCACCGGAGGAGGGGAATGATTGAAAAGATGGAGAAAAGTGTCAAAAAACAAGACACAGTGAAGAAAATAATTTTCTGGAGCTCAGGAAAATCCCGAAAAATCAGAAGGTCATTTTCATGCCGGAAGAGAGCCAGGGGCAAACCTGGGCCAAGAGGCCCCCTGTGGAGCCCACGCGTCCAGCACCTGGGATGCATGGGTCCCACAGGGCGCCTCCCAGCCTCTCTCCGGTACCCCTGGTCATATTTTACCCTGAAACCTTCATCTCCAATTTACGGGATTTTGCAGGCGGAAACAGAGTGGAGCACTTTTTGCTCCACCCACGTGTTTCCACAGTATTTGTTGTTACATGTATTATTACGCAGCTAATTAATGTAAAAATGTATGGCACGGATCCAAGTAAAATCGTGAATGGTGAGATTGTCCAGACCAGCGTCACCGTGTCCAGTACGTTCGCGGTAGCTAGCTAGCTAGGGTGGCAATTGGCAACTTGAAGCGCTGCATGCATTGAATAAGTTGTTTTTTATTCTTCCCGAACGCAAGCATGCATGCACGCATTCGATTAAGTTTGGAGCTCCATCAATAACAGAGCAGAGCTATGATGTAGTACGTCCTAGCTAGCTATTGTTTGTACGAGTGCGTGAGATCGATAACCTAACTTGAGACTGATGCAATTGCTTTCATCATCAGTTCATTCCCTGAAGCGCCCTCTCGCGGCGCAAACCCTGGACACATTCAATTGCCTGCCTGCATGTATGCGCAGACCGGTTAGTGATCTGGACATTTCGTACTGGACACGGTGACGCTGGTCTAAAAGTGACCGGTTAGTGATCCTGTTCTCCGATGGCCAAAACGGACGGAAAGTTGTCACTGACCGGCTGCTATATTTGACCGTTCGATTTAAATCTAACCGTTCGATTTCCTGCCGGTCATTGTTGCTGTGTACGCGGCCTGTTATAATCCAAGCCCACTGCTCGTCTCCATTCCAAAGCCTCGCTGCTGCCGCCGAGCCCCTCTCCCTTTAGTTTTCACTCTCTCCGGCCACGCACTGCCACCACTGATCCGTGCCGACGGTGCCCTCGCCGACGGCCGCGCGGCCATCCGGCGCGGCCGCATCGCCCCGACGCAGCCGCACCCACGCCGTCCCAAGCGTCACTCTATTGCCGTGCGTCTCCTCGACGGTCGCGCGGCGTCACCTCCGTCCGGCCATGTCTGGTACCGTGCAGTCCGTCCGGCCGTCGGATGGGGGGTCTCCGCCCCGTCGTGTGCGGTCGTACACCCGGCTGTCGCACTAATGGTGGTGACGGGGTTGATCTGCGTCCCACGCCTCCGTGCATGGTCCTAGAACCGGCATGTGCTGCCTTGTTCTTCGGTCGCGGCGCCACCACGGTGGTAAGTTCATTCCTTGTTATAATATAGCAAATTTTCAGGCTTTTCTGTGTTACCGGCCTTCGCTGCGATGGATTATTGTTGACTTAACTGTTGTATGGTTATGGATTTTTCTAGGGTTAGCTGCTGCTTTCAAAAATCTGTTAAGCATTTAGACTTAAGTCAAACTAGTCTAATGGTGTTGCACTATGGGCACCTGACCGATGAAGAAACTTCTTACCATTAGACATACCTAATACATTGTTAGCTTTGGTTAGTATGTGTTGAAGAATAATGTAAAGCTCAGCAAATGTTGTGTTTAAAAATAACTTAAATTCTTTTACTAAAATATTTTGGCTACTATTTGTTGAACAATATTGTAAAGCTCATTAAATGTTGTTGACCTGAGTATATACCGATGTCTAATGAAGTGTGTAAACTAGATCTAAATGAAATATTTCTGTTGCAGCTGCTTTATATTTTAGGTGCACTGCACAAAAATATATGAAGAGAAGAGGAAGGCTCAGGGGTAGGCCCTAGCTACTCTAGAATCTTCATTTTGGATATGGGTTGTGTGCCTGAAAGAAGCAAGTCTTGCAGGTTCTGCCATCTTCACAAAGACAACAAGTGCCCATTTATGCCGGGTTGTCGTTACCTCCTGCTTCTTGAAGAAGCCGAGAGAGTCCTCGAGCGGAGGTGATGGCATTGAGCTTAGGTATAATATTCTTAACTACATCTATTAAATGAACCAATGAATATCTTATGTTAATTGTCCTGACGAATTTCCTTGTATACAGACTTACATTTTAGGGACACTGTACAAAAGAAGATGACCAGTGGTGTAAGCACGGGCGTGTTTTGTCAGGACTTGTTCCATTGGTTACTCGATCGGAAAGTGGATAGAGAGGGTGAGAAAATATATGTCCGCTCTCTAGTTCATTAAGAAGGTCGACAAGTAGACTACTTGAGATAATACATTCAGTTACATCACAACACACTTATCTTTATATGTTTTACAAGTATGTTGCATATGTTGGTTGTGAAGTGTGTAAATGTACATGGATATTGTGTTATGAAAAGCAAAGTACATGTGCAAATGAATGATGTATGCCTGTGTATTCTGTTTTTGTATCTTTGTCAAATTCATTTGCCTGGCTGACCGAAAATAAATAAAGCAGAACCATGAAAAGAGAGTTATTATCACTGACCGGCCGGCGGTCTATGATGCATGGTTATCACTGACCAGCCTGGAGGCCTGTCTGTGATGTTTAAGTCATCACTGACCAGGAACCATAGACGGGCCACTCGCGCGTCAGTGATGATATGATTTGGCCGGTCAGTGCTATTTGGTTCTGTGGTAGTGGCTGATGTGAGGTGTACGTGTATGGCGCCGCGTGTGTCGCGCTGTAACCAGGTCGCGCGGTAGTGAAGCCCGGAAAGTTTAATTAAAGGAAGAGTAAGTTCCATTTTCTACCCCCTATTTATGCTCAAGTGACAGCTTTATCCTTATTAAAGAAAAATTTCCTCATTCATTCCCCTATTTAACATCAGACCTCAATTCTGACAGGTTGACCCCACGCGACAAGCCTACATTGCTGGCAAGGTTTTGCTTTTCTTGATATTTTTTTTCCTGGAGGGGCAGAAAGAACTGGTTTCCAAAAAATCTCGGAAATTTCGGGGTTTGTTCCCCCGAAAGTATTCAAATGAATTTTGAATTCAATTTTTTTTATTAAAGATTAATATAGTTTGGCTGCCATGATGTTAACGCAAAGCGGGACATGGCACAGTGGTCAGCGCTCTCCCTTCCTTAGGCCTGTGTTATGTTAGTCTAAGTATTCCCACCATTTTTTTGAGGACCAAGAGTAATTACTCTGTGGTGTGGTTACAATCAGAAACCATAATTTGATGGAGACTATTGGGGACCTTTGCAATCATCAGAAAATCGTCCGTCCTCCTCACTAGTGCCTCCAGTTCATGTGCCAGACCGTTTTGCTTTCTCCCCACCAGATTGATGCTTGGGTTTGGCAGTTCTGCAAGGTATTTTTTAATGTCAGCTATCCATGGGAAGCACAGGGATCGATTCTGGGCCAGGGAGGTCAGGTGCTTCGACAGAACAGCACAGTCGAGCTCCAGGGTCACCGGGCCCTGTAGACCTTAGATAATTCAATTAATCCCATCAGAGCCGCTGCAGTCTCAGCTTCCTCCACTTTAGCGAACCTGCCGATGGAATTGCCAACAGAGATGAAGACATGACCCTCACTCTGTGGGTTCGGTTTATTCGGTTTACATGGTTTGTTTTATACTGTTTTTTGGTTTGTACGGTATTAATACTTCGGTAAATACGGTATGAAATTTAGATACGGTTTGGTTTCGGTATATACCAAATTATTTCGGTATGGTTTCGGTATATACCATAAAAACGAAAGTTGACGCGAATTTGAAAATGACATATAACAATTTACAATTTTATGACTCAAAACACATATGTTTTTATGCAAAGAGTATATAACTATATGCAAGTGTATATGCATGCATGAATTCAATGGTTATGAACGTGCTTAGCATTTTTGTGAAGAGAAATATGACTTCATTACAAGATAAAGAAATGCACTTAACAGGAAATCTGGCTTCTCAACACAAAAATGACTCCGTGTATGGTTGTTCGCCCCAAGATATATAAATATATTTTGTACTTTGGTTTATTCGGTTAACCATTCGGTTTTTCGGTATATACCATAAAAACCAAAATTCAAAACGGTATGAAAAGTTCATACCATACCGGAACGATAAAACCATAAAAACCATAAAATTGGTTCGGTTTGGTTTATTTTCGGTATGGTTTTTCGGTTCGGTTTTAAAATGCACAGGGTGACGTGACCCCGACTGTCTCTGGTAACAGCACCTGCCCATCCTTCTCCTGTCTCTGGGATAAAGGACGCGTCCGTATTTAATTTCACTGTCTCGACACCCGCGCCTCCCAATGATTGGAGCATGGGATTGCTGGGGCTGCGTGCCTCGGACATCTGGGAGCATAGCTTTGTAGCTTTTGCTCGATCCCGAGGCCTAGGTCAACCAAGACTCGCGCAGTTCGCATACCTCAACAGGAACTGGACAGATCCCGAGACCGTTTCCTTCCCATCTCCATGAATTACATTATTTCTCAGGTGCCATGCACGCCACAATAGCAGCATAATTTTGTCTCTGATGTGTTCGGGCTGCGTGCCAAGTAGAAGTTGTAGCCAGTCCTGTTCCGTAAGTCTGAATATTTCTTCCTTCGGCAGATCCCAGGAATTTCTCAGAGGTTGCCTGAGTGCCATACTCCTTGTACATGAAATCACAGCATGGTGCTCATCTTCCCTCCCGTTCCCACAAATATGACAAACGTTCGCCTGCACAATTTTTCTCCTAAACGTATAATGTAGCAACACACCATCCGAAAATCTTCACCTTCTTCAGGATGCGTGATTTCCAAACTAGATACCAGATGCTCCGATCCACTACATTGCTTGTAGAAATTGATGCAGCTTCCTTTGTGTTTCTTTTCAGAGCACCAGCAAGTTTATATGCACTCTTGACTGTGAAGGAGCCTGAATTTTCGTGATGCCATGCCACACAATCCTCACATCATTTGCCGGGATCTTTATCTTACTGATTTCTTCAGCATCAAAGTCATGAATTTTTTGTTTTATCAGCTCCATGTTCCACTCCTTTGCATCCGGCATCATGAGTTGGTTTACACATCTAAGCCTTCACCTTTTTATGAAGTTTGCTGTTTTGAGCCCTTCCTTCCTCGGGATCCATGAATCCCTTTGGATCTGAATATTCTTCCCGTTTCCCACTCTCCAAATCAGTCCCTTTTCTAGGAGATCCAGGCCAAACTCAATTCCTCTCCATGCTGGTGAGGCATCCAAAGAGAAAACCGTATCTAGGAGGTCACCATGTGGGTAGTATTTTGACGTGAGCACTCTGGCACAAAGGCTGTCGGGATTTTGTATCAACCGCCATGCTTGCCTAGCCAACATGGCCTAGTTAAATAAATGCATGTCCCAAAAACCAATGCCTCCATTTCTTCTAGGTTTTGTCATACAATCCCACGACATCCAGTGGACTTTCCATCGGTCATCTTTGTCACCCCAACAGAAATATCGGATAACTTTTTCATAATTGTCACAGAAACCTTTAATTAGCTTGAATACTCCCATAACTTAGGTTGGAAGAGCTTGGACAACCGATTTGACATGTACTTCCTTGGCCGCCTATGACATGAATCTCTCGTTCCAATGATTGCACCTCTTGCCAAATCTATCCATGATAGGTCAGAATTTATCCTTTTACATCCTTCCTTCGGGCGTATGGACACAAGTATTTGCTCTCAAAGGAAGATGAATCCACTCCTACGATACCTTTGATCTCCTCCCTTGTATTTGAGGGGCAAGCTTCACTGAATAATAGCAAACACTTGCTCTGGCTTAGAACTTGGCCCGAACTCTTTTGGAAAGTGTTGAGGGTTTCTTTTACTCTCATTGCTTGATCCACTGAAGCCTTAAAGAAGAGCAAACTATCATCCGCGAACAGGAGGTTAGAGATACCCGGGCTGCGTCTCGCAAATTTTAGTGGGGAATGACACCCCCTGCAATATCTTTATTAAGTGCATAAGCGAGCCCATCCGCCACAAATTGAAAGAGGCAGGGACTCAGCGGCTCTCCCTGCCTTAGGCCTCTGGATGGCATGAAAGGTTCAAGCAACTTGCCATTACATCTAACGGAAAATCGCACTGACTTCACACAAGTCATAACCCATCCTATCCATTTTTGCTCAAATCCCAACTTCTGAAGGGTGACTTCTAGGAATCCCTAGTCCACACGGTCATACGCTTTTGCCAAGTCTAACTTATACACACAGTGTGTGTCCCTGGGGTTTCTGCTCTGCTGTATCTTGTGAAAACATTCAAAAGCAATGATTGTATTGTCCGTGATGATTCTCCCGGGAACAAAAGCCCTCTGAGATTCCGAGATAAGTTCATCCAAAAAGGGTCTAAGACGATTCACTAGTATCTTAGAGATTACCTTATAGATGACATTGCAGAGGCTTATGGGTCGGTAGTCCTTTATGCAGAAGATTATGGGTAATTTTATTTATTTCTGTGTTTTTTGTACTGCCATGGCATGATGAATAGATCGGAAGTTTTCTTGCAAAAAGAATAATCTATAACACCAACTTAGTTTCATTAGATTCTTTATAAAATGTATTTTCGTATTTTTTATATTTAATGTTATAAGTTCCATATTTGTCATTGGACAATAGTCACCACATGAGTCTCACAGAGTGAAAGAGACCTTGAAGCACCAAAGTCAGAAACCTTTGTAGCAAAGCTGCTATCCCATAGTATGTTAGAAGATTTCACATCTCTATGGAAAATTGGTATTGCAGCAGCCGAGTGCAGATAAGCAAGTGCCCCTGCTGCTTCTACTGCAATCCTAATGCGATCATCCCAAGACAGCAAGCATTTAACAGTGACGTCAATGTGAAGAAGGTCATGCAGTGTACCATTAGATAAGAACTCGTACACCAGCAAAGGCACCTCAGATTCAAGGCAACAATGGAATAGCTTTACCACATTGCGATGAATGATTTGAGATAAGATAGCAACCTCATTGATAAACTGGTCTATCTCAGTTTGCTCCAGAAATTTGGAATTTTTAATAGCCACCACCCGTTGGTCAGACAGAATCCCTTTATAAACTGTATCGTGTCCTCCATGACCAAGAACACGAGTGGCATCGAAGTTGTTAGTTGCCTTCTGTAGCTCCTCCAAGGAAAATATCTTTGTTTTGTTTGTGACACTTTCATCCGAGATCAGCTGTTCCAAGAGTAGGCCTTGATTTTTCTTGAAGTGTGCTCGTCGGATTCTCTTCTGGATGCCTTTCTTCAACTTTTTGGCGAATATAACTAGACAAACTGCAATAATTATGTAGCCAAGGCCACATCCAGTTCCAATTGCGATACCTACATTTAATCATTCATCTCTGAGTCGCTCTGCATTTGTTAATTGTAATTGTAATGAGGATATATTTGCTAGCTACGACTTACCCAAAAGAAGACTGTGTTGCTTCGCTGATGTAACGCACTGCCTTTTTATCGGATCAAACTATTCTCTTTGAGGGCAACTCGTGCATTTGTAGCCTCCAAGGAAATTTTCAAATGTCCCATTGCAGTAGTTTGATAGTGCGCATTCATCGATATCTGTAGAAAACTCTCATTGGTTATATATTGGTGGAGAATTTCTTCCTACTTGCTAAAAAATGCATTAATTTTTTATGATCTCCAAGTATCAATTGAAACTCCTTTCGGGTTGAGTGATGTTTTCACAAACTAGCAAGGTTGCGAGGGCATCATCCTTAGTTTGTCAAAACTGTTAAGTATTTATTTCTATCTCATGTAGAGTATTTTTACTCATATTTAGCCGCTTTATTGCAAAATACATTTCATTTTAATCATTTATACAATTCTAAAGGTATATCTTTAACCTTTATTTTGTATATAAATATATGATTATGTTGCTAATAGAACAAACAAGAACTGTAAAATATTATTTATGAAAAATCTAATGTTGTTGATTCTTCTGAATAATATATTTATTCAGTCAGTCATTGAGCCATGAGGACACCAACTAAACTAATCCGCAATCCGCACACCCGCTAGGTCAGTTGTCATATGTTGTCCAGTTTAGGACAGCAATTCTACGCCCCTTTATCATTTTGTGCACGGCTATATAGAGTAATCCAATTTTATTCTTATCCACCCTCCTTGCCTGCTTATTGGTTCATATACAATTCGATTCATTTTTTATAAAAACTATTTACAAATAAACGACCAATACGTCCTCAAGCCTTCGGCTCCAGTAATCAACGCTCACTTACGTACTCACCCGTCGATGCTTATTATTGGTGCCTATGACACCCTTAGCTATTTTCTTTTACACGTATCTCCCGTGAGAAATTTTGTACGTTGTTGATAGTACTAACCATTGACCTTTTGAGAAAAAATGATTCTTTTTGTTGCAAACATCTGGAATAAAAAAAACCAATTCAAAAAAATTCATGGTTTCAAAAAAAGTTCACGAAGTCGAAAAAAGCTCACGGTTCAAAAAAAGTTTCTGGATTTGAAAAAAGTTCACAAACTCAAAAAAGTTCACGGGTCCAAAAAAAGTTCACGGGATTCAAAAAAATACGTGGATTTGAAAAAAGTTCACGAACTCGAAAAAGTTCACGGGTCCAAAAAATGTTGACGGGATTCAAAAAAGTTCGTGGATATGGAAAAAGTTCACAAACTCGAAAATGTTCATGAGTTCAAAAAAAAAATCACGAATTTCAAAAAGGGTTCCTGCATTTGAAAAAAAAATCATGAATTTGAAAAAAAATCACGTGTTTCGCGGACTTGAAGAAAAGTTTATGATTTTGAGGAAAAAAGTTCACAAATTTGGAAAAAGTTCACGATTTTAAGGAAAAAAGTTCACAAAAAATTTAAATAATTGTGCGCATTTATCTGTGCCCTCATGACGGTGCTGTTGCTGGGGAAGAAGAAGATAGTCCCCGGCACCGAAACGCCGCTGTCCAAGAGTATGGCTATTTTTCTGTGGGAGGCTAGTAAAATTGAATTAGAAGCGTATTATTTTATGCGTGCTAACTTGACTGAGCTCTTGGAGATGCGGCCAATACATATGTATCTAGAAGCATGGATGGCCGGGTATATGTGTTTTGTTTGATACAAATGGATGCACTCGGAGAGCTAGCAGAGGTGGAATAGCACCGACTGCTACGGCGACCTGGAGCGGCATCTGTGGAGATCGGTGGGCATGACGGTGCTGTTGCCGGGGAAGAAGAAGTGTAGACGGCATGAGATGAGTGTCCAAAAGTGGACCTTGAGGAAGATGCCCACCTTCCAGCGCGTGCGTGCCTTACCCCGCAGGTCAAACGGCACCACGCCGGCGCGGAGCGACTTGTCCATGGACTGCATCCCGGTAGGGTCCAGCGTCCGCCCTGCCGACACCACATTGTACTGCAGACCTTTGGTCTGTGCTGCCCATGGAAGCTACCGGCGGCAGGACCGCCATGAGTAGGCCCGGGCATTGATGGCGCGGAGATCATTCGCCGGTGGCCAGGTGCTCGTCCCCGGTGGTGTCGATTCTCGAAGGGCCTAATTGATATTTGTTCTTAGATATTCAGGGTCCTTTTTGCATAAAACAAGGACTGAGCTGTAATTTTAATTTATGTTTGTGGTTCCTTGTAATTCTGTGGTACGACAATTTCCTGGTCAGTACCAGAAGCTCCTAGGCATGTGGGCCTTATCTCTACTACTTAAAAAAGGAGTAGCGTTCCTTTTCCTGCCGGCAGAACGCTTCGTCAACCAGTTCTCCCTCCTCCCACCACATCCCTCCATCAATTTTTTTCGTCCAGCCGTTTTTTTGTCCCACCACACCCTTGGTCGCACCTTCCCCGTATGCTAATCAATCACCTCAATTTACTTACCTTCTGAACCAAGTCCACCTTAATTTACTTACCAAACTTCTCATCAAACTATAAGGTAAATCATGGGCAGGATTTGGTAAAGATTTATTTACACAATCGCATTAATATGGGCAGGTAAATCAAGAGATAACGTACTAGAATTTTTATATCCCGTTGCAACGCACATGCATTGTCCTAGTTCCCTCAAAAAAATAGCAAATCGATCAATCTATCAGAGATCTAGAGCCGACGCTCTGTCTGGGCAAAGGGAATGGTGCACCGAACTACCAAAAATAATCGAGCTTCCAGCCATCCATCACGGGCCAATGGGCTATAGTTTTGGGCTTCAACACATAATTTGAGAAAGAAGGTTGGGGTTTAAATACTATATCTGGTAATTATCTCTGCCCATCTATCTATTACTAGAAGGTGCCCCGCGTGTTGCTCCGGGATACTATACTTCATTTGACGTGTGAATTTTGGCCCGAGTGTTGATTCACATTACATGACCCCAGGAAAAAAAAACCAACTAATATATTGTTTGCTTCAATGCAACATCATCAAACAAAACGAACAAATTCCAGTCGGCCATTCCATCACCAGTACATTCAAACAGGAACAAATAAGGCAATATAATTATAAATGGGAGCAAAGGAAGAGAATTCGAAGTGTCCCCTATCAAACTTTCTTGTATTGATGTGTAATAAAGGAAGGATGGAAGCAATGTAAATAAGCATCACCAGTTTTAGTTATAACATTTCAATCAAGAGTACACATCTTCAAGGTTTTCAAATAAGATGATTCCGCTTTGAAGATAATGTCAACACTGGACGGAAAAACATGATTGAACATCAGGTCAAATTTACTTCTCAAATGTGCAAACATAAAAGTGGTGTGAAAGCACAATATCTTTTTACTGGAAAATGTTGAAAAAACTCAATTGCTGCACCGTCTACGGTGGGTGAACTGCAAACTCAGTGAAGGGCCATTTTTGCGAGAATCAAGGTTGTAGCCTTACACCTAGAGGACTTGCACCATGCTAGAAGAACTTCCTTGAAAATACTGAAAAGAACATGAAATAAATACTATCTAGAATATATCAACAAAATCAGAAGGATAATGAAGAAATGTACCTAACATCTCATGTTTTCCAGTTTAGTAGATAAGATGTGTATTTCAAAAGGATACTACAACATAGCTGCAGGCCTGCAGCTAAAGGGCACAAATTTTTATGTTGGAGATTATAGTAGTATCAATTCGGCATGTAGTCTATGATTTCTCAGATGCATTTGCATGAACCCCATGGGTGAACCCATCATTGGAGAAAATTGTGCAAAAATTACCCAATTGCACGATGCACATGAATTGTCATATTCCTTAAAGAAGGTAAAAGAATAGCATTCCATAACCTGAATTAAACATAATGAACATAATCTGAAAGATAAAAAACACATGCAGAAAAATTTCCAAGTAGTTTCTGTATAATATAATGAGGTAGGAACTGAAAGGAAGTGAAGCTCCTACTTCAAATTTTAACAAAGGGAAAGAAAATGCAATGGTTGTCAATCCAGGAAATAATCAGCTGAACTACTTACCTACATACCACCAAATTTCCGCAAAGCAAACTAACGAAATGACTCGATACAATCTAGTGTTAGGTTCAAACAAAAATGGGCGAACTATACCAGCTTCATAGTTTAAATATTTAGTATGCACTTATGGTCTTCATCATTTTCTACTTTTCACCAGTAAGTAGCGTTGAAAGGATGACCTGAAAATTACCTTTAAACAAATAAGTACTTCATGGAGAAAAAGTACAGGAATTAGAAGAAAAGTCAGTATACACATATGCTATCCATACATTTCGATACTGCTCGCATTAGACATGCTTCTGAAAGGATTTTTTTTCATATTCTGAAAGCACAAATCTATACTCAGTAAGAAATCATACTTTGCATTTTCAGTCCTATTTTGTGATGAAAACAAAGCAGAATAATTATCGAATTTCAGCCCACTTAAAAATGTTCCAGGCTCTTTTTCTCCATCTGTTGTCGACTGATCTGTGAATCCCAAGGTCAGCCTCGAATGGGGCCAGTGAAGCCAAGTAGCCAACGGGTTACACGCAGCGGCATATAGAAGAAGTCTAGAGATCCAGCATGCATGATCAAACCAACAAAAGCTGGATTTGACATGCATGGGGAAGGAGATGAGACGAAGCAGAGCGCATACATCCTCCCATCGCATCCAAAAAAGAAGAAGCAGTAAGAGCAGTGACGTTTCTAGCAGTAACGCTGTTGCCATGCAAAATTGATCTGCGCAACACCACAATAACTGTCGTACTTTCGAGACGATGAACGATTGCTTTCCAAGCAAAGCAACAAAGATTCATCTCTTTCGTGTAGGAGAACCGGCCGTTTTTCAGCACAAAACGGCAAAGATCGTCCAAACCCCAGAGCTGCTAGGGCTCGGCAGGAAGAAACAACAAAGAAAAACAAACATGAAGAAAGTTGTATATTTTGATTGAATAGATCGATTGATTCCCGTCTTCCAATCGGCCATGACCTTATAAGTACTTATACTAAAGCGGGAATCTTTCCATTTTTCTGAATTTTTTTTGAATATTTTTTTACCTTCTACTATTCAATTATGTGGCCAGCTGTGAACAATGGTAGTAAACAATAATTATATGTGAACAGTAACTACTTATTATGAACAGTGTTCCCAAAAGGAGATCTTCATGTATGTTTTATTGCCCTTTTACACGTACAAGTACTCTGGTATTATTATTATTATTATTCCTGCTCTGCAAACTTTTTACATTGTTGCCTCTAATACAATTATGTCATACTATCTTTTAGACTTATATATAATTATGTCCCGTGTGGCGGCGGCGGATGCGTGAGTGCTGAACTTACACAAAACTGGCCCGTTGAGCAAAGTTCAGCACAAAATGAACCCATTTTCAAAAAAATTCACAAAATGGCCATTACTGCATGACCACCACGCCCGGGGCGCCATGTTAGACTACATAACGCCCCAGTCAAAGGCGCCATGAAACGGCGCTGACCTACCACGTCGGCCACGGCTGGGCCCATCTGCGGGCGAATGACGCACCAGGTAGGGGCGCCATGCTCGTCAACATTACGCCCTGGGCCGGGGCGCCATGCCCCTTCGATTGAAAAAATCCCCTGGCCGACGCGAGTCGCTACACAGCCAAGCCATAGGCTCTCTCTGTTCAGCGTCTCTCTCTCAACCAGCCCGTCGCCCCTCCCTTCCCCCTCCAAATCCACGGCGGAAAAGGACAGATCGAAGGGGAAAACCGGTGGATCTTCTTCCCCTCCTATTCCTCAAGGTATTCCCCCAACTTTCTCCTCTTTTTATTTGTTAATTTATTTGCATTGACCCCATGTGTAGAAACCCTAGTTCATCCCCTTTTTCAATTTTTTTTTGATATTTGCACTTGTCTTATAAACGTATGGATAGGGATTTGTATGGTATGATTAGGATTTGGTACTTATAGTAGGTTTTTTTAGTTTTTATTAGGATTTGGTACTTATAAATGTATGGGTAGGGATTTGTTGATATTTGCACTTGTCTTACAAATGTATGGGTAGGTTGCAAATGTGTGTATGCATGTTCAAATGTGTGTATGGAAATGGGTAGGGATTTGTTGATATTTGACATAGGAAATACTAAGGTTGTTTGCAAATGTGTGTATGCATGTTCACTTGTATGGCTGATTTGGCTTAGGTATATATTTGCAGTTGTATGGATATGGATATTTACAAATGACAAGCAGGCTTACGATATACATTGTAATTTTGTAGGATATCTTCTCTTATACATTTGATCAACTTCACTTGAGGTCCGGTGCGGTTCATGACAAGATGGAATATGACGAGCAATACATGGAGTATATCCGGAAGACTAGGCTTCTCCCATTTATCTCACTCGTGTCGCGTTCGATGCTGAAGATGAACCCGTGTGCGATCATGGCACTCGATGACCGATGGCGTCCTCAGACACATACTTTCCACTTTTTTGCTGGAGAGATGACGGTGACTTTGCAGGATGTTACAATGATCATTGGACTTCCCATCAAAGGAGAGCCTATTTGTTTTAGCACAGATTCTGAGGGATGGCATGAGACTATGGTGGTACTCATCGGGAGGGAGCCGGGGGTGCAAGGAAAGTCCGTCGGTGCAAGTTATCATTGGATTGCTGAGAACTTTAGGGAGTGCCCGGATGATGCTGATGATGAAACAGTGCAACAGTATTGCAGGGCACACTTGTGGTATGTAGTCAGCCGGACTCTTTTCTCCGATGGCACTGGCGTGAACGCTTCGTTTATGTGGTTAAAGTTGTTTGCTGGGTGGGAACATGGAATCAGTTGGGGTACTGCGACACTAGCCTATTTGTATCGGCGGGTAACTAGTTTTGCATAGTATCTTCACAATGTAGATATGTTATCTAGTATGTATTGACATATTTACTATTTCTATGTAGTTGGACGAGGCTTGTCGTAGGGGCGTGGATCCAAACAACACCGCCAAGGCAAAGGAAGCCAATATCGGTGGTCCAATGCTTCTCTTGTCGATTTGGAGTTGGGAATGCTTGCCAGTTGGGCGGCCAACGCCCGCGGGAGTTGGTTATGAGCCATGGGATGAACATAATGACCCCGACCGTTTGCCTACATGGGCGTATAAGTGGGACAAGGTTGAAGGTTTTGTTGGCAATTCAAAGATCATGTATTTGCACTATTGCAACGAGCTCGACATCATGACCCCGGAGCAGGTTAGTTTGTTATTGCCCTTCGGTTTTTCAAAAATCCTAGTAAGCATCTATTTTATTATTTCACGCTATAGGTTACCTGGGAGCCATACGGAATGGTGGGCAATATTGGGAGAAGTCTCACTTTCATATTGAACCGAAAGTGTGTAGAAGAAGCACACCTATGGCGGATGAGTTGCCCATTGATTTGTTACTATGTTGTCGAGTTTCATCAGCCGCAGCGGGTTATGACACAATTTGGCTTATATCAGGAGACCCCGCCAAAGTACAAGGACACTTCGATACATCTGCCCAGGTAGTGCTTAAATACAACTTGAAGTACTCTTTTCATTGTGGTAAGTTGTTTCACGCTAGTAACGAAAATGAATTTGAATACGCAGTTTGGACAAAATGAAGCAGAAGAGTATAAAGAAGTGGAATCGTGAGCATGTGATAACCCACAAGTATAGGGGATCGCAACAATTTTCGAGGATAGAGTATTCAACCCAAATTTATTGATTCGACACAAGAGGATCCAAAGAATATTCTCGAGTATTAGCAGCTGAGTTGTCAATTCAACCACACCTGAAAGACTTAGTATCTGCAGCAAAGTGTTCAGTAGCAGAGTAGTATGCAAGTAACGGTAACGATGGCAAAGCGACAGTAGCAGTTTTGTAGTGATTGTAACAGTAGCAACGGAAAAGTAACTTAGCAAAGATCAATATGTGAAAAGCTCGTAGGCAACGGATCAATGATGGATAATTATGTCGGATGGCATTCATCATGCAACGGTTAAAATATAGGGTGACACAGAACTAGCTCCAATTCATCAATGTAATGTAGGCATGTATTCCATATATAGTCATACGTGCTTATGGAAAAGAACTTGCATGACATCTTTTGTCCTACCCTCCCGTGGCAGCGGGGTCCTAACCGGACCAAAGCATTAGCACTTAGTGAATACATGAACTCCTCAAACTACAGTAATCACAGGAAAGAATCCCAGTTATTGTCACCCTGGGGGATGCGGATCATAACTCGTAATAGGTGTCTACAACTTGCAAGATAGGATCAAGAACACATATACATTCATGAAAACATAATAGGTTCAGATCTGAAATCATGGCACTCGGGCCCTAGTGACAAGCATTAAGCATAGCAAAGTCATAGCAACATCAATCTCAGAACATAGTGGATACTAGGGATCAAACCCTAAAAAAACTAACTCGATTACATGGTAAATCTCATCCAACCCCTCACCGTCCAGCAAGCCTATGATGGGATTACTCATGAACGGCAGAGAGCATCATGAAATTGGTAATGAAGGATGGTTGGTGATGACGACGGCGTCGATTTCCCCTCTCCGGAGCCCAAAACGGACCCCAGATCTGCCGTCCCGAGGAAGGACAGGAGGTGGCGGCGGCTTCGTATCGTAAAACGCTATGAACTCTTCTCCTTGATTTTTTTCTCCGCGAATAGGAATATATAGAGTTGGAAACGAGGTCGGAGGAGCTCCAGGGGGCCCACAAGACACGGGGGCGCGCCCTAGGGGGGGGCGCCCCCCTTGCTTGTGGCCAGGTGGTGGACCCCCTCCGGTTGATTCTTTCGCTAGTATTTTTTATTAATTACAAAAATATTCTCCGTTAATTTTCAGGTCAATCCGAGAACTTTTATTTCTGCACAAAAATAACACCAAGGCAATTCTGCTGAAAACAACGTTAGTCCGGGTTAGTTCCATTCGAATCCTGCAAATTAGAGTCCCAAACAAGGACAAAAGAGTTTGGAAAAGTAGATACGATGGAGACGTATCAACTCCCCCAAGCTTAACCCATTGCTTGTCCTCAAGCAATTCAGTTGACAAACTGAAAGTGATAAAGAAAAACTTTTACAAACTCGGTTTGATCTTGTTGTGGCAAATATGTCTAACTGATGTTTAGATTTTCAGCAAAGATTATAGACTAACCACATTCACAATAACATTTAGGTCTCACATTTACTCATATCAATGACATAACCAGCTAGCGAGCAATAATAATAAGTCTCGGACGACAACAGTTTTATCAAAACAATCATGATACAATATGATATAATGGTATCTCGCTAGCCCTTTCTGAGACCGCAAAACATAAATGCAGAGCACTTCTGAAGAACAAGGACTGACTAGACATTGTAATTCATGGTAAAAGAGATCCAGTCACAATCATACTCAATGTCAATTAATAACAAAGCATACAAGTGACGGAGGTGCTCTCTAACTGGTGCTTTTTATAAGAGGAGGATAACTCAACAGTAAAGTAAAATAGATAGGCCCTTCGCAGAGGGAAGCATTGATTTACAGAGATGCCAAACCTCGAGCTTTTAAAACAGGGATGAATAATAATTTTGAGCTGTATGCTTTCATTGTCAACATAACAACCAAGAGATCTCGGTATCTTCCATGCTAGACACATTATAGGCGGTTCCCAAACAGAATAGTAAAGTTTTTACTCCCCTCCACCAATCAATCACACTGCACGGCGAGCCGAATCCACGGGTACCGTCCATACAAACAACATTCCTGGGGGAGTTTTGTTTCATTAAATTTTGATTTGATTTTTGAGCATGGAACTGGGCATCCTGAATACCAGCCACTTTCTCGTGAATGATAGTGAATCAACACGTATCGTGAGAATAACCCACCTAGCATGGAAGATACTGACAGCCCCTAGTCACTACATGAGCGATCCGGGCATACAAAATAGAGTATTATTTGAAGGTTTAGAGTTTGGCACATGCAAATTTACTTGGAACGGCAGGTAAATACCGTATATAGGTAGGTATGGTGGACTCATATGGAACAACTTTGGGTTTATGGAGATGGATTCACAAGCAGTATTCCCGCTTAGCACAAGTGAAGGCTAGCAAAAGAGTGGGAAGCGACCAACTAGAGAGCGACAACAGTCATAAACATGCTTTGAGATTAACCAACATTGAATGCAAGCATGAGTAGGATATAAATCACCATGAACATAAACATCGTGGAGGCTATGTTGGTTTTGTTTCAACTACATGCGTGAACATGTGCCAAGTCAAGCCACTTGAATCATTCAGAGGAGGATACCATCCTATCATACTGCATCACAACCATTTTAAAATGCATGTTGGCACTCAAGACAAACCATTATACACTCTTAGCTAATTAAGCATGGCATGAGTAACTATAATCTCTAATTGTCATTGCAAACATGTTTCATCCATAATGAGCTGAATCCAGAACGATGAGCTAATCATATTTACAAAAACAAAATAGGTCGAGTTCGTACCAGCTTTTCTCCATCTCAACCACTTCATCATATATCGTCATTATTGCCTTTCAATTGCACGACCGAACGGTGTGAATAATAATAAGAGTGCACGTGCATTGGACTAAGCTGGGATCTGCAATAACTGAAAGGAGAAGGCAAGGCAATATGGGCTCTCTGATAGATAAACAATAATGCATATGAGAGCCACTCAACATTTCATCGTGGTCTTCTCCTTACGACCCAAAGAAGAAAGGAAAACTATTTACACGGGAAAGCTCCCAACAAGCAAAAGAAGAACGAGAAATCTTTTTAGGTTTTCTTTTAATGATTCAACTAAACAAACTAGAAGGTAAAGCTAGAACCAAATTTTTTTTTAGATTTTTCTCAAGGTTAATTAAACACACAAGAAGAAAGCGAAAAGAAGAAATAAACTACCATGGATGGTACCATGAAAAAGTATAAGCACCGACTACTATGATGAGTGTGTGAACATGAATGTAATGTCGGTGAGAAATACGTACTCCCCCAAGTTAGACTTTTTGCCTAAGTTGGTCTAGGGCCATGGCTGGCCCGGATAATATCCAGTCATAGTTGAGGTTGTACTGGGCTGCGGCAGCTACTGCCTGAGCGGCTGCAGCGTGGAGGCGAGCGGCTTCCGCCTCTCTTTCATACTCGTTTGCCTCCTCTCTGGTTATAAAGTGTCTTCGTTTTTCCTGAAAGTTAAAGAAGGCAGGAGCAGGAAGGGTAATATCGACAGCACGCTGTCTGTCAAAAATTAGTCGGGACAGGAGGGATTGTTCGTTTCTCTCAAGAAACTGGTAGCGCACCATAGCCTCATAATCAAGAAAAGCAGGTGGTAACTCAATATCATTCTCCCTTGTGGGTACCCTAAGATAATTAGCTACCCGGGTGGCATAAATCCCACCAAAGAAATCTCCATCCTTAGCATTTTTATGTAGCCTCCTAGCAATAATAGTTCCCAAGTTATATCGTCTATCACCCATGACCGCACTCTTAAGAAATCTAAGATCAGGTACGCAAAGGTGGCTATGATCATGTTTACCGTTAATACATCTGCCTATGAAGAGAGCAAAATAATGTATGGCAGGAAAGTGAATGCTCCCCAAGGTAGCCTGTGTAATGTTTCTAGTTTCTCCCACAGTGATGCTAGCAAGAAAATCATTATATTCAGTTTTGTGAGGATCACTATGGCTGCCCCATTGTGGAATTGTGCATGCACGGTTAAAATCCTCTAGGTCCATAGTATAAGATTCATCGTAAGATTAAATAGAACGGAATGCGTATTACGCCAGGATGAAAATTCAAACCTCCGCACGAAGGAATCAGTGAGTTGATAATGTTGCTTGCATTGGTCTGAGACGAAATCTTCAAGGCCAGCATTTCGTATGTACGCATAAAATTCTTCCTTGAATCCGGCATGGACCATGAATTGATCCGACGGCCATTCACAAGGCCGCAGTTGAGCTTCCCTTCGTGGTTCAAAGTCGGGCTCACGTATCGCGAGTCTCGGGGTCTTCTTGCTCGAGGAACCACCTTGGTATATTCTCCTCAACATCTTTCTTTCTCTGAAAAATTTCTGACATTTTTAGTGACTCACAATAAAAGTGAACAAAACTCAACAAAACTTATAGCAACTACTCCCACAAGTGCCTAGAGGCTATATCATGCATCAAAACTACTTGGGACCATACAAATTTGACATGCAAGCTCAAAAACAAGGTCACCACAGCAACAAAAATTTGCAATATATAAATCACTAGAACAAAAACTAATTGGACCATTGGAGGAGTCACATACCGAAGAACAATCCCTCAAAACAGTTTTGCAAATGGAGCTGTGAGCAAGGAGATCGAAAATGGCAGCAAGATGAGCTAGAACACGGGTTTGAGCAATGGTGGGATTTTTTCTGGAGGAAGACGAAGTGGATGGGTGCTGGAAAAGTGAGGGGGCCCCACGTGGGACCCACAAGTTAGGGGGCGCGCCCAGGGGGGTGGGCGCGCCCTGCACGCTTGTGGCCCACTGGTGCAGCCCCCTGATGTGTTCTCAGTGCCAAAAATTCTTAAATATTCCAGAAAAAATCATACTAAATTTTCAGTGAATTCTGAGAACTTTCATTTTCAGGTCATTTTTCTATTGCACGGATAAGTCAGAAAACAGAAAAATAATAGCATTTTTACTGAATTAAATGTAAAGAACAGAAAATAAAAGTTGGGTACAGAAGGTTGTGCTTTCTAAATTCATCCATCTCATGCTCATCAAAAAGAATCCATCAATAAGGTTGATCAAGTCTTATTGACAAACTTTTTTCGAATGACACGGAACCGGAGAATTTTCGAATAACACTAGGTTACCTCAATGGGGATATGCATGTCCCCAACAATAAGTATATCATATTTCTTTTTTGCAGTAGGGAGAGGGAATTCAAAGTCTCCAATAATAATCGTTGAAATTTTTTCAATGGAGTTGATACTATGAACTTGCGGTTGTTTCTTCGGAAAGTGTACCGTATGCTCATTACCATTAACATGAAAAGTGACATTGCCCTTGTTGCAATCAATAACAGCCCCTGCAGTATTCAAAAAGGGTCTACCAAGGATGATCGACATACTAGCGTCCTCGGGAATATCAAGAATAACAAAGTCCGTTAGGATAGTAACATTTGCAACTACGACGGGCACATCCTCACAAATACCAATGGGTAAAGCAGTTGATTTATCAGCCATTTGCAAAGAGATTTCAGTAGGTGTCAACTTATTCAAATCAAGTCTACGATACAAAGAGAAAGGCATAACACTAACACCAGCTCCAAGGTCACATAAAGCAGTTTTAACATAGTTTCCTTTAATAGAGCATCGTATAGTAGGTACTCCGGGATCTCCTAGTTTCTTTGGTATTCCACGCTTAAAGGTATAATTAGCAAGCATGGTGGAAATCTTAGCTTCCGGTATCTTTCTTTTATTTGTCACAATATCTTTCATATACTTAGCATAAGGAGACATTTTCAGAATATCAGTCAGGCGCATACACAACAAGAGAGGTCTAAGCATTTCAACAAAGCGCTCAAAATCCTCATTATCCTTTTTCTTGGATGGCTTAGGAGGAAAGGGCATGGGTTTCTGAACCCAAGGTTCTCTTTCTCTACCATGCTTCCTAGCAACAAAGTATCTTTTGTCATATCTTTTATTCTTAGGTTGTGGGTTATCAAGATCAACAGCAGGTTCAATCTCCACATCATTATCATTACTAGGTTGAGCATCAACATGAACATCATCATTAATATTATCACTAGGCTCATGTTCATTACCAGATTGTGTCTCAGCATCTGAAATAGAAATATCATTTGGGTTTTCATGTGTATCTATAACAGGTTCACTAGCAGCATGCAAAGTCCTATCGTCATTGCGTTTCCTTTTATTACTGGGACGACTAGGTGTATCAGTATTAATTCTCTGAGAATCTTGCTCAATTCTCTTAGGATGGCCCTCAGGATACAAAGGTTCCTGACTCATTTTACCACCTCTAGTCACAACTCTAACAGAATGATCATTGTTCTTACCAATCATCTCATTAAGAAAATAATTTTGTGCCTTAAGTACTTGTTCTACTTGAGTAGTTACCATGGAAGCATGTTTACTAATGAGCTTAAGATCATTAACAGTTCTACTCATATAATCACCTAAGCGATCAAGCATGTAAGCATTATGTTTCAATTGTCTACTAACATAAGCATTGAAATTTTCTTGCTTAACAATAAAGTTATCAAACTCATCCAAGCATTGGCTAGCAGACTTATTATAAGGAATATCACCTTCATCAAATCTACGGAGGAATTTACCTCTACTACATGTGTCGGGTTATCAAGACCATGTATTTCTTCAATAGGTGGTAGATTCTGAACATCTTCAGCTTTAATACCTTTTTCTTTCATAGATTTCTTTGCCTCTTGCATATCTTCAAGACTGAGAAATAGAATACCTCTTTTCTTCGGAGTTGGCTTTGGAGGTGGTTCGGGAATAGACCAATCATTATCATTGCTCAATATATTATTCAATAGTAGTTCAGCTTGTTCAACAGTTCGTTCCCAGAAAACACAACCAGCACAACAATCTAGGTGGTCCCTAGAAGCATCGGTTAGTCCATTATAAAAGATATCAAGTTTTTCGTTTTTCTTGAGAGGATGGCCAGGCAAAGCATTAAGTAATTGAAGAAGCCTCCTCCAAGCTTGTGGGAGACTCTCTTCTTCAATTTGCACAAAGTTAAATATTTCCTGCAAGGCAGCTTGTTTCTTATGGGCAGGAAAATATTTTTCAGAGAAGTAATATATCATATCCTGGGGACTACGCACAGAACCAGGAGCAAGAGAATTAAACCATATCTTAGTATCACCCTTTAATGAGAAAGGAAACAACTTAAGAATATAGTAATAACGAATTTTTTCCTCATGAGTAAATAGGGTGGCTATATCATTCAATTTAGTAAGATGTGCCACAACAGTTTCAGGTTCATAACCATGGAAAGGATCAGATTCAACCAAAGTAATTAACTCAGGATCGAGAGAGAATTCATAATCCTTATCAGTAACAAAGATAGGTGAAGTAGCTAACTTAGGATCATATTGCATTCTAGCATTCAACGATTTTTGTTTCCACTTGCATAGTAATTTCTTAAGATCATCTCTATCTTTACAAGCAAGAAAGTCC
The DNA here is from genome assembly GCA_039707655.1 of Elymus sibiricus. Taxonomy (NCBI): domain Eukaryota; kingdom Viridiplantae; phylum Streptophyta; class Magnoliopsida; order Poales; family Poaceae; genus Elymus; species Elymus sibiricus. The sequence continues at coordinate 35,891,373 of CM077669.1, read as the reverse complement.
CTAGCTACCTCTCCCTCCATAACATAACCCTTAGGTATATCAGGCAATTCATATCTAGGAGAGCTAGGTCTAGCAGGTGTCTCATAGTGTTCAGTTTCAATAATTTCATCACTTTCAGAAATATCATCAGTTGCAGCATTGACTCTAGCAATTTGTTCATCAAGAAATTCACCCAGTGGCACAGTAGTATCAAGCAAAGTATCATCATAAGCATCATGCATAGCAGAAGTGGAATCATCAGCTACTTGTGACATATCAGAATCAATAGCAGGTGGTGGTGTCGCAAGTTTACTCATAACAGAAGGTGAATCAAGTGCAGAGCTAGATGGCAGTTCCTTACCTCTCCTCGTAGTAGAGGGGTAGATCTTGGTTTTAGCATCTTTCAAATTCTTCACAGTGATCAACAGATATAAATCCCAAGTGACTCAGAGAATAGAACTATGCTCCCCGGAAACGGCGCCAGAAAAAGGTCTTGATAACCCACAAGTATAGGGGATCGCAACAATTTTTGAGGGTAGAGTATTCAACCCAAATTTATTGACTCGACAGAAGGGGAGCCAAAGAATATTCTCGAGTATTAGCAGCTGAGTTGTCAATTCAACCACACCTGAAAGACTTAGTATCTGCAGCAAAGTGTTCAGTAGCAGAGCAGTATGAAAGTAACGGTAACGATGGCAAAGCGACAGTAGCAGTTTTGTAGTGATTGTAACAGTAGCAACGGAAAAGTAACTTAGCAAAGATCAATATGTGAAAAGCTCGTAGGCAACAGATCAGTGATGGATAATTATGTCGGATGGCATTCATCATGCAACGGTTATAATATAGGGTGACACAGAACTAGCTCCAATTCATCAATGTAATTTTGGCATGTATTCCATATATAGTCATACGTGCTTATGGAAAAGAACTTGCATGACATCTTTTGTCCTACCCTCCCATGGAAGCGGGGTCCTAATGGAAACTAAGGGATATTAAGACCTCCTTTTAATAGAGAACCGGACCAAAGCATTAGCACTTAGTGAATACATGAACTCCTCAAACTACGGTAATCACCGGAAAGAATCCCAGTTATTGTCACCCTGGGGGATGCGGATCATAACTCGTAATAGGTGTCTACAACTTGCAAGATAGGATCAAGAACACATATACATTCATGAAAACATAATAGGTTCAGATCTGAAATCATGGCACTTGGGCCCTAGTGACAAGCATTAAGCATAGCAAAGTCATAGCAACATCAATCTCAGAACATAGTGGATACTAGGGATCAAACCCTAACAAAAGTAACTCGATTACATGGTAAATCTCATCCAACCCCTCACCGTCCAGCAAGCCAACAATGGGATTACTCACGAACGGTGGAGAGCATCATGAAATTGGTGATGAAGGATGGTTGGTGATGACAACGGCGTCGCTTTCCCCTCTCCGTAGCCAAAAACGGGGTTGGAAATATGCCCTAGAGGCAATAATAAATTGGTTATTATTATATTTCCTTGTTCATGATAATCGTTTATTATCCATGCTATAATTGTATTGATTGGAAACTCAAATACATGTGTGGGTACATAGACAACACTGTGTCCCTAGTATGCCTCTAGTTAACTAGTTCGTTGATCAAAGATGGTCAAGGTTTCCTGGCCATAGACATGAGATGTCATTTGATAACAGGATCACATCATTAGGAGAATGATGTGATGGACAAGACGCAAACTATAAACATAGCATATGATCGTGTCAGTTTATTGCTATAGTTTTCTTCATGTCAAGTATCTGTTCCTATGACCATGAGATCATGCAACTCACTGACACCGGAGGAATACCTTGTGTGTATCAAACATCACAACATAACTGGGTGACTATAAAGATGCTCTACAGGTATCTCCGAGGGTGTCTGTTGAGTGGGCATGGATCAAGACTGGGATTTGTTACTCCGTGTGACGGAGAGGTATCTCAGGGCCCACTCGGTAATACAACATCACAATAAGCCTTGCAAGCAATGTGACTAAGTGTTAGCCACGGGATCTTGTATTACAGAACGAGTAAAGAGACTTGCACTACTGGAATCAGGGACTTTGCCATCTGCCAGCTCTTTGCCGTCTGCTGGCAGATGGCAAAGAGGCTCTTTGCCGTCCGCTTTTATAAAGCAGACGGCAAAGAACTTATTGATGGCAAAGAGGCTCTTTGCCATCTGCACTTCTTTGCCGTCTGCTGGCAGATGGCAAAGAGTTCTTTGCCGTCTGCCAGCAGACGGCAAAGACCAAAGTGGGGCCCACGGGGCCCTGCGTTGGCTAGGTCACACGGGCCACTTCTTTGCCGTCTGCTGGCAGACGGCAAAGAACTCTTTGCCGTCTACCAGCAGACGGCAAAGAGGTGAGGGGGGCCCACAGTGTAACGGCGGGGACGGGCTAACGGCCCCCCTCTTTGCCGTCTGCTGGCAGACGGCAAAGAATTCTTTGCCGTCTGCCAGCAGACGGCAAAGAGGGGGGCTTAATTTTCGCCCCCCGCGCCCAAACCCCCTCTCTCTCTCTCACATCTCTCTCTCTCTCTCTCTGCGCGCCGCCGCCGCCCCCTCCCCGCCGACCCCCTCCTCCCCGCCGACCCCCGCCGCCCCCCTCCTCCCCGCCGCCGCCCCCTCCCCTCCTCCACAGCGCCGCCGCCGCCCCCTCCCCTCCTCCACAGTGCCGCCGCCGCCCCCTTCCCTCCTCCACAGCGCCGCCGCCGCCCCCTCCCCGCCGACCCCCTCCTCCCCGCCGACCCCCTCCTCCCCGCCGACCGCCGCCGCCCCCTCCTCCCCGCCGAACGCCGCCGCCCCCCTCCTCCCCAGCGCCGCCGCCTCGACCACCCTCCGGTGAGCTCCACCATTCCCCCCCTTTTTTGTTTTTTTCCTGTTTTTTTTTCTGTTTTTATTAGTTCATTTAGTTAGTTTATATTAGTTAGTTATTAGTTCATATTAGTTAGTTTTTATTAGGTAGAAAAAACTTAGATAGAAAAGAAGAAAAGAAAAAACCTAGAAGAAAAAAAAGAAGAAAAGAAGAAGAAAAAAAAGGAAAAAGAAAAAAGAAAAAGAACAAAAAATAATAATAATAAGAAGAAACAGAAGAAGAGGAGGAGGAGAAGAAAAAAGAAGAAGAAGAAGAAGAAAAAAAGAGGAGAGGAGGAGAAGAAGAAGAGGAAAAAAGGAAAGGAAGAAGAAGAAGAGGAGGAGGAGGAGAAGAAAAAAGAAGAAGAGGAAGAAGAAGAAGAAAAAAGAGGAGAGGAGGAGAAGAAGAAGAGGAAAAAGGAAAGGAGGAAGAAGAAGAAGAAGGAAAAAAAAGGAAGAAAAGGAAGAAAAGAAAGAAGAGGAAGAAGAGGAAGAAGAAGAAAAGAAAAAAAGAGGAAAAACCCCGACCCCGACACGGCACCTCGACCCCGACCCCAACCCGACAACGACCCGACACGCCGACCCCGACACCCCGACCTCGATCCCGACCCCGACACGGCACCTCGACCCCGACCCCAACCCGACAACGACCCGACACGCTGACCCCGACACCCCGACCTCGATCCCGACCCCGACACGGCACCTCGACCCCGACCCCAACCCGACAACGACCCGACACGCCGACCCCGACACCCCGACCTCGATCCCGACCCCGACACGGCACCCCGACCCCGACCCGACACCCCGACACCGACACGGCACCCCGACCCCGACACGACACCCCGACCCCGACACCCCTAACACCCCGACACCACGACACCCAGACACGACACCCCCCGACACCCCGACACCGACACGACACCCCGACCCCGACAACCCGACACCACGACACCCAGACACGACACCCCCCGACACCCCGACCCCGACACGACACCCCGACACCACGACACCCCGACACCACGCCACCCAGACACGACAGCCCTGACCCCCGACACATCTTCGGCCTCCTGTTGACCAAAAAGGTGCTCTTCGGCCTTCCAGAGGCCGACGGGGTCATATATTTGTGAATTATGAGTTAGGAAGTATATTTCCCGATTTTGTTAAGAAAAACATCATATATATTTGTGTTGATCGGGTGGATTTAAATGTGCAGTTCTTTCGGGGCTGCGAGGGTCTGGTGTTCGACGACCTCCCCGTGCGTTCGATGAGCTCCGCCCCTGCGTTCGTGGGTGAGCACAAATGACATCTCCTCCTCCCCCCTTCATTTGCTCTGTTCCGGTCTTCGTGCCGATGAAACTTGCTAGCTATAGGTGTCAATCATCAGTATGCGTGACCACTATGCGTCTCTCGTTCGAAAGGGTTACATCTATAAATATGCATGCATTTGCATATTTATAACCATGATTCTTTCGAATTGTCCAACGTTATCCATGGACAGCCCGAGTATGTGTAGATTGGGTTCGTTTTCCCATATGCTCTGCTCCGGATCCGATGCAGAATTTCGTCAGTGCCTCCCTGTTGTTCTCCGGGTACACATCCTCTCTGCTTATTGCCGAGACGTGTATCAGGAGAACAGCGGGGAGGTGCTGCCGAAATTTTGCGTCGGATCCGGAGCAGAGCATGGGAAAACGAACCCAATCTACACATACTCGGGTGGGATTAGGACCTATCTTTACCTACTAGCGTCTAGGTTGCATGGACGTAATAAAACTGACAAACTCTATTAACTGATGAATATGGTTTGCTGAATTATGTATATATTTCTTGTGTGTCCAGTAGCTAGGCAAGATGAGTGATCGTGCGTGGATGTACACCGGTCACACTAGTCAGAAAGACATGACCCATGAATGGCTAAGAAAAAGCAAGGGGTTTGTGAGAGCCGCATTTGCAAATGGACAGGAAACAAACTGGTGCCCTTGTGTCCGGTGCGACAACCATAAAAAGTGGACACGGGATGAAATGGGTAAACACTTGCAGAAGTGGGGTTTTACGACTGATTATACGGTGTGGAGATTTCATGGTGAGTCTGCCCAACGTGCCAGAGCTGAGGTGGTTCGTCGTCGCACCGACGAGCATGGTACCGGGATCGAAGACATGGTGCAAGACTTTGATGATGCTCGGGATTCGGATGATGAGATGGAGGAATCTGCAAAGGCCTTCTATGAAATGTTGGAGTCTTCAAAACGTCCTCTCCACGAGCACACTGAGCTTTGTCAGCTGGATGTCATCGCGCAAGTAATGGCTCTCAAGGCTCAGTTCAACCTGGGCAGAGAATGCTACGACGCGATGATGACGATATTTGGACGCTTTCTACCCAAAGGCCATGTATTGCCAGCAAACCTGTACCAGTCGGACAAAATCCTACGTGCGCTTAAGATGCCCTATGAGAAGATAGATGCCTGTGAGAATGGATGTGCCTTATTTAGGCTTGAGTATGCGGGCTTCAACTATTGTCCCATTTGCAAGTCTTCCAGGTATGTTGTGGTAGACAACGGTATGGGTGAGAAGAGTCAGACCAAAATCCCAGTTAATGTTCTTCGGTATATGCCAATCATACCAAGACTTCAACGTCTTTTCATGGTCGAAGAGACGGCCAGACAGATGACGTGGCATAAATTGGGCAAAAGAACCGAACTAGATGCAGATGGGAATCCGATGTTGGGACACACTTCAGACGCTTTTGCGTGGAAGCACTTCGATGCTTTACATAAGGACAAAGCGGCAGATCCAAGGCATCCTCGAGTCGCCATCAGCACGGATGGGTTCCAAGTGTTTGGTATGACGGCAACCCAATACAGTTGCTGGCCTGTATTTGTCATTCCACTCAATCTCCCCCCCGGAGAGATTATGAAAAGAAAGAACATTTTCTTGACGTTGATAATTCCAGGGCCCAACTACCCGGGGAAGAATATGAATGTGTACATGCAGCCGCTTAAGGATGAATTGCAAGAAGCTTGGGATAATGGGATCAAGACATATGACGCCGCTACAAAACAAAACTTCAAAATGCATGTGTGGTACATGTACTCGACGCATGACTTGCCGGCGTATGCGCTATTCGTTGGCTGGTGTGTGCATGGAAGGTTCCCGTGCCCCACATGCAAGGCAGCTTGTGAGGTACAGAGACGAGGGGAAGGCGAGGAAAGGGCCGGAGTTTAACCCGAGCCAGCAACCTCTTGATCCAGAGCTGGTGATGATATCTGGTGGCGGGAGGCACCATGGCTTGTTAGCCATTGGGGATGGACTGATACGTTGTACTAGCACTCTCCCGCAGATCAAGAAGCGCCAGACCAGCTCCGATCCTGAGATAAGGCCTCGTGCACGGCCAATGGAGCTCGAATTCCAGGTTAGTTATACGGACTCAGATACCTTTCCTCCATTACATTGTGTGTGCGGCCGTCGATGATTACAATGCTAACGAGTGGTGTTGCAGGCTGCTATTGAGGCAGAGAGAGCGAAGACCCAGGCTGCTCTTGAGGAAGCAGAAGCGAGGACCCAAGCGCTTCTAGAGGAAGAGAGACGGCAGGCGGCGGCGAGGGAGAGGGAGGCGGAGGAGAGGACGGCTAAGCTATTGGAGGAGGAGAGGAACCGGAACGAGGCGGGTCAACGGGCCCTATACGAGCTCTTCGTGGTAAGTTTCTTCTGCATATTAGCCAAATCATGCACGTAATGTTCCTTTCATTACTAACTAATATGACTGACTCGAGAAAACCAAATGTGCAGAGCATGTGCGAAAAGAATGGCACGACCCCTCCGCCGATGCCAGTCATTGCTCCGGCGGGCACGGTGAGTTTCATTTGAATGGTCATTAGTTACTAGTCTTCACATTTGAGTTGCATCATGCTAACGATACACTGCAAATGATCTTTGGTGCAGCATAACTCCCGACAAGCATCGACCGATGCTTCTCCGTCTGCCACTGGCGCGACCGGTCCTTCACCTACATCTAAGTGATGACGGTAAGTTTTCCCAAGTGTTTAGCTTAACAAAATGACTCAATATGCTTAGCTAGCTAAAAAATGACATAACAACATTAATTAGCTCCAAAATGACCTATTTAACCTAGGATAGCTCTAAAATGACGTATACTTAGCATTTATTTCTCCAAAAATGGATTTATATGCTTAGCTAGCTCAAAAATGACATAATAACCTTAATTAGCTCTCAAATGACCCATTTAACCTAGGATAGCTCTAAAATGACGTATACTTAGCATTTATTCCTCCAAAATGACTTAATATGCTTAGCTAGCTCAAAAAGAACATAACAACCTTAATTAGCTCCAAAATGACCTATTTAGCTCCAAAATGACTTAATATGCTCCAAAATGACCTATTTAGCTCCAAAATGACTTAATATGACCTATTTAGCTCCTCCTTCTCCTTCTTCTTCTCCTTCTTCTCCTTCTTCTTCTCCTTCTTCTCCTTCTTCTCCTTCTTCTTCTTCTTCTTCTTCTTCTTCTTCTCCTCTATTCCTTCTTCTTCTTCTTCTTCTTCTTCTTCTTTCTTCTTCTCCTTCTTCTTCTTCTTCTTCTTTCTTCTTCTCCTTCTTCTTCTTCTTCTTCTTCCTCTTCCTCTTCCTCTTCCTCTTATTCCTCTTCTCCTCCTCCTCCTCCTCCTCCTCCTCCTTCTCCTCCTTCTTCTTCCTCTTCTTCTCCTTCTCCTTCTCCTTCTCCTTCTCCTTCTCCTTCTCCTTCTCCTTCTCCTTCTTCTTCTTCTTCTTCTTCTTCTTCTTCTTCTTCTTCCTCTTCTTCTTCTTCCTCTTCTCCTTCTCCTTCTCCTTCTCCTTCTCCTCCTCCTCCTTCTTCTCCTTCTCCTTCTCCTTCTCCTTCTCCTTCTTCTTCTTCTCCTTCTTCTTCTTCTTTTTCTTCTTTTTCTTCTTTTTCTTATTCTTCTTCTAGTCTTCTTCTTCTTCCTCTTCTTCTTCTCCTTCTTCTTCTTTTTCTTCCTCTTCTTCTCCTCTTCTTCTTCTTCTTCTAGTCTTCTCCTTCTCCTTCTCCTTCTCCTTCTTCTCCTTCTTCTTCCTCTTCTTCTTCTTCCTCTTCTTCTTCTTCTTCTTCTTCTTTTTCTTCTTTTTCTTCTTTTTCTTCTTCTTCTTCTAGTCTTCTTCTTCTTCTTCTTCTTCTTCTTCTTCTTCTTCTTCTTCTTCTTCTTCTTCTTCTTTTTCTTCCTCTTCTTCTAGTCTTCTTCTTCTTCTTCTAATTTCTTACTCCCATTTTTGCAGGTTTGATTCACTTCATGGAAGGGCAGAATGCTACTGTTTACATATTAGATGTTTGTGAAACTATGTATATATGAATTGGATGTGTGATGTTTGATGACGATGGTGAAACTATGTTTGATGTTTGAAACTACGTTTGATGTATGATGTTTGATGTTTGAAACTATGTGATTCTGAATATATATATATATGTGTTTGAATATCTGTGAAAATGAATTGATATAACAAAAAACAGAAAAAACAGGGGCTATATAGCCACTTTGCCGTCTGCTAGCAGACGGCAAAGCTCTTTGCCGTCTGCTGGCAGACGGCAAAGAGGCCACGTGGCAGCAGCCTGTACAAACTGGGCTGGCCTATGTGGCCTCTTTGCCGTCTGCTGGCAGACGGCAAAGAAGGAAAGTTCTTTGCCGTCTGCCAGCAGACGGCAAAGAGCCTGCCTGGCCCAGCTGAAGCCTGACGTCAGCTGACGTCATCTACAGCTCTTTGCCGTCTGCTGGCAGACGGCAAAGAAGGAAAGTTCTTTGCCGTCTGCCGGCAGACGGCAAAGAGCGCCGTTAGCCACCTAACGGGGATGGAACCTTTTCTGTGCCATCCACGCTCTTTGCCGTCTGCTGGCAGACGGCAAAGAAGGAAAGTCCTTTGCCGTCTGCCAGCAGACGGCAAAGCCGCCTTTGCCGGCAGCCGTTCGGCCGGAGTGTTTGCCATCTGCTGGCTGACGGCAAAGCCTTTGCCGTCCGCCAAGCATGCCTTTGCCGTCTGCTATGGCAGACGGCAAAGAAGCTGATTCCAGTAGTGTTGCCGGTAATGAGATTGAACTAGGTATAGAGATACCGACGACCGAATCTCGGGCAAGTAACATACCGAAGAACAAAGGGAACAGCGTACGGGATTAACTGAATCCTTGACATAGAGGTTCAACCGATAAAGATCTTCGTAGAATATGTAGGAACCAATATGGGCATCCAGGTCCCGCTATTCGTTATTGACCGTAGAGGTGTCTTGGTCATGTCTACATAGTTCTCGAACCCGCAGGGTCTGCACACTTAAGGTTCGGTGACGTCTCGGTATAGTAGAGTTATGTATGGTGGTGACCGAAGGTTGTTCGGAGTTCCGGATGAGATCCTGGACGTCACGAGGAGCTCCGGAATGGTCCGGAGGTAAAGATTGATATATAGGAAGTCCTGTTTTGGTCACCGGAAAAGTTTCGGGTATTTCGGTAGTGTACCGGGAGTGCCGGGAGGGGTACCGGGGACCATCGGGAGGGGTGTCTCGACCCAAAGGACCTCATGGGCTGTGGGAGGAGTCAAACCAGCCCCTAGTGGGCTGGCCTAACCCCCCCGCCCCCACTAGGGCCCATGTGGCTTTGGGTGGAAAAAATCCAAAGGAGGAAAGGTGGAAAGGGTTTCCAAGTGGAGAGGAGGAATCCTACTCCTAATAGGATTGGAGTAGGACTCCTCCACCTCCAATTTCGGCCAAACCTTGAGGGTTTGAGGCTGCCTCCTCCCCTCCCTCCCTCCTATATATACTAGAGGATTTAGAGGGAAGAGCTAACCCTAATTGCCACGTGCTCCCTCTACTTCATCTAGATCGATTTCTCCTCTAGTCTAGTTTCAGCGGTGCTTAGGCGAAGCCCTGCCGGAATTGTTCCACCACCATCGCCGCCGCGCCTTCGCGCCGCCGGAGAACTCTTCTACCTCTCCGCTCCCTCTTGCTGGATCAAGAAGGCGGAGATCGTCATCGAGCTGTACGTGTGCTGAACGCGGAGGTGCCGTCCGTTCGGCGCTAGATCGGAAGGACCGTGATCAGGATCGCGAGACGACGGATCGTGATGGGATCATGGGACGGATCGAGATTGGATCACAAGATGGATCGTGATGGGATCGCGGGACACTCGGCGATTTGGATCGCGAAGACGTTCGACTACATCAACCGCGTTTCTTAACGCTTCCCGCTTAGCGATCTACAAGGGTATGTAGATCCACTCTCCCTCTCGTAGATGCTCTTCACCATGGATACATCTTGCGTGTGCGTAGGAATTTTTTTTGTTTCCCATGCAACGTTCCCCAACAAACGGACCCCCGATCTTCCCTCCCGAGGAAGAACAGGAGGTGGCGGCGGCTCCGTATCGTAAAACGCGATGAACTCTTCCCCTTGATTTTTTTCTTCGCGAATAGGAATATATAGAGTTGGAAACGAGGTCGGAGGAGCTCCAGGGGGCCCACAAGACAGGGGGGCATGCCCTAGGGGGGGGGCGCCCCCCTGGCTTGTGGCCAGGTGGTGGACCCCTTCCGGTTGATTCTTTCGCCAGTATTTTTTATTAATTCCAAAAATATTCTCCGTAAATTTTTAGGTCAATCCGAGAACATTTATTTCTACACAAAAATAACACCAAGGCAATTCAGCTGAAAACAGCGTCAGTCCGGGTTAGTTCCATTCAAATCCTGCAAATTAGAGTCCAAAACAAGGGCAAAAGAGTTTGGAAAAGTAGATACGATGGAGACATATCAGCATGATATGTATTGTTGGAAATATGCCCTAGAGGCAATTAATAAAGTGTTTATTATCATATTTCTCCGTTCATGATAATGGTTTATTATTCATGCTAGAATTGTATTGACCGGAAACTTAATACATGTGTGAATATTTAAACGAATAATGTGTCCCTAGTATGCCTCTACTAGACTAGCTCGTTGATCAAAGATGGTTATAGTTTCCTAACAATAGACATGAGTTGTCATTTGATAATGGGATCACATCAATAGGAGAATGATGTGATGGACTTGACCCAACCGTTAGCATAGCATATGATCGTTCAGTTTATTGCTACTGCTTTCACTATGTCAAATACATGTTCCTCTGACCATGAGATCATGCAACTCCCGGATACCGTAGGAATACTTTGAGTGTATCAAACGTCACAACGTAACTGGGTGATTATAAAGGTGCACTACAGGTATCTCCGAAAATGTTTGTTGAGTTGGCATGGATCAAGATTGGGATTTGTCATTCCGACTATCGGAAAGGTATCTCTGGGCCCTCTCGGTAATACAGCATCACAGAAGCCTTGCAAGCACCGTGACTAAAGAGTTAGTTGCAAGATGACGTATTACGGAACGAGTAAAGAGACTTGCCGGTAATGAGATTGAACTAGGTATCGAGATACCGACGATCGAATCTCGGGAAAGTAACATACCGCCGGACAAAGGGAACAACGTATGTTGTCATATGAGGTTCACTGATAAAGACCTTCGTGGAATATGTAGGAACCAATATGAGCATCCAGGTTCCGCTGTTGGTTATTGACCGGAGAGTCGTCTCGGTCATGTCTACACATTCCTGAACCCGTAGGGTCCGCACACTTAAGGTTCGATGACGATATAGTATTATATGAGTTATGTGATTGGTGACCGAATGTTGTTCGGAGTCCCGGATGAGATCACGGACATGACGAGGAGTCTCAGAATGTCCGAGAGGTAAAGATTGATATATTGGAAGGTGGTATTCGGATATCGGAATAGTTCCAAGTGATCCGGGTAAATATCGGAGTGCCGGAGGGTTACCGGAACCCCCCGGGGAAGTAATGGGCCTACATGGGCCATACGGGAAAGAAGAGGCAGCCCACTAGGGGTGGCTGCGCCTCCCTCCCATGGGAAGTCCGAATTAGACTAGGGGAGGGGGCGCAACTCCCTTTCCTTCTCCTCTTCTCTCTCCCTTCCTTCTTCCCCCTCTTGAGAAGGAATCCTACTAGGACTAGGAGTCCTAGAAGGACTCCTCTCCCCATGGCGCGCCCGACCTAGGGCCGGCGACCTCCTCCTCTCCTCCTTTATATACAGGGGCAGGAGGCACCCCAAAGGCACGACAATTGTTCTCTTAGCCGTGTGCGGTGCCCCCCTCCACAGTTTACCACCCCGGTCATATTTTCGGAGAGATTAGGCGAAGCCCTGCCGGAATCACTTCACCGTCACCGTCGCCACGCCGTCGTGCTGACGGAACTCATCGACTACCTCGACATCTTGCTGGATCAAGAAGGCGAGGAACGTCACCGAGCTGCACGTGTGTAGAACTCAGAGGTGCCGTACGTTCGGTACTCGATCGGTGGATCCCGAAGGAAGTTCGACTACATCGACCACGTCGTGAGACGCTTCCGCTAACGGTCTACGAGGGTATGTAGACACACTCTCCCCTCTCGTAGCGATGCATCTCCATGGATAGATCTTGCGTGAGCGTAGGAAATTTTTGAAATTCATGCTCCATTCCCCAACAGTGGCATCCGAGCCAGGTCTATGCGTAGATGTCATTTGCACGAGTAGAACACAAGTGAGTTGTGGGCGTGGGTGTATACATATTTCTTGCCATTACGAGTTGTTACTTGATTCGTCAGTATTGTGAGATGAAGCAGCCCGGACCGACATTACGCGTACGCTTACGCGAGACAAGTTTCACCGCTACGTGCACTCGTTGCATAAAGGTGACTGGCGGGTGTCTGTCTCTCTCACTTTAGTTGAATCGGTTTCAATGAAGAGGGTTCTTTTAGAAAATCAAAAAGCAATCACTACACCACGTTGTGGTTTTGCGTAGGTAAGAACGGTTCTTGCAAACCCGTAGCAGCCACGTAAAACTTGCAACAACAAAGTAGAGGACGTCTAACTTGTTTTTGCAGGGTATGTTGGTGATGTGATATGGCCAAGACATGATGTGATATAACTTGTTGTATGAGATGATCATGTTTTGTAAGTTATCAGGCAACCGACAGGATCCTTATGTGTTGGAAATATGCCCTAGAGGCAATAATAAATTAGTTATTATTATATTTCCTTGTTCATGATAATCGTTTATTATCCATGCTATAATTGTATTGATTGGAAACTCAAATACATGTGTGGGTACATAGACAACACTGTGTCCCTAGTAAGCCTCTAGTTGACTAGCTCGTTGATCAAAAGATGGTGAAGGTTTCCTAGCCATGGACATAAGATGTCATTTGATAATGGGATCACATCATTAGAAGAATGATGTGATGGACAAGACCCAAACTACGAACGTAGCATATGATCGTGTCAGTTTATTGCTATTGTTTTCTGCATGTCAAGTATCTGTTCCTATGACCATGAGATCATGCAACTCCCTGACATCGGAGGAGTACCTTGTGTGTATCAAACGTCGCAACGTAACTGGGTGACTATAAAGGTGCTCTACAGGTATCTCCGAGGGTGTCTGTTGGGTTGGCATGGATCAAGACTGGGATTTGTTACTCCGTGTGACGGAGAGGTATCTCAGGGCCCACTCGGTAATACAACATCACAATGAGCCTTGCAAGCAATGTGACTAAAGTGTTAGCCACGAGATCTTGTATTACAGAACGAGTAAAGAGACTTGCCGGTAACGAGATTGAACTAGGTATAGAGATACCGACGATCGAATCTCGGGCAAGTAACATACCGAAGAACAAAGGGAACAGCATACGGGATTAACTGAATCCTTGACATAGAGGTTCGACCGATAAAGATCTTCGTAGAATATGTAGGAGCCAATATGGGCATCCAGGTCCCGCTCTTGGTTATTGATCGTAGAGGTGTCTCGGTCATGTCTACATAGTTCTCGAACCCGCAGGGTCTACACACTTAACGTTTGGTGACGATTAGTATAGTTGAGTTATTTTGTTGGTGACCGAAGGTTGTTCGGAGTCCCGTATAAGATCCCGGACATGACGAGGATCTCCGGAAGAGTCAGGAGGTAAAGATTGATATATGTGATAATAGTGTTGTGATCTTCGGAAGGGTTCCGGAATTCACCGGAAGAGGTTCCGGATGTTTACCGAAGAGTTCGGGTGCAGCAACACTTTATATGAGCTAAAGGGGTAAAGCCCACGAGGTATTGGAAAGTGCAAAAGGAAGTTTTGCTGCTGCCTTAAGCGGTACTACCGCTCGTAAGGCAGTACTACCGCGTAAGCGGTACTACCGCTTGTGTGAAGCGGTACTACCGCATAAGCGGTACTACCGCTTGTGTGAAGCGGTACTACCGCTCAAGCAGTACTACCGCTCGTGAGCGGTACTACCGCTTGTGCGCGGCACTGCAGGGATCCGAGTTGGACTCTTTTCCTGCGGGCCAAACCGACCTTGTGCGGGCAAAACCGACCTGGAGGAGGCTTTTACTCCAAGTTTAGACCCCAAGGCTCAACATATAAATAGAGGGGCAGGGCTAGCACACGGGACACATCAAGATTTCCCAAGCCATGTGTCGGCAACCCTAAACCCTCTAGTTCTCCCGTCATAATCTCCGTAGTGCTTGGCGAAGCCCTGTAAAGATTGTTCCTCACCACCATCACCACGCCGTCGTGCTGCCGGAACTCATCTACTACTTCATCATCACTCGCTAGATCGAGGAGGTGAAGGCGTCATCAAGCCGTACGTGTGTTGAACGCGGAGGTGCCGTCTGTTCGGCCCTAGTTCGTGATCGGATCGAGGGACGACTTGCGATTTGGATCGCGGAGACGTTCGACTACATCAACCGCGTTTCTTAATGCTTCCGCTTAGCGATCTACAAGGGTATGTAGATTCACTCTCCCTCTCGTAGATGCTCATCACCATGGATAGATCTTGTGTGTGCGTAGGAAAATTTTTGTTTCCCATGCAACGTTCCCCAACAGTGGCATCAGACCTAGGTCTATGCGTAGATGAGATATCGAGTAGAACACAAACGAGTTGTGGGCGTGGGTGTATACATATTGCTTGCCGTTACTAGTTGATACTTGATTCGGCGGTATTGTGAGATGAAGCGGCCCGGACCAACATTACTCGTACGCTTACGAGAGACCGGTTCCTTCAACTGACATGAAACTTCGTTGCATAAAGATGGCTAGCGGGTGGCTGTCTCTCTCACTTTAGTTGAATCGATTTCAATGAAGAGGGTTCTTTTAGAAGATCAAAAAGCAATCACTACACCACGTTGTGGTTTTGCGTAGGTAAGAACGGTTCTTGCAAACCCGTAGCAGCCACGTAAAACTTGCAACAACAATTAGAGGACGTCTAACTTGTTTTTGCAGGGTATGTTGTGATGTGATATGGCCAAGTACATGATGAGATATATGTGATGTATGAGATGATCATGTGTTGTATAGAATATCACGACTTGCATGTCGATGAGTACGGCAACTGGCAGGAGCCATAGAGTTGTCTTTAATTATTTTCGCCGTTTTGCTTTTCTTTATCGCTATGAGTTAGCAATAGTCGTGGAAGCAACAGTCGGCGCGACAACCTCATGGCGACACGTTGATGGAGATCAAGATGATGGAGATCATGGTGTCATGCCAGTGACGATGGAGATCATGCCGGTGCTTTGGAGATGGAGATCAAAAGCACAAGTTCATGGCCATATCATGTCACTTATGATTTGCATGTGATGTTAATCCTTTTATACATCTTATTTTGCTTAGGACGACGGTAGCATTATAAGGTGATCCCTCACTTAAATTTCAAGATAAAATTGTGTTCTCCCCGAGTGTGCACCGTTGCGAAAGTTCGTCGTTTCGAGACACCACGTGATGATCAGGTGTGATAGACTCTACGTTCACATACAACGGGTGCAAGCCAGTGTTGCACAAGCGGAACACTCGGGTTAAACTTGACGAGCCTAGCATGTACAGACATGGCCTCGGAACACAAGAGACCGAAAGGTCGAACATGAGTCATATAGTAGATATGATCAACATGAAGATGTTCACCATTGAAACCACCTCAACTCACGTGATGATCGGACTTGAGTTGGTGTATTTGGATCATGTTACACTCGAATGATCGGAGGGATGTCAATTTGAGTGGGAGTTTTTAAGTAATATGATTAACTAAACTCATTATCTAGAACAATAGTCTAAGTTGTCTTTGCTATATTTATGTTGTAGATCATGGCTCGCGCAGTAGCACCCCTGAATTTTAATGCGTTCCTAGAGAAAGCTAAGTTGAAAGATGATGGAAGTAACTTTGTGGACTGGGCCCGTAATCTAAGGATTATCCTTACGGCTTCCCAGAAGGCTTATGTCCTTGATGCACCGCTTGGTGATCCACCCGCTCCAGTTGAGTCTCTAGACGTTGTGAACGCCTGGCAGGCTCGTTCTGAAGATTACTCAATAGTTCAATGTGCAATATTGTATGGCTTAGAACCGGGACTTCAAAGACGTTTTGAACGTCATGGAGCATATGAGATGTTCCAGGAGTTGAAGTTTATCTTTCAGAAGAATGCCCGGATCGAGATTTATGAGATCTCCGATAAGTTCTATGCTTGCAAGATGGAGGAGAACGGGTCTATCAGTGATCACGTACTCAGAATGTCTGGGTACTCCACCCGTCTGGCTGAATTGGGGATGCCCCTTCCGCCAGAGGCTGTCACGACAGAGTTCTTCAATCATTGCCACCTAGCTACAAGAGCTTCGTGTTGAACTATAACATGCACGGGATGAACAAGTCAGTCGCCGAGCTGTTTGCGATGCGGAAAGCCGCTGAGTCTGAAATTCAGAAGGAGCATCAAGTGTTGATGGTCAATAAAACCACTAGTTTCAAGAAAAATGGCAAGGGTAAGAAGGGTAACTCCAAGAAGAGTGGCAAAGCAGTTGCTCCTCTCGTGAAGAAACCCAAGGCTGGACCCAAACCAGAAACTGTGTGCTTTCATTACAAGGGAACTAGACACTGGAAGCGGAACTGCCCCAAGTATTTGGCTGACAAGAAGGCGGCCAACAACAAACAAGGTATATATGCTATACATGTTATTGATGTGTACCTTACCAACTCTTGTTGTAGTGCCTGGGTATTTCATACCGGTGCGGTTGCTCATATTTGCAACTCAAAACAGGAACTGCGGAATAGACGGAGGCTGGCAAAGGACGAAGTGACGATGCGCGTGGGAAATGGTTCCAAGGTTGATGTGACCACCGTCGGCACGCTCGCTCTTCGATTACCATCGGGATTAGGGATGAACCTGAATAATTGTTATTTAGTGCCTGCGTTAAGCATGAACATTATATCTGGATCTTGTTTATTGCGAGACGGTTACTCATTTAAATCAGAGAATAATGGTTGTTCTATTTATATGAGTAATATCTTTTATGGTCATGCACCCAATGTGAGGGGTTTATTCTTATTGAATCTCGATAGTAATGATACACATGTTCATAACATTGATGCCAAAAGATGTAGAATTGATAATGATAATACCACTTTCTTGTGGCACTGCAGTTTAGGTCATATTGGCATAAAACGCATGAGGAAGCTCCATGCTGATGGACTTTTGGAGTCACTTGATTTTGAATCACTTGACACATGTGAGCCATGCCTCATGGGCAGGATGACTAAAACGCCGTTCTCTGGAACAATGGAACGGGCAAGTGACTTATTGCAAATCATACATACTGATGTATGCGGTCCGATGAGCATTGAGGCGCGCGGTGGTTATCGTTACTTTCTCACCTTCACTGATGACTTAAGTAGATATGGGTATATTTACTTAATGAAACACAAGTCTGAAACATTTGAAAAGTTCAAACAATTTCAGAGTGAAGTTGAGAATCATCGTAACAAGAAGATTAAATTCCTACGATCTGATCGAGGAGGAGAATATCTGAGTTATGAGTTTGGCAGTCACCTAAGACAATGTGGAATTGTTTCACAACTAACACCGCCTGGAACACCACAGCGTAATGGTGTGTCCGAACGTCGTAATCGAACCTTATTGGATATGGTGCGATCTATGATGTCTCTTGCCGATTTGCCACTATCGTTTTGGGGTTATGCATTAGAGACAACTGCATTCACTTTAAATAGGGCACCATCGAAATCCTTTGAGACGACGCCATATGAACTTTGGTTTGGCAAGAAGCCAAAGCTGTCGTTTCTTAAAGTTTGGGGATGTGATGCTTATGTCAAAAAGCTTCAGCCTGAAAAGCTGGAACCCAAAGCGGAGAAATGCGTCTTCATAGGATACCCAAAAGAGACAGTTGGGTATACCTTCTACCTCAGATCCGAAGGCAAAGTGTTTGTCACTAAAAATGGAACATTTCTTGAGAAAGAGTTTCTCTCGAAAGAATTGAGTGGGAGGAAGATAGAACTTGATGAGGTTGTTGAACCTTTACTTCAACCTGAGAGTAGCGCAGCGCAGAAAGTTGTTTCTGTGGAGCCTACATCAGCTGAAGAGGAAGTTAATGATAATGATCATGAAGCTTTGTATCAAGTTACTATCGAACCTCGTAGGTCGACAAGGACGCGTACTGCTCCTGAGTGGTACGGCAACCCTGTCTTAGAGATCATGTTGTTGGACAACAATGAACCTACGAGCTATGGAGAAGCGATGATGGGCCCGGATTCCGAGAAGTGATGAGAGGCCATGAAATCCGAGATGGGATCCATGTATGAAAACAAAGTATGGACTTTGGAAGTATTACCTGAAGGGCGTAAGGCCATTCAGAACAAATGGATCTTTAAGAGGAAGACGGACGCGGACGGTAATGTCACCGTCTATAAAGCTCGACTTGTGGCAAAGGGTTTTTCACAAGTTCAAGGAGTTGACTACGATGAGACCTTCTCACCCGTAGCGATGCTTAAGTCCGTCAGAATCATGTTAGCAATAGCTGCCTTTTTCGATTATGAAATTTGGCAGATGGATGTCAAAACAGCGTTCCTTAACGGTTTCCTTAAGGAAGAGTTGTATATGATGCAACCAGAAGGTTTTGTCGATCCAGAGAATGCTGACAAAGTTTGCAAACTCCAGCGATCCATTTATGGACTGGTGCAAGCATCTCAGAGTTGGAATCTTCGCTTTGATGAGGTGATCAAAGCGTTCGAGTTTATACAAGTTTACGGAGAAGCTTGTATTTACAAGAAAGTGAGTGGGAGCTCTATAGCGTTTCTAATATTATATGTGGATGACATATTACTGATTGGAAACAATATAGAAATGTTGGAAAGCGTGAAGGAATATTTGAACAAGAGTTTTTCAATGAAGGACCTAGGAGAAGCTGCTTTCATATTAGGCATCAAGATCTATAGAGATAGATCGAGACGCTTAATAGGACTTTCACAAAGCACATACCTTGACAAAGTTTTGAAGAAGTTCAAAATGGATCAGTCCAAGAAGGGGTTCTTGCCTATATTGCAAGGTGTGAAGTTGAGTAAGACTCAATGCCCAGTGACTGCAGAAGATAGAGAAAAGATGAGTGTCGTCCCCTATGCCTCAGCCATAGGCTCTATCATGTATGCAATGCTGTGCACAAGACCCGATGTCAGCCTTGCCATAAGTATGGCCGGAAGGTTTCAAAGTGATCCAGGAGTGGAACACTGGACGGCGGTCAAGAATATCCTGAAGTACCTGAAAAGGACTAAAGACATGTTTATCGTTTATGGAGGTGATCAAGAGCTCGTCGTAAAGGGTTACGTCAATGCAAGCTTTGACACTGATCCGGATGACTCTAAGTCACAAACCGGATACGTATTTATTCTTAATGGGGGTGCGGTTAGCTGGTGCAGTTTCAAGCAAAGCGTGGTAGCTGATTCTACATGCGAAGCGGAGTACATTGCTGCCTCGGAGGCGGCGAAGGAAGGTGTCTGGATGAAGGAGTTCATGACAGATCTTGGAGTAGTGCGTAGTGCGCTTAACCCAATGACTCTGTTTTGCGATAATACTGGTGCCATTGCTCTAGCCAAGGAACCAAGATTTCACAAGAGGACCAGACACATAAAGCGACGTTTCAATTCCATCCGCGATTACATCAAGGAGGACGACATAAATATTTGCAAAGTACACACGGATCTGAATGTTGCAGATCCGATGACTAAACCTCTTCTAAGGGCTAAACATGAACAACACCAGAACGGCATGGGTGTTCGATTCATTACAATGTAAATCACATAGTGATGTGAACTAGATTATTGACTCTAGTGCAAGTGGGAGACTGTAGGAAATATGCCCTAGAGGCAATAATAAATTAGTTATTATTATATTTCCTTGTTCATGATAATATTTTATTATCCATGCTATAATTGTATTGATTGGAAACTCAAAAACATGTGTGGGTACATAGACAACACTGTGTCCCTAGTAAGCCTCTAGTTGACTAGCTCGTTGATCAAAAGATGGTGAAGGTTTCCTAGACATGGACATAAGATGTCATTTGATAATGGGATCACATCATTAGAAGAATGATGTGATGGACAAGAACCAAACTACGGACGTAGCATATGATCGTGTCAGTTTATTGCTATTGTTTTCTGCATGTCAAGTATCTGTTCCTATGACCATGAGATCATGCAACTCCCTGACATCGGAGGAGTACCTTGTGTGTATCAAACGTCGCAACGTAACTGCGTAACTATAAAGGTGCTCTACAGGTATCTCCGAGGGTGTCTGTTGGGTTGGCATGGATCAAGACTGGGATTTGTTACTCAGTGTGACGGAGAGGTATCTCAGGGCCCACTCGGTAATACAACATCACAATGAGCCTTGCAAGCAATGTGACTAAAGTGTTAGCCACGAGATCTTGTATTACAGAACGAGTAAAGAGACTTGCCGGTAACGAGATTGAACTAGGTATAGAGATACCAACGATCGAATCTCGGGCAAGTAACATACCGAAGAACAAAGGGAACAGCATACGGGATTAACTGAATCCTTGACATAGAGGTTCGACCGATAAAGATCTTCGTAGAATATGTAGGAGCCAATATGGGCATCCAGGTCCCGCTATTGGTTATTGATCGTAGAGGTGTCTCGGTCATGTCTACATAGTTCTCGAACCCGCAGGGTCTACACACTTAACGTTTGGTGACGATTAGTATAGTTGAGTTATTTTGTTGGTGACCGAAGGTTGTTCGGAGTCCAGGATAAGATCCCGGACATGACGAGGATCTCCGGAAGAGTCCGGAGGTAAAGATTGATATATGTGATAATAGTGTTGTGATCTTCGGAAGGGTTCCGGAATTCACCGAAAGAGGTTCCGGATGTTTACCGAAGAGTTCGGGTGCAACAACACTTTATATGAGCCAAAGGGGTAAAGCCCACGAGGTATTGGAAAGTGCAAAAGGAAGTTTTGCTGCTGCCTTAAGCGGTACTACCACTGGTAAGGCAGTACTACCGCGTAAGCGGTACTACCGCTTGTGTGAAGTGGTACTACCGCATAAGCGGTACTACCGCTTGTGTGAAGCGGTACTACCGCTTGTCCGCGGCACTGCAGGGATCCGAGTTGGACTCTTTCCCTGCGGGCCAAACCGACCTTGTGCGGGCAAAACCGACCTGGAGGAGGCTTTTACTCCATGTTTAGACCCCAAGGCTCAACATATAAATAGAGGGGCAGGGCTAGCACACGGGACACATCAAGATTTCCCAAGCCGTGTGTCGGCAACCCTAAACCCTCTAGTTCTCCCGTCATAATCTCCGTAGTGCTTGGCGAAGCCCTGCAGAGATTGTTCCTCACCACCATCACCACGCCGTCGTGCTGCCGGAACTCATCTACTACTTCATCATCACTCGCTGGATCGAGGAGGTGAAGGCGTCATCAAGCCGTACGTGTGTTGAACGCAGAGGTGCCGTCCGTTCGGCGCTAGTTCGTGATCGGATCGAGGGACGACTTGCAATTTGGATCGCGGAGACATTCGACTACATCAACCGTGTTTCTTAACGCTTCCGCTTAGCGATCTACAAGGGTATGTAGATTCACTCTCCCTCTCGTAGATGCTCATCACCATGGATAGATCTTGTGTGTGCGTAGGAAATTTTTTGTTTCCCATGCAACGTTCCCCAACATTATGGTTGTCTCTTTATTGTATGCAATGCCAACGCCATGTAATTGCTTTACTTTACCGCTATAAGTTAGCAGTAGTAGTAGTAGCAATAGCCGGCGAGACGACCACGATGCTACGATGGAGATCAAGGTGTCACGATGCTACGATGGAGATCAAGGTGTCAACCCGGTGACGATGGAGATCATGACGGTGCTTTGCTGATGGAGATCAAAAGCACAAGATGATGATGGCCATATCATGTCACATATACTGAATTGCATGTGATGTTAATCCTTTTATGCATCTTATTTTGCTTAGGATGACGGTAGCATTATAAGATGATCCCTTCACTAAATTTCAAGATAAGTGTTCTCCCCTAGTATGCACCGTTGCGAAGGTTCGACGCTTCTAAGCACCACGTGATGATCGGGTGTGATGGATTCTTTCGTTCGCATACAACGGGTGTAAGCCAGTTTTACACACGCAGAATACTTGGGTTAAACTTGACGAGCCTAGCATGTACAGACATGGCCTCGGAACACAAGAGACCGAAAGGTCGAACATGAGTCATATAGTAGATATGATCAACATGAAAGATGTTCACCATTCATAACTAATCCACCTCACGTGATGATCGGACGTGGTTTAGTTGATGTGGATCTTGTTACACTTAGACAACTTGAGGGATGTTAATCTAAGTCTGAGTTCTTAAGTAATTTTATTAATTGAACTTCAATTGTCATGAACATAGTCTTACTTGTCTTAGCAAATTTATGTTGTTGATCAATAGACCGCGCTGTAGTTCCCCTGTTTTTATTATGTTCCTAGAGAAAACGAAGTTGAAAGTTGATGGAAGCAACTATGCGGACTAGGTCCGTGATCTGAGGATTGTCCTCACTGCTGCACAGAAGGCTTATGTCCTTAATGCACCGCTCAGTGAAATACCCCTACGGCTTCGTCTGAGGACGTTATGAACGTCTGGCAGACAAGAAAAGATGACTACTCGATAGTTCAGTGCGCCATACTTTACGGCTTAGAACCGGAGCTCCAAATATGTTTTGAGCAACACGGAGCATATGAGATGTTCCAAGAGCTGAAAATTTGTTTTTCAAGCTCACACCCGGGTCGAGAGGTATGACACCTTCGACAAGTTCTATAGCTACAAGATGGAGGAGAACAACTCCGTTAGTGAGCATGTACTCAGAATGTCTGAGTAGTTCAAACACTTGAATCAAGTAGGAGTTAGACTTCCGAATAAAGTGGTGATTGATAGAGTTCTCTAGTCACTATCACTAAGCTACTAGATCTTCGTGATGAACTATAAACATGCAAGGGATAGAAGATCCTTAAGCTATTCGCGATGCTACAAGCTGCGGATGTAGAAATCAAAAAGGGAGCATCAAGTGTTGATGGTTAATAAGACCACTAGTTTCAAGAAGGGCAAGGGAAAGAAAAGGGAACTTCAAGAAGAACGGTAAAACAGTTGCCGCTCACGTGAAGGAACCCAAGGCTGAACCAAACCCGAGACTTAGTGCTCCCATTGCAAAGGGAAATGTCACAGGGAGCGGAACTTCCCCAAAGTAACTGGCAGATAATAAGACTGGCAATGTCAACAAAGATATTTGATATACATGTTATTGATATGTACCTTACTAGTACTCGTAGGAGCACCTGGGTATTTGATACTTGTTCAGTTGCTTACAACTTGAAACATGGAGCTTCGGAATGAACGAGGGCTAGCTAAGAACGAGGTGACGATGTGCATTGGAAGTGTCTCCGAGGTTGATGTGATCACCATCGCCACGCTCTCTCTACCTTCAGGATTAGTGATGAACCTAAATAATTGTTATTTGGTGCTTGCGTTAAGCATGAACATTATATCTGATAGTGTTTATTGCAAGACGGTTATTCAATTTCAGAGAATAATTGTTATTCTATTTATTTGGATAATATCATTGATGATCATGCACTTAAAATGAAAGGTTTATTGAATCTTGATCGTAGTAATACATATGTTCATAACACGAATGCCAAAAGATAATGATAGTACCACATATTTGTGGCACTGCCGCTTAGGTCATATCAGTGTTAAACACATGAAGAAACTCCATGCAGATGGGTTTTTGGAATCTCTTGATTATGAATCATTTGAGACATGTGAACCGTGCCTTATTGGCAAGATGACTAAAACTCCGTTCTCCGGAACAATGGAGTGAGCAACCAACTTATTGGAAATAATACATACCGATGTATGCGGTCTGATGAGTGTTGAGGCGCACGGTGGATATCGTTATGTTCTCACGTTCACTAATGATATGAGTAGATATGGTTATGTCTACTTGATGAAGCATAAATCTGAAACATTTGAAAAGTTCAAAGAATTTCAGAGTGAAGTAGAGAACCATCGTAACAAGAAAATAAAGTTCTTACGATCTGATCGCGGAGGAGAATATTTGAGTTACGAGTTTGGCAATCACTTAAGACAATGTGGAATTGTTTCACAGCTCACGCCACATGGAACACCACATTGTAATGGTGTGTCCGAACGTCGTAATCGTACTCTATTGGATATGGTGCGTTCTATGATATCGCTTACCTATTTGCCACTATCATTTTGGGGTTATGCATTAGAGACAGCTGCATTCAATTTAAACAAGGGCACTGTCTAAATCCGTTGAGATGACACCGTATGAACTGTGGTTTGCAAGAAACCTAAGATGTCGTTTCTGAAAGTTTGGGGATGCGAAGGTTATGTCAAAAGGCTTCAGCCAGATAAGCTCGAACCCAAAGCGGATAAGTGCGTCTTCATAGGATACCCAAAAGAGACCATTGGGTACACCTTCTACCACAGATCCGAAGGCAAAATTTTCGTTGCTAAAGAATGGATCCTTTCTAGAGAAGGAGCTTCTCTCGAAAGAAGTGAGTGGGAGGAAAGTAGAACTTGATGAGGTAATTGTACCTCCTCTGGATAGTAGTACTCCACAGAAAGAAATTTCTGTGACATCGACACAGACCAGAGAAGAAGTTAATGATGATGATCATGAAACTTCGGATCAAGTTGTTACTGAACTTCGAAGGTCAACCAGGACACGTTCCACACCAGAGTGGTACGGAAATCCAGTCTTGGAGGACATGTTGCTAGACAACGATGAACCTTCGAACTATGAAGAAGCGATGGCAAGCCCGGATTCCGACAAATGGCTTGAGGCCATGAAATCCGAGATTGGATCCATGTATGAGAACAAAGTGTGGACTTTGGTAGACTTGCCAGATGAATGGCGAGCTATTGAAAATAAATGGATCTTTAAGAAGATGACAGATGCTGATGGTAATATTACCGTCTATAAAGCTCGACTTGTTGCTAAAGGTTATCACTAAGTTCAAGGAGTTGACTACGATGAGACTTTCTCACCCATAGCGATGCTAAAGTCTGTCAGAATTATGTTAGCAATTGCCGCGTTTTATGATTATGAAATCTGGCAAATGGACGTCAAAACGGCATTCCTTTACGGATTTCTTAAGGAAGAATTGTATATGATACAGCCGGAAGGTTTTGTCGATCCTAAAGGTGCTAACAAAATATGCAAGCTCCAGCGATCCATCTATGGACTGGTGCAAGCATCTCGGAGCTGGAATACTCGCTTTGATGAAGTGATCAAAGCGTTTGGGTTTATACAAGTTTATGGAGAAACTTGTATTTACAAGAAAGTGAGTGGGAGCTCTATAGCATTTCTAATAGTATATGTGGATGACATATTGTTGATTGGAAATGATGTAGAATTTCTGGAAAGCATAAAGAATTGAAAGGAGGTTTTCAATAAAAACCTGTTTTTGAGTTATCCACAGATTGGGCATCGAGATCTATGGAGACAGATCAAAACGCCTGATAAAAGTTCACACATCTTGATGAGTTTTTTGAAGAAGTTCAAAATAGGATCAAGTCAAAGAAATGAGTTATTGCCTGGTGTGAAGTGGAGTAAGACTTGAAAATCTAGGTAAAGTTTGTTTTACATGTTAGGCATCAAAATCTATAGAGATAGATTGAGACGCCTCGTAGGACTTTCACGAAGCACATACCTTGACAAGATTTTGAAGAAGTTCAAAATGGATCAGTCAAAGAAAGGGTTCTTGCCTATATTGCAAGGTGTGAGTTTGAGTAGGACTCAAAGCCCGACCACGGCAGAAGACAAAGAGAAGATGAGTGTCATCCCCTATGCCTCAGCCATAGGCTCTATTTTGTATGCCATGCTGTGTACTAGACCTGATGTATGCCTCGCTATTAGCTTGGTGGGAAGGTACCAAAGTGATCCCGGAGTAGATCACTGGACAGCGGTCAAGAATATCCTGAAGTACCTGAAAAGGACTAAGGAAGAATTTCTCGAGAATAGAGGTGATAAAGAGTTCGTCGTAAAGGGTTACGTCGATGCAAGCTTTAAACACCGATCCGGAAGACTATGAGTCTCAGACCGGATACGTAAAGTGGGACAGTCGGTTTTGGAGTAGCACCAAGCAGAGTGTGGTAGCAGCATCTACATATGACATAGAGATTTGCCAAGAACACACGGAACTGAATATTGCAGACCCGTTGACTAAAAACCTCTCTCACAAGCAAAACATGATCAGCCCTAGAACTGATTGGATGTTAATTACATGGAGATGTAAACTAGATTATTGACTCTAGTGCAAGTGGGAGACTGTTGGAAATATGCCCTATAGAGGCAATTAATAAAGTGTTTATTATCATATTTCTCCGTTCATGATAATGGTTTATTATTCATGCTAGAATTGTATTGACCGAAAACTTAATACATGTGTGAATAGATAAACGAATAATGTGTCCCTAGTATGCCTCTACTAGACTAGCTCTTTGATCAAAGATGGTTATAGTTTCCTAAGCATAGACATGAGTTGTCATTTGATAACGGGATCACGTCATTAGGAGAATGATGTGATGGACTTGACCCAACCGTTAGCATAGCATATGATCGTTCAGTTTATTGCTACTGCTTTCACTATGTCAAATACATGTTCCTCTGACCATGAGATCATGCAACTCCCGGATACCGTAGGAATACTTTGAGTGTATCAAACGTCACAACGTAACTGGGTGATTATAAAGGTGCACTACAGGTATCTCCGAAAGTGTTTGTTGAGTTGGCATGGATCAAGATTGGGATTTGTCATTCCGACTATCGAAAAGGTATCTCTGGGCCCTCTCGGTAATACAGCATCATAGAAGCCATGCAATCACCGTGAGTAAAGAGTTAGTTGCAAGATGAAGTATTACGGAACGAGTAAAGAGACTTTCCGGTAACGAGATTGAACTAGGTATCGAGATACCGACGATCGAATCTCGGGCAAGTAACATACCGCCGGACAAAGGGAACAACGTATGTTGTCATATGAGGTTCACCGATAAAGACCTTCGTGGAATATGTAGGAACCAATATGAGCATCCAGGTTCCGCTGTTGGTTATTGACCGGAGAGTCGTCTCGGTCATGTCTACACATTCCCGAACCCGTAGGGTCCGCACACTTAAGGTTCGATGACGATATAGTATTATATGAGTTATGTGATTGGTGACCGAATGTTGTTCGGAGTCCCGGATGAGATCACGGACATGACGAGGAGTCTCGGAATGTTCGAGAGGTAAAGATTGATATATTGGAAGGTGGTATTCGGATATCGGAATAGTTCCAAGTGATCCCGGTAAATATCGGAGTGCTGAAGGGTTATCGGAACCCCCCGGGGAAGTAATGGGCCTACATGGACCATACGGGAAAGAATAGGCAGCCCACTAGGGGTGGCTGCGCCTCCCTCCCATGGGAAGTCCGAATTGGACTAGGGGAGGGGGCGCAACCCCCTTTCCTTCTCCTCTTCTCTCTCCCTTCCTTCTTCCCCCTCTTGAGAAGGAATCCTACTAGGACTAGGAGTCCTAGTAGGACTCCTCTCCCCATGGCGCGCCCACCTAGGGCCGGCGACCTCCTCCTCTCCTCCTTTATATACAGGGGCAGGGGGCACCCCAAAGGCACGACAATTGTTCTCTTAGCCGTGTGCGGTGCCCCCCTCCACAGTTTACCACCCCGTTCATATTTTCGGAGAGATTAGGCGAAGCCCTGCCGGAATCACTTCACCGTCACCGTCGCCATGCCGTCGTGCTGACGGAACTCATCTACTACCTCGACGTCTTGCTGGATCAAGAAGGCGAGGAACGTCACCGAGCTGCATGTGTGTAGAACTCGGAGGTGCCGTACGTTCGGTACTCGATCGGTGGATCCCGAAGGAAGTTCGACTACATCGACCGCGTCGTGAGACGCTTCCGCTAACGGTCTACGAGGGTACGTAGACACACTCTCCCCTCTCGTAGCGATGCATCTCCATGGATAGATCTTGCGTGAGCGTAGGAAATTTTTGAAATTCATGCTCCGTGCCCCAACATGTATATCTAGGAGTTCAAGCACAAGATCAATAAGATTGAGAGCTCATTGCGGGAACCTACTTCTAAGCCTCCCCTGCGGCCTTTCGATAAGGAAGAATTCAACCACTATATCGTGTGGTTTCGTTCCGTTACTCGTACTCAATTAAACCTGCCGGCATTTGATCCAGATGACATATTGCATGAACCCAATCCGGGTTTCGACCCGATGGCCAATATGGAGTACAATAGACTTATAAGAGATGGTAGACGGTATGAATCGGTGCCCGTTGTCCGCTTTGTGGTAAGTTACCGTTATCTCTAGTTGCAAGCATAACAAACATTCAGCCGAAAATGATTTATATTGTCGTTTTGAACAGCAATCCGAGCTCTCGAAGCATGTCAACGACGGCGGCGATGCACTCAAGTACCCTCCAGGTGAAGAGTCGTACAACAAGCTTAAAGGATTTGTTGAGGTATGACGTTTCATAAATTGATTTCCATACACATTTGTTGAGGTATATCTCCTAACTTCATGATATGTCATTTTCACAGCGGAGCAAGTCTTGGGCATGTGGCCTGGGTGCTCTACTAGGCTGGTGCTCCATTGATGTCGCTGTGCCTACTACGTCGTGGTCCAGATCATCATCAAGCGCCTCACAACACTCACTCGAGGACTCGGTTGATGGCAAGGAGGAGGGTGATGCACAGACGCATGATGAGATTAACACCTCGCAGATGCCCGATGCACCTCAGCCTAGTCAAAGGCATGGCAAGTATACTCTGGGAAAATACGCAAGGAAGGCATGGAAGGACCCAGTGATCATGGCCACTTCAGAGGAGGAGGAGGAGGTGCTGCCGCTTCAGAGGAGATGGCGCTTAGTGAAGGGGAAGGATGCTGCAACGACTAAGAGGGGGAAAGGAAGGAAATTATGCATTTGTCATGAACTATGTAGGGAACTTTATGCATTTGTCGTGAACAACTATGTATGGAACTTGATGTATTTGTCGTGAACTATGTAGGGAACTTTCTGCATTTGTCGTGAACAACTATGTATGGAACTTGATGTATTTGTCGTGAACTATGTATGGAACTTAATGTATTCTTCTTCATGTATCCAGGAAATCATCTTGATGTATCCAGGAAATCATCTTGATTTATTTGTCGTGAACTATGTATTATATTTGATGTAGCTGCAGTTGCCAGCATGACGCCCCAGAGTGGGGTGCCATGCCTCACAGCATAACGCCCCGGACTAGGGCGCCATGCCTTGCCAGCATGACGCCCCAGGTCAGGGCGCCAGGCCTGCCGAAAACGACTAAGTCCCCAAAACCAGGAAATTTCGATTCTGATGGTCAGGGCGCCATGATATTTTATTCTGGGCGCCATGTATGGCGCCCTAGTCGAGGGTGTCATGCTCTATAACATGGCACCTTTACCCGGGGCGCCATGGTCATGAATTTTCTGTTTTTCTTAAGCTTACATACGCGAGGTTTCTGTTTTGTGTCACTAACTTTGACATATATTTTTTAAAATAAATATGCCATCGTAACTTCATGACATATATTAGTTCAACACATACATTAGTGCAACACATACATTAGTTCAATACATACATTAGTTCACGACACACAAAAGGCTCACGACATATACATCAAGATGACATTTGTTCAACACATACATTAGTTCAGTACATACATAAGTTTCACGCCCCAAGCCAATAAGCAAAGCCTTGACCACCACCATCACCACGGCCACGTACTCGAGCACACTAGTAGAAAACAGACCTTTTGTCCAAAGCATTAGTCCCGGTCTGGTTTTGAACCGGCACTAATGTGACCATTAGTCCCGGTTCGGGACGGGCATCATTAGTACCGGTTCGTTCCGGACCTTTAGTCCCGGTTCGTAACACGAACCGGGACTAAAGGGGTGGTGGCTGGCTGGTGTCAGCCTGGGGCCCCACGATCACCTTTAGTCTCGGTTCGTGCCACGAACCGGTACTATAGGCTCACCTTTAGTCCCGGTTTGTGTCACGAACCGGGACTAAAGATCCCCTATTTGAACCCTCCGGCCAGCCAGCCCGAGCACTCTCCTCCCTGTTTTTCCCCTTCTTCCTCTCCTTTGTTCTTCCCCTTGCTCGAGCTCACCTCCATTTTTGCCAAAATTTGTCAAGATTTGGAGGCACCCCATCCATCCAAGTGTTCACAAAGGTTAGAAACTTTGTCCTTTCATCTCTCATTGCTAGATTAGCTCTTGCAATGCTCTATAAGTATAGTGATTTGTGGGTTTTAGTTTGGGAGTATTTATATGTGGTAGTTTATTTGATTTATATGCAATTTGAGCTCAAATTAACTTCTTACTTTGCATGTGTAGGTGTGGTTTACTTAGTGCCTTCCCGTCCCCGTCCTAACCACCGTCGATTGCCCGCACCGTCCCGTCTGTCGGTGTCAAATCCGACATATCTCGTAGTAGGGGTCCTAAGCTAGGCGTCTTGGTGCGATGGTAACAGGGACATGGGATTTTACCGAGGTTCGGGCTCTGTCAAGGAGATAATACCCGACGTCCTGCTTTTGATTGTATTCATATGGGGGATAGTACATAGTACATGTATCTACCACGAGATTATGAGATGTAATATAATGATCTATTGCCGAGCCTGGCCTCGGTTTATATATGCACCGTAGGCCTAGGGTTTAGAGGAGTCCTTGTCTTGTGCGCCAAGTCTTGTGGAATCCTCCTTGTATTCGGCATGGGCTGCCCGAAGTGGCCCATTAGTGAATCATCACGGGGATCCTCGGCCCGACCCACTGGTCGGGAGACGACGTGGTGAGTACCCCCTAGTCCAGGACACCGTCAGTAGCCCCCTGAACCGGTCTTCAAGTTGGGGACGCTCCTCGGTTCTTCCGAACAGTTCTTTGTCTTCGGTCGTCGGTCTTGAAAACTGGTTCAACAAATCTTCCCATGTCCGATCTTGAGGATCGCCGAGCTGGATCCGAAGAGTTCACACGTCGGGCATCCGAGGAGCCCCTTTAAGTTATCGGCCTTTATCAATGCCTTATTATTTTTTACGCCACACCTCGGGTTTGAAGGGTTTCCCACGCGGCGGTGTCCTCTTGCGTCCGAGCTCCAACGCCGAACTGCATCTGAGGTGTCTTTTTACAGCCGAGCTCCAACGCCGGACTGTATCCGAGGTATCTTTTTGCAGCCGAGCCCCAACGTCGGACTGTGTCCTAGCTCCAACGCCGTACTGTGTTCGAGCTCCAACGCCGAACTGTGTTCGAGCTCCAAGGCCGAACTGTATCCGAGGTGTCATAGATTACCTCAGTCTTGAAAAAGTTGAAGGACTTCATCCGAGCTTAAATGCTGGAATAGTCTTTTATGGAGCCATTCACATCCGAGCTTTATGCCGGACTGCTTCTAAGGCGTCTCCGATCTTGAGCTTTGTGTCGGACTGCTTCCGAGCTCCAACGCCGGACTGCATCCAAGCTCCAATGATGATCAGCGTCCGAGGTATCATAAACCACCTTGGACCTTAAAAAATTAAAGGAATTCATCCGAGCTTAATGTCAGAAATGCTCTCTATGGAGCCAGCCACTTGCGCCCGAGCTTTATGCCGGACTGCTTTCGAGGTGGTGCACCACCCCGACCGTGGACTGATTTTTTGTTGATATTTTCGATTGGTGCAACTTATTCTCTGCCGAGATATATAGCCAGTAGCCCTCAAGGTGTGTGTCGGTCTAAAACCCGAGATGCACCTGAAGGATGACATAAAACCACTGATCCCAGTAGCCCCTGAGACTCAGGTCGATTCGCAAAATCGGCCTGAGGATCAACTCCTAGCTCGGCAGCATACTTCGGAACACAAAAGCGGTGTGCACAGACCTCGAGACTCAGGTTGGGTGTGGCCGACCAACCCAAGGATCATAATCTCCTCGGAAACTGTATTGCACTGAAATTTTCTACATTGAATTGTCAATGCAGTAGCCCCCGAGACTTGGGTTGGGCAAAATGGCCGACCCTAGGATCGTACCTCCTCGGGAACTAGTTCAACCGTCATGTATGTTTTGACAACACCGAGGTGGAGTTCAGCAGGAAAGATGCCGAACTGTAGTTTAGAAAAAAGTTTCCTAGCAGGACCATCACGCTGAACACCTCAACCAAGAGAATGTCCCACTTCCTCAAAGGAAAACATAAAATAGGTGAAAGATGTTATAAGCTCAAAAGACCAAAAAAATTTGCGTAAAAAAATTTACGTCTAGATTGAATCAATTTTTTTGGTGCCAATATGAAATTGGTCTTAAAATTGTGCTTCCGTCGTGCTTTGACATGACACATCCGATCTCTAGACTTCAAGTGGGTCAGCCTTCGGCTTCAACCTTCCTATCCCGAAGGCGGAGTGTTTCTCAGGCCAGTTTAGCGAACTAAACGCGAGCGGCTTTAGAGAGAAACCCGGCTACCCGGCTATTGATCATACACTTGAGTCGAGAAAGGAGTGGTAGAAAAAGACTTTGCAATGACTAAGAAGAAAACATCTATTATAAAACGGCTCATATTAATTTAAGAGCCCCCAAGTGACTTGGGTAAAAGAATTTTATGTATAATGATTGTATGTACTGAAGTACTTATATAATATATGTGTTCGCCCGAACTTTGAACGCGTCTTAACCGACCGTCGGCTTCTCCCTCTTCGGCCAAGGGCCGAAAAGTGTTATCTACTCCACCTACCGAAAATATCGGCGGTGTTTCGGATAACCAGGCAATCAGGCCATGAGGCTGTAACAGACAAAGCGCGCCCAGGGAACTTATGCTATATTACTTATGTAACGTAAGAAGCATCTTGAAACAAAATAGTGCCCCCAACGGTACCTTTCTTTGGTCGCTCATGATTACTATGAGACTTGTGCAATAGATTTTTGTACGCGTGAGTTCCGTCGTGTGCCGACCATAGTTGAAAACAATAAGAGCGCTAGCTTTCGGCTTCACCCGTCTGAGGTACGAGTTCGGATGACCCGATCGTAACAATCGCAGAAGTGCTCCCTTTACTCCCTAGCCGAACAATCGGGAACGTAGGGGTAAGCACAGGAGCCAGGCAACCCAGCTTTGCGGAACACTTAAGTCAACATGATGCATATTTTGGCATAATACACGAGCAAGGAAAGAAGCTATACAATAATAATCACATGCAGAGAGAAAAGGTTTCATAAAGGAAGCCCCCAAGTAAACGGGGTATTTGAACTTGTTTGTAACAAACAAAGTTTTGACAAAGAAAGTTTTTCGAAAACAACTTTTTGTCAAAAAAGTAAAGTGCTTGGTCGAACCGAACAAAAAGTAAAATTCTAAAGAGAGCTGAGCACGAAAACGACTTAGCTGGTTAATGTGCTCGGCGCGGTCCGGGGTTGTGGCGGGACAAAGACGTAGTCCTCGGCCTGGCCGAGGTCCCAGCCCCCAAGCCCGAGGTAACCGAGCGAAGAGCTCGGGTTGAGAAGTGGCAACGCAGCACGGTTGCTGCGGCGAGGCAAAGCCCCCGGTCCAGCCGAGGAGACAGAGTAGTTCGGCAGCGTGACGACGAAGCCCCCTGTTATCATGGGAAAAGGAAGTGTTTTTAACAAACAAACTTTTTTATTTAACATAAAGATAATGCTCGGTAGAACCGAACAAAAATTTAGAAATTTGAGCATTAAAGCGACTTAGCTGGTTAATGTGCTTGGTGTTGACGACGCAGGCCGAGCTTATAGCGGGTCAAGGTCCTAGCCCCCAAGCCGGTCCCGAGGTGACCGAACGAGGAGTTCGGCACTCCGAAGTAGTGTCACGGCTCGGCCGATGTGGCGAGGCAAAGCCCATGGTCGAGCCGAGGTGGTGGAGTAGGTCGGCAAGGTGACGCCGGGGTGACCGCATGACGGCAGTCCAAGTCGATTTCCTGCACTCATAAAATAGTGCAAGCCAAAAGTAACAACAAAGAAAGATAATATTATATTTAAAAAAAATCTACTCAGTTAATTTAAGTGAAGCAAATAAGCAAAGGAATATGGCCTGGGCGCCGAGGTGCCTGAACGAAGAGTTCGGCTTGACGAAGTGGCGACGCTGCACGGTCGATGTGGCGAGATGAAGTCCTCGGTCCAGTTAACATGGCGAAGCTGTGATCGGCGGACGCAGAAGTCTCATGCAGGTCGGCTGGTGACGCCGAAGTCTCATGCCAGCCGAGGTGTTGAAGCAGGTCGGCTGGTGACGCCGAAGTCCCCGGAGCAGGTTGATGAAGGGATGCCAAAGCCTCGGTCTAGCCGAGGTGACGGAGCAGGTCGGCTGGTGACGCCGAAGTATTAGGCCAGCCGAGGTGTTGAAGCAGGTCGGCTGGTGACGCCAAAGTCTCAGGCCAGCCGAGGTGTCGAAGCAGGTCGGCTGGTGAAGTCAAAGTCTCAGGCCAGCCGAGGTGTCGAAGCAGGTCGGCTGGTGACGCCGAAGTCTCCGGAGCGGGTTGTTGAGGAGATGACGAAGCCCCTAGTCTAGCCGAGGTGACGGGGCAGATCGGTAAGGTGACGCTAGAGCCGCATACCAGACGACGTGTCAAAGCAGGTTGGCGTGGTGGACATCAGCTTGAAAAAGTAACGGCGCGGCGATGCCGACGCAGGTCAGAATTTGTGACGAGGTCAATGCTGGCTTGATGAAGCAACGGAGCGCCCGATCCGTACAACCCGCAGATGACGAGGTTCGCTTGATGATTATTCGGCCCTCGCGATGCCGATCTCTTGGTCGGATGACCGAGATGATGAGAAAATTTTCTTCAAAGAGGACGTCCGACAACCCGTTCATGAAAAAGATGAACTCGGATCGGATTCGTTTTCGCGCAGGAAACAGATCGGAAAAATTGATGCACTCATCGGACGTTTCCCGGAGTTTGAACGGTCGAATTGAGCTCAAATTTTGAAGGGTGATCGGTATGGGAATTACGCAGCCGATGAACGGTGGGATCTTCCAAACGATGTCCGAACTGGAAGCTAGACACCTCACCCTAAACTCATCCCGATTCCCGTCCAGATTCGACAGGGCTCCGGTATTTCGTAGATCGCCGAAGATTCCTCCATCGGAATACGACGAAATTTTACGAGGTTGTTGTAGGCTTAATTCCGCACAATTCCACCTAAGCAATCGTCAAGGCGACGCTCGAGGAAGCGGGGACGACGAACACGAGTCGCTGTCCAAAAAAAGTGCACGGTTGCTCGAGGACGATGTCAACATCGAGCCCCCGAGGTCCATTGATGATTTCTCGTGATCTTGATAGAGATCGGAGATGATGACGCTGAAAGTATCTGTCCAGTCTTGATGATCCGGCACGGAGAGCAGTCCTCGGTCCAGCTGAGGTGACCAGTCGAGCCGGCGACGAAGATGCCGACATCGACAACAAAGCTCGGTTCCAACGCGTAGATCGCGCCGGAGACGATCTAAATTCCCATCGCACCACGGCGACTGCCAGCAGGCTCTCAATGAAAGCACCAATGTCGGTGTCAAATCCGGCATATCTCGTAGTAGGGGTCCTAAGCTAGGCGTCTTGGTGCGATGGTAACAGGGACACGGTATTTTACCCAGGTTCGGGCTCTCTCAAGGAGATAATACCCTACATCCTGCTTTTGATTGTATTCATATGGGGGATAGTACAGAGTACATGTATCTACCACGAGATTATGAGATGTAATATAATGATTTATTGCCTAGCCTGGCCTCGGTTTATATATACACCATAGGCCTAGGGTTTAGAGGAGTCCTTGTCTTGGGCGCCAAGTCTTGTGGAATCCTCCTTGTATTCGGCATGGGCTGCCCGAAGTGGCCCATTAGTGAATCATCACGGGGATCCTCGGCCCGACCCCCTGGTCGGGAGACGACGTGGTGAGTACCCCCTAGTCCAGGACACCGTCACCGTCGCCGGCACGACCTTGGTGAGCCTCTTGTTCTTATCCTGTTTATAAAAAAAAATCATGTTTGTAAGATTTAGATAGTTACTTGTATAGTTTTCTTACCTATATGGTTGTTTGTTATACATAGTGGCATGGTTTTGATATCCGTCCCCGTCGGCCCTCGTCCGGTTTATGATTCGGATGTGTTATATACTCTCTTTTATAACTATTTGTTGCATTTCGTGTTTATGATAATTATGCCCATCAAGTTGACATAGATATTTTTATCTAGGAGGTATGTGAACCGGAAATTGCAACCGACATAGATATTCTTGTCAAGAAGTTAAATTTAGTTGAAAAAGAAAATGAGTATTTGAAAGAAAAATTGAAAAGAGTTGAAGAAGAGAAGATGAAACTGGAGTTGTATGTTGCCGATGTCGTCGTTGATCACAAGATCAAGATGGATGCAATGCGCTTGAAGATTAGAAAATTTAAAAAATATGCCATTGATAGTGAGGCTTGGTATCACTATGCTGTTGGATAAATTGTTACCTTAGTTGCGATCTTGATCACATTTGTTATGGCATTTAAATGCTTTAGCTAGAGAGTTTGTATGTTGTTTTATGAGAAAAAGTGTGTATAAACTTTATGTATGAACTTGTATTAATTTGGTCTTTTCGGTGTTGTGTAATGAAGATGAGCCGGCAATGGATGTACGATGACAGATGCTCTCCCCAGTTCATTAATGGCATGCATACTTTTCTAGTTGCGGCTGAGGCAAACAAGCGGGCGGATGGTTTTATGTATTGTCCATGTGCTGGCTGTAAGAATGATCGAAATTACTCTAACTCAAGAACCATTCACGTCCACCTGTTTGAGTCCGGTTTCATGTCCGGCTATAACTGTTGGACCAAGAACGGAGAAAGAGGGGTCCTAATGGAAGAGAATGAAGAAGAAGAGGATGACGGCAGCTATCCTAGCCATGGGTTCCATGAATACGATGGTACAACAATGGGGGAAGAAGCTGAGCCGGCAATGCGGGAAGAAGCTGAAGAAGAGGCATCAGATGAGCTCGCTGATGATCTTGGTCGGGCCATTGCCGATGCAAAGAGAAACTGCGCAAGTGAAAAGGAGAAGCTGAAGTTGCAGCGCATGTTAGAGGATCACAAGAAATTGTTGTACCCAAATTGCGAAGATGACAAGAAAAAGCTAGGTACCACACTGGAATTGCTGCAATGGAAGGCAGAGAATGGTGTATCTGACAAGGCATTTGAAAAGTTGCTGATAATGTTAAAGAAGAAGCTACCAAAGGACAACGAATTGCCCGACAGTACGTACGAAGCAAAGAAGGCTGTCTGCCCTCTAGGATTAAAGGTGCAGAAGATACATGCATGCCCTAATGACTGCATCCTCTACCACGGTGAGTACGAGGATTTGAATGCATGCCCGGTATGTTGTGCATTGCGCTATAAGATCGGCCACGATGACCCTGGTGATGTTGAGGGCGATGTGGTATGCTCCTATAATACCACGGTTGAAATGTTTGTTCCAAAACAAAGAGCATGCCAAGTTGATGCGATGGCACAACGAAGACCGTAAGAAAGACGGGAAGTTGAGAGTACCCGCTGACGAATCGCAGTGGAGAAAAATCGAGAGAAAGTGGAAGGACTTTGAAAAGGACGCAAGGAACGTATGGTTTGGTTTAAGTGCAGATGGCATTAATCCTTTTGGGGAGCAGAACAACAATCATAGCACATGGCCTGTGACTCTATGTATCTATAACCTTCCTCCTTAGTTGTGCATGAAGCGGAAGTTCATTATGATGCCAGTGCTCATCCAAGGCCCCAAGCAACCCGGCAACGACATTGATGTGTACCTAAGGCCATTAGTTTAAGAACTTTTATAGCTGTGGAATGGAAAAGGTGTACGCGCGTGGGATGAGAAAGAACAGGAGGAATTTGACCTACATGCGTTGCTGTTTGTATCCATCAATGATTGGCCTGCTCTCAGTAACCTTTCAGGACAGACAAACAAGGGATACCACGCATGCACGCACTGTTTAGATGATACCGACAGTATATATTTGGATAAATGTAAGAAGAATGTGTACCTAGGGCATCGTCGATTTCTTCAGAGCAGGCATCCCGTAAGAAAGAAAGGCAAGCATTTCAAAGGTGAGGCTGATCACCAGAAGAAGCCTCGCCACCGTACTGGTGATGATATACTTGATATGGTCAAGGATTTAAAAGTAATCTTTGGAAAGGGTCCTGGCGGACAATCTGTTCCGAATGACGCTGACGGACGCGCACCCATGTGGAAGAAGAAATCTATATTTTGGGAC
This sequence comes from Elymus sibiricus, assembly GCA_039707655.1. Lineage (NCBI taxonomy): Eukaryota > Viridiplantae > Streptophyta > Magnoliopsida > Poales > Poaceae > Elymus > Elymus sibiricus. The sequence goes on along the minus strand of CM077669.1, from coordinate 35,852,832 downwards.
CTACCCTATTGGAAAGACCTAGAGGTCCGCTCTGCAATCGACGTGATGCACGTGACGAAGAATCTTTGCGTGAACCTGCTAGGCTTCTTGGGCGTGTATGGGAAGACAAAAGATACACCGGAGGCACGGGAGGACCAGCAACGTATGCACCGAGAAGACGGCATGGATCCAAAGCAGTTTCAGGGTCATGCCAGCTACGCTCTTACCAAAGAAGAGAAGGAAATCTTCTTCGAATGCCTGCTCAGTATGAAGGTTCCGTCTGGCTTCTCGTCGAATATAAAGGGAATAATAAATATGGCAGAGAAAAAGTTCCAGAACCTAAAGTCTCATGACTGCCACGTGATTATGACGCAACTGCTTCCGGTTGCATTGAGGGGGCTTCTACCGAAAAACGTTCGATTAGCCATTGTGAAGCTATGTGCATTCCTCAATGCAATCTCTCAGAAGGTAATCGATCCAGAAATCCTACCAAGGTTAGAGAATGATTTGGTGCAATGTCTTGTCAGTTTCGAGTTGGTGTTCCCACCATCCTTCTTCAATATCATGACGCACGTCCTAGTTCACCTAGTCGAGGAGATTGCCATTCTGGGTCCTGTATTTCTACACAATATGTTCCCCTTTGAGAGGTTCATGGGAGTCTTAAAGAAATATGTTCATAATCATGCTAGGCCAGAAGGAAGCATCTCCAAGGGCCATGAAACAGAGGAGGTCATTGAGTTTTGTGTTGACTTTATTCCTGACATTAAGCCGATTGGTGTTCCTGAATCGCGGCATGAGGGCAGACTGGGTGGAAAAGGCACGATAGGAAAGAATTTAGTAATATGCCGGGACGGGCATTCTTTGGCGCAAGCACACTACACAGTTCTACAAAGTTCCACCTTGGTGGCTCCGTATATCGAGCAACACAAGAATATTCTACGCTCCAAACACCCGGAGCAGTCTGACGACTGGATTACACATGAACAAACGGTGACTTTCGCCGGTTGGTTGCAGACACGTCTCATGCATGACGACACTGTTGCAGATGACCTGTACTTGATGTCCAAGTTACCATCTTCGACTATATTGACTTTCAAAGGGTACGAGATAAATGGGAACACATTTTACACGATCGCCCAATATAAAAAGAGCGCCAACCAAAACAGTGGTGTCCGCTTTGATGCAGCAAACACCAATAGGCCAAAGGACACATATTATGGTTACATAGAGGAGATATGGGAACTTGACTATGGACTTGGTTTGAAGGTCCCTTTGTTTTGGTGCAAATGGGTCAATCTGACAGGAGGCGGGGTAAAGGAAGACCCGCAGTACGGAATGACAACAGTGGATCTCAACAATCTTGGGTACGTAGACGAACCATTCGTCCTAGCCAATGATGTGGCGCAGGTTTTCTATGTGAAGGACATGTCTACCAAGCCGAGAAAAAGAAAAGATAAGGAAGCGAATACATCATACGATGAGCCAAAGCGCCACATAGTTCTTTCAGGGAAAAGATACATCGTGGGAGTGGATGACAAGACAGACATGTCAGAAGATTATGAAAAGTTTCATGAAATTGCTCCCTTCAGAGTGAATGTTGACCCGAGCATCAAGTTAAACGATGAAGATTGTCCATGGTTACGACGCAAAGGGACACACACGAAGAAAACGTTTTATACCCAAAGATCCCACTCTGGGATATGACCGGCTTCTCTAGTTAGTTTCCGGACTTATATATCTGGAAAGTCCCACTTCGGACAAACCGGAGGGAATCTTTGTAATAGTAGTGTACTTATGTGTTTTGGCATTTGAAACGCGTCGAAATATTATGTCCAAAGCCACGTCATCACTTTTCAACCCTTTTCTGGCTATTTTTCATTCATTTCAGGGTTTATTTTGAGCTAAAATGACCCTGAAATTGAAAAGCACTGCAAATGAACTCTGAAATGGTTGAAAGTTGGCATGGTATCATAATTTCACCCACATAGCATGTGCTAAAAAGTTGAGAGGGTTACGGCAAAAACTGGATGCACTTCGTGTACAAAATGGACAATCTCTTTCGAAGTATCAGGGTTTCACACGAAAACTCGTCTGTTACTAAGGCATTTCATTTTTTTAAACTTATTTCAACTCCAGACATTTTGTGTGTTCAGTAAGCACCATTCGAAGCCACTTCATCAATTTTCAACCCTTTCTAACTTCATTTGCTATTTTTCATGCATTTACTGATTTTTTTGAGCTAAATGACCCAGAAATTGAAAAGCACTACAAATGAACTCTGAAAAGGTTGAAAGTTGGCATGATATCATCATTTCACCCACATAGCATGTGCTAAAAAGTTGAGAGGGTTATGGCAAAAACTGGATGCACTTCGTGTACAAAATGGACAATCTCTTTCGAAGTATCAGGGTTTCAGACGAAAACTCGTCTGTTACTAAGGCATTTCATTTTTTTAAACTTATTTCAACTCCAGACTTTTTGTGTGTTCAGTATGCACCATTTGAAGCCACGTCATCAATTTTCAAGCCTTTCTGACTTCAGTTGCTATTTTTCATGCATTTACTGATTTTTTTGAGCTAAATGACCCTGAAATTGAAAAGCACTACAAATGAACTCTGAAAAGGTTGAAAGTTGGCATGGTATCATCATTTCACCCACATAGCATGTGCTAAAAAGTTGAGAGATTTACGGCAAAAACTGGATGCACTTCGTGTACAAAATGGACAATCTCTTTCGAAGTATCAGGGTTTCAAACGAAAACTCGTCTGTTACTAAGGCATTTCATTTTTTAAACTTATTTCAACTCCAGTCTTTTTGTGTGTTTAGTATGAACCATTCGAAGCCACGTCATCAATTTTCAACCCTTTCTGACTTCATTTGCTATTTTTCATGCATTTACTGATTTTTTTTGAGCTAAATGACCCTGAAATTGAAAAGTACTACAAATGAACTCTGAAAAGGTTGAAAGTTGGCATGGTATCATCATTTCACCCACATAGCATGTGCTAAAAAGTTGAGAGGGTTACGGCAAAAACTGGATGCAGTTCGTGTACAAAATGGACAATCTCTTTCGAAGTATCAGGGTTTCAGACGAAAACTCGTCTGTTACTAAGGCATTTCATTTTTTTAAACTTATTTCAACTCCAGACTTTTTGTGTGTTCAGTATGCACCATTCGAAGCCACATCATCAATTTTCAACCCTTTCTGACTTCATTTGCTATTTTTCTTGCATGTACTGATTTTTTTGAGCTAAATGATCCTGAAATTGAAAAGCACTACAAATGAACTCTGAAAAGGTTGAAAGTTGGCATGGTATCATCATTTCACCCACATAGCATGTGCTAAAAAGTTGAGAGGTTTACGGCAAAAACTGGATGCACTTCGTGTACAAAATGGACAATCTCTTTCGAAGTTTCAGGGTTTCAGACGAAAACTCGTCTGTTACTAAGGCATTTCATTTTTTAAATAACCTAAGAATTATCAAATTGAATATAATGATAAAACATGCTAATATTAAACAGCAGAAAAAAGAATCACTGAAAAATCTACTTTTAAAATAAAGTTATTCACAAACTAGTGATTCACACAAATTTCAAATAATTCAAATTTAAACTATTCCAATTTGAAAACTACTGGCACTAACAGAAAGTTTATAATTTTTTTTACCTAAAGCAAAAAGATTCACAAAGAAACTCTAAATAAAGCAAAAAAGAACTCAGAAACAAAGGAAAATACATAAAGCAGAAAAAAACAGAAAAATAAATAAATTAAAAAAAAGGCAGCCTATTGGGCCGCCACGGCCTGCATACGACTAGAAACCCAACATCTAGTTGGGACAGGATGCAGGCCCGTACGGCCCAGTAGGCCCCACTGGGTGGCAGAGGTGTGGTAGGCCTAGTAGGCCTGCATTAGAGAGGAGCTCGACACGGTAGCCGCGGCGGGGCTTATAAACCGGTGCGAGCTCCTCTCAACTAGCGAGGTGGGACTAAACATTTCAATACGGGAAGCCAGGACTTTAGTCACGGTTGGTGCCACCAACCGTGACTAAAGGCCCCCCTTTAGTCCCGGTTGGAGCCACCAACCGCGACTAAAGGGGGTCGCTTCCCGCCGCTTTGGCTGGTGAAATTCACCTTTAGTCCCGGTTGGTGGCTCCAACCGGGACTAAAGGCCTCCTTATATATATACAACAGTTCAAAAAATTTCAATTCCTCTGGTTTCTTCGACCTCTTCGACATCGCCGCGCCGTCGCCATCTCGCCTCCGCGACGCCGGAGCTCGTCGCCGCCCCCGACGCCGACCGCCCGCGCCTCCTCGCGCTGATCCCCGACGCCGCCCGCGCCCGCTCCTCCCCGAGCCCGGCCTGACGCCGCCCGGGACGCCGCCCGCGCCCGCTCCTCCGGTCCCGAGCTCCTCACCGTCGCCGCCCCCGACTCGCCTCGCCTCGCCGTCGCCCCGTCGCCCTGTTGTGAGCTCCCCCCTCTCCCCCCTCTCCCTCGCCCCCTGTGCGCCATGGCGGCCGCCGGCCCCTCCCCGAGCACGTATATGCATGAACACACACACACACACACACTAGATGATTAGATGATTAGATGTATTAGATGCAACAATTTTGATGTATAGAAAAAAGTTAAGGAATTTTGACATTTGAGGAATTTTGACATAGGTGCAAGAATTTTGACATTTTTTTTCACTAGATGATTAATTAGATGTATAGAAAAAAGTGAAGGAATTTTGACATTTGAGGAATTTTTACATTTTGATCCAATATGTATAGAAATTAGTATATATTGTCTTAGGTTATTTAAAAAATGTATAGCAATATTAGTATTTGCAAAAGTTGATGAATTTTGACATTTGATCCAATATGAATACAATGTATAGATAAAAGTTGATGAATTTTGACATTTGATCCAATGTATAGCAATTAGTATTTGCAAAAGTTGCATATTTTAATGTTGTATTTGCAAAAGTTTGATATGTATTTGCAATTAGTATATGTATGAATACAATAGATTCTCTTAGTCCTTTAAGGGATTTATCAAGAATGCCCCCATTATGGATGTGCACAAGTTTATCCAATTTTTTCTGATCTCACGCATCTACCCTTCTATATGTCACGTTTTGTCTAGCTAGTGTCAAAGGATTCAAGAAAACCATGGCTTCATCATTAGCCGGAAGTAACAGGCGCATGATGGTACGAAGCTTTTAAAAGTTGTTTTGGAACGGAGTTCTTGATAGAATAATTAGTTTTTTTTGGTACGAAGTTCAGCAAAGGCCTTCCAAATAGCGATATTCGGAAGGCTCTTGCTGAACTTCGTACCAAAAAGCTAATTATCCTATCCGGGACTCCGTTCCAAAACAACTTTGGACAGCTTCGTACCATCATGCGCCTGTTACTTCCGGCTAATGATGAAGCCAGGGTTTTCTTCCTTTGACACTAGCTAGACAACGTGACATATAGAAGGGTAGATGAGATCAGGAAAAATATGGACCATTTTCTACACATCCACAATGGCGCCATTTTGTTAAATCCCTTAAAGGTTAAGAGAATCCGTTAGGATTCTCAAGGTTCCTCGTATATAAGAAATCACAATCAAACATTTAAAAAATGTTAAATTTGCATAGAATTTCTTCTCGGAGTCAACGATGCCCGGCCCGCATCCTCGTCGTCGACTCGTTCGCGACGACGTCCTGCTTCAGAGGGGCAAAGTTCGGGACTGGGCTCCGCCGGGCTGGCACTGGGAGGTGCTACCTTCAGGGGCGCGCAGCTTGGTGAGGAACCCGGCCCCGGGTCCCGTCGTCGACCCGGAGCTTCTTTGGTGGCGTTCGCGTGGGCCACTTTCGGTGCGGAGGCAGCCGGCCCCGCCGGAGGTGGTACGTCGCCGTGTTAGGGAGGAGGACGAGCACGTCCGTCGCTACTGGCAGGTTCTTCAGGGATCTCACCCGAGCTATGATCCTGTGATGGTTCCTTCTCTTTGGGTGTCCACCGCCCGCGCCTCAGGAACCGCGAGTGAACTAGATTCTTCGATAATATTCGATCTGTATTAGCTAGTGATAATACTCGAGATGTATTCGAGATTATATTCGATAATATTCGAGACGATTTATTCGAGATTATATTCGATGATGCATATTATACGAATTATTCGAGATGCATATTATGTACTATGATTCAGTTTTTCCTTATTGATTGCATGCATTCTAATTTGAATACTAAATTGTTTTATCTTTCTTTTGGATTAGTTAAATAAAAGCTATGGACAAAACCGGCAGAGAAGGAGAAGAAGCTCTGTTCGACATCATACGCTCCTCCCCGAGCCCAGAGCATGAACCTGAAGAAGATGACGGCTCGCAATATCTGAACAATTCCGGTGAGGGTTGTATGGTATTTGACGAAGACGAACGAATAGATGAAGGCGACGACAACGATGTGGACGAAGAAAATGTTCTTTAAATAACAAAGACCGGTGAGGTATATTTATTATATAAGCCATCCGGTGATCATTACATGTCTTAATTGATTTGTATGTATTAACGAATCGATCTTTTTTCTTTTAGGCCTCCGGATCGAGCAAATCTTCTACAAGCGACAGGGTAGTTCGAGGCCCAGCCAGAAAGTTGGATCCTGGCGTAAAGTTCAACATCGATTCCATCAAAACATCAACTGGCGAACCGCTTGAACCTAGGAAAAATGCGACCAAGTTCAAGAATCAATGCGGAGTTATTGTCAGGGACCAAATCCCGATCTTCGTTCAAGAATGGAAAAAAGCCACCAAAGGGAGATCGAGCAGGAGTTACTTTTGTTGACGAAAGAGCAAAAGATGTGCTTTGGGATTCGCTCATGCGGCATTTCACCCTACCAGGTAATTTGACAGATGCAGATCTGAAGAAAGTCAGAAACTATGCTCTTAAAAAGATGGCGATCGCATTCAACACCTTCAAGAAAAATGCATGGACTAAGTACGTCAAATCAAAAAAGAAGACTCCAGAATTCACGGGAGCACTGGTGAAGGCAAAAGATCACTGGGACGCTTTCGCGAAGTTCAAGGAATCGGAAGAAGCTAAGGAACGGTCGAGAAAAAACAAGATTAATGCTGCGAAAAAGAAGTGGCACCATACTGTGGGGCCAGGTGGCTACCAGGTGGCCCTGCCTAAGTGGGATCAATCTGAGTAAAAGATGATTAGTGCAGGGGTCACTCCAGTTACATTGACATGGCCCCCTAGGTGCAGGACATGGTTTTATGCGCATGGGGGGAAGTTGGACCCAGAGACAGGGCTGGTTATGGTGAAGGCAAGTCTTAAAGAAGCGACAGACGAAATACTTATTGCAATAGAAGAAGCTCGAATGGGGGTGTTCACGCCCAACAGAGAGAACGACGAGCTTACGCGCGCCCTGAAGAATCCTGAACACCCGGGAAGAACACGAGGCAAAGGCGTTGTTCCGTGGTTTGAGGGGTTTGCGGATTGGAACGACGACTATAGAAGTCGTGCGAGAAAGAAGATGCAGGAGGAGCAGAAGAAGAAGGAGGAAGCACTCCGCCTTGAAGGCCTAGAATCAAAGCACCTGGAGTTGGAACGATTTGTCAAGCGGTAGCAGGAGCAGATCGACTCACTCAGCCAGGAAAGGGCGTCTCAGCGGCAGCATGAGCAGATCGATCCAGCATTGGATAGCATCGTCCCATCTATGCCGAGAAGCAGCGTGGGTTCCGCCCCGGCCGATATCGATAATGCACTGCTAGCTAGCTACCCTGTGGATGATATCAAAGACAGGACTAACTGTGAGCTACACATGAAAGTGAAGAACTTATCCATGAAGGTGGCGGACGGCTATGCTTTAGCAAATCCCCCTGAAGCAACCTTCCATTGCAATCCCATTCCAGCTGGTTATGCTCATGTCGGGGTTGATGAAGTGATGTCAGGATATCACGAGCTACAACTTGACATTCTTGGAGGTGACGAGGAGAGAACACTAGGAGAGGCCATACATCGTATCATTCTATGGAAAAAGGATTGCATCATCTTTCCAAGGCCACCGACTCCTCCTCCTCCAAGTACGCCGCCGCGTCAGTCGACTGTTCGTCCTCCAAGTCCGGCACCGCGTCAGCCGACTCCTCCTCCAAGTCCGGCACCGCGTCCGCCGCGTCAGCCGACTTAGCATGCTCCATCGCCTAAGCAACAGCAGAAGAGAAAGGCCGCAGCTACGACGGCTAGCGGTACAACAGGCAAGAATTTCAAATATGGTCCAAGCCTCAAGCCTCTTCCGAAGTTGTCTTACCACCTGACTGAGGACGAACTCAACACCGTAGTGGATGCCCAATTGAAGGCCCATTTTGGACCGAAACAGCCCATGCCACCAAAGGAGAAAGTACCTGAACATGTCTCACAACACTTTACTGATATGGCTCGACCGGCTGACAATCAGAAGGACTCCGACTATGTGCGGTCTATCAAGAAGTCATATTTAGCAGGACAAAAGGAGTCGAGCTCGAGCTCGAGCAAAGCAGTTGGCAAAAAAAGAGGGAAAACTGTTCCCTAGCTAGGAGAACAGGCAGTGCAATCGATCCCCCCGCTCATTGTACAAACACCTGTCAGTACCGCCGATCGGCTGGTAATAACCGACGATCATAAAAGGCAGGCTAAAGAGGCCGGTGTCACTGTTGAACAACTCCTAGGCCTTGAGGAAATCCCCGGGATTACAGAGGAGGAAGTAAAATACCAATATGTCCGTGGCAAACCTCTGGTCAAGCCTAACGATGTCAAGCTTCTACCAACGAGATTGTACAATTTGAATACGTGGTACATGCAAGAAACATCAAATACCAAACAAGAGTCCCTCATGGTGAAAGTCAAGAGAAAGCATTACTTCCATAAAAAAGATTTGTGGATTCATTATTCAGAGTTGTTTCAGTTATTCAATCAAGACGCACTCGAAAAATCTGTCGTCAGTTGCTATTGTCTGTAAGTGATTTCTTTCTGTAATTTAAGTCTCTAGCTAGCTAGCTGCGCTCTCGTTCATTACCTGTAATTATCCTCACTATATTCTTTTCTGTGGTATTATGCAGAATGAAGATGTATGAAATGAAAAAAGCTGGACGCTATGGCATTGGGTTCATTGACCCAAATACGGTTAATCAAGCGATATGAGAAGATGAATATTCGAGAAAAGACACAGAGAGATTCCTGCTAGAGTTTTTGAAGCAACTAAACACCCAACCAGAAATACTACTTCCTTACAACTTCGGGTGAGTGTTACTATATCTTGTACTACAAATTCTATTTTTTGCTTACTAGATGTTAATAAGTGTAGTTGATGAGTTATGCACATGCCCGCTTAATTATACAAAACGTGTGCGCATGCAGTTACCACTGGATCTTGTTAATCATTGAAGTTAACAAGGGAAAAGTTGAAGTACTGGACTCACTATATAAGAATCCATCCGAATACGCAACCATGAGGGGGATGGTCGACAGGTAATTTCAATCATTATCGCACTATGTCGGCCTCTTTACTTCATTTCCTGATATCAACTAGTTAATAACTCCTTTATTCATTTTCTTTGCCGGCGGGCAGGGCTTGGGCCAAGTTCGTCAAACAGGTCCTAGGCGACTGGGAACAAAAGCTGACACGGATGCGACCCAAGGTAATTAAGTAGTACTAGCTAGCTACGTCCGTGCATCTCTTTAATTCTAGTTTCAATACCATTATCATGCTTGATTAATTATTACCTGATTGAATTTTATTCTCGTAAAGTGCATGAGGCAGGAGCAGGGGAATAGTTTATGCGCATACTACGTTTGCGAGAACATTCGCATGATCACGTCTGAAAGGAGCAGAAACGAAAAAAATCTTTGGGTACGTTTGCCAGAACACTATCCATAATTTTTTTATCATGATGTAGCTAATATATATACACACAACTAATATATTCATCTTGATCTCCTTCTTATAGCTGACGGAGATGCGGGGCTAGATCCTACCAACGGCTCGCGTACGAGCAATTCAAGAGGAAATAGCTGGATTTCTGCTCGACCAGGTCATAGATCCCAAAGGAGAATACCATTACAAGATCAAGCAGTAAAGCCTGCATATGTAATGATCCGCAAATTGTAGGAGAAATTGTATATACCAAATTGTATATATATATGTATGTGAATGGTCGTCGTACGAGAAATTCGATGATATATATATATATGATCGGTTCTACGAGAAATTCTATTTATATATATATGCACAACGTGTACAGTATGTAGTAGCGTAATATATGTTTGAAATGAAAAATAATTAAATTGAAAACACAAAATTAAAAGGAAAAATAAACCATAATTAATTCATAAACCCCTAAAGGATTAAAAGGAAAAATAAACCAAAATTAAAAGAATTAAATACTTTTAGTCCCGGTTGGTGTTACCAACCGGGACTAAAGGTCCCCCAGCCCACGGCGCCGGCAGGTGCCACGTGGTGGGCCTTTAGTGCCGGGCCGTGTTGAACCGGGACTAAAGGGGGGGGGGGGGCTTTAGTCCCCACCCTTTAGTGCCGGTTGGAGAACCGGCACTAAAGGCCCTTACGAACCGGCACAAAAGGCCCGTTTTCTACTAGTGGCACCACCATCACCACGGCCACGTCCTCGACCATCGCCACGGCCACATCCTCGAGCACCACCATCACCACCGCCATGTCCTCGCGCACCACCATCACCACCGCCACCTCCACCATCACCGTGTCCACCTCCACCATCACCACGGCCATAACCAGCATCACCATCTCGTTTTGATCTCTTTCTTTTGCTACAACCTCTATTATTGTGCCCCTCATTGTTACATTCACCACAACGGCTAATATCACGAGGCTCTGCGAAATGTTGGCTCCCCCATTCCTTGCGGAATCCACCACCCCAATCATCCATGTCACCCAAGAAATGCTTTGTCTTCCGTCTTCCACCTGTTACCACCTTCATTTCTGGATTGGGGTATAGTGGGGGTCCATGATATTCCGGCCAATTAGATTGGTCTAGATAGGGATGGAACCTCGCAGCCCATGTATTCTTGATCGAATACTCTTCCAGTCTTACATTTTTGGTTGTATTGACACTCAAATTTCTAGTGCGGGATACCGCCATCAAATGTGAGCATGGGAGATGATACAACGTAGGCCTCTCGCATGAGCACGCGCCCCACTTAAGATAAACCTTGAACGAGCCACCTCCATATGGCACACCAACACGTGAAATTCCTCCATGCTCATCAACATGATAAATCAATTCTATGTTGTCAAAGGACAGGATCTTGTATGAATCCGCCTTCCTTGCTTGGTATTCCATCCAATCGTCAACCTTCGGTGGATACTTGTACATCTTTTTTGCCTTGTTTTTCCCGGATATCAACTTGGTCGTTTCCTCACTATACTTCTAAAAATAGGCATTCAACTTCTGGAATGTATACTCCACTATCGCTGTCACCGTCAATGCACGGATACCCTTAAGCACCATGTTGAAACATTCTGCCATATTGTTTGTCATGTCACCGTACCTCACTCCTTCGTTGTCGAAAGCCCGTGCCCACTTTTCTTTATCGGCAAGGTTCCTATTTAGGAATTCTTTGCCACCATTATCTTCTTTGGCATACACTATGTCCCACAATTTCTTGAAATGTCGAGTGGTGAATGCGAGACAACAATCATGTAGAAGGTCCAATAATTCCTTGTTGCCACATGCCCTATAAAACACTAGTAGAAAATAGGGATTTGAAACGGGCCAGAATATTGCATTTGTCTCGGTCGTGTTACGAATCGGGACTAATGGGTGCATCAGTCCCGGTTCGAGCAGCCAGGGCGCCGGCCGGGGTTCGTCAGGAACCAGTCCCGGTTCGTGTGACCCATTTAGTCCCGGTTCCAGACACGAACCGGGACTAAAGGGCCTCGCTCCTGGCCCAGTCCCTTTAGTCCCGGTTCTAGCCACAAACCGGGACTAAAGATATGCCTATATATATATGCTCGCCCCTGCCCGCTCCTCTGTTTTTTGGTCCGCCGGCGTGTGCGAGGTGTGTGCTGCTCTGCTCTCACCTCCTATGCACACGAGGTGTTTGATGAAATGCCCGAGCCACGCTTAAGCTTTCTCCTCTCCAAGCTCGACCTCCAAGCTCCATTTTTCGCAAGATTTGTCTAGGTTTGGCGGTCCGTCACGTCTCGTCCCCGTCCTCACCGTCGTCGATCGCCCGCGCCGATCTCGTCGCCGGCACCACCGTGGTGAGCCTCTTGTTCTTATCTTCTTTTTAAAAGAAAAAATTCTTACTTGTATGATTTACATAGATACTTGTATAAATTTCTTACTTTTATTATTGTTTGTTATTATATAGTGCCATGGTCATGGTATCCGCCCACGTCGGCCCTCGTCCGGTCTATGATTCGGATGTGGTATATTATCTTTTATAACTATTTGTTTCATTTAGTGTTTATGACAATTATGCCGACCAACGTGACATAGATGTGTTTATCTAGGAGCACTACAACAAATGTGAGAATCTGTGACGCTCATTCTGTGACGATTCAGAGAAAAAATGTCAGGGAATCATCTTAATTTCACAAAATGTGACGTTTTTTTAGTGGACCGTCACAGAATGTGCGTCACAGATTATCACTTTTGTTGTAGTGGAGGTATGTGAACCGGAAATTCCAACCGACCCTCTTGTCGAGAGGTTAAATTTAGTTGAAAAAGAAAACGAGGATTTGAAAGAAAAATTGAAAAGAATTGAGGAGACGAAGATGAAATTGGAGTTGCATGTTGCCGATGTCATCGATGACCACAAGATCAAGATGGATGCAATGCGCTTGAAGATTAGAAAGATAAGAAAATATGCCATTGATAATGAGGCTTGGTATCATTATGCTGTTGGATCAATTGTTACCTTAGTTGCGATTATGATCGCATTTGTTGTTGCATTTAATGTTTTACATAGTTGTATGTTAGTTCCAATTTATGTTTTAATTAGATACTCTAGAGAGCTGTATGTTGTTCTATGAGAACTATGTATGAACTTTATGTATTTATTTTTTCAGTAATAACATTTGATCACTTCTCTATTCATGATGTTCTGTAATGGTTTTTGATACATTTAATTATGATACCATGCCAACTTTCAACCATTTCAGAGTTCGTTCGCAGTGCTTTTCAATTCAGGGTCATTTTAGCTCAAAATAAATCATGAATGCATGAAAACTAGCAAATAAAGTCAGAAAATGGTTGAAAAGTGATGATGTGGCTTTGAATGGTGCATATTGAATGCAGAAAAAGTCTTGAGTTAAAATATGTTCAAAAAATAGAAATTCCTTTGTAATAGACGTGTTTTCGTCCGAAACCCTGATACTACAAAAGAGATTGTACAGTTTGTACACGAAGTGCATCCAGTTTTTCCGGTAACCCTCTCAACTTTTTAGCACATGCTATGTGGGTGAAATTATGATACCATGCCAACTTTCAACCATTTCAGAGTTCGTTCGCAGTGGTTTTCAATTCAGGGTCATTTTAGCTCAAAATAAATCATGAAATACATGAAAACTAGCAAATGAAGTCAGAAAATAGTTGAAAAGTGATGATGTGGATTTGAATGGTGCATATTGAATGCAGAAAAAGTCTTGAGTTAAAATATGTTCAAAAAATTGAAATCCATTTGTAATATACGTGTTTTCGTCCGAAACCCTGATACTTCGAAAGACATTGTCCAGTTTTGTACACGAAGTGCATCCAGTTTTTCCGGTAACCCTCTCAATTTTTTAGCACATGCTATTTGGGTGAAATTATGATACCATGCCAACTTTTAACCATTTCAGAGTTCGGTCGCAGGGCTTTTCAGTTCAGGGTCATTTTAGCTCAAAATAAATCATGAAATGCATGAAAACTAGCAAATGAAGTCAGAAAATGGTTGAAAAGTGATGATGTGGATTTGAATGGTGCATATTGAATGCAGAAAAAGTCTTGAGTTAAAATATATTCAAAAAATTGAAATCCCTTTGTAATAGACGTGTCTTCGTCCGAAACCCTGATACTTCGAAAGAGATTGTCCAGTTTGTACACGAAGTGCATCCAGTTTTTCCGGTAACCCTCTCAACTTTTTAGCACATGCTATGTGGGTGAAATTATGATACCCTGCCAACTTTCAACCATTTCAGAGTTGGTTCGCAGTGCTTTTCAATTCAGGGTCATTTTAGCTCAAAATAAATCATGAAATGCATGAAAACTAGCAAATGAAGTCAGAAAATGGTTGAAAAGTGGTGATGTGGCTTTGAATGATGCATATTGAATGCAGAAAAAGTCTTGAGTTAAAATATGTTCAAAAAATTGAAATCCCTTTGTAATAGACGTGTTTTCGTCCAAAACCCTGATACTTCGAAAGGAATTGTCCGGTTTGTACACGAAGTGCATCCAGTTTTTCCGGTAACCCTCTCAACTTTTTAGCGGATGCTATGTGGGTGAAATTATGATACCATGCCAACTTTCAACCATTTTAGAGTTCGTTCGCAGTGCTTTTCAATTCAGGGTAATTTTAGCTCAAAATAAATCATGAAATGCATGAAAACTAGCAAATGAAGTCAGAAAATGGTTGAAAAGTGATGATGTGGCTTTGAATGGTGCATATTGAATGCAGAAAAAGTCTTGAGTTAAAATATGTTCAAGAAATTGAAATCCCTTTGTAATATACGTGTTTTTGTCCGAAATCCTGATACTTCGAAAGAGATTGTCCAGTTTGTACACGAAGTGCATCCAGTTTTTTCGGTAACCCTCTCAACTTTTTAGCACATGCTTTGTGGGTGAAATTATGATATCATGCCAACTTTCAACCATTTCAGAGTTCGTTCGCAGTGCTTTTCAATTCAGGGTCATTTGAGCTCAAAATAAATCATGAAATGCATGAAAACTAGCAAATGAAGTCAGAAAATAGTTGAAAAGTGATGATGTGGCTTTGAATGGTGCATATTGAATGCAGAAAAAGTATTGAGTTAAAATATGTTCAAAAAATTGAAATCCCTTTGTAATAGACGTGTTTTCGTCCGAAACCTTGATACTTCGAAAGAGATTGTCCAGTTTGTACACGAAGTGCATCCAGTTTTTCCGGTAACCCTCTCAACTTTTTAGCACATGCTATGTGGGTGAAATTATGATACCATGCCAACTTTCAACCATTTCAGAGTTCGTTCGCAGTGCTTTTCAATTCGGGGTCATTTTAGCTCAAAATAAATCATGAAATGCATGAAAACTAGCGAATGAAGTCAGAAAATGGTTGAAAAGTGATGATGTGGCTTTGAATGGTGCATATTGAATGCAGAAAAAGTCTTGAGTTAAAATATGTTCAAACAATTAAAATTCCTTTGTAATAGACGCGCTTATAGAGGAAATTCAACCTAAATTCAAAGTGCTAGTAAGCTAAATAGATGTACTAGCGCTTTGAATTTAGGTTGAATTTTCTCTACAAACACATCTATTTTCATTTTGAATTTAGGATTTGAGAGGAACTTAACAAGGCAGAGAGGGCCGGGTTTATAAACAGGTGCTAGGGCCTCTCGCTTGGCAAGGTGGGACTAAACTCCCCCTTTAGTCCCGGTTGGAGCCACCAACCGGGACTAAAGGGCTGGGCTTGCCGCACTTTCGGGCTGCTGAAAAGTACCTTTAGTCCCGGTTAGAGCCACCAACCGAGACTAAAGGGCTGGGCTTCCCGCCCTTTCGGGCTGCCGAAAACTACCTTTAGTCCCGGTTGTTGGCTCTAACCGGGACTAAAGGTGGGTCTTTAGTCCCGGTTGGAACTACCAACCGGGACTAAAGGTTGCACTATATAAGCGGGACATGGAAAAGTTTCCAAATTCATCTGCTTTCCCTCTCCCCCGACGGCGCCGAAAACCACCTCGACGCCGCCAGGCTGCCGGATCTCGCCGTCGCCTACCCGACGCCGTCGCCTCCCCCGACGCCGTCCCCGTCGTCGCCTCCCCCGACGGCGTCCCCGTCGCCGCCCCTCGACGCCTTCCCCGTCGCCGCCCCCCGACGCCGTCCCCGTTGCCGCCCCCCGACGCCATCCCCGTCGCCGTCCCCTTCGCCGCCCCCGACGCCGTCCCCGTCGCCGTCCTCGACGCCATCCCCGTCGCCGCCCCCCGCCGCCCTCCCCGTCGCCGCCCCCAACGCCGCCCCCGTCGCCGTCCCCGTCGCCGCCCACGACGCCGATGACGTCCCCGTCGCCGCCCCCCGACGCCGTCGCCTCCTCCTCCTAGGTGAGCCGCCGGACACACTGCCATTCCCCTCCTCCTCCTAGCTATCCTAAGCCACCCCCGCAGTTACCGTCGTCGCCCGCGTCCATCGCCGGCCGAAGCAGTGGCGGTTAGCGGTGGATCCAGGGCTAGTTAGAAAATTAAGATGGCATTTTAAGTTAGTTAGGAAATTTGTTAGTTAGGCTTTGTTATTAAAAATGTTATTAAAAATGGCATTTTAAGTTAGTTAGGCTTTGTTATTAAAAATGTTATTGTTGTTTTATTGTTGATAAATAAAATTATATTTGCTATAGCCACAATTCGTTTTCGTCGACGATGCCTGGCCCGCATCCTCGTATTCGTTGAGTCGGCGGCGACATCATGCTTGAGAGGCGCAATGTCCGGGACTGGGCTCCGCCGGGCTGGCACTGGGAGTGCTACCTTCCCGGGATCGGAGCTTGGTGAGGAATCCTGGTCTTGTCGTCGACCCAGAGATACTTTGGTGGCGGTCGCGTGGGCCACTTTCGGTGCAGAGGCAGCCGGCCCCCGCGGAGGTGGTACGTCGCCGTGTCAGGGAGGAGGACGAGCACGTCCGTCGCTCCATGGCGGCGTTGGACGCCAGGTTCTCCAATACCTGGCAGATTCTTCAGGGATCTCGCCCGAGTTATGATCCGGTGATGGTTCCTTATCTTTGGGTGTCCACCGTCAGCGACTTAGAGACCGCTAGTGAACCGAGTTCAGCGTCCTCCACTTTGGATTCTAGGATATTCGATCTGTATTAGTGATCTTATATGATAATATTTGAGATGTATTAGTTAATATTTGATGATGCATTAACTGGATTAGTGATATTATATTCGAGTTCATTATAAATGTATTAGTGATATTATATTCGAGTTCATTATAATTGTATTAGTGATATTATATCGGTATAATGCGTGTGTGACTTTCGGTCTGTTGTTGCTCCTTGTGTGACTTTAATGTGTGTTCTTGATGGAGGAATCTCGACTGTTGTCGTGGGGGGCGCCTCCTCTTCTTCTCTTCTTTGCGATATATTCGTCGGTATAATTCGCAAGAAGAGAAGAGGGGGGGCGTCCATCACCGACGGTCGAACTATTACCGTGAGAGAGTGTCCACCAACATATATACACCACCATATCAGTGTGAGAGAGTGCGCACCAACACACCATGAGATATGAGAGTTATTTAAGGAAAGCCTCGACGGACCGAAAGTCACACACGCATTAGGATCCAAGCGTGCCGTAATTCTTGAATCATGAACACAGGAAATGTCGTCGTCATTAGACGACGATAGGATCCAAGCGTGTGAACTTTGCGGTGAAGATAAGGGTATTTGCGACCGGCCTGGGCTGCGAGACGGCAGGTTCTTCACCATGAAGCTTTACGAGGACTTTGATATTTCTACGGTACGCAACGATGACAACTGTTTTTTCGTAATTAAGCATGACTTCTGTTTCTTTCCTTCAACGCGTAATTTCTATTTTATACAATTCGACTAGTTCATCCCCTGTCATGCAAGACGGTATTTCTTGGAGAGTCTCGGTTTCGAAGAGCACGAGAGTTTCGAGACGAGGACAGCCAACCTGAGGACTAAACATGGTCACACATTTCTGGTGAAAGTAATGAATCCACCTAATAACATAGAATTAGGGTGCTCAAATTGGGAAGCTCTTTGCAAGGCATATGGATTTCAGGAGGATATGGAAATAACCTTCGATCTTCGTCCTGAAGATCATATTGAAGGAAACATCGACATTTGGGTGGATGTCGATATGCTTCCTATTTTACCTCCATGTGAGTTTGACAACCATGCATATTTGTCAAGTAATTTGCATTCTATATTTAAAAATAGTTGGTGTTCATCCATACTAAATTTGTTAATTTATAATTTATAGCTTATTTCGTTTCTTCGAGTGAAACACAGAACATAATCGACACGACACACTACACTTATGGATCACATCTAACTTGGGAGGAGAAGGGTGATCTTATCAACTTTGTTATTGGTGTCCTAGTTGGTAGGGAGATCTTCCCATATAATTTGGGAACTGGCCCAAATTATACATTGTACTTGACACTAGTGCATAGGTTGAGGGCGGATGACATTCGCCGAAATATCTTGGTAAGAGTTGCTAATTAAGTACACTATACTATTGCGTAAATGGTATTGATTACATTGCTAACTAGGCTACTATTATGTTCTTCAACAGAAACTGCCAAATGAAGTTGTGCCTCCATTGATGCAACTCGAAGGTAATATGACAATTAAAAGCCCCTTCCAGCCCGAGTTCTCTTTTGCATACTCGACTGAGCGCAAACCACCAAGACGGCTCCAAATTGAAGCATGGGGACAAATAAAGAAGGCTCGCAAGCCACAAGTTGGAGACCGTTGGATCTCTTTGCTTCATCATGGAGACATAGGCATTATTCTGTTTTATGTCATTTTACCTAGGAGGGACGACTAGGTCCTATATGAGAGAGAAGTTTTTCTGGTTTATTTTAACTTGCATGATCGATTAGGATGATTACTATTATGATGTTTTTCTGTTTTATGAGATTTTAACTTGGTATGATTAAGATGATGATGAGTTGTTAGATGAGTAAGATGATGATGAGTTATATGACATATATTTGATTAAGATGGATGGATGCAAGTGATCATGTGAATTAGAGGAAAATATGATGTTGCGATTGGCCCTTTCCAAAAATGAAAACCCGCGTGAAAATACAATATAAATATAAAAGAAAATGAAAACAAAAAATGAAACACGGCCCTTTCCAAAAAAAAAACACAGCGCCTTTTAGTCCCGGTTCGTGTAACGAACCGGGACCAAAGGTCCTCCTGCCTCGGCGCCGCCGTGCGGCCACGTGGAGCACCGTTGGTCCCAGTTTGTAAGCCAACCGGGACTAAAAGCGATCGGCATTTGTCCCGATCGTTTTGTCCCGGTTGCAGAACCGGGACAAAAGGCCCTCAGGAACCGGGACAGATGCCCTGTTTTCTACTAGTGAAAGTTAGACACAATATGTCTCATGCACCACCTATGGTGCACGCGAGCATGTCCTGGAATGTCAATCTTCACTGCGTTGAGTATCACGGGGTGGCGGTCCGAGATGATGCAAACCTCTCGTTGAGGTCCAATTACCTTGGTCCTCACCAGATTAAGAAACCACTCCTAGTTGGGGTTGTTCTCCGCCGACACCAAAGAAAAAGACAATGGAACCAATTTCTCACCACCATCATTAGCAAGGGCGATCAACAATGTGCCCTTGAACTGTCGAGTCAGAAATGTGCCATCCACAGAAAATAACCGGTCTACAATGCTTGAAAGCCCTAATGGATGACTCAAAAGTCTAGAATGCACGTCCAAATACTCGGACGGTTGCATCGTTGTATATCCTTGTTCTCACGCCATCTGGCTCCACCACATAGTACATGCCCGGATTTTCTGCCGCCATCGCTTTCAACACCATAGCGAGGCGGTTGTATGATTCTTCCCAACCACCATACAATATGTCAAAGGCAGCTTGCTTGGCCTTCCATGCCTTCCCGTAGTTCACCGTGTACCCGAAGACCTCCTTCACCATCTCCATCAACGCCCTAATGGGATATGTCGGGATTATCTTTAGGGAGTGTGAAAATTGGTATGCAATGAATTTGGAGGTCAATTGGCGGTGATCATCCTTTACATTGGCATCATCAATATTCTTGCCACTACATCGGTGTTGAAACACGGAATTTGTAATCTTCCATTGCGGTCCACCTTTGACACATCTTGCAAGTATAACCCAAGGGAAATGATTTTTGTGTTCCTCGCATTTGACCACGTAACGCAATTTGGAGTTTGACTTCTCCACAAAGAATTGTCGATGAAAGTTAACCGCGTAGTCCATGATCCATATTTGAAGTTCTATCAAGCTTTCAAAGATTGCTCCTTCACTAACAGCATACATACTTGCCCCGATGTCTCGCTTTGAAGTTAACCTTGGTGCAAGAATTTTACTTGTGCCACCATCAACAATCGCCTTATCGGCTAGGCTTACATCACGGAACAACGATGTCTCGTGACCCCGGCCTATTACCTTCTTTAGCCGTCAAACCATCCTCATCTATTTCTTTGTCCGGGCCTTCATCCTCCGAGTCCCCCGCATAGGATCTATTGTATGGAATGTCATGGTCCATGTCCTCTTCCATGCAATTTGCCTCCACATCGCCAACATAATGATCACGAAGATATGTCTCCGATTCATCACCCCCGAACTCATCACCATCCATGTGTTAGTCCTAATTATCAATTTGGTCATTCCGGATGGGGCTCTAAGGTTGGGTCAATGGAGTTTGGCTCATTGTTGCATCATACACATCCGGATTGACATGTGGTGACTCTTGAACCGGGCTTCTAACATCACATGAAGATGCACACCGATTCAAATCATTGTGCAACCGAACACGAACAACCTTTGTGGCAAATAACTCGAATGATTTATCTTGTGAGGCCAACACACTCTCCTTATATGCTTCCCAATGAAACTCGGAGTCAAGAGGCATTGTTTTCCAACGAATGTGTTTGTTGTCCATACCCAACATTATACCTTCCGATTAAGTCTACTCTATTGCTTTCTTCCATCCAATTCAACCTTCTTCGAAGCTCAACCACAATCTCCTCAAGGCTAGGACTTGTGGGAAACACCATCACTACCGGCTTCTTCTTCAGGTCACCATACTTGGCGTCTCCCTTCTCAAAAGATACAAAGTCCACATGATGCACATTCACAATCCTTGCCATCTACAAACATAAACACCTAAATGAATCAATGAAAATTGCAAAATTGGATGACCTAGGGTTTCCTCAAATCGCCACAATTCGGAGATTTCAACCAACAAAAAGAGGAGGAATGAGGGAGAATACCTTGAGGGGTCGAAGCGGAGGATAATTTAATGATTTGGACCTCCGATCCGTGAAATTTAGTGGGCATTAGGGAGGGTGATGAGTGGGGCGGCCGGGGTGGAGAAGGGGGGGCGGAAGAGAGGGTTTGGGGGGAAAAAGAGGGCCCAGCTAGTTTTGTTGATTCAAGGGGCATGGCGCCCTGTCCTGGGGCGTCATGGTAAAGAGCATGGCGCCCTGGCCTGGGGCGCCATTCTCCCCTGCTCTGCCAACGTGGCAAGTGACCAATGACCAGGATGGCGCCTTTGACCGGGTCGTTATGTTGTCTAGCATGGCGCCCCGGGTGCCGGCATCATGAAAAAAGGTCATTTTGTGAATTATTTTGGAAATAGGTTCATTTTGTGCTGAACTTTGCCCATAGGCCCAGTTTTGTGTAATTTCACGCGCGAGTGTTCCGTCTGGCGGTCAAACGCGCAGTACTGGGCCTGCAGGTGGACGCATGTGGTGTGGTGGGACCAGTTTCTCTGTTGGATGGCTCTGGTGCATTGAATACAAAGGTGCAGCATGCAAGGCCTACTACGTGGAACTACAGAGTAGGGATGTAGGATCCTGTGGAGCTACATGATCGGCTGTGTCCATCTATCTATTATCTTCTATTATATTATCACTAGTAAATATGCCAGTGCATTGCTATGGGTTGATTTAATTGAATTTTTTTGGACATGGAGAATTTAGTTGAAGTCCAATCTTCATTTTGGTTCAATTTATTTTTTGTTCAATTAACCCATTTAGGATTGTCGTTGTCCGGGCCATGGGGCACAGATGTGAAGAACCATACTCATTCCCTCCGGCGGTGCCTCTTTCAACTCCCCACTACCCTAGGGTTGAAGATGAGTTGTGCATGAAAGAGTTTTTGAGTGGGAGAAACAGATGGTGGAAGGGCTGCGGTTGGAGAGCAAGGGTCACACAGAGCACTTCAATCGGGTGCCTATTTTCTCGACTTTGAAGCATATTCTTCTAGAGTTTAATTACTAATTCAAAGGATTTTCATATATTATTTGTAGTATAAAAGTATCGGTATAGACATGTTGTTTTTTGTCCGACTTAAGTACGACGTTGTAGATCGGATCGTCGATGCCTAGTGACAAAGCATATCATACCGATACATTAATCGTCATACTCACAATAAAAATGTTATACACGTAGCACTTCTATTGAGTTGTTTATTGCCCAACTTGTTGATTCCTTAGGCATTTCTAAAGTATATAAATTGGTAGAATTCGTTGTAAGGGTTAATTTGCTGTATTTCCTCGCCTGGGCCTTGGGCCAAAGGAAGCAGCTGAAACTTATTCGCCTGGGCCTTGGGCCGGAGGATACAAATGAATAAATATTTTAGAGTCTTATAGACTAGCCCGTGCGAATGTATGGTGACGACTAGTAAAATTGAATTACAAATGTACAACATTTGGTTATATGTATATGTGTTCTGTTCGATACAAGGGGGTGCACTCGACGAGCTAGAAGGGAAGGAGCAACACTGACGACTATGGGTTACCTGGAAAGGCATCTGCGGAGATCGGTGGGCATGACGGTGCTGTTGCCGGGGAAGAAGAAGTGTAGACGGCACGAGATGCGTGTCCAAAAGTGAACCTTGAGGAAGATGCCCACCTTCCAGCGCGTGCGTGCCTTGCCCCGCCGGTCGAACGGCACCACGCCGGCGCTGAGCGACTCGTCCATGGACCGCATCCCGGCAGGGTCCAGAGTCCGCCCCGCCGACACCACGTTGTAATGCAGCGGCAGGGAGCTCTTGGGCGCCACCACGAACGGTGCGGGCGTCCGCAGGAGAGCCACGTCGGCTCCGTGGAACTGCAGGGCGAGGTCGACGCGGGAGAAAGTGGCATCCGCCTTGGAGTTTTTGTTCTCGGCCAGGATGGTGATGGGCAGTTGAAGGTACTGGATGGTGCCGTACTGCTGGGCGACGGCGTACTGGAGCGCCCCCAGCTGCGCGTCGGAGACCACCAGGTGCGGCATCTTGGGCTTGTAAATGAGGTACACAGCAAACAGCGTGACGCCGATCACGATCAGGCCGACAGCGAGCACCGTGCATAGGATCACCATCGCCCACGCCCACCTGAAGCTCTCCTGATGTGATTCCCAATCCCCCCACCAGATCCTCCAGGTGCTCGTCTCCACCACGACCGGCGGCCTCTTGATGCCCTGCTGATCACTTACTATCTTCGCCTGCTCGACGTCCTGAGAGGCCAGGGGCGGCACCTTGGTGGGGTCCTTCTCATGATCTCCGGTCTGCTTCCGGGACATGCCCGTGAACTGCGTCACGTAGAGCTTGTGCCCATTGACGTGGCCATGCATCCGCGAGTCTAATCGCCTGCTGTAAGTTCTCTATGTAGATCTGACGGACTTGCTCGGTGATCACAGGCTCCGAAATTGGAGAGCAAGGGTCAGCTGATCCGGTACGGCGTATAGTGACCGTAAATTCATGGGAGACGAAGGGTTTTCCGTTGATACTGCGCATGTATGAATGTATTAGACATATTAATGGAGACATCTAGTAGATAGTAAACGTATGTACCTATATGTGCAACTGGCGATGATGACAGTCACGTGCTACTCCTGTGGACGGCAGGGAGGAGAACATCGATCATAACGTTGCGTACTTCAGCAGCGAAGAGATCGCCAAAGCTAACAGTTACCGAGCCGGTGTTGGTGTCCTTGGTCTGCGGGTAGAGACCGGCGTTCACCTTCTCTATCGTGGAGTTGCCCGGCTTTGGGGACACGGTGAGCTTCAGGTCCTGGACGACGATGCTGAGGAGGCCACCCAGGATCTGCAAGAACGGCTCGCTCATACTCTCCCCATCCTCTACGAAGTTGAACGTTCCTCCTTTGCTCTTCATTGCGATATCCCCCAGAACCTTCCATCAAATATACGTGGGGACTATATTCTATTATATTATTCTAAAGGATAAGGCGCGTTCACCAGAAGTTCTCACAAAAAGTAAAACATATGACCATCACTACCAGAATCGCCTCATATGCCGACGGCCGGAATCCGTCGGCGTAGGCCCGAACACCGTCGGTGTAGGGCTATGCCGACGGCCACCGTCGGCGTAGGGCCGTCGGGATCGCGAACGTCGGCGTACCCGGTCAGTTTCGTCGGCATAGGGAAACCGTCGGCATATCTTCCTATGCCGACGGCCGTCAATCGGCGTAGATACCGTCGGCACCCTTTTCACATGACGGCGGCCGACGGCGCCGTCGGAGGACGTCAACCAAACAGACGCACCCACGTGTCGGCTCCTGGCGCTCCCTGGGGGAGTGCTACGCCGACGGTTATACCGTCGGCATACATCTGGAACTACGCCGACGGTGTATCCGTTAGCATAGCGTTGCCACGTGTCAACTCCTGGCGCTCCCTGGGGCAAGGCTACGCCGACGGTTATACTGTCGGCATACATCTATAACTACGCCGACGGAGTAGCCGTCGGCATAGTGCGGCCACGTGTCAACTCCTGGCTTTCCCTGGGGCAAGGCTACGCCGACGGTTATACCGTCGGCATACATCAGGGACTACGCCAACGGTGTAGCCGTCGCCATAGCGCTGCCACGTGTCAACTCCTGGCTCTCCCTGGGGCAAGGCTACGCCGACGGTTATACCGTCGGCATATCTACTGTTTATTTTTATTTTGTTTATTTATTTTTTGTTTATTTGCAGATAATATAGAGCACAAATATATCGCAGATAATAAACAGCATATATATAACACAGATCCACATCATTATCACCACAACATAAGTATTATCATCACAACATAAGTGGAATCAACAAAATATACGTCGAAACAACACAATATAAGTCGAACAACACGACATAAGTCCATAATATTGTCACGCCCAAGATGCGGTCCTATCTTTATTTTTGCACGAGGGCCTCAACAGGGATAGAAGCGCATCTCGTCGTTTTGCAAGAATGGATATCATTACAGTAAATGTAAAGAAGAGATGAGTATATGGAATTGGCTTACACTCGCCACAAGCTAAATTAATTACACATCAATACAACAACATATACAATCATCATACAGAAGAGCAGGGTCCGACTACGAACGAAAACAAATGATAAAATGACATCCATCCTTGCTATCCCAGGCTGCCGTCTGGAACCCATCCTAGATCGATGAAGAAGAAGAAGAAGAACTCCAAATCAAACAAGCATCGCGCTCACGTCAAATCATCGCATTACCTATACCTGCAACTGTTGTTGTAGTAATCTGTGAGCCATGGGGACTCACCAATCTCATTTCCAAGGGTATCAAGACTATTAAAGCTTAATGGGTGAGGTATGGTTAAGTGGTGAGGCTGCAGCAAGCACTAAGCATTTCTTTGAGTGGCTAACTTACGAGTACAAGAATAAAGGGGGATGATTGTCGAATAAACGGACATGATCTAGCAATGATCTCTAAGAGATCCTGAACACCTACTTACGTCAAACATAACCCCACCGTGTTCTCCCTCGGATAAGGACTCCCGAGAAGAGACAGTCACAGTTACGCACACGGTTGGTGTATTTTATTTGAGTTTACTTCAAGTTTGCTATGACCGGGTGTTAAACAAAGTTTCCAAGTTGCCACGTAACCGCGGGCACGACTTTCCGAAAGATTTAACACTACAGGGGTGCTCCAACTCATCCATCACAAACTAACCACACGCAGCGGGAATAACCTCGACCATGAATCTCGTGATCTTCCTAGGCAATTCCACTGGAAAACCGCAACCTCGAGATAGCCCGAAGTATTCTCGGAATTCCTCGCACAAGACGTTCGAGAAAGGTAAAATAAGTCCAGCAAGACCGTCCGGCGTGTCGACGAACCCGATAGGAGCCGCGTATCTCGTTCTCAGGACACGACCAGATGAGCGCAGCGTACAGTGGCCTGATAGACATCACCCGAGTTGCCCCGGGTTGGCCCCGCACACGACTCTAGTTTGGACCAACACTCATGAGGTGCACTGGCCCGGGTTGTTGATTAATTATCCGCGGGTGCCGGCGGGTCCTATGCAATTTTAGTTGTTATTAGGCAAATGTAGTATCAATGTTGGGCCTTGCTAGACAAGTTTTATCTTAAAACGAAAATCAAGGGGGTCCCCATAACAACCCCGAGCATGTTAGGAGCGCTCAATTATGGAACATAACACCGGTACACAAGTAACTAGGGCGGCAAGAGTGGAAAAAAACACCGAGCAAAAGGCCAAGCCTTCCACCCTTTACCAAGTATATATGTGCATTAAATTAAATAGCAATAATATTGTGATATATCAAAAATATCCATATTGGCACATGGAACATTTGCACCTGCAACTAGCAACGCTATAAGAAGGGCTGAGCAAGCGGTAACATAGCCAAACAATGGTTTGCTGGGATGTGGAGGGGTTAGAGGCTTTTCATGTTATTTTGGGAGGCTTAACATACAAGTGGTAGGTAGCGAGACAGCGATAGAAACGAGACAACTAGCATGGCAATGATAGTAATGGTATCCAAGGAAATGATCATCTTGCCTGAGATCCCGCTTGGAAAAAGAACGAATCCGTGAAGTAGACGAACCAACGTAGTCGAACGAATCCTCACACTCTGAACGCTTTCGGAACTCTATCGAGAAGAAACAATCCGGAACAACAATCAACACATGATACACCACGACATATGCATGACATGATGCACTTCAAATATGATGCATGTTATGCATGACATGGCAAGCACAACAATCAACTTCTACACATTAAGTGAAGCTCAATATGCAACGAGTTGCATATTGACGAAACTCCACATTCAAATATTTAGTTCATTCTCGTTTAGGTACACGACAATATTAAATGTTGTTAAACATGGCATGAGGTGAAGCATAATGAAACTACACTATCTAGGCATCTTAAATGAGGTCGGAAACAACTTATAGTATTTCCGAAGCGACCTCATATGTTAATTTTGAAATTGGTCCATGATTCCCTTTTTCCCTTTTTCCATAACACCAACCAGGACACGCCTACATAATGAAAGCATAATGGCATGTCGACACAAAACAATGAAATTTACCACAAACATCGGAATGAAAAGTCTGTTATACTTACCAACAGGTATTGCTCCCTAGTCAAGGTAAGCTGCTCCTCCCGCGCGAATTCCTTGGTCATCTTCATGTTACGATAGTTGTAATAATATTACGAGATGGCCACCCAGCGCACCTCGTACTGCATCTGGCGGGCCTGCTTCCTCGCAGCGCTCTGAAACAACTTGTCGGCAATGGGCTTGTTCTCCTCAAGAACTCGATAGTATTTCTACAGTTATTCATAAAAACAGAATGGAAGAAGCCATGAGTTAAACCATTCGATGATAAACTATGGACGAAACTCAAGACTAATGCTTCAGAAGAGAACTTACCCAAAAATTTGTTTTCACGGCCTTAGCATGTGTCACATAGTCTGCATGGGGAGCCGCTTCGTAGTGGTCCCAGGTCATGGCCAAAACCAGGCACTTCGGGTGCCTGACTGGTTCCGGAGCGAATAACCCCGGCCAATATTCCTTCAGCAAGATAGTGAGGATACCGTTTGGAACACGGACTTTTGGAGCAACTTGCCAGCCCCTACAAAAGATAGAAAATATGAGCATGTTTACAAGCAAAAGAATTATAATATGATTAAGGGGCACTTACTCTTTCCCCGCTGGCGTAATGATCCACTTCTGCTCCTCGATATCAGGTTCGGTGGGCGAGTCTTGCACGACCACACAGCCATCCCTTGTTGTCACCACCCTCCCTGCCACCACCAACCTCCTCCCCCTCCTTGCAACCACCAACCTCCTCCCCCTCCCTGCCACCACCAACCTCCTCCTCCTCCTCCTCCTCCTCAAACTCCCTGCGAACCTCATCCACCTCCTCCTCCTCAAACTCCCCGCGAACCTCCTCCTCCTCCTCCTCAACCTCCTCGCGGAACTCCTCCTCCTCAGTAGAGGGTACCTCACTAGAGGAGGGTCTCTCACTAGAGGAGGGTACCTCACTACAGGAGGGCCTTGTAAATGACACCCCTAAGTCGGTGAGGGAGCGTTGTTTCTGGCCCCGACCCCGCCCTAGGGGCTCTCCCCTAGGGGCTCTCCCCGCACCCCCTCCACCTCTAGGGGCTCTCCCCGCACCCCGTCCACCTCTAGGGGCTCTCCCCACACCCCCTCCACCTCTAGGGGCTCTCCCCGCACCCCCCACCTCTAGGGGCACCTCTCCCCTGACCTCCCTGTGAGGAGTCATCCTCAAGTAGTCGAGACGGAATAGTACGGGCTCGACCACTCCGACTACTAATCGATGTGAGTTTGCTTAGTAAACCCATGCCATCGGCCTTGCCCTTGCCCATGCTTAGCAAACCTGCATTGAAAAGAGAATAAACAATTAGTATGATAATAATGAAGAAAAAAACCATAGAAAAAAGACATTGATAAATAAGCATATTAATAAACCATAGTAAAAAGACATGAACGTACATCTGCTAGGACCCATACGAATCATCACTGTCACTATCACTATCACACATATCATCTTCATTGTCGGACGGAGGTGGAGGCTCTTCCTCGTCGTCATTGTCTTCATTTAACAACTTTTCTAGCATAAGTATGTCTTTTTCATTAACAATGGTCTCACCATCATTCCGTGCATTGTCATCGTTTGGATCCACATCATCATCACCCAAGGAGTCAGCATAATCGCTTCTGACCACATCATCATCATCATCGGGTTGCTCTTGGAAGAACACTCCCTCGTACGTCATGGGGTTAATGTTGTAATAATCGTCATCGTTCGGGTCCGGTAGCTTACTATGTGGCGACACCTTGAACACAACTTCCCAACCCTTTAGGTACTCTTTCTGGCATGGGTAAGGCAGATAATAAACTTGTGTGGCTTGGGTAGCCGCAATAAAGAGATCGGCTCTAGCATAGACGGTTGATGGTTTAACTTCGACCAAACCATAGGAAGGCGTATGTCTCAGCCCCTTTACTGGGTCGAACCATCGGCATTTGAACACAGGGAGACTTAGGGTTTCGCGGCCACGACTGAATGAAAGCTCGTATATTTTTCCTACCCTTCCGTAATACTGAACTCCATTTTGACCTGGGGTGTACACTCTAGTATTTATAGTTTTGGGATTAGGCCGGTTGTTCTGGTGCTACTCTGTATGGAAGCGATACCCATTCACATCATACTTTTCACATGTCATGACCGAAGGGTTAAAACCCATGGAAACCCATCTCAATTCGTCATCCATAGATATGTTCCGATCTTTTCCCTACAAGTTTAATTTAAATTGTTGGGTGCATTAGTTTGGTTAACTAATAAATGTTCAACTAGGTATTTAATAGGGGAATGTGAAAAATTACATTAGCCATGAACCAAGCAACAAAATTTTGCCTTCCAGGGTTTCCATTCCGAAGAAGAGTAAGTGCCTCCCCCTGAGTAGGAAGAATCATTCCCTTCCACTCCTCATAAATGAATTGACTGAAAGAAGAAAAGCAGTGTTTAGGCCGAGACTAAAGAAACATAGAACATGAAGTTGTGCAAGACATAAAGGAATGGTGTGGTGGTATTACCTCATCCACTCCTCCTCAACTTCCTTGATGTTGTGCAAAACATAGAACATGATGTCCTCCCACTCTTGTCCTGGCATGTTATAAGATTTCGAGCACCCAGCCCTGCCACCTTGCCCGCTGAATAGATCGAGCTTGGGTTTATACTTGGGCTCTTCCGTATTGTATCGAGGCACCTTATTATGCAGACTGGGAACGTGGTCTGGATAGTACGATGTCCTGAGGTCTGACACCTCCTCAAGGCACCTTATTATGGAAGCTTCAATCTTAGCTTTGTTTCCACATTTCTTTCGGAGATGCTTGTTCTGTCTCTCAGGGCCGTACTGCCAACGATTCTGCACAGGGCCCCCCAACAATTCCTCTTTCGTGAGATGCAAAATGAGATGTGCCATCAGAGTAAAGAAGCCTGGCGGAAAGGTCTTCTCTAGCTTGCATATCAACTCCGGTGCCTTCTTATGCAATTGTCCAATCACCTCGGGACATACTTCTTTAGCACATAGCATGCGAAAGAAATGGCTTAGCTCCACAAGCACTCGCCAGACACGCTCGGGGACATAGCCTCGAACCATCACCGACATTAACCGCTCAATACATACATGATAGTCATGACTCTTGAGCCCGTTGACTTTTCCCGTTGAAAGATTGACTCCATTACTTATATTCGATGCATAACCATCAGTGAACTTCACAATGTGTTTGAGCCACATAAGTACCTCCTTCTTTTCTGCTGGTTTAAGTTCGAAGTCAGCCTCTGGCTTGAACCAGTTTTTTTGACCACCTGTGGGAGGTTGCATGTTTAGACATGGTCTATCACAAAAAATTTGTTGATCGGCTCTAGCTTGAACGTTATCCTTTGTCTTATCAGGAATGTTGAGGATCGTGCGAAAAAGGGACTCTGCGGCATTCTTTTCGGTGTGCATCACATTGATGTTATAAGGAAGTTTGAGGTCCTTGAAATAGGGAAGCTTCGTGAAGGAGCTAATGTGAGTCCAGTTGTGCGTCTCACCATATCCCTCGAAGCGTTTGCCTTTGCCTTTCCCTTTGACATCAGGCTTGAGAGATTTTAGCTGAGCAAGAACATCTGCCCCCGAAAATCTTGGAATCTCGTTTACTTCATGGACAACCTGACCTTTCGTGAAGTTCTTCTTGTCTTCCCTGTCTGGATGGTCTGGAGGGAGGAACTGGCGGTGCTGGTCAAAGGCTACATACTTGCGACCCTTCTGCAGCCAAATAAAACGTAGAGCCTGCATGCACACTGGGCATGGCATCTTACCACTTGTACACCATCCGCAGAATAGGGCATAGCCGGGAAAGTCATGCATGCAATACATCAACCAAACTTTCATCAAGAAATTTTTTTGCAGATGTCGGTCGTATGTCAACCTTGGGAAGTAGCAAGAATGGTGCAAATCATCCACCAGCGGCTGCATAAACACTGCCAAATTCTTCCCCGGGTATTCAGGCCCTTGAATGATCAGCGACAAGAACATGGTGTTGCGTTGCATTTGGACACCGGGATGGAGATTGAGCGGAATAACAAACACGGGCCAGGAGCTGTATGAATTGGACGACATACCATATGGATAGACCCCATCACCTATTATTGCAACTCTGACATTCCCATCCTCGGCTGCTTCCTCAGGGTATTCTTTATCAAATGACTTCCATGCTTCACCTCCCGATGGATATACGATTTTATTTGTATGGTACCTTTTCCCGTGCTTCTGCCACTTCATCATTTTGGTAGACTCCTCCGTGATGAAAAGGCGCTGCAGTCTTTCTATGAAGTGAAGATATCGAAGAACCTTTGCGGGGATGCGTAGCTGCCTCTTTTGACCATCCTTACCGACCACCTCAAGGTACCGAGAGGAACCGCACTACCTATAGTACTTGTCATCCGCATACTCGTGCCTAAACAAATGGCAATTCTTCGGACAGACATGTATTTTCTCATAATCCATAGAGAGTGTCTTCATGATTTTCTTCGTGGCGTACATGCTTTCCGGCAGTTCATGACCATCGGGAAGGCTGTTAGCCCATACTCCTAGAAATGCTTTGATGCAAGCTTGGCTACAGCCGTACTCAGCCTTAACTGCCATCAGTTGCGAGATGGCATCCAGCTGAGAGAGTTTAGCACCCGCATAAAGAGGCTTCTTTGACGAAGCCAAGATCTCCAAGAAGGACTTTGCGGTTGCCTCCGGCTCCCCTGGCTCCTCCGGCTCCTCTGGTTCATTCTCTGAAGGTGTCGCATGTGTCGCCTCTGCAGCAATGAGATCATCTAGCATGTCTCTGACCCCGTCGTCCACATAACCACCGATGCGTTGCCGCATCACCTCCTCTCTACCACGGTCCCGCTCGGCAAAGTTTATCGGCATGTCAAAGTTTTTCATATATCCGTACGTGCGAAGGTGCAAGGTCATTTCGTCCTTGCCTTTAGAGTGACGTCTGCCACATCTCGCACACGGGCAATGTGGGATCATTCTCATTGGACCACGGAATGTCTCCCTCAAAAACACATCGGTTTTGGAAACCCACTCTGATGTTACTCGATTCCCACGGGTAAAACCATTATACATCCACTGATTATCTGCCATCCTCTGCTTTATTGGGAGCCACACAACAAAATTAAGATTTAATTTGAATTAATCACATCAAATATTTATTTTCTTCCGCGTTGACGGCACTGAATCCACCTACATCTCTAATAGGTAAAAAGGGTCCTAATCCCACCCGAGGATGTGTAGATTGAGTACGTTCTCCATGCTCTACCCCGTTCTGAGACAAAATTTCGGCAGCACCTCCCCGATGTTCTCCAGATACACGTCTCGGCAAAAATCCGAGAGAATGTGCATCCGGAGAACAACGGGGAGGCGCCGCCGAAATCCTGTCTCGGAATGGGGTAGAGCATGGAAAACGTACCCAATCTACACATCCTCGGGCTGTCCATGGAAAACGCTGGACAATCCGAAACAGTTGCGGTGATAAATATGCAATTGAATGCATATTTATCCATGCAACCATTTCGGACGGGAGACGCCTAGGTTACGCGACTTGACGTGAAAAGAAAATCTAGTGACATGATTATTAAGATGGATTCTTAGCTCACCCTCGGCTGTAGAGGAAGTAGTCAAACAGCGACGAGATCACGGACCAATGCCTTTGACGACGATGAATCCAAAGATATGCAACACCACTAAGCCTGTAAGTTTTACCGACAAATAAACTTAGATCATCAACTGTCAAAAACTTAGATCACGGACCAATGCCTTCATAGATTTATTTACTAGATGAGCAATACAAAATAAATTCATCCATTTAAAGTTTCATCATTATTTTGTAGCAACACCATCATGTAGACCAAAAAAACTAACAACACTAACAATATATTCATCATGTCATATATATTCATCATGTAGACCAATACATTCATCATCAATCTATCCATCTATCCATCTATCAATCTATCTACACAATACAAATTCTATCTATCTATTAAAATTGCACTAAACAAAAAAAAGTGAGCAAGGTGGTGGGGGAGCTCACCGAGGGGAGGCAGCAGGCCGGCGGGGGGCGCGAATAGGGCGGCGGTGGGGTGGAGGCGGTGGTGGGGCGGGAGGAGGGGGCCGGGGCGACGGTGGGGCTGGAGGAGGGGGCCGGGGGCGACGGCGGAGGCGGCGGTGTGGCGGGAGGAGGGGGCCGGGGGCGTCGACGGAGGCGGCGGTGGGGCGGGAGGAGGGAGCCGGGGGCGACGGCGGAGGCGGTGGTGGGGCGGGAGGAGTTGACCGTGGGCGACGGCGGGGTGGGAGGAGGGGGTCGGGGGCGACGGCGGGGCGGGAGGAGGGGGTCAGGGGCGACGGCGCGCGGGGCGGGAGGAGGGGGGCGGGGCGACGGCGCGTGGGGCGGGAGCAGGGGCCGGGGGCGGCGACGGGCCGGGAGGAGGGGCCGGGGGCGGCGACGGGCCGGGAGGAGGGGCCGGGGGCGGCGACGGGGCCTGCGTGGGGGTTGAGGGGGGTCGGGCGCTGGGAGGGAGAGAGAGATGAGTGGTGGAGAGCACGTGGGAGGGGATAAGGTTAGTGGATAAGGTGGAGCTACGCCGACGGTTTAACCGTCGGTATATATATTTCATATTTTAATTACTTTTTTAATACTTTGTTCAGGGTTATTTCAGATACTTTTTTTAGGACTATACTTTGTTTATTTATTACGCATACATACATGATATACATGTGTATGAGTGTTAAAAAACAAACTACATTCCTTCGTTTCCCCCCTCCGTGTGATGGCAGCGACGACGTCCGTGAGGGGGGTCACGCTACGGAGCCGCGTACCGGGTGCTTACATCTGCCACCACACTTCCAGACGTATAAGAGGGCCCAGCGCAAGACCTGGCGGCATTGCCACCCCCCAGGTCCCCCATCCCATCTAAACGTGACATTTTTGACCGAACGGATCTACCCCTTTGACTTTCACTGGACGGGGTTTGACTGAGGGACATTTCCACCTTGCTCTGATAGACCAGCTCAAAGGTACACTTCGGATCAAGGTCCGGGCCCAACCCACCGCAAGATTCCCCCCGACGTGGACGTTTCCACCCTCCGTGTGACGGCGGCAAGGACGTCCGTGAGGGGGGTCATGCTACGGAGCCACGTGCCGGGTGCTTACAGCTGCCACCACACTTCCAGACATATAAGAGGGCCTAGCTGAAGACCTGGCGGCATTGCCAACTGATAACCCACAAGTATAGGGGATCCCAACAGTTTTCGATGGTAGAGTATTCAACCCAAATTTATTGATTCCACACAAGGGCAGCCAAAGAATATTCTCGAGTATTAGCAGCTGAGTTGTCAATTCAACCACACCTGAAAGACTTAGTATCTGCAGCAAAGTATTCATTAGCAAAGCAGGATGGAAGTAACGGTAACAATGGCAAAGTGACAGTGGCAGTGTTGTAGTGATTGTAACAGTAGCAACGGAAAAGTAACTTAGCAAAGATCAATATATGAAAAGCTCGTAGGCAACAGATCAGTGATGGATAATTATGTCGGATGGCATTCATCATGCAACGGTTATAACATAGGGTGACACAGAACTAGCTCCAATTCATCAATGTAATGTAGGCATGTATTCCATATATAGTCATACGTGCTTATGGAAAAAAACTTGCATGACATCTTTTGTCCTACCCTCCCGTGGCAGCGGGGTCCTAATGGAAACTAAGGGATATTAAGGCCTCCTTTTAATAGAGAACCGGACCAAAGCATTAGCACTTAGTGAATACATGAACTCCTCAAACTACGGTAATCACCGGAAAGAATCCCAGTTATTGTCACCCTGGGGGATGCGGATCATAACTCGTAATAGGTGTATACAACTTGCAAGAGAGGATCAAGAACAGATATATATTCATGAAAACATAATAGGTTCATATCTGAAATCATGGTACTCGGGCCCTAGTGACAAGCATTAAGCACAGCAAAGTCATAGCAACATCAATCTCAGAACATAGTGAATACTAGGGATCAAACCCTAACAAAACTAACTCGATTACATGGTAAATCTCATCCAACCCATCACTGTCCAGCAAGCCTATGATGGAATTACTCACGAACGGCGGAGAGCATCATGAAATTGGTGATGAAGGATGGTTGGTGATGACGACGGCGTCGATTTCCCCTCTCCAGAGCCCAAATCAGACTCCAGATCTGCCCTCCCGAGGAAGAAGAGGAGGTGGCGGCGGCTCCGTATCGTAAAACGCGATGAACTCTTCTCCTTTATTTTTTTCTCCCCGAATAGGAATATATAGAGTTGGAGTTGAGGTCGGAGGAGCCACAGGGGGCCCACAAGATAGGGGGGCGCGCCCTAGGGGAGGGGGCGCGCCCCCCTGGCTTGTGGCCAGGTGGTGGCCCCTCTCCGGTTGATTCTTTCGCCAGTATTTTTTATTAATTCTAAAAATATTCTCCGTAAATTTTCAGGTCAATCCGAGAACTTTTATTTCTGTAGAAAAATAACACCAAGGCAATTCTTCTGAAAACAACGTCAGTCCGGGTTAGTTCCATTCAAATCATGCAAATTAGAGTCCAAAACAAAGGCAAAAGAGTTTGGAAAAGTAGATACGATGGAGACGTATCAACTCCCCCAAGCTCAAACCTTTGCTTGTCCTCAAGCAATTCAGTTGACAAACTGAAAGTGATAAAGAAAAACTTTTACAAACTCTGTTTGGTCTTGTTGTTGTAAATAGGTCTAACTGATGTTCAGATTTTCAGCAAAGATTATAGACTAACGACATTCACAATAACATTTAGGTCTCACATTTACTCATATCAATGGCATAATCAACTAGCGAGCAATAATAATAAGTCTCGGATGACAAATTTTTTTATCAAAACAATCATGATACCATATGATATAATGGTATCTCGCTAGCCCTTTCTGAGACCGCAAAACATAAATGCAGAGCACCTCTGAAGAACAAGGACTGACTAGACATTGTAATTCATGGTAAAAGAGATCCAGTGACACTCATACTCAATATCAATTAATAACAAAGCATACAAATGACGGTGGTGCTCTCTAACTGGTGCTCTTTTTATAAGAGGATGATGACTCAACAGTAAAGAAAATAGATAGGCCCTTCGCAGAGGGAAGCATTGATTTGCAGAGGTGCCAGAGCTCGAGCTTTTAAAACAGGGATGAGTAATAATTTTGTGTGGTATGCTTTCATTGTCAACATAACAACTAAGAGATCTCGATATCTTCCATGCTAGCTACATTATAGGCGGTTGCCAAATAGAATAGTAAAGTTTTTACTCCCCCTCCACCAATCAATCACACTGCACGGCGAGCCGAATCCACGGGTACCGTCCATACAAACAACAATCCTGGGGGAGTTTTGTTTCATTAAATTTTGATTTGATTTTTGAGCATGGAACTTGGCATCCCGAATACCATCCACTTTCTCGTGAATGATAGTGAATCAACACGTATCGTGAGAATAACCCACCTAGCATGGAAGATACTGACAGCCCCTAGTCACTACATGAGCGATCCGGGCATACAAAATAGAGTATTATTTGAAGGTTTAGAGTTTGGCACATGCAAATTTACTTGGAACGGTAGGTAAATACCGTATATAGGTACGTATGGTGGACTCATATGGAACAACTTTGGGTTTATGGAGATGGATGCACAAGCAGTATTCCCGCTTAGCACAAGTGAAGGCTAGCAAAAGAGTGGCACTACTAGGAAAAGGGCTATAGATGATATGGCCACTAATGGCGCACCAGACATGTGGTGCGCCACTACTATATAGTAATGGCGCACCATGAGTTGGTGCGCCATTAGTGTGGTAGACACTAATGGCGCACCAGACCCACGGTGCGCCATTAGTGACAAATGTTTTTTTTTTTCATTTTTCCAAAAATACTAATGGCGCACCAGGGAAGAGTGCGCCATTACTAGTTTAACTAGTAATGGCGCACCACCAACACAGTGCGCCACTACTAATTTTTTTTTTTTTTTTTTTTTTTGCAAAACTACTAATGGCGCACCTCAAGCTGGTGCGCCATTAGTAACCAGGGTTACTAATGGCGCATATATGGGTGGTGCGCCATTAGTAACCTGGGACCAGCTAGATATTTTGGACAGCCACACCTACACACTCACTTTCCCCACTTCATTCTCTCCACCTCCTCCTCCAAGATTGTGTCGGCTGCCTCCTCCTCCTCACCTCATTTGCACCATAGATTCATCAAAATTAGGTGGTTAAA
The DNA here is from genome assembly GCA_039707655.1 of Elymus sibiricus. Taxonomy (NCBI): domain Eukaryota; kingdom Viridiplantae; phylum Streptophyta; class Magnoliopsida; order Poales; family Poaceae; genus Elymus; species Elymus sibiricus. The sequence goes on along the minus strand of CM077669.1, from coordinate 35,815,329 downwards.
TTACCTTTTTTTGATAGGTAAGTAAGGGGAAAGCTATCTTTATGTTGTAGATCTACTTTTTTTCTCTCCCTCGCTCCAACAACGTGCACATGCACTTTTTATGGCCTTGCTAGATCTATGTATGTTTGTGGTGTTGCATATGTTTGTGGTGTTGCATATATGTTTGTGTTTGCAGGTACCGGTATTTGAAATGCGATAGTTGCCAATATTTTGCCGGAATGTTGATTCATTTCCGTTTCGGCGAGAATTTTGGCACTATGCATTCTTTTTGGTCCTATTTTTAGGGAAAGTCATGCCAAATTTTTTCTTGGTTCTAAAATATCGTTTTGCTCTACCCCGCAGGCGACCATGGTCCGCACGATGACCGAAGGCATCGTGAATAGGTTTTTGAGCTCCGCGAAGGCCGAGATGCTTCAAAAGAACGAGACGGAGATAAGATGTCCGTGTCGAAGATGCAAGCTGAAGAGCCTTATTGCGGACCCGGATTCCGGGCAGGTGCGGGACCACCTGCTCTTGCGTGGTTTCATGGATGGCTATCGGTGGCAAGGTGATGAAGATGACTATGAAGTCGTCCATGGGGGCCGGGCAAGAAATGAGGAAGGGCAGCAAGACAACCACCGCGGCGAGGGCGGTCGAGAAGACGAAGAATCTCCAGGACATGATCACGACGGTGATGCTGTACACAGTCATCATGTAGAAGATGCCGGACATTATGATGAGGAAGATCAAGACGAAGGGCATGATCATGAAGATGAAGATGCCGGAGCAGACGACGATGGAGGCTGGGTGCAGGACCCTCATATTCAAGAGCTGCTTCTCAAGCAGACGGATAACGCAAGAGCTGCCGCCCGAGAGAAAGCCAAGCTGGATCAACTGGAGATAGACGCGGTTACTCCATTGTATGAAGGATGCAGGCCCGAGGATACCCGCCTGAAAGTAACGCTCATGGCTCTGGAGATGAAGGTAAAACACAAAATGACCGACGCATGCTTCGACGAGAACATGTCATTCTGGCACGAACGTCTTCCCAAGGGGTTTGCGGAAATCATCCATCAAGATGTCCTTCGTACCTCGGGGCAGTTCTACCTTAGATATCAGCCGTCCAACAGTGACATAGAAACAACGCTACAAATGCAGGCTGACAACGACCGCGATTTCATGACCATCACGATAGACGGCGGCTTCATCCACGCTCCGGTCCCTGAGTCGAGTCGAAAGTAGTGATGGTATGTAGTTCTGAAATATCGATTAGCTCTCTAGTTTGGACAGTCGTTCAACTTATATGTAATCGATGCTATTTATTAGTAGGACCACGAATCGTGCTATTAATGTGTTGCTTTTCTCTTCCGATCCTTTTGTTGCATACTTATATATTGCTTATGTATTGTCTGTGAATTGCTACTAACGTTTTGTTTGTCTAGTGCATAGAGATGCCGTCGTATGTCGTGTACAAGGGTAAGGTTCCCGGAGTCTACGACAACTGGGAGGAGTGTCGGAAATAGGTTTACCGTTTCAGCGGTAACAGTTACAAAGGGTACACCACTAGGGTGGAGGTGGAAGCTAGATACGCGCACTATCTAGCGGGAGAGAGGAGGGAGCGGAGGAGGAACCGGATGAAGACCAGTTTCATCGCGATGATGCTCATCGTGATGACCGCAGCTTTCTTCTATGTGATGGTAGTTTAGATGATCGATATCGACTTGTAATGTGGACAAACTCGCTACTCGCGGTCTAGCTCGAGACTTGTAAATGTTCTAACTTTGTTCGGTCTTTTGAATTCGGAGACTAGCTAATATGATGAATTGTATTCTTGATGACTAATCTTCTATTGTATTCGATGAATCTGCTGTTGCTGTGTGGTGCTAGCTATATTCTGTCAAATAATATATTTTGTAACCTGTGAAAATATCAGAAACAAAAAAAAAATCCCTAATATTCATACTAGTGGCGCACCACCACATAGTGCGCCATTAGTAAGCCAGAGCACACTAATGGCGCATCATCTACCAGTGCGCCATTAGTATGCCAAAGCACATGGGTAAATATGGCCCCTGGGAGGCATACTAATGGCGCACCGTGGGCTATACTAATGGCGCACTGCATGGTGCGCCATTAGTATACCAGATACTAATGGCGCACCAGTGGTGCGCCATTAGTAAAAAATTCTAATGGCGTGGTGCTAGTGGTGCACCTGTAGTGCGCCATTAGTAGCGAAAACAGGTGCGCCACTAGCAGCCCTTTTCCTAGTAGTGTGGGAAGCGACCAACTAGACAGCGACAACAGTCATAAACATGCTTTGAGATTAACCTACATTGAATGCAAGCATGAGTAGGATATAAATCACCATGAACATAAACATCGTGGAGGCTATGTTGGTTTTGTTTCAACTACATGCGTGAACATGTGCCAAGTCAAGCCACTTGAATCATTCAGAGGAGGATACCATCCTATCATACTACATCACAACCATTTTAAAATGCATGTTGGCACACAAGACAAACTATTATACGCTCTTAGCTAATTAAGCATGGCATGAGTAACTATAATCTCTAATTGTCATTGCAAACATGTTCAATCCTTAACGAGCTGAATCCAGAACGGTGAGCTAATCATATTTACAAAAACAAAATAGGTCGAGTTCATACCAGCTTTTCTCCATCTCAGTCACTTCATCATATATCGTCATTATTGCCTTTCACTTGCACGACCGAACGGTGTGAATAATAATAAGAGTGCAGGTGCATTGGACTAAGCTGGAATCTGCAAGCAATAACTCAAAGGAGAAGGCAAGGTAATATAAGCTCTCTGTAAGATAAACAATAATGCATATGAGAGCCACTCAACATTTTCATTGTGGCCTTCTCCTTACGACCCAAAGAAAAGAAAAGAAAACTATTTACACGGGAAGGCTCCCAACAAGCAAAAGAAGAACGAGAAATCTTTTTGGGTTTTCTTTTAATAATACAACTAAACAAACTAGAAGGTAAAACTAGAACTAATTTTTTTTGGATTTTCTCAAGGTTTATTAAACACACAAGAAGAAAGCAAAAAGAAGAAATAAACTACCATGGATGGTACAATGAAAAAGTATGAACACCGACAACTGGAATGAATGTGTGAACATGAATGTAATGTCGGTGAGAAATACATACTCCCCCAAGCTTAGGCGTTGGGCCTAAATTGGTCTAGGGCCACGGCTGGCCCGTATTGTATCCAAAGTCGTAGTTGGGGTTAAACTGGGCCGCGGCAACCACTGCCTGAGCGGCTGCACTGCGTAGTTGGGGTTATAAAGTATCTCTGTTTTTCCTGAAAGTTGAAGAAGGCAGGAGCAGGAAGAGTAATATGGACAGCACGCTGTCTGTCAAAAATTAGTCGGTACAGGAGGGATTGTTCGCTTCTCTCAAGAAACTGGTAGCGCACCATAGCCTCATAATCAAGAAAAGCAGGTGGTAACTCAGTATCATTCTCCCTTATGGGTACCCTAAGATAATTAGCTACACGGGTGGCATAAATTCCACCAAAGAAATCTCCATCCTTAGCATTTTTATGTAGCCTCCTAGGAATAATAGCTCCCAAATTATATCGTCTATCACCCATGACGACACTCCGAAGAATACTAAGATCAGGTACGCAAAGGTGGCTATGGTCATGTTTACCGTTAATACATCTACCTATGAAGAGAGCAAAATAATGTATGGCAGGAAAGTGAATGCTCCCCAAGGTAGCCTGTGTAATGTTTCTAGTTTCTTCCACAGTGATGCTAGCAAAAAAATCATTATATTCAGTTTTGTGAGAATCACTATGGCTGCCCCATTGTGGAATTTTGCATGCATGGTTGAAATCCTCTAGGTCCATAGTATAAGATTCATCGTAAAGATTAAATAGAACGGAATGCGTATTACGCCTGGATGAAAATTCAAACCTCCGCACGAAGGAATCAGTGAGTTGATAATATTGCTTGCATTGGTCTGAGACAAATTCTTCAAGGCCAGCATTTCGTATGTACGCGTGAAATTCGTCCTTGAATCCGGCATGGACCATGAATGGATCCGACGGCGATTCACAAGGCCGCACTTGAGCTTCCCTTGGTGGTTCAAAGTCAGGCTCGCGCATCGCGTGTCTCGGGGCCTTCTTGCTCGAGGAACCACCGTGGTATATTCTCCTTAACATTTTTTCTTTCTCTGAAAAATAATTCTGAAATTTTTAGTGACTCCAAATAAAAATGAACAAAACTAAACAAAACTGATAGCAACTACTCCCACAAGTGCCTAGAGGCTATATCATGCATCAAAACCACTTGGGACCATACAAATTTGACATGCAAGCTCAAGAACAAGGTCACCACAGCAGCAAAAATTTGCAATATATAAAGCACTAGAACAAAAACTAATTGGACCATTGGAGGAGTCACATACCGATGAGTAATCCCCTAAAACTGTTTTGCAAATGGAGCTTTGAGCAAGGAGATCGAAAATGGCAGCAAGATGAGCTAGAAGACGGGTTTGAGCAATGGTGGGATTTTTTCTGGAGGAAGATGAAGTGGATGGGTGCTGGAATAAGTGAGGGGGCCCCAAGTGGGACCCACAAGCCAGGGGGCGCGCCCAGGGGGGTGGGCGCGCCCTGCAGGCTTGTGGCCCACTGGTGCCGCCCCCTGATGTTTTCTCAGTGCCAAAAATTCTTAAATATTCCAGAAAAAATCATACTAAATTTTTAGGGGATTCTAAGAACTTTTATTTTCAGGTCATTTTTCTATTGCACGGATAAATCAGAAAACAGAGAAATAATAGCATTTTTACTAAATTGAAACTAAAGAACAGAGAATAAAAATTGGGTACAGAAGGTTGTGCTTTCTAAATTCATCCATCTCATGCTCATCAAAAAGAATCCATCAATAAGGTTGATCAAGTCTTATTGACAAACTTTTTTTGAATGACACGGAACCGGAGAATTTTCGAATAACACTAGGTTACCTCAATGGGGATATGCATGTCCCCAACAATAAGTATATCATATTTCTTTTTGACAGTAGGGAGAGGGAATTCAAAGTCTCCAATAATAATCGTAGAAATTTTTTCAATGGAGTGGATACTATGAACTTGAGGTTGTTTCTTCGGAAAGTGTACCATATGCTCATTACCATTAACACGAAAAGTGACATTGCCCTTGTTGCAATCAATAACAGCCCCTGCAGTATTCAAAAAAGGTCTACCAAGGATGATCGACATACTGTCGTCCTCGGGAATATCAAGAATAAGAAAGTCCGTTAGGATAGTAACGTTTGCAACTACGACATGCACATCCTCACAAATACCGATGGGTAAAGCAGTTGATTTATCAGCCATTTGCAGAGAGATTTCAGTAGGTGTCAACTTATTCAAATCAAGTCTACGATACAAAGAGAAAGGCATAACACTAACACCAGCTCCAAGGTCACATTAAGCAGTTTTAACATAATTCCCTTTAATAGAGCATGGTATAGTAGGTACTCCGGGATCTCCTAATTTCTTCGGTATTCCACCTTTAAAAGTATAATTAGCAAGCATGGTGGAAATCTCAACTTCCAGTATCTTTCTTTTATTTGTCACAATATCTTTCATATACTTAGCATCAGGAGACATTTTCAGAATAGCAGTCAAGCGCATACGCAAAAAGACAGGTCTAAGCATTTCAACAAAGCGCTCAAAGTCCTCATCATCCTTTTTCTTGGATGGCTTAGGAGGAAAGGGCATGGGTTTTTGAACCCATGGTTCTCTTTCTCTACCATGCTTCCTAGCAACAAAGTCTCTTTTATCATATCTTTTATTCTTAGGTTGTGGGTTATCAAGATAAACAGCAGGTTCAATCTCCACATCATTATCATTACTAGGTTGAGCATCAACAAGAACATCATCATTAATATTATCACTAGGCTCATGTTCATTACCAGATTGTGTCTCAGCATCAGAAATAGAAATGTCATTTGGGTTTTCATGAGTATCAATAACAGGTTCACTAGCAGCATGCAAAGTCGTATCGTCATTCTTTTTTCCTTTTATTAGAATGACCAGGTGCATCAGTATTAACTCTCTGAGAATCTTGCTCAATTCTTTTAGGATGGCCCTCTAGTCACAACTCTAGTCACAACTCTAACAGAATGATCATTGTTCTTACTAATCATCTCATTAAGGAAATCATTCTGTGCCTTAAGTACTTGTTCCACTTGAATAGTTACCATGGAAGCATGTTTACTAATAAGCTTAAGATCATTAACAGTTCTACTCATATAATCACCTAAGAGATCAAGCATGTAAGCATTATGTTTCAGTTGTCTACTAACATAAGCATTGAAATTTTCTTGCTTAACAATAAAGTTATCAAACTCATCCAAGCATTGGCTAGCAGACTTATTATAAGGAATATCACCTTCATCAAATCTACGGAGGGAATTTACCTCTACTACCTATGTCGGGTTATCAAGACCATGTATTTCTTCAATAGGTGGTAGATTCGTAACATCTTCAGCTTTAATACCTTTTTCTTTCATAGATTTCTTTGCCTCTTGCATATCTTCAGGACTGAGAAATAGAATACCTCTTTTCTTCGGAGTTGGCTTTGAGGGTGGTTCGGGAATAGTCCAATCATTATCATTACACAATATATTATTCAATAGTATCTCAGCTTGTTCAACAGTTCGTTCCCTGAAAACACAACCAGCACAACTATCTAGGTGGTCCCTAGAAGCATTGGTTAGTCCATTATAAAAGATATCAAGTATTTCATTTTTCTTGAGAGGGTGATCAGGCAAAGCATTAAGTAACTGGAGAAGCCTCCCCCAAGCTTGTGGGAGACTCTCTTCTTCAATTTGCACAAAGTGAAATATTTCCTGCAAGGCAGCTTGTTTCTTATGGGCTGGAATTTTTTTTCCAGAGAAGTAATATATCATATCCTGGGGACTACGCACACAACCAGGAGCAAGAGAATTAAACCATAACTTAAGAATATAGTAATAACGAATTTTTTCCTCATGAGTGAATAGGGTGGCTATATCATTCAATTTAGTAAGATGTGCCACAACAGTTTCAGATTCATAACCATTGAAAGGATCAGATTCTACCAAAGTAATTAACTCAGGATCGATAGAGAATTCATAATCCTTATCAGTAACAAAGATAGGTGAAGTAGCAAACTTGGGATCATATTGCATTCTAGCATTCAAAGATTTTTCTTTCCACTTGCATAGTAATTTCTTAAGATCATCTCTATCCTTACAAGCAAGAAAGTCCCTAGCTACCTCTCCTTCCATAACATAACCCTCAGGTATATCAGGCAATTCATATCTAGGAGAGCTAGGTCTAGCAGGTGTCTCATAGTGTTCAGTTTCAATAATTTCATCTGTTTCAGAAATATCATCAGTTTCAGCGTTGACTCTAGCAATTTGTTCATCAAGAAATTCACCCAGTGGCACAGTAGTATCAAGCAAAGTATCATCATAAGCATCATGCATAGCAGAAGTAGCATCATCAATTACTTGCGACATATCAGAATTACTAGCAGGTGGTGGTGTCACAAATTTACTCATAACAGAAGGTGAATCAAGTGCAGAGCTAGATGGCAGTTCCTTACCTGTCCTCGTAGTTGAGGGGTAGATCTTAGTTTTAGCGTCTTTCAAATTCTTCATAGTGATCAACAGATATAAATTCTAAGTGACTCAGAGAATAGAGCTATGCTCCCCGGCAACGGCGCCAGAAAAAGGTCTTGATAACCCACAAGTATAGGGGATCGCAACAGTTTTCGAGGGTAGAGTATTCAACCCAAATTTATTGATTCGACACAAGGGGAGCCAAAGAATATTCTCGAGTATTAGCAGCTGAGTTGTCAATTCAACCACACCTGAAAGACATAGTATCTGCAGTAGAGTATTCAGTAGCAAAGCAGTATGGAAGTAACGGTAACAATGGCAAAGTGACAGTGGCAGTGTTGTAGTGATTGTAACAGTAGCAACGGAAAAGTAACTTAGCAAAGTTCAATATATGAAAAGCTCATAGGCAACGGATCAGTGATGGATAATTATGTCGGATGGCATTCATCATGCAACGGTTATACCATAGGGTGACACAGAACTAGCTCCAATTCATCAATGTAATGTAGGCATGTATTCCATATATAGTCATACATGCTTATGGAAAAGAACTTGCATGATATCGTTTGTTCTGCCCTCCCGTGGCAGCGGGGTCCTAATGGAAACTAAGGGATATTAAGGCCTCCTTTTAATAGAGAACCGGACCAAAGCATTAGCACTTAGTGAATACATGAACTCCTCAAACTACGGTAATCACCGGAAAGAATCTCAGTTATTATCACCCTGGGGGATGCGGATCATAACTCGTAATAGGTATCTACAACTTGCAAGATAGGATCAAGAACACATATATATTCATGAAAACATAATAGGTTCAGATCTGAAATCATGGCACTCGGGCCCTAGTGACAAGCATTAAGCATAGCAAAGTCATAGCAACATCAATCTCAGAACATAGTGAATACTAGGGATCATACCCTAACAAAACTAACTCGATTACATGGTAAATCTCATCCTACCCATCACCGTCCAGCAAGCCTACGATGGAATTACTCACGAATGACGGAGAGCATCATGAAATTGGTGATGAAGGATGGTTGGTGATGACGACGGCGCCGATTTCCCCTCTCCGGAGCCCAAATCAGACTCCAGATCTGCCCTCCCGAGCAAGAACAGGAGGTGGCGGCGGATCCATATCGTAAAACGTGATGAACTCTTCTCCTTTATTTTTTTCTCCCTGAATAGGAATATATAGAGTTGGAGGTCGGAGGAGCCACAGGGGGCCCACAAGACAGGGGGCGCGCCCTAGGGGGGGGGCCCTGGCTTGTGGCCAGGTGGTGGCCCCTCTCCGGTTGATTCTTTCGCCAGTGTTTTTATTAATTCCAAAAATATTCCCCATAAATTTTCAGGTCAATCCGACAACTTTTATTTCTGCACAAAAATAACACCAAGGCAATTCTGTTGAAAACAGCGTCAGTCCGGGTTAGTTCCATTCAAATCATGCAAATTAGAGTCCAAAACAAGGGCAAAACAGTTTGGAAAATTAGATACAATGGAGACGTATCACCAACCCCCAAGTACCCTGTCCCGTCTAACCCTCGCACTGTTGACCGGACGGATCTACCACTTTGACTTTCACCGCACGGGGTTTGACCGAGGGACATTTTCACCTGACTGTGATAGGCCATTCCATAGAAACATATTAGAACAAGGTCCGGGCCCAACCCACCGCAAGATTTTCTTCGAGTCGACCCGACGCCGCCGATTCCCCCCTCCAGGTGCCGGCGTCAGCGGCTTCCGTGAAGAGGGTCAAACTTCGGAGACGTGTGGTAGGTGTTTGCACCCGCCACCACATTTCCAGACGCGTAAGAGGGCCCAGCGCAAGACCTGGCGGCATAGCTACCCCCCCAAGTACCCCGTCCCGTCTAACCCTGGCACTGTTGACCGGACGGATCTACCCCTTTGACTTTCACCGCACGGGGTTTGACCGAGGGACATTTTCACCTGGGTGTGATAGGCCATCCCATAGCAACATATTAGAACAAGGTCCGGGCCCAACCCGTCGCAAGATTCCCTCCGTGTCGACCCGACGACACCGTTTCCCCCCTCCAGGTGCCGGCGGCAGCGGTGTCCGTGAAGAGGGTCACACTCCGGAGATGCGTGCCGGGGTGCTTGCACCTGCCACCAAACTTCCAGACGTGTAAGAGGGCCCGGCGCAAGACCAGGTGGCATTGCCAACCCCCAAGTACCCCGTCCCGTCTAACCCTTTGACTTTGACCGGACAGGGTTTGACCGAGGGACATTTTCACCAGACTGTGATAGGCCATCCCATAGAAACATATTAGACCAAGGTCCGGGCCCAACCCACCGCAAGATTCCCTTCGAGTCGACCTGACGCCACCGTTTTCCCCCTGAAGGTGCCAGCGGCAGCGGCTTCCGTGAAGTGGGTCACACTTCGGAGATGCGTGCCAGGTGTTTGCACCCGCCACCACATTTCCAGGCGCGTAAGAGGGCCCAGCGCAAGACCTGGCGGCATAGCTACCCCCCCAAGTACCACGTCCCGTCTAACCCTGGCACTGTTGACCGGACGGATCTACCCCTTTGACTTTCACCGCACGGGGGTTGAACGAGGGACATTTTCACCTAACTGTGATAGGCCATCCCATAGAAACATATTAGAACAAGGTCCGGGCCCAACCCACCGCAAGATTCCCTTCGAGTCAACCCGACGCCGCCGATTCCCACCTCCAGGTGCCAGCGTCAGCGGCTTCCGTGAAGAGGGTCACACTTCGGAGACGTGTGGTAGGTGTTTGCACCCGCCACCACATTTCCAGACGCGTAAGAGGGCCCAGCGCAAGACCTGGCGGCATAGCTACCCCCCCAAGTACATCGTCCCGTCTAACCCTGGCACTGTTGACCGGACGGATCTACCCCTTTGACTTTCACCGCACGGGGTTTGACCGAGGGACATTTTCACCTGGGTGTGATAGGCCATCCCATAGCAACATATTAGAACAAGGTCCGGGCCCAACCCATCGCAAGATTCCCTCCGTGTTGACCCGACGACACCGTTTCCCCCCTCCAGGTGCCGGTGGCTGCGGTGTCCGTGAAGAGGGTCACACTCCGGAGACGCGTGCCGGGGTGCTTGCACCTGCCACCACCCTTCCAGACGTGTAAGAGGGCCCGGCGCAAGACCTGGTGGCATTGCCAACCCCCAAGTACCCCGTCACGTCTAACCCTTGCACTGTTCACCGGACGGATCTACCCCTTTGACTTTGACCGGACGGGGTTTGACCGAGGGACATTTTCACCTGACTGTGATAGGCCATCCCATAAAAACATATTAGACCAAGGTCCGGGCCCAACCCACCGCAAGATTCCCTTCGAGTCGACCTGACGCCACCGTTTTCCCCCTGAAGGTGCCAGCGGCAGCGGCTTCCGTGAAGTGGGTCACACTTCGGAGATGCGTGCCAGTTGTTTGCACCCGCCACCACATTTCCAGGCGCGTAAGAGGGCCCAGCGCAAGACCTGGCGGCATAGCTACCCCCCCAAGTACCACGTCCCGTCTAACCCTGGCACTGTTGACCGGACGGATCTACCCCTTTGACTTTCACCGCACGGGGTTTGACCGAGGGACATTTTCACCTGACTGTGATAGGCCATCCCATAGAAACATATTAGAACAAGGTCCGGGCCCAACCCACCGCAAGATTCCCTTCGAGTCAACCCGACGCCGCCGATTCCCACCTCCAAGTGCCAGCGTCAGCGGCTTCCGTGAAGAGGGTCACACTTCGGAGACGTGTGGTAGGTGTTTGCGCCCGCCACCACATTTCCAGACGCGTAAGAGGGCCCAGCGCAAGACCTGGCGGCATAGCTACCCCCCCAAGTACATCGTCCCGTCTAACCCTGGCACTGTTGACCGGACGGATCTACCCCTTTGACTTTCACCGCACGGGGTTTGACCGAGGGACATTTTCACCTGGGTGTGATAGGCCATCCCATAGCAACATATTAGAACAAGGTCCGGGCCCAACCCATCGCAAGATTCCCTCCGTGTTGACCCGACGACACCGTTTCCCCCCTCCAGGTGCCGGTGGCTGCGGTGTCCGTGAAGAGGGTCACACTCCGGAGACGCGTGCCGGGGTGCTTGCACCTGCCACCACCCTTCCAGACGTGTAAGAGGGCCCGGCGCAAGACCTGGTGGCATTGCCAACCCCCAAGTACCCCGTCCCGTCTAACCATTGCACTGTTCACCGGACGGATCTACCCCTTTGACTTTGACCGGACGGGGATTGACCGAGGGACATTTTCACCTGACTGTGATAGGCCATCCCATAGCAACATATTAGAACAAGGTCCGGGCCCAACCCACCGCAAGATTCCCTTCGAGTCGACCTGAAGCCACCGTTTTCCCCCTGCAGGTGCCAGCGGCAGCGGCTTCCGTGAAGTGGGTCACACTTCGGAGATGCGTGCCAGGTGTTTGCACCCGCCACCACATTTCCAGGCGCGTAAGAGGGCCCAGCGCAAGACCTAGCGGCATAGCTACCCCCCCAAGTACCCCGTCCCGTCTAACGCTGGCACTGTTGACCGGACGGATCTACCCCTTTGACTTTCACCGCACGAGGTTTGACCAAGGGACATTTTCACATTGGTGTGATAGGACATCCCATAGCAACATATTAGAACAAGGTCCGAGCCCAACCCATCGCAAGATTCCCTCCGTGTCGACCCGACGCCACCGTTTCCCCCCTCCAGGTGCCGGCGGCAGCGGCGTCCGTGAAAAGGGTCACACTACGGAGACGCGTGCCAGGTGCTTGCACCGGCCACCACACTTCCAGGCGCGTAAGAGGGCCCGGCGCAAGACCTGGCGGCATAGCTACCCCCAAAGTACCCCGTCCCGTCTAACCCTGGCACTGTTGACCGGACGGATCTACCCCTTTGACTTTCACCACACGGGGTTTGACCGAGGGACATTTTCACCTGGGTGTGATAGGCCATCCCATAGCAACATATTAGAACAAGGTCCGGGCCCAACCAATCGCAAGATTCCCTCCACGTCGACCCGACGACACCGTTTCCCCCCTCCAGGTGCCGGCGGTAGAGCCGTCCGTGAAGAGGATCACACTCCGGAGACATGTGCCGTGGTGCTTGCACCTGCCACCACACTTCCAGACGTGTAAGAGGGCCCGGCGCAAGACCTGGTGGCATTGCCAACCCCCAAGTACCCCGTCCCGTCTAACCCTGGCACTATTCACCGGATGGATCTACCCCTTTGACTTTGACCGGACGGGGTTTGACCGAGGGACATTTTCACCTGACTATGATAGGCCATCCCATAGCAACATATTAGAACAAGGTCCGGGCCCAACCCACCGCAAGATTCCCTTCGAGTCGACCTGACGCCACCATTTTCCCCTTGAAGGTGCCAGCGGCAGCGGCTTCCGTGAAGTGGGTCACACTTCGGAGATGCGTGCTAGGTGTTTGCACCCGCCACCACATTTCCAGGCGCGTAAGAGGGCCCAGCGCAAGACCTGGCGGCATAGCTACCCCCCCAAGTACCCCGTCCGGTCTAACCCTGGCACTGTTGACCGGACGAATCTACCCCTTTGACTTTCACCGCACGGGGTTTGACCGAGGGACATTTTCACCTGACTGTGATAGGCCATCCCATAGAAACATATTAGAACAAGGTCCGGGCCCAACCCACCGCAAGATTCCCTTCGAGTCGACCTGACGCCGCCGATTCCCCCCTCCAGGTGCCGGCGTCAGCGGCTTCCTTGAAGAGGGTCACACTTCGGAGACGTGTGGTAGGTGTTTGCACCCGCCACCACATTTCCAGACGCGTAAGAGGGCCCAGCGCAAGACCTGGCGGCATAGCTACCCCCCCAAGTACCCCGTCCCGTCTAACCCTGGCACTGTTGACCGGACGGATCTACCCCTTTGACTTTCACCGCACGGGGTTTGACCGAGGGACATTTTCACCTGGGTGTGATAGGCCATCCCATAGCAACATATTAGAACAAGGTCCGGGCCCAACCCGTCGCAAGATTCCCTCCGTGTCGACCCGACGACACCGTTTCCCCCCTCCAGGTGCCGGCGGCAGCGGTGGCCGTGAAGAGGATCACACTCCGGAGACGCGTGCCGGGGTGCTTGCACCTGCCACCACACTTCCAGACGTGTAAGAGGGCCCGACGCAAGACCTGGGGGCATTGCAACCCCCAAGTACCCCGTCCCGTCTAACCCTTGCACTGTTCACCGGACGGATCTACCCCTTTGACTTTGACCGGACGTGGTTTGACCGAGGGACATTTTCACCTGACTGTGATAGGCCATCCCATAGCAACATATTAGAACAAGGTCCGGGCCCAACCCACCGCAAGATTCCCTTCGAGTCGACCTGACGCCACCGTTTTCCCCCTGTAGGTGCCAGTGGCAGCGGCTTCCGTGAAGTGGGTCAGACTTCGGAGATGCGTGGCAGGTGTTTAGACCCGCCACCACATTTCCCGGCGCGTAAGAGGGCCCAGCGCAAGACCGGGCGGCATAGCTACCCCCCCAAGTACCCCGTCCCATCTAACCCGGGGCACTGTTGACCGGACGGATCTACCCCTTTGACTTTCACCGCACGGGGTTTGACCGAGGGACATTTTCACCATGGTGTGATAGGACATCCCATAGCAACATATTAGAACAAGGTCCGAGCCCAGCCCATCGCAAGATTCCCTCCGTGTCGACCCGACGCCACCGTTTCCCCCCTCCAGGTGCCGGCGGCAGCGGCGTCCATGAAGAGGGTCACACTACGGAGAAGCGTGCCGGGGTGCTTGCACCCACCACCACACTTCCAGGCGCGTAAGAGGGCCCAGCGCAAGACCTGACGGCATAGCTACCCCCCCAAGTATCCCGTCCCGTCTAACCCTGGCACTGTTGACCGGACGGATCTATCCCTTTGACTTTCACCACACGGGGTTTGACCGAGGGACATTTTCACCTGGGTGTGATAGGCCATCCCACAGCAACATATTAGAACAAGGTCCGGGCCCAACCCATCGCAAAATTCCCTCCGTGTCGACCCAACGACACCGTTTTCCCCCTCCAGGTGCCGGCGGCAGCGCCGTCCGTGAAGTGGATCACACTACGGAGACGCGTGCCGTGGTGCTTGCACCTGCCACCACACTTCCAGACGTGTAAGAGGGCCCGGCGCAAGATCTGGTGGCATTTCCAACCCCCAAGTACCCCGTCCCGTCTAACCCTGGCCCTATTCACCGGACGGATCTACCCCTTTGACTTTGACCGGACGGGGTTTGACCGAGGGACATTTTCACCTGACTGTGATAGGCCATCCCATAGCAACATATTAGAACAAGGTCCGGGCCCAACCCACCGGAAGATTCCCTTCGAGTCAACCTGACGCCACCGTTTTGCCCCTGCAGGTGCCAGCGGCAGCGGCTTCCGTGAAGAGGGTCACACTTCGGAGATGCGTTCCAGGTGTTTGCACCCGCCACCACATTTCCAGGCACGTAAGAGGGCCCAGCGCAAGACCTGGCGGCATAGCTACCCCCCCAAGTACCCCGTCCCGTCTAACCCTGGCACTGTTGACCGGACGGATCTACCCCTTTGACTTTCACCGCACGGGGTTTAACCGAGAGACATTTTCACCTGGGTGTGATAGGACATCCCATAGCAACATATTAGAACAAGGTCCGAGCCCAACCCAACGCAAGATTCCCTCCGTGTCGACCCGACGCCACCGTTTCCCCCCTCCAGGTGCCGGCGGCAGCGGCGTCCGTGAAGAGGGTCACACTACGGAGACGCGTGCCAGGTGCTTGCACCCGCCACCACACTTCCAGGCGCGTAAGAGGGCCCAGCGCAAGATCTGGTGGCATAGCTACCCCCCCAAGTACCCCGTCCCGTCTAACCCTGGCACTGTTGACCGGATGGATCTACCCCTTTGACTTTCACCGCACGGGGTTTGACCGAGGGACATTTTCACCTGGGTGTGATAGGCCATCCCATAGCAACATATTAGAGCAAGGTCCGGGCCCAACCCATCGCAAGATTCCCTCCGTGTCGACCCGAGGACACCGTTTCCCCCCTCCAGGTGCCGGCGGCAGCGCCGTCCGTGAAGAGGATCAGACTCCGGAGACGCGTGCCGTGGTGCTTGCACCTGCCACCACACTTCCAGACGTGTAAGAGGGCCCGGCGCAAGACCTGGTGGCATTGCCAACCCCCAAGTACCCCATCCCGTCTAACCCTGGCCCTATTCACCGAACGGATCTACCCCTTTGACTTTGACCGGACGGGGTTTGACCGAGGGACATTTTCACCTGACTGTGATAGGCCATCCCATAGCAACATATTAGAACAAGGTCCGGGCCCAACCCACGTCAAGATTCCCTTCACGTCAACCTGACGCCACCGTTTTCCCCCGGCAGGTGCCAGCGGCAGCGGCTTCCGTGAAGAGGGTCACACTTCGGAGATGCGTGCCAGGTGTTTGCACCCGCCACCACTTTTCCAGGCGCGTAAGAGGGCCCAGCGCAAGACCTCGCGGCATAGCTACCCCCCCAAGTACCCTATCCCGTCTAACCCTGGCACTGTTGACCGGACGGATGTACCCCTTTGACTTTCACCGCACGGGGTTTGACCGAGAGACATTTTCACCTGGGTGTGATAGGACATCCCATAGCAACATATTAGAACAAGGTCCGAGCCCAACCCATCGCAAGATTCCCTCCGTGTCGACCCGACGCCACCGTTTCCCCCCACCAGGTGCCGGCGGCAGCGGCGTCCGTGAAGAGGGTCACACAACGGAGACGTGTGCCAGGTGCTTGCACCCGCCACCACACTTCCAGGCACGTAAGAGGGCCCAGCGCAAGACCTGGTGGCATAGCTACCCCCCCAAGTACCCCGTCCCGTCTAACCCTGGCACTGTTGACCGGACGGTTCTACCCCTTTGACTTTCACCGCACGGGGTTTGACCGAGGGACATTTTCACCTGGGTGTGATAGGCCATCCCATAGCAACATACTAGAACAAGGTCCGGGCCCAACCCATCGCAAGATTCCCTCCGTGTCGACCCGACGACACCGTTTCCCCCCTCCAGGTGCCGGCGGCAGCGCCGTCCGTGAAGAGGATCAGACTCCGGAGACGCGTGCCGTGGTGCTTGCACCTGCCACCACACTTCCAGACGTGTAAGAGGGCCCGGCGCAAGACCTGGTGGCATTGCCAACCCCCAAGTACCCCGTCCCGTCTAACCCTGGCCCTATTCACCAGACGGATCTACCCCTTTGACTTTGACCGGACGGGGTTTGACCGAGGGACATTTTCACCTGACTGTGATAGGCCATCCCATAGCAACATATTAGAACAAGGTCCGGGCCCAACCCACCGCAAGATTCCCTTCGAGTCAACCTGACGCCACCGTTTTCCCCCTATAGGTGCCAGCGGCAGCGGCTTCCGTTTAGAGGGTCACACTTCGGAGATGCGTGCCAGGTCTTTGCACCCGCCACCACATTTCCAGGCGCGTAAGAGGGCCCAGCGCAAGACCTGGCGGCATAGCTACCCCCCCAAGTACCCCGTCCCGTCTAACCCTGGCACTGTTGACCGGACGGATCTACCCCTTTGACTTTCATCGCACGGGGTTTGACCGAGGGACATTTTCACCTGACTGTGATAGGCCATCCCATAGAAACATATTAGAACAAGGTCCGGGCCCAAGCCACCGCAAGATTCCCTTCGAGTCGACCCGACGCCGCCGATTCCCCCCTCCCGGTGCCGGCGTCAGCGGCTTCCGTGAAGAGGGTCACACTTCGGAGACGTGTGGTAGGTGTATGCACCCGCCACCACATTTCCAGACGCGTAAGAGGGCCCAGCGCAAGACCTGGTAGCATAGCTACTCCCCCAAGTACCCTGTCCCGTCTAACCCTGGCACTGTTGACCGGACGGATCTACCCCTTTGACTTTCACCGCACGGGGTTTGACCGAGGGACATTTTCACCTGGGTGTGATAGGCCATCCCATAGCAGCATATTAGAACAAGGTCCGGGCCCAACCCATCGCAAGATTCCCTCCGTGTTGACCCGACGACACAGTTTCCCCCCTCCAGGTGCCGGTGGCTGCGGTGTCCGTGAAGAGGGTCACACTCCGGAGACGCGTGCCGGGGTGCTTGCACCTGCCACCACCCTTCCAAACGTGTAAGAGGGCCCGGCACAAGACCTGGTGGCATTGCCAACCGCCAAGTACCCCGTCCCGTCTAACCCTTGCACTGTTCACCGGACGGATCTACCCCTTTGACTTTGACCGGACGGGGTTTGACCGAGGGACATTTTCACCTGACTGTGATACGCCATCCCATAGCAACATATTAGAACAAGGTCCAGGCCCAACCCACCGCAAGATTCCCTTCGAGTCGACCTGACGCCACCATTTTCCCCCTGCAGGTGCCAGCGGCAGCGGCTTCCATGAAGTGGGTCACACTTCAGAGATGCGTGCCAGGTGTTTGCACCCGCCACCACATTTCCAGGCGCGTAAGAGGGCCCAGCGCAAGACCTAGCGGCATAGCTACCCCCCAAGTACCCCGTCCCGTGTAACCCTGGCACTGTTGACCGGACGGATCTACCCCTTTGACTTTCACCGCCCGAGGTTTGACCGAGGGACATTTTCACCTTGGTGTGATAGGACATCCCATAGCAACATATTAGATCAAGGTCCGAGCCCAACCCATCGCAAGATTCCCTCCGTGTCTACCCGACGCCACCGATTCCCACCTCCAGGTGCCGGCGGCAGCGGCGTCCGTGAAGAGGGTCACACTACGGAGACGCGTGCCAGGTGCTTGCACCCGCCACCACACTTCCAGGCACGTAAGAGGGCCCAGCGCAAGACCTGGCGGCATAGCTATCCCCCCAAGTACCCCGTCCCGTCTAACCCTGGCACTGTTGACCGGACGGATCTACCCCTTTGACTTTCACCGCACGGGGTTTGACCGAGGGACATTTTCACCTGGGTGTGATAGGCCATCCCTAGCAACATATTAGAACAAGGTCCGGGCCCAACCCATCGCAAGATTCCCTCCGTGTTGACCCGACGACACCGTTTCCCCCCTCCAGGTGCCGGTGGCTGCGATGTCCGTGAAGAGGGTCACACTCCGGAGACGCGTGCCGGGGTGCTTGCACCTGCCACCACCCTTCCAGACGTGTAAGAGGGCCCGGCGCAAGACCTGGTGGCATTGCCAACCCCCAAGTACCCCGTCCCGTCTAACCCTTGCATTGTTCACCGGACGGATCTAGCCCTTTGACTTTGACCGGACGGGGTTTGACCGAGGGATATTTTCACCTGACTGTGATAGGCCATCCCATAGCAACATATTAGAACAAGGTCCGGGCCCAACCCACCGCAAGATTCCCTTCGAGTCGACCTGACGCCACCGTTTTCCGCCTGCAGGTGCCAGCGGCAGCGGCTTCCGTGAAGTGGGTCACACTTCGGAGATGCGTGCCAGGTATTTGCACCCGCCACCACATTTCCAGGCGCGTAAGAGGGCCCAGCGCAAGACCTAGCGGCATAGCTACCCCCCCAAGTACCCCGTCCCGTCTAACGCTGGCACTGTTAACCGGACGGATCTACCCCTTTGACTTTCACCGCACGAGGTTTGACCAAGGGACATTTTCACCTTGGTGTGATAGGACATCCCATAGCAACATATTAGAACAAGGTCCGAGCCCAACCCATCGCAAGATTCCCTCCGTGTCGACCCGACGCCACCGTTTCCCCCCTCTAGGTGCCGGTGGCAGTGGCGTCGGTGAAGAGGTTCACACTTCGGAGACGCGTGCCAGGTGCTTGCACCCGCCACCACACTTCCAGTTGTGTAAGAGGGCCCAGCGCAAGACCTGGCGGCATAGCTACCCCCCCAATTACACCGTCCCGTCTAACCCTGGCACTGTTGACCGGACGGATCTACCCCTTTGATTTTCACCGCACGGGGTTTGATCGAGGGACATTTTCACCTGGGTGTGATAGGCCATCCCATAGCAACATATTAGAACAAGTTCCGGGCCCAACCCATCGCAAGATTCCCTCCGTGTTGACCCGACGACCTCGTTTCCCCCCTCCAGGTACCGGCGGCAGCGGCGTCCGTGAAGAGGATCACACTCCGGAGACGCGTGCCGGGGTGCTTGCACCTGCCACCACACTTCCAAACGTGTAAGAGGGCCCGGCGCAAGACCTGGTGGCATTGCCATCCCCCAAGTACCCCGTCCCGTCTAACCCTGGCACTATTAACCGGACAGATCTAACCCTTTGACTTTGACCGGATGGGGTTTGACCGAGGGACATTTTCACCTGACTATGATAGGCCATTCCATAGCAACATATTAGAACAAGGTCAGGGCCCAACCCACCGCAAGATTCCCTTCGAGTCGACCTGACGCCACCGTTTTGCCCCTCCAGGTGCCGGCAGCAGCGTCTTCCGTGAAGAGGGTCACACTTCGGAGATGCATGCCAGGTGTTTGCACCCGCCACCACATTTCCAGACGCGTAAGAGGGCCCAGCGCAAGACCTGGCGGCATAGCTACCCACCAAAGTACCCCGTCCCGTCTAACCCTGGCACTGTTGACCGGACGGATCTACCCCTTTGACTTTCACCGCACGGGGTTTGACCGAGGGACATTTTCACCTGGGTGTCATAGGCCATCCCATAGCAACATACTAGAACAAGGTCCGGGCCCAACCCATCGCAAGATTCCCTCCGTGTCGACCCGACGACACCGTTTCCCCCCTCCAGGTGCCGGCGGCAGCGCCGTCCGTGAAGAGGATCAGACTCCGGAGACGCGTGCCGTGGTGCTTGCACCTGCCACCACACTTCCAGACGTGTAAGAGGGCCCGGCGCAAGACCTGGTGGCATTGCCAACCCCCAAGTACCCCGTCCCGTCTAACCCTGGCCCTATTCACCAGACGGATCTACCCCTTTGACTTTGACCGGACGGGGTTTGACCGAGGGACATTTTCACCTGACTGTGATAGGCCATCCCATAGCAACATATTAGAACAAGGTCCGGGCCCAACCCACCGCAAGATTCCCTTCGAGTCAACCTGACGCCACCGTTTTCCCCCTATAGGTGCCAGCGGCAGCGGCTTCCGTTTAGAGGGTCACACTTCGGAGATGCGTGCCAGGTCTTTGCACCCGCCACCACATTTCCAGGCGCGTAAGAGGGCCCAGCGCAAGACCTGGCGGCATAGCTACCCCCCCAAGTACCCCGTCCCGTCTAACCCTGGCACTGTTGACCGGACGGATCTACCCCTTTGACTTTCATCGCACGGGGTTTGACCGAGGGACATTTTCACCTGACTGTGATAGGCCATCCCATAGAAACATATTAGAACAAGGTCCGGGCCCAAGCCACCGCAAGATTCCCTTCGAGTCGACCCGACGCCGCCGATTCCCCCCTCCCGGTGCCGGCGTCAGCGGCTTCCGTGAAGAGGGTCACACTTCGGAGACGTGTGGTAGGTGTATGCACCCGCCACCACATTTCCAGACGCGTAAGAGGGCCCAGCGCAAGACCTGGTAGCATAGCTACTCCCCCAAGTACCCTGTCCCGTCTAACCCTGGCACTGTTGACCGGACGGATCTACCCCTTTGACTTTCACCGCACGGGGTTTGACCGAGGGACATTTTCACCTGGGTGTGATAGGCCATCCCATAGCAGCATATTAGAACAAGGTCCGGGCCCAACCCATCGCAAGATTCCCTCCGTGTTGACCCGACGACACAGTTTCCCCCCTCCAGGTGCCGGTGGCTGCGGTGTCCGTGAAGAGGGTCACACTCCGGAGACGCGTGGCGGGGTGCTTGCACCTGCCACCACCCTTCCAAACGTGTAAGAGGGCCCGGCACAAGACCTGGTGGCATTGCCAACCGCCAAGTACCCCGTCCCGTCTAACCCTTGCACTGTTCACCGGACGGATCTACCCCTTTGACTTTGACCGGACGGGGTTTGACCGAGGGACATTTTCACCTGACTGTGATACGCCATCCCATAGCAACATATTAGAACAAGGTCCAGGCCCAACCCACCGCAAGATTCCCTTCGAGTCGACCTGACGCCACCATTTTCCCCCTGCAGGTGCCAGCGGCAGCGGCTTCCATGAAGTGGGTCACACTTCAGAGATGCGTGCCAGGTGTTTGCACCCGCCACCACATTTCCAGGCGCGTAAGAGGGCCCAGCGCAAGACCTAGCGGCATAGCTACCCCCCAAGTACCCCGTCCCGTGTAACCCTGGCACTGTTGACCGGACGGATCTACCCCTTTGACTTTCACCGCCCGAGGTTTGACCGAGGGACATTTTCACCTTGGTGTGATAGGACATCCCATAGCAACATATTAGATCAAGGTCCGAGCCCAACCCATCGCAAGATTCCCTCCGTGTCTACCCGACGCCACCGATTCCCACCTCCAGGTGCCGGCGGCAGCGGCGTCCGTGAAGAGGGTCACACTACGGAGACGCGTGCCAGGTGCTTGCACCCGCCACCACACTTCCAGGCGCGTAAGAGGGCCCAGCGCAAGACCTGGCGGCATAGCTATCCCCCCAAGTACCCCGTCCCGTCTAACCCTTGCACTGTTGACCGGACGGATCTACCCCTTTGACTTTCACCGCACGGGGTTTGACCGAGGGACATTTTCACCTGGGTGTGATTGGCCATCCCATAGCAACATATTAGAACAAGGTCCGGGCCCAACCCATCGCAAGATTCCCTCCGTGTTGACCCGACGACACCGTTTCCCCCCTCCAGGTGCCGGTGGCTGCGATGTCCGTGAAGAGGGTCACACTCCGGAGACGCGTGCCGGGGTGCTTGCACCTGCCACCACCCTTCCAGACGTGTAAGAGGGCCCGGCGCAAGACCTGGTGGCATTGCCAACCCCCAAGTACCCCGTCCCGTCTAACCCTTGCATTGTTCACCGGACGGATCTAGCCCTTTGACTTTGACCGGACGGGGTTTGACCGAGGGACATTTTCACCTGACTGTGATAGGCCATCCCATAGCAACATATTAGAACAAGGTCCGGGCCCAACCCACCGCAAGATTCCCTTCGAGTCGACCTGACGCCACCGTTTTCCGCCTGCAGGTGCCAGCGGCAGCGGCTTCCGTGAAGTGGGTCACACTTCGGAGATGCGTGCCAGGTATTTGCACCCGCCACCACATTTCCAGGCGCGTAAGAGGGCCCAGCGCAAGACCTAGCGGCATAGCTACCCCCCCAAGTACCCCGTCCCGTCTAACGCTGGCACTGTTGACCGGACGGATCTACCCCTTTGACTTTCACCGCACGAGGTTTGACCAAGGGACATTTTCACCTTGGTGTGATAGGACATCCCATAGCAACATATTAGAACAAGGTCCGAGCCCAACCCATCGCAAGATTCCCTCCGTGTCGACCCGACGCCACCGTTTCCCCCCTCTAGGTGCCGGTGGCAGTGGCGTCGGTGAAGAGGTTCACACTTCGGAGACGCGTGCCAGGTGCTTGCACCCGCCACCACACTTCCAGTTGTGTAAGAGGGCCCAGCGCAAGACCTGGCGGCATAGCTACCCCCCCAATTACACCGTCCCGTCTAACCCTGGCACTGTTGACCGGACGGATCTACCCCTTTGATTTTCACCGCACGGGGTTTGATCGAGGGACATTTTCACCTGGGTGTGATAGGCCATCCCATAGCAACATATTAGAACAAGTTCCGGGCCCAACCCATCGCAAGATTCCCTCCGTGTTGACCCGACGACCTCGTTTCCCCCCTCGAGGTACCGGCGGCAGCGGCGTCCGTGAAGAGGATCACACTCCGGAGACGCGTGCCGGGGTGCTTGCACCTGCCACCACACTTCCAAACGTGTAAGAGGGCCCGGCGCAAGACCTGGTGGCATTGCCATCCCCCAAGTACCCCGTCCCGTCTAACCCTGGCACTATTAACCGGACAGATCTAACCCTTTGACTTTGACCGGATGGGGTTTGACCGAGGGACATTTTCACCTGACTATGATAGGCCATTCCATAGCAACATATTAGAACAAGGTCAGGGCCCAACCCACCGCAAGATTCCCTTCGAGTCGACCTGACGCCACCGTTTTGCCCCTCCAGGTGCCGGCAGCAGCGTCTTCCGTGAAGAGGGTCACACTTCGGAGATGCATGCCAGGTGTTTGCACCCGCCACCACATTTCCAGACGCGTAAGAGGGCCCAGCGCAAGACCTGGCGGCATAGCTACCCACCCAAGTACCCCGTCCCATCTAACCCTGGCACTGTTGACCGGACGGATCTACCCCTTTGACTTTCACCGCACGGGGTTTGACCGAGGGACATTTTCACCTGGGTGTCATAGGCCATCCCATAGCAACATATTAGAACAAGGTCCGGGCCCAACCCATCGCAAGATTCCCTCCGTGTCGACCCGACGACACCGTTTCCCCCCTCCAGGTGCCGGCGGCAGCGGTGTCCGTGAAGAGGGTCACACTCCGGAGATGCGTGCCGGGGTGCTTGCACCTGCGACCACACTTCCAGACGTGTAAGAGGGCCCGGCGCAAGACCTGGTGGCATTCCCAACCCCCAAGTACCCCGTCCCGTCAAACCCTTGCACTGTTCACCGGACGGATCTACGCTTTTGACTTTGACCGGACGGGGTTTGACCGATGGACATTTTCACCTGACTGTGATAGGCCATCCCATAGAAACATATTAGAACAAGGTCCGGGCCCAACCCACCGCAAGATTCCCTTCGAGTCGACCTGACGCCACCGTTTTCCGCCTGCAGGTGCCAGCGGCAGCGGCTTCCGTGAAGTGGGTCACACTTCGGAGATGCGTGCCAGGTATTTGCACCCGCCACCACATTTCCAGGCGCGTAAGAGGGCCCAGCGCAAGACCTAGCGGCATAGCTACCCCCCCAAGTACCCCGTCCCGTCTAACGCTGGCACTGTTGACCGGACGGATCTACCCCTTTGACTTTCACCGCACGAGGTTTGACCAAGGGACATTTTCACCTTGGTGTGATAGGACATCCCATAGCAACATATTAGAACAAGGTCCGAGCCCAACCCATCGCAAGATTCCCTCCGTGTCGACCCGACGCCACCGTTTCCCCCCTCTAGGTGCCGGTGGCAGTGGCGTCCATGAAGAGGTTCACACTTCGGAGACGCGTGCCAGGTGCTTGCACCCGCCACCACACTTCCAGTTGTGTAAGAGGGCCCAGCGCAAGACCTGGCGGCATAGCTACCCCCCCAATTACACCGTCCCGTCTAACCCTGGCACTGTTGACCGGACGGATCTACCCCTTTGATTTTCACCGCACGGGGTTTGATCGAGGGACATTTTCACCTGGGTGTGATAGGCCATCCCATAGCAACATATTAGAACAAGTTCCGGGCCCAACCCATCGCAAGATTCCCTCCGTGTTGACCCGACGACCTCGTTTCCCCCCTCCAGGTACCAGCGGCAGCGGCGTCCGTGAAGAGGATCACACTCCGGAGACGCGTGCCGGGGTGCTTGCACCTGCCACCACACTTCCAAACGTGTAAGAGGGCCCGGCGCAAGACCGGGTGGCATTGCCAACCCCCAAGTACCCCGTCCCGTCTAACCCTGGCACTATTAACCGGACAGATCTAACCCTTTGACTTTGACCGGATGGGGTTTGACCGAGGGACATTTTCACCTGACTATGATAGGCCATCCCATAGCAACATATTAGAACAAGGTCAGGGCCCAACCCACCGCAAGATTCCCTTCGAGTCGACCTGACGCCACCGTTTTGCCCCTCCAGGTGCCGGCAGCAGCGTCTTCCGTGAAGAGGGTCACACTTCGGAGATGCATGCCAGGTGTTTGCACCCGCCACCACATTTCCAGACGCGTAAGAGGGCCCAGCGCAAGACCTGGCGGCATAGCTACCCACCCAAGTACCCCGTCCCGTCTAACCCTGGCACTGTTGACCGGACGGATCTACCCCTTTGACTTTCACCGCACGGGGTTTGACCGAGGGACATTTTCACCTGGGTGTGATAGGCCATCCCATAGCAACATATTAGAACAAGGTCCGGGCCCAACCCATCGCAAGATTCCCTCCGTGTCGACCCGACGACACCGTTTCCCCCCTCCAGGTGCCGGCGGCAGCGGTGTCCGTGAAGAGGGTCACACTCCGGAGATGCGTGCCGGGGTGCTTGCACCTGCGACCACACTTCCAGACGTGTAAGAGGGCCCGGCGCAAGACCTGGTGGCATTCCCAACCCCCAAGTACCCCGTCCCGTCAAACCCTTGCACTGTTCACCGGACGGATCTACGCCTTTGACTTTGACCGGACGGGGTTTGACCGATGGACATTTTCACCTGACTGTGATAGGCCATCCCATAGAAACATATTAGAACAAGGTCCGGGCCCAACCCACCGCAAGATTCCCTTCGAGTCGACCTGATGCCACCGTTTTACCCCTGAAGGTGCCAGCGGCAGCGGCTTCCATGAAGTGGGTCACACTTCGGAGATGCGTGCCAGGTGTTTGCACCCGCCACAACATTTCCAGGCGCGTAAGAGGGCCCAGCGCAAGACCTGGCGGCATAGCTACCCCCCCAAGTACCCCGTCCGGTCTAACCCTGGCACTGTTGACCGGACGAATCTACCCCTTTGACTTTCACCGCACGGGGTTTGACCGAGGGACATTTTCACCTGACTGTGATAGGCCATCCCATAGAAACATATTAGAACAAGGTCCGGGCCCAACCCACCGCAAGATTCCCTTCGAGTCGACCCGACGCCGCCGATTCCCCGCTCCAGGTGCCGGTGTCAGCGGCTTCCTTGAAGAGGGTCACACTTCGGAGACGTGTGGTAGGTGTTTGCACCCGCCACCACATTTCCAGACGAGTAAGAGGGCCCAGCACAAGACATGGCGGCATAGCTACCCCCCCCAAGTACCCCGTCCCGTCTAACCCTGGCACTGTTGACCAGAAGGATCTACCCCTTTGACTTTCACCGCACGGGGTTTGACCGAGGGACATTTTCACCTGGGTGTGATAGGCCATCCCATAGCAACATATTAGAACAAGGTCCGGGCCCAACCCATCGCAAGATTCCCTCCGTGTCGACCCGATGACACCGTTTCCCCCCTCCAGGTGCCGGCGGCAGCGGTGTCCGTGAAGAGGATCACCCTCCGAAGACGCGTGCCGGGGTGCTTGCACCTGCCACCACACTTCCAAACGTGTAAGAGGGCCGGACGCAAGACCTGGGGGCATTGCAACCCCCAAGTACCCCGTCCCGTCTAACCCTTGCACTGTTCACCGGACGGATCTACGCCTTTGACTTTGACCGGACGGGGTTTGACCGAGGGACATTTTCACCTGACTGTGATAGGCCATCCCATAGCAACATATTAGAACAAGGTCCGGGCCCAACCCACCGCAAGATTCCCTTCGAGTCGACCTGACGCCACCGTTTTCCCCCTGCAGGTGCCAGCGGCAGCGGTTTCCG
This sequence comes from Elymus sibiricus, assembly GCA_039707655.1. Classification (NCBI taxonomy): domain Eukaryota; kingdom Viridiplantae; phylum Streptophyta; class Magnoliopsida; order Poales; family Poaceae; genus Elymus; species Elymus sibiricus. Next base: position 35,788,301 of record CM077669.1, on the reverse strand, counting down.
TGAAGTGGGTCACACTTCAGAGATGCGTGCCAGGTGTTTCCACCCGCCACCACATTTCCAGGCACATAAGAGGGCCCAGCGCAAGACCTAGCGGCATAGCTACCCCCCCAAGTACCCCGTCCCGTCTAACCCTGGCACTGTTGACCGGACGGATCTACCCCTTTCACTTTCACCGCACGAGGTTTGACCGAGGGACATTTTCACCTTGGTGTGATAGGACATCCCATAGCAACATATTAGAACAAGGTCCGAGCCCAACCCATCGCAAGATTCCCACCGTGTCGACCCGACGCCACCGTTTCCCCCCTCCAGGTGCCGGCGGCAGCGGCGTCCGTGAAGAGGGTCACACTACGGAGACGCGTGCCAGGTGCTTGCTCCCGCCACCACACTTCCAGGCGCGTAAGGGGCCCAGCGCAAGACCTGGCGGCATAGCAACCCCCCCAAGTACCCCGTCCCGTCTAACCCTGTCACTGTTGACCGGACGGATCTACCCCTTTGACTTTCACCACACGGGGTTTGACCGAGGGACATTTTCACCTGGGTGTGATAGGCCATCCCATAGCAACATATTAGAACAAGGTCCGGGCCCAACCCATCGCAAGATTCCCTCCGTGTCGACCCGACGACACCGTTTCCCCCCTCCAGGTGCCGGCGGCAGCGGTGTCCGTGAAGAGGGTCACACTCCGGAGATGCGTGCCGGGGTGCTTGCACCTGCCACCACACTTCCAGACGTGTAAGAGGGCCCGGCGCAAGACCTGGTGGCATTGCCAACCCCCAAGTACCCCATCCCGTCTAACCCTTGCACTGTTCACCGGACGGATCTACCCCTTTGACTTTGACCGGACGGGGTTTGACCGAGGGACATTTTCACCTGACTGTGATAGGCCATCCCATAGAAACATATTAGAACAAGGTCCGGGCCCAACCCACCGCAAGATTCCCTTCGAGTCGACCTGATGCCACCGTTTTACCCCTGAAGGTGCCAGCGGCAGCGGCTTCCGTGAAGTGGGTCACACTTCGGAGATGCGTGCCAGGTGTTTGCACCCGCCACCACATTTCCAGGCGCGTAAGAGGGCCCAGCGCAAGACCTGGCGGCATAGCTACCCCCCCAAGTACCCCGTCCGGTCTAACCCTGGCACTGTTGACCGGACGAATCTACCCCTTTGACTTTCACCGCACGGGGTTTGACCGAGGGACATTTTCACCTGACTGTGATAGGCCATCCCATAGAAACATATTAGAACAAGGTCCGGGCCCAACCCACCGCAAGATTCCCTTCGAGTCGACCCGCCGCCGCCGATTCCCCCCTCCAGGTGCCGGCGTCAGCGGCTTCCTTGAAGAGGGTCACACTTCGGAGACGTGTGGTAGGTGTTTGCACCCGCCACCACATTTCCAGACGCGTAAGAGGACCCAGCACAAGACATGGCGGCATAGCTACCCCCCCAAGTACCCCGTCCCGTCTAACCCTGACACTGTTGACCGGAAGGATCTACCCCTTTGACTTTCACCGCACGGGGTTTGACCGAGGGACATTTTCACCTGGGTGTGATAGGCCATCCCATAGCAACATATTAGAACAAGGTCCGGGCCCAACCCATCGCAAGATTCCCTCCGTGTCGACCCGACGACACCGTTTCCCCCCTCCAGGTGCCGGCGGCAGCGGTGTCCGTGAAGCGGATCACCCTCCGGAGACGCGTGCCGGGGTGCTTGCACCTGCCACCACACTTCCAAACGTGTAAGAGTGCCCGACGCAAGACCTGGGGGCATTGCAACCCCCAAGTACCCCGTCCCGTCTAACCCTTGCACTGTTCACCGGATGGATCTACCCCTTTGACTTTGACCTGACGGGGTTTGACCGAGGGACATTTTCACCTGACTGTGATAGGCCATCCCATAGCAACATATTAGAACAATGTCCGGGCCCAACCCACCGCAAGATTCCCTTCGAGTCGACCTGACGCCACCGTTTTCCCCCTGTAGGTTCCAGCGGCAGCGGCTTCCGTGAAGAGGGTCAGACTTCGGAGATGCGTGCCAGGTGTTTGCACCCGCAACCACATTTCCAGGCGCGTAAGAGGGCCCAGCGCAAGACCTGGCGGCATAGCTACCCCCCCAAGTACCCTGTCCCGTCTAACCCTGGCACTGTTGACCGGACGGATCTACCCCTTTCACTTTCACCGCACGGGGTTTGACCGAGAGACATTTTCACCTGGGTGTGATAGGACATCCCATAGCAACATATTAGAACAAGGTCCGAGCCCAACCCAACGCAAGATTTCCTCCGTGTCGACCCGACGCCACCGTTTCCCCCCTCCAGGTGCCGGTGGCAGCGGCGTCCGTGAAGAGGGTCACACTACGGAGACGCGTGCCAGGTGCTTGCACCCGCCACCACACTTCCAGGCGCGTAAGAGGGCCCAGCGCAAGACCTGGCGGCATAGCTACCCCCCAAGTACCCCGTCCCGTCTAACCCAGGTACTGTTGACCGCACGGATCTACCCCTTTGACTTTCACCCCACGGGGTTTGACCGAGGAACATTTTCACCTGGGTGTGATAGGCCATCCCATAGCAACATATTAGAACAAGGTCCGGGCCCAACCCATCGCAAGATTCCCTCCGTGTCGACCTGACGACACCGTTTCCCCCCTCTAGGTGCCGTGGTGCTTGCACCTGCCACCACACTTCCAGACGTGTAAGAGGGCCCGGCGCAAGACCTGGTGGCATTGCCAACCCCCAAGTACCCCGTCCCGTCTAACCCTGGCCCTATTCACCGGACGAATCTACCCCTTTGACTTTGACCGGACGGGGTTTGACCGAGGGACATTTTCACCTGACTGTGATAGGCCATCCCATAGCAACATATTAGAACAAGGTCCGGGCCCAACCCACCGCAAGATTCCCTTCGAGTCAACCTGACGCCACCGTTTTCCCCCTGTAGGTGCCAGCGGCAGCGGCTTCCGTGAAGAGGGTCACACTTCGGAGATGCGTGCCCGGTGTTTGCACCCGCCACCACATTTCCAGGCGCGTAAGAGGGCCCAGCGCAAGACCTGGCGGCATAGCTACCCCCCCAAGTACCCCGTCCCGTCTAACCCTGGCACTGTTGACTGGACGGATCTACCCCCTTGACTTTCACCGCACAGGGTTTGACCGAGGGACATTTTCACCTGGGTGTGATTGGACATCCCATAGCAACATATTAGAACAAGGTCCGAGCCCAACCAATCGCAAGATTCCCTCCGTGTCGACCCGACGCCACCGTTTCCCCCCTCTAGGTGCCGGTGGCAGTGGCGTCCGTGAAGAGGTTCACACTTCGGAGACGCGTGCCAGGTGCTTGCACCCGACACCACATTTCCAGGCGCGTAAGAGGGCCCAGCGCAAGACCTGGCGGCATAGCTACCCCCCCAATTACACCGTCCCGTCTAACCCTGGCACTGTTGACCGGACGGATCTACCCCTTTGATTTTCACCTGGGTGTGATAGGCCATCCCATAGCAACATATTAGAACAAGTTCCGGGCCCAACCCATCGCAAGATTCCCTCCGTGTTGACCCGAAGACCTCGTTTCACCCCTCCAGGTACCGGCGGCAGCGGCGTCCGTGAAGAGGATCACACTCCGGAGACGCGTGCCGGGGTGCTTGCACCTGCCACCACACTTCCAGACGTGTAAGAGGGCCCGGCGCAAGACCTGGTGGCATTGCCAACCCCCAAGTACCCCGTCCCGTCTAACCCTGGCACTATTAACCGGACAGATCTAACCCTTTGACTTTGACTAGACGGGGTTTGACCGAGGGACATTTTCACCTGACTGTGATAGGCCATCCCATAGCAACATATTAGAACAAGGTCCGGGCCCAACCCACCGCAAGATTCCCTTCGAGTCGACCTGACGCCACCGTTTCCCACCTCCAGGTGCCGGCAGCAGCGTCTTCCGTGAAGAGGGTCACACTTCGGAGATGCATGATAGGTGTTTGCACCCGCCACCACATTTCCAGACGCGTAAGAGGGCCCAGCGCAAGACCTGGCGGCATAGCTACCCCCCCAAGTAACCCGTCCCGTCTAACCCTGGCACTGTTGACCGGACGGATCTACCCCTTTGACTTTCACCGCACGGGGTTTGACCGAGGGACATTTTCACCTGGGTGTGATAGGCCATCCCATAGCAACATATTAGAACAAGGTCCGGGCCCAACCCATCGCAAGATTCCCTCCGTGTCGACCCGACGACACCGTTTCCCCCCTCCAGGTGCCGGCGGCAGCGGTGTCCGTGAAGAGGGTCACTATCCGGAGATGTGTGCCGGGGTGCTTGCACCTGCCACCACACTTCCAGACGTGTAAGAGGGCCCGGCGCAAGACCTGGTGGCATTGCCAACCCCCAAGTACCCCGTCCCGTCTAACCCTTGCACTGTTCACCGGACGGATCTACCCCTTTGACTTTGACCGGACGGGGTTTGACCGAGGGACATTTTCACCTGACTGTGATAGGCCATCCCATAGAAACATATTAGAACAAGGTCCGGGCCCAACCCACCGCAAGATTCCCTTCGAGTCGACCTGACGCCACCGTTTTCCCCTTGAAGGTGCCAGCGGCAGCGGCTTCCGTGAAGTGGGTCACACTTCGGAGATGCGTGCTAGGTGTTTGCACCCGCCACCACATTTCCAGGCGCGTAAGAGGGCCCAGCGCAAGACCTGGCGGCATAGCTACCCCCCCAAGTACCCCGTCCGGTCTAACCCTGGCACTGTTGACCGGACGAATCTACCCCTTTGACTTTCACCGCACGGGGTTTGACCGAGGGACATTTTCACCTGACTGGGATAGGCCATCCCATAGAAACATATTAGAACAAGGTCCGGGCCCAACCCACCGCAAGATTCCCTTCGAGTCGACCCGACGCCGCCGATTCCCCCCTCCAGGTGCCGGCGTCAGCGGCTTCCTTGAAGAGGGTCACACTTCGGAGACGTGTGGTAGGTGTTTGCACCCGCCACCACATTTCCAGACGCGTAAGAGGGCCCAGCGCAAGACCTGGCGGCATAGCTACCCCCCCAAGTACCCCTTCCCGTCTAACCCTGGCACTGTTGACCGGAAGGATCTACCCCTTTGACTTTCACCGCACGGGGTTTGACCGAGGGACATTTTCACCTAGGTGTGATAGGCCATCCCATAGCAAGATATTAGAACAAGGTCCGGGCCCAACCCATCGCAAGATTCCCTCCGTGTCGACCCGACGACACCGTTTCCCCCCTCCAGGTGCCGGTGGCAGCGGTGGCCGTGAAGAGGATCACACTCCGGAGACGCGTGCCGGGGTGCTTGCACCTGCCACCACACTTCCAGACGTGTAAGAGGGCCCGACGCAAGACCTGGGGGCATTGCAACCCCCAAGTACCCCGTCCCGTCTAACCCTTGCACTGTTCACCGGACGGATCTACCCCTTTGACTTTGACCGGACGGGGTTTGACCGAGGGACATTTTCACCTGACTGTGATAGGCCATCCCATAGCAACATATTAGAACAAGGTCCGGGCCCAACCCACCGCAAGATTCCCTTCGAGTCGACCTGACGCCACCGTTTTCCCCCTGTAGGTGCCAGTGGCAGCGACTTCCGTGAAGTGGGTCACACTTCGGAGATGCGTGCCAGGTGTTTGCACCCGCCACCACATTTCCCGGCGCGTAAGAGGGCCCAGCGCAAGACCGGGCGGCATAGCTACCCCCCAAGTACCCCGTCCCATCTAACCCTGGCACTGTTGACCGGACGGATCTACCCCTTTGACTTTCACCGCACGGGGTTTGACCGAGGGACATTTTCACCATGGTGTGATAGGACATCCCATAGCAACATATTAGAACAAGGTCCGAGCCCAGCCCATCGCAAGATTCCCTCCGTGTCGACCCGACGCCACCGTTTCCCCCCTCCAGGTGCCGGCGGCAGCGGCGTCCGTGAAGAGGGTCACACTACGGAGACGCGTGCCAGGTGCTTGCACCCGCCACCACACTTCCAGGCGCGTAAGAGGGCCCAGCGCAAGACCTGACGGCATAGCTACCCCCCCAAGTATCCCGTCCCGTCTAACCCTGGCACTGTTAACCGGACGGATCTTTCCCTTTGACTTTCACCACACGGGGTTTGACCGAGGGACATTTTCACCTGGGTGTGATAGGCCATCCCACAGCAACATATTAGAACAAGGTCCGGGCCCAACCCATCGCAAAATTCCCTCCGTGTCGACCCGACGACACCGTTTTCCCCCTCCAGGTGCCAGCGGCAGCGCCGTCCGTGAAGTGGATCACACTACGGAGACGCGTGCCGTGGTGCTTGCACCTGCCACCACACTTCCAGACGTTTAAGAGGGCCCGGCGCAAGATCTGGTGGCATTGCCAACCCCCAAGTACCCCGTCCCGTCTAACCCTGGCCCTATTCACCGGACGGATCTACCCCTTTGACTTTGACCGGACGGGGTTTGACCGAGGGACAATTTCACCTGACTGTGATAGGCCATCCCATAGCAACATATTAGAACAAGGTCCGGGCCCAACCCACCGCAACATTCCCTTCGAGTCAACCTGACGCCACCGTTTTGCCCCTGCAGGTGCCAGCGGCAGCGGCTTCCGTGAAGAGGGTCACACTTCGGAGATGCGTTCCAGGTGTTTGCACCCGCCACCACATTTCCAGGCGCGTAAGAGGGCCCAGCGCAAGACCTGGCGGCATAGCTACCCCCCCAAGTACCCCGTCCCGTCTAACCCTGGCACTGTTGACCGGACGGATCTACCCCTTTGACTTTCACCGCACGGGGTTTGACCGAGAGACATTTTCACCTGGGTGTGATAGGACATCCCATAGCAACATATTAGAACAAGGTCCGAGCCCAACCCAACGCAAGATTCCCTCCGTGTCGACCCGACGCCACCGTTTCCCCCCTCCAGGTGCCGGCGGCAGCGGCGTCCGTGAAGAGGGTCACACTACGGAGACGCGTGCCAGGTGCTTGCACCCGCCACCACACTTCCAGGCGCGTAAGAGGGCCCAGCGCAAGATCTGGCGGCATAGCTACCCCCCCAAGTACCCCGTCCCGTCTAACCCTGGCACTGTTGACCGGATGGATCTACCCCTTTGACTTTCACCTCACGGGGTTTGACCGAGGGACATTTTCACCTGGGTGTGATAGGCCATCCCATAGCAACATATTAGAGCAAGGTCCGGGCCAACCCATCGCAAGATTCCCTCCGTGTCGACCCGAGGACACCATTTCCCCCCTCCAGGTGCCGGCGGCAGCGCCGTCCGTGAAGAGGATCAGACTCCGGAGACGCGTGCCGTGGTGCTTGCACCTGCCACCACACTTCCAGACGTGTAAGAGGGCCCGGCGCAAGACCTGGTGGCATTGCCAACCCCCAAGTACCCCATCCCGTCTAACCCTGGCCCTATTCACCGAACGGATCTACCCCTTTGACTTTGACCGGACGGGGTTTGACCGAGGGACATTTTCACCTGACTGTGATAGGCCATCCCATAGCAACATATTAGAACAAGGTCCGGGCCCAACCCACGTCAAGATTCCCTTCGAGTCAACCTGACGCCACCGTTTTCCCCCGGCAGGTGCCAGCGGCAGCGGCTTCCGTGAAGAGGGTCACACTTCGGAGATGCGTGCCAGGTGTTTGCACCCGCCACCACATTTCCAGGCACGTAAGAGGGCCCAGCGCAAGACCTGGCGGCATAGCTACCCCCCCAAGTACCCCGTCCCGTCTAACCCTGGCACTGTTGACCAGACGGATCTAACCCTTTGACTTTCAATGCACAGGGTTTGACCGAGGGACATTTTCACCTGGGTGTGATTGGACATCCCATAGAGACATATTAGAACAAGGTCCGAGCCCAACCCTTCGCAAGATTCCCTCCGTGTCGACCCGACGCCACCGTTTCCCCCCTCCAGGTTCCGGTGGCAGTGGCGTCCGTGAAGAGGGTCACACTTCGGAGACGCGTGCTAGGTGCTTGCACCCGCCACCACACATCCAGGCGCGTAAGAGGGCCCAGCGCAAGACCTGGCGGCATAGCTACCCCCCCAAGTACACCGTCCCGTGTAACCCTGGCACTGTTGACCGGACGGATCTACCCCTTTGATTTTCACCGCACGGGGTTTGACCGAGGGACATTTTCACCTGGGTGTGATAGGCCATCCCGTAGCAACATATTAGAACAAGTTCCGGGCCCAACCCACCGCAAGATTCCCTTCGAGTCGACCTGATGCCACCGTTTTACCCCTGAAGGTGCCAGCGGCAGCGGCTTCCGTGAAGTGGGTCACACTTCGGAGATGCGTGCCAGGTGTTTGCACCCGCCACCACATTTCCAGGCGCGTAAGAGGGCCCAGCGCAAGACCTGGCGGCATAGCTACCCCCCCAAGTACCCCGTCCGGTCTAACCCTGGCACTGTTGACCGGACGAATCTACCCCTTTGACTTTCACCGCACGGGGTTTGACCGAGGGACATTTTCACCTGACTGTGATAGGCCATCCCATAGAAACATATTAGAACAAGGTCCGGGCCCAACCCACCGCAAGATTCCCTTCGAGTCGACCCGCCGCCGCCGATTCCCCCCTCCAGGTGCCGGCGTCAGCGGCTTCCTTGAAGAGGGTCACACTTCGGAGACGTGTGGTAGGTGTTTGCACCCGCCACCACATTTCCAGACGCGTAAGAGGACCCAGCACAAGACATGGCGGCATAGCTACCCCCCCAAGTACCCCGTCCCGTCTAACCCTGACACTGTTGACCGGAAGGATCTACCCCTTTGACTTTCACCGCACGGGGTTTGACCGAGGGACATTTTCACCTGGGTGTGATAGGCCATCCCATAGCAACATATTAGAACAAGGTCCGGGCCCAACCCATCGCAAGATTCCCTCCGTGTCGACCCGACGACACCGTTTCCCCCCTCCAGGTGCCGGCGGCAGCGGTGTCCGTGAAGCGGATCACCCTCCGGAGACGCGTGCCGGGGTGCTTGCACCTGCCACCACACTTCCAAACGTGTAAGAGTGCCCGACGCAAGACCTGGGGGCATTGCAACCCCCAAGTACCCCGTCCCGTCTAACCCTTGCACTGTTCACCGGATGGATCTACCCCTTTGACTTTGACCTGACGGGGTTTGACCGAGGGACATTTTCACCTGACTGTGATAGGCCATCCCATAGCAACATATTAGAACAATGTCCGGGCCCAACCCACCGCAAGATTCCCTTCGAGTCGACCTGACGCCACCGTTTTCCCCCTGTAGGTTCCAGCGGCAGCGGCTTCCGTGAAGAGGGTCAGACTTCGGAGATGCGTGCCAGGTGTTTGCACCCGCAACCACATTTCCAGGCGCGTAAGAGGGCCCAGCGCAAGACCTGGCGGCATAGCTACCCCCCCAAGTACCCTGTCCCGTCTAACCCTGGCACTGTTGACCGGACGGATCTACCCCTTTCACTTTCACCGCACGGGGTTTGACCGAGAGACATTTTCACCTGGGTGTGATAGGACATCCCATAGCAACATATTAGAACAAGGTCCGAGCCCAACCCAACGCAAGATTTCCTCCGTGTCGACCCGACGCCACCGTTTCCCCCCTCCAGGTGCCGGTGGCAGCGGCGTCCGTGAAGAGGGTCACACTACGAAGACGCGTGCCAGGTGCTTGCACCCGCCACCACACTTCCAGGCGCGTAAGAGGGCCCAGCGCAAGACCTGGCGGCATAGCTACCCCCCCAGGTACCCCGTCCCGTCTAACCCAGGTACTGTTGACCGCACGGATCTACCCCTTTGACTTTCACCCCACGGGGTTTGACCGAGGAACATTTTCACCTGGGTGTGATAGGCCATCCCATAGCAACATATTAGAACAAGGTCCGGGCCCAACCCATCGCAAGATTCCCTCCGTGTCGACCTGACGACACCGTTTCCCCCCTCTAGGTGCCGTGGTGCTTGCACCTGCCACCACACTTCCAGACGTGTAAGAGGGCCCGGCGCAAGACCTGGTGGCATTGCCAACCCCCAAGTACCCCGTCCCGTCTAACCCTGGCCCTATTCACCGGACGAATCTACCCCTTTGACTTTGACCGGACGGGGTTTGACCGAGGGACATTTTCACCTGACTGTGATAGGCCATCCCATAGCAACATATTAGAACAAGGTCCGGGCCCAACCCACCGCAAGATTCCCTTCGAGTCAACCTGACGCCACCGTTTTCCCCCTGTAGGTGCCAGCGGCAGCGGCTTCCGTGAAGAGGGTCACACTTCGGAGATGCGTGCCCGGTGTTTGCACCCGCCACCACATTTCCAGGCGCGTAAGAGGGCCCAGCGCAAGACCTGGCGGCATAGCTACCCCCCCAAGTACCCCGTCCCGTCTAACCCTGGCACTGTTGACTGGACGGATCTACCCCCTTGACTTTCACCGCACAGGGTTTGACCGAGGGACATTTTCACCTGGGTGTGATTGGACATCCCATAGCAACATATTAGAACAAGGTCCGAGCCCAACCAATCGCAAGATTCCCTCCGTGTCGACCCGACGCCACCGTTTCCCCCCTCTAGGTGCCGGTGGCAGTGGCGTCCGTGAAGAGGTTCACACTTCGGAGACGCGTGCCAGGTGCTTGCACCCGACACCACATTTCCAGGCGCGTAAGAGGGCCCAGCGCAAGACCTGGCGGCATAGCTACCCCCCCAATTACACCGTCCCGTCTAACCCTGGCACTGTTGACCGGACGGATCTACCCCTTTGATTTTCACCTGGGTGTGATAGGCCATCCCATAGCAACATATTAGAACAAGTTCCGGGCCCAACCCATCGCAAGATTCCCTCCGTGTTGACCCGAAGACCTCGTTTCACCCCTCCAGGTACCGGCGGCAGCGGCGTCCGTGAAGAGGATCACACTCCGGAGACGCGTGCCGGGGTGCTTGCACCTGCCACCACACTTCCAGACGTGTAAGAGGGCCCGGCGCAAGACCTGGTGGCATTGCCAACCCCCAAGTACCCCGTCCCGTCTAACCCTGGCACTATTAACCGGACAGATCTAACCCTTTGACTTTGACTAGACGGGGTTTGACCGAGGGACATTTTCACCTGACTGTGATAGGCCATCCCATAGCAACATATTAGAACAAGGTCCGGGCCCAACCCACCGCAAGATTCCCTTCGAGTCGACCTGACGCCACCGTTTCCCACCTCCAGGTGCCGGCAGCAGCGTCTTCCGTGAAGAGGGTCACACTTCGGAGATGCATGCTAGGTGTTTGCACCCGCCACCACATTTCCAGACGCGTAAGAGGGCCCAGCGCAAGACCTGGCGGCATAGCTACCCCCCCAAGTAACCCGTCCCGTCTAACCCTGGCACTGTTGACCGGACGGATCTACCCCTTTGACTTTCACCGCACGGGGTTTGACCGAGGGACATTTTCACCTGGGTGTGATAGGCCATCCCATAGCAACATATTAGAACAAGGTCCGGGCCCAACCCATCGCAAGATTCCCTCCGTGTCGACCCGACGACACCGTTTCCCCCCTCCAGGTGCCGGCGGCAGCGGTGTCCGTGAAGAGGGTCACTATCCGGAGATGTGTGCCGGGGTGCTTGCACCTGCCACCACACTTCCAGACGTGTAAGAGGGCCCGGCGCAAGACCTGGTGGCATTGCCAACCCCCAAGTACCCCGTCCCGTCTAACCCTTGCACTGTTCACCGGACGGATCTACCCCTTTGACTTTGACCGGACGGGGTTTGACCGAGGGACATTTTCACCTGACTGTGATAGGCCATCCCATAGAAACATATTAGAACAAGGTCCGGGCCCAACCCACCGCAAGATTCCCTTCGAGTCGACCTGACGCCACCGTTTTCCCCTTGAAGGTGCCAGCGGCAGCGGCTTCCGTGAAGTGGGTCACACTTCGGAGATGCGTGCTAGGTGTTTGCACCCGCCACCACATTTCCAGGCGCGTAAGAGGGCCCAGCGCAAGACCTGGCGGCATAGCTACCCCCCCAAGTACCCCGTCCGGTCTAACCCTGGCACTGTTGACCGGACGAATCTACCCCTTTGACTTTCACCGCACGGGGTTTGACCGAGGGACATTTTCACCTGACTGGGATAGGCCATCCCATAGAAACATATTAGAACAATGTCCGGGCCCAACCCACCGCAAGATTCCCTTCGAGTCGACCCGACGCCGCCGATTCCCCCCTCCAGGTGCCGGCGTCAGCGGCTTCCTTGAAGAGGGTCACACTTCGGAGACGTGTGGTAGGTGTTTGCACCCGCCACCACATTTCCAGACGCGTAAGAGGGCCCAGCGCAAGACCTGGCGGCATAGCTACCCCCCCAAGTACCCCTTCCCGTCTAACCCTGGCACTGTTGACCGGAAGGATCTACCCCTTTGACTTTCACCGCACGGGGTTTGACCGAGGGACATTTTCACCTAGGTGTGATAGGCCATCCCATAGCAAGATATTAGAACAAGGTCCGGGCCCAACCCATCGCAAGATTCCCTCCGTGTCGACCCGACGACACCGTTTCCCCCCTCCAGGTGCCGGTGGCAGCGGTGGCCGTGAAGAGGATCACACTCCGGAGACGCGTGCCGGGGTGCTTGCACCTGCCACCACACTTCCAGACGTGTAAGAGGGCCCGACGCAAGACCTGGGGGCATTGCAACCCCCAAGTACCCCGTCCCGTCTAACCCTTGCACTGTTCACCGGACGGATCTACCCCTTTGACTTTGACCGGACGGGGTTTGACCGAGGGACATTTTCACCTGACTGTGATAGGCCATCCCATAGCAACATATTAGAACAAGGTCCGGGCCCAACCCACCGCAAGATTCCCTTCGAGTCGACCTGACGCCACCGTTTTCCCCCTGTAGGTGCCAGTGGCAGCGGCTTCCGTGAAGTGGGTCACACTTCGGAGATGCGTGCCAGGTGTTTGCACCCGCCACCACATTTCCCGGCGCGTAAGAGGGCCCAGCGCAAGACCGGGCGGCATAGCTACCCCCCAAGTACCCCGTCCCATCTAACCCTGGCACTGTTGACCGGACGGATCTACCCCTTTGACTTTCACCGCACGGGGTTTGACCGAGGGACATTTTCACCATGGTGTGATAGGACATCCCATAGCAACATATTAGAACAAGGTCCGAGCCCAGCCCATCGCAAGATTCCCTCCGTGTCGACCCGACGCCACCGTTTCCCCCCTCCAGGTGCCGGCGGCAGCGGCGTCCGTGAAGAGGGTCACACTACGGAGACGCGTGCCAGGTGCTTGCACCCGCCACCACACTTCCAGGCGCGTAAGAGGGCCCAGCGCAAGACCTGACGGCATAGCTACCCCCCCAAGTATCCCGTCCCGTCTAACCCTGGCACTGTTAACCGGACGGATCTTTCCCTTTGACTTTCACCACACGGGGTTTGACCGAGGGACATTTTCACCTGGGTGTGATAGGCCATCCCACAGCAACATATTAGAACAAGGTCCGGGCCCAACCCATCGCAAAATTCCCTCCGTGTCGACCCGACGACACCGTTTTCCCCCTCCAGGTGCCGGCGGCAGCGCCGTCCGTGAAGTGGATCACACTACGGAGACGCGTGCCGTGGTGCTTGCACCTGCCACCACACTTCCAGACGTTTAAGAGGGCCCGGCGCAAGATCTGGTGGCATTGCCAACCCCCAAGTACCCCGTCCCGTCTAACCCTGGCCCTATTCACCGGACGGATCTACCCCTTTGACTTTGACCGGACGGGGTTTGACCGAGGGACAATTTCACCTGACTGTGATAGGCCATCCCATAGCAACATATTAGAACAAGGTCCGGGCCCAACCCACCGCAACATTCCCTTCGAGTCAACCTGACGCCACCGTTTTGCCCCTGCAGGTGCCAGCGGCAGCGGCTTCCGTGAAGAGGGTCACACTTCGGAGATGCGTTCCAGGTGTTTGCACCCGCCACCACATTTCCAGGCGCGTAAGAGGGCCCAGCGCAAGACCTGGCGGCATAGCTACCCCCCCAAGTACCCCGTCCCGTCTAACCCTGGCACTGTTGACCGGACGGATCTACCCCTTTGACTTTCACCGCACGGGGTTTGACCGAGAGACATTTTCACCTGGGTGTGATAGGACATCCCATAGCAACATATTAGAACAAGGTCCGAGCCCAACCCAACGCAAGATTCCCTCCGTGTCGACCCGACGCCACCGTTTCCCCCCTCCAGGTGCCGGCGGCAGCGGCGTCCGTGAAGAGGGTCACACTACGGAGACGCGTGCCAGGTGCTTGCACCCGCCACCACACTTCCAGGCGCGTAAGAGGGCCCAGCGCAAGATCTGGCGGCATAGCTACCCCCCCAAGTACCCCGTCCCGTCTAACCCTGGCACTGTTGACCGGATGGATCTACCCCTTTGACTTTCACCTCACGGGGTTTGACCGAGGGACATTTTCACCTGGGTGTGATAGGCCATCCCATAGCAACATATTAGAGCAAGGTCCGGGCCAACCCATCGCAAGATTCCCTCCGTGTCGACCCGAGGACACCATTTCCCCCCTCCAGGTGCCGGCGGCAGCGCCGTCCGTGAAGAGGATCAGACTCCGGAGACGCGTGCCGTGGTGCTTGCACCTGCCACCACACTTCCAGACGTGTAAGAGGGCCCGGCGCAAGACCTGGTGGCATTGCCAACCCCCAAGTACCCCATCCCGTCTAACCCTGGCCCTATTCACCGAACGGATCTACCCCTTTGACTTTGACCGGACGGGGTTTGACCGAGGGACATTTTCACCTGACTGTGATAGGCCATCCCATAGCAACATATTAGAACAAGGTCCGGGCCCAACCCACGTCAAGATTCCCTTCGAGTCAACCTGACGCCACCGTTTTCCCCCGGCAGGTGCCAGCGGCAGCGGCTTCCGTGAAGAGGGTCACACTTCGGAGATGCGTGCCAGGTGTTTGCACCCGCCACCACATTTCCAGGCACGTAAGAGGGCCCAGCGCAAGACCTGGCGGCATAGCTACCCCCCCAAGTACCCCGTCCCGTCTAACCCTGGCACTGTTGACCAGACGGATCTAACCCTTTGACTTTCAATGCACAGGGTTTGACCGAGGGACATTTTCACCTGGGTGTGATTGGACATCCCATAGCAACATATTAGAACAAGGTCCGAGCCCAACCCTTCGCAAGATTCCCTCCGTGTCGACCCGACGCCACCGTTTCCCCCCTCCAGGTTCCGGTGGCAGTGGCGTCCGTGAAGAGGGTCACACTTCGGAGACGCGTGCTAGGTGCTTGCACCCGCCACCACACATCCAGGCGCGTAAGAGGGCCCAGCGCAAGACCTGGCGGCATAGCTACCCCCCCAAGTACACCGTCCCGTGTAACCCTGGCACTGTTGACCGGACGGATCTACCCCTTTGATTTTCACCGCACGGGGTTTGACCGAGGGACATTTTCACCTGGGTGTGATAGGCCATCCCGTAGCAACATATTAGAACAAGTTCCGGGCCCAACCCATCGCAAGATTCCCTCCGTGTCGACCCGACGACACCGTTTCCCCCCTCCAGGTACCGGCGGCAGCGGCGTCCGTGAAGAGGATCACACTCCGGAGACGCGTGCCGGGGTGCTTGCACCTGCCACCACACTTCCAGACGTGTAAGAGGGCCCGGCGCAAGACCTGGTGGCATTGCCAACACCCAAGTACCCCGTCCCGTCTAACCCTGGCACTATTAACCGGACAGATCTACCCCTTTGACTTTGACCGGACGGGGTTTGACCGAGGGACATTTTCACCTGACTGTGATAGGCCATCCCATAGCAACATATTAGAACAAGGTCCGGGCCCAACCCACCGCAAGATTCCCTTCGAGTCGACCTGACGCCACCGTTTTCACCCTCCAGGTGCCGGCGGCAGCGTCTTCCGTGAAGAGGGTCACACTTCGGAGATGCATGCCAGGTGTTTGCACCCGCCACCACCTTTCCAGATGCGTAAGAGGGCCCAGCGCAAGACCTGGCGGCATAGCTACCCCCCAAGTACCCCGTCCCGTCTAACCCTGGCACTGTTGACCGGACGGATCTACCCCTTTGACTTTCACCTTACGGGGTTTGACCGAGGGACATTTTCACCTGGGTGTGATAGGACATCCCATAGCAACATATTAGAACAAGGTCCGGGCCCAACCCATCACAAGATTCCCTCCGTGTCGACCCGACGCCACCGTTTCCCCCCTCCAGGTGCCGGCGGCAGCGGCGTCCGTGAAGAGGGTCACACTACGGAGACGCGTGCCAGGTGCTTGCACCCGCCACCACACTTCCAGGCGCGTAAGAGGGCCCAGCGCAAGACCTGGCGACATAGCTACCCCCCCAAGTACCCCGTCCCGTCTTACCCTGGCACTGTTGACCGGACGGATCTACCCCTTTGACTTTCACCGCACGGGGTTTGACCGAGGGACATTTTCACCTGGGTGTGATAGGCCATCCCATAGCAACATATTAGAACAAGGTCCGGGCCCAACCCATCGCAAGATTCCCTCCGTGTCGACCCGATGACACCTTTTCCCCCCTCCAGGTGCCGGCGGCAGCGGCGTCCGTGAAGACTGTGTGTAGAGTACTATATATAACATGATTTTAGCGCCTATACACACAGCTAAATAGACGATGCATTGGAAAAACTGTGTGTAGACTATATATAACATGGACATGGGTTATAGACTTCCTAAGTAAATCAAATTTTAATATAGGGAAAAGATTTTAAAAAAACGTACCTATGCTGACGGTTACACCGTCGGCGTAGGCAGAATAAAAAAATGTACCTATGCCGACGGTTACACCTTCGGCGTAGCCAACAAAATAAAATAAAAATAGGTACGCCGACGGCATAACCGTCGGCATAGCTATGGCCCCGGATCGGCAGCTCCCCCGGATCGATGACGTGGCACCTGCCGCATATGCCGACGGCATAACCGTCGGCATAGGTATGTCCCCGATCGGCAGCTCCCTTGGATCGATGACGTGGCATATGCCGCGGAACGATGACGTGGACCATCGCAGCTTTGCCGACGGTGTTGACCCGACGACACAGTTTCCCCCCTCCAGGTGCCGGTGGCTGCGGTGTCCGTGAAGAGGGTCACACTCCGGAGACGCGTGCCGGGGTGCTTGCACCTGCCACCACCCTTCCAAACGTGTAAGAGGGCCCGGCACAAGACCTGGTGGCATTGCCAACCGCCAAGTACCCCGTCCCGTCTAACCCTTGCACTGTTCACCGGACGGATCTACCCCTTTGACTTTGACCGGACGGGGTTTGACCGAGGGACATTTTCACCTGACTGTGATACGCCATCCCATAGCAACATATTAGAACAAGGTCCAGGCCCAACCCACCGCAAGATTCCCTTCGAGTCGACCTGACGCCACCATTTTCCCCCTGCAGGTGCCAGCGGCAGCGGCTTCCATGAAGTGGGTCACACTTCAGAGATGCGTGCCAGGTGTTTGCACCCGCCACCACATTTCCAGGTGCGTAAGAGGGCCCAGCGCAAGACCTAGCGGCATAGCTACCCCCCAAGTACCCCGTCCCGTGTAACCCTGGCACTGTTGACCGGACGGATCTACCCCTTTGACTTTCACCGCCCGAGGTTTGACCGAGGGACATTTTCACCTTGGTGTGATAGGACATCCCATAGCAACATATTAGATCAAGGTCCGAGCCCAACCCATCGCAAGATTCCCTCCGTGTCTACCCGACGCCACCGATTCCCACCTCCAGGTGCCGGCGGCAGCGGCGTCCGTGAAGAGGGTCACACTACGGAGACGCGTGCCAGGTGCTTGCACCCGCCACCACACTTCCAGGCGCGTAAGAGGGCCCAGCGCAAGACCTGGCGGCATAGCTATCCCCCCAAGTACCCCGTCCCGTCTAACCCTGGCACTGTTGACCGGACGGATCTACCCCTTTGACTTTCACCGCACGGGGTTTGACCGAGGGACATTTTCACCTGGGTGTGATAGGCCATCCCATAGCAACATATTAGAACAAGGTCCGGGCCCAACCCATCGCAAGATTCCCTCCGTGTTTACCCGACGACACCGTTTCCCCCCTCCAGGTGCCGGTGGCTGCGATGTCCGTGAAGAGGGTCACACTCCGGAGACGCGTGTCGGGGTGCTTGCACCTGCCACCACCCTTCCAGACGTGTAAGAGGGCCCGGCGCAAGACCTGGTGGCATTGCCAACCCCCAAGTACCCCGTCCCGTCTAACCCTTGCATTGTTCACCGGACGGATCTAGCCCTTTGACTTTGACCGGACGGGGTTTAACCGAGGGACATTTTCACCTGACTGTGATAGGCCATCCCATAGCAACATATTAGAACAAGGTCCGGGCCCAACCCACCGCAAGATTCCCTTCGAGTCGACCTGACGCCACCGTTTTCCGCCTGCAGGTGCCAGCGGCAGCGGCTTCCGTGAAGTGGGTCACACTTCGGAGATGCGTGCCAGGTATTTGCACCCGCCACCACATTTCCAGGCGCGTAAGAGGGCCCAGCGCAAGACCTAGCGGCATAGCTACCCCCCCAAGTACCCCGTCCCGTCTAACGCTGGCACTGTTGACCGGACGGATCTACCCCTTTGACTTTCACCGCACGAGGTTTGACCAAGGGACATTTTCACCTTGGTGTGATAGGACATCCCATAGCAACATATTAGAACAAGGTCCGAGCCCAACCCATCGCAAGATTCCCTCCGTGTCGACCCGACGCCACCGTTTCCCCCCTCTAGGTGCCGGTGGCAGTGGCGTCGGTGAAGAGGTTCACACTTCGGAGACGCGTGCCAGGTGCTTGCACCCGCCACCACACTTCCAGTTGTGTAAGAGGGCCCAGCGCAAGACCTGGCGGCATAGCTACCCCCCCAATTACACCGTCCCGTCTAACCCTGGCACTGTTGACCGGACGGATCTACCCCTTTGATTTTCACCGCACGGGGTTTGATCGAGGGACATTTTCACCTGGGTGTGATAGGCCATCCCATAGCAACATATTAGAACAAGTTCCGGGCCCAACCCATCGCAAGATTCCCTCCGTGTTGACCCGACGACCTCGTTTCCCCCCTCCAGGTACCGGCGGCAGCGGCGTCCGTGAAGAGGATCACACTCCGGAGACACGTGCCGGGGTGCTTGCACCTGCCACCACACTTCCAAACGTGTAAGAGGGCCCGGCGCAAGACCTGGTGGCATTGCCATCCCCCAAGTACCCCGTCCCGTCTAACCCTGGCACTATTAACCGGACAGATCTAACCCTTTGACTTTGACCGGATGGGGTTTGACCGAGGGACATTTTCACCTGACTATGATAGGCCATTCCATAGCAACATATTAGAACAAGGTCAGGGCCCAACCCACCGCAAGATTCCCTTCGAGTCGACCTGACGCCACCGTTTTGCCCCTCCAGGTGCCGGCAGCAGCGTCTTCCGTGAAGAGGGTCACACTTCGGAGATGCATGCCAGGTGTTTGCACCCGCCACCACATTTCCAGACGCGTAAGAGGGCCCAGCGCAAGACCTGGCGGCATAGCTACCCACCCAAGTACCCCGTCCCGTCTAACCCTGGCACTGTTGACCGGACGGATCTACCCCTTTGACTTTCACCGCACGGGGTTTGACCGAGGGACATTTTCACCTGGGTGTCATAGGCCATCCCATAGCAACATATTAGAACAAGGTCCGGGCCCAACCCATCGCAAGATTCCCTCCGTGTCGACCCGACGACACCGTTTCCCCCCTCCAGGTGCCGGCGGCAGCGGTGTCCGTGAAGAGGGTCACACTCCGGAGATGCGTGCCGGGGTGCTTGCACCTGCGACCACACTTCCAGACGTGTAAGAGGGCCCGGCGCAAGACCTGGTGGCATTCCCAACCCCCAAGTACCCCGTCCCGTCAAACCCTTGCACTGTTCACCGGACGGATCTACGCTTTTGACTTTGACCGGACGGGGTTTGACCGATGGACATTTTCACCTGACTGTGATAGGCCATCCCATAGAAACATATTAGAACAAGGTCCGGGCCCAACCCACCGCAAGATTCCCTTCGAGTCGACCTGACGCCACCGTTTTCCGCCTGCAGGTGCCAGCGGCAGCGGCTTCCGTGAAGTGGGTCACACTTCGGAGATGCGTGCCAGGTATTTGCACCCGCCACCACATTTCTAGGCGCGTAAGAGGGCCCAGCGCAAGACCTAGCGGCATAGCTACCCCCCCAAGTACCCCGTCCCGTCTAACGCTGGCACTGTTGACCGGACGGATCTACCCCTTTGACTTTCACCGCACGAGGTTTGACCAAGGGACATTTTCACCTTGGTGTGATAGGACATCCCATAGCAACATATTAGAACAAGGTCCGAGCCCAACCCATCGCAAGATTCCCTCCGTGTCGACCCGACGCCACCGTTTCCCCCCTCTAGGTGCCGGTGGCAGTGGCGTCCATGAAGAGGTTCACACTTCGGAGACGCGTGCCAGGTGCTTGCACCCGCCACCACACTTCCAGTTGTGTAAGAGGGCCCAGCGCAAGACCTGGCGGCATAGCTACCCCCCCAATTACACCGTCCCGTCTAACCCTGGCACTGTTGACCGGACGGATCTACCCCTTTGATTTTCACCGCACGGGGTTTGATCGAGGGACATTTTCACCTGGGTGTGATAGGCCATCCCATAGCAACATATTAGAACAAGTTCCGGGCCCAACCCATCGCAAGATTCCCTCCGTGTTGACCCGACGACCTCGTTTCCCCCCTCCAGGTACCGGCGGCAGCGGCGTCCGTGAAGAGGATCACACTCCGGAGACGCGTGCCGGGGTGCTTGCACCTGCCACCACACTTCCAAACGTGTAAGAGGGCCCGGAGCAAGACCTGGTGGCATTGCCAACCCCCAAGTACCCCGTCCCGTCTAACCCTGGCACTATTAACCGGACAGATCTAACCCTTTGACTTTGACCGGATGGGGTTTGACCGAGGGACATTTTCACCTGACTATGATAGGCCATCCCATAGCAACATATTAGAACAAGGTCAGGGCCCAACCCACCGCAAGATTCCCTTCGAGTCGACCTGACGCCACCGTTTTGCCCCTCCAGGTGCCGGCAGCAGCGTCTTCCGTGAAGAGGGTCACACTTCGGAGATGCATGCCAGGTGTTTGCACCCGCCACCACATTTCCAGACGCGTAAGAGGGCCCAGCGCAAGACCTGGCGGCATAGCTACCCACCCAAGTACCCCGTCCCGTCTAACCCTGGCACTGTTGACCGGACGGATCTACCCCTTTGACTTTCACCGCACGGGGTTTGACCGAGGGACATTTTCACCTGGGTGTCATAGGCCATCCCATAGCAACATATTAGAACAAGGTCCGGGCCCAACCCATCGCAAGATTCCCTCCCTGTCGACCCGACGACACCGTTTCCCCCCTCCAGGTGCCGGCGGCAGCGGTGTCCGTGAAGAGGGTCACACTCCGGAGATGCGTGCCGGGGTGCTTGCACCTGCGACCACACTTCCAGACGTGTAAGAGGGCCCGGCGCAAGACCTGGTGGCATTCCCAACCCCCAAGTACCCCGTCCCGTCAAACCCTTGCACTGTTCACCGGACGGATCTACGCCTTTGACTTTGACCGGACGGGGTTTGACCGATGGACATTTTCACCTGACTGTGATAGGCCATCCCATAGAAACATATTAGAACAAGGTCCGGGCCCAACCCACCGCAAGATTCCCTTCGAGTCGACCTGATGCCACCGTTTTACCCCTGAAGGTGCCAGCGGCAGCGGCTTCCATGAAGTGGGTCACACTTCGGAGATGCGTGCCAGGTGTTTGCACCCGCCACAACATTTCCAGGCGCGTAAGAGGGCCCAGCGCAAGACCTGGCGGCATAGCTACCCCCCCAAGTACCCCGTCCGGTCTAACCCTGGCACTGTTGACCGGACGAATCTACCCCTTTGACTTTCACCGCACGGGGTTTGACCGAGGGACATTTTCACCTGACTGTGATAGGCCATCCCATAGAAACATATTAGAACAAGGTCCGGGCCCAACCCACCGCAAGATTCCCTTCGAGTCGACCCGACGCCGCCGATTCCCCGCTCCAGGTGCCGGTGTCAGCGGCTTCCTTGAAGAGGGTCACACTTCGGAGACGTGTGGTAGGTGTTTGCACCCGCCACCACATTTCCAGACGCGTAAGAGGGCCCAGCACAAGACATGGCGGCATAGCTACCCCCCCCAAGTACCCCGTCCCGTCTAACCCTGGCACTGTTGACCAGAAGGATCTACCCCTTTGACTTTCACCGCACGGGGTTTGACCGAGGGACATTTTCACCTGGGTGTGATAGGCCATCCCATAGCAACATATTAGAACAAGGTCCGGGCCCAACCCATCGCAAGATTCCCTCCGTGTCGACCCGATGACACCGTTTCCCCCCTCCAGGTGCCGGCGGCAGCGGTGTCCGTGAAGAGGATCACCCTCCGGAGACGCGTGCCGGGGTGCTTGCACCTGCCACCACACTTCCAAACGTGTAAGAGGGCCGGACGCAAGACCTGGGGGCATTGCAACCCCCAAGTACCCCGTCCCGTCTAACCCTTGCACTGTTCACCGGACGGATCTACGCCTTTGACTTTGACCGGACGGGGTTTGACCGAGGGACATTTTCACCTGACTGTGATAGGCCATCCCATAGCAACATATTAGAACAAGGTCCGGGCCCAACCCACCGCAAGATTCCCTTCGAGTCGACCTGACGCCACCGTTTTCCCCCTGCAGGTGCCAGCGGCAGCGGTTTCCGTGAAGTGGGTCACACTTCAGAGATGCGTGCCAGGTGTTTCCACCCGCCACCACATTTCCAGGCACATAAGAGGGCCCAGCGCAAGACCTAGCGGCATAGCTACCCCCCCAAGTACCCCGTCCCGTCTAACCCTGGCACTGTTGACCGGACGGATCTACCCCTTTGACTTTCACCGCACGAGGTTTGACCGAGGGACATTTTCACCTTGGTGTGATAGGACATCCCATAGCAACATATTAGAACAAGGTCCGAGCCCAACCCATCGCAAGATTCCCACCGTGTCGACCCGACGCCACCGTTTCCCCCCTCCAGGTGCCGGCGGCAGCGGCGTCCGTGAAGAGGGTCACACTACGGAGACGCGTGCCAGGTGCTTGCTCCCGCCACCACACTTCCAGGCGCGTAAGGGGCCCAGCGCAAGACCTGGCGGCATAGCTACCCCCCCAAGTACCCCGTCCCGTCTAACCCTGTCACTGTTGACCGGACGGATCTACCCCTTTGACTTTCACCACACGGGGTTTGACCGAGGGACATTTTCACCTGGGTGTGATAGGCCATCCCATAGCAACATATTAGAACAAGGTCCGGGCCCAACCCATCGCAAGATTCCCTCCGTGTCGACCCGACGACACCGTTTCCCCCCTCCAGGTGCCGGCGGCAGCGGTGTCCTTGAAGAGGGTCACACTCCGGAGATGCGTGCCGGGGTGCTTGCACCTGCCACCACACTTCCAGACGTGTAAGAGGGCCCGGCGCAAGACCTGGTGGCATTGCCAACCCCCAAGTACCCCATCCCGTCTAACCCTTGCACTGTTCACCGGACGGATCTACCCCTTTGACTTTGACCGGACGGGGTTTGACCGAGGGACATTTTCACCTGACTGTGATAGGCCATCCCATAGAAACATATTAGAACAAGGTCCGGGCCCAACCCACCGCAAGATTCCCTTCGAGTCGACCTGATGCCACCGTTTTACCCCTGAAGGTGCCAGCGGCAGCGGCTTCCGTGAAGTGGGTCACACTTCGGAGATGCGTGCCAGGTGTTTGCACCCGCCACCACATTTCCAGGCGCGTAAGAGGGCCCAGCGCAAGACCTGGCGGCATAGCTACCCCCCCCAAGTACCCCGTCCGGTCTAACCCTGGCACTGTTGACCGGACGAATCTACCCCTTTGACTTTCACCGCACGGGGTTTGACCGAGGGACATTTTCACCTGACTGTGATAGGCCATCCCATAGAAACATATTAGAACAAGGTCCGGGCCCAACCCACCGCAAGATTCCCTTCGAGTCGACCCGCCGCCGCCGATTCCCCCCTCCAGGTGCCGGCGTCAGCGGCTTCCTTGAAGAGGGTCACACTTCGGAGACGTGTGGTAGGTGTTTGCACCCGCCACCACATTTCCAGACGCGTAAGAGGACCCAGCACAAGACATGGCGGCATAGCTACCCCCCCAAGTACCCCGTCCCGTCTAACCCTGACACTGTTGACCGGAAGGATCTACCCCTTTGACTTTCACCGCACGGGGTTTGACCGAGGGACATTTTCACCTGGGTGTGATAGGCCATCCCATAGCAACATATTAGAACAAGGTCCGGGCCCAACCCATCGCAAGATTCCCTCCGTGTCGACCCGACGACACCGTTTCCCCCCTCCAGGTGCCGGCGGCAGCGGTGTCCGTGAAGCGGATCACCCTCCGGAGACGCGTGCCGGGGTGCTTGCACCTGCCACCACACTTCCAAACGTGTAAGAGTGCCCGACGCAAGACCTGGGGGCATTGCAACCCCCAAGTACCCCGTCCCGTCTAACCCTTGCACTGTTCACCGGATGGATCTACCCCTTTGACTTTGACCTGACGGGGTTTGACCGAGGGACATTTTCACCTGACTGTGATAGGCCATCCCATAGCAACATATTAGAACAATGTCCGGGCCCAACCCACCGCAAGATTCCCTTCGAGTCGACCTGACGCCACCGTTTTCCCCCTGTAGGTTCCAGCGGCAGCGGCTTCCGTGAAGAGGGTCAGACTTCGGAGATGCGTGCCAGGTGTTTGCACCCGCAACCACATTTCCAGGCGCGTAAGAGGGCCCAGCGCAAGACCTGGCGGCATAGCTACCCCCCCATGTACCCTGTCCCGTCTAACCCTGGCACTGTTGACCGGACGGATCTACCCCTTTCACTTTCACCGCACGGGGTTTGACCGAGAGACATTTTCACCTGGGTGTGATAGGACATCCCATAGCAACATATTAGAACAAGGTCCGAGCCCAACCCAACGCAAGATTCCCTCCGTGTCGACCCGACGCCACCGTTTCCCCCCTCCAGGTGCCGGTGGCAGCGGCGTCCGTGAAGAGGGTCACACTACGGAGACGCGTGCCAGGTGCTTGCACCCGCCACCACACTTCCAGGCGCGTAAGAGGGCCCAGCGCAAGACCTGGCGGCATAGCTACCCCCCCAAGTACCCCGTCCCGTCTAACCCAGGTACTGTTGACCGCACGGATCTACCCCTTTGACTTTCACCCCACGGGGTTTGACCGAGGAACATTTTCACCTGGGTGTGATAGGCCATCCCATAGCAACATATTAGAACAAGGTCCGGGCCCAACCCATCGCAAGATTCCCTCCGTGTCGACCTGACGACACCGTTTCCCCCCTCTAGGTGCCGTGGTGCTTGCACCTGCCACCACACTTCCAGACGTGTAAGAGGGCCCGGCGCAAGACCTGGTGGCATTGCCAACCCCCAAGTACCCCGTCCCGTCTAACCCTGGCCCTATTCACCGGACGAATCTACCCCTTTGACTTTGACCGGACGGGGTTTGACCGAGGGACATTTTCACCTGACTGTGATAGGCCATCCCATAGCAACATATTAGAACAAGGTCCGGGCCCAACCCACCGCAAGATTCCCTTCGAGTCAACCTGACGCCACCGTTTTCCCCCTGTAGGTGCCAGCGGCAGCGGCTTCCGTGAAGAGGGTCACACTTCGGAGATGCGTGCCCGGTGTTTGCACCCGCCACCACATTTCCAGGCGCGTAAGAGGGCCCAGCGCAAGACCTGGCGGCATAGCTACCCCCCCAAGTACCCCGTCCCGTCTAACCCTGGCACTGTTGACCGGACGGATCTACCCCCTTGACTTTCACCGCACAGGGTTTGACCGAGGGACATTTTCACCTGGGTGTGATTGGACATCCCATAGCAACATATTAGAACAAGGTCCGAGCCCAACCAATCGCAAGATTCCCTCCGTGTCGACCCGACGCCACCGTTTCCCCCCTCTAGGTGCCGGTGGCAGTGGCGTCCGTGAAGAGGTTCACACTTCGGAGACGCGTGCCAGGTGCTTGCACCCGACACCACATTTCCAG
Source organism: Elymus sibiricus (assembly GCA_039707655.1). Classification (NCBI taxonomy): domain Eukaryota; kingdom Viridiplantae; phylum Streptophyta; class Magnoliopsida; order Poales; family Poaceae; genus Elymus; species Elymus sibiricus. Next base: position 35,762,214 of record CM077669.1, on the reverse strand, counting down.
GCGCGTAAGAGGGCCCAGCGCAAGACCTGGCGGCATAGCTACCCTCCCAATTACACCGTCCCGTCTAACCCTGGCACTATTGACCGGACGGATCTACCCCTTTGATTTTCACCTGGGTGTGATAGGCCATCCCATAGCAACATATTAGAACAAGTTCCGGGCCCAACCCATCGCAAGATTCCCTCCGTGTTGACCCGAAGACCTCGTTTCACCCCTCCAGGTACCGGCGGCAGCGGCGTCCGTGAAGAGGATCACACTCCGGAGACGCGTGCCGGGGTGCTTGCACCTGCCACCACACTTCCAGACGTGTAAGAGGGCCCGGCGCAAGACCTGGTGGCATTGCCAACCCCCAAGTACCCCGTCCCGTCTAACCCTGGCACTATTAACCGGACAGATCTAACCCTTTGACTTTGACTAGACGGGGTTTGACCGAGGGACATTTTCACCTGACTGTGATAGGCCATCCCATAGCAACATATTAGAACAAGGTCCGGGCCCAACCCACCGCAAGATTCCCTTCGAGTCGACCTGACGCCACCGTTTCCCACCTCCAGGTGCCGGCAGCAGCGTCTTCCGTGAAGAGGGTCACACTTCGGAGATGCATGCTAGGTGTTTGCACCCGCCACCACATTTCCAGACGCGTAAGAGGGCCCAGCGCAAGACCTGGCGGCATAGCTACCCCCCCAAGTAACCCGTCCCGTCTAACCCTGGCACTGTTGACCGGACGGATCTACCCCTTTGACTTTCACCGCACGGGGTTTGACCGAGGGACATTTTCACCTGGGTGTGATAGGCCATCCCATAGCAACATATTAGAACAAGGTCCGGGCCCAACCCATCGCAAGATTCCCTCCGTGTCGACCCGACGACACCGTTTCCCCCCTCCAGGTGCCGGCGGCAGCGGTGTCCGTGAAGAGGGTCACTATCCGGAGATGTGTGCCGGGGTGCTTGCACCTGCCACCACACTTCCAGACGTGTAAGAGGGCCCGGCGCAAGACCTGGTGGCATTGCCAACCCCCAAGTACCCCGTCCCGTCTAACCCTTGCACTGTTCACCGGACGGATCTACCCCTTTGACTTTGACCGGACGGGGTTTGACCGAGGGACATTTTCACCTGACTGTGATAGGCCATCCCATAGAAACATATTAGAACAAGGTCCGGGCCCAACCCACCGCAAGATTCCCTTCGAGTCGACCTGACGCCACCGTTTTCCCCTTGAAGGTGCCAGCGGCAGCGGCTTCCGTGAAGTGGGTCACACTTCGGAGATGCGTGCTAGGTGTTTGCACCCGCCACCACATTTCCAGGCGCGTAAGAGGGCCCAGCGCAAGACCTGGCGGCATAGCTACCCCCCCAAGTACCCCGTCCGGTCTAACCCTGGCACTGTTGACCGGACGAATCTACCCCTTTGACTTTCACCGCACGGGGTTTAACCGAGGGACATTTTCACCTGACTGGGATAGGCCATCCCATAGAAACATATTAGAACAAGGTCCGGGCCCAACCCACCGCAAGATTCCCTTCGAGTCGACCCGACGCCGCCGATTCCCCCCTCCAGGTGCCGGCGTCAGCGGCTTCCTTGAAGAGGGTCACACTTCGGAGACGTGTGGTAGGTGTTTGCACCCGCCACCACATTTCCAGACGCGTAAGAGGGCCCAGCGCAAGACCTGGCGGCATAGCTACCCCCCCAAGTACCCCTTCCCGTCTAACCCTGGCACTGTTGACCGGAAGGATCTACCCCTTTGACTTTCACCGCACGGGGTTTGACCGAGGGACATTTTCACCTAGGTGTGATAGGCCATCCCATAGCAAGATATTAGAACAAGGTCCGGGCCCAACCCATCGCAAGATTCCCTCCGTGTCCACCCGACGACACCGTTTCCCCCCTCCAGGTGCCGGTGGCAGCGGTGGCCGTGAAGAGGATCACACTCCGGAGACGCGTGCCGGGGAGCTTGCACCTGCCACCACACTTCCAGACGTGTAAGAGGGCCCGACGCAAGACCTGGGGGCATTGCAACCCCCAAGTACCCCATCCCGTCTAACCCTTGCACTGTTCACCGGACGGATCTACCCCTTTGACTTTGACCGGACGGGGTTTGACCGAGGGACATTTTCACCTGACTGTGATAGGCCATCCCATAGCAACATATTAGAACAAGGTCCGGGCCCAACCCACCGCAAGATTCCCTTCGAGTCGACCTGACGCCACCGTTTTCCCCCTGTAGGTGCCAGTGGCAGCGGCTTCCGTGAAGTGGGTCACACTTCGGAGATGCGTGCCAGGTGTTTGCACCCGCCACCACATTTCCCGGCGCGTAAGAGGGCCCAGCGCAAGACCGGGCGGCATAGCTACCCCCCAAGTACCCCGTCCCATCTAACCCTGGCACTGTTGACCGGACGGATCTACCCCTTTGACTTTCACCGCACGGGGTTTGACCGAGGGACATTTTCACCATGGTGTGATAGGACATCCCATAGCAACATATTAGAACAAGGTCCGAGCCCAGCCCATCGCAAGATTCCCTCCGTGTCGACCCGACGCCACCGTTTCCCCCCTCCAGGTGCCGGCGGCAGCGGCGTCCGTGAAGAGGGTCACACTACGGAGACGCGTGCCAGGTGCTTGCACCCGCCACCACACTTCCAGGCGCGTAAGAGGGCCCAGCGCAAGACCTGACGGCATAGCTACCCCCCCAAGTATCCCGTCCCGTCTAACCCTGGCACTGTTAACCGGACGGATCTTTCCCTTTGACTTTCACCACACGGGGTTTGACCGAGGGACATTTTCACCTGGGTGTGATAGGCCATCCCACAGCAACATATTAGAACAAGGTCCGGGCCCAACCCATCGCAAAATTCCCTCCGTGTCGACCCGACGACACCGTTTTCCCCCTCCAGGTGCCGGCGGCAGCGCCGTCCGTGAAGTGGATCACACTACGGAGACGCGTGCCGTGGTGCTTGCACCTGCCACCACACTTCCAGACGTTTAAGAGGGCCCGGCGCAAGATCTGGTGGCATTGCCAACCCCCAAGTACCCCGTCCCGTCTAACCCTGGCCCTATTCACCGGACGGATCTACCCCTTTGACTTTGACCGGACGGGGTTTGACCGAGGGACAATTTCACCTGACTGTGATAGGCCATCCCATAGCAACATATTAGAACAAGGTCCGGGCCCAACCCACCGCAACATTCCCTTCGAGTCAACCTGACGCCACCGTTTTGCCCCTGCAGGTGCCAGCGGCAGCGGCTTCCGTGAAGAGGGTCACACTTCGGAGATGCGTTCCAAGTGTTTGCACCCGCCACCACATTTCCAGGCGCGTAAGAGGGCCCAGCGCAAGACCTGGCGGCATAGCTACCCCCCCAAGTACCCCGTCCCGTCTAACCCTGGCACTGTTGACCGGACGGATCTACCCCTTTGACTTTCACCGCACGGGGTTTGACCGAGAGACATTTTCACCTGGGTGTGATAGGACATCCCATAGCAACATATTAGAACAAGGTCCGAGCCCAACCCAACGCAAGATTCCCTCCGTGTCGACCCGACGCCACCGTTTCCCCCCTCCAGGTGCCGGCGGCAGCGGCGTCCGTGAAGAGGGTCACACTACGGAGACGCGTGCCAGGTGCTTGCACCCGCCACCACACTTCCAGGCGCGTAAGAGGGCCCAGCGCAAGATCTGGCGGCATAGCTACCCCCCCAAGTACCCCGTCCCGTCTAACCCTGGCACTGTTGACCGGATGGATCTACCCCTTTGACTTTCACCTCACGGGGTTTGACCGAGGGACATTTTCACCTGGGTGTGATAGGCCATCCCATAGCAACATATTAGAGCAAGGTCCGGGCCAACCCATCGCAAGATTCCCTCCGTGTCGACCCGAGGACACCATTTCCCCCCTCCAGGTGCCGGCGGCAGCGCCGTCCGTGAAGAGGATCAGACTCCGGAGACGCGTGCCGTGGTGCTTGCACCTGCCACCACACTTCCAGACGTGTAAGAGGGCCCGGCGCAAGACCTGGTGGCATTGCCAACCCCCAAGTACCCCATCCCGTCTAACCCTGGCCCTATTCACCGAACGGATCTACCCCTTTGACTTTGACCGGACGGGGTTTGACCGAGGGACATTTTCACCTGACTGTGATAGGCCATCCCATAGCAACATATTAGAACAAGGTCCGGGCCCAACCCACGTCAAGATTCCCTTCGAGTCAACCTGACGCCACCGTTTTCCCCCGGCAGGTGCCAGCGGCAGCGGCTTCCGTGAAGAGGGTCACACTTCGGAGATGCGTGCCAGGTGTTTGCACCCGCCACCACATTTCCAGGCACGTAAGAGGGCCCAGCGCAAGACCTGGCGGCATAGCTACCCCCCCAAGTACCCCGTCCCGTCTAACCCTGGCACTGTTGACCAGACGGATCTAACCCTTTGACTTTCAATGCACAGGGTTTGACCGAGGGACATTTTCACCTGGGTGTGATTGGACATCCCATAGCAACATATTAGAACAAGGTCCGAGCCCAACCCTTCGCAAGATTCCCTCCGTGTCGACCCGACGCCACCGTTTCCCCCCTCCAGGTTCCGGTGGCAGTGGCGTCCGTGAAGAGGGTCACACTTCGGAGATGCGTGCTAGGTGCTTGCACCCGCCACCACACATCCAGGCGCGTAAGAGGGCCCAGCGCAAGACCTGGCGGCATAGCTACCCCCCCAAGTACACCGTCCCGTGTAACCCTGGCACTGTTGACCGGACGGATCTACCCCTTTGATTTTCACCGCACGGGGTTTGACCGAGGGACATTTTCACCTGGGTGTGATAGGCCATCCCGTAGCAACATATTAGAACAAGTTCCGGGCCCAACCCATCGCAAGATTCCCTCCGTGTCGACCCGACGACACCGTTTCCCCCCTCCAGGTACCGGCGGCAGCGGCGTCCGTGAAGAGGATCACACTCCGGAGACGCGTGCCGGGGTGCTTGCACCTGCCACCACACTTCCAGACGTGTAAGAGGGCCCGGCGCAAGACCTGGTGGCATTGCCAACACCCAAGTACCCCGTCCCGTCTAACCCTGGCACTATTAACCGGACAGATCTACCCCTTTGACTTTGACCGGACGGGGTTTGACCGAGGGACATTTTCACCTGACTGTGATAGGCCATCCCATAGCAACATATTAGAACAAGGTCCGGGCCCAACCCACCGCAAGATTCCCTTCGAGTCGACCTGACGCCACCGTTTTCACCCTCCAGGTGCCGGCGGCAGCGTCTTCCGTGAAGAGGGTCACACTTCGGAGATGCATGCCAGGTGTTTGCACCCGCCACCACCTTTCCAGATGCGTAAGAGGGCCCAGCGCAAGACCTGGCGGCATAGCTACCCCCCAAGTACCCCGTCCCGTCTAACCCTGGCACTGTTGACCGGACGGATCTACCCCTTTGACTTTCACCGCACGAGGTTTGACCGAGGGACATTTTCACCTGGGTGTGATAGGACATCCCATAGCAACATATTAGAACAAGGTCCGGGCCCAACCCATCACAAGATTCCCTCCGTGTCGACCCGACGCCACCGTTTCCCCCCTCCAGGTGCCGGCGGCAGCGGCGTCCGTGAAGAGGGTCACACTACGGAGACGCGTGCCAGGTGCTTGCACCCGCCACCACACTTCCAGGCGCGTAAGAGGGCCCAGCGCAAGACCTGGCGACATAGCTACCCCCCCAATTACACCGTCCCGTCTAACCCTGGCACTGTTGACCGGACGGATCTACCCCTTTGATTTTCACCGCACGGGGTTTGATCGAGGGACATTTTCACCTGGGTGTGATAGGCCATCCCATAGCAACATATTAGAACAAGTTCCGGGCCCAACCCATCGCAAGATTCCCTCCGTGTTGACCCGACGACCTCGTTTCCCCCCTCCAGGTACCGGCGGCAGCGGCGTCCGTGAAGAGGATCACACTCCGGAGACGCGTGCCGGGTTGCTTGCACCTGCCACCACACTTCCAAACGTGTAAGAGGGCCCGGCGCAAGACCTGGTGGCATTGCCATCCCCCAAGTACCCCGTCCCGTCTAACCCTGGCACTATTAACCGGACAGATCTAACCCTTTGACTTTGACCGGATGGGGTTTGACAGAGGGACATTTTCACCTGACTATGATAGGCCATTCCATAGCAACATATTAGAACAAGGTCAGGGCCCAACCCACCGCAAGATTCCCTTCGAGTCGACCTGACGCCACCGTTTTGCCCCTCCAGGTGCCGGCAGCAGCGTCTTCCGTGAAGAGGGTCACACTTCGGAGATGCATGCCAGGTGTTTGCACCCGCCACCACATTTCCAGACGCGTAAGAGGGCCCAGCGCAAGACCTGGCGGCATAGCTACCCACCCAAGTACCCCGTCCCGTCTAACCCTGGCACTGTTGACCGGACGGATCTACCCCTTTGACTTTCACCGCACGGGGTTTGACCGAGGGACATTTTCACCTGGGTGTCATAGGCCATCCCATAGCAACATATTAGAACAAGGTCCGGGCCCAACCCATCGCAAGATTCCCTCCGTGTCGACCCGACGACACCGTTTCCCCCCTCCAGGTGCCGGCGGCAGCGGTGTCCGTGAAGAGGGTCACACTCCGGAGATGCGTGCCGGGGTGCTTGCACCTGCGACCACACTTCCAGACGTGTAAGAGGGCCCGGCGCAAGACCTGGTGGCATTCCCAACCCCCAAGTACCCCGTCCCGTCAAACCCTTGCACTGTTCACCGGACGGATCTACGCTTTTGACTTTGACCGGACGGGGTTTGACCGATGGACATTTTCACCTGACTGTGATAGGCCATCCCATAGAAACATATTAGAACAAGGTCCGGGCCCAACCCACCGCAAGATTCCCTTCGAGTCGACCTGACGCCACCGTTTTCCGCCTGCAGGTGCCAGCGGCAGCGGCTTCCGTGAAGTGGGTCACACTTCGGAGATGCGTGCCAGGTATTTGCACCCGCCACCACATTTCCAGGCGCGTAAGAGGGCCCAGCGCAAGACCTAGCGGCATAGCTACCCCCCCAAGTACCCCGTCCCGTCTAACGCTGGCACTGTTGACCGGACGGATCTACCCCTTTGACTTTCACCGCACGAGGTTTGACCAAGGGACATTTTCACCTTGGTGTGATAGGACATCCCATAGCAACATATTAGAACAAGGTCCGAGCCCAACCCATCGCAAGATTCCCTCCGTGTCGACCCGACGCCACCGTTTCCCCCCTCTAGGTGCCGGTGGCAGTGGCGTCCATGAAGAGGTTCACACTTCGGAGACGCGTGCCAGGTGCTTGCACCCGCCACCACACTTCCAGTTGTGTAAGAGGGCCCAGCGCAAGACCTGGCGGCATAGCTACCCCCCCAATTACACCGTCCCGTCTAACCCTGGCACTGTTGACCGGACGGATCTACCCCTTTGATTTTCACCGCACGGGGTTTGATCGAGGGACATTTTCACCTGGGTGTGATAGGCCATCCCATAGCAACATATTAGAACAAGTTCCGGGCCCAACCCATCGCAAGATTCCCTCCGTGTTGACCCGACGACCTCGTTTCCCCCCTCCAGGTACCGGCGGCAGCGGCGTCCGTGAAGAGGATCACACTCCGGAGACGCGTGCCGGGGTGCTTGCACCTGCCACCACACTTCCAAACGTGTAAGAGGGCCCGGAGCAAGACCTGGTGGCATTGCCAACCCCCAAGTACCCCGTCCCGTCTAACCCTGGCACTATTAACCGGACAGATCTAACCCTTTGACTTTGACCGGATGGGGTTTGACCGAGGGACATTTTCACCTGACTATGATAGGCCATCCCATAGCAACATATTAGAACAAGGTCAGGGCCCAACCCACCGCAAGATTCCCTTCGAGTCGACCTGACGCCACCGTTTTGCCCCTCCAGGTGCCGGCAGCAGCGTCTTCCGTGAAGAGGGTCACACTTCGGAGATGCATGCCAGGTGTTTGCACCCGCCACCACATTTCCAGACGCGTAAGAGGGCCCAGCGCAAGACCTGGCGGCATAGCTACCCACCCAAGTACCCCGTCCCGTCTAACCCTGGCACTGTTGACCGGACGGATCTACCCCTTTGACTTTCACCGCACGGGGTTTGACCGAGGGACATTTTCACCTGGGTGTGATAGGCCATCCCATAGCAACATATTAGAACAAGGTCCGGGCCCAACCCATCGCAAGATTCCCTCCGTGTCGACCCGACGACACCGTTTCCCCCCTCCAGGTGCCGGCGGCAGCGGTGTCCGTGAAGAGGGTCACACTCCGGAGATGCGTGCCGGGGTGCTTGCACCTGCGACCACACTTCCAGACGTGTAAGAGGGCCCGGCGCAAGACCTGGTGGCATTCCCAACCCCCAAGTACCCCGTCCCGTCAAACCCTTGCACTGTTCACCGGACGGATCTATGCCTTTGACTTTGACCGGACGGGGTTTGACCGATGGACATTTTCACCTGACTGTGATAGGCCATCCCATAGAAACATATTAGAACAAGGTCCGGGCCCAACCCACCGCAAGATTCCCTTCGAGTCGACCTGATGCCACCGTTTTACCCCTGAAGGTGCCAGCGGCAGCGGCTTCCATGAAGTGGGTCACACTTCGGAGATGCGTGCCAGGTGTTTGCACCCGCCACAACATTTCCAGGCGCGTAAGAGGGCCCAGCGCAAGACCTGGCGGCATAGCTACCCCCCCAAGTACCCCGTCCGGTCTAACCCTGGCACTGTTGACCGGACGAATCTACCCCTTTGACTTTCACCGCACGGGGTTTGACCGAGGGACATTTTCACCTGACTGTGATAGGCCATCCCATAGAAACATATTAGAACAAGGTCCGGGCCCAACCCACCGCAAGATTCCCTTCGAGTCGACCCGACGCCGCCGATTCCCCGCTCCAGGTGCCGGTGTCAGCGGCTTCCTTGAAGAGGGTCACACTTCGGAGACGTGTGGTAGGTGTTTGCACCCGCCACCACATTTCCAGACGCGTAAGAGGGCCCAGCACAAGACATGGCGGCATAGCTACCCCCCCCAAGTACCCCGTCCCGTCTAACCCTGGCACTGTTGACCAGAAGGATCTACCCCTTTGACTTTCACCGCACGGGGTTTGACCGAGGGACATTTTCACCTGGGTGTGATAGGCCATCCCATAGCAACATATTAGAACAAGGTCCGGGCCCAACCCATCGCAAGATTCCCTCCGTGTCGACCCGATGACACCGTTTCCCCCCTCCAGGTGCCGGCGGCAGCGGTGTCCGTGAAGAGGATCACCCTCCGGAGACGCGTGCCGGGGTGCTTGCACCTGCCACCACACTTCCAAACGTGTAAGAGGGCCGGACGCAAGACCTGGGGGCATTGCAGTCCCCAAGTACCCCGTCCCGTCTAACCCTTGCACTGTTCACCGGACGGATCTACGCCTTTGACTTTGACCGGACGGGGTTTGACCGAGGGACATTTTCACCTGACTGTGATAGGCCATCCCATAGCAACATATTAGAACAAGGTCCGGGCCCAACCCACCGCAAGATTCCCTTCGAGTCGACCTGACGCCACCGTTTTCCCCCTGCAGGTGCCAGCGGCAGCGGTTTCCGTGAAGTGGGTCACACTTCAGAGATGCGTGCCAGGTGTTTCCACGCGCCACCACATTTCCAGGCACATAAGAGGGCCCAGCGCAAGACCTAGCGGCATAGCTACCCCCCCAAGTACCCCGTCCCGTCTAACCCTGGCACTGTTGACCGGACGGATCTACCCCTTTGACTTTCACCGCACGAGGTTTGACCGAGGGACATTTTCACCTTGGTGTGATAGGACATCCCATAGCAACATATTAGAACAAGGTCCGAGCCCAACCCATCGCAAGATTCCCACCGTGTCGACCCGACGCCACCGTTTCCCCCCTCCAGGTGCCGGCGGCAGCGGCGTCCGTGAAGAGGGTCACACTACGGAGACGCGTGCCAGGTGCTTGCTCCCGCCACCACACTTCCAGGCGCGTAAGGGGCCCAGCGCAAGACCTGGCGGCATAGCTACCCCCCCAAGTACCCCGTCCCGTCTAACCCTGTCACTGTTGACCGGACGGATCTACCCCTTTGACTTTCACCACACGGGGTTTGACCGAGGGACATTTTCACCTGGGTGTGATAGGCCATCCCATAGCAACATATTAGAACAAGGTCCGGGCCCAACCCATCGCAAGATTCCCTCCGTGTCGACCCGACGACAACGTTTCCCCCCTCCAGGTGCCGGCGGCAGCGGTGTCCGTGAAGAGGGTCACACTCCGGAGATGCGTGCCGGGGTGCTTGCACCTGCCACCACACTTCCAGACGTGTAAGAGGGCCCGGCGCAAGACCTGGTGGCATTGCCAACCCCCAAGTACCCCATCCCGTCTAACCCTTGCACTGTTCACCGGACGGATCTACCCCTTTGACTTTGACCGGACGGGGTTTGACCGAGGGACATTTTCACCTGACTGTGATAGGCCATCCCATAGAAACATATTAGAACAAGGTCCGGGCCCAACCCACCGCAAGATTCCCTTCGAGTCGACCTGATGCCACCGTTTTACCCCTGAAGGTGCCAGCGGCAGCGGCTTCCGTGAAGTGGGTCACACTTCGGAGATGCGTGCCAGGTGTTTGCACCCGCCACCACATTTCCAGGCGCGTAAGAGGGCCCAGCGCAAGACCTGGCGGCATAGCTACCCCCCCAAGTACCCCGTCCGGTCTAACCCTGGCACTGTTGACCGGACGAATCTACCCCTTTGACTTTCACCGCACGGGGTTTGACCGAGGGACATTTTCACCTGACTGTGATAGGCCATCCCATAGAAACATATTAGAACAAGGTCCGGGCCCAACCCACCGCAAGATTCCCTTCGAGTCGACCCGCCGCCGCCGATTCCCCCCTCCAGGTGCCGGCGTCAGCGGCTTCCTTGAAGAGGGTCACACTTCGGAGACGTGTGGTAGGTGTTTGCACCCGCCACCACATTTCCAGACGCGTAAGAGGACCCAGCACAAGACATGGCGGCATAGCTACCCCCCCAAGTACCCCGTCCCGTCTAACCCTGACACTGTTGACCGGAAGGATCTACCCCTTTGACTTTCACCGCACGGGGTTTGACCGAGGGACATTTTCACCTGGGTGTGATAGGCCATCCCATAGCAACATATTAGAACAAGGTCCGGGCCCAACCCATCGCAAGATTCCCTCCGTGTCGACCCGACGACACCGTTTCCCCCCTCCAGGTGCCGGCGGCAGCGGTGTCCGTGAAGCGGATCACCCTCCGGAGACGCGTGCCGGGGTGCTTGCACCTGCCACCACACTTCCAAACGTGTAAGAGTGCCCGACGCAAGACCTGGGGGCATTGCAACCCCCAAGTACCCCGTCCCGTCTAACCCTTGCACTGTTCACCGGATGGATCTACCCCTTTGACTTTGACCTGACGGGGTTTGACCGAGGGACATTTTCACCTGACTGTGATAGGCCATCCCATAGCAACATATTAGAACAATGTCCGGGCCCAACCCACCGCAAGATTCCCTTCGAGTCGACCTGACGCCACCGTTTTCCCCCTGTAGGTTCCAGCGGCAGCGGCTTCCGTGAAGAGGGTCAGACTTCGGAGATGCGTGCCAGGTGTTTGCACCCGCAACCACATTTCCAGGCGCGTAAGAGGGCCCAGCGCAAGACCTGGCGGCATAGCTACCCCCCCAAGTACCCTGTCCCGTCTAACCCTGGCACTGTTGACCGGACGGATCTACCCCTTTCACTTTCACCGCACGGGGTTTGACCGAGAGACATTTTCACCTGGGTGTGATAGGACATCCCATAGCAACATATTAGAACAAGGTCCGAGCCCAACCCAACGCAAGATTCCCTCCGTGTCGACCCGACGCCACCGTTTCCCCCCTCCAGGTGCCGGTGGCAGCGGCGTCCGTGAAGAGGGTCACACTACGGAGACGCGTGCCAGGTGCTTGCACCCGCCACCACACTTCCAGGCGCGTAAGAGGGCCCAGCGCAAGACCTGGCGGCATAGCTACCCCCCCAAGTACCCCGTCCCGTCTAACCCAGGTACTGTTGACCGCACGGATCTACCCCTTCGAGTTTCACCCCACGGGGTTTGACCGAGGAACATTTTCACCTGGGTGTGATAGGCCATCCCATAGCAACATATTAGAACAAGGTCCGGGCCCAACCCATCGCAAGATTCCCTCCGTGTCGACCTGACGACACCGTTTCCCCCCTCTAGGTGCCGTGGTGCTTGCACCTGCCACCACACTTCCAGACGTGTAAGAGTGCCCGGCGCAAGACCTGGTGGCATTGCCAACCCCCAAGTACCCCGTCCCGTCTAACCCTGGCCCTATTCACCGGACGAATCTACCCCTTTGACTTTGACCGGACGGGGTTTGACCGAGGGACATTTTCACCTGACTGTGATAGGCCATCCCATAGCAACATATTAGAACAAGGTCCGGGCCCAACCCATCGCAAGATTCCCTCCGTGTCGACCCGACGACACCGTTTCCCCCCTCCAGGTGCCGGCGGCAGCGGTGTCCGTGAAGAGGGTCACACTCCGGAGATGCGTGCCGGGGTGCTTGCACCTGCGACCACACTTCCAGACGTGTAAGAGGGCCCGGCGCAAGACCTGGTGGCATTCCCAACCCCCAAGTACCCCGTCCCGTCAAACCCTTGCACTGTTCACCGGACGGATCTACGCCTTTGACTTTGACCGGACGGGGTTTGACCGATGAACATTTTCACCTGACTGTGATAGGCCATCCCATAGAAACATATTAGAACAAGGTCCGGGCCCAACCCACCGCAAGATTCCCTTCGAGTCGACCTGATGCCACCGTTTTACCCCTGAAGGTGCCAGCGGCAGCGGCTTCCATGAAGTGGGTCACACTTCGGAGATGCGTGCCAGGTGTTTGCACCCGCCACAACATTTCCAGGCGCGTAAGAGGGCCCAGCGCAAGACCTGGCGGCATAGCTACCCCCCCAAGTACCCCGTCCGGTCTAACCCTGGCACTGTTGACCGGACGAATCTACCCCTTTGACTTTCACCGCACGGGGTTTGACCGAGGGACATTTTCACCTGACTGTGATAGGCCATCCCATAGAAACATATTAGAACAAGGTCCGGGCCCAACCCACCGCAAGATTCCCTTCGAGTCGACCCGACGCCGCCGATTCCCCGCTCCAGGTGCCGGTGTCAGCGGCTTCCTTGAAGAGGGTCACACTTCGGAGACGTGTGGTAGGTGTTTGCACCCGCCACCACATTTCCAGACGCGTAAGAGGGCCCAGCACAAGACATGGCGGCATAGCTACCCCCCCCAAGTACCCCGTCCCGTCTAACCCTGGCACTGTTGACCAGAAGGATCTACCCCTTTGACTTTCACCGCACGGGGTTTGACCGAGGGACATTTTCACCTGGGTGTGATAGGCCATCCCATAGCAACATATTAGAACAAGGTCCGGGCCCAACCCATCGCAAGATTCCCTCCGTGTCGACCCGATGACACCGTTTCCCCCCTCCAGGTGCCGGCGGCAGCGGTGTCCGTGAAGAGGATCACCCTCCGGAGACGCGTGCCGGGGTGCTTGCACCTGCCACCACACATCCAAACGTGTAAGAGGGCCGGACGCAAGACCTGGGGGCATTGCAACCCCCAAGTACCCCGTCCCGTCTAACCCTTGCACTGTTCACCGGACGGATCTACGCCTTTGACTTTGACCGGACGGGGTTTGACCGAGGGACATTTTCACCTGACTGTGATAGGCCATCCCATAGCAACATATTAGAACAAGGTCCGGGCCCAACCCACCGCAAGATTCCCTTCGAGTCGACCTGACGCCACCGTTTTCCCCCTGCAGGTGCCAGCGGCAGCGGTTTCCGTGAAGTGGGTCACACTTCAGAGATGCGTGCCAGGTGTTTCCACCCGCCACCACATTTCCAGGCACATAAGAGGGCCCAGCGCAAGACCTAGCGGCATAGCTACCCCCCCAAGTACCCCGTCCCGTCTAACCCTGGCACTGTTGACCGGACGGATCTACCCCTTTGACTTTCACCGCACGAGGTTTGACCGAGGGACATTTTCACCTTGGTGTGATAGGACATCCCATAGCAACATATTAGAACAAGGTCCGAGCCCAACCCATCGCAAGATTCCCACCGTGTCGACCCGACGCCACCGTTTCCCCCCTCCAGGTGCCGGCGGCAGCGGCGTCCGTGAAGAGGGTCACACTACGGAGACGCGTGCCAGGTGCTTGCTCCCGCCACCACACTTCCAGGCGCGTAAGGGGCCCAGCGCAAGACCTGGCGGCATAGCTACCCCCCCAAGTACCCCGTCCCGTCTAACCCTGTCACTGTTGACCGGACGGATCTACCCCTTTGACTTTCACCACACGGGGTTTGACCGAGGGACATTTTCACCTGGGTGTGATAGGCCATCCCATAGCAACATATTAGAACAAGGTCCGGGCCCAACCCATCGCAAGATTCCCTCCGTGTCGACCCGACGACACCGTTTCCCCCCTCCAGGTGCCGGCGGCAGCGGTGTCCGTGAAGAGGGTCACACTCCGGAGATGCGTGCCGGGGTGCTTGCACCTGCCACCACACTTCCAGACGTGTAAGAGGGCCCGGCGCAAGACCTGGTGGCATTGCCAACCCCCAAGTACCCCATCCCGTCTAACCCTTGCACTGTTCACCGGACGGATCTACCCCTTTGACTTTGACCGGACGGGGTTTGACCGAGGGACATTTTCACCTGACTGTGATAGGCCATCCCATAGAAACATATTAGAACAAGGTCCGGGCCTAACCCACCGCAAGATTCCCTTCGAGTCGACCTGATGCCACCGTTTTACCCCTGAAGGTGCCAGCGGCAGCGGCTTCCGTGAAGTGGGTCACACTTCGGAGATGCGTGCCAGGTGTTTGCACCCGCCACCACATTTCCAGGCGCGTAAGAGGGCCCAGCGCAAGACCTGGCGGCATAGCTACCCCCCCAAGTACCCCGTCCGGTCTAACCCTGGCACTGTTGACCGGACGAATCTACCCCTTTGACTTTCACCGCACGGGGTTTGACCGAGGGACATTTTCACCTGACTGTGATAGGCCATCCCATAGAAACATATTAGAACAAGGTCCGGGCCCAACCCACCGCAAGATTCCCTTCGAGTCGACCCGCCGCCGCCGATTCCCCCCTCCAGGTGCCGGCGTCAGCGGCTTCCTTGAAGAGGGTCACACTTCGGAGACGTGTGGTAGGTGTTTGCACCCGCCACCACATTTCCAGACGCGTAAGAGGACCCAGCACAAGACATGGCGGCATAGCTACCCCCCCAAGTACCCCGTCCCGTCTAACCCTGACACTGTTGACCGGAAGGATCTACCCCTTTGACTTTCACCGCACGGGGTTTGACCGAGGGACATTTTCACCTGGGTGTGATAGGCCATCCCATAGCAACATATTAGAACAAGGTCCGGGCCCAACCCATCGCAAGATTCCCTCCGTGTCGACCCGACGACACCGTTTCCCCCCTCCAGGTGCCGGCGGCAGCGGTGTCCGTGAAGCGGATCACCCTCCGGAGACGCGTGCCGGGGTGCTTGCACCTGCCACCACACTTCCAAACGTGTAAGAGTGCCCGACGCAAGACCTGGGGGCATTGCAACCCCCAAGTACCCCGTCCCGTCTAACCCTTGCACTGTTCACCGGATGGATCTACCCCTTTGACTTTGACCTGACGGGGTTTGACCGAGGGACATTTTCACCTGACTGTGATAGGCCATCCCATAGCAACATATTAGAACAATGTCCGGGCCCAACCCACCGCAAGATTCCCTTCGAGTCGACCTGACGCCACCGTTTTCCCCCTGTAGGTTCCAGCGGCACCGGCTTCCGTGAAGAGGGTCAGACTTCGGAGATGCGTGCCAGGTGTTTGCACCCGCAACCACATTTCCAGGCGCGTAAGAGGGCCCAACGCAAGACCTGGCGGCATAGCTACCCCCCCAAGTACCCTGTCCCGTCTAACCCTGGCACTGTTGACCGGACGGATCTACCCCTTTCACTTTCACCGCACGGGGTTTGACCGAGAGACATTTTCACCTGGGTGTGATAGGACATCCCATAGCAACATATTAGAACAAGGTCCGAGCCCAACCCAACGCAAGATTCCCTCCGTGTCGACCCGACGCCACCGTTTCCCCCCTCCAGGTGCCGGTGGCAGCGGCGTCCGTGAAGAGGGTCACACTACGGAGACGCGTGCCAGGTGCTTGCACCCGCCACCACACTTCCAGGCGCGTAAGAGGGCCCAGCGCAAGACCTGGCGGCATAGCTACCCCCCCCAAGTACCCCGTCCCGTCTAACCCAGGTACTGTTGACCGCACGGATCTACCCCTTTGACTTTCACCCCACGGGGTTTGACCGAGGAACATTTTCACCTGGGTGTGATAGGCCATCCCATAGCAACATATTAGACCAAGGTCCGGGCCCAACCCATCGCAAGATTCCCTCCGTGTCGACCTGACGACACCGTTTCCCCCCTCTAGGTGCCGTGGTGCTTGCACCTGCCACCACACTTCCAGACGTGTAAGAGGGCCCGGCGCAAGACCTGGTGGCATTGCCAACCCCCAAGTACCCTGTCCCGTCTAACCCTGGCCCTATTCACCGGACGAATCTACCCCTTTGACTTTGACCGGACGGGGTTTGACCGAGGGACATTTTCACCTGACTGTGATAGGCCATCCCATAGCAACATATTAGAACAAGGTCCGGGCCCAACCCACCGCAAGATTCCCTTCGAGTCAACCTGACGCCACCGTTTTCCCCCTGTAGGTGCCAGCGGCAGCGGCTTCCGTGAAGAGGGTCACACTTCGGAGATGCGTGCCCGGTGTTTGCACCCGCCACCACATTTCCAGGCGCGTAAGAGGGCCCAGCGCAAGACCTGGCGGCATAGCTACCCCCCCAAGTACCCCGTCCCGTCTAACCCTGGCACTGTTGACCGGACGGATCTACCCCCTTGACTTTCACCGCACAGGGTTTGACCGAGGGACATTTTCACCTGGGTGTGATTGGACATCCCATAGCAACATATTAGAACAAGGTCCGAGCCCAACCAATCGCAAGATTCCCTCCGTGTCGACCCGACGCCACCGTTTCCCCCCTCTAGGTGCCGGTGGCAGTGGCGTCCGTGAAGAGGTTCACACTTCGGAGACGCGTGCCAGGTGCTTGCACCCGACACCACATTTCCAGGCGCGTAAGAGGGCCCAGCGCAAGACCTGGCGGCATAGCTACCCCCCCAATTACACCGTCCCGTCTAACCCTGGCACTGTTGACCGGACGGATCTACCCCTTTGATTTTCACCTGGGTGTGATAGGCCATCCCATAGCAACATATTAGAACAAGTTCCGGGCCCAACCCATCGCAAGATTCCCTCCGTGTTGACCCGAAGACCTCGTTTCACCCCTCCAGGTACCGGCGGCAGCGGCGTCCGTGAAGAGGATCACACTCCGGAGACGCGTGCCGGGGTGCTTGCACCTGCCACCACACTTCCAGACGTGTAAGAGGGCCCGGCGCAAGACCTGGTGGCATTGCCAACCCCCAAGTACCCCGTCCCGTCTAACCCTGGCACTATTAACCGGACAGATCTAACCCTTTGACTTTGACTAGACGGGGTTTGACCGAGGGACATTTTCACCTGACTGTGATAGGCCATCCCATAGCAACATATTAGAACAAGGTCCGGGCCCAACCCACCGCAAGATTCCCTTCGAGTCGACCTGACGCCACCGTTTCCCACCTCCAGGTGCCGGCAGCAGCGTCTTCCGTGAAGAGGGTCACACTTCGGAGATGCATGCTAGGTGTTTGCACCCGCCACCACATTTCCAGACGCGTAAGAGGGCCCAGCGCAAGACCTGGCGGCATAGCTACCCCCCCAAGTAACCCGTCCCGTCTAACCCTGGCACTGTTGACCGGACGGATCTACCCCTTTGACTTTCACCGCACGGGGTTTGACCGAGGGACATTTTCACCTGGGTGTGATAGGCCATCCCATAGCAACATATTAGAACAAGGTCCGGGCCCAACCCATCGCAAGATTCCCTCCGTGTCGACCCGACGACACCGTTTCCCCCCTCCAGGTGCCGGCGGCAGCGGTGTCCGTGAAGAGGGTCACTATCCGGAGATGTGTGCCGGGGTGCTTGCACCTGCCACCACACTTCCAGACGTGTAAGAGGGCCCGGCGCAAGACCTGGTGGCATTGCCAACCCCCAAGTACCCCGTCCCGTCTAACCCTTGCACTGTTCACCGGACGGATCTACCCCTTTGACTTTGACCGGACGGGGTTTGACCGAGGGACATTTTCACCTGACTGTGATAGGCCATCCCATAGAAACATATTAGAACAAGGTCCGGGCCCAACCCACCGCAAGATTCCCTTCGAGTCGACCTGACGCCACCGTTTTCCCCTTGAAGGTGCCAGCGGCAGCGGCTTCCGTGAAGTGGGTCACACTTCGGAGATGCGTGCTAGGTGTTTGCACCCGCCACCACATTTCCAGGCGCGTAAGAGGGCCCAGCGCAAGACCTGGCGGCATAGCTACCCCCCCAAGTACCCCGTCCGGTCTAACCCTGGCACTGTTGACCGGACGAATCTACCCCTTTGACTTTCACCGCACGGGGTTTAACCGAGGGACATTTTCACCTGACTGGGATAGGCCATCCCATAGAAACATATTAGAACAAGGTCCGGGCCCAACCCACCGCAAGATTCCCTTCGAGTCGACCCGACGCCGCCGATTCCCCCCTCCAGGTGCCGGCGTCAGCGGCTTCCTTGAAGAGGGTCACACTTCGGAGACGTGTGGTAGGTGTTTGCACCCGCCACCACATTTCCAGACGCGTAAGAGGGCCCAGCGCAAGACCTGGCGGCATAGCTACCCCCCCAAGTACCCCTTCCCGTCTAACCCTGGCACTGTTGACCGGAAGGATCTACCCCTTTGACTTTCACCGCACGGGGTTTGACCGAGGGACATTTTCACCTAGGTGTGATAGGCCATCCCATAGCAAGATATTAGAACAAGGTCCGGGCCCAACCCATCGCAAGATTCCCTCCGTGTCGACCCGACGACACCGTTTCCCCCCTCCAGGTGCCGGTGGCAGCGGTGGCCGTGAAGAGGATCACACTCCGGAGACGCGTGCCGGGGTGCTTGCACCTGCCACCACACTTCCAGACGTGTAAGAGGGCCCGACGCAAGACCTGGGGGCATTGCAACCCCCAAGTACCCCGTCCCGTCTAACCCTTGCACTGTTCACCGGACGGATCTACCCCTTTGACTTTGACCGGACGGGGTTTGACCGAGGGACATTTTCACCTGACTGTGATAGGCCATCCCATAGCAACATATTAGAACAAGGTCCGGGCCCAACCCACTGCAAGATTCCCTTCGAGTCGACCTGACGCCACCGTTTTCCCCCTGTAGGTGCCAGTGGCAGCGGCTTCCGTGAAGTGGGTCACACTTCGGAGATGCGTGCCAGGTGTTTGCACCCGCCACCACATTTCCCGGCGCGTAAGAGGGCCCAGCGCAAGACCGGGCGGCATAGCTACCCCCCAAGTACCCCGTCCCATCTAACCCTGGCACTGTTGACCGGACGGATCTACCCCTTTGACTTTCACCGCACGGGGTTTGACCGAGGGACATTTTCACCATGGTGTGATAGGACATCCCATAGCAACATATTAGAACAAGGTCCGAGCCCAGCCCATCGCAAGATTCCCTCCGTGTCGACCCGACGCCACCGTTTCCCCCCTCCAGGTGCCGGCGGCAGCGGCGTCCGTGAAGAGGGTCACACTACGGAGACGCGTGCCAGGTGCTTGCACCCGCCACCACACTTCCAGGCGCGTAAGAGGGCCCAGCGCAAGACCTGACGGCATAGCTACCCCCCCAAGTATCCCGTCCCGTCTAACCCTGGCACTGTTAACCGGACGGATCTTTCCCTTTGACTTTCACCACACGGGGTTTGACCGAGGGACATTTTCACCTGGGTGTGATAGGCCATCCCACAGCAACATATTAGAACAAGGTCCGGGCCCAACCCATCGCAAAATTCCCTCCGTGTCGACCCGACGACACCGTTTTCCCCCTCCAGGTGCCGGCGGCAGCGCCGTCCGTGAAGTGGATCACACTACGGAGACGCGTGCCGTGGTGCTTGCACCTGCCACCACACTTCCAGACGTTTAAGAGGGCCCGGCGCAAGATCTGGTGGCATTGCCAACCCCCAAGTACCCCGTCCCGTCTAACCCTGGCCCTATTCACCGGACGGATCTACCCCTTTGACTTTGACCGGACGGGGTTTGACCGAGGGACAATTTCACCTGACTGTGATAGGCCATCCCATAGCAACATATTAGAACAAGGTCCGGGCCCAACCCACCGCAACATTCCCTTCGAGTCAACCTGACGCCACCGTTTTGCCCCTGCAGGTGCCAGCGGCAGCGGCTTCCGTGAAGAGAGTCACACTTCGGAGATGCGTTCCAGGTGTTTGCACCCGCCACCACATTTCCAGGCGCGTAAGAGGGCCCAGCGCAAGACCTGGCGGCATAGCTACCCCCCCAAGTACCCCGTCCCGTCTAACCCTGGCACTGTTGACCGGACGGATCTACCCCTTTGACTTTCACCGCACGGGGTTTGACCGAGAGACATTTTCACCTGGGTGTGATAGGACATCCCATAGCAACATATTAGAACAAGGTCCGAGCCCAACCCAACGCAAGATTCCCTCCGTGTCGACCCGACGCCACCGTTTCCCCCCTCCAGGTGCCGGCGGCAGCGGCGTCCGTGAAGAGGGTCACACTACGGAGACGCGTGCCAGGTGCTTGCACCCGCCACCACACTTCCAGGCGCGTAAGAGGGCCCAGCGCAAGATCTGGCGGCATAGCTACCCCCCCAAGTACCCCGTCCCGTCTAACCCTGGCACTGTTGACCGGATGGATCTACCCCTTTGACTTTCACCTCACGGGGTTTGACCGAGGGACATTTTCACCTGGGTGTGATAGGCCATCCCATAGCAACATATTAGAGCAAGGTCCGGGCCAACCCATCGCAAGATTCCCTCCGTGTCGACCCGAGGACACCATTTCCCCCCTCCAGGTGCCGGCGGCAGCGCCGTCCGTGAAGAGGATCAGACTCCGGAGACGCGTGCCGTGGTGCTTGCACCTGCCACCACACTTCCAGACGTGTAAGAGGGCCCGGCGCAAGACCTGGTGGCATTGCCAACCCCCAAGTACCCCATCCCGTCTAACCCTGGCCCTATTCACCGAACGGATCTACCCCTTTGACTTTGACCGGACGGGGTTTGACCGAGGGACATTTTCACCTGACTGTGATAGGCCATCCCATAGCAACATATTAGAACAAGGTCCGGGCCCAACCCACGTCAAGATTCCCTTCGAGTCAACCTGACGCCACCGTTTTCCCCCGGCAGGTGCCAGCGGCAGCGGCTTCCGTGAAGAGGGTCACACTTCGGAGATGCGTGCCAGGTGTTTGCACCCGCCAGCACATTTCCAGGCACGTAAGAGGGCCCAGCGCAAGACCTGGCGGCATAGCTACCCCCCCAAGTACCCCGTCCCGTCTAACCCTGGCACTGTTGACCAGACGGATCTAACCCTTTGACTTTCAATGCACAGGGTTTGACCGAGGGACATTTTCACCTGGGTGTGATTGGACATCCCATAGCAACATATTAGAACAAGGTCCGAGCCCAACCCTTCGCAAGATTCCCTCCGTGTCGACCCGACGCCACCGTTTCCCCCCTCCAGGTTCCGGTGGCAGTGGCGTCCGTGAAGAGGGTCACACTTCGGAGATGCGTGCTAGGTGCTTGCACCCGCCACCACACATCCAGGCGCGTAAGAGGGCCCAGCGCAAGACCTGGCGGCATAGCTACCCCCCAAGTACACCGTCCCGTGTAACCCTGGCACTGTTGACCGGACGGATCTACCCCTTTGATTTTCACCGCACGGGGTTTGACCGAGGGACATTTTCACCTGGGTGTGATAGGCCATCCCGTAGCAACATATTAGAACAAGTTCCGGGCCCAACCCATCGCAAGATTCCCTCCGTGTCGACCCGACGACACCGTTTCCCCCCTCCAGGTACCGGCGGCAGCGGCGTCCGTGAAGAGGATCACACTCCGGAGACGCGTGCCGGGGTGCTTGCACCTGCCACCACACTTCCAGACGTGTAAGAGGGCCCGGCGCAAGACCTGGTGGCATTGCCAACACCCAAGTACCCCGTCCCGTCTAACCCTGGCACTATTAACCGGACAGATCTACCCCTTTGACTTTGACCGGACGGGGTTTGACCGAGGGACATTTTCACCTGACTGTGATAGGCCATCCCATAGCAACATATTAGAACAAGGTCCGGGCCCAACCCACCGCAAGATTCCCTTCGAGTCGACCTGACGCCACCGTTTTCACCCTCCAGGTGCCGGCGGCAGCGTCTTCCGTGAAGAGGGTCACACTTCGGAGATGCATGCCAGGTGTTTGCACCCGCCACCACCTTTCCAGATGCGTAAGAGGGCCCAGCGCAAGACCTGGCGGCATAGCTACCCCCCAAGTACCCCGTCCCGTCTAACCCTGGCACTGTTGACCGGACGGATCTACCCCTTTGACTTTCACCTTACGGGGTTTGACCGAGGGACATTTTCACCTGGGTGTGATAGGACATCCCATAGCAACATATTAGAACAAGGTCCGGGCCCAACCCATCACAAGATTCCCTCCGTGTCGACCCGACGCCACCGTTTCCCCCCTCCAGGTGCCGGCGGCAGCGGCGTCCGTGAAGAGGGTCACACTACGGAGACGCGTGCCAGGTGCTTGCACCCGCCACCACACTTCCAGGCGCGTAAGAGGGCCCAGCGCAAGACCTGGCGACATAGCTACCCCCCCAAGTACCCCGTCCCGTCTTACCCTGGCACTGTTGACCGGACGGATCTACCCCTTTGACTTTCACCGCACGGGGTTTGACCGAGGGACATTTTCACCTGGGTGTGATAGGCCATCCCATAGCAACATATTAGAACAAGGTCCGGGCCCAACCCATCGCAAGATTCCCTCCGTGTCGACCCGATGACACCTTTTCCCCCCTCCAGGTGCCGGCGGCAGCGGCGTCCGTGAAGACTGTGTGTAGAGTACTATATATAACATGATTTTAGCGCCTATACACACAGCTAAATAGAAGATGCATTGGAAAAACTGTGTGTAGACTATATATAACATGGACATGGGTTATAGACTTCCTAAGTAAATCAAATTTTAATATAGGGAAAAGATTTTAAAAAAACGTACCTATGCTGACGGTTACACCGTCGGCGTAGGCAGAATAAAAAAATGTACCTATGCCGACGGTTACACCTTCGGCGTAGCCAACAAAATAAAATAAAAATAGGTACGCCGACGGCATAACCGTCGGCATAGCTATGGCCCCGGATCAGCAGCTCCCCCGGATCGATGACGTGGCACCTGCCGCATATGCCGACGGCATAACCGTCGGCATAGGTATGTCCCCGATCGGCAGCTCCCTTGGATCGATGACGTGGCATATGCCGCGGAACGATGACGTGGACCATCGCAGCTTTGCCGACGGTGTCCGTCAGGACGGTTGGCATATCTTTGACGGCATCGAATGGGCGTAACCCGTCGAGTGGCCGGGACCGTAGATACGCCGACGGGGCGGCTATGCCGACGGCCACCGTAGGCATAGTTTAATCTATGCCTACGGTTTTTGTACGCCGACGGTTGCCGTCGGCATAGATTTATCTACGCCGACGGTTAGGCGCAGGTGGTCGGCATAGGGTGATATATGCCTACGGGGGCCGTCGGCATAGTTTAGGCCGTCGGCAACGAGCCTGATTCTGGTAGTGCATCAAATCTCAGTATTTTTAGTTGTTATTCTATATATGAGTACCCACATCTCCATAATTATCATTCGAACCACTTTTGTATAAACATACTAGTTTGTATGTGGGTGGACTAAATTTACTGAAACTTTGACTACTGATATATTCTTGATATTTATATGGGATAGACAAAAATAATTCTTGATATTTAGATGGGATAAAATATATATGAAAAAATAATGTTTGAAGTGGCCATTTCAAGGCTATATATATTGATATCTAAAGCCACAAGTTTAACTATGACTGCCAGCACGGCTCATTATGCTGATCTTAGCTATTGATTAGACAGTTTCTATAAACTGGTTCGACCAGTGCCGTCGGAAAATCCCATAAGCTAATGTAGTACATGTACAAATGATCGGTCTTATCACAATCTGAACTTTTAATCTGTGTAAGAACATATAAATGGCCGGAGGAAACGGAGGGAGTAATACATATCAATGAGATTTAAAACATTAGAGACGATACACGACGTCTCCGCGCAACTCTGACCACTGATATATTCTTGATATTATATGGGATACATATAGAAATAATATTTGTAGATCTGTCTCAATGCACGACTTAGCAATAATATTTTATTTCTAATTATGTAACTATAAAAAAGGCATTTAAAGTGGCTTTTTTGAGGCTATATATGTTCATATCTAAAGCAACAAGTTCTAGATAACTATGGCAGCAAACACTATTCATTATGTTGATCTCTTAGCCATCCACGTGACGGGCTTCATAAATAGGTTTGAACCGTGCCGTTGGAATATTCCTCATACTAATGTAGTACACGTACAAACGTTCAATCTTATCGTGATCTAAATTTCAATTCAACATAAGAACATATCAATGGCCAGAGGAAACGGAGGGAGTAATATACACTAATGCGACTCTCTTTTTTTAGCCTTTTCGATTCATAGAGTTCAGAAAACGCAGTATTGCGATGTTGTGCTCTCTCGAATCATAGATGATTGTGTTTGCACAAAAGTTTGTTTAATTGCACCTTAGAAAAAAATAGAATTATTTCCAAAAGGTTTGGGAGGATTGAAAATTTCGTATGAAATGTAGTGTAAAGAAATCAATCCTATAGAATTCAAACCTACAAATAAAAAACTTACATTGGAAAAATTCCTATGAATTCCAATCCTCCAAAATTCGCATGAAAATCCTTTGAATCAAAGTGGCCCTTAGAGACGACTGAAGACGTTTCCCTCACAATTGCGCGGGACATGATGCTCGTTAATTAACTACTGACAAATCAATCAATCAACGGAGGGAAGGAGGGAGGGTTCATGTTCATGTACCTTGTGGTTGGAGTCTGCACCAAAACCAAACGTGTAGACCACCACATCAACAATCGTAGCATCGCCTTCATTCTGCTCCCCATCGGACAAGAGAAAGATGCTGGCGATGCGGCCGCCGGCAATGCGGTGGTCATTGAGGACTTCGTGGCCAGTCTCGAGGCCGGCTTGTACGTTTGTAGTGCTGCTGGTTCTCAGGCCATCGACGAGATGCTTTAGGTGTACCTGGGACGCCTGGGTCATGGAACGCAGTGGGCATAGCCTCTTGGCATTGTCGGAGAATGTGACTATGGAGAGGTGGTCGATGTGGTTGAGCTTCTTGATGACGAACGCAGTGTCGATCTTCATCTTGTCGAGCCTATTCTCATCATCCATGCTATATTTGACGTCCAGGACAGCAACGAGGTCGAGCCCGAAGTGTTCGCCGGGTTGAAGATGCACCGACGAGCTCAAGCAGCACCTGCTGCTGCTTGTTCTCCTGCAGTGGCACACTGTTCGTTGCTGTGTGCGGCATCAGCCACACGTTTTGGGCCGTGTCCTGCTGAAGGGTCCCTGCATCAGGCAGACGATCGATTGACAGGTTCTGTCAGTGAATGAGATGATGCTTTTATACATGCGCCCAATAAAAAACTGAATGAAATAAAATCACCTGGTATATAATATGCATAAGGAATGTTCTGGTCTTCATCGACAAAATCGAACGGATCCGAAGACTCAACCCCAGGTAGGTGAGGTGGTTCGCTGGGATCTTCTGGATATATATTGTAATTCCTATAAATGTGCTGAAAGTATTTAATAATTGTAGTATATATAATTTTTATATACTGGAAATAGTTACTACTAGCGTGTGACAGTACGGGGATGCCACTAGCGTGTGACAGTACGGGGACGCCACTGGCGTGTGACAGTACGGGGATGCCACATCGACACGCCACTACTAAGGATAATATTAGTATTTTTTCTGTGCTGTAAAATGTTACTAGTGGCATCTGTCTAAAATTACACGCCACTAATATTTCATATATGAGTGGCATTCTTGTAAAAGGTCACGCCACTAATAAATTAGATTACTAGTGGTGTGCGAGATAAAAAGCACGCCACTAGTATATTGGTTACTAGTGGATTGCAAACGGCACGCCCCTAATAACCTGTTACTAGCGGTGAAATACTAGGGGCGTGCCGATGGCACGCCATTAGTAGCAAAAACAGCACGTACTAGTGTTAATTAGCCATGTCCCGGTTATGGACAATTTGAGCAACTTTTATTGTAGCTATTGGATGATCGTATCACCTTTAATAATTTGAGCACGAATTAATCAACTAAGAGACTAGGTTGATTGGAGTTGCCCAATTCAACCATATGCTATTTGTAGATCATTACTAAAAATTGACTTGTAAATAGAAGTAAGTTATAGTTGGCTTTGTGCAAAATAAAACTAAGAACTTTACACCCGTCATGCCTTTGCATATAAGATAGGTTTGTTATAATTTTGGGATGTGACTTGCAAGTACATTCCATGTACTTACCTGCAAGTTGTTATGTTTCAGACTTTTCTGATGAAGAGTAAGAGTTGCGTTAGGTCGTGAGTCTACACCCAAACTGCGAGTGGCCTTGAAGGGACTCCAGTTATCTTATTTATTTCCGCTTTTTATTTGAGATATCCATGTGCTATGCAATTCATACAAAATTAAAGTCTGGATCTTTCATGTAATAATTTTATGATGTGTGATTTATTTGGTATTTCATAGAGTATTGTGTGTGCTAGCAATCGATCTAGGGACTACCAGGGTAAGCATAGAGATTTGGATCCTACCAGATCCGAGTCGCTACAGGAAATACTGTAGCTATTGATAAGTGAATATATTATGCTTTTTGCACAGCCCATACATGTTTGGATTAATTACTTTCGTGAAGAGAAAAGTTTTTAATATTTAGAGGAGACTTATGTTTGCACATGAACAAGTCACATGTGTACCCTCGACGCCGAATGCGATGCAAGGAAGCACGCGCCGAGGGAGGCTCGCCGAAAGTGCGATACCCAAGACAATCCGGCGGGCGCTTTTATGACACGAAACCCGCTCGCCCGGGAGGGACCCGTCAGGATGGCGCGGTGGCTATGGGATGCCCTAGGTTGGCCTAACCGCCACTAGAGCCTCATAGATTCGCTGCCCTCGAATCTTGAAGAACGACAAGCAAGATACAAGGGATAGGGATAAAAAGTACATGAACACGAAAAAGTAGTAGATTGATTTGTTCCCTTGGTGTTGTTCAATAGGCCGTCACCCCCCAACAAATATAAGAGGCGGCTGGACTTCCCATCGAAGTGAAGGATTCATCTAGCCTTCCCTTACAAGAAATCACATCAATTCACGTCCTAGAGTCATAATTCTAGTCCAACTTAGATTCAACCCGAATCTGTCCCAAACTTCTGTCATGATCCTCACATGGGCTGTGGAATTTGCATATGACCTCTGATTGAGACGGTCCAAACAACACATTTGTGCGCCTCAATGAGGCGAACAACTCTCGTGTTGATCACTTTTCCAAATAAGGCCATCTTGACGCCTCTAGGAGCCAAGGTTTAGCTTCAGGACGGAATCTATCACGCATCCGAGTAGACTGGCACCGACTAACTCAGATAATGATGACTCCAAAAATAAAGTTGAACGTTTCGATGATACGCACAATTTTTGTGTTGAACACATTATCATGTGAGGCCATTTGAATGACCTTACGGGTCCATCTTCAACTTCTAGTCGGATTTGAAAGTTCTTAGTCGGATGCCAAAGTCCTTTACTCGGATTGCTGACTTAATTTTACTCTGGAACTACCCTTTTTTTACTCAGACGACAGGAGTTTCACTTGGGTCCTTTACTCGGATTACCAGACATAATCCTCAGTCCGATGTTGCATCACTCAGATTACCTGACAGAGGTTTCAGTCGGGTGGTCATGTTACTCAGGTTACCCGACAAAATTTTCAGTCGGATGTTGCCTCACTCGGATTACCCGATAGAGGTTTCACTCGGATGTCATGTTACTCGGATTCTCCGACTGAATCTTCAGTCGGATGTTGCATCACTCGGATTACCTGATAGCGGTTTCTATCGGATGTCATGTTACTCGGATTCCCCGACTGAATCTGCAGTCGGATGTTGCATCACTCGGATTACCTGATAGTGGTTTCAGTTTGATGTCATGTTACTCGAGTTACTCGACAGGAGTTTTACTCAGACTTCAAGTAATTCGGATTTCCCGACTGAAGTTTCACTTGGATTAATAACACTCGAACTACCCGACAGAGATTTTAGTCAGATTTCATACCACTCGTAGTCCCCGACTGAAGCTTTCCTCGGACGAAATTATTAGTCGGATTTACCCGACTGGATTTTGAGTCTGATCTTGTTTTGCTTCCACACGTTGCATACGACCTTGGATTGAGATGATTTATATACAAAAATTGATTGCCCCGACGAGACGAAAAACTTTTGTGTGGAACATATTTCGATTTGAGGCCATCTTGATGGCCAAATCGCTCACTCTATGCACCTGATATCCATCAACATGTGTCTGGGGTCGGACGTCATATTTTGATCCCAGTCGGGCCAGACTGTGTTGGCTCTAACTTTTGCATATGAAATAAGATTGAGATGATTTATATATCAAAATTGATCGCCTCGACGAGACGAAGACAAGCTATGTAGAGCACTCCTTCATCTGAGGTCGTCTTAGGAGTGTAATCATACGAACAGTACTTAGAATACAAAATCTTGGCATTTCGAGTACAGTTTTAGCCCACGAGATGAGATCGGATAGTGATGACACAAACATCAAAGTTGTTCATTTCAACCACACAGTGATTTTAGATATTGGACACTTTTTCATTCGATGCCATCCTAATCATGTTTTCTACCGTGACAAAAACTGGTGTCAACATATGCCCCCTGTTTTCTGGTAAAGCTTCTGTGCCAGAAAATACTACGCCAATGGTCTTGGCCTTGAGACGATGTCAACACTCCATCAGCCATGTACGTTCATGTTT
Organism: Elymus sibiricus; assembly: GCA_039707655.1. NCBI lineage: Eukaryota > Viridiplantae > Streptophyta > Magnoliopsida > Poales > Poaceae > Elymus > Elymus sibiricus. The sequence goes on along the minus strand of CM077669.1, from coordinate 35,732,946 downwards.
GCTGCCACTTGAGAACAACCACAATGGATGTCACAAGCGTCCCTGTATACGCACCCCATGGCAATCTTTGTTTGATCTCAGGTACTCCAAAATATCATCAACAATCCTTCGGCGATTAAGGTTGTGCATTAAAAAATTGCCGAATGAACAATCTTTTCCAAGACACTTTACTAGAATACCGTCATCTATCCGGTGAGACAAATCATCAATGATCAAAGTGTATACAAAGTCACCTACTGAATAGCCCTGTTTATTTCGCTGGGATGATGTAGATAAGAAACAATAGATTTCCTCCAGTCGGCCATCCGACTCGCACTATATCTTTTGTCATTGGCTGAATCAACTAAGGAGCCGGCCACACGTAATTTTCCTGGCCTGAGTCAAAGATGAGCCGGCCGTACTTTCCTCATAAGCCGAATGAATAAACAAGTCGGCCATATGTGATTGGCCAAACCAAGCATCAGCTGTTCAGATGTGAAAAATATGCTTCTTGTTGGATCACCTCCATCTGAAGCTATTTGAACGGTCGTAATAGGTCCATCTCTAGCTTTTATCAATATTACCCGAGTGACGATGCACTCAGATTTACAATCACTCGGATCCCAACTAACGCTTCCTTAGGATCAATTGGGTCATCACAAAAAATTTCACTCGAACAATATATATCAGTCGGATCAGAAAAATAAAGCCTTTACTCAGACCAACCAACTAACGATTCACCCATTCGGCATGAGGATACCGGCTGTATTTCACATGGTTCGAACCTTGCCGATATTACCTGAGTGACGATCCACACGGATTCAACTTAAATAGTATCCGAATGCTTGTTGCGCCAGCAAGACGAATTCTCAGGACGATAAATAAATATCGCCCTAATTGTTTACCCCAAAGGGCACATGCTACTCATCCACCAAGGTATGTATAGCCGAAATAAATCAAATATTTTGGCTTTGTGAACCGGCGGCAAAATAGTAGCTAATCAACTATATGCCGACTTGGCTATACCCCTCAATAATTTAGAAAATTATGGTGTATCCATTGGTCAAAATAAAACCACGGGGGATACCCAATCATACCTAGGGACGAACTCCATGGCATATTAATGTCATAGCTGAAGAATAAAGATGATGTGCCAACCGAAGTTTCTGATGGCGATATGGAAACACTTGGTTTGATCGTTTACCAGCTCTACACTTTTCTTTCTGTACTCCTGGTGTCTTCACAACAGAAGCTAGCACATCTTCATCGCCTAGAGGGTTTCCCTTGGGAACCCATGCCATGTTTTTCATCTTTAGCTCTTCGGCACAAATCCTCTTTAGCATTCTTTCTTGCCATTGTGATAAGCCGAGTGGGCATCTCGGCTGTGATTTTGTTTTATGCGCCGGCAAGTCTTCTTTGATCTTGGGCACCTTTGACTTGGCCTGTTCAAACAGTTCAACTGGATCTTTGAAAGTTACACGCTTCAAATCCTTGCCTCTAGTAGCTAACGTTGACTCGGCTGGCTCTTTGTCATTTGGAGTCGGATCTGAAATAGCACACTTGTGGCCATCCTTTTTTCACTCGGTAAACTTGCTTGACCACCTCCATCTTCTTCGTTGATCTTCGGACCGATTCTTTTTTGTTGAGCCGATAGCTAACATGTGGTTGTTCATGAAACAATGTTCCTCTCGGAGCTGCATAATATTTGCGAGGTGGTCTAGAATAAAATGGATGACGTGCTCTTGAGTCATACCTATCCCATGATTGATATGCGTAGATGTCGGCCTGGGGAGGTATCCACGACATAGGCATTGGTGGCCTAAAAGGAGGATATGGAGCCGGCTTGTTCAGTTTCTTCTTTCACCAATCCCGATCTTCAGATTTACACCTTGGGGGTGACTTCGATGCTTTTGTTTCACTCGGCTGATAAGCACACTTCGCCTCACTTAACTTCTGATATTTTTCCACATGCTGCGTGAAAGTGAGTTTCGACTTTTTACCTTTCTGCTTACCGTGGTCTTTGCTTTCTTTGGTTGTGCGTGCATCGGTCTTTGCATTTTTTTATTGCCCCCCAGTGCTAGATGTCTCAGTTGTAACTTTGATGGAATTCTTGTCTTCAAGATTGTTGTTGATGCACTTTTGAACAATTACCTCGCTCGAAGATTTGATCCCATCATCATTGGTGTGTACATGTTCATCTGTTGATGAGTAGGCTTGTGGTAGCCGCCTGAACATATTTTTTTCATCAAGATTAGTCGGAGCCAACTGGCCATCTGTCTGTGCCTCACCAAATTCCAATCATCCTTCACTGGCCGATTGTTCTATTTGATCAAGCACATTGTAGTCTTCAATATTTTGCTTAGACGAATTTTGTATTCATCCCTGTCTTGATGACTTGACATAATGAACAGCACTCGGCAATGCATCAAATATATGAGCATCTATGTCCCGACTAAAGGTACACATTTTATCTCCTAGCCAATATTGTGATACCGGCTTTGGAACCATGAAACCGAGTGGTATAGACCTGAGACTCACCCACTCGGCTATGCACTGCCTTGGCTTTGGATTCAGGCAACCGAGTGGTACAGACACGTCACCCCACATGGCAATGAATGGATTTAGGCAACCGACTGGTGGAGACAAATCTTCCCACTCGGCTGTGAACTGCCTCAACTTTAACCGAGTGCTACGGACGTGCCATCACTCCACTCGGCTATGTACTGCCTCTGGCCTCTTCTTTCCAATGCTTTCGAGTCGGCGATCTCAACGGGCCTAGAACTTGGTTTTAGGTTTCTGAAACCAAAATAATTGTAGCATATATGTCTCAACAGAAACCAAATGTAATTCAAGCATGAAACAAACAAAGCTCCCCTAATAGATAAGAAATTTGATCGGAACAAGTGGGCACACTTTGATTGCAATGAATTGTCACTATCGACCTTTCTGAATGATATGATATGTTGGCCGATATGATTAGTGGCAAGATTGTAGCCAGCAAATAAATTACTCTTTTCAATTGGTCTCTCAAAGTTTACTATGATTATCTTGCTAATGGAAGCATCAACAACGTAATTTTGACCAAATCAAAAAATATGTGCGATATATACCTTTGTGGAGACGTTGGGAGGACACAATGGTTGCACAACTCGAACAATACTTTGCTCCACTTCTGGATAATTCTCCAACTCCTCTTCCTCTTCTTCTGGATCTCATGCCTCATCACTCGGATTTCCCGAGTGGATTTAACTCGGATTACCCGAATGGATTCCACTCGGACGCTCTTCGCCAGCCGAACTTTGCTCAGCTTCATGTTCTTGTTCTTGATGATCATCGTTAATCGAATTTTGTTCGGCCATATTACTTTATTCTTGATGCTCATCACTTTCTTTGGCATGGAACTCATAGGGTAGCGTGTAACCCCCTCACAACCAGAAAAATCGAGCACGGCCAATTTGCTGCATTTGCCGTTCCTTTGCTCGGTGAAGTTTGCATCTTCTGGTTCGATACACTTGACAGTAACTGGCTTGATGCACTCGGCATTAGCCGGCGATGCACTTATTGACTCGATGCACTCGGCTAGCTCGATGCACTCGGCCGGCTCGATGCAATCGGCTGGATTGATGCACTCGGCTGGCTCGATGCACTCGGGCGGCTTGATGCAATCGACTGGCTTGATGCACTCGGCCTTAACTGGCTCAATCCACTCGGCCTTAACTGGCCTGATGTACTTGGCAAGCTCGATGCACTCGACTGGCTCGATGCACTCAGCCGGCTCGATACAATCGGCTGTCTTGATGCACTCGACTTAACTAGGCTGCCCTAGCTAGGCCTGACCGCCCCGGGAGCCTCGTAGATTTGCTGCCCTCCAATCTTTAAGAACGACGAAGAATGAGAAGCAAGATACAAGGCAGAGTGATAAAAAGTATATGAGCACGGAAAAGTAGTAGATAGATTTGTTTGATTAGTGTTGTTCAATCGTCCGTCACCCCCAACATATATATAAGAGGCGGCTAGACTTCCCGTACAAGTAAAGGGTTCATCTAGGCTTTCCTTACAAGAAATCATATCAATTCATATCCTAGAGTCCTAATTCTAGTCCAACTCGGATTCAGCCCGAATCTGGCCCAAAGTTCTATCTTGCTCCTCACGCGGGCCATGGAATTTCCATATGACCTCCGATTGAGACGGTCCAAATATCAAATTTGTGCGCCTCGATGAGACAAACAACTCTCGTGTTGATCACTTTTCCAAATAAGGCCATCTTGATGCCTCTAGGAGCCAATCTTTAGCTTCAGGTCGGAATCTACCACGTGTCAGAGTAGACTGGCACAGGCTAACTCAGATGATGATGACTCCAAAAACAAGGTTGACCGTTTCGACGATACGCAGAACTTCTGTGTTGAACACTTTTTCATCTAAGGCCATCTGGAAGACCTTACGGGCCCATCTTCAGCTTTTGGTCGGATTAGCCGACAGTACTCAGATTTGGAAGTTTTCAGTCAGACGCCAAAGTCCTTTACTCAGATTGCCGACGGAATTTTACTTGGCAAATACCCTTTTTTAATCGAAAGACAGGAGTTTCACTCGAGCGACAATTCTTCAGTCGGCTGCGAGGGTCCTTTACTCGGATTACCCGATAGAATCCTCAATCAGATGTAGCATCTCTCGGATTACCTGACAGAGGTTTCAGTCGGATGTCATTTTACTCGGATTAGCCGACATAATCTTCAGTCGGATCTTTCATCATTCGGATTACCTGACAGAGTTTTCAGTCGGATGTCATGTTACTCGGATTCCCCGACTGAATCTTCGGTCGGATATTGCATCACTCGGATTACTTGACAACGTTTATAGTGGGATGTCATGTTACTCGGATTCCCTGAACAAATCTTTAGTTGGATGTTGCATCACTCGGATTACCTGACAGCGGTTTCAGTCGGATGTCATGTTACTTGCGTTACTCGACAGGAGTTTGATATCTACTATGCAACCTTCTTCTTGTAGACTCGTGTTGGGCCTCCAAGCGCAGAGTTTTGTAGGACAGTAGCAAAATTCCCTCAAGTGGATGACCTAAGGTTTATCAATCCGTGGGAGGCGTAGGATGAAGATGGTCTCTCTCAAACAACCCTGCAACCAAATAACAAAGAGTCTCTTGTGTCCCCAACACACCCAATACAATCGTAAATTGTATAGGTGCACTAGTTCGGCGAAGAGATGGTGATACAAGTGTAATATGGATGGTAGATATTGGTTTTTGTAATCTGAAAATATAAAAACAGCAAGGTAACTAATGATAAAAGTGAGCACAAACGGTATTGCAATGCTTAGAAACAAGGCCTAGGGTTCATACTTTCACTAGTGCAAGTTCTCTCAACAATACTAACATAGTTGAATCATATGTAAATCCCTCACATGCGACAAAGAGTTCACTCCAAAGTCACAAATAGCGGAGAACAAATGAAGAAATTATTGTAGGATACGAAACCACCTCAAAGTTATCTTTTCCGATCAATCTTATGAGCTATCCCTATAAGTGTCATGAACAGCCCGAGAGTTCGTACTAAAATAACACCTTAAGATACACATCAACCAAAACCCTAATGTCACCTAGATACCCCAATGTCACCACGAGTACCCATGGGCTTGATTATATGATATGCATCACACAATTTCAGATTCATCATGTTCAATCCAACACAAAGAACTTCAAAGAGTGCCCAAAGTTTCTACCGGAGAGTCAAGACGAAAACATGTGACAAACCCTATGCATAGATTCCCAAGGTCACGGAACCCGCTAGTTGATCACCAAAACATACATCAAGTGGATCAATAGAATATCCCATTGTCACCACGGATATCCCATCGCAATACATACATCAAGTGTTCTCAAATCCTAAAAGATTCAATCCGATAAGAAAACTTCAAAGGGAAAACTCAATTCATCACAAGAAGATAGAGAGGGGAAAACTCTATATGCTTCATCTATATTAATAAAGCTCGCGGTACATCAAGATCATGTCATCTCAAGAACACGAGAGAGAGAGAGAGAGAGAGATCAAACACATAGCTATTGGTACATACCCTCAGCCCCGAGGTTGAACTACTCCCTCCTCGTCATGGAGACCGTCGGGATGATGAAGATGGCCTCCGGTGATGGTTTCCCCCTCCGGCAGGGTGCCGGAACGGGTTCCCGATTGGTTTTTCGTGGCTCTGGAGGCTTGCGGCGGCGGAACTCCCGATCTAGGTTTCTTTTTGGGGATTTTAGTATTTATAGGAATTTTTGGCGTCGGTCCCACGTCCGGAAGGTTCCCGAGGAAGTCACAAGCCAGGGGGGCGTGCCCTAGTGGGGGGCGCGCCCCCCACCCTTGTGGCTTCCTAGGCCTTCCTCTCCGGTGGCTTTTCGCTCCAGTATTTTTTATATTTTCCAAAAATATTCTCCGTAAATTTTCAGCCCATTCCGAGAACTTTTATTTCTGCACAAAAACAACACCACGGTAGTTCTGCTGAAAACAGCGTCAGTCCGGGTTAGTTCTAATAAAATCATACCAAAATCATATAAAATTATTGTAAACATGGCATGAATACTTCATAAATTATAGATACGTTGGAGACGTATCAGCATCCCCAAGCTTAATTCCTGCTCGTCCTCGAGTAGGTAAATGATATAAGAAATACTTTATGAAGTGTGAACGCTACCTAACACGTTCATCATATTCTTTTCTTCTTTGTATAGCATGGATATTTGGACTTGTAAATGATTCAAAGCAATAGTCTAGTTTTAACATAATGACTTGAATACTCAAGCATGTCAATAAGCAACCATGTCTTTCAAAATATCAACGCTAAAGAAAGTTATCCCTAGCCCATCATGCTCAATCATTGATCCATTCATGAAACACACTCAAATATTAGCTATGCCCAATGCTCAAGTACGATCATAGTGCCCCCTAGTTGGTGCTTATAAGAGAAGATGGAGACTCAAAGCAAAAATAAAAATTGCATAAAGTAAATAGATAAGACCTTCGCAGAGGGAAGTAGGGATTTATAGAGGTGCCAGAGCTCAAGGTTTAAATTGAGTGAAAAAAATATTTTGAGTGGCATGCTTTTACTGTCAACGAAAACGACAAATTAGCTCACAATACTTTCCATGCTAGATACATTATAGGCGGTTCCCAAACAGAATGGTAAAGTTTTTACTCCCCGTCCACCAATCAATCACACTCCACGGCGAGCCGAATCCACGGGTACCGTCCATACAAACAACAATCCTGGGGGAGTTTTGTTTCATTATATTTTGATTTGAATTTTGAGCGTGGAACTGGGCATCCCGAATACCAGCCACTTTCTCGTGAATGATAGTGAATCAACAAATATCGTGAGAATAACACACCTAGCATGGAAAAATATTGGATACTCCCCACCGTTTCATGAGCGGTACGGGCACACAAAAGAGAAAATTTATTTTGAAAATTTAGAGATGGCGCATACAAATTTGCTTGGAACGGCATGGAAATACCGCATATAGGAAGGTATGGTGGACTCATAACGCAAAACTTGGTTTAAGGATTTTGGGTGCACAAGTAGTATTTCTACTTAGTACAAATGTAGGCTAGCAAATAGATTGGGAAGCAACCAAACCAAGAAACAAAAAATCACATAAGTAAGCATTGAGTCATAACTAACACCGAATAATGCACCACAAGTAGGATATAACTCCATTGCATAACTATTGACTTTCGTACATGCATAGGGAATCACAAACCTTAACACCAATATTCCTACTAAGCATAATTACTCACTAACTTGACTCACATATTACTATCATCATGTTTCAAAACTATTACAAAGAATCCAGTTTAATTTGTCCCATGATCTTCATAAAATTTATTATATCCTCCTTGGATATCTATCACTTTGGGACTAGTTTCATATGTTGCCATTGCCTTTTGGCAAGCTCAACCAAATTTAAGTGAAGCACGTGAGCATAAAGATTTCATCCCTCAAAAAGGTATAAGTGAAGCATGAGAGGAAATGACAAGCTACTCTCAAAAGATATAAGTGAAGATAAATGAGTAGTCAAACAATTAAGTAGCTATGTGAGGACTCTCTCTCTCTCTCAATAAATATTTTCAGATCTGAGTATTTTATTAAACAGAAAGCAAAAAAAAAATAGCACTCCAAGAATAGCACGCATTATGTGAACGAATAAAAATTTAGGCTCAACATAGGCTAACCGATAATTGTTGATGAAGAGAGGTGGGATGCGTAGCATCCCCAAGCTTAGATGTTTGATACTTCTTGAAATATTTACTTGGGGTGCCTTGGGCATGCCCAAGCTTGAGCTTTTGTATCTCGTTCAATCCTCTCATATCATGGTTTCACCTATTCTCAAAAACATCATCCACACAAAACTTGAAAAGAACTCGTGAGATAGGTTAGTGCACATAATAATAAATCAACTCTTTATGTACTGCCAAGACAAGTTGCACAATAATTTTCAAACATTTGGTACTGTATACTATCATTTCCACCATTTATATCTACCAATATAGGCTATGGAAACTAGAGGATAAGTAGATAACAAAACTACGACAGCAATCTGTCCAAACAGAACATTCTGTAGCAATTTACGAAAACAATGTACTTCTGTAACTCAAAAAATTATGAAAATTTAGGAAATTCTAAATAATTTATATGACAACCCTGTGTAAAAATTTCAGGAACTTTCCAGGTTCCAGTAAAATATGAAAATTCAAACACTACAGCAAAAGTTTCTGTTTTTTACACAGCACATATCAAAACATGCAATGCAAGCATCCTAATGCAATTCTTGGAACTTTTTTTATTGAAAACAAGATTATAAATAACACCTAACAGAAAACAACAAATAAAATGACGCTCCAAGCAAAACTCATATTATGTGACGAATAAAAATATAGCTCCAAGTAAGATATACTGATAGTGTTGAAGACGAAAGAGGGGATGCCTTCCGGGGCATCCCCAAGCTTAGGCGCTTGAGTATTCCTTGGATATTACCTTGGGCGTGCCTTGGGAATCCCCAAGCTTAGGTTCTTGTCACTCCTTATTCTCCTCATATCGGTGTCTCACCCAAAACTTGAAAACTTCAATCACACAAAACTTAACGGAACTTCGTGAGATGGGTTAGTATAATAAACAAAGATCATTCACCTAGGTACTGTCAAGACAAGATTCGTAATTGTTCCCACATTATACCTACTGTATTCTATCATTCCCATAATTTATATCACTGAATATAAGCTATGGGAACACTAAAACAAGCAAACTATGCATGCAAAACAGAATCTGTCAAAAACAGAACAGTCTGTGAAGATCTGTAGTGTGACCATACTTTCCTGTCTCTAAAAATTCTGAAAAATTAGGAAAATCTAGGCTATTTGTATACCAATGATGTGTAAAAAATTCTGATCAAAAGCACGTTCCAGTAAATTTACAAAATTCCTGGACTGAGAGCAAAAGTTTCTATTTTGGTTCAGCATCAATTCTACTCATCTTGTGAGTCATCCCAAAGGCTTTACTTGGCACTTTATTGAAAGAAAATACACAAAACTTGATTACTACAGTAGCTTAATCATGTGAACACACAAAAACAGAAAGTATAAGTGTTGGGTTGTCTCCCAACAAGCGTTTTTCTTTAATGCCTTTTAGCTAGGAATGATGATTTCAATGATGCTCACATAAAAGTAAAGAATTGAAACATAAAGAGAGCATCATGAATCCCATGACAAGCACATTTTAAGTCTAACCCACTTCCTATGCATCGGGATTTTGTGATCAAACAATTTATGGGAACAAGAATCAACTAGCATGGGAAGGCAAAACAAGCATAACTTCAAAACTTTGAACACATAGAGAGTTAACTTGATATTATTGCAATATGTAGAAGCATAAGATCCTCTCTCATAATAATTTTCAGTAGCATCATGAAGGAATTACACAATATAACCAGAACATAAATCATTCTTTTTATGATCTACAAGTATAGAAATTTTACTACTCTCCACACAAGAAAATTTCTTCTCATGACTAATAGTGGGAGTAAACTCAACAAAATAACTATCATGAGATACTTGATTGACATAACCACTTTGAATATTAAAATCATGATGACAAGTTTCATGATTACTATCACTCTTTATAGCATACGTGTCATCATCATAATCATCATAGATAGTAGGCATGTCATTATCATAACAAATTTGATCATCAAAACTTGGGGGACTAAAAATATCATCTTCATCAAACATAGCATCCCCAAGCTTGTGGCTTTGCATATCATTAGCATCAGGGATATTCAGAGAATTCATACTAGCAATATTGCAATCATGCTCATCACTCAAAGATTTAGTGCCAAACTTTTAATAACGTCTTCTTCTAACACTTGAGCACAATTTTCCTTTCCATCATTTTCACGAAAGACATTAAAAAGATGAAGCATATGAGGCAACCTCAATTCCATATTTTTTTGTAGTTTTCTTTTAGAAAACGAAACTAGTGAAAAACAAGAAACTAAAAGATTTAATTGCAAGATCTAAAGATATACCTTCAAGCACTCACCTCCCCGGCAACGGCGCCAGAAAAGAGCTTGATGTCTACTACGCAACCTTCTTCTTGTAGACTCGGGTTGGGCCTCCAAGCGTAGAGTTTTGTAGGACAGTAGCAAATTTCCCTCAAGTGGATGACCTAAGGTTTATCAATCCGTGGGAGGCGTAGGATGAAGATGGTCTCTCTCAAACAACCCTGCAACCAAATAACAAAGAGTCTCTTGTGTCCCCAACACACCCAATACAATGGTAAATTGTATAGGTGAACTAGTTCGGCGAAGAGATGGTGATACAAGTGTAATATGGATGGTAGATATAGGTTTTTGTAATCTGAAAATATAAAAACAGCAAGGTAACTAATGATAAAAGTGAGCACAAACGGTATTGCAATGCTTAGAAACAAGGCCTAGGGTTCATACTTTTGTTGGAAATATGCCCTAGAGGCAATTAATAAAGTGTTTATTATCATATTTCTCCGTTCATGATAATAGTTTATTATTCATGCTAGAATTGTATTGACCGGAAACTAAATACATGTGTGGATAATAGACAAATACTATGTCCCTAGTATGCCTCTACTAGACTAGCTCGTTGTTCAAAAGATGGTCAAGGTTTCCTGACCATGGACATGAGTTGTCATTTGATAACGGGATCACATCATTAGGAGAATGATGTGATGGGCATGACCCAACCGTTAGCATAGCAAATGATCGTTCAGTTTATTGCTATTGCTTTCACTATGTCAAATACACGTTCCTCTGACCATGAGATCATGCAACTCCCGGATACCGTAGGAATACTTTGGGTGTATCAAACGTCACAACGTTACTGGGTGATTATAAAGGTGCACTACAGGTATCTCCGAAAGTGTTTGTTGAGTTGGCATGGATCGAGATTGGGATTTGTCACTCCGACTATCGGAGAGGTATCTCTGGGCCCTCTCGGTAATACAGCATCACAGAAGCCTTGCAAGCACCGTGACTAAAGAGTTAGTTGCAAGATGATGTATTACGGAACGAGTAAAGAGACTTGCCGGTAACGAGATTGAACTAGGTATTGGATACCGACAATCGAATCTCGGGCAAGTAACATACCGCCAGACAAAGGGAACAACGTATGTTGACATATGAGGTTCACCGATAAAGATCTTCGTGGAATATGTAGGAACCAATATGAGCATCCAGGTTCCGCTATTGGTTATTGACCGGAGAGTCGTCTCGGTCATGTCTACATCATTCCCGAACCCGTAGGGTCCGCACACTTAAGGTTCGATGACGATTTAGTATTATATGAGTTATGTGATTGGTGGCTGAAGTTTGTTCGGAGTCCCAGATGAGATCACGGACATGACGAGGAGTCTCAAAATGGTCGAGAGGTAAAGATTCATATATTGGAAGGCTATATTCGGACGTCGGAAAGGTTCCGAGTGATTTGGATATTTTTCGGAGTACCGGGGAGTTACGGGAATTCACCGGGATAAGTAATGGGCCTTATTGGGCCATACGGGAAAAGGAGAGGCAGGCCACGTGAGGAGGCGCGCGCCCCCCTTGCCCAAACCGAATTGGACTAGGGGAGGGGGCGCAGCCCCCTCTTTCCTTTCCCTCTCCCTTCCCCCTTTCCTACTCCGTATGGGAGGTGGAATCCTACTAGGACTCAGGAGTCCTAGTAGGACTCCCCACACTTGGCGCACCCCTAAGGGGCCGGCCTCCTCCCTCTCATCCTTTATATATGGGGGCAAGGGGGCACCCCAAAGTACAACAATTGTCCCATAGCCGTGTGCGGTGCCCCGATCTCTGTTTTCCACCTCGGTCATATTTTCGGAGAGCTTAGGCGAAGCCCTGCCGGAATCACTTCACCGTCACCGTCGCCACGCCGTCGTGCTGACGAAACTCATCTACTACCTCGACGTCTTGCTGGATCAAGAAGGCGAGGAACGTCACCGAGCTGCACGTGTGTAGAACTCGGAGGTGCCGTACGTTCGGTACTCGATCGGTGGAGCTCGAAGGATTGTTCGACTACATCAACCGCGTTGTGAGACGCTTCCGCTAACGGTCTACGAGGGTACGTAGACACACTCTCCCCTCTCGTAGCGATGCATCTCCATGGATAGATTTTGCGTGAGCGTAGGAAATTTTTGAAATTCATGCTCCATTCCCCTACAACTTTCACTAGTGCAAGTTCTCTCAACAATACTAACATAGTTGAATCTTATGTAAATCCCTCACATGCGACAAAGAGTTCACTCCAAAGTCACAAATAGCGGAGAACAAACAAAGAAATTATTGTAGGGTACGAAACCACCTCAAAGTTATCTTTTCCGATCAATCTTATGACCTATCACTATAAGTGTCACGAACAGCCCTAGAGTTCGTACAAAAATAACATCTTAAGATACACATCAACCAAAACCCTAATGTCACCTAGATACCCCAATGTCACCACGAGTACCCATGGGCTTGATTATACGATATGCATCACACAATTTCAGATTCATCATGTTCAATTCAACACAAAGAACATTAAAGAGTGCCCCAAAGTTTCTACCGGAGAGTCAAGACGAAAACATGTGCCAACCCCTATGCATAAATTCCCAAGGTCACGGAACCCGCAAGTTGATCACCAAAACATACATCAAGTGGATCAATAGAATATCCCATTGTCACCACGGATATCCCATCGCAAGACATAAGTCAAGTGTTCTCAAATCCTTAAAGATTCAATCCGATAAGAAAACTTCAAAGGGAAAACTCAATTCATCACAAGAAGATAGAGAAGGGAAAACTCTATATGATTCATCTATATTAATAAAGCTCGCGGTACATCAAGATCATGTCATCTCAAGAACACGAGAGAGAGAGAGAGATCAAACACATAGCTACTGGTACATACCCTCAGCCCCGAGGGTGAACTACTCCCTCCTCGTCATGGAGACCGCCGGGATGATGAAGATGGCCTCCGGTGATGGTTTCCCTGTCCGGCAGGGTGCCGGAACGGGCTCCCGATTGGTTTTTCGTGGCTCTGGAGGCTTGCGGCGGCGGAACTCCCGATCTAGGTTTCTTTTTGGGGGTTTTAGTATTTATAGGAATTTTTGGCGTCGGTCCCACGTCCGGAGGGTTCCCGAGGAAGTCACAAGCCAGGGGTGCGCCCTAGGGGGGGTGCCCCCCACCCTTGTGGCTTCCTCGACCTTCCTCTCCGGTGGCTTTTCGCTCCAGTATTTTTTATATTTTCCAAAAATATTCTCCGTAAATTTTCAGCCCGTTTCGAGAACTTTTATTTCTGCACAAAAACAACACCACGGTAGTTCTCCTGAAAACAGCGTCAGTCCGGGTTAGTTCTAATAAAATCATACCAAAATCATATAAAATTATTGTAAACATGGCATGAATACTTCATAAATTATAGATACGTTGGAGACGTATCAGAGTTTTACTCGAACTACAAGTCTCTCGGATTCCCCGACCGAAGTTTCACTCGGATTAATATCACTCGTACTACCCGACAGAGATTTCAGTCGGATTTCATATCAGTCGGATTCCCCGACTGAAGCTTTACTCGGACGAAATTATCACTCGGATTTACCCGACTGGATTTTTAGACTGATCTTGTTTTGCTCCCACAGGTTGCATACGACCTCAGATTGAGACGATTTATATACGAAAATCAATCAGCTCGACGAGAAGAAAAACTTTTAGGTTGAACATATTTTGATTCGAGGCCATCTTGAGTGTCAAATCGCTCACGCTATGCATCAGACATCCATCAACATGTGCGTGGGGTCGGACGTCATATTTTGATCCGAGTAGGGCCAAACTGTGTTGGCTCTAACTTTTGCATATTAACTCGGATTGAGATGGTTTATATATCAAAATTGACCATATCGATGAGACGAAGACAATCCATGTAGAGCACTCCTTCATCTGAGGTTGTCTTGGAGGTGGAATCAGCCAAACAGTACTCTGGATACAAAATCATGGCACTTCGAGTACAGTTTCAGCCCTCGAGATGAGATCGGATAGTGATGACCCAAACATCAAAGTTGTTCATTTCATCCACATGGCAATTTTTTATATTGGACACTTTTTCATTCGATGCCATCTTAATCAGGTTTTCTACGGTGCCAAAAACTGGTGTCAAGAACTTGATGACCAGAGGGAAAGCAAGGACTAGCAAGAATTCAACCTTGGGGATGCCAATGGATCCCCACAAATTCAAGAAGGTCTCAAGCTCTAAGCTTGGGGATGCCAAGCATCCCCCTCTTCCGCAAAATTATCAGTATGCCTTCTTTAAACCCATATTTTTATATTTCTTCATAATATGTTCAGAGAATGAGTTGTGATTACATTGATCATCATTGCCATATGCTATGCCAGATCATGTAATACTGGTACACTGCGAGAGCATCATATAGAGTTTATCTCATGTTCAGAGAATGAGTTGTGATGACATTCAGTAGAAGTATGTCAAAAAGTGTATTGATCATCATTGTAATGTGTTTATTCTACTAACAAAACAAAAAGAGCGAGAAATCTAATAAAAGATGCACCAATGAGGTGTCACAAAAAAAAAGTGCCATGGAGGCGCCAAATAAAAAAGAAGAAAAAGAAAAAGGTGTCTGTGTGTGTTAGAGAGAGAGAGAGGGAGCAACACCATTATCCTTTTTAGTATACACAAAAATGCTTCATAGAAGAATTACTTCGTGCATTGTAAAGGATAAAGTTCATGAGCTTCATATTGTTATTTATACTTGTGGGGAACTTACATTATAGAACTTACTTTGTATATTCCAATGATGAGCCTCTTCAAGATTTCTAGCTATTTAAGAGCAAGCAAGTTGGATTCACCCCTACTTAGTCCATAGGAGAGCTTCCACATATTCATAGCTCTAGGTGCATTCTAGTCGTATGGCAATCCGTACTCCTTGCATTAACATCGATTATAGGGCCTTCTCATCCAATACTCTCTTCATTTTTTACTTCTTATGAAACCCCATCATTATTCTACTTTCCCTATAAGTGTTAGGCCTAGACTTGCACTGTTTCTCTGGATTATTAGTTGCGTGGTGGACTAACTTTGACAGAAAATCTTGCTATGGTACATGGGTAGGCCTCGGGTTGGTGTTTCGATGTGATTTCTTGTGCATAAGTTCTTTTGTTTATGACGGTCATTGGTTTAGTTCCCAACATAATATTGACATTATTTTTTAAACCTTTGGCATTGGGAATCTTGTCTTGACACATTGATTGTTGAAGGTACTTGGAAACTTGTCTATATGCTCTGAGGTAGCTAAGAATTGTTCACCATTGACAATTGCCTTGTATTTGTTACACGTTGTTTTAGCTTCATCACAAGAGAATTACATTTAATGATCATGCTATATGTTAGGGTAGCATTCAAACTATAAAAAATATATTTTGGGTTATCATCCGACAAGATCGAGGACGATCATGGATTAAGCTTGAGGATATTGATACATCCTAAACGTATCTATAATTTTTGAAGTTTTGATGCCATTTTCTTATGAAAACATGCAATGTTTTATGTTTATTTGGAATAACCCATTAATAAAGTGCTAGAATGGTCAGATGCATGTTTTCGTGTCTACTTTCAGTATTTTCTGAAACTCCATAAAATATATAATAAAATACGTGAAAGGGTAACTTTACGAGGAGAAGACACCTGCCAAAGGAGAGTCAGAGGGGAGCCACGTGGGCCACATAAGGGCCCCCATACAGGCTGTGTGGGGTGGCCACATGGTCCCCACAGGCCGCCCCCAACTGGATCCTTTCTCCTGGATGCTCACTTATACCCCCTGAGCGACGACCAAATTATTGTGTAATTTTTTCGCCGCCGCAACTTCGCGCTCCGAGGCGGAACTCATCTAGAGGCCTGTTCCGGCAACCCGCTGGAGTGGGAATCCTTCGCCTTCCTCATCAACATCAATATCCACTACTCCCATCATGAAGTGTGAGTAGTCCAGGGTTCATAACGGTAGCTATGTAGCATCCTCTCTCCCATGCTTCAATACAAAGATTACATGAGCCGCCTAACATGATTGTGGTCTATCTGATGTAATTCTTGTGGTGAATCTTTGTGCTATGTGATGAATGATTACTTTATGTCCGTATTATTCATGTTCCTTTGATGAGTTATAGATGTATTTTCTCTCCTATCTATTAGTCTAATCATTGGACAATTTAGATGAAAAGTCCGTAACGGGAGTGGTGTGCATTAGATGGAGTAGATCCCTATTTGTGAAGTACTTTCGGTGACACTAAAAGCGGAAAATCTTAGACAGATTTGCCACACTAAGGATAAAAAGGTTACTTGACTTGTTATCATCTACATTGTGGGTGGTGAGAGGAATTGTTTTCAACTGTATGTCATCATGCCTATCGCAATGCTCTGTTTCATTACTTAATACCGGGGTGTATACAAGGGTTTCAATCACCTTAAGTGGAGTATTAGCTATTGGATGAGACATGTCTCAGTCTAGTAGAATTATGGACGTACTTCCTATATAATATGATCTCAACATATGTTATGATTTGACATGAATATTTCATCACTCATTATGCATACCTATGCTTATTTTTATGTGCCACCACTGGTTTGAGAGATGCTACTAGTGAACCTATGAACACCGGTCCAATTTCCCCCAAAGAAACCTCTCCAATTTACTTTTATATGCACTTTTATTTTCAGCTATTAATTAATCCAAAAATGTATAAATACTTCCAACGACATTATGCGCTCATAGCTTGTTGCAACTAGCAAAGATAGTGTGATTGACAACCTCACTAGAACCATTGGGGGCACATGTGCGTTCTTAAACTGTTTTGCAGTGCTGCTTGACTGAGACTACGGGTGTTACCTCTACGGATTGATACCTTCGTTCTCAGCTGAGTGGAGAGTTACCACTTGCTACAAACCCTTGCAATTGGGGGCCCAACAACTTGCGTGGCTAGCAATAGGGAAGGAAGAGGGGCCTAGAGGGGAATCTTGTACGCTCGAAACGGCTCACGTTCTCCTCGGAGGCGACGGCTGGGCAGAGTGGTGCCGTCGGCTAGCGGGCTGTGCACAGAGTGGGGCTGAGGTCTGGCATAATAGGGTGGTGCTGGATGCGCCGCAGCTGGACGGACTCGCGGAGATGCATGCACGCTTCGCTTCTTTTCGCAGGCAACTTGATGCAGCACAGCGCTGGGGTTGGCAGGCTAGAGACGGTGGTCACCGCATGATTGGCATGGTTTTGGCCATGCCGATCACGTTCCAGCCGCTGTGCTTGACACGTCAACACAATCTTCCACCCATCAGTTCCTCTTCGCAAATGAATGAGATAGGAAAGGTGAGACAGAGCCAAGTACACGGCTACTAATGACACTCTTGGCCATTTCCAATTCAAGCACAAAGTATTTGATAGGTGGCTTCTGGCTTTACACTATTTATGTTGATCTCATCTTTTGGCATCTGAGATCTTTAGGTATTGTGAGTCTTGTAAAAATCTCAGAGAGTTTGGACAATATTTGATAGGTTTAGGGTTTATGCACAATATTTGTACCGAGGAACCTCATATTTTTGTAGATCTTGGCTTTTTATAGGTAGAGGAGGCTCCATGAATTTTCTTGGAATTTGTTAAGCAACATAAATGGTGGTTGCTTTGTACGTGTGGAATAATCGGAATTTCTTTAATAGGAAAAGAATTATTTTCCTATAGGGATATGTGGGAATATTTGAGTGGCATGATGAAATATATGTTTGAGCATGGGGTAGAGGCTTGGATCAAGGATGGTTTCAATCAGAAGCACCTTGAGAAAAAATTTGGAAACCCAAACTAAGATCCAAATGCAAATAAAAGCAGATTAGCAAAATCAGGTTGTTACAACCACGAGAGTGACGCGAGCGACATTCCGTAGGTGCTACTCTAGTGGTAAAATACAACTCAGTCTTTGCTTTGGACGGGTTTGCATGGATAAGCTATGGCAGCACTAAATAAATTAATCCTCGACCTATCAGAATCCGTGTAGCGTTCTAGAGGACCAGGATATGGCCGCCTTCCTCGACAGCATATCATCCTATGTTCCTATAGCACAGCTTGGTAAGTAGCTAGAACCAGCATAGTGAAATTTGCCCTCAATGGTAGGACCAGTTCATGTTTAATATCACATTGATTTGTGAACTGCAAGCAGCCAAGCATGCATACATCAGAAGACACTAACTAGGGGAGATAAGGCAGAGCGTCCCGAGATAAGCAAAACTAATTTGGCGTTACAAAAAGGGACACGGATAACCAAATGATGCACGAAGCAACCCAAAGAGTACTAATCCACACTACATAATTCATGACCCCGGCCATATAATTCTCTTGCATGCTCCCTCTCTTTCGCAAAAATGTGTTTGTGCTTTGTGGTAACTAATGTGTTAGTGGACAATCTAGGCAAACATTGGCACGTCACTGATTGTGATGAGATGCTATAGCCAGGATGTATGGCTAACTTTTGTGTAATAGGAACGAAGATAAGGTTCTCCAGGATCAACACACTTTGGTTAGGCGATTGTGATAACGCTAATCGCTGATGGGTGCAACCACAGCTGCCACTTAATGTGCACTAGGTGGGCAGGCTAATTTGCCTTTTTATTTACGTAAAGCATACTAACTTTTGGCAATCGGAGATATCATATACTACGTATGCATGAAGATGATAAATAAAAAAGGTAGGGACAATTTTTTTTTTCTGGATCGGGATCCTACATATGGTCTGATCGTTTCACTCTTAATTAGTAGTATGGGAATCATAGGATCAGATAAAAACCGTACTTGTGAGAAATGCAGATCCCTCTGCTAAACTCGAAATTAGGTGCTACGACCTACGAAATAAAACCCAGCTATGAAACTATGGCCCCGTTTGGGAGCTTAGTAAACTCTCTCACCTGTAAAAACTTTACACTGGCAATTTACTTGTCCCCCAAAACTACCATTGTAAATGCTTCCACGTTACATTTCCTGTTTGGAACTTCGGATACGGAGTTGCAGGATGTTTGAATTATAAGAACATCAGCGCAGGTCTGGCAGGCAAGCTCTGCTCACACAAAACTGAATATAATTTCACACAATAAGATCATTGGTAAACTTCAATACCAAGACAGATTGAGTTGGTTGAATCCAAAAACATTGGTGGTCCGATCGAATCAGAAATCAGCAAAGATTACATTGAATCAACTACACGAGCTGGATGGAGAACAATCATGGAGCCTAATCTGACGAGATGCCACTGTTTTGGCTCACGGCCGTGAGGCGTCGGTGCAGAGCGGCAAGAGAAGTGGTTGGGGCGGCGAGCAGTCGGTGTGGGGCAGAGCTACCGGCGTCGGGGCGGCCTGAGGCTGCCTGATCTGGTGGCAGGCGACTTCGTCCGTCCTCGACGAGCACGGCGACAGGCGTCAGCGGGGGGCAGGGAAGGCTGGAGAAAAGAAGAACAGGGCGACCGGCTACGGTGGGGAAATATGGAGGGAGGAGAGCAAAACCGGCCTCCCAAACACGCCTTTTACGGGTCAACGAGTTAATTTACAGAGGTGTAAGTTACATCTGTAACGTGAGCAAAACGGGCTCCCAAACGGAGCCTAATTAAGAAGATTGTTTTCTATTATATAAAATACTGGGAAGTTTGTTCATGTGTACTATGCTCATTTGTCCTAGAAAACCATGTCGTTGCATGAATAGTCCTATTTATTCAGTAATTTAAGTCTTGCATTTGACCATTTCTACAACTCTGCTGACATTTACGCTTTTGTCATTACACTGTCAGCTGGGGATGATATAAAAATTGCTCATCATGGGGGGTTCACATAAGTCGCTAATGCTCTGTCAACATAGGAGATCGCGCGCTCTAAATCCTGAACATCTTTTTTTATTGTCTGCTACAAAAGAAAACAGCTAGCTTTTACTTCCGAAACAAAAGGATTGTGCGGATCTACTTAATTCCGAAATAGAAAATAATAACGCTAGAAAGTATTTATTATAAAATAATGTCATAAAGTTATTTATTATAAAAAGGTGGTGTTGGACGTATATATCCTCTTAAAACCACCTAACTTTATGTATACGTGCTGTCAAAAAAAATAGTTTTATGTACGCATGAGTTATACTAGACCGTAGTTTTGGCATATGTGTGTTCCCAACGGACTGAACAGTGGACTGAACAGTGAAGCGAGAATAGTTCAATTGGTTAGGTTCCTTGTGGTGGAACCTGTCCACCCAGGTTCAAGGCCTAGACTTGGCACGGGTGCTCGCATTTTCCTGTATTTATTTCAGGACTTTAGGCATATCCTTTCAATGTGCATGCATGTATGTGAGCGTCTACATGATATCTGTGTGGTGCTCGTGCTTCTCGAGGGATGGTGGGTGGGCCGACGATGTTTCAGAGCGGTTTACGCATAGCTTTGTCCGGTTGGTTCGACCGTGTCGTGCAGTTGACAACCAGGAAGCAAGGGCGGACCTAGAGAGAAAATGGCCCGGTGTCCTAGCATATGATCACTCGTAATTTCATGTAAAGATGGGGTGTCACACACTATACTTTGCTTGAAATTTACAAAGGAAATATTTTTGCACCCGGTGTCCTATGCAACCCGGTAGCTCAACGTGGGCACGCCCCTGCCAGGAAGAATTCTCGTAGTTGTTATTTGATTACAACAAAAGTATTAGTCTCTCAGCCTCGATATCGACAGGCAGATCATACTTACATTCGTCCAAACATGTATGCCTACAGTTTTTATGGTGATAATTTTTTTTGGTAATCTCCTCGAGCAGCCTCCACATGAAGAGGATGCACACACCTTTGCAGATTTGTTACGTTGCTTTTTCACAGCCTTCCTAGAAGACGATCAGATTGGTTACGTTGCTTTTTCGCAATCTCCAATCTGTTTGAACATGCCAATTGGCAATTCTGTACGCTTGCAGTGCTGTTTACATTGAAATCCTATATACCAAAATAGTTGATCCCCACTAATGCTAATTATCTCAACATATAACTATACCAACTGACCATGCCACCATGTATGGGAAAAGACGCACCTTAACATGCACCATGCATGATACTCACATTCAATAAGTATACTATAACTATATAATAATCAAATATAATAAATTATATACATCTTAATTTGAATTCTCATATTATTAATCCAAGACTAATGTTTCATACTACCAAATCTCACTGAAATAATTGCATTCAATTCCCGCAACAACATGCCGAGTATCATCTCTAGTATCTTTAGAGCAAAAGGGCGATAGCCCCAGTTCCATTCTATGAATGAACAAGAGGTTTACATCGTTATACTACGCCAGTTAATGTTCTAAAACTTTGCCAGGCAAAGCCAGAGAAAAACTGCTAACGCAGGAACATCTAGCAAAATCAGGAATAAAACTCATTACAGCTCAGGCATGTAGAAACTATCTATATCAACATCATTGCAGAGCTCCGATCTACGTAGAAGTCATCCAGGATGGCATGGATCTTCGCCGTTTCAGCAACTTCCCAGCAGCGTCTGCTCCCTTGCCTTCATCTCCAACTTTAGAAGAGCATCGTCCAAGCCAGATCTCTCTTTCTCAGGGTAGAGCGGCCTCCATTTTGTTTCCCTCAAGCATGAGACGGAAAGTCCCTAAAGTGTTCTCTTATGTTTTAGGGTAAATTGCTTCATATAGGGGAAGAACATCAGCAGTGGACCTTCATGAGCCCCACAAGCCAGGGTGGCGTGCCCTGGGGGTAGGGCGTGCCCCCTGCCTTGTGGACCCACCAAGGCGCTTCTTCAGTACTTCTTTCTTCTAGTATTTTTTATATATTCCAAAAGAAATCTCCGTAAAATTTCACGTCATTTTGAGCTCCGTAGAATTGCTATCTCTGCTATAGCTTTTTCAGGTCAGAATTCCAGTTGTTGGTAATCTCCCTCTTTCGATGTATCTTGCATTTTAAGAGAGAAACGGCATTAGAATTGCATAATAATGTGAAATATAGCTTCAAAACAAGATAAATAACAGTAGAAAATCATGATGCAAAAGGGCTGTATCAGCTCCCCCAAGCTTAGACTCCGCTTGTCCTCAAGCGAATACCAAACTCAGTAAACATGACCACAGGTTTAAAGAGAGAGGTGTCGGTAAAAAGAAAATACGGATAGTCAAGCATCATTTTCATAAGCATCATTATAACAGCAACTATTATTCATAAAACTTCTCATGATCAAGTAATAATCTATTCACAAGTTAAGGTATAAACAATAAACTCTCTTGAAAACTAACGAACTATGTTTTCAGTCATTTAAGCAATTACAATTCATCATACTTTCCGGAAGAGTCTATGTAAGAGCTTTTGATTTAGCAAACTTCTCATGCTCAACTATCATATAATCTTCTAGTGATTGCTGGTACTGAAAGCATATTTTTAGAGCAAACAGTTTTCATTGGACACAAAGGAAGATGGGGGTTTATTGTTCACCTCCCAACTGATTTACCACAGGAATAATTGTCAACAATAATAACTCATGATCATATATATTCGACTGGATATATATGCCTGGATCTTTCCCCATCACATGATGCTTGCCAAGTGGAGAATATTTGAGGTTGGAATAAAGAGAAGTTGAATCAACATGAAAGTAAAATTGACAAAAAAGGTAAAAGATAAGCCCTTCGCAGAGGAAAGCAGAGGTTGTCATGCGCTTTTTGGATTTGGATGTCTGAGTTTTTCATGAAAAGGAACATCACTTTAATATTGCCCCTTGTGAGAGTGGCCTTTATTGAGAAGTCTGTTGCTTTTATTACTCCACCACCACAAGTTCGTACAAAGCTTATTTCCCTTCCAATAAAAGATCATACATATTTAAAGGCAATTTTTATTGCATGCACCGATGACAGCTTACTTGAAAGATCTTGCTCAATCCAGAGGTAGATATAGTGGACTCTCATGAAAAGAAACTGGGTTAAGGGTATTTAGATGCACAAGTAGTATCTCTACTTAGTACAAATTTTTTGGCTAGCAAAGATTATAAGCAAGCACCACATGTTGAAGGATCCATGACAATATAACTTATATGCAAATATACATGAACATAATTCATTATGATGTCTTCCATGTCCAACATCAACTATTCAATCAAGTTTGGAAATAATTAATGAGGGTTCACAATCATAAAAGATGTCTAAGATAGTATATTTGCATGTGAAATCTCTCTTCCTTGACTATTCTTTCATGAATTTTTAAAATGATCAATGCTATGTTTGTTAACTACCAATAGATTTTATTCCCTACACCCCTATGTGAAGTCATTACTTCCCATGGGATAAGCATATGAAATTTATTTTGCAACGATGATGTGCATAGCAACAAGAAGCAAAAGATACTAATACTAAACTTTATTATAGAAACTCTCACGCATGGTTACATTGATAGCACGAGGATGAAACAAACACTTACAAACTACTTCATACTAATACTTTTTCTAGATCATGAAATAACTAGGGATCGAACTAAGATAGATAATAATGGTAAAAGGTGGTGATGATACGATACCAAGGCACCTCCCCCGAGCTTGTCATCTTTCTTGAAGTTCAGCAGGATCTCTTTTAGACCTTGAAGCTCACGAAGCAAGTGTTGTATCATGGTGGCATTGTTCTTTACTTCAATCATTATATCCTTGTTTTCGGGCCACCATGAATTTTTACCTGCATCACTTCCACTTGGACAGGAAATATCCCAATTGGAGGGTATATGCATACGAGAAGTAATATCAACACCATAATTGTGAACCAAATTGTGAAAAGCGTTTCCATGTAACTTTCCTTAGGGCCTCCTTGGAATACAGCCCTCTAATACCTTATAACCTGTGTGAGTTCTCGCTGTCTCCAAGGCCCTTCATGGATTTCGAGCAGCGGAGATGCCGACCAGAACCTACTGCTTAGATTCCGGTGCTTGAACTCCCATTGAGTCCCCCGATCCTTCCTCCATGGTGACATCTCCCATCAGCTCCCTCTCAAGCTCTATCTTCAGCAAGTTGGAGGAAGAAGAAGACATGATGATCTAGAACCCAAAATCCTGGCAAAAAATATCTCGAAACAAAAACAAGTTGAAAACTTGCGATACAGAGGTCAGAAAATCGCAAAGTATTCGAGAAGAAAACGAAGTCAGGAAAGTGCACATGGCCCCCACGGGCACTCCCTCAGATGTTTTTTATTTTCCTAATTTTTTATTTATTCCAAAATGGGCAGAAAGTATTTTTATGGAATTTTTGGAGTTGGCTTACATACCGTATCACATACCTATTCCTTTTTCATAATTCTGGAGTGTTCCGGAAGGTCTCCTCTATGTACTCTTCCGGTGTAATTCCTTGAATAACATCTAAATCATTGTTAATTGGGTTACCTGCAATATAATGTTTATGTCTTTGCCCATTAACCACCTTCGGTTTGTTTCCTTCGGCGTTATTGATCTTAATAGCTCTAGAACGATAAACTTGTTCGATGACATAGGGTCCTTCCCATTTGTAGAGAAGTTTGCCTACAAAATGTCTGAAATGGGACCTGTACAAAAGAACTTTATCACCAATATTAAATTCTCATTTCTGAATTCTTTTATCATGCCATATTTTAACCTTTTCCGTGAACAACTTGGCATTTTCATAAGCCTCGGTTCTCCACTATCTAGAGAACTTATATCAAATAACCTCTTTCCACCAGCAAGTTTGAAATCATAATTAAGTTCTTTAACCGCCCAATAAGCTTTAAGTTCTAACACAAGAGGTAAATGACATGCTTTTCCATAAACCATTTTACAAGGGGACATACCCATAGGATTTTTATTAACAATCTTGTATGCCCAAAGTGCATCATCGAATTTCTATAACTCAATTCTTTCTAGATCTATTAACAGTCTTTTGCAAGATTAATTTTATCTCTCTATAACTCAATTCTACATGCCCACTAGACTGAGGATGATAAGGTGACGCTACTCTATGGATTACATCATATTTAGCTAAAACTTTCTAGAAAGCACCATGAGTAAAATATGAACCACCATCAGTTATTAAATATCTAGGGATTCCAAACCTCGGGAAGATAACCTCTTTAAGCATTTTAATAGAAGTTCTGTGATCAACACTCTTAGTTGGAATAGCTTCTAGCCACCTAGTGACATAATCAACATCAACTAGTATATGAGTGTACCCATGCAAGGAAGGAAAAGGTCCCATATAATCAAAACCCCAAACATCAAATGGTTCAATAACAAGCGAATAATTCATAGGCATTTCCTGACGTCTACCAACATTTCCAACTCGTTGACATTCATCACAAGAAAGGATAAACGTACATGCATCTTTGAATAGCGTAGGTCAATAAAAACTAGATTGCAGTACCTTGTGTGCATTTCTGACTCCTGCGTTGTGTCCTCCGTATTCACCGGAGTGACACTTCCTCAAGATTTGTTCATGTTCATACTCAGGTACACATCATCTAATCATACCATCTACCCCTTCTTTATACAAGTGTGGATCGTCCCAAAAGTAATATCTCAAGTATAAGAAGAATTTTTTCTTTTGTTGATAGGTAAAGTTAGGTGGCAAATATTTAGCAAGAATGTAATTATTATAATCTGCATACCAAGAGTTATCAAGAGAGGAAGAATTGATAACAACTAATTGTTTGTCAGGAAAACTATCATTGAAAGGCACTAGGTCATCAAGAATATTTTCCATCCTAGACAAATTATTTGCTACAGGATTGTCAGCTCCCTTTCTATCAACAATATGCAAATCAAACTCTTGTAACAAAAGCAGCCATCTAATCAACCTAGGATTAGCATATTTCTTATCCATAAGATATTTAATAGCAGCATGATCAGTATGAATAGTAACTTTAGAATCGACAATATAAGGTCTGAATTTATTACAAGCAAACACAACTGCTAGAAATTCTTTCTCAGTGGTAGCATATTTTTTCGGAGCATTGTCCAAGGTCTTTCTAGCATAATGAATAACATTCAATTTCTTGTCAACCCTTTGACCAAGAACAGCACCTATAGCATAATCACTAGTATTACACATAATTTCGAAGGGCAAATTCCAATCAGGTGGTTGAAAAATGGAAGTAGTGATCAAAGCTTTCTTAAGTGTTTCCAAGGCTTCTACACAATCATCATCAAAAACAAATGAAACATCTTTTTGTAAGAGAATAGTAAGAGGCCTATAAATATTTGAAAAGACCTTAATGAACCTTCTATAGAAACCAGCATGACCAAGAAAACTTCTTATACCTTTGATACCTTTAGGACATTGCATTTTCTCAATAGCATCTACTTTAGCTTTATCCACCTCAATGCCTCTTTCAGAAATTTTATGCCCAAGGACTATACCTTCATTTACCATAAGGTGGCACTTCCCCCAGTTCAAGTATCAGGGATCTCCTAGAATTTCAACAGGCAAATTATGCTTAAGTATAGGCTCTTGCCTAAAGAACATTTCATCTATTTCATTTCTTTCTTTCATATGCATATCATTTTCATGGTCCAACAAATATTGCTCTAAAGGATCAGTAATAAAGGCAAGACCAACAATTACATCTTCATTAGGTTAATCTCTATTTTGATGTTGTTTGGAGAACTTAGAAAATTAAACTCATGAGATTTATCTCCAAACTTAACTTTAACTTTTTCCTTAGCGCAGTCTATTTCAGCATTAACAGTATTCAAGAAGGGTTTATCAAATATAATGGGACAGAAATTATCTTGCTAAGATCCAAGTACTAAAAAATTAGTAGGATATTTGATCTTACCACACATGACTTCAACATCTCTTACAATCCCAAGAGGTGAGATGATATCCCTATTTGCAAGCTTAATAGTAACATCAATCTCTTCTATCTCAACTGGTGCAATATCATGCATAACTTCTTGATAGAGAGTGAAAGGAATTTCACTTATACTAGCACCCATATCACATAAACCATGATAACAATGATCTCCAATCTTAGCAGAAAAAACAAGCATGCCAACAACCTTTTTATTCTTATCTAACTTATCCTGTTCATTTCTAACAGGTTTAGCAATTCTAGCAGCATCTTCACAAAAATATATAACATGCCCATTGATGAGACCAAATTATGTGATATTTTTTATGAGTATTTTGTGCCTACATGTTAAGCTTTTGTGGAGTTTTATCGTGTTTGCGCACCTCTTTTTGTTGATTTCCCTTAGGTAATGCTTTTGGACCAATTATCATAATATGGAGAATATCCCCAAAAATGGTAGTGAAATCATGTATTTTAAGTGATAATCACCTACCATAAAAGGATCAAGCAAGGAGGCCAAAGGAGAAATCGTCGCAGAGCCTCTAGAGCAAAAGACGGTGTTCCATACGACCGCGCCCGCTCGTATGGGCGGTCATATGGCATGCCACCGCCACCGCCAGATCAACTATTTCCACCCCGTGAAATCGAATCGGGAATCAGATGCACAGAGCCACCAGAAACTAGTCCAGAAGGAGGAATCCTATCCTCCGGAGCAACCAGGAGGAAGGAATCGACAAGGAGGAGGTCACCGCCTCCACCACCATCCCCGGGAAGGCTTCATCATCATCACCACTATCATCATCATCATCATCATCATCCACATCCAACTCATTGTAATCTAAGGAATCCTATTGGGGATAACACTTGTGATTCATTCATGTTCTCTATCACCGGTGTTATGATGTTCGTTGCTTCCATCCATCAGTAGTTCCCTTAGTTCTCGGGGATATGGATGAACCCTAGTGTGTAATCGATCATTTGGTATTAGGATTTAATATCCTCTTTGCATATTTATGTTAATGATCTTCTTGATGTTGGGTGAAGTCGACCATCCAATGTATGCCAATTTTTGACGGAAGGTTATTACTGCTGGCGAAGTGTGCGGTTGCAGAGGTGGGTGCGTGACAGGCCCCATCTCTCTTCGTAGCGAATCGTTGCAGCAGGGGATAAAACAAAGACCACTTTGGTTACGTCCACGGGGACCTCTTTCCACTTAATCACCGTTTGATAACTGGAGTGGGGAAGAACGGTGGTGGCGTATGTGATACGGGGCTGCCTAGTGTATAAACGTATCTGTACCCGGCTCTGCCCACAAATAAAAATATGCAAAGTGCATTAGGAATCCGACGTATCATTGTGTTTAGGCACTGCTATACAAGCACACTAGAGGGGATTCCGGACTCCCTGGGAACGCTTTAGTCCTATTGATTTCACATTCTCATTTGCATCTGTTCTTACTTGCTTTCCTTTAAATATCTACTTTTATGATTGTTATAATACTCCCATTTTATTACTACTGCTTTGGGTTACTGACAACTTGCCGACATAGAATTTAAATCATCCAAGAGACAAAAGATTGATTCCTATGCTCCCGGTGGGATCGATACTCTTACATCGAAAAAGCTACAACTAAACCATGTGCACTTGCAGGCCATCACCCATCAATATTATCAATAGAGAGATCTTTAACCATTGCAATTGAAGGTTATATTTTAATTTGTTCAGAGGGTTTAGGTGCTTTAATATAACTCTTACGAACCACAGTTGTAGTCTTAGAATGTTCCTTAATTCTAACAGGGAAAGGAGGCTTTTCAATAGAAGGAGTAGGCACAACAAGATTAGCAGAATAAGCTTGTATCTCAGTATCAATAATAATTGGTTCCTCACAAGTATCCTTAATGGGTTTATAAAATTGAAACCATTTTTCTTTAGGGAGACCAACATGAGTAGCAAAAGATTTACAAAAATTACCTACTATCTCAGAGTCAAGTCCATACTTTGCACTAAGCTCATGAAAAGCATTTGTTTCTACAAAAGACTTAACAAAATCATATTCAAGATTTATACCTGACTCCTTACCTTTGTCGACCTCCTTATCTTACGTATTTGATAGCAAGATAGGCCGTTTTCAGCAAGGTATTCTCTGCAAGTGCTGTAAGATAGTTTTGACAGGTAATTTGATAGCAAGATAATTAGTAAGAAGTAACAAGTACCAAAATTAGAAAGGTGCAGCAAGTGGACCAATCCTTAATGTTGTATGTACAAGCCGGTGGAACTTCTTATAGTGATTAAAGCGCTCTTGAGGACACATGGGAGTATGGCCAAGTTACTTTCGCCACGATTCATTCACTTATGTTCATTGCCTTAATAATTTTTTATGTGGGTGGACCGGAGCTAAGGTGCTGTTCTTACTTGAAAAAACACACACTTATGATTAGACCCTCCATGCAAGCGTTCGCAAATACAAGAGAAGTAATTACAATAAATCTAACCATAGCATTAAACATGTGGATCCAAAACAATCCCTCACGGAACAATTCATAAACTGGGGTTTAGACTTCAGTTTCTCCCGCAACCCATCATCTACAAACTAATTCCACTATGCCTTTCCCTAGGGCCAAACATGGTGAAGTGTCATGTAGTCGACGTTCAGATAACACCACTAGAGGAAGATCAACAAACATATCATCAAAACATTGAACGGTGATCAACTTCGCATGATTACTATTAATGAGACTTCTCACATGTCCTCAAGAACAAATAGAACTACTCACAACTCAAAATATTGCATATGTTTAGTAGGTATAAAGATGCAATCAATGATCTGAATAAAAAGATCTTCCAGCAAGTAAACCAACTAGAATCAACTATAAGATGTAATCAACACTACTAGGGCCCCCAGGTACCAATCTGAGGTTTGATACAAAGATTGAGCACAAGAGATGAACTAGGGTTTAGAGATGAGATGGTGCTGGTGAAGATGTTCATGAAGATGAAGCCTCTCACGATGAGAGGAACGTTGGTGATGATGATGGCTTCGATTTCCCCCTCCTGGAGGGAAATTTCCCCGGCGGAATCGCTCCGCCGAAGAACAAAAATGCTCCTGACCTGGTTCCGCTTCGAGAATGCGACGGAAAGTCCCGAAAGTGTTCTCTTATTTTTTTTCCAGGGTAAATGGCTTCATATAGGGGAAGAACGTCAACAGTGGACTTTCGTGGGCCCCACAAGCCAGGGTGGCGTGCCATGGGGGGTAGGGCGCACCCCTGCCGTGTGGGCCCATGAAGGCTCTTCTTCGGTACTTCTTTCTTCCAGTATTTTTTATATATTCCAAAATAAATCTCCGGAAAATTTCACGTCATTTTGAGCTCCGGAGAATTGCTATCTCTGTTGTAGCCTTTTCAAGTCAGAATTACAGTTGCTAGTAATCTGCCTCTTTCGTTGTATCTTGCATTTTAGGAGAGAAAAGGCATTAGAATTGCATCATAAAGTGAAATATAGCTTCAAAACAAGATAAATAACAGTAGGAAATCATGATGCAAAAGGGACGTATCATGTACCCTTAGGTGCAGAGGCCGGGAGATGCTCAATAAAATCCTTGATGAGTTTTTATGTAGTAATGGTAGTAGCAATGTTTAGTTCGTATAACGGCAATGATTAGTTGGATTGTACCCATTCGAATGTACTAGCTGATGCCATATCACACTAAACATGGTTGTTAAAAGGTGACATGCAAAATCAATTTGTTTTCCACTGTTCAGGCAACAAACCAATACAATCCTGGTGCATCTCGATGTTTGCCTACACAAGCAACATAGAAGTTTCATGTGTTTGACATTTTGGAAGAACTTTGGAACCATCCGAACCACTAATTAATCCCTTCAATTAACCTATTACGACATGAAGCAATGGATGGTCAAGCCGTAGCAGTTTTTGTTGGAGAACGTTGCATGGGAAACAAAAATTTTCCTATGCACACACAAGATCTATCCATGGTGATGAGCATCTACGAGAGGGAGAGTGAATCTACATACCCTTGTAGATCGCTAAGCGGAAGCGTTTAAGGATCGCGGTTGATGTAGTCGAACGTCTCCGCGATCCAAATCGCAAGTCGTCCCTCGATCCGATCACGAACTAGTGCCGAACGGACGGCACCTCCGCGTTCAACACACGTACGGCTTGATGACGCCTTCACCTCCTCGATCCAGCGAGCGATGATGAAGTAGCGGATGAGTTCCGGTAGCACGACGACGTGGTGATGGTGGTGAGGAACAATCTCTGCAGGGCTTCGCCAAGCACTACGGAGATTATGACGGGAGGAACTAGAGGGTTAGGGTTGCCGGCACACGGCTTGGGAAATCTTAATGTGTCCCGTGTGTTAGCCCTGCCCCTCTATTTATATGTTGAGCCCTGGGGTCTAAACTTGGAGAGAAAACCTCCACAAGGTCGGTTTTGCCCGCACAAGGTCGGTTTGGCCCGTACGGAAAGAGTCCAACTCGGATTCCAGCAGTATCGCGTACAAGCGGTAGTACCGCTCACGAGCGGTAGTACCGCTTGAGCGGTAGTACCGCTTCACACAAGCGGTAGTACCGCTTACGCGGTAGTACTGCCTTACCAGCGGTAGTACCGCTTAAGGCAGCAGCAAAACTTCCTTTTGCACTTTCCAATACCTCATGGGCTTTATCCCTTTGGCTCATATAAAGTGTTGCTGCACCCGAACACTTCGGTAAACATCCGGAACCCCTTCCGGTGAATTCCGGAACCCTTCCGGAGATCAAAACACTATCATCACATATATCAATCTTTACCTCCGGACTCTTCCGGAGATCCTCGTCATGTCCGGGATCTTATCCGGGACTCCGAACAACCTTCGG
The DNA here is from genome assembly GCA_039707655.1 of Elymus sibiricus. Classification (NCBI taxonomy): domain Eukaryota; kingdom Viridiplantae; phylum Streptophyta; class Magnoliopsida; order Poales; family Poaceae; genus Elymus; species Elymus sibiricus. The sequence goes on along the minus strand of CM077669.1, from coordinate 35,700,688 downwards.
TCACCAACAAAATAACTCAACTATACTAATCGTCACCAAACGTTAAGTGTGTAGACCCTGCGGGTTCGAGAACTATGTAGACATGACCGAGACACCTCTACGATCAATAACCAATAGCGGGACCTGGATGCCCATATTGTCTCCTACATATTCTACGAAGATCTTTATCGGTCGAACCTCTATGTCAAGGATTCAGTTAATCCCGTATGCTGTTCCCTTTGTTCTTCGGTATGTTACTTGCCCGAGATTCGATCGTCGGTATCTCTATACCTAGTTCAATCTCGTTACCGGCAAGTCTCTTTACTCGTTCCTTAATACAAGATCTCGTGGCTAACACTTTAGTCACATTGCTTGCAAGGCTCATTGTGATGTTGTATTACCGAGTGGGCCCTGAGATACCTCTCCGTCACACGGAGTTACAAATCCCAGTCTTGATCCATGCCAACCCAACAGACACCCTCGGAGATACCTGTAGAGCATCTTTATAGTCACCCAGTTACGTTGCGACGTTTGATACACACAAGGTACTCCTCTGATGTCAGGGAGTTGCATGATCTCATGGTCATAGGAACAGATACTTGACATGCAGAAAACAATAGCAATAAACTGACACGATCATATGCTATGTTTATAGTTTGGGTCTTGTCCATCACATCATTCTCCTAATGATGTGATCCCATTATCAAATGACATTTTATGTCCATGGCTAGGAAACCTTCACCATCTTTTGATCAACGAGCTAGTCAACTAGAGGCTTACTAGGGACACATTGTTGTCTATGTACCCACACATGTATTTGAGTTTCCAATCAATACAATTAGAGCATGGATAATAAACGATTATCATGAACAAGGAAATATAATAATAACTAATTTATTATTGCCTCTAGGGCATATTTCCAATAGTTTTCTCCTATCCGGAAACTAGGTAGCTAATTAAAAATGAAACGAATGGCCCCTTTCAGGTAAGTAACTTAGTGTCTAATAATTAAAATGTGACATCAAACTGCCTCACACGGGTCACTGTTTTGCATGACCACATGAGTGTTAAGATCAGTGGTCATATGCCTGGAATTCCACCATCTTCTCTCCAATGAAGATGTATCAAACCCTAAAGATTGAACCTGAAGCTCCCTCAATTTCTGTGGATCTAGAAAAGTGCACGTCAATTAATCTTAAAATCATTTGTTAGCTAATTATTCATGATAGAGTTAATTCTCAGAATCTACTACAGAGAAAAACCTTTCATATGCCCAGTTACAACTGTGTTCTCTGTCAAGAAGAGGCAGATGAGACTCAGATGCATCTCTTCTGGTACTGCACTATTGCACAACAATGTTGACAAGTCATTGCTCCAAGAAAGCACATCGGTATCTCCATTCTTCATGAAATCATCTTCGCCAAGCAAGCAATCCAAAAACCATATGCTATAGACATCATAATTATTGCTTGCTTGAACATCTACATGGCAATGAATGGAATGATTTTTAGGAATAAATGGCCATCACTTCAAAGGTGGAGACAGGGCACCAACGGAGATATTTTTTCTTTTTGGGTGAACCAACGAAGATCTTGCCATGGTTATACACAGAGCAAAGTGCAAACATTCTCAATTATTTCAAGGCTGCTTACAACTTCATTTGTAAAAAAAAATCTTGCACAAATTTTCTTATGTAACTATTTTACCTAATAAAATTACACAGTAGGATCCTTTCCTGCTGGTTTTAGTTTAATTTTTTTTGTACAACGCGTTGATATATATTGCCAGATCAAAAGTTTCAGCTAAACCTATCAGATTTTATGGTCTAATAGCTTATTTAATTAATAAAATCTTGGAAAATCTCAAAGGCCCATTAATTTATATTTTCCGGAAAGCGGTAGGGAAGGACCCTATGGTATATTTTAATTTAGTGAAATAATGTACAAGAAATATTTACATGAGGTTAATGACCCCAGGAAAAAATTGCCTAATGGAGTCAAGCCAAGAGAAAATGTTATATAAGGTCATCGGCAAATTTGACTTACACTCATTTGCAAAGAGTTTAGTCCCACATTGCTATTGGAGGAGGAGAGAAGCCAACATATAAGGTGAGCTATTCTACCTCTCCTTATAGCATAAAAATAGTCTTTGGGGAGCATTATTCGCATGATCAAGTACTTCATATACCACCGCTTTGTTGATCATCTTACTACGTCTACGATCTCATTGTCAATCGACCACTTCTATGACCGAACCACATTGGCTTGGACCTCTCCGCCACAATAATCACCAATGATAAGGACGCGGGTTAGCGATAGTGTGCTGATCATCTCGTTTTTGGTATTTGTGTTTGCTTCACATACCAATATGATAGATATGTTCCTCGGTGCAAACTTTGTTGCCTAGTCTCTCGTATGCGATCAATTTTGCTAGCACTCTTGTCATATTGATTTTGAGGATTAAACTTAGTCAAAATTGCTCATTATTCTAACAAAACCCGGTCTTAAGACATGGTAGTTTAATTTGCATTGCAAGAATAATAAATATATATAGATTTTTGAATGTGCATTCATGAGATGCCGATGACTTAAATCAATGAAATTATTCCCTAGCTTACCTAATAAAAATATGTATTTTGAATGATGTACTGTCGTCATTGGACATAATTAAACCATTAAGTTTAAAACGTTTCATATAAATCCTCAATTTCTAAAACCACCTATGTCCCAAACCATAAACTTCTAAGGGCTCCTTTGCTTCAAAGGAATTTCATAGGAGTTTTGGAGGATTTGGATGCTTAGGAATTTTCTACATATGTCATTTGATTCACAGGATTTGAATCCTTAGGAATTTTTTCTAAGGATTCGTTTGCACTATATCTCGGGGGAAAATTTACATTCATTCAAATCTCTTGCTACAATTCCTTTGTTTTTCCTATGGTGTCAAACATTCATTGATCCAAATTCATATTTTTACCTATAATCCAAACAGGATTAAGGAGGACATGCCCCTCCAATCATGTGTTTTTCTGTTACCGCATTTTGCAAAACCTGTGAATCAAAGAGGCATCTAGTTTAGAATAGTCAAAACTCTAAGATGTTCTTGCAACCGTGGACGCTAACGTGGTAATCATTTGGCAAATAAGTCTTACATAAGGGTGTTGTTGGTCTCAGGCCCACACATGAATGAGATGTTGATTGCTACACTCAAATGATGTAGCTATTATTGTATGTATGATAAAATTCCTTTATTTTCAGGAGTACTACCGCTCTATTAAGCAAGGGAGCAAATGTGCATAATTACGAGAATTTTCCAAAAAGGCCCGTGAGATGAAGGTTTTGAGTCGTGCTAAATGCTAAACAAAATTGTCCGACTTCATCCTTGATGAGCACTGATATATTGATTTAGTATTGTAGATGTTCTTATTTTTTTCCATAACTCTGGTTAAACTTAAAAGGGTTTAACTGAAGACAAAATAAATATGCCTTATAAACAGAAAAAGGAGGCAGTACCTCTCTTCCTCCATTTTGCTGGTTCATGGCCAATTTAAAACCATAGCGAATTTCGAAAAAAAAATTAGGGAATTATGTCCAACATGTTTAAAACTAGTTTGAGACAAAAAGCGTCCAAAATAGTTCGAACCCATGATATAATTTCAATGTTAAGTGAAACATTATAAAAACCCCACTTTCAAGCTAAACTGGTTTCGGCCTAGCTTGAACACACAATGGATTTTATTTGGATATTTTTTGAAATGTGACAGCAACGTGCATGAAGCCTCACGAAACACGTATAAAGTAGCAAATAAATAAAAGGCGTGAACTGCCTACGTGTTGCAAGTTGGCAACACCTCATAGGTAGAGAACTCAGACATATGAGCATCTCCAACAATATGTTTGTAAGTTCGTACATAAGAATGTCCATGTCATCAACCAACAATGTATCATATAAGTAGTCCAATAGATCTATCTTAGGTTGTCCAATAGTAGTTGAGAGAATATGGAAGCTTGCTCTCTCTTTTCACCATGAATCTTATGCATGGGTTGTTGGTTCAAATTCATACAATCTTACTCTCTCTGCTCATTTCTTCTTTACGATATCATAAAAAATGCTACTACTACGAACTCCATTACGTAGAAACGATTAGATATGCCTCGATGATCCGTTAGAAGATGCACTATGCAGAGAGAGCCTTGGCTCAGTGGTTAGACATGTGGTTGTGCAGCCTGACCACCCAGCTTCAATTCCCAAAATTGACGCATGATGCATAGAGGTTTCCCCCCATTTTATTTCCTTGAGGATCAAGCTTGGTGCGTGGTGGGACCACCCATCAAGTTAAAAATCTTGGTACTCATACTAAAAAAAATCCTTGATTACCAGCCTTGATGCGTGTTGGAACTACACATCAAGATGAAAATCCTGGTACTCATACTGAAATGGCTATGTGCATCCCTAGTTGGTGCAGAGGCCGGGAGAAGTGAAATTCTCTCCCAAATTTTGAAGGAGCCGACCACCTGTCCCCCCGTCACCAAGACCTCCTCCCTCCTCTCCTCTCGCCGCGCCGCCACCGGAGGGCCACCAGCAAAGACCGGGTGGGCAACAAGGAAGGTTCCAGTGGGGCGTTTCTCGCGGACACGGCTCGCGGGGAGGCTCGCCTAGTGATGCGGGGGCAAGGGTGGAGTGCGCCACTCGGCAGAGTGGCGCGAGCGGGCGTCGGGCACGAAGGTGCGGCGGCGTGGTGTTACGCGTGGATGCTAGGTAGGCGTGGCAGGGTGCGTTCGTGGTGGCGGCGGTTGCTGGATGAGGGCGTGGCCCAGATCTGGCGGTGCTGCGACGGCAGGTAGCGCGGTGGCCACCTCTCGCCAGCATGGTTCTCGAGGACATTGAGGTAGCGTGGATCGGGCCTGATCAGGTGTTTGGTGGCATTGCTCCGGAGGTGCGATCTACGGACGGTGGCTTGAAGCAGAGGGCATGGATTGCAGCAGCGATGGTTGATCTTCTGGCCAGGTCGGCGGTCTCTGGTGGTGAGACGTCTGTGGCCACAATCCCATCTACAGGTAGGCGTGCAGCAGCGTCGGCCTACTGTGTCCTAATATGGCGGTCTGTTTGGGCACGCAGGTGATGGCGTGGTCCTGCGTTGCTAAGTGATTGCTGCGATGGGACGGGGGATCTTGAATCTTCAGATCCGGCAGCAACGACGTGTATGTTTTGCCGACTGATTCTGCCGCCATGGACGAGAACAGTGGAGCATGAGGATGGTGCGGGTTTGGCATAGCGTCCCGAATTGGCATTTTAGCGGTGCCGGTTGTTGGAAATATGCCCTAGAGGCAATAATAAATTGGTTATTATTATATTTCCTTGTTCATGATAATCGTTTATTATCCATGCTATAATTGTATTGATTGGAAACTCAAATACATGTGTGGGTACATAAACAACACTGTGTCCCTAGTAAGCCTCTAGTTAACTAGCTCTTTGATCAAAAGATGGTGAAGGTTTCCTAGCCATGGACATGAGATGTCATTTGATAACGGGATCACATCATTAGGAGAATGATGTGATGGACAAGACCCAAACTACGAACGTAGCATATGATCGTGTCAGTTTATTGCTATTGTTTTCTGCATGTCAAGTATCTGTTCCTATGACCATGAGATCATGCAACTCCCTGACATCGGAGGAGTACCTTGTGTGTATCAAACGTCGCAACGTAACTGGGTGACTATAAAGGTGCTCTACAGGTATCTCCGAGGGTGTCTGTTGGGTTGGCATGGATCAAGACTGGGATTTGTTACTCCGTGTGACGGAGAGGTATCTCAGGGCCCACTCGGTAATACAACATCACAATGAGCCTTGCAAGCAATGTGACTAAAAGTGTTAGCCACGAGATCTTGTATTACGGAACGAGTAAAGAGACTTGCTGGCAACGAGATTGAACTAGGTATAGAGATATCGACGATCGAATCTCGGGCAAGTAACATACCGAAGAACAAAGGGAACAGTATACGGGATTAACTGAATCCTTGACATAGAGGTTCGACCGATAAAGATCTTCGTAGAATATGTAGGAGCCAATATGGGCATCCAGGTCCCGCTATTGGTTATTGACCGTAGAGGTGTCTCGGTCATGTCTACATAGTTCTCGAACCCGCAGAGTCTACACACTTAATGTTTGGTGACGATTAGTATAGTTGAGTTATTTTGTTGGTGACCGAAGGTTGTTCGGAATCCCGGATAAGATCCCGGACCTGACGAGGATCTCCGGAATAGTCCGGAGGTAAAGATTGATATATGTGATAATAGTGTTTTGGTTTCCGGAAGGGTTCCGGAATTCACCGGAAGAGGTTCCGGATGTTTACCGAAGTGTTCGGGTGCAGCAACACTTTATATAGACCAAAGGGGTAATGCCCACGTGGTATTGGAAAGTGCAAAAGGAAGTTTTGCTGCTGCCTTAAGCGGTACTACCGTTGTAAGGCAGTACTACCGCGCAAGCGGTACTACCGCTTGTGTGATAGCGGTACTACCGCGTGTGCGCGGTACTGCAGGGATCCGAGTTGGACTCTTTCCCTGCGGGCCAAACCGACCTTGCGCGGGCAAAACCGACCTGGAGGAGGCTTTTACTCCAAGTTTAGACCCCAAGGCTCAACATATAAATAGAGGGGCAGGGCTAGCACACGGGAGAGATCAAGATTTCCCAAGCCGTGTGTCGGCAACCCTAACCCTCTAGTTCTCCCGTCATAATCTCCGTAGTGCTTGGCGAAGCCCTGCAGAGATTGTTCCTCACCACCATCACCACGCCGTCGTGCTGCCGGAACTCATCTACTACTTCACCATCGCTCGCTGGATCGAGGAGGTGAAGACGTCATCAAGCCGTACGTGTGTTGAACGCGGAGGTGCCGTCCGTTCGGCACTAGTTCGTGATCGGATCGAGGGACGACTTGCGATTTGGATCGCGGAGACGTTCGACTACATCAACTGCGTTTCTTAACGCTTCCGCTTAGCGATCTACAAGGGTATGTAGATTCACTCTCCCTCTCGTAGATGCTCATCATCATGGATAGATCTTGTGTGTGCGTAGGAAAATTTTTGTTTCCCATGCAACGTTCCCCAACAGTGGCATCTGAGCTAGGTGTATGCGTAGATGAGATCTCGAGTAGAACACAAAAAAGTTGTGGGCGTGGGTGTAGACATATTGCTTGCCGTTACTAGTTGATACTTGATTCGGCGGTATTGTGAGATGAAGCGGCCCGGACCGACATTACGCGTACGCTTACGTGAGACAGGTTCCTTCAACTGACATGTAACTTCGTTGCATAAAGATGGCTAGCGGGTGTCTGTGTCTCTCACTTTAGTTGAATCGATTTCAATGAAGAGGGTTCTTTTAGAAGATCAAAAAGCAATCACTACACCACGTTGTGGTTTTGCGTAGGTAAGAATGGTTCTTGCAAACCCGTAGCAGCCACGTAAAACTTGCAACAACAATTAGAGGACGTCTAACTTGTTTTTGCAGGGTATGTTGTGATGTGATATGGCCAATTACATGATGAGATATATGTGATGTATGAGATGATCATGTGTTGTATAGAATATCACGACTTGCATGTCGATGAGTACGGCAACTGGCAGGAGCCATAGAGTTGTCTTTAATTATTTTCGCCGTTTTGCTTTACTTTAGCGCTATGAGTTAGCAATAGTCGTGGAAGCAACAGTCGGAGCGACAACCTCATGGCGACACGTTGATGGAGATCAAGATGATGGAGATCATGGTGTCATGCTAGTGACGATGGAGATCATGCCGGTGCTTTGGAGATGGAGATCAAAAGCACGAGTTCATGGCCATATCATGTCACTTATGATTTGCATGTGATGTTAATCCTTTTATGCATCTTATTTTTCTTAGGACGACGGTAGCATTATAAGGTGATCCCTCACTTAAATTTCAAGATAAATTGTGTTCTCCCCGAGTGTGCACCGTTGCGAAAGTTCGTCGTTTCGAGACACGCCGTGATGATCGGGTGTGATAGACTCTACGTTCACATACAACGGGTGTAAGCCATGTTGCACGTGCGGAACACTCGGGTTAAACTTGACGAGCCTAGCATGTACAAACATTGCCTCGGAACACAAGAGACCGAAATGTCGAACATGAGTCATATAGTAGATATGATCAACATGAAGATGTTCACCATTGAAACCACCTCAACTCACGTGATGATCGGACTTGAGTTGGTGGATTTGGATCATGTTCCACTCGAATGACCGGAGGGATGTCAATTTGAGTGGGAGTTTTTAAGTAAATATGATTAACTAAACTCATTATCTTGAACAATAGTCTAAGTTGTCTTTGCAATATTTATGTTGTAGATCATGGCTCGCGCAGTAGCACCCCTGAATTTTAATGCGTTCCTAGAGAAAGCTAAATTGAAAGATGATGGAAGTAACTTTGTGGACTGGGCCCGTAATCTAAGGATTATCCTTACGGCTTCCCAGAAGGCTTATGTCCTTGATGCACCGCTTGGTGATCCACCCGCTCCAGTTGAGTCTCTAGACGTTGTGAACGCCTGGCAGGCTCGTTCTGAAGATTACTCGGTAGTTCAATGTGCAATATTGTATGGCTTAGAACCGGGACTTCAAAGACGTTTTGAATGTCATGGAGCATATGAGATGTTCCAGGAGTTGAAGTTTATCTTTCAGAAGAATGCCCGGATCGAGAGATATGAGATCTCCGATAAGTTCTATGCTTGCAAGATGGAGGAGAACGGGTCTATCAGTGATCATGTACTCAGAATGTCTGGGTACTCCACCCGTCTGGCTGAATTGGGGATGCCCCTTCCGCCAGAGGCTATCACTGACAGAGTTCTTCAATCATTGCCACCTAGCTACAAGAGCTTCATGTTGAACTATAACATGCACGGGATGAACAAGTCAGTCGCCGAGCTGTTTGCGATGCTGAAAGCCGCTGAGTCTGAAATTCAGAAGGAGCATCAAGTGTTGATGGTCAATAAAACCACTAGTTTCAAGAAAAACGGCAAGGGTAAGAAGGGTAACTCCAAGAAGAGTGGCAAAGCAGTTGCTCCTCTCGTGAAGAAACCCAAGGCTGGACCCAAACCAGAAACTGTGTGCTTTCATTGCAAGGGAACTGGACACTGGAAGCGGAACTGCCCCAAGTATTTGGCTGACAAGAAGGCGGCCAACAACAAACAAGGTATATATGATATACATGTTATTGATGTGTACCTTTCCAACTCTCGTTGTAGTGCCTGGGTATTTGATACCGGTGCGGTTGCTCATATTTGCAACTCAAAACAGGAACTGCGGAATAGATGGAGGCTGACAAAGGACGAAGTGACGATGCGCGTGGGAAATGGTTCCAAGGTTGATGTGATCGCCGTCGGCACGCTCGCTCTTCGATTACCATCGGGATTAGTGATGAACCTGAATAATTGTTATTTAGTGCCTGCGTTAAGCATGAACATTATATCTGGATCTTGTTTATTGCGAGACGGTTACTCATTTAAATCATAGAATAATGGTTGTTCTATTTATATGAGTAATATCTTTTATGGTCATGCACCCGATGTGAGGGGTTTATTCTTATTGAATCTCGATAGTAATGATACACATGTTCATAACATTGATGTCAAAAGATGTAGAATTGATAATGATAATACCACTTTCTTGTGGCACTGCCGTTTAGATCATATTGGCGTAAAACGCATGAGGAAGCTCCATGCTGATGGACTTTTGGAGTCACTTGATTTTGAATCACTTGACACATGTGAGCCATGCCTAATGGGCAAGATGACTAAAACGCCGTTCTCTGGAACAATGGAACGGGCAAGTGACTTGTTGGAAATCATACATACTGATGTGTGCGGTCCGATGAGTATCGAGGCGCGCGGTGGTTATCGTTACTTTCTCACCTTCACTGATGACTTAAGTAGATATGGGTATATTTACTTAATGAAACACAAGTCTGAAACATTTGAAAAGTTCAAACAATTTCAGAGTGAAGTTGAGAATCATCGTAACAAGAAGATTAAATTCCTACGATCTGATCGAGGAGGAGAATATCTGAGTTATGAGTTTCGCAGTCACTTAAGACAATGTGGAATTGTTTCACAACTGACACCGCCTGGAACACCACAGCGTAATGGTGTGTCCGAACGTCGTAATCGAACCTTATTGGATATGGTGCGATCTATGATGTCTCTTGACGATTTGCCACTATCGTTTTGGGGTTATGCATTAGAGACAGCTGCATTCACTTTAAATAGGGCACCATCGAAATCCGTTGAGACGACGCCATATGAACTTTGGTTTGCCAAGAAGCCGAAGCTGTCGTTTCTTAAAGTTTAGGGATGTGATGCTTATGTCAAAAAGCTTCAGCCTGAAAAGCTGGAACCCAAAGCGGAGAAATGCGTCTTCATAGGATACCCAAAAGAGACAGTTGGGTATACCTTCTACCTCAGATCCGAAGGCAAAGTGTTTGTCGCTAAAAACGGAACATTTCTTGAGAAAGAGTTTCTCTCGAAAGAATTGAATGGGAGGAAGATAGAACTTGATGAGGTTGTTGAACCTTTACTTCAGCCTGAAAGTAGCGCAGCGCAGAAAGATGTTTCTGTAGAGCCTACAACAGCTGAAGAGGAAGTTAATGATGATGATCATGAAGCTTTGGATCAAGTTGCTATCGAACCTCGTAGGTCGACAAGGACGCCTACTGCTCCTGAGTGGTACGGCAACCCTGTCTTAGAGGTCGTGTTGTTAGACAACGATGAACCTACAAGCTATGGAGAAGCGATGATGGGCCCGGATTCCAAGAAGTGGTTAGAGGCCATGAAATCCGAGATGGGATCCATGTATGAAAACAAAGTGCGGACTTTGAAAGTATTACCTGAAGGGCGTAAGGCCATTCAGAACAAATGGATCTTTAAGAGGAAGACGGACGCGGACGGTAATGTCACCGTCTATAAAGCTCGACTTGTGGCAAAGGGTTTTTCACAAGTTCAAGGAGTTGACTACGATGAGACCTTCTCACCCGTAGCGATGCTTAAGTCCGTCAGAATCATGAAATTTGGCAGATGGATGTCAAAACAGCGTTCCTTAACGGTTTCCTTAAGGAAGAGTTGTATATGATGCAACCAGAAGGTTTTGTCGATCCAGAGAATGCTGATAAAGTTTGCAAACTCCAGCGATCCATTTATGGACTGGTGCAAGCATCTCGGAGTTGGAATCTTCGCTTTGATGAGGTGATCAAAGCGTTCGAGTTTATACAAGTTTACGGAGAAGCTTGTATTTACAAGAAAGTGAGTGGGAGCTCTATAGCGTTTTCTAATATTATATGTGGATGACATATTACTGATTGGAAACAATATAGAAATGTTGGAAAGCGTGAAGGAATATTGAACAAGAGTTTTTCAATGAAGGACCTACGAGAAGTTGCTTTCATATTAGGCATCAAGATCTATAGAGATAGATCAAGACGCTTAATAGGACTTTCACAAAGCACATACCTTGATAAGATTTTGAAGAAGTTTAAAATGGATCAGTCCAAGAAGGGGTTCTTGCCTGTTTTGCAAGGTGTGAAGTTGAGTAAGACTCAATGCCAAGTGACTGCAGAAGATAGAGAAAAGATGAGTGTCATCCCCTATGCTTCAGCCATAGGCTCTATCATGTATGCAATGCTGTGCAAAAGACCCGATGTCAGCCTTGCCATAAGTATGGTCGGAAGGTTTCAAAGTGATCCAGGGATGGAACACTGGACGGCGGTTAAGAATATCCTGAAGTACCTGAAAAGGACTAAGGACATGTTTCTCGTTTATGGAGGTGATCAAGAGCTCGTCGTAAAGGGTTACGTCGATGCAAGCTTTGACACTGATCCGGATGACTCTAAGTCGCAAACCGGATACGTGTTTATTCTTAATGGGGGTGCGGTTAGCTGGTGCAGTTCCAAGCAAAGCGTGGTAGCTGATTCTACATGCGAAGCGGAGTACATCGCTGCCTCGGAGGCGGCGAAGGAAGGTGTCTGGATGAAGGAGTTCATGACAGATCTTGGAGTAATGCCTAGTGCGCTTAACCCAATGACTCTGTTTTGTGATAATACTGGTGCCATTGCTCTAGCCAAGGAACCAAGATTTCACAAGAGGACCAGACACATAAAGCGACGTTTCAATTCCATCCGCGATTACATCAAGGAGGACGACATAAATATTTGCAAAGTACACACGGATCTAAATGTTGCAGATCCGATGACTAAACCTCTTCCAAGGGCTAAACATGAACAACACCAGAACTGCATGGGTGTTCGATTCATTACAATGTAAATCACATAGTGATGTGAACTAGATTATTGACTCTAGTGCAAGTGGGAGACTGTTGGAAATATGCCCTAGAGGCAATAATAAATTGGTTATTATTATATTTCCTTGTTCATGATAATCGTTTATTATCCATGCTATAATGGTATTGATTGGAAACTCAAATACATGTGTGGGTACATAAACAACACTGTGTCCCTAGTAAGCCTCTAGTTAACTAGCTCGTTGATCAAAAGATGGTGAAGGTTTCCTAGCCATGGGCATGAGATGTCATTTGATAACGGGATCACATCATTAGGAGAATGATGTGATGGACAAGACCCAAACTACAAACGTAGCATATGATCGTGTCAGTTTATTGCTATTGTTTTCTGCATGTCAAGTATATGTTCCTATGACCATGAGATCATGCAACTCCCTGACATCGGAGGAGTACCTTGTGTGTATCAAACGTCGCAACGTAACTGGGTGACTATAAAGGTGCTCTACAGGTATCTCCGAGGGTGTTTGTTGGGTTGGCATGGATCAAGACTGGGATTTGTTACTCCGTGTGACGGAGAGGTATCTCAGGGCCCACTCGGTAATACAACATCACAATGAGCCTTGTAAGCAATGTGACTAAAAGTGTTAGCCACGAGATCTTGTATTACGGAACGAGTAAAGAGACTTGCTGGCAACGAGATTGAACTAGGTATAGAGATACCGACGATCGAATCTCGGGCAAGTAACATACCGAAGAACAAAGGGAACAGTATACGGGATTAACTGAATCCTTGACATAGAGGTTCGACCGATAAAGATCTTCGTAGTATATGTAGGATCCAATATGGGCATCCAGGTCCCGCTATTGGTTATTGACCGTAGAGGTGTCTCGGTCATGTCTACATAGTTCTCGAACCCGCAGGGTCTACACACTTAACGTTTGGTGACGATTAGTATAGTTGAGTTATTTTGTTGGTGACCGAAGGTTGTTCGGAATCCCGGATAAGATCCCGGACATGACGAGGATCTCCGGAATAGTCCGGAGGTAAAGATTGATATATGTGATAATAGTGTTTTGGTTTCCGGAAGGGTTCCGGAATTCACCGGAAGAGGTTCCGGATGTTTACCGAAGTGTTCGGGTGCAGCAACACTTTATATAGGCCAAAGGGGTAAAGCCCACGAGGTATTGGAAAGTGCAAAAGGAAGTTTTGCTGCTGCCTTAAGCGGTACTACCGTTGTAAGGCAGTACTACCGCGCAAGCGGTACTACCGCTTGTGTGATAGCGGTACTACCGCTCAAGCGGTACTACCGCTTATGAGCGGTACTACCGCTTGTGCGCGGTACTGCAGGGATCCGAGTTGGACTCTTTCCCTGCGGGCCAAACCGACCTTGTGCGGGCAAAACCGACCTGGAGGAGGCTTTTACTCCAAGTTTAGACCCCAAGGCTCAACATATAAATAGAGGGGCAGGGCTAGCACACGGGAGAGATCAAGATTTCCCAAGCCGTGTGTCGGCAACCCTAACCCTCTAGTTCTCCCGTCATAATCTCCGTAGTGCTTGGCGAAGCCCTGCAGAGATTGTTCCTCACCACCATCACCACGCCGTCGTGCTGCCGGAACTCATCTACTACTTCACCATCGCTCGCTGGATCGAGGAGGTGAAGGCGTCATCAAGCCGTACGTGTGTTGAACGCGGAGGTGCCGTCCGTTCGGCACTAGTTCGTGATCGGATCGAGGGACGACTTGCGATTTGGATCGCGGAGACGTTCGACTACATCAACCGCGTTTCTTAACGCTTCCGCTTAGCGATCTACAAGGGTATGTAGATTCACTCTCCCTCTCGTAGATGCTCATCATCATGGATAGATCTTGTGTGTGCGTAGGAAAATTTTTGTTTCCCATGCAACGTTCCCCAACACCGGTCACCTTCCTCCGTCAATCTTCATCGCAATGTGCGAAGGCGACCTTTACTTTACGGAGCCTTTGGTGGCGACCGGCTCTTGTTGCGGCTTGACTGCCTGCTTGTGTGAGCATGGTCTTCACTTGTGCGGCATCTCACGTCAAGACCGTGCTATGAATGTAGTTGTTGGGATTGCAGAAAGTGATGGCACAACAGATGAAGACTTCGATTTGGTGGTGCTTCTCAAGTTCCGGTCTTGAGCTCCGGGCCGAAAACCCGAGGTCTGACCCTAATTGGTCATATCTGACAATGGTGATGTTCCTTGTGTCGTTATCTTGTTGAAGGCATTGCTCGGCTTTGCTCGGAGTTGTTCTTCAGGGTGAAAACCCATGATCTGGGCTTTGGTGGTTGGATCTGGTGACGGTGGCGCTTGAGCGTCGTTCCTTTTCTGAAGGCATTGCTGTTGGATAACCCTTCTCGTTGTACTAGTGATGTCATGAGATGACTGCTGCGGATAAGATTGCTGCTGTAGCTTGTTGATCATTGTTTTGATCGCTTCGGAGTTTATTTTCTTTTTACTCCACCAAGGCATAGCTTCGATCTTGTATGCCTTTGCTAGTTGCCGGTGTGATTTTTTTTGTGTGTGCGTTGGTATTGGCTGTGTGCATCATATCTATGCAGAGGCCGGGTATGAGCTCATTGTGGTTGTATCCCTTGATGCTTTATTTTGAGTTAATAAAATCCACCCTTTGTCGAAAAAAATGCAAAGCAGCAAAACCTATGGAAGACTAGGACTAGTTTGTAGATGTACGCAACAAACCTCGTAGTGCACTGGAATGTAGTACTTGAATAAATGCACGCTGATGGCGTAAGGCCTGACAGCTATCTGTTGAATGCACAATCTGGAAAATCCATTGGAACACCTACACAGAGCAGATACCTTTTCCGAGCAGGAAAACGAAAACCTGGTGAGCCGGACGACTCCAGCCGTATTAACTAGCTTTACTACCGATACTTTCCAGCACGGATTAAGGTGTATTTAAGGCCAAAAAATGCGCACTCACTGGCTCAATTTTCTCTTCCTAATTTCCCTCGCTCCACTCATGTTGCGCCTTGGTCGCGCTGCTCGCCGTGAGGTGCCTAATGCACTGGGACGGAGGGAGTACGTCAATCATAATCACGAGGCCCTTTAATTAAATCGCATCGATCTATGGAACCATGGTCAAAGTTAGTCAAAGCGTCAAAGCTATGATCATGATTGAGTAAAAAAAAAATCCATTAGAGTAGTACGTTAAACACCTTCTTAATATAGATTTAACTAGTAGGATCATGATTGGGGCCCATTAATTAAATCGCATGCAGCCTCCTCCTTACGTACGATCAAACACCTTCTTAATTTAAATTTCTCCATTGGAGTACAAAACTATGCAGCATCGAATCAGGAAAAAGGCTGTAGGAAAAGACACACGATTTTTCCTCTTCCATACATCCGTAAATACAGGAGGAGCCGGCAGAGTCCAGGATCTAGGATTATTAATTATTAGCTATCACGAGAAGCAAGCTGAACTAAGCAGTTTGTTTATGTCTGTCCCCGAAGACTTCCAAGATCGATCATGCAAGCAAGCAAAGCAAAGGGCACTTGTAACGGATCCGCACTACGTACAGCTACCACGTACGTGTTGTTTCAGCTGCCTCGCGCCATATTCATATATGCAAACCGTGCAACGGTACATGAGCAATTTATTTTTTTAATAGTAACCCCGGGGTTCCCCACCTGAATTTCCAAAACGAGCAGATGTTTTACAGAAGAGACCAAGAGAAAGAGCAGAAGGAGAAGAACAGAGAGCTAGCGTCTAGCTAGATCCTAAGCAGGCGAGCCAGGCATCGGCATAATCCCGGCATCCAATGGGGAGATGGGCACTCGAGGTCCTGTCGTCGTCGCGGTGAGCCTGCAGAAGCAGCTACCGCAGGCGCGCTGCTCACGGAAGACCACCGCGTTGCGGTGCTACCAAACGTTCCAACAATGGAGGAGCATGAAGGTCAACGCCGAGTAGGTGGGGACCGCGCCGGGGGCATCGTACCTACGTGTTACATTACATGTTTCGCGCGCGCCCCAGATAACCTAACCAAAATGGAAGATTATCATAAACCATGTGATAAGCCAAAAGGTTTGGATCCAACTGTAGTCTGCCAGGTGTATTTGGTATTTCCTAAAAAAACAAAAGGTTTGGATCCAACTGTCGTCCGCCCGTTGATGATTTACAGGAGCTAGAGTTGGACACTTGTCTCAGTCTCTTAGACGCATGGTCAGTTGGGAAAGAAACATATGTGATCCTTTGCTGCAAGTGTCTGCTAATCATGCATCTTGATGATTATCTTGTCCTTTGTTTAATCCTGTCTCATGGCCGCAATTGATCAGGAATATTTTGGGTGTGCCATTGTAGTCACACGCCTTAAGGCATGTGCATTTTTTGGCTCCGAGCTTCCTTCCTAGCACTATATAAACACATCCAAGCTCCAACTCCCTTCAAGCTCTCAAGCAACAACCTCAAGTAGTAAGCTGGCAATTTTTCTCTTCCCATTGAACCATCTGTGCAAGGGACAGAGAATCTTGGAAGTTTAACTATTACCCTAGCTAGCTAGTTTGGTAGAACTATCTCATTTTTCTCCTCATCTACTCGTCTCAAATACAAAGCTAATTAAGATCTTGCAATGGCCGGCCTCTCTGTTCAGCACCCGTGGGCCTTTGCCTTTGGCCTCCTAGGTATATTGATGTCTACCCCAATAGATGCTTCTCAAATTAATTAGCTTCTATATTTTGATCTTATTGCCCTTTATTTTCTTTTCATCTTTGTTCAATATGGTTTACCAAAACTAATAGATTCTTGTGTCAACATACCCATGGGTGTTACCTCTTTTCGACAAAGGGCGCTTTTTATTGCCTCAAAATGAAGCATCAAGAGGATACAAGACCAATGAGCACACATCCGGGCTCTGCATAAATAAGATGCACACAGTCACCACTGACACACGCACGCACACGCACACACAAATGATCACACTGGCAAAGAGCGAAGTCGTACAAGACTGAAGCTATGCCTAGGCGAATGAAAAAGGAAAAAGCCGAAGCGATCAAAAGCTTGCCATCGCAGACATGAGCAAGTCATTGACGAGGGAGGACGGTCATCGGCACCACCGAAATCCCATGGGTGTTACCAAGTTACTTGTGGTAGTATTCTGAGCAGCCAAGGCAAATACATATATAGCTAGTTAGTGCGGATTGCACTATGGGATGCATGTGATTGTTGGTGGTTTTCCCAAACAAGAGGTTGCCAAGATAAGATTACACTTGTTGCAGCGTAGTAATCCTTCCCCTTTTGTCCCTCTTCAGCTTATTGTTGCAGGCCCCTCGCAGTTAATACTTTTGTGTAAATTAAAAGAGGTATATATCAACAAGTGTAGTTCGTTCATCATTGTAGGAGTGCGTTATGGTGGCAAACAAAAAGGGAGAAAAAGGAAAGAATTAAAGATGTAAACTAAAGGCCTCCAATATATATCTCTGCTTATGATGTAGCTGACACGTACCTCACTGGCCCAATATATATCTCTGCTTATGATGTAGCTGACACGTACCTCACTGGCCTGGATCACGCACACGAGTTACGGGTCCGGCGGCTAGCCATTATTCAAAGCTGGCTAACGGGGATTGTGTGTCTCCTTTTTCTCGCTGGCTAACTGTCGTATGTACCACTTTGTTTCATTGCAGGCAACGTCATCTCCTTCATGACCTACCTGGCCCCAATGTAAGCCTCTCGATCAGAGTACACTCAACATCGATCCGGCTTATATGTTTCTCTCCCTAGCATTGCTCGGTGGTCTCTCTCGTCTGACTGCGTGCAAATTAATGTATGGTGCAGGCCGACGTTCTACCGGATCTACAAGAAAAAGTCGACACAGGGTTTCCAATCGGTTCCATACGTGGTTGCGCTCTTCAGCGCGACACTGTGGATCTACTACGCGCTGCTCAAGTCCGACGAGTGCCTCCTCATCACCATCAACGCTGCCGGATGTTTCATCGAGACCATCTACATGGTCGTCTACCTCACCTACGCGCCAAAGCAAGCCAAGGTACACCTCAGCTGCACATACATCGATTGATCGACAAGAGAGAGACACGTGCTTGCATGCATGTAGCTGACACGAAAAGGCAAAAAATGCGCATGTAGCTGTTCACGGGGAAGATCCTCCTTCTCCTGAACGTGGGCGTCTTCGGCCTCATCCTCCTCCTCACCCTGCTTCTGTCGGAGGGCGAGAAGCGCATCGTCATGCTCGGATGGGTCTGCGTCAGTTTCTCCGTCAGCGTCTTCGTCGCGCCCCTCAGCGTTATCGTGAGCACCCCTCTCGCGTGTTTGCATTGATTGATTATAATCGATCCACCGGACGGGTAGATCTCTTAGCCTCGTTGCTTGCATATGAAGCGTCTTGTGGTGCGCACCCGGAGCGTGGAGTTCATGCCCTTCTCCCTCTCCCTCTCCCTCACCGTCAGCGCTGTCGTCTGGTTCCTCTACGGATTCCTCATCGAGGACAAATACGTCGCCGTAAGCAACACAAACAAAATCAATTCGTCAATTAACTTTTCCCAACTGAGCTACTAACCCACGCTTGCTGTTCTTTTGATTTGATTTGTTGGTGTTAATTTGCAGCTGCCCAACATTCTTGGCTTCGCCTTCGGGGTGATCCAGATGGGACTCTATGCCCTCTACCGCAATGCCATGCCCAAACCGGCGCCCAAGGAGGTGAACGCCCCCGTGTCCAACGATGGTGCCGTCAAGGCGCCTGAGCACGTCGTCAACATCGTTCAGCTTGGTCCGGTGGCCGCCATCGAGCTCAACACACACTACCCCGTCGAGCCGCCACCGCTGATGAAGGAGGGGGCCAATGGCGTGGCCTGCGCCAGCGACGAAACCAAGGGGGGCGTTGGGAAGGTTGACAAGGCAACCCACATCGAGCAAGTCTAGGAAGGCATGCGTTCATGCCATTCATGTATGCATGCATGGGGGCTTGTGATTTCCCCTGATGTTCCATTCGATGTCAAGTATTGATTCGTAGTACTAGCTTGTTGTAAGAGTTCTTATTTTATTCTGATCGTATTCATTAGTGTATTCATCGACCACTTCGATGTACTGGTCTTATTATAAAAACTAGCAGTGTGACCCGGCAAGTGGGCAGCCAGAATTACGGCATACTGTGTAGTTTAATGCATTTTTATTGTTAGTTATTGGTCAGTCAACTATTATTTGATTTAACTTGCAGCAACGTTAATATCAATACAATATTTCAAATATATAAATATGTTGTAGCCAAAATGTACTTCTTATGGAAACATAGTAGGATTTTGCTCGAAATCTCTCATTAAGTGTAAGTGTAATAGATATTGTTGGTAAGAATCTATGTGTGTGACAATTCAAGATCAAGGTACCGAGGTCCACGGCCCACTTGCAAAACCATAAATTTTTGGACTAATCTCATATTTCCCTTTCATTTATCTTTGTCGATATGTGTCAATTTTCCAACCTTATAGTTTTCTGAAAGTTTTTGGACCAAAAAATAGATCTACACAAAATTCATGATTTCTTCCTCCACCCGCCTTGTCACTGGTCATGTATATTGCAATTATATTTTCTGATGTGCAGTTTGATGCCTCGAGATGCATATATACGTCTTCTTATTTTTTTTCTCTAATTGTCTATTGCGATTCTCCATGGAAGGCAACCTAATTATCAGTGTGTGTGATTAAAAACTATTAAAATATTCTCGGTCACTCACATAGCTTATTTTGTCTAATTATGCCTATGTTATATTGCATTGACTTGTATTTTTCAAGGCAAAGTGACATGCATGTGTTGCTTTCAATCTTTTTGAGAGTAACCACAACAAAATTTAGATATTTGGGAACCAACCGTAGGTTAGGTGGCTAGCGGAGGTGGTTGTGATTGCACCCCTAGCTAACCAGAGATGAAACCCAGGTCTAACGTATTATGTATCTGTTTCATCGCATCAAGAAGGATTATCATGTGTATCTAATTAGGACAAATTATTCTTTCAGTGGGACATTCGTTATCGATAGCCACCGCATCTGTTGCAACTTCGTCATTTTTTACGCTTTGTAACTCCATTCTTCAGTAGGTGTTGTGTGCGTGGGTGATTGTGATGTGTGCTTGTGTGTGTGTGCGTATATGTGCATGTGATGTGTGCTTACGTGTGTGTGTGTGTGTATGTTGTACTTGGTATTTCTAAAAAATAATATTATGATATCTTATGTGTTATCTACGAAAATAAAATTACCAAATTTATTTTAATTTGTGCTCCTTATTTTATCTACGCAAGCATTCTTTTTTTGCGAGGATATGTAAGAATAGTTGTATTGGCCGTCTGCATATGTATATCTATGTGCTTTGTACAGGATATTATTAGGTAAACGTTTCATACATCTCCTTGTTCATGTAGATTCTAGCCGTATGTGTGAGATGATATATGCACAGGGTGTGGTGGTTTGGATCCAGCCCTCCTCGCAGCCTGGAACTTTTAAAATAAAAATAATATATTTAAAGTTTTTGAATTTATTAAAGAAATCCAACATATAAATCTAGATGTGCTTCTGCATCTGTATATCTATGTACTTCGTGCAGGATATTATTAGGTAAAAATTTCATACATCTCCTTGTTGATGTAGATTCTAGCCGTACGTGTGAGATGATATATGCATAGGGTACGGTGGTGGTGATGCTCAAACATGACATGATCATAAAGAATGGCTTGAACCAAAAGGAAGAATAAGTCAAATTGAAGTTTGGAGTTCGCCATTAATTAGCCCTCTCTGAGAAGATAGTAATGGATATAAAGATGGTCCAAAACGGAGCTCGGACGCGAAAGTTACGACAAATTCAAATGAGCGTATGTTTGACACCCAGGAATGGATTTCACAGAATCGTCCTTAAGATGGCTTCAAATGGAAAAGTACTCAACATGAAAGTTCTTGGTCTTGTCGGGACGAACAATTTTGCTTTATGGATCATCTCAATCCGAGATCTTATGCAACCCGTGAAGCCGAACTAAGGTCAGAGACAGAAGTAAGGTCAGCGACGAGACCAAGTGGACCGTTGAGAAGCTTGACAAGGCAACCCACGTCGAGCAAGTCTAGGGATGCACATGAGTTCATGCCATGGATCCAGTTAAGCCATAACGGGGATCGAGCAAAGAAGGCAAAGAAAATGCATGCGTGGGGGCATTGTAAGATGTTCCATTCGATGTCAAGTGTGGATTCTCAGTAGCTCGTTGTAAGGGTTCTTATTTTATTCTGGTCGTATTCATTAGCGTATCTATCGATCACTTGGATGTAATGGTCTTATTATAAAAATTAGGGTGTGGCTAGCTCTCGTCGTCTAGATGAGAATTAACTAAGTTTCATCAGTCCCCACCAAAAAAAAAACTAAGTTTCATCAGCTGACATCGTCATAATTTTATTTTATTTTCTTTTTTTTCTTCTTTTACTTTTATTTTTTACTCCTTTTATTTTTTGTTTCTCGACATTTTTATTGTATTTCTTTAAAAAAAATACGTAAATATAGTTGTACGTAGCCAGCGTACGTGAAACTGTAGACTGTAGTTGCGCATGATCGCTGGACATGCAGTTGCGCATAGGTACGCGGGCGTGCAACTGCAGTCGACAGTCGAATAGGTTCGCCTTGTTGAATACAGGGTTCCTCTTTGGGAAATATGGCCAAAATCACTGTTTTGACCTTCTAAGGAAACTTTAGCACAAAACGAACTTCTCTGTAAATTATTTCACAATCTAACCCTTTTGATAACGCCACAAGCCGTGGCGTTTCTTACCCACATAGACATGTCAAGCCAGCCAACGTTTCTTCCCTTAATAGATAAATGGCATTGGACACACGTTGCTGGAAACGCCACAGTCAATGGCATTTCTAATTAGGGCAGCAACGCCAAAGCCCCTGGAATTTCCAGTAACGCCACTGGCCCTGGCGTTTCTGCCCAGCCACGTAGACACACTGCTAGATCATGGCCAGGCCAGAAACGTTGGCTGGTTTTGCGTGTCTATGTTGGTAAAAAACACCACGGCTTGTGGCGTTGCTGAAAAGGGTCAGATCGTGAAATAATTTTCAAAGGAGTTGATTTTGCGCTAAAGTTTTCTGACAATGTAAAAATAGTGATTTTGTGCGGGAAATATGGGGTAACACATCTTGCTCGGTTGGTCGCCTAGGCGTGGGCTCAGTTGTGGAGCCAGGATCGACCAACGCCCCGGACCAACCTCGTAGCTACATGGATGAACAGTAGATACAGTGGTGAACAGTCAACAAAGGATTCTACCCCCACGCTGCAGGCCAAGGCCCCTCTTGCCAGGGGCTTGGCTACGCCACTGCATGGGCCCCAGCACCAAACGTATATAGGTAAATGCGGCCCAAAATACAGTACACGTGGCATGGGAAAGATGTAATTTTGGTCTGAAGATGTTCTTTTGGAGGATGTTGTAGCTTCTCTGCTCCGGTTGATTCTTTTTTTGTGTGAATCTGCTCGGTTGATTCACCAGCGGTAGGTGAGAGTGCCGCTGTTGCAGGTCCCCAGATCTAGTGGGGAAGACATTAGGTGTCTGTGCTCGGTGATGTTAATTACATACCTACACTACAGGAAAAACTGTCTATGCCGAGCACAAGGCTGTATGCCGAGTGTTATTTCATGTGGTGCTCGGCATACATCCCAGTATGCCTAGCACCGCCAGAAAACACTTGTTGCTCGGCATACATCCCACTATGTCGAGCACCATACATAGAACACTCGGCACACTCAAGGTGCTCGGCATACACATCAGAAAACACTCGGCATATTCAAGGTGCTCGGCAAAGATCTTGCCACGTGTCACCTGCTGCCGCAGTTGCCGGAACCGTTACGGTGGGGGAAGTATGCCGAGTGCCTTCTGTTAGGTGCTTGGCATAAAATATAATTTTCTTTTCTTATACACTAAATAGCACAGGGGTATGCCGAGTACTGCACTCGGCATACTCCTAGGCTACGAGCTACCAGATCATGGCACGTGCCACGATCTGGTAGCTCGTAGCCCAGGAATATGACGAATGTTATTTTCTTTTTTTATAAACAAAATGTATGCCCAAAAAAAGCACTCGGCATACTTTCTTTTTTATTCTATCCCTCTTTTATTTATTCTTTCTATTGTCTTTTTCTTTCCTTTCCATTCTTCTATATTTCTTCTTTTCATATATACTCTTTCTTTCTAATATATTATTTTCTTCGTTCTTTTCATTGTATATTCTTTCTTCTATTTTCCATTTATTTTATTTTTTCTATTTTCCTTTCCTTTTCTTTAGTTTTTTATATTTTCCTTTTCTTTCTTCTATTTTCCTTTCTTTCTTATTTTCATTGCCTTTTCTTTTCTTATTTGTTTTTTTGTATGTTTATTAGTAAATATAGCAAACGGACCGATCACATGTAATCATGGCGAGAAAAGGTCGGGTTTGTGAAAGGAGTGCCGAGCCCATTTCTCCCTTGGCCTTGAAATTTTTCCTGCACTCAATACACAACATTTGTTGGTTTTTTAGGGTTTTAATGCCGAAAATTCAAGATCTGAACTGCGGCCACATGAAATCAGGCCCAGAAAGGGGTTAAAATTGCTATCTGTGGTCTTTGGTGTATGCCTTGGCCATGTGTAGAAAAAGGAGAGGGAGGGCCCTAGTGTACCCATGTTAGGACCCCATGCAAAAAAGGGAGTGTTCCTGACCCTTCATCGGGAGATTTCGTGCCCCCCTACCCGACAGGCCCCGGAAGGGGGAAGGTTTGCACTGAAGCCCTGAATTTTCCTACGGGATCGATGGTCCGGTTTGTGAAGTGGGTGTCACTTCAAAGTACTGTATTGGAATTCTACTATTCCACCACCCTAGTGAACTCAAGTTAGGACCCCAAGGAAAAGGGGGAGTGTTTCCGACCCTTCGTCTGGCGATTTCATGGGCCCACTCTCCGACGGTCCCCGCAATGTCTAGCCAATAGGTTTTCTTGAGAAGGGGTGACTCCATGTGTGTTTTACTCTTTGTTTGTGTTGGAATAGGTCATAGGGACATGTCAAACCCAAAAAGAGGGCATGTCCTAGTCGGAGTTGGGTTGGCGACCCCAGAAGGGGAGATGTTCACACTGAAACCCCAAATCTTCCAGCGGGATGGTCCGGTTTGTGAAACAGGTGCCACTTCAAAGTTGAGTATTGGCATTCTACTAGTCACCCCGCCCTAGTGTACCCATGTTAGGACCCCATGCAAAAGGGGGAGTGTTTCTGACTGTTCAGCGGGCAATTTCGTATGCCCCGTCTCTGGTGGGCCCTCCAATATCTAGCCCCAAGGTTTTCTTTAGAAGGGTTGACTCCATGTGATTTTCACTCTTTGTATATGTTGGAATAAGTCACGGGGTCATGACAAACCAAAAAAGAGGCCAAGTCTTAGAATGAGTTGGGTTGGCAGTGCCAGATGGTGGGAGGTTCACACTGAAGCCCTGAATTTTCCTGCAGGGTCGATGGTCCGGTTTGTGAAGCAGGTGCCACTTTAAAGTTGTGTATTGGAATTCTACTATTCACACCAGCAAAAGCGGTAGTGTTTCCGACCCTTTGTCGACCGATGTCATGCGCCCACTCTCTGGCGGGCCCCGCAATGTCTAGCCCCTATGTTTTCTTGAGAAGGGGTGACACCATGTGACTTCTACTCTTTGTTTGTGTTGGAAAAGGTGATAGGATCATGTCAAACCAAAAAAGAGGCCAAGTCCTAGCAGGAATTGGGTTGGTGGCCCCGGAAGGGAGGATGTTCTCACTGAAGCCCTGAATATTCCAACGGGATGGTCCGGTTTGTGAAGCAACTGCCACTTCAAAGTTTTATATTGGAATTCTACTTTTCACACCACCCTAGTGCACCCATGTTTGGACCCCATGCTAAAGGGGGAGTGTTTCCGACCCTTCGCTCGACGATTTCGTGCACGCCCTCTCCGGTGGGCCCCGCAATGTCTAGCCCCTAGATTTTTCTTTAGAAGTGTTCACTCCACGTGACTTTTACTCTTTGTTTGTGTTCGAATACGTCATAGGACCACGATAAACCCACAAAGATTCCATGTCCTAGAAGGAGTTGGGTCGGCGGCCTGGGAAGGGGGGAGGTTCGCACTGAAGCCCTGAATCTTCCTACGGGATCGATGGTCCGGTTTGTGAAGCAGGTGCCACTTCAAATTTGTGTATTGGCATTTTACTCTTCACACCACCCTAGTGTACCCATGTTAGGACCCCAAGCAAAAGGGGAGAGTGTTTTCGACCCTTCGTCAGGCGATTTCGTGCACCCCCTCTTTGGTCGGCCAGGCAACGTCTACCCCTAGGTTTTATTGAGAAGGGGTGACTCCATGTGACTTTTACTATTTGTTTGTGTTGGAATAGGTTATATGATCATGTCAAACCCAAAAATAGGCCAAGTTCTATCAAGAATTGGGTCGGCGACCCCAAAAGGGGGGAGGATCATACTGAAGCCCTAAATCTTCCTGTCGGATGGTCCGGTCTTTGAACCATGTGCCACTTAAAAGTTGTGTACTGGCATTCTACTTTTCGAACCAACCTAGTATAACCATGTTAGGACCCCATGCAAACGGGGGAGTGTTTTCTACCCATCATCGGGCCATTTCGGGCGCCCCCTCTTCGGCGGGCCCCGCGACATCCTGCCCCTAGGTTTTCTTTAGAAGGGGTGACTCCATGTGCCTTTTACTCTTTTTTTTGTGTTGGAATAGGTCATTGGATCATGATATACCCAAAAAGAGGCCAATTCCTAGCAGGAGTTGGGTTGGTGTGCCCGTAAGGGGGGAGGTGATGGGGATATGTACCTAGGGTAGGGTCATAGACCTGACCTATCTGCTCTACCTAAGGACACTGCCGTAGAAAGCTTAAGGGCTACAAGGAGATCTCCGACTGAAATCACCAAGGCATACAAGTCATTCGACAAGATCCACTCGGAGATTACCTTTTCACTCGACGGGTACCATTCACTCGGAAGAACCGGAAGACAGTCGACCGCAGAAGACCAGAAGCCACCCCAGGGAGGCCAACGGGCAGGCGTTCGTCTGTACCATTAATAGCATTAATTACGTGCGTTACCAGTAACGTACGTCTTTATAGCCACGATCTGACCCTTAGATGCCGGACACTTATGAGGGGCAACGCACTCTATATAAGCCGCCCCTCCCCTCTGGCACAAGGGTTCGCACCCCCTGTAACGACACTTATATTTCACTCGACAAGAGCTCCCGAGCACTAAGACGTAGGGCTTTTACCTCCACGAGAGGGGCCTGAACTCATACATCCGTGTGTACACCCTCGCCGTAGCTGGGACTCTGCCCTCTCCTTACGTACCCCTACCTTCTACTGTCAGGCTTGTTCCCACGACAGTTGGCGCCCACCGTGGGGCAGGCGTCTAAGCGACTTCCGGCGAGGTTGCATTTGTTTTCCTTCGTCATGTCTTCCGGTGGTGATTCGTTCCTGGGCCGCGAGATCCGTCTCGGAGCGCTCACCTTCATCACCGACGATTCGGCATGGCTCCAGGAAGAGCCTCTAGATGTTGAGGCGCTCCCGATACGCGGAGCGACGCACTTCTGCGCAAGCTCCTGCGGTGTTCTTCTCCTTCAGCCGTCGACTCCGTACGTGTTGGCCCTCCATGCTGTTCGTCGCCGCAAGCGATCCGGCCGTTCACGGCTACAGCGTTGGGTGCGACATGCGACGGCCCACCACGCTTCGTCCCCGCAGATTGCGGCCATCGAGCCCGCCGAGTCACTTCTCGGCGTGTTCGACTCGGCGTCAGATCGGTCTGACGTTCCCTCCGAGTGCGAGAGCTGCGATCCTGCGGCTGAAGTTCTTATGGCTGGCTCTCATCAGAGTCCGCCGCCTGGCTTCAACCACGCCAGGCGCGAGATTGGTGGAACGTCGAATGAATAGCAGCGCCGGGATGAGGATGTTCTCCATACTCCCATCGTCGGCGCGACTGCTGAGGCCCAGGCCATGGAGGCAACTCGCCTTCGACTCAAAGAGATGCAGGAGGCACTCAACGAGCGTGCTCGACAGCGTCCACCGCGTCCCAATCGACATCAGCGACAGTTATTTCCGAGTGGGTCTCGGAATAACGTCGAGGTATTCCGTACTCAAGTATTGAATGTTGCAGCTGCTGCTAGGATTGCAGATTCTATACAGCCGTCATGATCGGAAGCTGGTAGAGGTTTGCAGCAGATCAGAACGCTGCTAGAGGCAGCGCAGCAGCAGAATGCGGCTGTTTCTCAGTCACAGAACAGGTTACATAGCAATTCGCCCAGGGCAGAAACAGTTCAATCGGCCCACAGCCCTGGGTCACCCCTGCGCCACAGAGGCGGTGGCTTCCATGAAGATCGGTACAGAGATCAGGGGCGAGATCAGTTTGCTCCCCGTTATCACCGCGATGACCGCCGTCGAGTGCTTTCTCCTCCGCGGAGTGGTTCATATGTGCCCCGGCACAATGATGATAGGCGCCCGTTCGGTGATGAGCGGAATCCTGGATTTGACGCAAGAGATGTCCTTGCTCAAAGGCGGGTCGACAGAGGCAGAGCCCACAGAGATGGTTATAACGGAGACTATCCGAGTGGAAGTGGAGCCGTTATGTCTGGTCCCGAGTGTTTTAGCAGAGCCATTCACTCTGCAGAGATTCCCCCCAACTTCAGGTTGGCGGCTGGAATTAGCAAGTTTCCTGGCGAGTCGAAGCCCGAGACATGGTTAGATGATTACCGAGTGGCTGTGCAGATTGGTGGAGGAAATGACAACATAGCCATGAAGCATTTGTCCCTGATGTTAGATGGTTCGGCCAGAGCTTGGTTGAATCGTTTGGCTCCCTCTAGCATCTATTGCTGGGAGGATTTGGCCCGAGTGTTCATCAGAACCTTTGAGGGCACCTGCAAACGTCCGGCTGGTTTGATTGATTTGCTACTGTGTTCAGAAGCCCAATGAGACCTTGCGAGACTACATTCAGCGCTGGTCCACCCTGCATCACACGGTGGAGAATGTTTCCGAACATCAGGATGTTTGTGCCTTCAAGGCTGGTGTTAGATACAGAGAGCTCTATCTGAAGTTTGGTCGCACTGGTGATATTTCTCTGAGCAAGATGATGGAGATTGCCACTCGGTACGCCAATGGTGAAGAAGAGGACCGCCTCCGAAGCGGTAAAGGAAAAGCAGTCGACAATGATGCAGGCGGAAATTCCAATCGGAAGCAGAAGCGCAAAGCTGATCCCCCTGCTCAGGGAGAAGCGGCCGCTCTGGCGACCCAGGCCAAAAATAAAGGAAAATCCAAAGCTAAGTTCACCCCCAAGAAGTCAAAGAATCAGTCGGGTACAGATGTTATGGATTTACCATGTGCAATCCACACGAGGAAAGATGAAGAGGGCAATTTAATATTGCCAAAGCATACCACTCGACAGTGTCGTTTGCTGATCCAACAATTCAAAGAGAGCCAGTCGAGTGTAAAAGACCCTGAAAAGGAGGATGAAGAAGATAAAGAAGAGTTTCCTGAGGTCAATGCCACTCTGTTGATTTTTGCTGATGTTGAGAGCAAGAGTCGACTGAAAGTTATCAACAAGGAGGTTAACATGGCGGCTCCCTCTACCCCCACATATCTCAAGTGGTCTCAGACTGCTATCACGTTTGATCAGTTAGATCACCCTGCGCATATCGCTACCCCCGGGCGGCAAGTGTTGGTGGTGGACCCAGTTGTGGGGGGCACTCGACTCCGCAAGGTTTTGATGGACGGTGGGAGCGGTCTGAACATCCTATATGCAGATACCCTCAAGGGGATGGGCATTCCGATGTCCCGACTCAGTGAAAGCAACATGCAGTTCCATGGCGTCATCCCTGGGAAAAAGGCCGGTTCACTCGGTCAAATAGCGTTGGATGTTGTGTTTGGTGACGATAAGCATTTTCGCAAGGAAAAATTGACATTTGAAGTGGTGGACTTCCAGAGCGCATAACACGCCATCCTTGGTCGTCCGGCTTATGCCCGTTTCATGCCCCGTCCATGTCACGTGTATCTCAAGCTGAAGATGCCCGGACCCAAGGGTGTAATCACAGTCACTGGCAATCGACAGAGGGCTGAGGAGTGCCTCCAGCAGGGCTCCAAGATCGCCGATCATCAGATGGCTATGGTTGAATTGGAAGAATACAAGAAAAATGCCGATCCTTCCGACCTGTTGCGCGCGAAGAAGCCCGCTTCTGAGTCAGCTTTTCAGTCGGCAGGAGAAGTGAAGAAAGTGAACATTCACCCGACAGATCCAACTGCTGCCCCGACCAACATCTCGACGACACTCGACAGCAAATAGGAAGCCGAGCTCATCCAGTTCCTCCGTGAGAACTGGGACATCTTCGCATGGAAGCCTGCTGACATGCCTGGTGTACCCAGGGAACTGGCTGAGCATCGATTGAGAGTTGACCCGAAGGCCAAGCCTGTGAAGGAGCATTTGCGTCGGTCGGCAACGGAGAAGCGAAAAGCAATCGGCGAGGAGGTGGCTCGTCTGTTGGCGGCTAAGTTCATACGTGAGATTTACCACTCCGAGTGGTTATCGAACGTCGTTATGGTCCCTAAGAAGGACAAGTCACTCCGCATGTGTATTGATTTCAAACATATCAATCGGGTCTGCCCGAAAGATCATTTCCCACTCCC
Source organism: Elymus sibiricus (assembly GCA_039707655.1). Lineage (NCBI taxonomy): Eukaryota > Viridiplantae > Streptophyta > Magnoliopsida > Poales > Poaceae > Elymus > Elymus sibiricus. The sequence goes on along the minus strand of CM077669.1, from coordinate 35,670,739 downwards.
CCGCATTGATCAGATTGTCGACTCAACTGCGGGGTGTGAGCGTCTATCTTTTCTTGATGCTTACTCTGGTTACCATCAGATCCGTCTGTTTGGTCCGGATGAAATAAAGACAGCCTTCATCACCCCTTTCGGTTGTTTCTGTTATATCACCATGCCTTTTGGTTTGAAGAACGCTGGCGCTACTTTCATGCGCATGATTCAAAAATGTTTACTCAATCAGATCCCTCGGAATGTTGAAGCATACATGGATGACATTGTCGTCAAGTCTCGCAAAGGTTCCGACCTGTTGTCTGACTTAGCTGAAACATTCACCAATCTGAGGAGGTATGATATCAAGCTAAATCCAACTAAGTGCACTTTCGGCGTTCCTGGTGGCAAATTACTCGGTTTTCTCGTTTCCGAAAAGGGAATCGACGTTAATCCTGAAAAGATCGGTGCCATCACCCGAATGAAAAGCCATGAGCGTGTGCACGATGTCCAGAAGCTCACAGGTTGCTTGGCAGCATTGAGTCGATTCATTTCTCGTCTCGGTGAAAAGGCATTGCCTTTATACCGACTGATGAAGAAGTCTGATACATTCGAGTGGACTCCTGAAGCTGAAGCAGTGTTTGTCGAGCTCAAAGCTCTGCTTTCCACCCAGCCGGTGCTTGCTGCTCCGCACAGTAAAGAGCCTTTGCTATTGTACATAGCGGCCACTAATCAGGTCGTCAGTACAGTTCTCACTGTCGAGAGGGAAGAGGAAGGTAAAGCTTACAAAGTCCAGCGTCCTGTTTATTACATCTCTGAAGTGTTGACTCCTTCAAAGCAAAGATATCCACATTACCAGAAGCTCGTATACGGTATATATCTGTCAGCTAAGAAGCTGGCACACTACTTTCAAGATCACTCAGTTTCAGTCGTCAGTGATGCTCCGTTGTCTGAGATTCTCAACAATCAAGATGCAACTGGTCGAGTGGCCAAATGGGCTATTGAGCTCCTTTATTTTGATATCAAGTTTGAGGCGAAAAAAGCAATCAAGTCTCAAGCCCTCGCTGATTTCCTGGCCGAGTGGACTGAACAGCAGCAGCCGATCCAAGTTCACTCGGCACACCGGACCATGTTCTTTGATGGCTCAAAGATGCTGAATGGGTCTGGTGCTGGCGTAGTATTGGTGTTTCCAAAAGGCGACAAACTCAGTTACGTCTTGCAGATTCACTTTGATTCGTCCAACAATGAAGCTGAATATGAAGCACTCTTGTACGGGTTGCGTATGGCCATTTCACTCGGCGTCCGGCGCCTGATGGTATATGGCGACTCTGATTTGGTGGTCAATCAAGTGATGAAAGAGTGCGATGTCAGGAACCCCGCTATGACTAGATATTGCAATGCAGTAAGAAAGCTCGAGAAGAAATTCGAAGGTTTGGAACTCCATCATGTTCCCCGAGTGAAGAATCAGGCAGCCGATGAGCTGGCAAAGATTGGATCCACTCGGAAGCCTGTCCCCAGCAATATATTTCTCGAACACCTTCATTCTCCTTCGGTGCAGGAAGATCCCTTCACTAAAGAGCCCTTGCAAGCAAAAAGTGCCTCTGATCCGACTGAAGTCGATGTCCGAGCTGTCATTGATCTGGTCATGGAGATTTTAGTGATCACGCCCGACTGGACTGTACCCTATATTGCGTACATTCTTAGGAGAGAACTCCCAGATGATGAAGATGAAGCTCGATAGATAGTCCGTAGATCCAAGGCTTTTACAGTTATGGATGGACAACTCTACAGAGAAAGTGTGACTGGCGTGACTCAGCGGTGTATTTCTCCTGAAGAAGGTCGACTGATTTTGGAGGAGATTCACTCGGGAACTTGTGGTCATCATGCGTCCTCTAGGACAATTGCTGCCAAAGCTTACCGAGCTGGTTTCTTCTGGCCACGCGCCAATGAGATGGCTAAAGATATTGTCGATCACTGCGAAGGATGCCAGTTCTATTCGAACCTGTCACACAAACCTGCGTCTGCCTTGAAGACTATTCCACTCGTCTCGCCGTTTGCTGTATGGGGCTTGGATATGGTTGGACCCCTTAGAACAGGCCAGAGTGGATTCACTCACTTACTGGTTGCAGTCGAGAAGTTCACTAAGTGGATTGAAGCTAAACCCATCAAGAAGCTGAACGCCCGCACTGCTATCAAATTCATGAAAGAGATAACATTCCGGTATGGAGTTCCCCACAGTATCATTACAGACAATGGCTCTAATTTTGACTCGGAAGAGTTCAGATACTTTTGCTCCTCTCAAGGCACTCGGGTAGATTACGCATCCGTTGCACACCCCCAGTCTAACGGTCAAGCTGAGAGGCCTAATGGCCTTATCCTCCAAGGACTGAAGCCTCGGCTTATGCGAGATCTTGATCATGCTGCTGGAGCTTGGGTCACTGAATTGTCGTCTGTTCTGTGGGGCTTGAGGACGACTCCTAACCGGTCGACTGGGTGCACTCCTTTCTTCCTTGTGTATGGAGCTGAAGCCGTTTTGCCAAGTGACGTCCTTCACAATTCTCCCCGAGTGGACCTTTACTCTGAAGACGAAGCTGAGCAAGCAAGACAAGATGGGGTGGATCTCCTAGAGGAAGAACGCGAGATGGCCCTGATCTGGTCGACTGTATATCAACAAGACCTTCGCCGCTTCCACGCGAGGCACATCAAGAGCCGTTCGTTCCGCGAAGGTGATCTGGTGCTCCGAGTGGATCAGCAGCGACCCCACAAGTTGGCCCCCGCGTGGGAAGGCCCATTCATCGTCACCAAGGTGCTGAACAACGGAGCGTACCACCTTTTCAACTTGAAGAAGAATATCGATGAGCCGCGCGCCTGGAACGCGGATTTGCTTCGGCGCTTTTATACTTGATGACTGAGTTGTTTTGAGGTAATAAGGGTACTCCAGACGATGTCTTTGTTAAGCTATGACTACCGCAGTCTATCGTCGATTCCGATCGCACAATTTCGCATTCAAAAATTACTCCGAGTGAAGAGTGATCCTCTCCCTCGGGGGCTTAGCTGCGAACCTATTTCGCCTAAGTTAAAAACCTTTCCGAGTGTATAACATGCAATACACTCAGAGACTTAGCTGCGAACCAGTCTTCGCCTAAGTTCAAAAATTACTCCGAGTGAAGAGCGATCCTCTCCCTCGGGGGCTTAGCTGCGAACCTGTTTTGCCTAAGTTAAAAACCTTTCCGACTGTATAACATTCAATACACTTGGGGACTTGGCTGCGAACCAGTCTTCGCCTAAGTTCAAAAATTACTAAGAGCGAAGAGCGATCCTCTCCCTCGGGGGCTTAGCTGCGAACCAGTTTTTGCCTAAGTTAAATACCCTTCCGAGTGTATAGCATTCAATACACTCGGATACTTAGCTGTGAACCAGCCTTCGCCTAAGTCCAAAACTTCTCCGAGTGAAGAGCGATCCTCTCCCTCGGGGGCTTAGCTGCGAACCTGTTTCGCCTAAGTTAAAAACCTTTCCGAGTGTATAACATTCAATACACTCGGAGACTTAGCTGCGAACCAGTCTTCGCCTAAGTTCAAAAATTACTCTGAGTGAAGAACTATCCTCTCCCTCGGGGGCTTAGCCGCGAACCAGTTTTCGCCTAAGTTAAAAACCCTTCCGAGTGTATAGCATTCAATACACTCGGATACTTAGCTGCGAACCAGCCTTCGCCTGAGTCCAAAACTTCTCCGAGTGAAGAGCGATCCTCTCCCTCGGGGCTTAGCTGCGAACCCGTTTTCGCCTAAGTTAAAGACCCTTCCGAGTATATAGCATTCAATACACTCGGAGACTCAGTTGCGAACCAGTCTTCGCCTAAGTCCAAAATTACTCCGAGTGATAAGCAACCCTTTCACTCGAGAACTTAGCGGCAAACCATTTTACACCTAAGTTCAAATCCTTCTGAATAGTGAACAGACTTAACCACGCACGAGATCAGAAAGCAAAATGCAGATAAGTTCATAATCTTAAGCGTGGTTAAAATGTTGTTCGCGCAAAGGAAAGTACTCAGGCTTAAGGCCCGAAGGAAGTTTTAATCGGTTACACCATCACTCGGCATACCGAGGCAAATAAAGTTTTAGCTGAAAGCAAAGTACTTTTTCAAGCTCCGGTAGGGCTTGAAGGCTCGACAAAGGTATCTAGGTCAATTCCGTCGGCGATCCGAGTAGCTGCTTCGATGAAAGTCTCCATGAAATCTTCAAATTGAAGTTTCTTCGTGTTGATCACTCGGAGGGCCTTCAGTTTGTCCTCCTTGGCCTCCTTGCAATGAACCCTGACGAGTGAAAGTGCCACATCAGCACCACAACAAGCAGCGGACTTCTTCCACGCCTGCACTCGACTTGGAATTTCATTGAGGCGAGTCATCATACACTCGAGGTCAGTCTGGAGGGAGTCTTCAGGCCACAGTTCCTTGTCGACTCTCTCGAATGCAGCCCTCAGCCGAGTGACATATCCCTGGACATTCTTAAGACGAGCTTCAAGTCGAAACATATCCATGGCCACGGCGTCTCCGACGAGTGACTTCATGGGGTCCAGATTGGGCTCGATCTCTTCGGTTTCCTTCTCAAAGTCTTGACAGAGTTCTGCATGAAGAGAAAGGGAAAAGGTGATCACAATGCCGTTCTGAAGAAATCAAAGAAATTCATTCGACAGAAGAAAGTCACCTTCAAGCATGCTGAACATTTTCTTCGCGAAGTCTCCTAAGTGTTTCTCCAGAGCACTCTTTCCCCTGGTTTGCACTTCAAGTTTTTTGATCCAGTCGGATCGTTCCTGCTTGAGTTTGGTGTTCTCTTCTTCCAGTTTTCTGGCTGCAGCAAGTTTCTTCTCAGCAGCTTTAGTTTTCTCCTTCGCTTCCTTCTGAGCATCAGCAAGTGATTTGTCCTTGTCCTCGAGCGCCTTCTTCATGGTATCTAAAGAAATAACATTGTTGAGTCGCGCTCGGAGACGACGGTTCTCATCACGTACGTCTGTTCGAGTGGATTCACTCGGTTCAAAGGATAGAAGATAAAAGTGATAATACAATTGATCGACAAGGATTACCTCCCAAAGTCTTCAATTCAGTATGTGCACGGTCCAGGTTGTTGTTCGTCAGCTCCAGATCCAGCAGAAGTCGATTATTTTCTTTTCCTAGCTCGACGTACTTGGTCCCGAGCCCACAGGCTTTCTGAAATCAGCAAGGAAGGGGTTCAGTCGACATAAATATTTCTCTACTCCCGAGTGGAAAAGTACAAGTGCAGTCGACTGAAAGGCGGCCCGCTGCCCCACCCCACAACCCTATACAGCGTCATATCATGGTTGATGGAAATGATGTCCATGAAACCTGCAAAACAGTTCTTAAGACTACTCCCCATCGTAAACGATCGGCAGTAGTCTCGGGGACTACACCCAGTGGGTGCACTCAGCGTGCCCCCACTGGACAGGAAATCACTCGACCAGGTCCGCCCTGTCCGAGTGTATGTAAAACAAAAAAAAAAGCAAGCAAGCGAACATTGTCTCTATTAGACCCCCGCCGATGCAAGCACTCGATGGCGGTCTCGGGGACTACACCCAGTTGGTGCACTTAGCGTGCCCCCACTGGACCTACTTTTGCTCGACAAGGTCTGTCATGTCGAATGGAAAACAACTTTAAAACCGACTCTAAGACCCCTGCCGATGCCTTCTTCATTCGACAGCGGTCTCGGGGACTACACCCAGTGGGTGCACTCAGCGTGCCCCCACTGGACCAGAAACTACCTGATTTACTTGCGAAGAAAACACCCAGCGGGTGTAAAATCAAGATGGACAGGAATTCAATCGGAAATGAACTTACAATAGCACTTACTCGGACGTTGGCTTGAAGCGCTGAGCTGGCATCATAGGCTAACTTGCTGGCTTCATACGCCTCCTTTGTTCGCAGCAGCATCTGCCCAGCCTTAATCATGGCTTCCTTGGCAGCTCCAGTTTGGTCCTCCGGGACGTGATACAAAGGGTATGCGGGCGTCGAATGAGTTGGTGCTGTAACTGAGGCAGCAGGAGGTGCTTCAGATTGTCCAATAGGTGCTGAAGCCACCAGAGTTGAAGTGGCTGGCGGAGCACTCGACAGCGGGGCCACAAGGGCTGGAGGTGTCACAGCAGTCGACCCACGGGGCGTCTGTGCAGACGATGTTCTCTGAGTGCGTACGCGTGGAGCCCCCAGAGGCACAGCTTCATCCTCCGTTCCTTGCTGTAGCACCTCGTCATCTTCCAGTTCGATGACTTCGTCAGCTATCAATCGGCAATTTTAATCAAGTCACTCGACGATTATTCTTCAAAAAACCGAGTAGATTGTGGGTTTGTTATACCTCGTTGGGAGGTGGCCGCATCAGCAGTGTCCACTTCCATATGGTCCCCATCATTTCGCTGGGGCGACGTCACAGAGGTAGCAGCTCTGGCGAATAAACTCCACTCGGTCAGCAGAGACATGAAGTTCCACAATCACAATTGCGGGAAAATAAACACTCACGTTGATGCAACAGGCACAGCAATCTTGATACGAGGCAGGGCCTTCCGAGGTTTTGGCGCGTCCGGCTTGAGCTGTTTCGCAGCTTTTTCGGTCGACCCCGATGTTGCGGCACGGTCACGCTTTGGGTTCCTTGTGCTCGACGCCACAGTTTTGCTCGGGGCGACCTCTGGGTCTTCCTGCTGCTTGGTACGACGCTCGGTGCGCGAAGGGACCTGAGCCTCGACCTTGCCTTCCTCCAGGTCATCGTCGCTGCTCTCGCTGTCATCGGCGTAATCGCCGTCTGCGCTGCCGTCTACGCTCCCTTCCTCTTCGTCAGGCTGTTCTCCATTGGGCACGGGCGAGTACATGTTTGTGAATTCCTGCGAGATACAAGCTACAAAGTCAGTCGACTGAAAATCCAGACACTCGACAAAATATTAAAACAATCGACAGAGATATAAGTCACCAGGTTTGTCGGTGGGTTCAAAGCAGAGAAGGGCGGAATTCGCTTGGCTCCCTCAGGATTATCACAGGCTCCGGTGATGCTCCTGAGCCACTGAGAAACAGTCTCGTCGGAAACTTCCTCAGGATGAGTCCGAGTGGTATCCTCAGGGCCTGAATAATGCCACATGGTGTGATCCCGGGCTTGGAGAGGCTGGATTCGTTGACTGAGAAACGTTTCAAGGAGATCCAAGCCAGTCACTCCGCCGCGGATCAGATCAGATACAGCGTTCACTAGGATCCCTACCTGGATTTTATCTACTTTTGTCACGTACAATGGTTTGTGGGTGGTAGGTTGATCCAAGGTGAAAGGGGGAAGTCCAGTCGACATATTTGGTGATGCAATATCCTTGCAATAGAACCATGTCGACTGCCAACCCCGAATAGATTCAGGAAAGGTCATAGAGGGGAATGCACTCCTACCTCTCTTTTGGACCCCTAAGCCACCACATAGTTGGATTACATTGGTTTTGCTATCACTGGGATTGGCTTTCTTGACGCATTGGGATCTGACAGAGAATAGCCCAAGAAGTTATGAAACAGGAGAGATAGGCAATCGCATTCGGAGGAAAATGGTGGAGCTGCGCCCCGAAATAGTTCAGGAAACTACGGATGAACGGGTGGGGTGGCATGGAGAAACCTCGCTCGACGTGGGTGAGAAGCAGAACTCGCTCGCCGTCGCGTGGCTCCGGCTCGGTCTCCCCCTTCGGCAACATCCAAGACCCTTCAGTTATCAACCCGTCGTCGATGAGATTTTGCACATCCTCCGCCGTGACCGTCGATTGGAGGAAATCCCCATGGATTCTTCGCCTTGGCTCCTCCCTTCTTGGCGCGCTCGATCTTCTCCGTCTTGCCCTTCGTCATGGCGGCGGCGGTCGTCGGAGCGGAGCTGAGCAGAGGAGGAGGAGTAGAAGAGCAGATTTGGGGGAAGAATACTGTACCAGCACCGGCGTCGTCGCCTCTTATATCCGCCCGTGTGAGTCACTGACCTGCGGGCCCGCCAGATCTCTGGGTATCCCGAATTCAAAGGAGGCGCAGTACGTGGCGATTTTGGCGGCGCGGTAATCGAGGCGTCATGCCCCCACTTGCCTTTACGGTTGCGTTATCTCCGCTCGGCGCGCGTTTATCCAATTTTCGAATCCCGTTAAATCCGGACCCGACGGAGCGAACCGTCATATCAGAAGACTCTGCAGACCACTCGAACCTGATTTCGAGCTCAGTTTCACTCGGACCAGATTTCGAGCTCAGTTTCACTCGGACACATTTCAAGACAGAATTGATCAGGGTGAATGACAAAGGTTTCAATCGACGCAGATTTATAAGAAGCCTCAAAATACACTCGGAATTTTTGCGTCTTGTCAGAACCTGCATTAACTCCTTTTCCACTCAAACCCCGATCCATTCGGGGGCTAATGATGGGGATATGTACCTAGGGTAGGGTCATAGGCCTGACCTATCTGCTCTACCTAAGGACACTGCCCCAGAAAGCTTAAGGGCTACAAGGAGATCTCCGACTGAAATCACCAAGGCATACAAGTCATTCGACAAGATCCACTCGGAGATTACCTTTTGACTCGACGGGTACCATTCACTCGGAAGAACCGGAAGACAGTCGACCGCAGAAGACCAGAAGCCACCCCAGGGAGGCCAACGGGCAGGCGTTCGTCTGTACCATTAATAGCATTAATTACGTGCGTTACCAGTAACGTACGTCTTTATAGCCACGATCTGACCCTTAGATGTCGGACACTTATGAGGGGCCCGCCGCCCCACCCCACAACCCTATACAGCGTCATATCATGGTTGATGGAAATGATGTCCATGAAACCTGCAAAACAGTTCTTAAGACTACTCCCCATCGTAAACGATCGGCAGTAGTCTCGGGGACTACACCCAGTGGGTGCACTCAGCGTGCCCCCACTGGACAGGAAATCACTCGACCAGGTCCGCCCTGTCCGAGTGTATGTAAAAAAAAAAAAGTAAGCAAGCGAACATTGTCTCTATTAGACCCCCGCCGATGCAAGCACTCGACGGCGGTCTCGGGGACTACACCCAGTTGGTGCACTCAGCGTGCCCCCACTGGACCTACTTTTGCTCGACAAGGTCTGTCATGTCGAATGGAAAACAACTTTAAAACCGACTCTAAGACCCCTGCCGATGCCTTCTTCATTCGACAGCGGTCTCGGGGACTACACCCAGTGGGTGCACTCAGCGTGCCCCCACTGGACCAGAAACTACCTGATTTACTTGCGAAGAAAACACCCAGCGGGTGTAAAATCAAGATGGACAGGAATTCAATCGGAAATGAACTTACAATAGCACTTACTCGGACGTTGGCTTGAAGCACTGAGCTGGCATCATAGGCTAACTTGCTGGCTTCATACGCCTCCTTTGTTCGCAGCATCATCTGCCCAGCCTTAATCATGGCTTCCTTGGCAGCTCCAGTTTGGTCCTCCGGGACGTGATACAAAGGGTATGCGGGCGTCGAATGAGTTGGTGCTGTAACTGAGGCAGCAGGAGGTGCTTCAGATTGTCCAATAGGTGCTGAAGCCACCAGAGTTGAAGTGGCTGGCGGAGCACTCGACAGCGGGGCCACAAGGGCTGGAGGTGTCACAGCAGTCGACCCACGGGGCGTCTGTGCAGATGATATTCTCTGAGTGCGTACGCGTGGAGCCCCCAGAGGCACAGCTTCATCCTCCGTTCCTTGCTGCAGCACCTCGTCATCTTCCAGTTCGATGACTTCGTCAGCTATCAATCGGCAATTTTAATCAAGTCACTCGACGATTATTCTTCAAAAAACCGAGTAGATTGTGGGTTTGTTATACCTCGTTGGGAGGTGGCCGCATCAGGAGTGTCCACTTCCATATGGTCCCCATCATTTCGCTGGGGCGACGTCACAGAGGTAGCAGCTCTGGCGAATAAACTCCACTCGGTCAGCAGAGACATGAAGTTCCACAATCACAATTGCGGGAAAATAAACACTCACGTTGATGCAACAGGCACAGCAATCTTGATACGAGGCAGGGCCTTTCGAGGTTTTGGCGCGTCCGGCTTGAGCTGTTTCGCAGCTTTTTCGGTTGACCCCGATGTTGCGGCACGGTCACGCTTTGGGTTCCTTGTGCTCGACGCCACAGTTTTGCTCGGGGCGACCTCTGGGTCTTCCTGCTGCTTGGTACGACGCTCGGTGCGTGAAGGGACCTGAGCCTCGACCTTGCCTTCCTCCAGGTCATCGTCGCTGCTCTCGCTGTCATCGGCGTAATCGCCGTCTGCGCTGCCGTCTACGCTCCCTTCCTCTTCGTCAGGCTGTTCTCCATTGGGCACGGGCGAGTACATGTTTGTGAATTCCTGCGAGATACAAGCTACAAAGTCAGTCGACTGAAAATCCAGACACTCGACAAAATATTAAAACAATCGACAGAGATATAAGTCACCAGGTTTGTCGGTGGGTTCAAAGCAGAGAAGGGCGGAATTCGCTTGGCTCCCTCAGGATTATCACAGGCTCCGGTGATGCTCCTGAGCCACTGAGAAACAGTCTCGTCGGAAACTTCCTCAGGATGAGTCCGAGTGGTATCCTCAGGGCCTGAATAATGCCACATGGTGTGATCCCGGGCTTGGAGAGGCTGGATTCGTCGACTGAGAAACGTTTCAAGGAGATCCAAGCCAGTCACTCCGCCGCGGATCAGATCAGATACAGCGTTCACTAGGATCCCTACCTGGATTTTATCTACTTTTGTCACGTACAATGGTTTGCGGGTGGTAGGTCGATCCAAGGTGAAAGGGGGAAGTCCAGTCGACATATTTGGTGATGCAATATCCTTGCAATAGAACCATGTCGACTGCCAACCCCGAATAGATTCACGAAAGGTCATAGAGGGGAATGCACTCCTACCTCTCTTTTGGACCCCTAAGCCACCACATAGTTGGATTACATTGGTTTTGCTATCACTGGGATTTGCTTTCTTGACGCATTGGGATCTGATAGAGAATAGCCCAAGAAGTTATGAAACAGGAGAGATAGGCAATCGCATTCGGAGGAAAATGGTGGAGCTGCGCCCCGAAATAGTTCAGGAAACTACGGATGAACGGGTGGGGTGGCATGGAGAAACCTCGCTCGACGTGGGTGAGAAGCAGAACTCTCTCGCCGTCGCGTGGCTCCGGCTCGGTCTCCCCCTTCGGCAACATCCAAGACCCTTCGGTTATCAACCCGTCGTCGATGAGATTTTGCACATCCTCCGCCGTGACCGTCGATTGGAGGAAATCCCCCTGGATTCTTCGCCTTGGCTCCTCCCTTCTTGGCGCGCTCGATCTTCTCCGTCTTGCCCTTCGTCATGGCGGCGGCGGTCGTCGGAGCGGAGCTGAGCAGAGGAGGAGGAGTAGAAGAGCAGATTTGGGGGAAGAATATTGTACCAGCACCGGCGTCGTCGCCTCTTATATCCGCCCGTGTGAGTCACTGACCTGCGGGCCCGCCAGATCTCTGGGTATCCCGAATTCAAAGGAGGCGCAGTACGTGGCGATTTTGGCGGCGCGGTAATCGAGGCGTCATGCCCCCACTTGCCTTTACGGTTGCGTTATCTCCGCTCGGCGCGCGTTTATCCAATTTTCGAATCCCGTTAAATCCGGACCCGACGGAGCGAACCGTCATATCAGAAGACTCTGCAGACCACTCGAACCTGATTTCGAGCTCAGTTTCACTCGGACCAGATTTCGAGCTCAGTTTCACTCGGACACATTTCAAGACAGAATTGATCAGGGTGAATGACAAAGGTTTCAATCGACGCAGATTTATAAGAAGCCTCAAAATACACTCGGAATTTTTGCGTCTTGTCAGAACCTGCATTAACTCCTTTTCCACTCAAACCCCGATCCATTCGGGGGCTAATGATGGGGATATGTACCTAGGGTAGGGTCATAGGCCTGACCTATCTGCTCTACCTAAGGACACTGCCCCAGAAAGCTTAAGGGCTACAAGGAGATCTCCGACTGAAATCACCAAGGCATACAAGTCATTCGACAAGATCCACTTGGAGATTACCTTTTGACTCGACGGGTACCATTCACTCGGAAGAACCGGAAGACAGTCGACCGCAGAAGACCAGAAGCCACCCCAGGGAGGCCAACGGGCAGGCGTTCGTTTGTACCATTAATAGCATTAATTACGTGCATTACCAGTAACGTACGTCTTTATAGCCACGATCTGACCCTTAGATGTCGGACACTTATGAGGGGCAGCGCACTCTATATAAGCCGCCCCTCCCCTCTGGCACAGGGGTTTGCACCCCCTGTAACGACACTGATATTTCACTCGACAAGAGCTCCCAAGCACTGAGACGTAGGGCTTTTACCTCCACGAGAGGGGCCTGGACTCATACATCCGTGTGTACACCCTCGTCGTAGCTCGGACTCTGCCCTCTCCTTACGTACCCCTACCTTCTACTGTCAGGCTTGTTCCCACGACAGGAGGTTCGTCCTGAAGCCTTGAATCATCCTACGGGATAGATGGTCCGGTTTGTGAATCAGGTGCAACTTCGAACTTGTGTATTGGCATTCTAATCTTCATACCACCCTAGTGTACCCAACTTAGGACCCCATGCAAAAGTGGGAGTGTTTCTGATCCTTCATCGGGGCAATTTCGGGAACCCCCTCTCCGACGGCCCCGCAACATCTTGCCCCAAGTTTTTCTTGGGAAGGGGTGACTCCGTGTGACTTTTACTATTTGTTTGTGTTGGAATAGATCATATGATCTTGTCAAACCTAAAAAGTGACCCAGGCCTACGAAGAGTTGGGTCGGCAGCCCCGAAAGGGGGAGGTTCATACTGAAGCCCAGAATCTTCCTGCAGGATGGTCCGGTCTGTGAAGCAGGTGCCACTTCAAAGTTTTGTATTGGCAATCTACTCTTGACACCACCCTAGTGTACCCATGTGAGGACACCATGCAAAACGGGGGTATTTCCGACCCTTCGTTGAGCGATTTCATGTGCCCCCTCTCCGACAAGCCCCGCAACATCTAGACCCAAGGTTTTCTTTAGAAGGCGTAGCTCCATGTGACTTTTGTTCTTTGTTTGTGTTGGAATCGGTATAGAATCACGACAAACGACCGAAAAATTGGCCCAGTCCTAGCAAGAGTTGGGTCAGCGGCGCCGGAAGTGGGAGGTTCGCACTGAAGCCCAGAATCTTCTTATGGGATGGTCCGGTTTGTGAAGTAGGTGCCACCTCAAAGTTGTGTATTGGCATTCTACTATTCACATCACCCTAGTGCACCCATTTTAGGACCCCATGCTAATGGGGAGTCTTTTTGACCCTTCGTCAAGCGGTTTCGTGCGCCCCTCTCCGACGGGCCCCACAACATCAAGCCCCTTGATTTTCTTGAGAAGGGGTGACTCCATGTGACTTTTACTCTTTGTTTGTGTTGGAATAGGTCATAGGATCATGAAAAACCAAAAAAGAGGCCAAGTCCTAGCAGGAGTTGGGTCGACGGCCCCGGAAGGTGGGAGGATCGATGGTCCGGTTTCTGAAGCAGGTGTCATTTCAAAGTTGTGTATTAGCATTCTACTCTTCACACCACCCTACTACCGTACCCATGCTAGGTCCGCATGCAAACGGGAGTGTTTCCGACCCTTCATCTAGCGATTTTGTGCACACCCTCTCCATCGGGGCCCGCAACGTCTAGCCCCAAGGTTTTCTTGGGAAGGGGTGAGTCCCTGTGACTTTTACTCTTTGTTTGTGTTGGAATAAGTCATAGGATCATGAAAAACCCAAAAAGAGGCCAAGTTCTTGCAGGAGTTGGGTCAGCGGCCCCGGAAGGGGGGAGGCTCACACTGAAGTCATCAATCTTCCTGCGGGATGGTTCACTTTGTGAAGCAGGTGCCACTTCAAAGTTTTGTATTGGCATTCTACTCCTCACACCACCTAGTGTACCCATGCTTGGACCCCATGCAAAAGGGGTAGTGGTTTTAACCCTTCATTGGGCGATTTCATGCGCCCCATCCCCGGCGGGCCTCGCAAACGTCTAGGCCCAAGGTTTTCTTTAGAAGGGGTGACTCCATATGACTTTATCAAGATGATGCCAGGACCCTGCCGCCGCCGGAGCCTCCCGGCCATGCCATCTGGCGGCGGGTAGGCGGGAGGAGGGAGGAGGAGGGTGGGCTGGTGGCGGAGATCTACGTCGCCCTCCCTGTCGCCTCATGGGGCAACGCGGGAGGGGCAGGAGCGCCACCTTTTTGTTTCTTCTTTTTTTGATGTTCGCCAAGATTGTTCCCCCTCGTTCGCTGAAGCGAATCTCTGTCTGTGTAATCTTCCTGATGCTACCCCCTCATCCAGCTCTTGGACATGTATCAATTATTCATCTCGTTTTATCAATACATGTTCAGATGGGCAGATCGCCATCCATTGTTTTGTTAGCGTCAAAAATAAAAAGATGTATGTGTGTGGGGGGAGGGGGGAGTCAAGAGAGGTCGATGAAGGTACATTTGTTGACTGTATTATGCTGTCCAGTTTTACACCATATGAACAAGCATAACCAAGTCGGCTCCTGCCGGGTTTCATACATGAGCTGTTCTTATGGCAATAAATAGCAGAGCTCCTGCTGTTTCGTAAGAAATATGCCTACGTGTTTGAGATACCCCTTTTTTACGGTGATAAATAGCAGACCTCCCGCTGCTTCGTAAATAGAAAAGAAAAACAGATAACTGAGGAGGCAATCAGTAAACCAAGTCGGCTGTTGCAAGCATTAACCTGTGCTCCACCAGTTGTTCCCTTTCTTCTGTGGATTCGTCTTTAATTTTGCCAATGAGCAGAAAAACACAAAAAATATAAAGTAACCTAACCAACGTATGCAGACTTATTGTCAGAGAAGAATTCTCGAAGCATACATGTTGTTTACTATGTTCATAGATGTTATCCATCAATACTGACACTTCAGTTGTGTTAGAGAAAATACTGAAACTTCAGTATTTCCAAACTAACCTCAGTTTCCTTGCAAAAAAAAAAAAAAAAAAAAAAAAAACCTCAGTTTGGGCGAGCTCAGCCATCTTCATAATACGTTTGCACAAAAAAATTAAGCAGGATACGTTTGCCCGCCTTGATCTCCTTCCCCTGGCTGCCATTTCAATCGTCCAGACCAGATCCGGGCTGCTCTCCATGTCCTCTCTCAGCTGCACTCCTTCTCCCCTCGAGGCTCTTGCGGTGCTGCCCATGGCTCCCGTGCCCGCATCGTCGTCTCCGACTCGGTCGGCCGCCTCGACTGCCGCCGCCGCGATGGCCGCGGCTGGTCTGGCCTCCCGCAAGGCTGCCCCGGCAGCTTTTGTTTTTAAAAGGAGGATTTCCCCCGGCCTCCGCATCATGATGATGCATACAGCCATATTATTAACCAAAAAATGTCTGTAACAGCTTCACAATCCCGAGAAAGCAAATAGTGCAGAATGAAAACAATAAAAATTGCATGCCTCAATTGGCCAGCACCAGATAGACCACGATGACTAAACACCTAGCCTATTAGTGTGCCGCCATCCATATCGGTTGAAGATATCCAGTGCTACCGTCTCCCACCGGCTGCACCCAGTAACCATAATCTCCCTGGACTCCGCAGGTGTGAGTAACGACCACGTACGGATCCAAGCAGTAGCTCTGTAGATAACCTGCAAAAAGTTTTTGAATATCTTCCAGTTAAATATCATATCATTTCTCGAGTTCCATATTGCCCAAAGCAAGGCACAAACTCCTACTCGAATCTGTCTAGCTGTAATGGTATCAAGTCCATTGAGCCACGTCCCAAATAACGCGGTCAAACTTGTTGGAGGATTAATATTAAATGCTATATGGATCATGCGCCATAGCAGCCTAGCCAAAGGACATTCAATAAAGAGGTGTTTGATAGTCTCGTTGTGGTCACAAAAGCAACATCTGGCATTTCCTACCCAATTCCTTTTAGCCAAGTTGTCTTTTGTGAGAATCACTCCTTTGTGTACAAACCACATGAAAATCTTAATTTTGAGCGGCACTTTAATCTTCCAAATATGTGGAGAAGTAGGTATCAATCCGACATTGATAAGATCCAGATACATTGATTTAACGGAGAAACTACCATTTGTAGTTAATTTCCAATAAATTGTGCCTGATTGATCCGAGAACTGAACTTCCATCAATCGTCGCACCAAATGAAGCCACGCATTCCACCGTTCTCCTACCAGCGATCTCCTAAATTGGATATTAAGAGGAATCGTGTTCATCATTGTAGCCACGAAAGCCTCTTTTCGTTGCACAATATTGTATAAAGCCGGATACTGTGTAGCTAAGGGCGTCTCCCCTAACCAAGTATCTTCCCAAAACCTTGTTGTGTTACCATCTCCTGCCGCGTGTGGATAACCCGGGCCATTTAGCCCTTGTGGTGGCCCCCTAAGTAGGAGGCTACGTATTCACCAAGGTGCTTATGGATGGTGGCAGCAGCATCAACATCTTGTATTATGACACCTTCCGCCGGATGAACCTGCTTGATAAGGATCTCAAGCCATCGTCTACAGTTTTTCACGGTGTGGTGCCCGGCAAGTCGGCTTATCCAATTCCTCTTGAATTGCTCGTATGCGATCATGTGGTAGGAGTTCATCCCGCATCTGCCAGATCTAATTTAAAGAAGGGGGTCAATACATATATATGAATGAAACTCAACACATATGCTCGTATGTAATATATAAAATAAAATTGTGAATATTGTTTACGTACTTCGAATTGTTTGTCAGAGAAGCCCCGCTCAGAGGTCGAGTAGCGAATGAACTCGCATACGTAGTATCCACATAAATTATTCCCGGGTGCCTGGTACAAGCATTTTACGAGAATAGAGTTCAATCAAACTGATAAGCAACCATGATAATGGTATTGATGAAACTAGAATCAATGAGAGATGCGCCGAACTAGCTAGTACTACTTACTTTGGGGTGTGTAAATCGCAGCTCGTTCTTCAGACCGGGAACCATTATGGTGAACTGTTTCCAAACCCTGCGAGGGAAAGAAAATGATTACTTGATATCAGGAAATGAACGAAAGTTGCCGATATGGTCCCGGTATTGACTGAACTTACTTCTGGAGCATTGCAGTCATGTCCGCATAATCCTCGGGATCTTTACGTCTCGAGTCTAAGACAGTTACTACTGCCCCGTCAAGCTTAATGGATAGCAGAATAAAGTGGAACCTGCGCACGCATAACTCATCAATTACATTACTTAACCTTGAGTAAGCGAAACCGAATATGCACAAGACAGTAACACTCACTTCAAGTTGTAAGGAAAGAGTATTTCCCTTTTGTTTTGATGTCTAAGGAACGCTTGTAGCAAGTTCTCCCTAGTAGCTTTGGCTTCTTTTTGTACCGACCATTCATTTACGGTATTTGGGCTAATGAACCCAATGTCATAGATTTGTCCTTTTTTGCATTCGACGATCTTCAATCTGCATAATATAGTGAGATTAATTATATATAGATGCAATGAATGAGCTGAGCTAGAGACTTAATTATAGAAGTAATACTTACAGACAATAGCAAGTCAGGAGTTGTTTGTCGAGGGCCTTCTGATTGAATAACTGAAATAACTCCTCAAATTCAACAGGCAGCAGGTCGACTCCAATGAAGTCGTTCTCTTTTTTAATTCCGACAAACAAACTGTCGGTCCCAGACGTCCTGCAGGTTTCCATGTACCACTCGTGTAATGTTCGCATCATCGTTGTTAGACGAGGATGATCAGGTTTGACGAGAGGCTTCCCGTGCTCGTATCTAAAGATCTCTACTACCTCAGCCGTTTTAAACTATACATCATCGCCCACGTAATCACCAAGAGTGGTACCGGGCAGTAGCACTGGATGATTAGCGATATCGCTAGACACCTTGAGCGGGGGGCACGATTGCTTCTCCTGTTTGCCGAGCTGGGGAATTGTTTTCCCACTTCTTCGTTTTTTGTTTCTTGCAGCACTGGAAGTACTTCCCGACTGCCGCGCTTCATCATATGTCTTTTTAATACAGCGGTCATAGTTGAATTGCGGCGGAGGCGGTGGTGGTCGCTTCAGGGCATCCAGAGTGCGGTTCGCTTTCATCGGATCTACCGTTTCCTTCGGAGGTGGACGTTTCCATGCAAAATGGGTCTGTACTTCGGCTTTCGAGATTTCATCGATTTCCTTCTTAGTCCTCTCATATGGTAACTTTGGTAGAGGCTTGAGGCTTGGACCATATTTGTATTTCTTCCCGCCTATTGTACTACTATCCGCCGGAGCGGCGGCCGCTCTCTTCCGCCGTTGCTGAGGCGGCGGAGCCCGCTGACACGCCGGGGGAGTTGAAGGAGGAGGCGGAGTGCCCTGACGCGTCGGAGGAGGAGAAGGAGGAGGCGGAGTTCCCTGACGCGCCGGAGGAGGAGGAGGAGGCGGAGTGCCCTAACGCGTCGGAGGAGGAGAAGGAGGAGGCAGATTGCCCTGACGCGCTGGAGGAGGAGGAGGAGGCGGAGTGCCTTGACGCGTCGGATGAGGAGAAGGTGGAGGCGGAGTTCCCTGACGCGCCGGAGGAGGAGGAGGAGGAGGAGGCGGAGTGCACTGACGCGTCGGAGGAGGCTGAGTCTGCTGAGGCGTCCAGTTTGGAAGCTTGATGTACTCCTTTCTCCATAGACAGGTACTCCTCAAATCTTTTTCTAGAAGAATTTCCCTTTCACCTGTAGGGAAGTCAAGCTCCAGCCCCTCAAATCCATCCATTATTTCATCTACCGTCACAACAGCATAGTCATGTGGAATCGGACGGCAATGGAAAGTTCCCTCAGCTCGAGGAGGTACAACAAAGCCGACCGCCGCCTTGAAGGTCAGGTTATGGAATTTCGTCATTAGCACGCAATGTTCAGCCTCCGTGATACTATCCACGGGGTAGCGAGGAGCCGTGAAATTAGGCTGAACGAGCTCCGTGGAAGCCATGCTGCTTCTCCGCTGAGATGGTGGGGTAGCTTCTGGGGCAGCGTCGAAGGAAGGATCTTCGTGCCGCTGAGATGGTTGGCCGGTAGCTCGCTGGCTCTCAAGTTCCTCTAGTTTTGCTAATCTTGCACTGATCTTCTGCATTTCGCTTGCTTCCTGTTTCCTCTTTCTCTCTCGGCTTCTATAACCACCACTGTCGGGAAACCCATGCACCCATGGAACGGAGCCTGATGTGCCTCGTGTTCGTCTAGGGTGTTCAGGATTCCTGAGGGCCTCTGTCAGCTCGTCATTCTCTCTGTCGGGAATGAACTTCCCTTCCTGCGCGGCCTTGATTGTTGCCTCAAGCTTCCGAATGGGTATTGCAAGTTGCTCGTCCATCCAAACACACTCCCCTGTTTCTGCGTCCAAAGTCCCCCCAACCCCGAAGAACCAAGTGCTTGAACGATCTGGCCAGTGCAATGTCGCTGGTTGGACCCCTTTAGCAAGCATGTCTTGCTCAGCTTTGTCCCACAACGGCCGGGCTTTGTAGTAGCCACCTGACCCCGTGTGATGGTGATACTACTTCTTTGCAGCATTTTTCTTGTTTGTCAGAGACCTTTTCTTACCCTTCTCCGATTTGTTGTAGGCCACAAATGCGGGCCAGTCATCTCTTATCTTCTCATATCGACCCTTGAATTCCGGAGTCTCATCTTTCTCGACAAACTTTTTGTTCAACTCTTTCTTCCAGTTCCTGAATAGTTTTGCCATCTTCTTAAGAGCAAACGCCTTGACCTTTCGCTCTATAACTGGGTTATTCGGATCCTCCTCTGGCGGTAGGCTAAAATTTGTCATCAGCAAGGTCCAAAGATCATCTTTCAGTCTATCCTCGACATAAGAAACTTCAGGGTCCTTAGTTTTATTCCATTCCTGGATGTTGATCGGGACGATGTCCCTAACAATAACTCCACACTGATGTACAAATACGTCCTTGGTCTGCTTGGGAGCAATCGGTTGGCCATCGTTCGTGACTTCTGTGATCGTGATTCTTTCATCCTGGCGCAACCTTTTCTTCGGGCCTCGTCTCCTTACGGAAGTTTGGCTCGATCAGGAGGTCTAAAAGAAGAAAGAAGCGTTAATATATGTACATACCAAAACAATTAAATGCATCAAGTCATCAAAGGCTTAATATATATACATACCTCGCCGGACTTTGCAATAGGTAAGGCTCCCTCCTCCGTTCGGTCACCGGAGCCGTGATCATGATCTCCTTCCTCCGCCATTCGGTCACCGGAGCCGTCATGATCTCCTTCGTCCTCCATTGTTGGATCACCGGAGCCGTCATCCTCTCCTTCCTAACCATCGGTGTCGTTGAGATACGACAAGGGATCACCTCCGGCGAGGATTATATCCCCGAACAAATCTTTTGTTTCTATATCTCTGGGGTCCATAGTTTTTGCAAATATTACAACCATGAGAGATGGATTAGTGGCAAATATAGACTTGGGTGGACTCGAGCGTTGGTCGGGCGAGAGGGGGTTGATCGACGTCCCCCCTCATGTCGAAGTTATCGTAGTTATACTTTCAGGACAGGACACTTTGCAAAAACTAATCGCTATACACGAGGGGGTAGATCGACAACGCTCTTTCTTCTAGGGTTTGGGTGGACTCGAGAGTTGGTCGGGCGAGAGGGGGTTGATCGACGTCCCCCCTCATGTCGAAGTTATCGGAGTTATAGTTTCAGGAGAGGACACTTTGCAAAAAATAATCGCTATGCAGGAGGGGGTAGATCGAGAACGCTCTTTCTTCTAGGGTTTGGGTGGACTCGAGAGTTGGTCGGGCGAGAGGGGGTTGATCAACGTCCCCCTCATGTCGAAGTTACCGGAGTTATACTTTCAGGAGAGGACACTTTGCAAAAAATAATCGCTATGCAGGAGGGGGTAGATCGACAACGCTCTTTCTTCTAGGGTTTGGGTGGACTCGAGAGTTGGTCGGGCGAGAGGGGGTTGATCGACGTCCCCCCTCATGTCGAAGTTATCGGAGTTATAGTTTCAGGAGAGGACACTTTGCAAAAAATAATCGCTATGCAGGAGGGGGTAGATCGAGAACGCTCTTTCTTCTAGGGTTTGGGTGGACTCGAGAGTTGGTCGGGCGAGAGGGGGTTGATCAACATCCCCCCTCATGTCGAAGTTACCAGAGTTATATTTTCAGGAGAGGACACTTTGCAAAAAATAATCGCTATGCAGGAGGGGGTAGATCGACAACGCTCTTTCTTCTAGGGTTTGGGTGGACTCGAGAGTTCGTCGGGCGAGAGGGGGTTGATCGACGTCCCCCCTCATGTCGAAGTTATCGGAGTTATAGTTTCAGGAGAGGACACTTTGCAAAAAATAATCGCTATGCAGGAGGGGGTAGATCGACAACGCTCTTTCTTCTAGGGTTTGGGTGGACTCGAGAGTTGGTCGGGCAAGAGGGGGTTGATCGATGTCCCCTCTCATGTCGAAGTTATCGAAGTTTTCTATGAACAAATTTTTTTTCCACATGACAACATATCATCTCATCTCCACTACAAAACATCTCATACACCTCATACATCTCATCTCATCTCATCTCCACATGAACATTATCTAAAAAAATAGAGCACCATATTTATCTCGACATGATATATCTCCACATGATAAATCTCCACAATGTATATCTCCACAATTTATATCTCCACATGATAAATCTCCACAATGTATATCTCCACGTGATAAATCTCCACAATGTATATCTCCACATGATAAATCTATGCACCAAAAAAACAGAGCACAAAATTTATCTATCTATCTATCTCATCTCCACATGAACATATATCTCATCAAAAAAAACAGAGCACAAAATTTATCTATCTATCTATCTCATCTCCACATGAACATATACATCTTATCTATCTATCTATCAAAATTTATCTATCTATCTCATCTCCACATGAACAGCGTGGCAGATCAAGGTGTGCTCGGGGCACGCGATGACGGGGAGCAGGGGACCATGGGAAGGGGGGGGCTCACTGGGGGGGGCGGCGATGGCTTGAGGCCGGCGACAAGGACGGCGGGCTCGGGAGGGCACGCGTGCGGCGGCGGCGGTGATGTATGAGGCAGCGCGCGGGCTCGGCGGCGGCGATGGCGCCGGCGGGGCAGGGGCGCGGCGATGGCGACGGCGACGGCGAGGCAGGGGCGCGGCGAAGGCGGAGCAGGGGCGCGGCGACGGCGTCGGGGCCGCCTGGCGGCGTCGGAGGAGGAGAGATCGAAGAAACTGAGATGAAAATTGCTAAGTGCGGCTTATATAGACAGAGCATTGGTCCCGGTTGGTGGCTCGAACCGCGACGAAAGGCCCCTTTTCGTCCCGGTTCGTGACACCAACCGGGACGAAAGGTCAGTTTTGGCCAGGCGAAAGGGCGGGAAGCACAGGCCATTGGTCCCGGTTGGTGGAGCGAACCGGGACGAAAGGGTGGAATTGGTCCCGGTTGGTGCCACCAACCGGGACTAAAGGGCGGCATTGGTCCCGGTTGGTACCACCAACCGGTACGAAATGGTTGCCGCTGGCACGGCGTCGGGCGGGTGGATGTTTAGTCCCAGCTCGCTAGCTGAGAGGCGTTGAGAGTGGTTTATAAACGCCACTGCGCCAACCCTCTCGAGCTCCTCTCTTATGCATCCCTACGGGCCTAAACGCAATGACTCTGCCTGTGGGCTTACTGGGCCTACTGCAGGCCTGCGTCCTGGCCCAACTAGAGGGTTGGGTGTCTAGTCGTATGCAGGCCATGGCGGCCCAGTAGGCGGCACTTTTTTTAATTGTTTTCCAGTATTTTTGTTTTGTTTTTTTCTTTATTTATTTTCTTTTGTTTCTACTTACAACTAAATACTTAGAGTTTTTGAGTGATTCTTTTTGCTTTAGGTCACAAAAATTATAAACTTTCTGTTAGTGCAAATAGTTTTCAAATTTGAATTCTTTGAAATTTGTGTGAGTCACTAGTTTGTGAATAACTTTACTTTAAAAATAGATTTTTTGAGTGATTCTTTTTCCTGCTATTTAATATTAGTGTGTTTTATCATTATGTTGAATTTGGTAATTTTTAGGTTATTTTAAATGGGTGTTTTAATCAAAAACAGATTTTGTTATTTTAGTTTGCTATTAAAGTTTCTAACAAAAAGTTGGCATGGTATCATCATTTCACCCACATAGCATGTGCTAGAAAGTTGAGAGGGTTACGGCAAAAACTGGATGCACTTCGTGTACAAAATGGACAATCTCTTTCGAAGTATCAGGGTTTCGGACGAAAACTCATATGTTACAAAGGCATTCCATTTTTTTTAACTTATTTCAACTCCAGACTTTTTGTGCGTTCAACATGCACCATTCAAAGTCACATCATCATTTTTCAACCCTTTCTGACTTCATTTGCTATTTTTCATGCATTTACTGATTTTTTTTAGCTAAATGACCCTGAAATTGAAATGCTTCAGAAAGCTTGCTCACATCATACTAAATATTCTTACACACAAACCGTACTTAGACGGGGACATAATAATAGAAATAATAGTTCAGATATCCATTACCGAAAGTACTGCATAATTGAAGATACCAATCCTACTCTTTCGGATTGAAAAACAAATGAACTCTGAAAAGGTTGAAAGTTGGCATGGTATCATCATTTCACCCACATAGCATGTGCTAAAAAGTTGAGAGGTTTACGGGAAAAACTG
Organism: Elymus sibiricus; assembly: GCA_039707655.1. NCBI lineage: Eukaryota > Viridiplantae > Streptophyta > Magnoliopsida > Poales > Poaceae > Elymus > Elymus sibiricus. Next base: position 35,647,133 of record CM077669.1, on the reverse strand, counting down.
GATGCACTTCGTGTACAAAATGGACAATCTCTTTCGAAGTATCAGGGTTTTAGACGAAAACTCATCTGTTACAAAAGGCATTTCATTTCTTGACATGTAACTGCAGTGATATTCTAGATCAAAGCCATCATCAGAATAGTTGTGGAGAGAAAGTCTTCACTTTTTCTTCGTGTGTGTCCCTTGCTTATTGCGCCGTAACCATGGATAATCTTTTCTTTTTCTCGGTTTGGTAGACATGTCCTTTACATAGAAAACCTGCGCCACATCATTGGCTAGGACGAATGGTTCGTCTGTGTACCCAAGATTGTTCAGATCCACTGTTGTCATTCCGTACTGCAGGTCTACCTGTACCCCGCCTCCTGACAGATTGACCCATTTGCACCGAAACAAAGGGACCTTAAAATCATGTCCATAGTCAAGTTCCCATATGTCCACTATGTAACCATAATATGTGTCATTTCCCCTGTTGGTTGCTGCATCAAAGCGGACACCACTGTTTTGGTTGGTGCTCTTTTGATCTTGGGCGATCGTGTAAAATGTATTCCCATTTATCTCATACCCTTTGTAAGTCAATACAGTCGAAGATGGTCCCGTGGCCATCGAGTACAGCTCATCTGCAACAGTGGTGTTACCCATGAGATGTGTTTGCAACCAACTGGCGAAAGTCCTGATGTGTTCACATGTAATCCAGTCGTCACACTGCTCCGGGTGTTTGGAGCGCAGAATATTCTTGTGTTCATTGTCATACGGGGTCACCAAGGTAGAATTCTGTAGAACTGTGTAGTGTGCTTGAGACCAAGAATGCCCGTCCCTACATATTATTGAATTCGCTCCTAGCGTGCCTTTTCCAGTCAGTCTCCCCTCATACCGCGATTGAGGGACACCAATCGGCTTAAGGTCAGGAATAAAGTCAACACAGAACCCAATGCATTCCTCTGTTTGATGGCCCATGGAGATGCTTCCTTCTGGCCTAGCACAGTTACGAACATATTTCTTTAAGACTCCCATGAACCTCTCAAAGGGGAACATGTTGTGTAGAAATACAGGACCTAGAATGGCAATCTCGTCGACTAGATGAACTAGGACGTGCGTCATGATATTGAAGAAGGATGGTGGGAACACCAACTCGAAACTGACAAGACATTGCACCAAATCATTCTGTAACCTTGGCAGGATTTCTGGATCGATTACCTTCTGAGAGATTGCATTGAGGAATGCACATAGCTTCACAATGGCTAATCGAATGTTTTCCGGTAGAAGCCCCCTCAATGCAACCAGAAGCAATTGCGTCATAATCACGTGGCGGTCATGATACTTTAGGTTCTGGTACTTTTTCTCTGCCATATTTATTATTCCCTTTATATTTGACGAGAAGCCATACGGGACCTTCATACTGAACAGGCATTCAAAGAAGATTGCCTTCTCTTCTTTGGTAAGAGCGTAGCTGGCAGGACCTTCATACTACTTTGGATGCATGCCGTCATTTCATGCACACGTTGCTGGTCCTCCCGTGCATCCGGTGTATCTTTTTTCTTCCCATACACACCCAGGAAACCTAGCAGGTTCACGCAAAGATTCTTTGTCACGTGCATCACGTCGATTGCGTGGCGGACCTCTAGGACTTTCCAATATTCTAGCTCCCAAAATATAGATTTCTTCTTCCACATGGGTGCGCGTCCAGCATCGTCATTCGGAACAGATTGTCCGCCAAGACCTTTTCCAAAGATTACTTGTAAATCCTTCACTGCCTCAACTATATCATCACCAGTACGGAAGACAGGCTTCTTTCGGTGATCTGTCTCACCTTTGAAATGCTTGCCTTTCTTTCTTAAGGCATGCTTGGTCGGAAGAAATCGACGATGTCCCAGGTACACATTCTTCTTGCATTTGTCCAAATATATACTTTCGGTATCATTCAAACAGTGCGTGCATGCGTGGTATCCCTTGTTTGTCTGTCCTGAAAGGTTACTAAGAGCAGGCCAATCATTGATGGTGACAAACAGCAACGCTCGTATGTCAAATTCCTCCTGTTCGTTCTCATCCCACACACGTACACCTTTTTTATTCCACAATTGTAAAAGTTCATCAACTAATGGCCTTGGATGAGCACTGGCATCATAATGAACTTCCGCTTCATGCACAACCAAGGAGGAAGGTTATACATAGATAGAGTCACAGGCCATGTGCTATGCTAGCTGCTCTGCTCCCCAAAAGGATTAATGCCATCTGCACTTAAACCAAACCATAGGTTCCTTGGGTCACCTGTAAAGTCCCCCCACTTTCTCTCGATCTTTCTCCACTGCGACCCATCAGCGGGTGCTCTCAACTTCCTGTCTTTCTTACGGTCTTCCTTGTGCCATCGCATCAACTTGGCATGCTCTTTGTTTCTGAACAAAAGTTTCAACCGTGGTATTATAGGAGCATACCACATCACATTGGCAGGAACCCTCTTCCCGGTGCGCTGGCCCTCAACATCACCAGGGTCATCTCGTCTGATCTTATACCGCAATGCACCGCATACCGGGCATGCGTTCAAATTCTCGTATTCCTCACAGCGGTACAGGATGCATGTATCTTCTGCACCTCTAATCCTAGAGGGCAGAGAACCTTCTTTGCTTCGTAAGTACTGTCAAGCAATTCCTTATCCTTTGGAAGCTTCTTCTTCATTATTTTCAGTAGGTTCCCAAATCCCTTGTCAGATAAACCATTCGATGCCTTCCATTGCAGCAATTCCAGTGTGGTACCGAGCTTTGTGTTACCATCTTCGCAATTTGGGTACAACCCTTTTTTGTGATCCTCTAACATGCGGTTGAACTTCAACTTCTCCCTTGCACTTTCACATTCTTTCTGTGCATCAACAATGACCCGGCGAAGATCATCATCGGGCACATCGTCTGCTGCCTCTTGATCTTCAGCTCCCCCCTCTTCTTCAGCAGTATCACCGTATTCAGGGAACATAGGATAGTTGTCATCATCCTCTTCTTCTTCGTTGTCTTGCATCATAACCCCTCTTTCTCCGTGCTTGGTCCAAACATTATAGTGTGGCATGAAACCCTTATGAAGAAGGTGCCAGTGAAGGGTTTTCGAGGAAGAGTAATCCTCCGTATTCTCACACTCAGTACATGGACAATACATAAAACCATTCTGCTTGTTTGCCTCAGCCACTTCGAGAAAATTATGCAGGCCCTTAATGTACTCGGAGGTGCGTCGGTCACCGTACATCCATTGCCGGTTCATCTGCGTGCATTATATAATTAAGTGTATCAAAAACCATTACAGAACATCATGAATAGAGAAGTGACCAAATTAATAGAAGTTCATTATCACATTAAAACCAAAGTACAGTAGTGATCAAATGTTATTACTGAAAAAATAAATACATAAAGTTCATACATAGTTCTCATTGAACAACATATAGCTCTCTAGAGCATATAATTAAAACATATATTGAAACTATGTAAAACATTTAAATGCAACAACAAATGCGATCATAATCGCAACTAAGGTAACAATTGATCCAACGGCATAATGATACCAAGCCTCATTATCAATGGCATATTTTCTAATCTTTCTAATCTTCAAGCGCATTGCATCCATCTTGATCGTGTGATCATCGACGACATCGGCAACATGCAACTCCAATGCCATCTTCTCCTCCTCAATTCTTTTCAATTTTTTCTTCAAATACTCGTTTTCTTTTTCAACTAAATTTAACTTCTCGACAAGAATTTCTATGTTGGTTGGAATTTCCGGTTCACATAACTCCTAGATAAAAACATCTATGTCACGTTGGTCGGCATAATTGTCATAAACACTAAATGAAACAAATAGTAATAAAATATGCTATACCATATCCGAATCATAGACAGGACGTTGGCCGACGGGGGCGGATCCCAAAACCATGGCACTATATAATAGCAAACAATAATAAAAGTAAGAAAATTATACAAGTATCTATCTAAATCATACAAGTAAGAATTTTTTTTATTTTAAAAAGAAGATAAGAACAAGAGGCTCACCATGGGGGTGCCGGCGACGGGATCTTGAGGAAAATGGAGCTTGGAGGAAAATGGTGCCGGCGGTGAGGACAGGGACGGGACAGGACGGACCGCCAAACCTAGACAAATCTTGAGGAAAATGGAGGTTGGAGGTCGAGCTTGGAGAGGAGAAAGCTTAAGTGTGGTTCGGGCATTTCATCGAACACCCCATGTGCATAGGAGGTGAGAGCTAGAGCAACACACACCTGCACACACCGGCCGGCCAAAAAACAGAGGAGTGAGCGGGCAGGGGCGGTGGTATATATAGGCTTATATTTAGTCCCGGTTGGTGGCAAGAACCGGGACAGAAGACTGACCTTTGGTCCCGGTTCCCGCCACGAACCGGGACTAAAGGTGCTGGGCCAGGAGCGAGGCCCATTGGTCCCGGTTCGTGTCTGGAACTGGGACCAAAAGTGTCAGATGAACCGGGACCAATGGCCCCCGAGGCCCGGCCGGCGCCCTGGCCTCACGAACCGGGACTGATGCACCCTTTGGTCCCGGTTCGTAAGTGAACCGGGATTAATGCCCTTATCCTGGCCTCAACCAAAGCCCTGTTTTCTACTAGTGTACACTTAACATCGAGTAAGCAAAATAGAATTTGTAGTACAAGACAGTAACACTCACTTGAAGTTGTAAGGAAATAGTATTTCTGTTCAGTTATTTTGCGCCTTTAAAAACCTTAGCAACTTATCCTCTGAGTCTTTGGGGTGGTCTTGTAGCATTTTTTCTTTAATGATATATGGGTCAACGAACCCAATGTCATAGATTCTCTCTCTTTTGCATTCGAGAATCTTCATTCTGCATAATAGTGTACAAAAGAATATAGTGGTACAGGCAATGAACGAGCTGAGCTAGAGACTTAAATTACAGAAAGAAATCACTTACAGACAATAGCAACTGACGATAGATTTGTCGAGTGAGTCTTGATTGTATAACTGGAAAATTTCTGGAAACTCAATGAATAGCTCGTTTTCATAGAAGTAATGCTCTTCCTTGACTTTCACCATGAGCATCACACACCCGTTCTTTACTTATTTCATGTACCACTCATGCAATGTTCGCATTTGTGTTGATAGATGCCGGACCTGCTCAGGTCTGACCAGAGTTTTCCCGGGGACATATTGCCATTGTACATCAGCCACGGCGACATCCTCGGTGCTTAGGAGTTGATCAACACTGATACCAATGTTTCTAGCAGCGTCGGTTACCATATCGGTAATCACCTTGAGTTGGGGGATCGATTCCATTGCCTCTTCTCCGAGCTGGGGAACTGTTTTCCCGCTTTTATTACAACTTCTACGTCTCGATTGCTGCATTTGTTCCTTATATGACTTCGTAATAGAGCGGTCATAGTCTGATGGCCTATTCTCCACATGTGCCGGGGGTCGCTCAAGAAAGTCCACAAAGTGCTCTACGGTTTTCGTAGGTATTATCTCCTTTGGCGGCGGGGGCGGTTTCGGTGCAAAATGGGACTTCTTTTTGGCAGGAGGCTCGTCGTTGGCTTTGTTCTTTGTAGCTTTCTTCCGAATAGGACTAGTCGACGGATCGGTGGTCTTCCACTTTTGGCCCTACTCGGACATAGGGGGTGGAGTCGGCTGATGCTACTTCTTGAGCTTGCGTTGGTTTTCCCTTGAAGAGGAAAGGGTGATGCAGCAAAGTAGATAAGTATTTCCCTCAGTTGTTGAGAACCAAGGTATCAATCCAGTAGGAGGTACAAGCAAGGCCCCAATCTTTGCACCTACACAAACAATCAAACACTTGCACCCAACGCTCTAAAGGGGTTGTCAATCCCTTCACGGTTACTTGCAAGGATGAGATCTGATAGAGATAGATATAAAAGATTACTAAAACGAAAAGTAAAATAAAAGTAAAAAGATTGCAGCAAAGTATTTTTGGTATTTTTGGTTTATAGATCTGAAAATATAATATGGAAAATAGACCCGGGTGCCATAGGTTTCACTAGAGGCTTCTCTCTTGAAGGAAAATAATACGGTGGGTGAACAAATTACTGTCGAGCAATTGATAGAAAAGCGCATAGTTGTCTTGCATCATAACCCCTCTTTCTCCGTGCTTGGTCCAAACATTATAGTGTGGCATGAAACCCTTATGAAGCAGGTGCCAGTGAAGGGTTTTCGAGGAAGAGTAATCCTTCGTATTCTCACACTCTGTACATGGACAATACATAAAACCATTCTGCTTGTTTGCCTCAGCCACTTCGAGAAAATTATGCAGGCCCTTAATGTACTCGGAGGTGCGTCGGTCACCGTACATCCATTGCCGATTCATCTGCGTGCATTATATAATTAAGTGTATCAAAAACCATTACAGAACATCATGAATAGAGAAGTGACCAAATTAATAGAAGTTCATTATCACATTAAAACCAAAGTACAGTAGTGATCAAATGTTATTACTGAAAAAATAAATACATAAAGTTCATACATAGTTCTCATTGAACAACATATAGCTCTCTAGAGCATATAATTAAAACATACATTGAAACTATGTAAAACATTTAAATGCAACAACAAATGCGATCATAATCGCAACTAAGGTAACAATTGATCCAACGGCATAATGATACCAAGCCCCATTATCAATGGCATATTTTCTAATCTTTCTAATCTTCAAGCGCATTGCATCCATCTTGATCTTGTGATCATCGACGACATCGGAAACATGCAACTCCAATTACATCTTCTCCTCCTCAATTCTTTTCAATTTTTTCTTCAAATACTCGTTTTCTTTTTCAACTAAATTTAACTTCTCGACAAGAATTTCTATGTTGGTTGGAATTTCCGGTTCACATAACTCCTAGATAAAAACATCTATGTCACGTTAGTCGGCATAATTGTCATAAACACTAAATGAAACAAATAGTAATAAAATATAATATACCACATCCGAATCATAGACAGGACGTTGGCCGACGGGGGCGGATCCCAAAAATTAAGCAGCTCTCAAGACCTTTTGTATATAGACATGTACCATTCATGGACATTGCCAATGAAATTGCAATGCAGGTCAACTTCCAATCTACGCTAGAATGGTATGGAGATGAAGAATTAGCTGACCTTGATAACTGTCAAAGCGTCTGTAACAATTTCCTCTAAGCGCGTTAGCTCAGCCATGCTCATCTCTTTAACATCTAGTTCCCGGGCCCTGAAATTAGACAGTGTGTAATGCAAATTATATCATCTTAGGCACAACATCGATGAGTGTATGGATGTGTGATCAGGTATTACATTTGAGCGAAGTTATTTAGTTCAGATATTGAATCCAGAACTGGCTGCTCATTCAGATCAAGCTGTCCAAAGAATCGAAAGAGCCGGTTAAATTTTCTTCACATGGTTGTTCCTTCTAAATTATGTCAATATGATCGTGGAACTTGCTAGAGGACCCAGCCATGCATGCATCCATTACGACAGTACAGGTATGTTGTTGTTTTTTTTTTTTTTTTTGCATGTATGTTGGTTGGATACCAACTTTTACCAGCATTCTTTACCGCAGCTGGCTACCTAGCTAATTAGCCAGCGAAATAAACCTATCCAAGTTTGAATTCAAGCACGTAAATTTTGACGCAAGCTGGTTCTAGATTTCAAATGCAAGAAATTCCAGTTTACTTCAAGATTGCTGTCGACCGCCGATAAACGTCAATCTCCAGGATACTCTTTTTTCGACAGTCGTTTTTCCCTCGTCATGTGGTTAATTGAAGTTAGAAGCAGAATCTACCACTAAAACAGGAAGCTTATTCTCCTGGGAGTATTGACTTATCCTTTTTTACTCTTGGGTATAGTTTCACTTTTGGAAGATGGTTATTTGCTTCTTAACAATGTAATTATTTGGGATGGAATTAGCGAGGCTGATTTTGGGCTGACTCGTTCCCTAGATCTTGATAGTGTCATTTGGGCCATAAACAAAACAAGGGTGTTTATCTCTAAGGCTCAGTTTGTGGTTGCTTAACTGTGTTGTGATGTGCTTACTTTTTGACCGGAAAACTGTAGGGGAGGCCCGACAGTAAATTTAATTAAACAAAGAACGTATGTACAAGGAGAAAGGGAATGTACAAACACGGGGTATGTACAACGAGAGAGAAGGAGGGGCACAGGGAGAAAGACAAGGGGAGACTAGACTAGGGAAAAACTGGCATTCTCTTTGAAAAGACTGACATACTGAAAGGGAAAAAGTGGCATTCTCTTTTAAAAGACTGGAACGAAGAGTGGACATTCGGTGTAATGTTTGTTAGGATAATCCTTGTCCCGAAGCAGCAGCCCTTTAGGATATTTTGGTCTTAGATGGCATGGTAGTTAAGGAAAATTAGATAAGGTGAGCTGTAATAGCTATCTATGAACTGTAGGAGCAGGTTGGCACGAGCTGGAGGTGTTTTTGTTTGGATGTGCACTGTAGCAGCACCTGATGCACTGACGGCTTACTGCAGCACAATGCTACTGTACTGACGGATACTGTAGCGTCCTGGTACTGTAGCAACCCCTGGAACTCCTATAAATAGTACTTCCTCCGTCCCAAATTACCATTCGCTCAAATTGATGTATCTAGCATTGAAATACGTCTAAATACATCCATTTGTGCGACATGTAATTCCGGACGAAGGGAGTATTAAACTTGTAGCACTTGAGATATCTAATAAAAGCTTCCTACTAGTAGTAGCTTTGTGTGTGAGGGTGTGAAGTGAGTCCTTGGTGAGAGCTAAACAGTAGTAGTTCCAACAATGTAACACCCCCATGTATTAAGCTACTGTTGCTCCTTAATAAAGTTGCCATGTCATCACAATTAGCATTGCTGATTTACATCATGTTACAAACACTCTCCAAAATCAAATTCAAATTCAAAATGCCAAGTCAAAGGTTATTTCATCAAACTGTCAAACAAAAATGTTGTCATTATTCCATAAAATGCCCAAGTATTTGTCATGAAGAAACCAACATCATTTGATTTCCCATTTGGTCCCTAGCAACAAATTAGTGGACCAAAATTAATAACTAAAGCCATTTAAATTGCAAACATAAATTTGAATGTTTCCAAGTGGCCTGAAACTTTGTGTGCATTTCCAAAATATTGCATTGCATTTATGTGACAAGTTTCATGTTCTACTAAGTTCATTTGCTATGGAAATGAAATAGAAAATAGAAGTAAATACCAGAAGCAGAAAAAGAAAGGGAAAAAATGAAACTCAGCTCACTGTGCACTGGGCCCAAGTGCATAGGATTTGGCCCAGCCCACCTCCTCTGTTCGTCGTCCTCCCGCGCTCTCTCTCCTATGTGTCGCCATGGCCGCGGCCGATTCCTCCTCCCCGGCCAGATCCGCGACACCGCGACGCTACCGGGTGCCAAGAGGGGATAAGAACGATGTCGTCGACGCCGTAGACAACCCTAGGCCATTTTCCACTCCTCCATCGTGCCGCTTCTTCCTCTCCCGCAAGAAGCCAAAGCTTCGTCGCCATGGCCACGGTCGCATGCGTAGCCACCGAGCTCCCCGCTGCCTGCGACTGCGCTGGAGCACCCTCCAAGTCGTCTGCTTCCCCTACGCGAAGCCGTTTGAGTTGAGGAGCGCTGCATCGCCTGGATCGCCATCTTCTTCCTCCTTCGGCCGCCGCCGTTCTCCGTCGAATCCACCGCCGCCTGCTGCTAGTAAGCTTCCAATGGCCCCCCATGCGCTCCCTAGGTGAGCTCCACCGCGGATCCCCTCTCTCTGCTGCTCGATCCCAAGCCCCTAGCTGTCGCTGCCATTGCTGCTGCTCCGACCGCCGGTGTTGAGCTCACTACCGTAGCTAGAGAAGCCGCGTGATCCTCTGAACATCGCCTCGTGCTCCTGAGCTCCTCAGGAGACCAAAGCGCTCGCCAGCTCATCGTGCCATGCCCCCTATCGCTCGATCCGCTGATCCCGTACTCTGTCCGCCGCATCGGCTCATCGCCGGCACCTATTCCGGCCGCCTCAGGATGAGCCAGTGCCACCGTTCGACGTGCGCTGCTGTGTGTGTTTAAACGCACCTAACCACGTCCAAAATCGTGCCCTGTGGTCGATTTTCGACGAGGTCCCGAGTCTCGCCACCGCGTTTGTGGTCACCCGCACGTGCGCCGCCGTTCAAACACCGGTGGGTCACCGACAGATAGGTCCCACCGGTCAGGCAATCATTTTAGCCAGTAAACTCTCGCTGACAGTAGGCCCCAACGCGGCTAATTAACTTAATTAGCTAAATTAATCCTCTATTAAATTTTCCAGTGACTGACTACTGCCCCCCCCCCCTGACATTTTCAGGCATCAACCCGCAATCCATGTTTTTTTTTCTTTTACATGGACCTTCTTCCGTTTCATCCGTCCTTCCTTGCTTCGTACATCACATCATATTTGAGATCAAAATGTGTCGTCGGATGTAACTTTTCAGCATGTCCGGTACACCTCAGGGTGTGCAAAACCGAACCGAATACCTAAAACCGAACCAAATAACCTAACCGAACCAAAATTTTGGTTTTTTAAGGTTTCGGTTTCAGTTTTAGTTTTGAAACCGGAAACCATATGGTTAAACCGAATTAACCGAAATTGAGTTTTGTTTGCTTCAAAAGCGTAATGGGCTGCTATAGTATTGTACTTTCTAGCCCATTTAGTGCTTCGGTTTACGTGATTAGCCTGACTACTTATCCAACATCCCTTCTTTATCCTTTTGTAATTGTTTTTCCTCGTTATGATATATATCATGTATTTAGATGTGGAAAAGTTATGTGTTGGCTCAAAAATTCGCGTCAACTTTGGTTAATTTGGTTATTACCGAAACCAAACCGAAAGCAAATGGTTATTACTGAAACAGAACCGTATCTATGTATAAAACCGTATAAACCAAAGTATAAAAACCGTATAAACCATAAACCGTATAAAACGAACCGAATCAAACCGAAAAAACCGAATGCACACCTTGAGGTACACCCATAAATAAGCGGATACCATGCTTACAATCATCGATCAAATGTGGAGATGCGCAAGTACTGGGCTGCGGTCTTGTTGATCGATCCGACCTAGAATATGCCCATGTCCATGTTTGGTCATACGTCATCCGATATTAATATATTTTTTCGTACATCGTCTCTATAGATCTCGATCTAGACTCTCGCCAAAGTCGAACCTTCCCTATGCTCTCCCATAAATATACCGCGAGATTGAGGAGCACTAGACACAACCGCTGAATGAGGAGGTTAGTGATCTCGCGGCGATCCAATGCGGCGATTCGTCTGGGTACCTGCGGACCGGTCGTTTGCCGGCACGGACTGCGTGGAAGCATGGCACGAAGCACGACCGACCGGCGTGGTTGCCATGGAGGAAAAGTTGCGTGAGATTGACGACGAAGCCCACACCATCACCTTCTCTCCTACCTAGGCATCAGATCTCCGCATCCACCCTGCACCACTACGACCCTTCCCTCAACTCTACCCGTGTGACATGCTCGGCGTCCGTGTATGTTAGATCCTACAGGGACAAGGAGTTAGAGGGTGGGAGGAAGGGAGAGCGTGGAACAGTGGAGACAGGAGATATGCAGAAGGGGCGGAAGAATGAGATAGAGAGAGGTTTACATGACAATATTGCTTTTTAAATTTTTAAACATTACCCTGTGTTGGCATGGTTCAATGGTAGGTGTGTCGTGCGGTGGTTGAGCCCGCCACATTTGGATTGACCACGTTCTTACACGTTGTGAGGTGGACACCACGACTATCGTCGACAAGGGCGCGAAAGAGGATAAGCGGTGACACGGGTGTCGCGATCTGTTGAAATAGAGGACGTCGACCTTTGGGGTCTTGAGCCATGTTTATTAACCTAGGGGCATGTGTTTTTGTCTCCCGTTGCAACACACGGGCATGCTTGCTATTCAATGACAAAAATCCTTTTAGATGAAGAATAGCTCAAACTGTGCATCGTGGAGAATGAATTTTGCTGATCAGTCTGCACTGGCCGTATACATTTACTCATCTAGATTCTACCAACCTCCTAGACATTGTCCCTTGTCCTCTTGTCACTGGCGATGCGCATCATGACCCATGCCATCCGCGGACGTGAACCGGACGTTGCCAACTCCGACAATAATAACAATAGGACGAGGGGCAATGTCTAGGATGTTGGCTGCATCTAGATGAGTAGAAGTGTGCTATTAATTGGAAAATTTCTCACCGAGTGCGATGTAGGCTTGTGACGGTCGGTGTAGATTGGAAGGCAAAATTCGTCCTTCATAATGCACGGTTCTAGGGGTTCTTCGTCTGAATGGATTCTCCTCGTCGATGCGGTCCTGGTGGCGCAAGGGTTTGAGCGGGAGGAGAGCTCTGGCGTACAGGGGATGTCTAGGCACATGGTTGCATGGAAAAGATGTGCTTTCTTTTCGAAGAAAGCCCATTTTTCGTTCGGGCCAACACCGAAAAGGCCTTTTCGTCCTAGAAGGCAACGAAGGGTACCTTTTTGTTGACCACGGCAACGACGGGGTCAAATTTTTGCAATTTTTAATTTCGTAATATAGATCTGAGATTTTGTAAAAAAAATATTTAAAAAAATTCCACTTGTACTCCTCGCATTCCTTGGAACTAATGTTGGTTTCAACTCAGCCCTTTGATTGGTGAGGTAACAAAATTAAGCTTGCCATTCACTTGTATACTGTAGAAAGTACAGCCTCATGCCTTAATTCACCCTCGTCATAAAATGTATTCAATCTATGGTCTGCACGTGAAGTATTTCCCTTGTCCTGCAGCTCCATGTTCATACCTAGAAATTGGTTTTGGTATTTAAACAAACGCCTTACCCTGAAGGAGCCCTGCTACGCTCCAGCATTGATTAGCACATGACGCCCAGCATTAACACATCCTATGGATGGTAAGGAGCTCTGCTACGCTCCACTATTAATTAGCACATGACGCCCAGCATTAGCACCTTCTGTGGATGGACATATGCGTGTGCATTTCGATTGACACTGAAAATTTCTATAAATTATAGTTCAGTGTGATTTTGACGTACTATGCAACTACTTTCTGGAAAACCGGCTTGTCTACCATGAACAATTAATGATAAATAGATTGGGCTAGCTGCTTATGTAATATATTATATATATTTCCCATCTAGGTTTCTCCGGTGGTCTTTCGTATCTACCGCCACATACAAAACGACGTCACAAATGATTTTTCACGCCTTTCCCATCTAAGTAATACTCATGCTGCTTAATTTGCACAGACAGGACGGACCTGCATGGCCAAGCCGCAGCAGTACTCCATATTTAAGTCTCGGCTAGGAGCAGTGAAATTTTTGGGCCATATCTGTGAGCCCTACGTGCGCGCCCGTACGCTGTCATTTAAAGCACGCTGTCATTGCTGAAGGCCTGAGCCTGAGGTGTCACTGGTATCAAGCGGTACATAGTATTATACTATTATTATGTCGATCTACTGGCATGGAAGTAAAGGCAGCATGTGAAGCGGCATGACGGCGTACTTCCCTGCCGCCGCAGCAGCTGCTCCCGCCTCCGTCGTCTCGCGCCCAAGCGTCGCCTCTTCGCACCTTGGCGCCACCACCACCGCTCATCTCGTGCCGCCGCCGCCGCCGCATCCGCCGCTCCCCTACAATTTGGAGATCATTACATGCAGGCATTAGCGACAATGGTATTCTCCGCTTTCAGATATGACCTCCGTAAGCAAAAATTCCGCAATTTCTTCATGAAATGCTCCGAGGCGGTTCTCTGATAGGAGCTTCTCCCGCATGTCTTCCATCGTTAAAGAAGAAGATCAATATGAATATATTAGTTGTGTGTATATATATTATATCATCATAAAAAAATTATGAATAGTGTTTACGTACCTGAAGTTGTCATACATCTCTGCGCCATTCGGTCTTTATGCAAATGTTCACGCAAATGTAGTATGCACATAAATTAGTCCCATGTTTCTGCCTCATTCACTTTGCGAGAATAGAATTCAATCAGATAATAATCAAGCATGATAATGGTATTGAAACTAGAATTAAAGAGATGCGCGGACCTAGCTGGTACTACTTAATTACCTTGGAAAGTCACCAACGCAGCTCCAGTTTCCATTCACCGACAACAATGAACCGTTTCCAAACCCTGTCCGGCAAAGAAAATGAATAAAGGAGTTATTAATTACTTGATATCAGGAAATGAACGAAAGAGGCCGATATAGTGCGATAATGATTGAAATTACCCGTCGAGCATCCAAAACACGCTGGTGTATTCTTGAGGGTCTTTACCTAGTGAGTCCAGGGTTTTAACAGTTCCAGCATCAACTTTAATGATTAGCAGGATCCAGTGGTTCCTGCGGACGTTTATATAAGCAGACATGCATAACTCATCAACTACCACTAGTAGAAAACAGGGTACTAGTCCCGGTTCCAGAGGGCCTTTAGTCCCGGTTCTAGAACCGGGACAAAACTGACGGGACTAATACCCAAAACTTTTAGTCCCGGTTTGCTTACGAACCGGGACCAAAGGGGCTCCACGTGGCCGCTGCAAGGCGCCCAGGCAGGAGAACCTTTAGTCCCGGTTGGTAACACCAACCGGGACCAAAAGGCAGCCACGCGTCAGCAGCTCGCAGGCGCTGGATATTTTTTTTTGGAAGGGGGGGTTTAGGGGTTTTGGAGGGTTAATTTAGGGGTTTCATATTGTGTTAGCTAGCTAATAGAGAAAAATGACCTGTCTTTCTCCGTGCTTGGTCGATGCTAGCTACTATACATACAAAGAGAACTCGACGCTAGCAAGTAAGCAAATGAAGGAAACCATTAATTACACAAGATCGTCATGAACATATATAGAGAGAAGTGACATCTCTTTCTCCGTGCTTGGTCGAACAACAAGTTTTCGTATATCTATCCGACGCTACTACATATATATAATATAACATCTCTTACAATCCCTAACATCATCTACCTATGATCCATTTGCAATTCCACATGGTATTCTCCGTCTTTAGGTATGACGTGGTCAAGAAAGAATCCCGCCAATTCCTCTTGAATTGCTCGTATGCGATCATGTGGTAGGAGTTCATCCCGCATCTGCCAGATCTAATTTAAAGAAGGGGGTCAATACATATATATGAATGAAACTCAACACATCTGCTCGTATGTAATATATAAAATAAAATTGTGAATATTGTTTACGTACTTCTAATTGTTTGTCAGAGAAGCCCCGCTCAGAGGTCGAGTAGCGAATGAACTCGCATATGTAGTATCCACATAAATTATTCCCGGGTGCCTGGTACAAGCATTTTACGAGAATAGAGTTCAATCAAACTGATAAGCAACCATGATAATGGTATTGATGAAACTAGAATCAATGAGAGATGCGCCGAACTAGCTAGTACTACTTACTTTGGGGTGTGTAAATCGCAGCTCGTTCTTCAGACCGGGAACCATTATGGTGAACTGTTTCCAAACCCTGCGAGGCAAAGAAAATGATTACTTGATATCAGGAAATGAACGAAAGTTGCCGATATGGTCCCGGTATTGACTGAACTTACTTCTGGAGCATTGCAGTCATGTCCGCATAATCCTCGGGATCTTTACGTCTCGAGTCTAAGACAGTTACTACTGCCCCGTCAAGCTTAATGGATAGCAGAATAAAGTGGAACCTGCGCACGCATAACTCATCAATTACATTACTTAACCTTGAGTAAGCGAAACCGAATATGCACAAGACAGTAACACTCACTTGAAGTTGTAAGGAAAGAGTATTTCCCTTTTGTTTTGATGTCTAAGGAACGCTTGTAGCAAGTTCTCCCTAGTAGCTTTGGCTTCTTTTTGTACCGACCATTCATTTACGGTATTTGGGCTAATGAACCCAATGTCATAGATTTGTCCTTTTTTGCATTCGACGATCTTCAATCTGCATAATATAGTGAGATTAATTATATATAGATGCAATGAATGAGCTGAGCTAGAGACTTAATTATGGAAGTAATACTTACAGACAATAGCAAGTCAGGAGTTGTTTGTCGAGGGCCTTCTGATTGAATAACTGAAATAACTCCTCAAATTCAACAGGCAGCAGGTCGACTCCAATGAAGTCGTTCTCTTTTTGAATTCCGACAAACAAACTGTCGGTCCCAGACGTCCTGCAGGTTTCCATGTACCACTCGTGTAATGTTCGCATCATCGTTGTTAGACGAGGATGATCAGGTTTGACGAGAGGCTTCCCGTGCTCGTATCTAAAGATCTCTACTACCTCAGCCGTTTTAAACTATACATCATCGCCCACGTAATCACCAAGAGTGGTACCGGGCAGTAGCACTGGATGATTAGCGATATCGCTAGACACCTTGAGCGGGGGGCACGATTGCTTCTCCTGTTTGCCGAGCTGGGGAATTGTTTTCCCACTTCTTCGTTTTTTGTTTCTTGCAGCACTGGAAGTACTTCCCGACTGCCGCGCTTCATCATATGTCTTTTTAATACAGCGGTCATAGTTGAATTGCGGCGGAGGCGGTGGTGGTCGCTTCAGGGCATCCAGAGTGCGGTTCGCTTTCATCGGATCTACCGTTTCCTTCGGAGGTGGACGTTTCCATGCAAAATGGGCCTGTACTTCGGCTTTCGAGATTTCATCGATTTCCTTCTTAGTCCTCTCATATGGTAACTTTGGAAGAGGCTTGAGTCTTGGACCATATTTGTATTTCTTCCCGCCTATTGTACTACTATCCGCCGGAGCGGCGGCCGCTCTCTTCCGCCGTTGCTGAGGCGGCGGAGCCCGCTGACACGCCGGGGGAGGTGAAGGAGGAGGCGGAGTGCCCTGACGCGTCGGAGGAGGAGAAGGAGGAGGCGGAGTTCCCTGATGCGCCGGAGGAGGAGGAGGAGGCGGAGTGCCCTAACGCGTCGGAGGAGGAGAAGGAGGAGGCAGAGTGCCCTGACGCGCTGGAGGAGGAGGAGGAGGCGGAGTGCCTTGACGCGTCGGATGAGGAGAAGGTGGAGGCGGAGTGCCCTGACGCGCCGGAGGAGGAGGAGGAGGAGGAGGCGGAGTGCACTGACGCGTCGGAGGAGGCTGAGTCTGCTGAGGCGTCCAGTTTGGAAGCTTGATGTACTCCTTTCTCCATAGACAGGTACTCCTCATATCTTTTTCTAGAAGAATTTCCCTTTCACCTGTAGGGAAGTCAAGCTCCAGCCCCTCAAATCCATCCATTATTTCATCTACCGTCACAACAGCATAGTCATGTGGAATCGGACGGCAATGGAAAGTTCCCTCAGCTCGAGGAGGTACAACAAAGCCGACCGCCGCCTTGAAGGTCAGGTTATGGAATTTCGTCATTAGCACGCAATGTTCAGCCTCCGTGATACTATCCACGGGGTAGCGAGGAGCCGTGAAATTAGGCTGAACGAGCTCCGTGGAAGCCATGCTGCTTCTCCGCTGAGATGGTGGGGTAGCTTCTTGGGCAGCGTCGAAGGAAGGATCTTCGTGCCGCTGAGATGGTTGGCCGGTAGCTCGCTGGCTCTCAAGTTCCTCTAGTTTTGCTAATCTTGCACTGATCTTCTGCATTTCGCTTGCTTCCTGTTTCCTCTTTCTCTCTCAGCTTCTATAACCACCACTGTCGGGAAACCCATGCACCCACGGAACGGAGCCTGATGTGCCTCGTGTTCATCTAGGGTGTTCATGATTCCTGAGGGCCTCTGTCAGCTCGTCATTCTCTCTGTCGGGAATGAACTTCCCTTCCTGCGCGGCCTTGATTGTTGCCTCAAGCTTCCGAATGGGTATTGCAAGTTGCTCGTCCGTCCAAACACACTCCCCTGTTTCTGCGTCCAAAGTCCCCCCAACCCCGAAGAACCAAGTGCTTGAACGATCTGGCCAGTGCAATGTCGCTGGTTGGACCCCTTTAGCAAGCATGTCTTGCTCAGCTTTGTCCCACAACGGCCAGGCTTTGTAGTAGCCACCTGACCCCGTGTGATGGTGATACTGCTTCTTTGCAGCATTTTTCTTGTTTGTTAGAGACCTTTTCTTACCCTTCTCCGATTTGTTGTAGGCCACAAATGCGGGCCAGTCATCTCTTATCTTCTCATATCGACCCTTGAATTCCGGAGTCTCATCTTTCTCGACAAACTTTTTGTTCAACTCTTTCTTCCAGTTCCTGAATAGTTCTGCCATCTTCTTAAGAGCAAACGCCTTGACCTTTCGCTCTATAACTGGGTTATTCGGATCCTCCTCTGGCGGTAGGCTAAAATTTGTCATCAGCAAGGTCCAAAGATCATCTTTCAGTCTATCCTCGACATAAGAAACTTCAGGGTCCTTAGTTTTATTCCATTCCTGGATTTTGATCGGGACGATGTCCCTAACAATAACTCCACACTGATGTACAAATACGTCCTTGGTCTGCTTGGGAGCAATCGGTTGGCCATCGTTCGTGACTTCTGTGATCGTGAACCTTTCATCCTGGCGCAACCTTTTCTTCGGGCCTCGTCTCCTTACGGAAGTTTGGCTCGATCAGGAGGTCTAAAAGAAGAAAGAAGCGTTAATATATGTACATACCAAAACAATTAAATGCATCAAGTCATCAAAGGCTTAATATATATACATACCTCGCCGGACTTTGCAATAGTTAAGGCTCCCTCCTCCGTTCGGTCACCGGAGCCGTGATCATGATCTCCTTCCTCCGCCATTCGGTCACCGGAGCCGTCATGATCTCCTTCGTCCTCCATTGTTGGATCACCGGAGCTGTCATCCTCTCCTTCCTAACCATCGGTGTCGTTGAGATACGACAAGGGATCACCTCCGGCGAGGATTATATCCCCCAACAAATCTTTTGTTTCTATATCTCTGGGGTCCATAGTTTTTGCAAATATTACAACCATGAGAGATGGATTAGTGGCAAATATAGACTTGGGTGGACTCGAGCGTTGGTCGGGCGAGAGGGGGTTGATCGACGTCCCCCCTCATGTCGAAGTTATCGTGGTTATACTTTCAGGACAGGACACTTTGCAAAAACTAATCGCTATACAGGAGGGGGTAGATCGACAACGCTCTTTCTTCTAGGGTTTGGGTGGACTCGAGAGTTGGTCGGGCGAGAGGGGGTTGATCGACGTCCCCCCTCATGTCGAAGTTATCGGATTTATAGTTTCAGGAGAGGACACTTTGCAAAAAATAATCGCTATGCAGGAGGGGGTAGATCGAGAACGCTCTTTCTTCTAGGGTTTGGGTGGACTCGAGAGTTGGTCGGGCGAGAGGGGGTTGATCAACGTCCCCCCTCATGTCGAAGTTACCGGAGTTATACTTTCAGGAGAGGACACTTTGCAAAAAATAATCGCTATGCAGGAGGGGGTAGATCGACAACGCTCTTTCTTCTAGGGTTTGGGTGGACTCGAGAGTTGGTCGGGCGAGAGGGGGTTGATCGACGTCCCCCCTCATGTCGAAGTTATCGGAGTTATAGTTTCAGGAGAGGACACTTTGCAAAAAATAATCGCTATGCAGGAGGGGGTAGATCGAGAACGCTCTTTCTTCTAGGGTTTGGGTGGACTCGAGAGTTGGTCGGGCGAGAGGGGGTTGATCAACGTCCCCCCTCATGTCGAAGTTACCAGAGTTATATTTTCAGGAGAGGACACTTTGCAAAAAATAATCGCTATGCAGGAGGGTGTAGATCGACAACGCTCTTTCTTCTAGGGTTTGGGTGGACTCGAGAGTTCGTCGGGCGAGAGGGGGTTGATCGACGTCCCCCCTCATGTCAAAGTTATCGGAGTTATAGTTTCAGGAGAGGACACTTTGCAAAAAATAATCGCTATGCAGGAGGGGGTAGATCGACAACGCTCTTTCTTCTAGGGTTTGGGTGGACTCGAGAGTTGGTCGGGCAAGAGGGGGTTGATCGATGTCCCCTCTCATGTCGAAGTTATCGAAGTTTTCTATGAACAAATTTTTTTTCCACATGACAACATATCATCTCATCTCCACTACAAAACATCTCATACACCTCATACATCTCATCTCATCTCATCTCCACATGAACATTATCTAAAAAAATAGAGCACCATATTTATCTCGACATGATATATCTCCACATGATAAATCTCCACAATGCATATCTCCACAATTTATATCTCCACATGATAAATCTCCACAATGTATATCTCCACGTGATAAATCTCCACAATGTATATCTCCACATGATAAATCTATGCACCAAAAAAACAGAGCACAAAATTTATCTATCTATCTATCTCATCTCCACATGAACATATATCTCATCAAAAAAAACAGAGCACAAAATTTATCTATCTATCTATCTCATCTCCACATGAACATATACATCTTATCTATCTATCTATCAAAATTTATCTATCTATCTCATCTCCACATGAACAGCGTGGCAGATCAAGGTGTGCTCGGGGCACGCGATGACGGGGAGCAGGGGACCATGGGAAGGGGGGGGCTCACTGGGGGGGGCGGCGATGGCTTGAGGCCGGCGACAAGGACGGCGGGCTCGGGGGGGCACGCGTGCGGCGGCGGCGGTGATGTATGAGGCAGCGCGCGGGCTCGGGGGCGGCGATGGCGCCGGCGGGGCAGCGGCGCGGCGATGGCGACGGCGACGGCGGGGCAGGGGCGCGGCGAAGGCGGAGCAGGGGCGCGGCGACGGCGTCGGGGCCGCCTGGCGGCGTCGGAGGAGGAGAGATCGAAGAAACTGAGACGAAAATTGCTAAGTGCGGCTTATATAGACAGAGCATTGGTCCCGGTTGGTGGCTCGAACCGCGACGAAAGGCCCCTTTTCGTCCCGGTTCGTGACACCAACCGGGACGAAAGGTCAGTTTTGGCCAGGCGAAAGGGCGGGAAGCACAGGCCATTGGTCCCGGTTGGTGGAGCGAACCGGGACGAAAGGGTGGAATTGGTCCCGGTTGGTGCCACCAACCGGGACTAAAGGGCGGCATTGGTCCCGGTTGGTACCACCAACCGGTACGAAATGGTTGCCGCTGGCACGGCGTCGGGCGGGTGGATGTTTAGTCCCAGCTCGCTAGCTGAGAGGCGTTGAGAGTGGTTTATAAACGCCACTGCGCCAACCCTCTCGAGCTCCTCTCTTATGCATCCCTACGGGCCTAAACGCAATGACTCTGCCTGTGGGCTTACTGGGCCTACTGCAGGCCTGCGTCCTGGCCCAACTAGAGGGTTGGGTGTCTAGTCGTATGCAGGCCGTGGCGGCCCAGTAGGCGGCACTTTTTTTAATTGTTTTCCAGTATTTTTGTTTTGTTTTTTTCTTTATTTATTTTCTTTTGTTTCTACTTACAACTAAATACTTAGAGTTTTTGAGTGATTCTTTTTGCTTTAGGTCACAAAAATTATAAACTTTCTGTTAGTGCAAATAGTTTTCAAATTTGAATTCTTTGAAATTTGTGTGAATCACTAGTTTGTGAATAACTTTACTTTAAAAATAGATTTTTTGAGTGATTCTTTTTCCTGCTATTTAATATTAGTGTGTTTTATCATTATGTTGAAATTGGTAATTTTTAGGTTATTTTAAATGGGTGTTTTAATCAAAAACAGATTTTGTTATTTTAGTTTGCTATTAAAGTTTCTAACAAAAAGTTGGCATGGTATCATCATTTCACCCACATAGCATGTGCTAGAAAGTTGAGAGGGTTACGGCAAAAACAGGATGCACTTCGTGTACAAAATGGACAATCTCTTTCGAAGTATCAGGGTTTCGGACGAAAACTCATATGTTACAAAGGCATTCCATTTTTTTTAACTTATTTCAACTCCAGACTTTTTGTGCGTTCAACATGCACCATTCAAAGTCACATCATCATTTTTCAACCCTTTCTGACTTCATTTGCTATTTTTCATGCATTTACTGATTTTTTTTAGCTAAATGACCCTGAAATTGAAATGCTTCAGAAAGCTTGCTCACATCATACTAAATATTCTTACACACAAACCGTACTTAGACGGGGACATAATAATTGAAATAATAGTTCAGATATCCATTACCGAAAGTACTGCATAATTGAAGATACCAATCCTACTCTTTCGGATTGAAAAACAAATGAACTCTGAAATGGTTGAAAGTTGGCATGGTATCATCATTTCACCCACATAGCATGTGCTAAAAAGTTGAGAGGTTTACGGGAAAAACTGGATGCACTTCGTGTACAAAATGGACAATCTCTTTCGAAGTATCAGGGTTTTAGACTAAAACTCATCTGTTACAAAAGGCATTTCATTTCTTGACATGTAACTGCAGTGATATTCTAGATCAAAGCCATCATCAGAATAGTTGTGGAGAGAAAGTCTTCACTTTTTCTTCGTGTGTGTCCCTTGCTTATTGCGCCGTAACCATGGATAATCTTTTCTTTTTCTCGGTTTGGTAGACATGTCCTTCACATAGAAAACCTGCGCCACATCATTGGCTAGGACGAATGGTTCGTCTGTGTACCCAAGATTGTTCAGATCCACTGTTGTCATTTCGTACTGCAGGTCTACCTGTACCCCGCCTCCTGACAGATTGACCCATTTGCACCGAAACAAAGGGACCTTAAAATCATGTCCATAGTCAAGTTCCCATATGTCCACTATGTAACCATAATATGTGTCATTTCCCCTGTTGGTTGCTGCATCAAAGCGGACACCACTGTTTTGGTTGGTGCTCTTTTGATCTTGGGCGATCGTGTAAAATGTATTCCCATTTATCTCATACCCTTTGTAAGTCAATACAGTCGAAGATGGTCCCGTGGCCATCGAGTACAGCTCATCTGCAACAGTGGTGTTACCCATGAGATGTGTTTGCAACCAACTGGCGAAAGTCCTGATGTGTTCACATGTAATCCAGTCGTCACACTGCTCCGGGTGTTTGGAGCGCAGAATATTCTTGTGTTCATTGTCATACGGGATCACCAAGGTAGAATTCTGTAGAACTGTGTAGTGTGCTTGAGACCAAGAATGCCCGTCCCTACATATTATTGAATTCGCTCCTAGCGTGCCTTTTCCAGTCAGTCTCCCCTCATACCGCGATTGAGGGACACCAATCGGCTTAAGGTCAGGAATAAAGTCAACACAGAACCCAATGCATTCCTCTGTTTGATGGCCCATGGAGATGCTTCCTTCTGGCCTAGCACAGTTACGAACATATTTCTTTAAGACTCCCATGAACCTCTCAAAGGGGAACATGTTGTGTAGAAATACAGGACCTAGAATGGCAATCTCGTCGACTAGATGAACTAGGACGTGCGTCATGATATTGAAGAAGGATGGTGGGAACACCAACTCGAAACTGACAAGACATTGCACCAAATCATTCTGTAACCTTGGCAGGATTTCTGGATCGATTACCTTCTGAGAGATTGCATTGAGGAATGCACATAGCTTCACAATGGCTAATCGAACGTTTTCCGGTAGAAGCCCCCTCAATGCAACCAGAAGCAATTGCGTCATAATCACGTGGCAGTCATGAGACTTTAGGTTCTGGTACTTTTTCTCTGCCATATTTATTATCCCTTTATATTTGACGAGAAGCCATATGGGACCTTCATACTGAACAGGCATTCAAAGAAGATTGCCTTCTCTTCTTTGGTAAGAGCGTAGCTGGCAGGACCTTCATACTGCTTTGGATGCATGCCGTCATTTCATGCACACGTTGCTGGTCTTCCCGTGCATCCGGTGTATCTTTTTTCTTGCCATACACACCCAGGAAACCTAGCAGGTTCACGCAAAGATTCTTTGTCACGTGCATCACGTCGATTGCGTGGCGGACCTCTAGGACTTTCCAATATTCTAGCTCCCAAAATATAGATTTCTTCTTCCACATGGGTGCGCGTCCAGCATCGTCATTCGGAACAGATTGTCCGCCAAGACCTTTTCCAAAGATTACTTGTAAATCCTTCACTGCCTCAACTATATCATCACCAGTACGGAAGACAGGCTTCTTTCGGTGATCTGTCTCACCTTTGAAATGCTTGCCTTTCTTTCTTAAGGCATGCTTGGTCGGAAGAAATCGACGATGTCCCAGGTACACATTCTTCTTGCATTTGTCCAAATATATACTTTCGGTATCATTCAAACAGTGCGTGCATGCGTGGTATCCCTTGTTTGTCTGTCCTGAAAGGTTACTAAGAGCAGGCCAATCATTGATGGTGACAAACAGCAACGCTCGTATGTCAAATTCCTCCTGTTTGTTCTCATCCCACACACGTACACCTTTTTTATTCCACAATTGTAAAAGTTCATCAACTAATGGCCTTGGATGAGCACTGGCATCATAATGAACTTCCGCTTCATGCACAACCAAGGAGGAAGGTTATACATACATAGAGTCACAGGCCATGTGCTATGCTAGCTGCTCTGCTCCCCAAAAGGATTAATGCCATCTGCACTTAAACCAAACCATAGGTTCCTTGGGTCACCTGTAAAGTCCCCCCACTTTCTCTCGATCTTTCTCCACTGCGACCCATCAGCGGGTGCTCTCAACTTCCTGTCTTTCTTACGGTCTTCCTTGTGCCATCGCATCAACTTGGCATGCTCTTTGTTTCTGAACAAAAGTTTCAACCGTGGTATTATAGGAGCATACCACATCACATTGGCAGGAACCCTCTTCCCGGTGCGCTGGCCCTCAACATCACTAGGGTCATCTCGTCTGATCTTATACCGCAATGCACCGCATACCGGGCATGCGTTCAAATTCTCGTATTCCTCACAGCGGTACAGGATGCATGTATCTTCTGCACCTCTAATCCTAGAGGGCAGAGAACCTTCTTTGCTTCGTAAGTACTGTCAAGCAATTCCTTATCCTTTGGAAGCTTCTTCTTCATTATTTTCAGTAGGTTCCCAAATCCCTTGTCAGATAAACCATTCGATGCCTTCCATTGCAGCAATTCCAGTGTGGTACCGAGCTTTGTGTTACCATCTTCGCAATTTGGGTACAACCCTTTTTTGTGATCCTCTAACATGCGGTTGAACTTCAACTTCTCCCTTGCACTTTCACATTCTTTCTGTGCATCAACAATGACCCGGCGAAGATCATCATCGGGCACATCGTCTGCTGCCTCTTGATCTTCAGCTCCCCCCTCTTCTTCAGCAGTATCACCGTATTCAGGGAACATAGGATAGTTGTCATCATCCTCTTCTTCTTCGTTGTCTTGCATCATAACCCCTCTTTCTCCGTGCTTGGTCCAAACATTATAGTGTGGCATGAAACCCTTATGAAGAAGGTGCCAGTGAAGGGTTTTCGAGGAAGAGTAATCCTCCGTATTCTCACACTCAGTACATGGACAATACATAAAACCATTCTGCTTGTTTGCCTCAGCCACTTCGAGAAAATTATGCAGGCCCTTAATGTACTCGGAGGTGCGTCGGTCACCGTACATCCATTGCCGGTTCATCTGCGTGCATTATATAATTAAGTGTATCAAAAACCATTACAGAACATCATGAATAGAGAAGTGACCAAATTAATAGAAGTTCATTATCACATTAAAACCAAAGTACAGTAGTGATCAAATGTTATTACTGAAAAAATAAATACATAAAGTTCATACATAGTTCTCATTGAACAACATATAGCTCTCTAGAGCATATAATTAAAACATACATTGAAACTATGTAAAACATTTAAATGCAACAACAAATGCGATCATAATCGCAACTAAGGTAACAATTGATCCAACGGCATAATGATACCAAGCCTCATTATCAATGGCATATTTTCTAATCTTTCTAATCTTCAAGCGCATTGCATCCATCTTGATCGTGTGATCATCGACGACATCGGCAACATGCAACTCCAATGCCATCTTCTCCTCCTCAATTCTTTTCAATTTTTTCTTCAAATACTCGTTTTCTTTTTCAACTAAATTTAACTTCTCGACAAGAATTTCTATGTTGGTTGGAATTTCCGGTTCACATAACTCCTAGATAAAAACATCTATGTCACGTTGGTCGGCATAATTGTCATAAACACTAAATGAAACAAATAGTAATAAAATATGCTATACCATATCCGAATCATAGACAGGACGTTGGCCGACGGGGGCGGATCCCAAAACCATGGCACTATATAATAGCAAACAATAATAAAAGTAAGAAAATTATACAAGTATCTATCTAAATCATACAAGTAAGAATTTTTTTTATTTTAAAAAGAAGATAAGAACAAGAGGCTCACCATGGGGGTGCCGGCGACGGGATCTTGAGGAAAATGGAGCTTGGAGGAAAATGGTGCCGGCGGTGAGGACAGGGACGGGACAGGACGGACCGCCAAACCTAGACAAATCTTGAGGAAAATGGAGGTTGGAGGTCGAGCTTGGAGAGGAGAAAGCTTAAGTGTGGTTCGGGCATTTCATCGAACACCCCATGTGCATAGGAGGTGAGAGCTAGAGCAACACACACCTGCACACGCCGGCCGGCCAAAAAACAGAGGAGTGAGCGGGCAGGGGCGTTGGTATATATAGGCTTATATTTAGTCCCGGTTGGTGGCAAGAACCGGGACAGAAGACTGACCTTTGGTCCCGGTTCCCGCCACGAACCGGGACTAAAGGTGCTGGGCCAGGAGCGAGGCCCATTGGTCCCGGTTCGTGTCTGGAACTGGGACCAAAAGTGTCAGATGAACCGGGACCAATGGCCCCCGAGGCCCGGCCGGCGCCCTGGCCTCACGAACCGGGACTGATGCACCCTTTGGTCCCGGTTCGTAAGTGAACCGGGATTAATGCCCTTATCCTGGCCTCAACCAAAGCCCTGTTTTCTACTAGTGTACACTTAACATCGAGTAAGCAAAATAGAATTTGTAGTACAAGACAGTAACACTCACTTGAAGTTGTAAGGAAATAGTATTTCTGTTCAGGTATTTTGCGCCTTTAAAAACCTTAGCAACTTATCCTCTGAGTCTTTGGGGTGGTCTTGTAGCATTTTTTCTTTAATGATATATGGGTCAACGAACCCAATGTCATAGATTCTCTCTCTTTTGCATTCGAGAATCTTCATTCTGCATAATAGTGTACAAAAGAATATAGTGGTACAGGCAATGAACGAGCTGAGCTAGAGACTTAAATTACAGAAAGAAATCACTTACAGACAATAGCAACTGACGATAGATTTGTCGAGTGAGTCTTGATTGTATAACTGGAAAATTTCTGGAAACTCAATGAATAGCTCGTTTTCATAGAAGTAATGCTCTTCCTTGACTTTCACCATGAGCATCACACACCCGTTCTTTACTTATTTCATGTACCACTCATGCAATGTTCGCATTTGTGTTGATAGATGCCGGACCTGCTCAGGTCTGACCAGAGTTTTCCCGGGGACATATTGCCATTGTACATCAGCCACGGCGACATCCTCGGTGCTTAGGAGTTGATCAACACTGATACCAATGTTTCTAGCAGCGTCGGTTACCATATCGGTAATCACCTTGAGTTGGGGGATCGATTCCATTGCCTCTTCTCCGAGCTGGGGAACTGTTTTCCCGCTTTTATTACAACTTCTACGTCTCGATTGCTGCATTTGTTCCTTATATGACTTCGTAATAGAGCGGTCATAGTCTGATGGCCTATTCTCCACATGTGCCGGGGGTCGCTCAAGAAAGTCCACAAAGTGCTCTACGGTTTTCGTAGGTATTATCTCCTTTGGCGGCGGGGGCGGTTTCGGTGCAAAATGGGACTTCTTTTTGGCAGGAGGCTCGTCGTTGGCTTTGTTCTTTGTAGCTTTCTTCCGAATAGGACTAGTCGACGGATCGGTGGTCTTCCACTTTTGGCCCTACTCGGACATAGGGGGTGGAGTCGGCTGATGCTACTTCTTGAGCTTGCGTTGGTTTTCCCTTGAAGAGGAAAGGGTGATGCAGCAAAGTAGATAAGTATTTCCCTCAGTTGTTGAGAACCAAGGTATCAATCCAGTAGGAGGTACAAGCAAGGCCCCAATCTTTGCACCTACACAAACAATCAAACACTTGCACCCAACGCTCTAAAGGGGTTGTCAATCCCTTCACGGTTACTTGCAAGGATGAGATCTGATAGAGATAGATATAAAAGATTACTAAAACGAAAAGTAAAATAAAAGTAAAAAGATTGCAGCAAAGTATTTTTGGTATTTTTGGTTTATAGATCTGAAAATATAATATGGAAAATAGACCCGGGTGCCATAGGTTTCACTAGAGGCTTCTCTCTTGAAGGAAAATAATACGGTGGGTGAACAAATTACTGTCGAGCAATTGAAAGAAAAGCGCATAGTTGTCTTGCATCATAACCCCTCTTTCTCCGTGCTTGGTCCAAACATTATAGTGTGGCATGAAACCCTTATGAAGCAGGTGCCAGTGAAGGGTTTTCGAGGAAGAGTAATCCTTCGTATTCTCACACTCTGTACATGGACAATACATAAAACCATTCTGCTTGTTTGCCTCAGCCACTTCGAGAAAATTATGCAGGCCCTTAATGTACTCGGAGGTGCGTCGGTCACCGTACATCCATTGCCGATTCATCTGCGTGCATTATATAATTAAGTGTATCAAAAACCATTACAGAACATCATGAATAGAGAAGTGACCAAATTAATAGAAGTTCATTATCACATTAAAACCAAAGTACAGTAGTGATCAAATGTTATTACTGAAAAAATAAATACATAAAGTTCATACATAGTTCTCATTGAACAACATATAGCTCTCTAGAGCATATAATTAAAACATACATTGAAACTATGTAAAACATTTAAATGCAACAACAAATGCGATCATAATCGCAACTAAGGTAACAATTGATCCAACGGCATAATGATACCAAGCCCCATTATCAATGGCATATTTTCTAATCTTTCTAATCTTCAAGCGCATTGCATCCATCTTGATCTTGTGATCATCGACGACATCGGAAACATGCAACTCCAATTACATCTTCTCCTCCTCAATTCTTTTCAATTTTTTCTTCAAATACTCGTTTTATTTTTCAACTAAATTTAACTTCTCGACAAGAATTTCTATGTTGGTTGGAATTTCCGGTTCACATAACTCCTAGATAAAAACATCTATGTCACGTTAGTCGGCATAATTGTCATAAACACTAAATGAAACAAATAGTAATAAAATATAATATACCACATCCGAATCATAGACAGGACGTTGGCCGACGGGGGCGGATCCCAAAAATTAAGCAGCTCTCAAGACCTTTTGTATATAGACATGTACCATTCATGGACATTGCCAATGAAATTGCAATGCAGGTCAACTTCCAATCTACGCTAGAATGGTATGGAGATGAAGAATTAGCTGACCTTGATAACTGTCAAAGCGTCTGTAACAATTTCCTCTAAGCGCGTTAGCTCAGCCATGCTCATCTCTTTAACATCTAGTTCCCGGGCCCTGAAATTAGACAGTGTGTAATGCAAATTATATCATCTTAGGCACAACATCGATGAGTGTATGGATGTGTGATCAGGTATTACATTTGAGCGAAGTTATTTAGTTCAGATATTGAATCCAGAACTGGCTGCTCATTCAGATCAAGCTGTCCAAAGAATCGAAAGAGCCGGTTAAATTTTCTTCACATGGTTGTTCCTTCTAAATTATGTCAATATGATCGTGGAACTTGCTAGAGGACCCAGCCATGCATGCATCCATTACGACAGTACAGGTATGTTGTTGTTGTTTTTTTTTTTTTTGCATGTATGTTGGTTGGATACCAACTTTTACCAGCATTCTTTACCGCAGCTGGCTACCTAGCTAATTAGCCAGCGAAATAAACCTATCCAAGTTTGAATTCAAGCACGTAAATTTTGACGCAAGCTGGTTCTAGATTTCAAATGCAAGAAATTCCAGTTTACTTCAAGATTGCTGTCGACCGCCGATAAACGTCAATCTCCAGGATACTCTTTTTTCGACAGTCGTTTTTCCCTCGTCATGTGGTTAATTGAAGTTAGAAGCAGAATCTACCACTAAAACAGGAAGCTTATTCTCCTGGGAGTATTGACTTATCCTTTTTTACTCTTGGGTATAGTTTCACTTTTGGAAGATGGTTATTTGCTTCTTAACAATGTAATTATTTGGGATGGAATTAGCGAGGCTGATTTTGGGCTGACTCGTTCCCTAGATCTTGATAGTGTCATTTGGGCCATAAACAAAACAAGGGTGTTTATCTCTAAGGCTCAGTTTGTGGTTGCTTAACTGTGTTGTGATGTGCTTACTTTTTGACCGGAAAACTGTAGGGGAGGCCCGACAGTAAATTTAATTAAACAAAGAACGTATGTACAAGGAGAAAGGGAATGTACAAACACGGGGTATGTACAACGAGAGAGAAGGAGGGGCACAGGGAGAAAGACAAGGGGAGACTAGACTAGGGAAAAACTGGCATTCTCTTTGAAAAGACTGACATCCTGAAAGGGAAAAAGTGGCATTCTCTTTTAAAAGACTGGAACGAAGAGTGGACATTCGGTGTAATGTTTGTTAGGATAATCCTTGTCCCGAAGCAGCAGCCCTTTAGGATATTTTGGTCTTAGATGGCATGGTACTTAAGGAAAATTAGATAAGGTGAGCTGTAATAGCTATCTATGAACTGTAGGAGCAGGTTGGCACGAGCTGGAGGTGTTTTTGTTTGGATGTGCACTGTAGCAGCACCTGATGCACTGACGGCTTACTGCAGCACAATGCTACTGTACTGACGGATACTGTAGCGTCCTGGTACTGTAGCAACCCCTGGAACTCCTATAAATAGTACTTCCTCCGTCCCAAATTACCATTCGCTCAAATAGATGTATCTAGCATTGAAATACGTCTAAATACATCCATTTGTGCGACATGTAATTCCGGACGAAGGGAGTATTAAACTTGTAGCACTTGAGATATCTAATAAAAGCTTCCTACTAGTAGTAGCTTTGTGTGTGAGGGTGTGAAGTGAGTCCTTGGTGAGAGCTAAACAGTAGTAGTTCCAACAATGTAACACCCCCATGTATTAAGCTACTGTTGCTCCTTAATAAAGTTGCCATGTCATCACAATTAGCATTGCTGATTTACATCATGTTACAAACACTCTCCAAAATCAAATTCAAATTCAAAATGCCAAGTCAAAGGTTATTTCATCAAACTGTCAAACAAAAATGTTGTCATTATTCCATAAAATGCCCAAGTATTTGTCATGAAGAAACCAACATCATTTGATTTCCCATTTGGTCCCTAGCAACAAATTAGTGGACCAAAATTAATAACTAAAGCCATTTAAATTGCAAACATAAATTTGAATGTTTCCAAGTGGCCTGAAACTTTGTGTGCATTTCCAAAATATTGCATTGCATTTATGTGACAAGTTTCATGTTCTACTAAGTTCATTTGCTATGGAAATGAAATAGAAAATAGAAGTAAATACCAGAAGCAGAAAAAGAAAGGGAAAAAATGAAACTCAGCTCACTGTGCACTGGGCCCAAGTGCATAGGATTTGGCCCAGCCCACCTCCTCTGTTCGTCGTCCTCCCGCGCTCTCTCTCCTATGTGTCGCCATGGCCGCGGCCGATTCCTCCTCCCCGGCCAGATCCGCGACACCGCGACGCTACCGGGTGCCAAGAGGGGATAAGAACGATGTCGTCGACGCCGTAGACAACCCTAGGCCATTTTCCACTCCTCCATCGTGCCGCTTCTTCCTCTCCCGCAAGAAGCCAAAGCTTCGTCGCCATGGCCACGGTCGCATGCGTAGCCACCGAGCTCCCCGCTGCCTGAGACTGCGCTGGAGCACCCTCCAAGTCGTCTGCTTCCCCTACGCGAAGCCGTTTGAGTTGAGGAGCGCTGCATCGCCTGGATCGCCATCTTCTTCCTCCTTCGGCCGCCGCCGTTCTCCGTCGAATCCACCGCCGCCTGCTGCTAGTAAGCTTCCAATGGCCCCCCATGCGCTCCCTAGGTGAGCTCCACCGCGGATCCCCTCTCTCTGCTGCTCGATCCCAAGCCCCTAGCTGTCGCTGCCATTGCTGCTGCTCCGACCGCCGGTGTTGAGCTCACTACCGTAGCTAGAGAAGCCGCGTGATCCTCTGAACATCGCCTCGTGCTCCTGAGCTCCTCAGGAGACCAAAGCGCTCGCCAGCTCATCGTGCCATGCCCCCTATCGCTCGATCCGCTGATCCCGTACTCTGTCCGCCGCATCGGCTCATCGCCGGCACCTATTCCGGCCGCCTCAGGATGAGCCAGTGCCACCGTTCGACGTGCGCTGCTGTGTGTGTTTAAACGCACCTAACCATGTCCAAAATCGTGCCCTGTGGTCGATTTTCGACGAGGTCCCGAGTCTCGCCACCGCGTTTGTGGTCACCCGCACGTGCGCCGCCGTTCAAACACCGGTGGGTCACCGACAGATAGGTCCCACCGGTCAGGCAATCATTTTAGCCAGTAAACTCTCGCTGACAGTAGGCCCCAACGCGGCTAATTAACTTAATTAGCTAAATTAATCCTCTATTAAATTTTCCAGTGACTGACTACTGCCCCCCCCCCCCCCTGACATTTTCAGGCATCAACCCGCAATCCATGTTTTTTTTTCTTTTACATGGACCTTCTTCCGTTTCATCCGTCCTTCCTTGCTTCGTACATCACATCATATTTGAGATCAAAATGTGTCGTCGGATGTAACTTTTCAGCATGTCCGGTACACCTCAGGGTGTGCAAAACCGAACCGAATACCTAAAACCGAACCAAATAACCTAACCGAACCAAAATTTTGGTTTTTTAAGGTTTCGGTTTCAGTTTTAGTTTTGAAACCGGAAACCATATGGTTAAACCGAATTAACCGAAATTGAGTTTTGTTTGCTTCAAAAGCGTAATGGGCTGCTATAGTATTGTACTTTCTAGCCCATTTAGTGCTTCGGTTTACGTGATTAGCCTGACTACTTATCCAACATCCCTTCTTTATCCTTTTGTAATTGTTTTTCCTCGTTATGATATATATCATGTATTTAGATGTGGAAAAGTTATGTGTTGGCTCAAAAATTCGCGTCAACTTTGGTTAATTTGGTTATTACCGAAACCAAACCGAAAGCAAATGGTTATTACTGAAACAGAACCGTATCTATGTATAAAACCGTATAAACCAAAGTATAAAAACCGTATAAACCATAAACCGTATAAAACGAACCGAATCAAACCGAAAAAACCGAATGCACACCTTGAGGTACACCCATAAATAAGCGGATACCATGCTTACAATCATCGATCAAATGTGGAGATGCGCAAGTACTGGGCTGCGGTCTTGTTGATCGATCCGACCTAGAATATGCCCATGTCCATGTTTGGTCATACGTCATCCGATATTAATATATTTTTTCGTACATCGTCTCTATAGATCTCGATCTAGACTCTCGCCAAAGTCGAACCTTCCCTATGCTCTCCCATAAATATACCGCGAGATTGAGGAGCACTAGACACAACCGCTGAATGAGGAGGTTAGTGATCTCGCGGCGATCCAATGCGGCGATTCGTCTGGGTACCTGCGGACCGGTCGTTTGCCGGCACGGACTGCGTGGAAGCATGGCACGAAGCACGACCGACCGGCGTGGTTGCCATGGAGGAAAAGTTGCGTGAGATTGACGACGAAGCCCACACCATCACCTTCTCTCCTACCTAGGCATCAGATCTCCGCATCCACCCTGCACCACTACGACCCTTCCCTCAACTCTACCCGTGTGACATGCTCGGCGTCCGTGTATGTTAGATCCTACAGGGACAAGGAGTTAGAGGGTGGGAGGAAGGGAGAGCGTGGAACAGTGGAGACAGGAGATATGCAGAAGGGGCGGAAGAATGAGATAGAGAGAGGTTTACATGACAATATTGCTTTTTAAATTTTTAAACATTACCCTGTGTTGGCATGGTTCAATGGTAGGTGTGTCGTGCGGTGGTTGAGCCCGCCACATTTGGATTGACCACGTTCTTACACGTTGTGAGGTGGACACCACGACTATCGTCGACAAGGGCGCGAAAGAGGATAAGCGGTGACACGGGTGTCGCGATCTGTTGAAATAGAGGACGTCGACCTTTGGGGTCTTGAGCCATGTTTATTAACCTAGGGGCATGTGTTTTTGTCTCCCGTTGCAACACACGGGCATGCTTGCTATTCAATGACAAAAATCCTTTTAGATGAAGAATAGCTCAAACTGTGCATCGTGGAGAATGAATTTTGCTGATCAGTCTGCACTGGCCGTATACATTTACTCATCTAGATTCTACCAACCTCCTAGACATTGTCCCTTGTCCTCTTGTCACTGGCGACGCGCATCATGACCCATGCCATCCGCGGACGTGAACCGGACGTTGCCAACTCCGACAATAATAACAATAGGACGAGGGGCAATGTCTAGGATGTTGGCTGCATCTAGATGAGTAGAAGTGTGCGATTAATTGGAAAATTTCTCACCGAGTGCGATGTAGGCTTGTGACGGTCGGTGTAGATTGGAAGGCAAAATTCGTCCTTCACAATGCACGGTTCTAGGGGTTCTTCGTCTGAATGGATTCTCCTCGTCGATGCGGTCCTGGTGGCGCAAGGGTTTGAGCGGGAGGAGAGCTCTGGCGTACAGGGGATGTCTAGGCACATGGTTGCATGGAAAAGATGTGCTTTCTTTTCGAAGAAAGCCCATTTTTCGTTCGGGCCAACACCGAAAAGGCCTTTTCGTCCTAGAAGGCAACGAAGGGTACCTTTTTGTTGACCACGGCAACGACGGGGTCAAATTTTTGCAATTTTTAATTTCGTAATATAGATCTGAGATTTTGTAAAAAAAATATTTAAAAAAATTCCTCTTGTACTCCTCGCATTCCTTGGAACTAATGTTGGTTTCAACTCAGCCCTTTGATTGGTGAAGTAACAAAATTAAGCTTGCCATTCACTTGTATACTGTAGAAAGTACAGCCTCATGCCTTAATTCACCCTCGTCATAAAATGTATTCAATCTATGGTCTGCACGTGAAGTATTTCCCTTGTCCTGCAGCTCCATGTTCATACCTAGAAATTGGTTTTGGTATTTAAACAAACGCCTTACCCTGAAGGAGCCCTGCTACGCTCCAGCATTGATTAGCACATGACGCCCAGCATTAACACATCCTATGGATGGTAAGGAGCTCTGCTACGCTCCACTATTAATTAGCACATGACGCCCAGCATTAGCACCTTCTGTGGATGGACATATGCGTGTGCATTTCGATTGACACTGAAAATTTCTATAAATTATAGTTCAGTGTGATTTTGACGTACTATGCAACTACTTTCTGGAAAACCGGCTTGTCTACCATGAACAATTAATGATAAATAGATTGGGCTAGCTGCTTATGTAATATATTATATATATTTCCCATCTAGGTTTCTCCGGTGGTCTTTCGTATCTACCGCCACATACAAAACGACGTCACAAATGATTTTTCACGCCTTTCCCATCTAAGTAATACTCATGCTGCTTAATTTGCACAGACAGGACGGACCTGCATGGCCAAGCCGCAGCAGTACTCCATATTTAAGTCTCGGCTAGGAGCAGTGAAGTTTTTGGGCCATATCTGTGAGCCCTACGTGCGCGCCCGTACGCTGTCATTTAAAGCACGCTGTCATTGCTGAAGGCCTGAGCCTGAGGTGTCACTGGTATCAAGCGGTACATAGTATTATACTATTATTATGTCGATCTACTGGCATGGAAGTAAAGGCAGCATGTGAAGCGGCATGACGGCGTACTTCCCTGCCGCCGCAGCAGCTGCTCCCGCCTCCGTCGTCTCGCGCCCAAGCGTCGCCTCTTCGCACCTTGGCGCCACCACCACCGCTCATCTCGTGCCGCCGCCGCCGCCGCATCCGCCGCTCCCCTACAATTTGGAGATCATTACATGCAGGCATTAGTGACAATGGTATTCTCCGCTTTCAGATATGACCTCCGTAAGCAAAAATTCCGCAATTTCTTCATGAAATGCTCCGAGGCGGTTCTCTGATAGGAGCTTCTCCCGCATGTCTTCCATCGTTAAAGAAGAAGATCAATATGAATATATTAGTTGTGCGTATATATATTATATCATCATAAAAAAATTATGAATAGTGTTTACGTACCTGAAGTTGTCATACATCTCTGCGCCATTCGGTCTTTATGCAAATGTTCACGCAAATGTAGTATGCACATAAATTAGTCCCATGTTTCTGCCTCATTCACTTTGCGAGAATAGAATTCAATCAGATAATAATCAAGCATGATAATGGTATTGAAACTAGAATTAAAGAGATGCGCGGACCTAGCTGGTACTACTTAATTACCTTGGAAAGTCACCAACGCAGCTCCAGTTTCCATTCACCGACAACAATGAACCGTTTCCAAACCCTGTCCGGCAAAGAAAATGAATAAAGGAGTTATTAATTACTTGATATCAGGAAATGAACGAAAGAGGCCGATATAGTGCGATAATGATTGAAATTACCCGTCGAGCATCCAAAACACGCTGGTGTATTCTTGAGGGTCTTTACCTAGTGAGTCCAGGGTTTTAACAGTTCCAGCATCAACTTTAATGATTAGCAGGATCCAGTGGTTCCTGCGGACGTTTATATAAGCAGACATGCATAACTCATCAACTACCACTAGTAGAAAACAGGGTACTAGTCCCGGTTCCAGAGGGCCTTTAGTCCCGGTTCTAGAACCGGGACAAAACTGACGGGACTAATACCCAAAACTTTTAGTCCCGGTTTGCTTACGAACCGGGAACAAAGGGGCTCCACGTGGCCGCTGCAAGGCGCCCAGGCAGGAGAACCTTTAGTCCCGGTTGGTAACACCAACCGGGACCAAAAGGCAGCCACGCGTCAGCAGCTCGCAGGCGCTGGATATTTTTTTTTGGAAGGGGGGGTTTAGGGGTTTTGGAGGGTTAATTTAGGGGTTTCATATTGTGTTAGCTAGCTAATAGAGAAAAGTGACCTGTCTTTCTCCGTGCTTGGTCGATGCTAGCTACTATACATACAAAGAGAACTCGACGCTAGCAAGTAAGCAAATGAAGGAAACCATTAATTACACAAGATCGTCATGAACATATATAGAGAGAAGTGACATCTCTTTCTCCGTGCTTGGTCGAACAACAAGTTTTCGTATATCTATCCGACGCTACTACATATATATAATATAACATCTCTTACAATCCCTAACATCATCTACCTATGATCCATTTGCAATTCCACATGGTATTCTCCGTCTTTAGGTATGACGTGGTCAAGAAAGAATCCCGCCAATTCCTCTTGAATTGCTCGTATGCGATCATGTGGTAGGAGTTCATCCCGCATCTGCCAGATCTAATTTAAAGAAGGGGGTCAATACATATATATGAATGAAACTCAACACATCTGCTCGTATGTAATATATAAAATAAATTTGTGAATATTGTTTACGTACTTCTAATTGTTTGTCAGAGAAGCCCCGCTCAGAGGTCGAGTAGCGAATGAACTCGCATACGTAGTATCCACATAAATTATTCCCGGGTGCCTGGTACAAGCATTTTACGAGAATAGAGTTCAATCAAACTGATAAGCAACCATGATAATGGTATTGATGAAACTAGAATCAATGAGAGATGCGCCGAACTAGCTAGTACTACTTACTTTGGGGTGTGTAAATCGCAGCTCGTTCTTCAGAGCGGGAACCATTATGGTGAACTGTTTCCAAACCCTGCGAGGCAAAGAAAATGATTACTTGATATTAGGAAATGAACGAAAGTTGCCGATATGGTCCCGGTATTGACTGAACTTACTTCTGGAGCATTGCAGTCATGTCCGCATAATCCTCGGGATCTTTACGTCTCGAGTCTAAGACAGTTACTACTGCCCCGTCAAGCTTAATGGATAGCAGAATAAAGTGGAACCTGCGCACGCATAACTCATCAATTACATTACTTAACCTTGAGTAAGCGAAACCGAATATGCACAAGACAGTAACACTCACTTGAAGTTGTAAGGAAAGAGTATTTCCCTTTTGTTTTGATGTCTAAGGAACGCTTGTAGCAAGTTCTCCCTAGTAGCTTTGGCTTCTTTTTGTACCGACCATTCATTTACGGTATTTGGGCTAATGAACCCAATGTCATAGATTTGTCCTTTTTTGCATTCGACGATCTTCAATCTGCATAATATAGTGAGATTAATTATATATAGATGCAATGAATGAGCTGAGCTAGAGACTTAATTATGGAAGTAATACTTACAGACAATAGCAAGTCAGGAGTTGTTTGTCGAGGGCCTTCTGATTGAATAACTGAAATAACTCCTCAAATTCAACAGGCAGCAGGTCGACTCCAATGAAGTCGTTCTCTTTTTGAATTCCGACAAACAAACTGTCGGTCCCAGACGTCCTGCAGGTTTCCATGTACCACTCGTGTAATGTTCGCATCATCGTTGTTAGACGAGGATGATCAGGTTTGACGAGAGGCTTCCCGTGCTCGTATCTAAAGATCTCTACTACCTCAGCCGTTTTAAACTATACATCATCGCCCACGTAATCACCAAGAGTGGTACCGGGCAGTAGCACTGGATGATTAGCGATATCGCTAGACACCTTGAGCGGGGGGCACGATTGCTTCTCCTGTTTGCCGAGCTGGGGAATTGTTTTCCCACTTCTTCGTTTTTTGTTTCTTGCAGCACTGGAAGTACTTCCCGACTGCCGCGCTTCATCATATGTCTTTTTAATACAGCGGTCATAGTTGAATTGCGGCGGAGGCGGTGGTGGTCGCTTCAGGGCATCCAGAGTGCGGTTCGCTTTCATCGGATCTACCGTTTCCTTCGGAGGTGGACGTTTCCATGCAAAATGGGCCTGTACTTCGGCTTTCGAGATTTCATCGATTTCCTTCTTAGTCCTCTCATATGGTAACTTTGGAAGAGGCTTGAGGCTTGGACCATATTTGTATTTCTTCCCGCCTATTGTACTACTATCCGCCGGAGCGGCGGCCGCTCTCTTCCGCCGTTGCTGAGGCGGCGGAGCCTGCTGACACGCCGGGGGAGGTGAAGGAGGAGGCAGAGTGCCCTGACGCGTCGGAGGAGGAGAAGGAGGAGGCGGAGTTCCCTGACGCGCCGGAGGAGGAGGAGGAGGCGGAGTGCCCTAACGCGTCGGAGGAGGAGAAGGAGGAGGCAGAGTGCCCTGACGCGCTGGAGGAGGAGGAGGAGGCGGAGTGCCTTGACGCGTCGGATGAGGAGAAGGTGGAGGCGGAGTGCCCTGACGCGCCGGAGGAGGAGGAGGAGGAGGAGGCGGAGTGCACTGACGCGTCGGAGGAGGCTGAGTCTGCTGAGGCGTCCAGTTTGGAAGCTTGATGTACTCCTTTCTCCATAGACAGGTACTCCTCAAATCTTTTTCTAGAAGAATTTCCCTTTCACCTGTAGGGAAGTCAAGCTCCAGCCCCTCAAATCCATCCATTATTTCATCTACCGTCACAACAGCATAGTCATGTGGAATCGGACGGCAATGGAAAGTTCCCTCAGCTCGAGGAGGTACAACAAAGCCGACCGCCGCCTTGAAGGTCAGGTTATGGAATTTCGTCATTAGCACGCAATGTTCAGCCTCCGTGATACTATCCACGGGGTAGCGAGGAGCCGTGAAATTAGGCTGAACGAGCTCCGTGGAAGCCATGCTGCTTCTCCGCTGAGATGGTGGGGTAGCTTCTTGGGCAGCGTCGAAGGAAGGATCTTCGTGCCGCTGAGATGGTTGGCCGGTAGCTCGCTGGCTCTCAAGTTCCTCTAGTTTTGCTAATCTTGCAATGATCTTCTGCATTTCGCTTGCTTCCTGTTTCCTCTTTCTCTCTCAGCTTCTATAACCACCACTGTCGGGAAACCCATGCACCCACGGAACGGAGCCTGATGTGCCTCGTGTTCATCTAGGGAGTTCAGGATTCCTGAGGGCCTCTGTCAGCTCGTCATTCTCTCTGTCGGGAATGAACTTCCCTTCCTGCGCGGCCTTGATTGTTGCCTCAAGCTTCCGAATGGGTATTGCAAGTTGCTCGTCCGTCCAAACACACTCCCCTGTTTCTGCGTCCAAAGTCCCCCCAACCCCGAAGAACCAAGTGCTTGAACGATCTGGCCAGTGCAATGTCGCTGGTTGGACCCCTTTAGCAAGCATGTCTTGCTCAGCTTTGTCCCACAACGGCCAGGCTTTGTAGTAGCCACCTGACCCCGTGTGATGGTGATACTGCTTCTTTGCAGCATTTTTCTTGTTTGTTAGAGACCTTTTCTTACCCTTCTCCGATTTGTTGTAGGCCACAAATGCGGGCCAGTCATCTCTTATCTTCTCATATCGACCCTTGAATTCCGGAGTCTCATCTTTCTCGACAAACGTTTTGTTCAACTCTTTCTTCCAGTTCCTGAATAGTTCTGCCATCTTCTTAAGAGCAAACGCCTTGACCTTTCGCTCTATAACTGGGTTATTCGGATCCTCCTCTGGCGGTAGGCTAAAATTTGTCATCAGCAAGGTCCAAAGATCATCTTTCAGTCTATCCTCGACATAAGAAACTTCAGGGTCCTTAGTTTTATTCCATTCCTGGATTTTGATCGGGACGATGTCCCTAACAATAACTCCACACTGATGTACAAATACGTCCTTGGTCTGCTTGGGAGCAATCGGTTGGCCATCGTTCGTGACTTCTGTGATCGTGAACCTTTCATCCTGGCGCAACCTTTTCTTCGGGCCTCGTCTCCTTACGGAAGTTTGGCTCGATCAGGAGGTCTAAAAGAAGAAAGAAGCGTTAATATATGTACATACCAAAACAATTAAATGCATCAAGTCATCAAAGGCTTAATATATATACATACCTCGCCGGACTTTGCAATAGTTAAGGCTCCCTCCTCCGTTCGGTCACCGGAGCCGTGATCATGATCTCCTTCCTCCGCCATTCGGTCACCGGAGCCGTCATGATCTCCTTCGTCCTCCATTGTTGGATCACCGGAGCCGTCATCCTCTCCTTCCTAACCATCGGTGTCGTTGAGATACGACAAGGGATCACCTCCGGCGAGGATTATATCCCCCAACAAATCTTTTGTTTCTATATCTCTGGGGTCCATAGTTTTTGCAAATATTACAACCATGAGAGATGGATTAGTGGCAAATATAGACTTGGGTGGACTCGAGCGTTGGTCGGGCGAGAGGGGGTTGATCGACGTCCCCCCTCATGTCGAAGTTATCGTGGTTATACTTTCAGGACAGGACACTTTGCAAAAACTAATCGCTATACAGGAGGGGGTAGATCGACAACGCTCTTTCTTCTAGGGTTTAGGTGGACTCGAGAGTTGGTCGGGCGAGAGGGGGTTGATCGACGTCCCCCCTCATGTCGAAGTTATCGGATTTATAGTTTCAGGAGAGGACACTTTGCAAAAAATAATCGCTATGCAGGAGGGGGTAGATCGAGAATGCTCTTTCTTCTAGGGTTTGGGTGGACTCGAGAGTTGGTCGGGCGAGAGGGGGTTGATCAACGTCCCCCCTCATGTCGAAGTTACCGGAGTTATACTTTCAGGAGAGGACACTTTGCAAAAAATAATCGCTATGCAGGAGGGGGTAGATCGACAACGCTCTTTCTTCTAGGGTTTGGGTGGACTCGAGAGTTGGTCGGGCGAGAGGGGGTTGATCGACGTCCCCCCTCATGTCGA
Organism: Elymus sibiricus; assembly: GCA_039707655.1. NCBI lineage: Eukaryota > Viridiplantae > Streptophyta > Magnoliopsida > Poales > Poaceae > Elymus > Elymus sibiricus. The sequence continues at coordinate 35,605,600 of CM077669.1, read as the reverse complement.
AGTTATCGGAGTTATAGTTTCAGGAGAGGACACTTTGCAAAAAATAATCGCTATGCAGGAGGGGGTAGATCGAGAACGCTCTTTCTTCTAGGGTTTGGGTGGACTCGAGAGTTGGTCGGGCGAGAGGGGGTTGATCAACGTCCCCCCTCATGTCGAAGTTACCAGAGTTATATTTTCAGGAGAGGACACTTTGCAAAAAATAATCGCTATGCAGGAGGGTGTAGATCGACAACGCTCTTTCTTCTAGGGTTTGGGTGGACTCGAGAGTTCGTCGGGCGAGAGGGGGTTGATCGACGTCCCCCCTCATGTCAAAGTTATCGGAGTTATAGTTTCAGGAGAGGACACTTTGCAAAAAATAATCGCTATGCAGGAGGGGGTAGATCGACAACGCTCTTTCTTCTAGGGTTTGGGTGGACTCGGGAGTTGGTCGGGCAAGAGGGGGTTGATCGATGTCCCCTCTCATGTCGAAGTTATCGAAGTTTTCTATGAACAATTTTTTTTTCCACATGACAACATATCATCTCATCTCCACTACAAAACATCTCATACACCTCATACATCTCATCTCATCTCATCTCCACATGAACATTATCTAAAAAAATAGAGCACCATATTTATCTCGACATGATATATCTCCACATGATAAATCTCCACAATGTATATCTCCACAATTTATATCTCCACATGATAAATCTCCACAATGTATATCTCCACGTGATAAATCTCCACAATGTATATCTCCACATGATAAATCTATGCACCAAAAAAACAGAGCACAAAATTTATCTATCTATCTATCTCATCTCCACATGAACATATATCTCATCAAAAAAAACAGAGCACAAAATTTATCTATCTATCTATCTCATCTCCACATGAACATATACATCTTATCTATCTATCTATCAAAATTTATCTATCTATCTCATCTCCACATGAACAGCGTGGCAGATCAAGGTGTGCTCGGGGCACGCGATGACGGGGAGCAGGGGACCATGGGAAGGGGGGGGCTCACTGGGGGGGGGGCGGCGATGGCTTGAGGCCGGCGACAAGGACGGCGGGCTCGGGGGGGCACGCGTGCGGCGGCGGCGGTGATGTATGAGGCAGCGCGCGGGCTCGGGGGCGGCGATGGCGCCGGCGGGGCAGCGGCGCGGCGATGGCGACGGCGACGGCGGGGCAGGGGCGCGGCGAAGGCGGAGCAGGGGCGCGGCGACGGCGTCGGGGCCGCCTGGCGGCGTCGGAGGAGGAGAGATCGAAGAAACTGAGACGAAAATTGCTAAGTGCGGCTTATATAGATAGAGCATTGGTCCCGGTTGGTGGCTCGAACCGCGACGAAAGGCCCCTTTTCGTCCCGGTTCGTGACACCAACCGGGACGAAAGGTCAGTTTTGGCCAGGCGAAAGGGCGGGAAGCACAGGCCATTGGTCCCGGTTGGTGGAGCGAACCGGGACGAAAGGGTGGAATTGGTCCCGGTTGGTGCCACCAACCGGGACTAAAGGGCGGCATTGGTCCCGGTTGGTACCACCAACCGGTACGAAATGGTTGCCGCTGGCACGGCGTCGGGCGGGTGGATGTTTAGTCCCAGCTCGCTAGCTGAGAGGCGTTGAGAGTGGTTTATAAACGCCACTGCGCCAACCCTCTCGAGCTCCTCTCTTATGCATCCCTACGGGCCTAAACGCAATGACTCTGCCTGTGGGCTTACTGGGCCTACTGCAGGCCTGCGTCCTGGCCCAACTAGAGGGTTGGGTGTCTAGTCGTATGCAGGCCGTGGCGGCCCAGTAGGCGGCACTTTTTTTAATTGTTTTCCAGTATTTTTGTTTTGTTTTTTTCTTTATTTATTTTCTTTTGTTTCTACTTACAACTAAATACTTAGAGTTTTTGAGTGATTCTTTTTGCTTTAGGTCACAAAAATTATAAACTTTCTGTTAGTGCAAATAGTTTTCAAATTTGAATTCTTTGAAATTTGTGTGAATCACTAGTTTGTGAATAACTTTACTTTAAAAATAGATTTTTTGAGTGATTCTTTTTCCTGCTATTTAATATTAGTGTGTTTTATCATTATGTTGAAATTGGTAATTTTTAGGTTATTTTAAATGGGTGTTTTAATCAAAAACAGATTTTGTTATTTTAGTTTGCTATTAAAGTTTCTAACAAAAAGTTGGCATGGTATCATCATTTCACCCACATAGCATGTGCTAGAAAGTTGAGAGGGTTACGGCAAAAACTGGATGCACTTCGTGTACAAAATGGACAATCTCTTTCGAAGTATCAGGGTTTCGGACGAAAACTCATATGTTACAAAGGCATTCCATTTTTTTTAACTTATTTCAACTCCAGACTTTTTGTGCGTTCAACATGCACCATTCAAAGTCACATCATCATTTTTCAACCCTTTCTGACTTCATTTGCTATTTTTCATGCATTTACTGATTTTTTTTAGCTAAATGACCCTGAAATTGAAATGCTTCAGAAAGCTTGCTCACATCATACTAAATATTCTTACACACAAACCGTACTTAGACGGGGACATAATAATTGAAATAATAGTTCAGATATCCATTACCGAAAGTACTGCATAATTGAAGATACCAATCCTACTCTTTCGGATTGAAAAACAAATGAACTCTGAAATGGTTGAAAGTTGGCATGGTATCATCATTTCACCCACATAGCATGTGCTAAAAAGTTGAGAGGTTTACGGGAAAAACTGGATGCACTTCGTGTACAAAATGGACAATCTCTTTCGAAGTATCAGGGTTTTAGACGAAAACTCATCTGTTACAAAAGGCATTTCATTTCTTGACATGTAACTGCACTGATATTCTAGATCAAAGCCATCATCAGAATAGTTGTGGAGAGAAAGTCTTCACTTTTTCTTCGTGTGTGTCCCTTGCTTATTGCGCCGTAACCATGGATAATCTTTTCTTTTTCTCGGTTTGGTAGACATGTCCTTCACATAGAAAACCTGCGCCACATCATTGGCTAGGACGAATGGTTCGTCTGTGTACCCAAGATTGTTCAGATCCACTGTTGTCATTTCGTACTGCAGGTCTACCTGTACCCCGCCTCCTGACAGATTGACCCATTTGCACCGAAACAAAGGGACCTTAAAATCATGTCCATAGTCAAGTTCCCATATGTCCACTATGTAACCATAATATGTGTCATTTCCCCTGTTGGTTGCTGCATCAAAGCGGACACCACTGTTTTGGTTGGTGCTCTTTTGATCTTGGGCGATCGTGTAAAATGTATTCCCATTTATCTCATACCCTTTGTAAGTCAATACAGTCGAAGATGGTCCCGTGGCCATCGAGTACAGCTCATCTGCAACAGTGGTGTTACCCATGAGATGTGTTTGCAACCAACTGGCGAAAGTCCTGATGTGTTCACATGTAATCCAGTCGTCACACTGCTCCGGGTGTTTGGAGCGCAGAATATTCTTGTGTTCATTGTCATACGGGATCACCAAGGTAGAATTCTGTAGAACTGTGTAGTGTGCTTGAGACCAAGAATGCCCGTCCCTACATATTATTGAATTCGCTCCTAGCGTGCCTTTTCCAGTCAGTCTCCCCTCATACCGCGATTGAGGGACACCAATCGGCTTAAGGTCAGGAATAAAGTCAACACAGAACCCAATGCATTCCTCTGTTTGATGGCCCATGGAGATGCTTCCTTCTGGCCTAGCACAGTTACGAACATATTTCTTTAACACTCCCATGAACCTCTCAAAGGGGAACATGTTGTGTAGAAATACAGGACCTAGAATGGCAATCTCGTCGACTAGATGAACTAGGACGTGCGTCATGATATTGAAGAAGGATGGTGGGAACACCAACTCGAAACTGACAAGACATTGCACCAAATCATTCTGTAACCTTGGCAGGATTTCTGGATCGATTACCTTCTGAGAGATTGCATTGAGGAATGCACATAGCTTCACAATGGCTAATCGAACGTTTTCCGGTAGAAGCCCCCTCAATGCAACCAGAAGCAATTGCGTCATAATCACGTGGCAGTCATGAGACTTTAGGTTCTGGTACTTTTTCTCTGCCATATTTATTATTCCCTTTATATTTGACGAGAAGCCATATGGGACCTTCATACTGAACAGGCATTCAAAGAAGATTGCCTTCTCTTCTTTGGTAAGAGCGTAGCTGGCAGGACCTTCATACTGCTTTGGATGCATGCCGTCATTTCATGCACACGTTGCTGGTCCTCCCGTGCATCCGGTGTATCTTTTTTCTTCCCATACACACCCAGGAAACCTAGCAGGTTCACGCAAAGATTCTTTGTCACGTGCATCACGTCGATTGCGTGGCGGACCTCTAGGACTTTCCAATATTCTAGCTCCCAAAATATAGATTTCTTCTTCCACATGGGTGCGCGTCCAGCATCGTCATTCGGAACAGATTGTCCGCCAAGACCTTTTCCAAAGATTACTTGTAAATCCTTCACTGCCTCAACTATATCATCACCAGTACGGAAGACAGGCTTCTTTCGGTGATCTGTCTCACCTTTGAAATGCTTGCCTTTCTTTCTTAAGGCATGCTTGGTCGGAAGAAATTGACGATGTCCCAGGTACACATTCTTCTTGCATTTGTCCAAATATATACTTTCGGTATCATTCAAACAGTGCGTGCATGCGTGGTATCCCTTGTTTGTCTGTCCTGAAAGGTTACTAAGAGCAGGCCAATCATTGATGGTGACAAACAGCAACGCTCGTATGTCAAATTCCTCCTGTTCGTTCTCATCCCACACACGTACACCTTTTTTATTCCACAATTGTAAAAGTTCATCAACTAATGGCCTTGGATGAGCACTGGCATCATAATGAACTTCCGCTTCATGCACAACCAAGGAGGAAGGTTATACATACATAGAGTCACAGGCCATGTGCTATGCTAGCTGCTCTGCTCCCCAAAAGGATTAATGCCATCTGCACTTAAACCAAACCATAGGTTCCTTGGGTCACCTGTAAAGTCCCCCCACTTTCTCTCGATCTTTCTCCACTGCGACCCATCAGCGGGTGCTCTCAACTTCCTGTCTTTCTTACGGTCTTCCTTGTGCCATCGCATCAACTTGGCATGCTCTTTGTTTCTGAACAAAAGTTTCAACCGTGGTATTATAGGAGCATACCACATCACATTGGCAGGAACCCTCTTCCCGGTGCGCTGGCCATCAACATCACCAGGGTCATCTCGTCTGATCTTATACCGCAATGCACCGCATACCGGGCATGCGTTCAAATTCTCGTATTCCTCACAGCGGTACAGGATGCATGTATCTTCTGCACCTCTAATCCTAGAGGGCAGAGAACCTTCTTTGCTTCGTAAGTACTGTCAAGCAATTCCTTATCCTTTGGAAGCTTCTTCTTCATTATTTTCAGTAGGTTCCCAAATCCCTTGTCAGATAAACCATTCGATGCCTTCCATTGCAGCAATTCCAGTGTGGTACCGAGCTTTGTGTTACCATCTTCGCAATTTGGGTACAACCCTTTTTTGTGATCCTCTAACATGCGGTTGAACTTCAACTTCTCCCTTGCACTTTCACATTCTTTCTGTGCATCAACAATGACCCGGCGAAGATCATCATCGGGCACATCGTCTACTGCCTCTTGATCTTCAGCTCCCCCCACTTCTTCAGCAGTATCACCGTATTCAGGGAACATAGGATAGTTGTCATCTTCCTCTTCTTCTTCGTTGTCTTGCATCATAACCCCTCTTTCTCCGTGCTTGGTCCAAACATTATAGTGTGGCATGAAACCCTTATGAAGAATGTGCCAGTGAAGGGTTTTCGAGGAAGAGTAATCCTTCGTATTCTCACACTCAGTACATGGACAATACATAAAACCATTCTGCTTGTTTGCCACAGCCACTTCGAGAAAATTATGCAGGCCCTTAATGTACTCGGAGGTGCGTCGGTCACCGTACATCCATTGCTGGTTCATCTGCGTGCATTATATAATTAAGTGTATCAAAAACCATTACAGAACATCATGAATAGAGAAGTGACCAAATTAATAGAAGTTCATTATCACATTAAAACCAAAGTACAGTAGTGATCAAATGTTATTACTGAAAAAATAAATACATAAAGTTCATACATAGTTCTCATTGAACAACATATAGCTCTCTAGAGCATATAATTAAAACATACATTGAAACTATGTAAAACATTTAAATGCAACAACAAATGCGATCATAATCACAACTAAGGTAACAATTGATCCAACGGCATAATGATACCAAGCCTCATTATCAATGGCATATTTTCTAATCTTTCTAATCTTCAAGCGCATTGCATCCATCTTGATCTTGTGATCATCGACAACATCGGCAACATGCAACTCCAATGCCATCTTCTCCTCCTCAATTCTTTTCAATTTTTTCTTCAAATACTCGTTTTCTTTTTCAACTAAATTTAACTTCTCGACAAGAATTTCTATGTTGGTTGGAATTTCCGGTTCACATAACTCCTAGATAAAAACATCTATGTCACGTTGGTCGGCATAATTGTCATAAACACTAAATGAAACAAATAGTAATAAAATATGATATACCATATCCGAATCATAGACAGGACGTTGGCCGACGGGGGCGGATCCCAAAACCATGTCACTATATAATAGCAAACAATAATAAAAGTAAGAAAATTATACAAGTATCTATCTAAATCATACAAGTAAGAATTTTTTTTATTTTAAAAAGAAGATAAGAACAAGAGGCTCACCATGGTGGTGCCGGCGACGGGATCTTGAGGAAAATGGAGCTTGGAGGAAAATGGTGCCGGCGGTGAGGACAGGGACGGGACAGGACGGACCGCCAAACCTAGACAAATCTTGAGGAAAATGGAGCTTGGAGGTCGAGCTTGGAGAGGAGAAAGCTTAAGTGTGGTTCGGGCATTTCATCGAACACCCCATGTGCATAGGAGGTGAGAGCTAGAGCAACACACACCTGCACACGCCGGCCGGCCAAAAAACAGAGGAGTGAGCGGGCAGGGGCGGTGGTATATATAGGCTTATATTTAGTCCCGGTTGGTGGCAAGAACCGGGATAGAAGACTGACCTTTGGTCCCGGTTCCCGCCACGAACCGGGACTAAAGGTGCTGGGCCAGGAGCGAGGCCCATTGGTCCCGGTTCGTGTCTGGAACTGGGACCAAAAGTGTCAGATGAACCGGGACCAATGGCCCCCGAGGCCCGGCCGGCGCCCTGGCCTCACGAACCGGAACTGATGCACCCTTTGGTCCCGGTTCGTAAGTGAACCGGGATTAATGCCCTTATCCTGGCCTCAACCAAAGCCCTGTTTTCTACTAGTGTACACTTAACATCGAGTAAGCAAAATAGAATTTGTAGTACAAGACAGTAACACTCACTTGAAGTTGTAAGGAAATAGTATTTCTGTTCAGGTATTTTGCGCCTTTAAAAACCTTAGCAACTTATCCTCTGAGTCTTTGGGGTGGTCTTGTAGCATTTTTTCTTTAATGATATATGGGTCAACGAACCCAATGTCATAGATTCTCTCTCTTTTGCATTCGAGAATCTTCATTCTGCATAATAGTGTACAAAAGAATATAGTGGTACAGGCAATGAACGAGCTGAGCTAGAGACTTAAATTACAGAAAGAAATCACTTACAGACAATAGCAACTGACGATAGATTTGTCGAGTGAGTCTTGATTGTATAACTGGAAAATTTCTGGAAACTCAATGAATAGCTCGTTTTCATAGAAGTAATGCTCTTCCTTGACTTTCACCATGAGCATCACACACCCGTTCTTTACTTATTTCATGTACCACTCATGCAATGTTCGCATTTGTGTTGATAGATGCCGGACCTGCTCAGGTCTGACCAGAGTTTTCCCGGGGACATATTGCCATTGTACATCAGCCACGGCGACATCCTCGGTGCTTAGGAGTTGATCAACACTGATACCAATGTTTCTAGCAGCGTCGGTTACCATATCGGTAATCACCTTGAGTTGGGGGATCGATTCCATTGCCTCTTCTCCGAGCTGGGGAACTGTTTTCCCGCTTTTATTACAACTTCTACGTCTCGATTGCTGCATTTGTTCCTTATATGACTTCGTAATAGAGCGGTCATAGTCTGATGGCCTATTCTCCACATGTGCCGGGGGTCGCTCAAGAAAGTCCACAAAGTGCTCTACGGTTTTCGTAGGTATTATCTCCTTTGGCGGCGGGGGCGGTTTCGGTGCAAAATGGGACTTCTTTTTGGCAGGAGGCTCGTCGTTGGCTTTGTTCTTTGTAGCTTTCTTCCGAATAGGACTAGTCGACGGATCGGTGGTCTTCCACTTTTGGCCCTGCTCGGACATAGGGGGTGGAGTCGGCTGATGCTACTTCTTGAGCTTGCGTTGGTTTTCCCTTGAATTGGAAAGGGTGATGCAGCAAAGTAGATAAGTATTTTTCTCAGTTGTTGAGAACCAAGGTATCAATCCAGTAGGAGGTACAAGCAAGGCCCCAATCTTTGCACCTACACAAACAATCAAACACTTGCACCCAACGCTCTAAAGGGGTTGTCAATCCCTTCACGGTTACTTGCAAGGATGAGATCTGATAGAGATAGATATAAAAGATTACTAAAACGAAAAGTAAAAAGATTGCAGCAAAGTATTTTTGGTATTTTTGGTTTATAGATCTGAAAATATAATATGGAAAATAGACCCGGGTGCCATAGGTTTCACTAGAGGCTTCTCTCTTGAAGGAAAATAATACGGTGGGTGAACAAATTACTGTCGAGCAATTGATAGAAAAGCGCATAGTTGTCTTGCATCATAACCCCTCTTTCTCCGTGCTTGGTCCAAACATTATAGTGTGGCATGAAACCCTTATGACGCAGGTGCCAGTGAAGGGTTTTCGAGGAAGAGTAATCCTTCGTATTCTCACACTCTGTACATGGACAATACATAAAACCATTCTGCTTGTTTGCCTCAGCCACTTCGAGAAAATTATGCAGGCCCTTAATGTACTCGGAGGTGCGTCGGTCACCGTACATCCATTGCCGATTCATCTGCGTGCATTATATAATTAAGTGTATCAAAAACCATTACAGAACATCATGAATAGAGAAGTGACCAAATTAATAGAAGTTCATTATCACATTAAAACCAAAGTACAGTAGTGATCAAATGTTATTACTGAAAAAATAAATACATAAAGTTCATACATAGTTCTCATTGAACAACATATAGCTCTCTAGAGCATATAATTAAAACATACATTGAAACTATGTAAAACATTTAAATGCAACAACAAATGCGATCATAATCGCAACTAAGGTAACAATTGATCCAACGGCATAATGATACCAAGCCCCATTATCAATGGCATATTTTCTAATCTTTCGAATCTTCAAGCGCATTGCATCCATCTTGATCTTGTGATCATCGACGACATCGGCAACATGCAACTCCAATTACATCTTCTCCTCCTCAATTCTTTTCAATTTTTTCTTCAAATACTCGTTTTCTTTTTCAACTAAATTTAACTTCTCGACAAGAATTTCTATGTTGGTTGGAATTTCCGGTTCACATAACTCCTAGATAAAAACATCTATGTCACGTTAGTCGGCATAATTGTCATAAACACTAAATGAAACAAATAGTAATAAAATATAATATACCACATCCGAATCATAGACAGGACGTTGGCCGACGGGGGCGGATCCCAAAAATTAAGCAGCTCTCAAGACCTTTTGTATATAGACATGTACCATTCATGGACATTGCCAATGAAATTGCAATGCAGGTCAACTTCCAATCTACGCTAGAATGGTATGGAGATGAAGAATTAGCTGACCTTGATAACTGTCAAAGCGTCTGTAACAATTTCCTCTAAGCGCGTTAGCTCAGCCATGCTCATCTCTTTAACATCTAGTTCCCGGGCCCTGAAATTAGACAGTGTGTAATGCAAATTATATCATCTTAGGCACAACATCGATGAGTGTATGGATGTGTGATCAGGTATTACATTTGAGCGAAGTTATTTAGTTCAGATATTGAATCCAGAACTGGCTGCTCATTCAGATCAAGCTGTCCAAAGAATCGAAAGAGCCGGTTAAATTTTCTTCACATGGTTGTTCCTTCTAAATTATGTCAATATGATCGTGGAACTTGCTAGAGGACCCAGCCATGCATGCATCCATTACGACAGTACAGGTATGTTGTTGTTGTTGTTTTTTTTTTTGCATGTATGTTGGTTGGATACCAACTTTTACCAGCATTCTTTACCGCAGCTGGCTACCTAGCTAATTAGCCAGCGAAATAAACCTATCCAAGTTTGAATTCAAGAACGTAAATTTTGACGCAAGCTGGTTCTAGATTTCAAATGCAAGAAATTCCAGTTTACTTCAAGATTGCTGTCGACCGCCGATAAACGTCAATCTCCAGGATACTCTTTTTTCGACAGTCGTTTTTCCCTCGTCATGTGGTTAATTGAAGTTAGAAGCAGAATCTACCACTAAAACAGGAAGCTTATTCTCCTGGGAGTATTGACTTATTCTTTTTTACTCTTGGGTATAGTTTCACTTTTGGAAGATGGTTATTTGCTTCTTAACAATGTAATTATTTGGGATGGAATTAGCGAGGCTGATTTTGGGCTGACTCGTTCCCTAGATCTTGATAGTGTCATTTGGGCCATAAACAAAACAAGGGTGTTTATCTCTAAGGCTCAGTTTGTGGTTGCTTAACTGTGTTGTGATGTGCTTACTTTTTGACCGGAAAACTGTAGGGGAGGCCCGACAGTAAATTTAATTAAACAAAGAACGTATGTACAAGGAGAAAGGGAATGTACAAACACGGGGTATGTACAACGAGAGAGAAGGAGGGGCACAGGGAGAAAGACAAGGGGAGACTAGACTAGGGAAAAACTGGCATTCTCTTTGAAAAGACTGACATCCTGAAAGGGAAAAAGTGGCATTCTCTTTTAAAAGACTGGAACGAAGAGTGGACATTCGGTCGGTGTAATGTTTGTTAGGATAATCCTTGTCCCGAAGCAGCAGCCCTTTAGGATATTTTGGTCTTAGATGGCATGGTAGTTAAGGAAAATTAGATAAGGTGAGCTGTAATAGCTATCTATGAACTGTAGGAGCAGGTTGGCACGAGCTGGAGGTGTTTTTGTTTGGATGTGCACTGTAGCAGCACCTGATGCACTGACGGCTTACTGCAGCACAATGCTACTGTACTGACGGATACTGTAGCGTCCTGGTACTGTAGCAACCCTGGAACTCCTATAAATAGTACTTCCTCCGTCCCAAATTACTTGTCGCTCAAATAGATGTATCTAGCATTGAAATACGTCTAAATACATCAATTTGTGCGACATGTAATTCCGGACGAAGGGAGTATTAAACTTGTAGCACTTGAGATATCTAATAAAAGCTTCCTACTAGTAGTAGCTTTGTGTGTGAGGGTGTGAAGTGAGTCCTTGGTGAGAGCTAAACAGTAGTAGTTCCAACAATGTAACACCCCCATGTATTAAGCTACTGTTGCTCCTTAATAAAGTTGCCATGTCATCACAATTAGCATTGCTGATTTACATCATGTTACAAACACTCTCCAAAATCAAATTCAAATTCAAAATGCCAAGTCAAAGGTTATTTCATCAAACTGTCAAACAAAAATGTTGTCATTATTCCATAAAATGCCCAAGTATTTGTCATGAAGAAACCAACATCATTTGATTTCCCATTTGGTCCCTAGTAACAAATTAGTGGACCAAAATTAATAACTAAAGCCATTTAAATTGCAAACATAAATTTGAATGTTTCCAAGTGGCCTGAAACTTTGTGTGCATTTCCAAAATATTGCATTGCATTTATGTGACAAGTTTCATGTTCTACTAAGTTCATTTGCTATGGAAATGAAATAGAAAATAGAAGTAAATACCAGAAGCAGAAAAAGAAAGGGAAAAAATGAAACTCAGCTCACTGTGCACTGGGCCCAAGTGCATAGGATTTGGCCCAGCCCACCTCCTCTGTTCGTCGTCCTCCCGCGCTCTCTCTCCTATGTGTCGCCATGGCCGCGGCCGATTCCTCCTCCCCGGCCAGATCCGCGACACCGCGACGCTACCGGGTGCCAAGAGGGGATAAGAACGATGTCGTCGACGCCGTAGACAACCCTAGGCCATTTTCCACTCCTCCATCGTGCCGCTTCTTCCTCTCCCGCAAGAAGCCAAAGCTTCGTCGCCATGGCCACGGTCGCATGCGTAGCCACCGAGCTCCCCGCCGCCTGAGACTGCGCCGGAGCACCCTCCAAGTCGTCTGCTTCCCCTACGCGAAGCCGTTTGAGTCGAGGAGCGCTGCATCGCCTGGATCGCCATCTTCTTCCTCCTTCGGCCGCCGCCGTTCTCCGTCGAATCCACCGCCGCCTGCTGCTAGTAAGCTTCCAATGGCCCCCCATGCGCTCCCTAGGTGAGCTCCACCGCGGATCCCCTCTCTCTGCTGCTCGATCCCAAGCCCCTAGCTGTCGCTGCCATTGCTGCTGCTCCGACCGCCGGTGTTGAGCTCACTACCGTAGCTAGAGAAGCCGCGTGACTCCTCTGAACATCGTCTCGTGCTCCTGAGCTCCTCAGGAGACCAAAGCGCTCGCCAGCTCATCGTGCCATGCCCCCTATCGCTCGATCCGCTGATCCCGTACTCTGTCCGCCGCATCGGCTCATCGCCGGCACCTATTCCGGCCGCCTCAGGATGAGCCAGTGCCACCGTTCGACGTGCGCTGCTGTGTGTGTTTAAACGCACCTAACCACGTCCAAAATCGTGCCCTGTGGTCGATTTTCGACGAGGTCCCGAGTCTCGCCACCGCGTTTGTGGTCACCCGCACGTGCGCCGCCGTTCAAACACCGGTGGGTCACCGACAGATAGGTCCCACCGGTCAGGCAATCATTTTAGCCAGTAAACTCTCGCTGACAGTAGGCCCCAACGCGGCTAATTAACTTAATTAGCTAAATTAATCCTCTATTAAATTTTCCAGTGACTGACTACTGCCCCCCCCCCCCCCCCCTGACATTTTCAGGCATCAACCCGCAATCCATGTTTTTTTTTCTTTTACATGGACCTTCTTCCGTTTCATCCGTCCTTCCTTGCTTCGTACATCACATCATATTTGAGATCAAAATGTGTCGTCGGATGTAACTTTTCAGCATGTCCGGTACACCTCAGGGTGTGCAAAACCGAACCGAATACCTAAAACCGAACCAAATAACCTAACCGAACCAAAATTTTGGTTTTTTAAGGTTTCGGTTTCAGTTTCAGTTTTGAAACCGGAAACCATATGGTTAAACCGAATTAACCGAAATTGAGTTTTGTTTGCTTCAAAAGCGTAATGGGCTGCTATAGTATTGTACTTTCTAGCCCATTTAGTGCTTCGGTTTACGTGATTAGCCTGACTACTTATCCAACATCCCTTCTTTATCCTTTTGTAATTGTTTTTCCTCGTTATGATATATATCATGTATTTAGATGTGGAAAAGTTATGTGTTGGCTCAAAAATTCGCGTCAACTTTGGTTAATTTGGTTATTACCGAAACCAAACCGAAAGCAAATGGTTATTACTGAAACAGAACCGTATCTATGTATAAAACCGTATAAACCAAAGTATAAAAACCGTATAAACCATAAACCGTATAAAACGAACCGAATCAAACCGAAAAAACCGAATGCACACCTTGAGGTACACCCATAAATAAGCGGATACCATGCTTACAATCATCGATCAAATGTGGAGATGCGCAAGTACTGGGCTGCGGTCTTGTTGATCGATCCGACCTAGAATATGCCCATGTCCATGTTTGGTCATACGTCATCCGATATTAATATATTTTTTCGTACATCGTCTCTATAGATCTCGATCTAGACTCTCGCCAAAGTCGAACCTTCCCTATGCTCTCCCATAAATATACCGCGAGATTGAGGAGCACTAGACACAACCGCTGAATGAGGAGGTTAGTGATCTCGCGGCGATCCAATGCGGCGATTCGTCTGGGTACCTGCGGACCGGTCGTTTGCCGGCACGGACTGCGTGGAAGCATGGCACGAAGCACGACCGACCGGCGTGGTTGCCATGGAGGAAAAGTTGCGTGAGATTGACGACGAAGCCCACACCATCACCTTCTCTCCTACCTAGGCATCAGATCTCCGCATCCACCCTGCACCACTACGACCCTTCCCTCAACTCTACCCGTGTGACATGCTCGGCGTCCGTGTATGTTAGATCCTACAGGGACAAGGAGTTAGAGGGTGGGAGGAAGGGAGAGCGTGGAACAGTGGAGACAGGAGATATGCAGAAGGGGCGGAAGAATGAGATAGAGAGAGGTTTACATGACAATATTGCTTTTTAAATTTTTAAACATTACCCTGTGTTGGCATGGTTCAATGGTAGGTGTGTCGTGCGGTGGTTGAGCCCGCCACATTTGGATTGACCACGTTCTTACACGTTGTGAGGTGGACACCACGACTATCGTCGACAAGGGCGCGAAAGAGGATAAGCGGTGACACGGGTGTCGCGATCTGTTGAAATAGAGGATGTCGACCTTTGGGGTCTTGAGCCATGTTTATTAACCTAGGGGCATGTGTTTTTGTCTCCCGTTGCAACACACGGGCATGCTTGCTATTCAATGACAAAAATCCTTTTAGATGAAGAATAGCTCAAACTGTGCATCGTGGAGAATGAATTTTGCTGATCAGTCTGCACTGGCCGTATACATTTACTCATCTAGATTCTACCAACCTCCTAGACATTGTCCCTTGTCCTCTTGTCACTGGCGACGCGCATCATGACCCGTGCCATCCGCGGACGTGAACCGGACGTTGCCAACTCCGACAATAATAACAATATGACGAGGGGCAATGTCTAGGATGTTGGCTGCATCTAGATGAGTAGAAGTGCGCGATTAATTGGAAAATTTCTCACCGAGTGCGATGTAGGCTTGTGACGGTCGGTGTAGATTGGAAGGCAAAATTCGTCCTTCACAATGCACGGTTCTAGGGGTTCTTCGTCTGAATGGATTCTCCTCGTCGATGCGGTCCTGGTGGCGCAAGGGTTTGAGCGGGAGGAGAGCTCTGGCGTACAGGGGATGTCTAGGCACATGGTTGCATGGAAAAGATGTGCTTTCTTTTCGAAGAAAGCCCATTTTTCGTTCGGGCCAACACCGAAAAGGCCTTTTCGTCCTAGAAGGCAACGAAGGGTACCTTTTTGTTGACCACGGCAACGACGGGGTCAAATTTTTGCAATTTTTAATTTCGTAATATAGATCTGAGATTTTGTAAAAAAAATATTTAAAAAAATTCCTCTTGTACTCCTCGCATTCCTTGGAACTAATGTTGGTTTCAACTCAGCCCTTTGATTGGTGAAGTAACAAAATTAAGCTTGCCATTCACTTGTATACTGTAGAAAGTACAGCCTCATGCCTTAATTCACCCTCGTCATAAAATGTATTCAATCTATGGTCTGCACGTGAAGTATTTCCCTTGTCCTGCAGCTCCATGTTCATACCTAGAAATTGGTTTTGGTATTTAAACAAACGCCTTACCCTGAAGGAGCCCTGCTACGCTCCAGCATTAATTAGCACATGACGCCCAGCATTAACACATCCTATGGATGGTAAGGAGCTCTGCTACGCTCCACTATTAATTAGCACATGACGCCCAGCATTAGCACCTTCTGTGGATGGACATATGCGTGTGCATTTCGATTGACACTGAAAATTTCTATAAATTATAGTTCAGTGTGATTTTGACGTACTATGCAACTACTTTCTCGAAAACCGGCTTGTCTACCATGAACAATTAATGATAAATATATTGGGCTAGCTGCTTATGTAATATATTATATATATTTCCCATCTAGGTTTCTCCGGTGGTCTTTCGTATCTACCGCCACATACAAAACGACGTCACAAATGATTTTTCACGCCTTTCCCATCTAAGTAATACTCATGCTGCTTAATTTGCACAGACAGGACGGACCTGCATGGCCAAGCCGCAGCAGTACTCCATATTTAAGTCTCGGCTAGGAGCAGTGAAGTTTTTGGGCCATATCTGTGAGCCCTACGTGCGCGCCCGTACGCTGTCATTTAAAGCACGCTGTCATTGCTGAAGGCCTGAGCCTGAGGTGTCATTGGTATCAAGCGGTACATAGTATTATACTATTATTATGTCGATCTACTGGCATGGAAGTAAAGGCAGCATGTGAAGCGGCATGACGGCGTCCTTCCCTGCCGCCGCAGCAGCTGCTCCCGCCTCCGTCGTCTCGCGCCCAAGCGTCGCCTCTTCGCAACTTGGCGCCACCACCACCGCTCATCTCGTGCCGCCGCCGCCGCCGCATCCGCCGCTCCCCTACAATTTGGAGATCATTACATGCAGGCATTAGTGACAATGGTATTCTCCGCTTTCAGATATGACCTCCGTAAGCAAAAATTCCGCAATTTCTTCATGAAATGCTCCGAGGCGGTTCTCTGATAGGAGCTTCTCCCGCATGTCTTCCATCGTTAAAGAAGAAGATCAATATGAATATATTAGTTGTGTGTATATATATTATATCATCATAAAAAAATTATGAATAGTGTTTACGTACCTGAAGTTGTCATACATCTCTGCGCCATTCGGTCTTTATGCAAATGTTCTCGCAAATGTAGTATGCACATAAATTAGTCCCCTGTTTCTGCCTCATGCACTTTGCGAGAATAGAATTCAATCAGATAATAATCAAGCATGATAATGGTATTGAAACTAGAATTAAAGAGATGCGCGGACCTAGCTGGTACTACTTAATTACCTTGGAAAGTCACCAACGCAGCTCCAGTTTCCATTCACCGACAACAATGAACCGTTTCCAAACCCTGTCCGGCAAAGAAAATGAATAAAGGAGTTATTAATTACTTGATATCAGGAAATGAACGAAAGAGGCCGATATAGTGCGATAATGATTGAAATTACCCGTCGAGCATCCAAAACACGCTGGTGTATTCTTGAGGGTCTTTACCTAGTGAGTCCAGGGTTTTAACAGTTCCAGCATCAACTTTAATGATTAGTAGGATCCAGTGGTTCCTGCGGACGTTTATATAAGCACACATGCATAACTCATCAACTACCACTAGTAGAAAACAGGGTACTAGTCCCGGTTCCAGAGGGCCTTTAGTCCCGGTTCTGGAACCGGGACAAAACTGACGGGACTAATACCCAAAACTTTTAGTCCCGGTTTGCTTACGAACCGGGACCAAAGGGGCTCCACGTGGCCGCTGCAAGGCGCCCAGGCAGGAGAACCTTTAGTCCCGGTTGGTAACACCAACCGGGACCAAAAGGCAGCCACGCGTCAGCAGCTCGCAGGCGCTGGATATTTTTTTTTGGAAGGGGGGGTTTAGGGGTTTTGGAGGGTTAATTTAGGGGTTTCATATTGTGTTAGCTAGCTAATAGAGAAAAGTGACCTATCTTTCTCCGTGCTTGGTCGATGCTAGCTACTATACATACAAAGAGAACTCGACGCTAGCAAGTAAGCAAATGAAGGAAACCATTAATTACACAAGATCGTCATGAACATATATAGAGAGAAGTGACATCTCTTTCTCCGTGCTTGGTCGAACAACAAGTTTTCGTATATCTATCCGACCCTACTACATATATATATAATATAACATCTCTTACAATCCCTAACATCATCTACCTATGATCCATTTGCAATTCCACATGGTATTCTCCGTCTTTAGGTATGACGTGGTCAAGAAAGAATCCCGCCAATTCCTCTTGAATTGCTCGTATGCGATCATGTGGTAGGAGTTCATCCCGCATCTGCCATATCTAATTTAAAGAAGGGGGTCAATACATATATATGAATGAAACTCAACACATCTGCTCGTATGTAATATATAAAATAAAATTGTGAATATTGTTTACGTACTTCTAATTGTTTGTCAGAGAAGCCCCGCTCAGAGGTCGAGTAGCGAATGAACTCGCATACGTAGTATCCACATAAATTATTCCCGGGTGCCTGGTACAAGCATTTTACGAGAATAGAGTTCAATCAAACTGATAAGCAACCATGATAATGGTATTGATGAAACTAGAATCAATGAGAGATGCGCCGAACTAGCTAGTACTACTTACTTTGGGGTGTGTAAATCGCAGCTCGTTCTTCAGACCGGGAACCATTCCGGTGAACTGTTTCCAAACCCTACGAGGCAAAGAAAATGATTACTTGATATCAGGAAATGAACGAAAGTTGCCGATATGGTCCCGGTATTGACTGAACTTACTTCTGGAGCATTGCAGTCATGTCCGCATAATCCTCGGGATCTTTACGTCTCGAGTCTAAGATATTTACTACTGCCCCGTCAAGCTTAATGGATAGCAGAATAAAGTGGAACCTGCGCACGCATAACTCATCAATTACATTACTTAACCTTGAGTAAACGAAACCGAATATGCACAAGACAGTAACACTCACTTGAAGTTGTAAGGAAAGAGTATTTCCCTTTTGTTTTGATGTCTAAGGAACGCTTGTAGCAAGTTCTCCCTAGTAGCTTTGGCTTCTTTTTGTACCGACCATTCATTTACGGTATTTGGGCTAATGAACCCAATGTCATAGATTTGTCCTTTTTTGCATTCGACGATCTTCAATCTGCATAATATAGTGAGATTAATTATATATAGATGCAATGAACGAGCTGAGCTAGAGACTTAATTATAGAAGTAATACTTACAGACAATAGCAAGTCAGGAGTTGTTTGTCGAGGGCCTTCTGATTGAATAACTGAAATAACTCCTCAAATTCAACAGGCAGCAGGTCGACTCCAATGAAGTCGTTCTCTTTTTTAATTCCGACAAACAAACTGTCGGTCCCAGACGTCCTGCAGGTTTCCATGTACCACTCGTGTAATGTTCGCATCATCGTTGTTAGAAGAGGATGATCAGGTTTGACGAGAGGCTTCCCGTGCTCATATCTAAAGATCTCTACTACCTCAGCCGTTTTAAACTATACATCATCGCCCACGTAATCACCAAGAGTGGTACCGGGCAGTAGCACTGGATGATTAGCGATATCGCTAGACACCTTGAGCGGGGGCACGATTGCTTCTCCTGTTTGCCGAGCTGGGGAATTGTTTTCCCACTTCTTCGTTTTTTGTTTCTTGCAGCACTGGAAGTACTTCCCGACTGCCGCGCTTCATCATAGGTCTTTTTAATACAACGGTCATAGTTGAATTGCGGCGGAGGCGGTGGTGGTCGCTTCAGAGCATCCAGAGTGCGGTTCGCTTTCATCGGATCTACCGTTTCCTTCGGAGGTGGACGTTTCCATGCAAAATGGGCCTGTACTTCGGATTTCGAGATTTCATCGATTTCCTTCTCAGTCCTCTCATATGGTAACTTTGGAAGAGGCTTGAGGCTTGGACCATATTTGTATTTCTTCCCGCCTATTGTACTACTATCCGCCGGAGCGGCGGCCGCTCTCTTCCGCCGTTGCTGAGGCGGCGGAGCCCGCTGACACGCCGGGGGAGGTGAAGGAGGAGGCGGAGTGCCCTGACGCGTCGGAGGAGGAGAAGGAGGAGGCGGCGTGCCCTGACGCGCCGGAGGAGGAGGAGGAGGCAGAGTGCCCTAACGCGTCGGAGGAGGAGAAGGAGGAGGCAGAGTGCTCTGACGCGCTGGAGGAGGAGGAGGAGGCGGAGTGCCCTCACGCGTCGGAGGAGGAGAAGGTGGAGGCGGAGTGCCCTGACGCGCCGGAGGAGGAGGAGGAGGAGGAGGAGGCGGAGTGCACTGACGCGTCGGAGGAGGCTGAGTCTGCTGAGGCGTCCAGTTTGGAAGCTTGATGTACTCCTTTCTCCATAGACAGGTACTCCTCAAATCTTTTTCTAGAAGAATTTCCTTTTCACCTGTAGGGAAGTCAAGCTCCAGCCCCTCAAATCCATCCATTATTTCATCTATCGTCACAACAGCATAGTCATGTGGAATCGGACGGCAATGGAAAGTTCCCTCAGCTCGAGGAGGTACAACAAAGCCGACCGCCGCCTTGAAGGTCAGGTTATGGAATTTCGTCATTAGCACGCAATGTTCAGCCTCCGTGATACTATCCACGGGGTAGCGAGGAGCCGTGAAATTAGGCTGAACGAGCTCTGTGGAAGCCATGCTGCTTCTCCGCTGAGATGGTGGGGTAGCTTCTGGGGCAGCGTCGAAGGAAGGATCTTCGTGCCGCTGAGATGGTTGGCTGGTAGCTCGCTGGCTCTCAAGTTCCTCTAGTTTTGCTAATCTTGCACTGATCTTCTGCATTTCGCTTGCTTCCTGTTTCCTCTTTCTCTCTCGGCTTCTATAACCACCACTGTCGGGAAACCCATGCACCCACGGAACGGAGCCTGATGTGCCTCGTGTTCATCTAGGGTGTTCAGGATTCCTGAGGGCCTCTGTCAGCTCGTCATTCTCTCTGTCGGGAATGAACTTCCCTTCCTGCGCGGCCTTGATTGTTGCCTCAAGCTTCCGAATGGGTATTGCAAGTTGCTCGTCCGTCCAAACACACTCCCCTGTTTCTGCGTCCAAAGTCCCCCCAACCCCGAAGAACCAAGTGCTTGAAAGATCTGGCCAGTGCAATGTCGCTGGTTGGACCCCTTTAGCAAGCATGTCTTGCTCAGCTTTGTCCCACAATGGCCGGGCTTTGTAGTAGCCACCTGACCCCGTGTGATGGTGATACTGCTTCTTTGCAGCATTTTTCTTGTTTGTCAGAGACCTTTTCTTACCCTTCTCCGATTTGTTGTAGGCCACAAATGCGGGCCAGTCATCTCTTATCTTCTCATATCGACCCTTGAATTCCGGAGTCTCATCTTTCTCGACAAACTTTTTGTTCAACTCTTTCTTCCAGTTCCTGAATAGTTCTGCCATCTTCTTAAGAGCAAACGCCTTGACCTTTCGCTCTATAACTGGGTTATTCGGATCCTCCTTTGGCGGTAGGCTAAAATTTGTCATCAGCAAGGTCCAAAGATCATCTTTCAGTCTATCCTCGACATAAGAAACTTCAGGGTCCTTAGTTTTATTCCATTCCTGGATTTTGATCGGGACGATGTCCCTAACAATAACTCCACACTGATGTACAAATACGTCCTTGGTCTGCTTGGGAGCAATCGGTTGGCCATCGTTCGTGACTTCTGTGATCGTGAACCTTTCATCCTGGCGCAACCTTTTCTTCGGGCCTCGTCTCCTTACAGAAGTTTGGCTCGATCAGGAGGTCTAAAAGAAGAAAGAAGCGTTAATATATGTACATACCAAAACAATTAAATGCATCAAGTCATCAAAGGCTTAATATATATACATACCTCGCCGGACTTTGCAATAGTTAAGGCTCCCTCCTCCGTTCGGTCACCGGAGCCGTGATCATGATCTCCTTCCTCCGCCATTCGGTCACCGGAGCCGTCATGATCTCCTTCGTCCTCCATTGTTGGATCACCGGAGCCGTCATCCTCTCCTTCCTAACCATCGGTGTCGTTGAGATACGACAAGGGATCACCTCCGGCGAGGATTATATCCCCCAACAAATCTTTTGTTTCTATATCTCTGGGGTCCATAGTTTTTGCAAATATTACAACCATGAGAGATGGATTAGTGGCAAACATAGACTTGGGTGGACTCGAGCGTTGGTCGGGCGAGAGGGGGTTGATCGACGTCCCCCCTCATGTCGAAGTTATCGTGGTTATACTTTCAGGACAGGACACTTTGCAAAAACTAATCGCTATACAGGAGGGGGTAGATCGACAACGCTCTTTCTTCTAGGGTTTGGGTGGACTCGAGAGTTGGTCGGGCGAGAGGGGGTTGATCGACGTCCCCCCTCATGTCGAAGTTATCGGAGTTATAGTTTCAGGAGAGGACACTTTGCAAAAAATAATCGCTATGCAGGAGGGGGTAGATCGAGAACGCTCTTTCTTCTAGGGTTTGGGTGGACTCGAGAGTTGGTCGGGCGAGAGGGGGTTGATCCACGTCCCCCCTCATGTCGAAGTTACCGGAGTAATACTTTCAGGAGAGGACACTTTGCAAAAAATAATCGCTATGCAGGAGGGGGTAGATCGACAACGCTCTTTCTTCTAGGGTTTGGGTGGACTCGAGAGTTGGTCGGGCGAGAGGGGGTTGATCGACGTCCCCCCTCATGTCGAAGTTATCGGAGTTATAGTTTCAGGAGAGGACACTTTGCAAAAAATAATCGCTATGCAGGAGGGGGTAGATCGAGAACGCTCTTTCTTCTAAGGTTTGGGTGGACTCGAGAGTTGGTCGGGCGAGAGGGGGTTGATCAACGTCCCCCCTCATGTCGAAGTTACCGGAGTTATACTTTCAGGAGAGGACACTTTGCAAAAAATAATAGCTATGCAGGAGGGGGTAGATCGACAACGCTCTTTCTTCTAGGGTTTGGGTGGAGTCGAGAGTTGGTCGGGCGAGAGGGGGTTGATCGACGTCCCCCCTCATGTCGAAGTTATCGGAGTTATACTTTCAGGAGAGGACACTTTGCAAAAAATAATCGGTATGCAGGAGGGGGTAGATCGACAACGCTCTTTCTTCTAGGGTTTGGGTGGACTCGAGAGTTGGTCGGGCAAGAGGGGGTTGATCGATGTCCCCTCTCATGTCGAGAGTTGCTATTTTTCATGCATTTACTGATTTTTTTTAGCTAAATGACCCTGAAATTGAAATGCTTCAGAAAGCTTGCTCACATCATACTAAATATTCTTACACACAAACCGTACTTAGACAGGGACATAATAATAGAAATAATAGTTCAGATATCCATTACAGAAAGTACTGCATAATTGAAGATACCAATCCTACTCTTCCGGATTGAAAAACAAATGAACTCTGAAAAGGTTGAAAGTTGGCATGGTATCATCATTTCACCCACATAGCATGTGCTAAAAAGTTGAGAGGTTTACGGGAAAAACTGGATGCACTTCGTGTACAAAATGGACAATCTCTTTCGAAGTATCAGGGTTTTAGACGAAAACTCATCTGTTACAAAAGGCATTTCATTTCTTGACATGTAACTGCAGTGATATTCTAGATCAAAGCCATCATCAGAATAGTTGTGGAGAGAAAGTCTTCACTTTTTCTTCGTGTGTGTCCCTTGCTTATTGCGCCATAACCATGGATAATCTTTTCTTTTTCTCGGTTGTGTAGACATGTCCTTCACATAGAAAACCTGCGCCACATCATTGGCTAGGACGAATGGTTCGTCTGTGTACCCAAGATTGTTCAGATCCACTGTTGTCATTCCGTACTGCAAGTCTACCTGTACCCCGCCTCCTGACAGATTGACCCATTTGCACCGAAACAAAGGGACCTTAAAATCATGTCCATAGTCAAGTTCCCATATGTCCACTATGTAACCATAATATGTGTCATTTCCCCTGTTGGTTGCTGCATCAAAGCGGACACCACTGTTTTGGTTGGTGCTCTTTTGATCTTGGGCGATCGTGTAAAATGTATTCCCATTTATCTCATACCCTTTGTAAGTCAATACAGTCGAAGATGGTCCCGTGGCCAACGAGTACAGCTCATCTGCAACAGTGGTGTTACCCATGAGATGTGTTTGCAACCAACTGGCGAAAGTCCTGATGTGTTCACATGTAATCCAGTCGTCACAGCTCCGGGTGTTTGGAGCGCAGAATATTCTTGTGTTCATTGTCATACGGGGCCACCAAGGTAGAATTCTGTAGAACTGTGTAGTGTGCTTGAGACCAAGAATGCCGTCCCTACATATTATTGAATTCGCTCCTAGCGTGCCTTTTCCAGTCAGTCTCCCCTCATACCGCGATTGAGGGACACCAATCGGCTTAAGGTCAGGAATAAAGTCAACACAGAACCCAATGCATTCCTCTGTTTGATGGCCCATGGAGATGCTTCCTTCTGGCCTAGCACAGTTACGAACATATTTCTTTAAGACTCCCATGAACCTCTCAAAGGGGAACATGTTGTGTAGAAATACAGGACCTAGAATGGCAATCTCGTCGACTAGATGAAGTAGGATGTGTGTCATGATATTGAAGAAGGATGGTAGGAACACCAACTCGAAACTGACAAGACATTGCACCAAATCATTCTGTAACCTTGGCAGGATTTCTGGATCGCTTCCCTTCTGAGAGATTGCATTGAGGAATGCACATAGCTTCACAATGGCTAATCGAACGTTTTCCGGTAGAAGCCCCCTCAATGCAACCGGAAGCAATTGCGTCATAATCACGTGGCAGTCATGAGACTTTAGGTTCTGGTACTTTTTCTCTGCCATATTTATTATTCCCTTTATATTTGACGAGAAGCCATACGGGACCTTCATACTGAACAGGCATTCAAAGAAGATTGCCTTCTCTTCTTTGGTAAGAGCGTAGCTGGCAGGACCTTCATACTGCTTTGGATGCATGCCGTCATTTTCATGCACACGTTGCTGGTCCTCCCGTGCATCCGGTGTATCTTTTTTCTTCCCATACACACCCAGGAAACCTAGCAGGTTCACGCAAAGATTCTTTGTCACGTGCATCACGTCGATTGCGTGGCGGACCTCTAGGACTTTCCAATATTCTAGCTCCCAAAATATAGATTTCTTCTTCCACATGGGTGCGCGTCCAGCATCGTCATTCGGAACAGATTGTCCGCCAAGACCTTTTCCAAAGATTACTTGTAAATCCTTCACTGTCTCAACTATATCATCACCAGTACGGAAGACAGGCTTCTTTCGGTGATCTGTCTCACCTTTGAAATGCTTGCCTTTCTTTCTTAAGGCATGCTTGGTCGGAAGAAATCGACGATGTCCCAGGTACACATTCTTCTTGCATTTGTCCAAATATATACTTTCGGTATCATTCAAACAGTGCGTGCATGCGTGGTATCCCTTGTTTGTCTGTCCTGAAAGGTTACTAAGAGCAGGCCAATCATTGATGGTGACAAACAGCAACACTCGTATGTCAAATTCCTCCTGTTCGTTCTCATCCCACACACGTACACCTTTTTTATTCCACAATTGTAAAAGTTCATCAACTAATGGCCTTGGATGAGCACTGGCATCATAATGAACTTCCGTTTCATGCACAACCAAGGAGGAAGGTTATACATACATAGAGTCACAGGCCATGTGCTATGCTAGCTGCTCTGCTCCCCAAAAGGATTAATGCCATCTGCACTTAAACCAAACCATAGGTTCCTTGGGTCACCTGTAAAGTCCCCCCACTTTCTCTCGATCTTTCTCCACTGCGACCCATCAGCAGGTGCTCTCAACTTCCTGTCTTTCTTACGGTCTTCCTTGTGCCATCGCATCAACTTGGCATGCTCTTTGTTTCTGAACAAAAGTTTCAACCGTGGTATTATAGGAGCATACCACATCACATTGGCAGGAACCCTCTTCCCGGTGCGCTGGCCCTCAACATCACCAGGGTCATCTCGTCTGATCTTATACCGCAATGCACCGCATACCGGGCATGCGTTCAAATTCTCGTATTCCTCACAGCGGTACAGGATGCATGTATCTTCTGCACCTCTAATCCTAGAGGGCAGAGAACCTTCTTTGCTTTGTAAGTACTGTCAAGCAATTCCTTATCCTTTGGAAGCTTCTTCTTCATTATTTTCAGTAGGTTCCCAAATACCTTGTCAGATAAACCATTCGATGCCTTCCATTGCAGCAATTCCAGTGTGGTACCGAGCTTTGTGTTGCCATCTTCGCAATTTGGGTACAACCCTTTTTTGTGATCCTCTAACATGCGGTTGAACTTCAACTTCTCCCTTGCACTTTCACATTCTTTCTATGCATCAACAATGACCCGGCGAAGATCATCATCGGGCACATCGTCTGCTGCCTCTTGATCTTCAGCTCCCCCCTCTTCTTCAGCAGTATCACCGTATTCAGGGAACATAGGATAGTTGTCATCATCCTCTTCTTCTTCGTTGTCTTGCATCATAACCCCTCTTTCTCCGTGCTTGGTCCAAACATTATAGTGTGGCATGAAACCCTTATGAAGCAGGTGCCAGTGAAGGGTTTTCGAGGAAGAGTAATCCTTCGTATTCTCACACTCAGTACATGGACAATACATAAAACCATTCTGCTTGTTTGCCTCAGCCACTTCAAGAAAATTATGCAGGCCCTTAACGTACTCGGAGGTGCGTCGGTCACCGTACATCCATTGCCGGTTCATCTGCGTGCATTATATAATTAAGTGTATCAAAAACCATTACAGAACATCATGAATAGAGAAGTGACCAAATTAATAGAAGTTCATTATCACATTAAAACCAAAGTACAGTAGTGATCAAATGTTATTACTGAAAAAATAAATACATAAAGTTCATACATAGTTCTCATTGAACAACATATAGCTCTCTAGAGCATATAATTAAAACATACATTGAAACTATGTAAAACATTTAAATGCAACAACAAATGCGATCATAATCGCAACTAAGGTAACAATTGATCCAACGGCATAATGATACCAAGCCTCATTATCAATGGCATATTTTCTAATCTTTCTAATCTTCAAGCGCATTGCATCCATCTTGATCTTGTGATCATCGACGACATCGGCAACATGCAACTCCAATTCCATCTTCTCCTCCTCAATTCTTTTCAATTTTTTCTTCAAATACTCGTTTTCTTTTTCAACTAAATTTAACTTCTCGACAAGAATTTCTATGTTGGTTGGAATTTCCGGTTCACATAACTCCTAGATAAAAACATCTATGTCACGTTGGTCGGCATAATTGTCATAAACACTAAATGAAACAAATAGTAATAAAATATGATATACCATATCCGAATCATAGACAGGACGTTGGCCGACGGGGGCGGATCCCAAAACCATGGCACTATATAATAGCAAACAATAATAAAAGTAAGAAAATTATACAAGTATCTATCTAAATCATACAAGTAAGAATTTTTTTATTTTAAAAAGAAGATAAGAACAAGAGGCTCACCACGGTGGTGCCGGCGACGAGATCTTGAGGAAAATGGAGCTTGGAGGAAAATGGTGCCGGCGGTGAGGACAGGGACGGGACAGGACGGACCGCCAAACCTAGACAAATCTTGAGGAAAATGGAGCTTGGAGGTCGAGCTTGGAGAGGAGAAAGCTTAAGTGTGGTTCGGGCATTTCATCGAACACCCCATGTGCATAGGAGGTGAGAGCTAGAGCAACACACACCTGCACACGCCGGCCGGCCAAAAAACAGAGGAGTGAGCGGGCAGGGGCGGTGGTATATATAGGCTTATCTTTAGTCCCGGTTGGTGGCAAGAACCGGGACAGAAGACTGACCTTTGGTCCCGGTTCCCGCCACGAACCGGGACTAAAGGTGCTGGGCCAGGAGCGAGGCCCATTGGTCCCGGTTCGTGTCTGGAACCGGGACCAAAAGTGTCAGACGAACCGGGACCAATGGCCCCCGAGGCCCAGCCGGCGCCCTGGCCTCACGAACCGGGACTGATGCACTCTTTGGTCCCGGTTCGTAAGTGAACCGGGATTAATGCCCTTATCCTGGCCTCAACCAAAGCCCTGTTTTCTACTAGTGTACACTTAACATCGAGTAAGCAAAATAGAATTTGTAGTACAAGATAGTAACACTCACTTGAAGTTGTAAGGAAATAGTATTTCTGTTCTGGTATTTTGCGCCTTTAAAAACCTTAGCAAGTTATCCTCTGAGTCTTTGGGGTGGTCTTGTAGCATTTTTTCTTTAATGATATATGGGTCAACGAACCCAATGTCATAGATTCTCTCTCTTTTGCATTCGAGAATCTTCATTCTGCATAATAGCATACAAAAGAATATAGTGAGGATAATTACAGGCAATGAACGAGCTGAGCTAGAGACTTAAATTACAGAAAGAAATCACTTACAGACAATAGCAACTGACGATAGATTTGTCGAGTGAGTCTTGATTGTATAACTGGAAAATTTCTGGAAACTCAATGAATAGCTCGTTTTCATAGAAGTAATGCTCTTCCTTGACTTTCACCATGAGCATCACACACCCGTTCTTTACTTATTTCATGTACCACTCATGCAATGTTCGCATTTGTGTTGATAGATGCCGAACCTGCTCAGGTCTGACCAGAGTTTTCCCGGGGACATATTGCCATTGTACATCAGCCACGGCGACATCCTCGGTGCTTAGGAGTTGATCAACACTGATACCAATGTTTCTAGCAGCGTTGGTTACCATATCGGTAATCACCTTGAGTTGGGGGATCGATTCCATTGCCTCTTCTCCGAGCTGGGGAACTGTTTTCCCGCTTTTATTACTACTTCTATGTCTCGACTGCTGCATTTGTTCCTTATATGACTTCATAATAGAGCGGTCATAGTCTATTCTCCACATGTGCCGGGGGTCGCTCAAGAAAGTCCACAAAGTGCTCTACGGTTTTCGTAGGTATTATCTCCTTTGGCAGCGGGGGCGGTTTCGGTGCAAAATGGGACTTCTTTTTGGCAGGAGGCTCGTCGTTGGCTTTGTTCTTTGTGGCTTTCTTCCGAATAGGACTAGTCGACGGATCGGTGGTTTTCCACTTTTGGCCCTGCTCGGACATAGGGGGTGGAGTCGGCTGATGCTACTTCTTGAGCTTGCGTTGGTTTTCCCTTGAAGAGGAAAGGGTGATGCAGCAAAGTAGATAAGTATTTCCTTCAGTTGTTGAGAACCAAGGTATCAATCCAGTAGGAGGTACAAGCACGGCCCCAATCTTTGCACCTACACAAACAATCAAACACTTGCACCCAACGCTCTAAAGGGGTTGTCAATCCCTTCACGGTTACTTGCAAGGATGAGATCTGATAGAGATAGATATAAAAGATTACTAAAACGAAAAGTAAAATAAAAGTAAAAAGATTCTAGCAAAGTATTTTTGGTATTTTTGGTTTATAGATCTGAAAATATAATATGGAAAATAGACCCGGGTGCCATAGGTTTCACTAGAGGCTTCTCTCTTGAAGGAAAATAATACGGTGGGTGAACAAATTACTGTCGAGCAATTGATAGAAAAGCGCATAGTTATGACGATATCCAAGGCAATGATTATGCATATAGGCATCATGTCCGTGTCAAGTAGACCGAAATGATTCTGCATCTACTACTATTACTCCACACATCGACCGACTCCTGCCTGCATCTAGAGTATTAAGTTCATGAAGAACATAGTAACGCATTAGGTAAGATGACATGATGTAGAGGGATAAACTCAAGCAATATGATGAAAACCCCATCTTTTTACCCTTGATGGCAACAATACAAATAAGTGCCTCGCTACCCCTCCTTTGTCACTCGGTGAGGACACCGCAAGATTGAACCCAAAACTAAGCACTTCTCCCATTGCAAGAATTACCAATCTAGTTGGCCAAACAAAACCAATAACTCGAAGAGACTTGCAAAGATATGAAATCATGCATATAAGAATTCAGAGAAGATTCAAATAATATTCATAGATAAGCTGATCAAAAATCCACAATTCATCGGATCTCGACAAACACACCGCAAAAGAGTATTACATCGAATAGATCCCCATGAAGATCATGGACAACATGGTATTGAAGAACATAGAGAGAGAAGAAGCCATCTAGCTACTAGCTATGGACCCGAAGGTCTGAGGTGAACTACTCACGCATCATCGGAGGGGGAATGGAGTTGATGTAGATGCCCTCCATGATCGAATCCCCCTCCGGCAGATTACCGGAAAAGGCCCCAAGATGGGATCTCATGGGAACAGAGGCTTTCGGCGGCGGAAAAGTATTATCGTGGCTCTCTTTGGGATTGGGGGAATATTTGGGAATTTATAGGAGGAAGATTAGGGTTAGGAGGCCTGCAGGGGGGGCACAAGCCAGGGGAGCGCCCCCCCCTAGGGTGCGCCCTGCAGGCTTGGTGTCTCCCGGCAGGTCTCCTGCCCCCCTCTCCAAGTCTGGTAGGTTTCTTCTGGTCCAAGAAAAATCATAGAGAAGATTTTATTCCATTTGGACTCCGTTTGATATTCCTTATCTGCAATACTCAAAAACAAGGAAAAAACAGAAACTAGCACTGGGCACTAGGTTAATAGGTTAGTCCCAAAAATAATATAAAATAGCATATTAATGCATATAAAACATCCAAAACAGATAATATAATAGCATGGAACAATCAAAAATTATAGATACATTGGAGACGTGTCAAGCATCCCTAAGCTTAATTCCTGCTCGTCCTCGAGTAGGTAAATGATAAAATCAGAATTTTTGATGTGGAATGCTACCTAACATATTTATCCATGTAATATTCTTTATTGTGGCATGAATGTTCAGATCCATAAGATTCAAAACAAAAGTTTAATATTTGCATAAAAACAATAATACTTCAAGCATACTAACAAAGCAATTGTGTCCTTTCAAAATAACATGGCCAAAGAAAGTTATCCCTACAAAATCATATGGTCTGGCTATGCTCCATCTTCCCAACACAAAGTATTTAAATCATGCACAACCCCGATGACAAGTCAAGCAATTGTTTCACACCTTTTATGTTCTCAAACCTTTTCAGCTTTCACGCAATACATGAGCGTGAGCCATGGATATAGCACTATAGGTGGAATAGAATATGGTGGAGGTTGTGAGGAAAAGGAGAAGATAGTCTCACATCAACCTGGCGTATCAACGGGCTATGGAGATGCCCATCAATAGATATCAATGTGAGTGAGTAGGGATTGCCATGCAACGGATGCAGTACTAGAGCTATAAGTGTATGAAAGCTCAAAAAGAAACTAAGTGGATGTGCATCCAACTTGCTTGCTCACGAAGACCTAGGGCAATTTGAGGAAGCCCATCATTGGAATATTCAAGACAAGTTCTATAATGAAAAATTCCCACTAGTATATGAAAGTGACAATATAGGAGACTCTCTATCATGAAGATCATGGTGCTACTTTGAAGCACAAGTGTGGAAAAAGGATAGTAGCATTGCACCTTCTCTCTTTTCTCTCATTTTTTTATTTTGGTGGGCATATTTGGCCTCTTTTTTTTATTTGGGCTTCATTGGCCTCTTTTATTATTTGTAAAGTCCGGAGACTCATCCCAACTTGTGAGGGAATCATAGCTTCCATCATGCTTTCCTCTCATGGGCCAATGCTCTAATAATGATGATCATCACACTTTTATTTACTTACAACTCAAGAATTACAAATCGATACTTAGAACAAAATATGACTCTATATGAATGCTTCCGGTGGTGTACCGGTATGTGCAACGATCTAGCATAGCAAATGACGTCAAAAAAACGGACAAGCCATGAAAACATCATGCTAGCTATCTTACGATCATGCAAAGCAATATGAAAATGATGGTGCTTGTCATAATAACCGGAACGGTGGAAGTTGCATGGCAATATATCTCGGAATGGCTATGGAAATGCCATAATAGGTAGGTATGGTGGCTGTTTTGAGGAAGGGTATATGGTGGGTTTAATGCACCGGCGAAAGTTGCGCGGTACTAGAGAGGCTAGCAATGGTGGAAGGATGAGAGTGCATATAATCCATGGACTCACATTAGTCATAAAGAACTCACATACTTATTGCAAAAGTCTATTAGTTATTGAAGGAAAGTATTAGACGCATGCTCCTAGGGGAGAGGTTGGTAGGAGTTAACCATCGCGCGCTCCCGACCCTCACACAAAGGATGACAATCATTAAATAATTCATGCTCCGACTTCGTTACATAACGGTTCACCATACGTGCATGCTACGGGAATCACAAACTTTAACACAAGTATTTCTACAAATCCACAATTACTAACTAGCATGACACTAATATCACCATCTTTATATCTCAAAACTATATGCAAGGAATCAAACTTCTCATAGTATTCAATGCACTTTATATGAAAGTTTTTATTATATCCCTCTTGGATGCCCATTATATTTGGACTAAATTCATAACCTAAACCAATTACCATGCTGTTTAAATACTCTCAAAATAATATAAGTGATGTATGAGAGTTCAATTATTTCTATGAAATAAAACGCCACCGTGCTCTGAAAAGATATAAGTGAAGCACTAGAGCAAAATTGCCTAGCTCAAAAGATATAAGTGAAGCACATAGAGTATTCTAATAAATTAACGATTAATGTGTGTCCCTCTCAAAATATGTGTGAAGCAAGGATGATTTTGGCAAACTAAAAAGCAAAGACTCAAATCATACAAGACGCTCCAAGCAAAACACATATCATGTGGTGAATAAAAATATAGCCTCAAGTAAATTTACCGATGGATTGAAGACGAAAGAGGGGATGCCTTCCGGGGCATCCCCAAGCTTAGGCTCTTTGGTATCCTTGAATATTACTTGGGGTTCCTTGGGCATCCCCAAGCTTAGGCTCTTGCCACTCCTTATTCCATAGTCCATCAAATCTTTACCCAAAACTTGAAAACTTCACAACACAAAACTCAACAGAAAACTCGTGAGATCCGTTAGTATAAGAAAAATAAATCACAACTTTAGGTACTGTTGTGAACTCATTCTTTATTTATATTGGTGTAATATATACTGTATTCCAACTTCTCCATGGTTCATACCCCCCGATACAACCCATAGATACATCAAAATAAGCAAACAACACAAAGAAAACAGAATCTGTCAAAAACAAAACAGTCTGTAGAAATCTGTAAACTTAGAATACTTCTGTATCTCCAAAACTTCTGAAAAATTAATAAAATCTGGGAAATTTGTATATAAATCTGGTGTAAAAATTTCAGACTCATTCGGCGCTCTGGTGAATTTATAAAATTCCTGGACTGAGCGCAAAAGTTTCTGATTTTCAGCAAGATCAAATCAACAATCACCGCGGACCATCCCAAAGGTCTTACTTGGCTCAAACACTAATTAAAACAATAAAACACAATTAATACAGATGTAATAATGTAAATCACTCAATAACAGAAACAAAAACAAACAAAAACAAACATAAAATAAAATTGGGTTGCCTCCCAACAAGCGCTATTGTTTAACGCCCCTAACTAGGCATAACGCAATAGATCTAGGTATTGTCATCTTTGGTATGCAATCCATAAGTAGCTCTCATAATAGATTCATAAGGTAATTTAATTTTCTTTCTAGGAAAGTGTTCCATGCCTTTCCTTAATGGAAATTGGAATCTAATGTTTCCTTCTTTCATATTAATAATTGCACCGATCGTTCTAAGGAAAGATCTACCAAGAATAATAGGACATGTAGGATTGCAATCTCTATCAAGAACGATGAAATCTACGGGCACATAATTCCTATTTGCAACAATAAGAACATCATTAATCCTTCCCATAGGTTTCTTAATAGTGGAATCCGCTAGATGCAAATTTAAAGAGCAATCATCAAATTCCTGGAAACCTAGCACATCACATAAAGTTTTCGGAATCGTGGAAACGCTAGCACCCAAATCACACAAAGCATGGCACTCATAATCTTTAATTTTAATCTTAATAGTAGGTTCCCACTCATCATAAAGCTTTCTAGGTATAGAAACTTCCAACTCAAGTTTTTCTTCAAAAGATTTCATCATAGCATCAACGATATGTTTAGTAAAAGCTTTATTTTGATTATAAGCATGCGGAGAATTCAACATGGATTGCAACACGGAAATACAATCAATCAAAGAACAACTATCATAATTAAAGTCCTTGAAATCCAAAAGAGTGGGTTCATTGCTATTTAAAGTTTTGACCTCTTCAATCCCACTTTTATCAATTTTACCATTAAGATCTATAAACTCCGAATCATTGGGACGACTTTTAACTAAAGTTGACTTATCTCCAGTCCCATACTTATCAAGATTTGTATTATAAAACAAAGATTCAATAGGAGTCACATCAATCACTTTAAGATATTCATCATTATTATCACGAGAACACACTTTTTCAAGCCATTCACGCTTAGCACGCATTCTAGCGGTTCTTTCCTTACACTCATCAATAGAAGTTCTCATAGCTTTTAAAGACTCGTTAATATCATGCTTTGGTGGAGTAGATCTAATTTTCAAAGAATCAATCTCAAGCGAAATTCTATCAACGTTCCTAACCAAATCATCAATCTTGAGCAATTTTTCTTCAATCGTAGCATTGAAAACCTTTTGCGAACTAATAAATTTTCTAATATTATTCTCAAGATCAGTGGGCATCTTATTATAATTTCCATAAGGATTGTTGTAGGAATTACCATAATTATTAGAGGAATTACTAGGAAACGGCCTAGGGTTGAAATTACCTCTATACGCGTTATTACCAAAATTGTTCCTACCAACAAAATTCACATCCATAGATTCATTATTATTTCCAATCAAAGAAGACAAAGGCATATCATTAGGATCAATAGGAGCACTCTTACTAGCAAACAATTTCATTAATTCATCCATCTTTTCACTCAAAGTGTTTATTTCTTCAATAGCATGCACTTTTTTACTAGTAGGAGATCTTTCGGTATGCCATTGAGGGTAATTTGCCATAATATTATCTAGCAGTTTAGTAGCTTCTCCTAATGTGATTTCCATAAAAGTACCTCCCGCGGCGGAATCTAAAAGATTTCTAGAAGCAAAATTCAATCCCGCATAAAAAAATTGTATAATCATCCATAAACTCAAACCATGTGCGGGGCAATTTCTAATCATTAGTTTCATCCTCTCCCAAGATTGTGAAACATGCTCATGATCAAGTTGCTTAAAATTCATTATATCGTTCCTAAGGGAGATGATCTTAGCGGGCGGAAAGTACTTGGAAATAAAAGCATCTTTACACTTATTCCATGAATCAATACTATTTTTAGGCAAAGATGAAAACCAAGTTTTAGAACGATCTCGTAGTGAGAATGGAAATAGCTTCAATTTAACAATATCATTATCCACATCTTTCTTCTTTTGCATCTCACACAACTCAACGAAAGTATTTAGATGGGATGCGGCATCTTCACTAGGAAGGCCGAAAAATTGTTCTTTCATAACAAGATTAAGCAAAGCTGCATTAGTGTCATAAGATTCCGCACTAGTGGCGGGAGCAATCGGAGTACTAATAAAATCATTATTATTAGTATTGGAGAAGTCACACAACATGGTATTCTCTTGAGTCATCGTGACAAAGCAAGCAATCTAGCACACAAGCAAACAAAAAGCAAATGAAAAGACGAACGGAAAAAGGGCGAATAAAAAGGGCGAATAAAAGGGTGAAAATCGTTTTAGAAGTGGGGGAGAGGAAAACGAGAAGCAAATGGCAAATAATGTAAATGCAAGAGATGAGTTTGTGATGGGTACTTGGTAAGCTTGATGTAGACCACTCCGGCAACCATGCTAGAAATTGGCAAGTTGACGGGAGAGTTCTTGTCTTGACTTGCTATGTATCCTCCCCGGCAACGGCGCCAGAAATCCTTCTTGCTACTTCTTGAGCTTGCGTTGATTTTCCCTTGAAGCGGAAAGGGTGATGCAGCGAAGTAGATAAGTATTTCCCTCAGTTGTTGAGAACCAAGGTATCAATCCAGTAGGAGGTACAAGCAAGGCCCCAATCTTTGCACCTACACAAACAATCAAACACTTGCACCCAACGCTATAAAGGGGTTGTCAATCCCTTCACGGTTACTTGCAAGGATGAGATCTGATAGAGATAGATATAAAAGATTACTAAAACAAAAAGTAAAATAAAAGTAAAAAGATTGCAGCAAAGTATTTTTGGTATTTTTGGTTTATAGATCTGAAAATATAATATGGAAAATAGACCCGGGGGCCATAGGTTTCACTAGAGGCTTCTCTCTTGAAGGAAAATAATACGGTGGGTGAACAAACTACTGTCGAGCAATTGATAGAAAAGCGCATAGTTATGACGATATCCAAGGCAATGATTATGCATACAGGCATCACGTCCGTGTCAAGTAGACCAAAACGATTCTGCATCTACTACGATTACTCCACACATTGACCGACTCCTGCCTGCATCTAGAGTATTAAGTTCATGAAGAACAGAGTAACGCATTAGGTAAGATGACAAGATGTAGAGGGATAAACTCAAGCAATATGATGAAAACCCCATCTTTTTACCCTTGATGGCAACAATACAAATACGTGCCTCGCTACCCCTACTTTGTCACTGGGTGAGGACACCGCAAGATTGAACACAAAACTAAGCACTTCTCCCATTGCAAGAATTACCAATCTAGTTGGCCAAACAAAACCAATAACTCGAAGAGACTTGCAAAGATATGAAATCATGCATATAAGAATTCAGAGAAGATTCAAATAATATTCATAGATAAGCTGATCATAAATCCACAATTCATCGGATCTCGACAAACACACCGCAAAAGAGTATTACATCGAATAGATCCCCACGAAGATCATGGAGAACATGGTATTGAAGAACATAGAGAGAGAAGAAGCCATCTAGCTACTAGATATGGACCCGAAGGTCTGAGGTGAACTACTCACGCATCATCGGAGTGGCAATGGAGTTGATGTAGATGCCCTCCGTGTTCGAATCTCCCTCCGGCAGATTACCGGAAAAGGCCCCAAGATGGGATCTCACGGGAATAGAGGCTTCCGGCGGCGGAAAAGTATTATCGTGGATCTCTTTGGTATTGGGGGAATATTTGGGAATTTATAGGAGGAAGATTAGGGTTAGGAGGCCTACAGGGGGGCCACAAACCAGGGGGGCGCCCCCCCCCCTAGGGCACGCCCTACAGGCTTGTCGTCTCCCGGTAGGTCTCCTGCCCCCCTCTCCAAGTCTGGTAGGTTTCTTCTGGTCCAAGAAAAATCATAGCGAAGATTTTATTCTGTTTGGACTCCGTTTAATATTCCTTATCTGCAATACTCAAAAACAAGGAAAAAACAGAAACTGGAACTGGGCACTAGGTTAATAGGTTAGTCCCAAAAATAATATAAAATAGCATATTAATGCATATAAAACATCCAAAACGGATAATATAATAGAATGGAACAATCAAAAATTATAGATACGTTGGAGACGTATCAGCTGACGCGGCGGAGATCGATATGGACTCACGCTGGGATCCCTCTCAAGGTGGGGTGGACTTAGAGGTGTATTGCTACTCGGAGGAGTCGGTGGCCTTGGCGCCGAGTTTGGAAACACGATGCATTCCTTTCTCCATACAATGACACCATGTATGACTTCTCCCAGTGTCTGCTCCCCTTCTCCTCCAGGAATGTCAAGCTCTAGTGAGTCATATCCCGACAGAACTTCATCCACCCCGACTTTAGCATAGCCAGCTAGAATCGGATTGCCATGGATGGTTGCTTCAGATGCATTCGGTAAAGCAACGCCGACCACCACCTTCATGGATATGTTCTTCATTTTCTGGTGTAGCTCACAATCTGTCCTCTCTTTGATATCATCCACGGGGTAGCGAGCCAGCAGTGCATCATCGGGCTGGACCCCCGTGGAACCCACGCTGCTTTTCCACATAGATGGGACGGTACTATCCAATGCTGGATCTGCTTGCTCCTGCCGTGGAGATGCCCTTTGCTGGCTAATTGTGTCCAGTTGCTCCTGTTGCCGCCTTAACATGTGTTCCAACTCCTTGTTCTTTGTTTCTACCTTCTAAATCCGGTCTGCATCCTGCTTCTTTTTTCTCTGACGGCTTCTATAAGTGTCGTTCCACTCCGAAAACCTCTCAACCCACGGAACAATGCCTTTGCCTTGTGTTCGTCCTCCATGTTCAGGATTCTTGAGGGCGCGTGTAAGCTCGTCGTTCTCTCTCTCGGGCTGGAACAACCCTTTCGAGCATCTTCTATTGCTTGAAGTAAAGCGTTCGAGGCTGTTTTAAGATCTGCCTTTACAATAATCTGCCCTATGGCTGGTTCTAACTTTCCCCCATGCGCATAAAACCAATTCTTGGACCTCTGGGGCCAATCCGATGTAGCTGGAATGACCCCTTCGGCAGGCATCTTGGCCTCTGATGCTTCCCACTTAGGCACGGCTCTCTTGTAGCCATATGTCCCCAGAACATGGTGATACTTCTTTTTCTCAGCATTTATCTTATTTTTTCTCGACCTTTCCAGAGCTTCAGCCGAGTCCTTGTACTCCACAAATGCGTCCCAGTGATCTATTATCTTCTCTAGTACTCCAGTGAATTCTGGAGTCTTCTTTTTTGCCTTGATGTAGTCGCTGTATAATCTTTTCTTCCAGCTCTGGAATTGTGTGGCCATCTTCTTAAGTGCAAACTGCTTGACTTTCAACCGTTGGCCATCTGTGAGACCCTTTGGTAGGTTGAAATGTGACATGAGCATATCCCAAAGCAAAAATTTTGATCTTTCGTCGACATAACTAACTCCTCGATCTACCTTTGGCTTATTCCATTCTCG
Organism: Elymus sibiricus; assembly: GCA_039707655.1. Taxonomy (NCBI): domain Eukaryota; kingdom Viridiplantae; phylum Streptophyta; class Magnoliopsida; order Poales; family Poaceae; genus Elymus; species Elymus sibiricus. The sequence goes on along the minus strand of CM077669.1, from coordinate 35,567,322 downwards.
AATGGTGATCGGGATGTTGTCTCCAACAATAACTCCGCATTGATTTATAAATTTACGGGCATTAGGTTCAGGAGCAATCGGTTCACCATCTTCTGTGACTTCGTCGATGTTGAACTTTATGTCATCGCCCAACTTTTTGGCCCGACCTCGTACCCTTCTAGGAAATTGGCTCGGTCCGGAGGGCTAAAAGAAGAAAGATTCGTTAATATATATATATACAAATCAATTAATACATGTAATGATCACCAGAGGCTTAATATATATATATACCTCCCCGGACTTTGTTAATTGTTTAACATTTTCTTGGCCATCATTGTTTGTTTGCCCTTCGTCTCTTTGTTCTTGCTCAAGTCCCTCACCGGAGTCGTTCAGAAATTGTGAGCTGTCACCTTGCTCATTCTCTTGGTTTTGGGAGGAGCATATGATGCCGAAGATCTCCTCTTCATGGTATCTGTTGCTATCGTCCATAGCTTAACTAATCCAGAAGAAAGATAAAACGATTTAGTATTTAAATTAGAATGCATTCAATAAGCAAAAACTGAATCGTAGTAGTCAAATTCTTTTACCATGAATTGGAGTAAAAATAGTTCTTAAAGTTGCCATTTGTAAGCAGTTCAAACTAAATCATGTTGGGTGCTTAAAATTTGAATTTCCACTAGCTTTACGATATTGCAAACAAAAAAAATCCATCAACCAAACAATAACTTTGCCATGTGAAAAATTAAATAGATCCGTGGTCCACAAAAAATATATATTTGCCATGGATCACACAATAACTTTGCCATGTCGCAACTAAAAATATGCCATTTCACTTTACAAAAAAAAAATCCATGGTCTTTTGCAATATTGTTTTCTTATTTTTGCCATGGACTATCGCTAATAGATTCAGAAAACTTGCCATGTTTTAACATAAAAATGGTCAAACTTCAATAAAAAGGAGGGCTATATATAGAAACCTTTTATAAAATGACCTGTAAAAAACATGACAATACATTGTCAAAAATTGCCATGTTCGAGGAAACGAAAGGTTCTGTATTTTACCATGACACCTAGTAAAAAATTGCCATGTCTCTACTTTCAAAAAAGATATGTTTTTTTAGAACAGTTGATGTAAAAAATTCATGGAGAGTACTAACTAAAAAGGTAATGAGTTTCACAGTATAGGTGTAAAAACACTAATCTAATGAAATGCCACCCCTTGAAAATAGAAAACTCAACACTTAGTAGATTGAGTGCACACATTGGGTACATTAGTAGATTGTCATGTTGTACAACATTAGTAGATATGCAGTCTCCAAGAACATTTTGTTCTTAAATTTTCCATCGACTAAAAACCCAAAAATAATTGATTTTTTTTTTATGTTCGTAACTTTAACTTAGTAGTTCATCAAACAATTGCCATGTTCTAGATGACAGCAAATATTCAAATCTCGAATGCAATGATCCCAGTTCAATCATTAAACAAGAGACTGCACATGGGTTCAAATCAGCCAAAAAAATAGAAGAATTTATGTTCCAGTACAACATTCTAGTAGAAGATTACTGGAGTTTGACCTAGGAGACGGCGGATTCCTATGGGGGAGCGCCGGAGGGGATGGATGGGCGCCGAAGTTTGACCTAGGCGCCGCCGACATGCTCCGTTATCGCCTCTCTCTCTGTCTCCTCCGTGTATGCGTGCGTGAGGGTGGGTGAGATGAGGGCGACGGCGCGAGGGAGGGTGGAGAGAGAGAAAAGGGAGGAGTGGAGCGGCCGGCGACGGTGGGTGGCCGGCGTGGACGACCACCGGACCGGAGCGGATCAGGGCAGCCTGGCGGCATGGTTCGATCTTTATCTCCCGGGCGGTGGCTGGCACCGGGACACCAAGGCATGGAAGTTATATAACCGCGACCTTTAGTCCCGGATCCAGTAATGAACCGGGACTAAAGGTCCTTTAGTCCCGGCTCCAGCCACGAACCGAGACTAAAGGCCAACCTTTTCGGCGGTCAAAATTCCGCGCGGGAGATGAAACCTTTAGTCCCGGCTGGTGGTTGCAACCGGGACTAAAGGTGTCTTTCAATTAATTTTCATTTTGAAGAAATTATTTGACAGATTGAAATTAATTCTTGTAAAATGTATAACAATTTGAAAACTAAAGCAAATGAGTTGATTCAAATTTCTGCGGATTCATCTTGAAGATTTCTATCAACTAGTAGCATTTTGAAAGGAAGTTGCGTAATTAATTTTGCACTTATTAATTAAATACAGTAATTGAAGACATTATTTTAAGCTTTAAAAATTCACATCTTTAGTTCTGTTAAGCCAAATGGAGCAAATAAGATGTCAAATTGTTACAAAGATTCCTGAAACTCACTAGAGAGAAAGTGATGACGGTGTTACACCCAAAACACATATATACCCTAACTCTTACAAAGATGCCCTCCGGTTTGTCCGAAGTGGGACTTTCCAGCTATAAGTCCGGAAACTCACCAGAGAGAAAGTGATGATGGTGAAGCCGGTCACATCCCAGAGTGGTATCTTCGGGTATAAAACTTTTTTTTCGCGTATGTCCCTTGCTTATGATTGCACCGTAACCATGGAGAATCTTCATCATTTAACAGGATGCTTGGGTCAGTGTTCACTGTGAAGGGAGGAATTTCATCAAACTTATTATAATCTTCTGACATGTCTGTCTTGTCCTCCACTCCCACGATGTTTCTTTTCCCTGAAAGAACTATGTGGCGCTTTGGCTCATCGTATGATGTATTCGCTTCCGTATGTTTTCTTTTTCTCGGTTTGGTAGACATGTCCTTCACGTAGAAAATCTAAGCCACATAATTGACTAGGATGAATGGTTCATTTGTGTACCCAAGATTGTTTAGATCCACTGTTGTCATTCCGTACTGCGGGCCTACCTTTACCCCGCCTCCTGTCAGATTGACCCATTTGCAAAGGGACCTTAAAAGAAGGTCCATAGTCAAATTCCCATATCTCCTCTATGTAACCATAATATGTGTCCTTTTTCCTATTGTTGTTTGTTGCATCAAAGCGGACACCACTGTTTTGGTTGGTGCTCTTTTTATCTTGGGCGATCGTGTAAAATGTATTCCCATTTATCTCGTACCCTTTGAAAGTCAATATAGTCGAAGATGGTGACTTGTCCAACAAGTACAGCTCATCTCCAACAGTGGTGTTTTTCATGAGATGTGTTTGCAATCAATCGCCGAAAGTCGCCATGTGTCTATGTTTAATCCAGGAGTCAGACTGGTCCGGGTTCTTGGAGCGTACAATATCCATGTGTTCCTCGATATACGGAGCCACCAAGGTGGAATTTTGGAGAACTGTGTAGTGTGCTTGAGTGAAAGAATGCCCTTCCATACTTATTACTGCTTTCTTTCCTAGCGTGCCTTTTCCACTCAGTCTCCCCTCATGCTGCCATTGAGGAACACCAACCGGCTTAAGGTCAGGAATAAAGTCAACACAAAACTCAATAACCTCCCCTGTTCCATAGCCCTTGGAGATGCTTCCATCTGGCCTAGCACGGTTATGAACATATTTCTTTAAGACTCCCATGAACCTCTCAAAGGGGAACATATTGTGTAGAAATACAAGACCCAGAATGGTAATCTCTTTGACTTGGTGAACTAGGACGTGCGTCATAATATTAAAGAAGGATGGTAGGAACACCAACACAAAATTGACAAGACATTGGACCAAATCATTCTGTAACCTTGGTAGGATTTCTGGATCGATTACCTTCTAAGAAATTGCATTGAGGAATGCACATAGCTTCACAATGGGTACTCGAACATTTTCTGGTAGAATCCCACTCAATGCAACCGGAAGTAATTGCGTCATAATCACATGGCAGTCATGAGACTTTAGGTTTTGGAATTTTTTCTCTGCCATATTTATTATTCCCTTTTATTTGATGAGAAGCCAGACCTTCATACTGCTCAGGCATTCAAAAAAGATTTCCTTCTCTTCTTTGGTCAGACCATAGCTGGTAGGACCTTGATACTGCTTTGGATGCATGCTGTCTTTTTCGTTCATACGTTGTTGGTCCTGCCATGCCTCCGGTGTATCTTTTGTCTTCCCATACACGCCCAAGAAGCCTAGCAGGTTCACGCAAAGATTCTTCGTCACGTGCATCACGTCGATTGCAGAGTGGACCTCTAGGACTTTCCAATAGGGTAGCTCCCAAAATATAGATTTCTTCTTCCACATGGGTGTGTGTCCGTTAGCGTCATTCGGAACAAATTGTCCGCCAGGACCCTTTCCAAAGATTACTTTTAAATCCTTGACCATATCAAATATATCATCACCAGTACGGTGGCCAGGCTTCTTCCGGTGATCTGCCTCACCTTTGAAATGCTTGCCGTTTTTTCTTAAGAGATGCCTGATCGGAATAAATCGACGATGTCACGGGTACACATTCTTCTTACATTTATCCAAATATATACTTTCAGTCTCATCTAAACAGTGCGTGCATGCATTGTATCCTTTGTTTGTCTGTCCTGAAAGGTTAATAAAAGCAGGCCAATTATTGATGGTTACAAACAGCAACGCCTGTAGGTCAAATTCCTCCTGTTTATGCTCATCCCACACACGTACACCTTTTTTATCCCACAACTGTAAAAGTTCTTCAACTAATGGCCTTAGGTACACATCAATGTTGTTGTCGGGTTGCTTAGGGCCTTGGATGAGCACTGGCATCATTATGAATTTCCGCTTCATGCACAATCGAGGAGGAAGGTTATAGATACATAGAGTCATAGGCCAGGTGCTATGACTGCAGCTCTGTTCCCCGAAAGGATTCATGCCATCTGTACTTAGAGCAAGCCATAAGTTCCTTGCGTCAACTGCAAAGTCCGGGAACTCTCTCTTGATTTTTCTCCACTCCGACCCAGCAGCGGGTATTCTCAACATCGCGTCTTTCTTATGGTCTTCTTTGTGCCATCACAAGAACTTGGCATGCTCTTTGTTTTGGAACAAACGTTTCAACCGTGGTATTATAGGAGCATACCACATCACCTTGGCAGGAACCCTCTTCCTGGGGCGCTCGCCCTCAACATCATGATACGTCTCCAACGTATCTATAATTTTTGATTGTTCCATGCTGTTATATTATCATTCTTGAATGTTTTACAATCATTTTATAGCAACTTTATATCATTTTTTGGGATTAACCTATTGACATAGTGCCAACTGCCAGTTGCTGTTTTTTGCTTGTTTTTTACTTCGCAGAATATCAGTACCAAACGAAGTCCAATTGCCACGAAACTTTTTGGAGGTTTTTTTTGGGCTAGAAGACAACTTGGGAGCCAAGGAAGTACCTGAGAGGAGGCTCGTGGAGGCCACAATACACCAGGGCGTGCCAGAGGCCCCTGGCGCGGCCTGGTGGGTTGTGCCCTCCTTGGGACCCCTCTCCACTGCCTCTCAGCTCTATAAATACCCAAATATTCCAGAAATCGTCAGGCAGTCGACGAAAAACAATTCCAGCCGCCACAAGTTCTAGAACCACGAGATCCAATCTAACACCATCACGGAGGGGTGCATCGTCTTCATGGGTGCCTCTCCGATGATGCGTGAGTAGTCCACCATAGACTTACGGGTCCATAGGCAGTAACTAGATGGCTTCCTCTCTCTCTTTTGATTCTCAATACAATGGTCTCTTGGATATCTATTTGATGTAATGACTTTTTGCGGTGTGTTTGTTGGGATCCGATGAAGTTTGAGTTCATGATCAGTTTCTATCCATGAATATTATTTGAGTCTTCTTTGATCTCTTATATGCATGATTATTTATAGCCTCGTATTTCTTCTTCGAATCTTTGGTTTAGTTAGGCCAACTAGATCGATTTTTCTTTCCATGGGAAGAGGTGCTTTGTGATGGGTTCGATCTTGCGGTGTCCTCTCCCAGTGACAGAAGGGGCAGCGAGGCACGCATGTATCGTTGCTATTAAGGATAACAAGATGGGGTCTATTCCTACATAAATAGATCTTGTCTACATCATGTCATCGTTCTTATTGCATTACTCCGTTTCTCCATGAACTTAATACACTAGATGCATGATGGATAGCGGTCGATGTGTGGAGTAATAGTAGTAGATGCAGAATCGTTTCGGTCTACTAATCTTGGACTTGATGCCTATATAATGATCATTACCTTGGATATCGTCATGATTATTTGATCTTCTATCCACTGCCCAACAGTAATTTGTTCACCCACCGTGTGCTATACTCATGAGAGAAGCCACTAGTGAAACCTACGGCCCCCGGGTCTATCCTTTTAACATATTGCTTTCTGATCTATCATTTTTCGCATTTGCTTTCAAATCTATTATTCCAAAAACCCAAAAATACCTATCTGCACTTTTTATTTACGTCTTTTATTTTGTGTTCTTGTGCGATCTATTTATCCAATCTCATACAAATCAATCTATCTTTTACCGTGGAGAGATTGACAACCTCTCTTACGCGTCGGGTTGCAAGTATTTATTCTTTGTGTGCAGGTACCGTTTACATAGTGTTGCTTGGTTCTCCTACTGGTTCGATAACCTTGGTTTCACAAACGAGGGAAATACTTACCGTAGCTGTGCTGCATCATCCCTTCCGCTTTGGGGAAATACCGACGCAGTCTCAAGCCACGTCAAAGGAATTTCTGGCGCCGTTGCCGGGGAGACATCATCAACATCTATCAGGTAACTAATCACAAATCTCATCTCCTTGCAATTTACATTATTTGCCATTTGCCTCTCGTTTTCCTCTCCCGCACTTCACAAAATTTGCCGTTTTATTCGCCCTCTTCTTTTTTGTTTGCCTTTTTCTCGTAAGATCTCTTATTCGCTTGCCATCTTGTTGCATTGTCATGGTGCCCCAATGAAAGTATTATGATGTTCCTTACCCCAACATTTTGCTTGAGATTGAGAAAAGTACCAAGGATTATATGACTACACAATTGGAGAATCATAAGTATTTTACCGATGAGCTTAAAGAACACTCTACCGTATTAGATGCTATAACAAAACAACTTGATGATATTAGTAGGGAAGTTTCTAATCTCCAATCTAAGTATGCTCATGCTAAGAATCTTCTAGGTAAAATATCTGAAGCACAAGCTACTTTAGTGAATCAAATGGCCGCTAAACCAGTTTCTCTAGAGGATAAAAATGATGAAGATCTTAAAATGATTGGTGTTTCTTCTATTGATTCCTTGTTTCGTAATATTAAAATTGATGATAAAGGGACTGAAGAAGAGTCAACTTTAGCTAGAAGGCGTCCCAATGATTCGGAGGGTGAAAATCTTAATGAAAAAATTGATGAAAGTGGGTTTGGAGAGGTCAAAACTTTAACTAGTGATGTACCCACTATTTTGGATTACAAAGACTTTAATTATGATAGTTGCTCTTTGGTTGAATGTATTTCTTTGTTGCAATCCATGATAAATTCACCCCATGCTTATGAACAAAATAAAGCTTTTACTAAACATATTGTTGATGCCATGATGAAATCTTTAGAAGAAAAGTTGGAGTTAGAGATTTCAATACCTAGAAAATTACACGATGAGTGCGAACCTTCCATTAAAGTCAAGATTAAAAATTATGAGTGCTTTGCTTTGTGTGATTTGGGTGCTAGCGTTTCCACAATTCCGAAATCTCTTTGTGATGTGCTTGGTCTTACCAATATTGAAGAATGTTCTCTTAATTTGCACTTGGCGGATTCTAATATTAAAAAGCCTTTGGGAAGAATTAATGATGTTCTTATTCTTGAAAATAGGAACTATGTGCCCATATATTTTATTGTTCTTGATATTGATTGCAATCCGTCTTGTCCCATCATACTTGGTAGACCGTTTTTACGCACTATAGGTGCCGTGATTGATATGAAAGAAGGCAATATTAAATTTCAATTCCCACTTAGAAAGGGTATGGAACACTTCCCTAGAAGAAGAATTAAGCCACTATATGAATCAATCATGAGGGCATCCTATGGAGCAAAAACTAAAGATGAAAATACTTGAATCTATGCATTATTCCTAGCTAGGGGCGTAAAACGATAGCGCTTGTTGGGAGGCAACCCAATGAATAAAATTTATTTTTACCTTTTTCTTTCTGTTCTTGAGTGTTTACACAATTATGCTACTGTTATGATTGTTTTTTATGTTTTAATTAGTGTTTGTACCAAGTAAAGCCTTTAGGATTATGTTGGGTGATAGTTGATTTGATCTTGTTGAAAAACAGAAACTTTTGCGTCCAGTAAAAGAATTCTTAAAAATAACAGAAGCGACGAAAAATTCTGAATTTTTTACGCAAGATTGATATACAAATTTCCTACGTTGTTCTAATTGTTCAGAATTTGTAGAGTTACAGAAGTATGGATAGAGTACAGATTACTACAGACAGTTCTGTTTTTCACAGATTTTGTTTTCGTTGCATTGTGTGCTTATTTTGATGAATCTATGGTTTGTATTGGAGGGTATAAGCCATGGTAAAGTTATAATACAGTAGGTATAATGCAATAATAAAATATGAATGGGTTTGCAACAGTACTTATAGTGGTGATTTGCTTTATTATACTAACGGATCTCACGAAGGTTTTGTTATGTTTTGTGTGATTGAAGTTTTCAAGTTTTGGGTGAGATCGCGATGGATGAAGGAATAAGGATTGAAAAGAGTCTAAGCTTGGGGATGCTACGGCACCCCAAGATAATATCCAAGGAGAAACAAGAAACTAAGCTTGGGGATGCCTGAGTGGCATCCCCTCTTTCTTCTAACGACCATCGGTATTTTACTTGGAGCTATATTTTTATTCGTCACATATCATGAGTTTTGCTTGGAACGTCTTGTACTATATGAGTCTTTGCTTGATTTGTTTTCTATTTTGTCACAAGTATCCTTGCTGGACACACCTATTTGAGAGAGCCAAAATTATGCTATGATTTGTCATAATTGATCTATATGCTTCACTTAAATCTTTTGAGCTATGGAATCGCTCTAGTGCTTCACTTATATCTTTTTGAGCACGGCGTGCTTTAAATTTTTGAAGAAATACTCTCATGCTTCACTTAGATTAATTTGAGAGTTAGTAAATTTTGAAGAAATTCTCTCATGCTTCCCTTATATTATTTTGAGAGATGAAATTTTTATGCTCATGTTCTTCACTTAAATTTATTTGAGCCTGTCAAAAGCAATGGCAATATACGAAACTAGTCCCAAAGTGATAGATATTCAAGAGGGATATAATAAAAAAATTCATGAAGATCATTGGACAAATTAAACTTGATTCCTTGTAATAGTTTTGAGACATGATGATAGTGATATGTGAGTCATGTTGATGAGTAATTATGCTTTAGTAAGAATATTGGTGTTAAGGTTTGTGATACCCTATGCAAGCACGAAAGTCAATAGTTATGCAATGAAATTACATCCTACTTATGGTGCACTATTCGTTGTTAGTTATGCTTAATGCCCGTTTATGAGAATTTTCGTTTCTTGGTTGGTTGCTTCTCAATCTATTTGCTAGCCTTCACTTGTACTAAGTAGAAATACTACTTGTGCATCCAAAATCCCTAAACCCAGTTTTGCCATATGAGTCCACCATACCTACCTATATGCAGTATTTCCGTGCCGTTCCAAGCAAATTTGTATGTGCCATCTCTAATTTTCAAAATGAATTCCCTTTTTGTGTGCTCGTACCGCTCATGAAGCGGAAGGGGGCGACCAATATTTTTCCATGCTAGATGTGTTATTCTCAAGATGAGTGTTTATTCACTTGTCATTGCACGAGAGTACGACGGTAATAGGGATGCCCAGTCCCGAAATGAAAAAGAAATTTACTTTATGGTGTGAAATAATAAATTCCTTGGAAAGTGTTGGTATGGAAGGCACCCGTGGATACAGCTAGCCATGGATTGTGAAAGAATGGTGGAAAAAGGAATAAACTTTATTTTCTGTTTGGGAACCGCTTATGATATATCTAGCATGGAAAGGTATTGAAAATTCTCGGTCGTTTTCGTTGACAGGAAAGGCATGCCACCCAAAATATTTTTCTCTCTCAATTTAAACCTTGAGCTCTGGCACCTCTACAAATCCCTACTTCCCTCTGCGAAGGGCCTATCTATTTACTTTATGCAATTTTATTTTTATTTGAGTCTCCATCTTCTCTTATAAAGCACCAACCAGGGGGCACTATGATCGTACTTGTGCATTGGGTGTAGCTAATATTTGAGTGTGTTTCATGAATGGATCAATGATTGAGCATGATGGGCTAGGGATAACTTTCTTTAGTGTTGATATTTTGAAAGACATGGTTGCTTGTTGGTATGCTTGAGTATTGAAGTCTTCATGTTAAAACTAGACTATTGCATTGAACCATCTAAAAGTCCAAATGTCCATGCTACAAAAGAAAAGAATATGTGATGAACATGTTAGGCAGCATTCCACATCAAAAATTCTGTTTTTATCATTTACCTACTCGAGGACGAGCAGGAATTAAGCTTGGGGATGCTGATACGTCTCCAACGTATCTATAATTTTTTATTGTTCCATGCTGTTATATTATCATTCTTGAATGTTTTACAATCATTTTATAGCAACTTTATATCATTTTTTGGGACTAACCTATTGACATAGTGCCAAGTGCCAGTTGCAGTTTTTTGCTTGTTTTTTTACTTCGCAGAATATCAGTACCAAACGAAGTCCAATTGCCACGAAACTTTTTGGAGATTTTTTTTGGGCCAGAAGACAACTTGGGAGCCAAGGAAGTACCTGAGACGAGGCCCGTTTAGGCCACAAGACACCAGGGCGTGCCAGAGGCACCTGGCGCGGCCTGGGGGATTGTGCCCTCCTCGGGAGCCCTCTCCACCGCCTCTCAGCTCTATAAATACCCAAATATTCCAGAAACCCTCAGGGAGTCGACGAAAAACAATTCCAGCCGCCGCAAGTTCCAGAACCACGAGATCCAATCTAACACCATCACGGAGCGGTGCATCGTCTTCATGGGTGCCTCTCCGATGATGCGTGAGTAGTCCACCATAGACCTACGGGTCCGTAGGCAGTAGCTAGATGGATTTCTCTCTCTCTTTTGATTCTCAATACAATGGTCTCTTGGAGATCTATTTGATGTAATGACTTTTTGCGGTGTGTTTGTTGGGATCTGATGAAGTTTGAGTTCATGATCAGTTTCTATCCATGAATATTATTTGAGTCTTCTTTGATCTCTTATATGCATGATTATTTATAGCCTCGTATTTCTTCTTCGAATCTTTGGTTTAGTTAGGCCAACTAGATCGATTTTTCTTTCCATGGGAAGAGGTGCTTTGTGATGGGTCAGATCTTGCGGTGTCCTCTCCCAGTGACAGAAGGGGCAGCGAGGCACGCATGTATCGTTGCTATTAAGGACAACAAGATGGGGTCTATTCCTACATGAAAAGATCTTGTCTACATCATGTCATCGTTCTTATTGCATTACTCCATTTCTCCATGAACTTAATACACTAGATGCATGCTGGATTGCGGTCGATGTGTGGAGTAATAGTAGTAGATGCAGAATCGTTTCGGTCTACTAATCTTGGACGTGATGCCTATATAATGATCATTGCCTTGGATATCGTCATGATTATTTGATCTTCTATCAATTGCCCAACAGTAATTTGTTCACCCACCGTGTGCTATACTCATGAGAGAGGCCACCAGTGAAACCTACGGCCCCCGGGTCTATCCTTTTAACATATTGCTTTCCGATCTATCTTTTTTCGCATTTGCTTCCAGATCTATTATTCCAAAAACCCAAAAATACCTTGCCGCACATTTTATTTACTTCTTTTATTTTGTGTTCTTGTGCGATCTATTTATCCAATCTCATACAAATACATCTATCTTTTACCGTGGAGAGATTGACAAACTCTCTTACGCGTCGGGTTGCAAGTATTTGTTCTTTGTGTGCAGGTACCATTTACATAGTGTTGCTCGGTTCTCATACTGGTTCGATAACCTTGGTTTCATAACTGAGGAAAATACTTACCGTAGCTGTGCTGCATCATCCCTTCCTCTTTGTGGAAATACCGACGAAGTCTCAAGCCACGTCACATCACCAGGGTCATTGCGGCTGATCTTATAGCGCAATGCACCGCATACCGGGCATGCATTCAAATTCTCGTACTCCTCACCGCGGTAGAGGATGCAGTCATTAGGGCATGCATGTATCTTCTGCACCTCTAATCCTAGAGGGCAGACAACCTTCTTTGCTTCGTACGTACTGGCGGGCAATTCGTTAATCCTTTGGAAGCATCTTCTTTATCATTTTCAGCAACTTTTCAAATCCCTTGTCAGATACACCATTCTCTGCCTTCCATTGCAACAATTCCAGTGTGGTACCCAACTTTTTCTTGTCATCTTCGCAATTTGGGTACAACATTTTTTTGTGATCCTCTAACATGCGCTCCAACTTCAACCTCTCCTTTTCACTTTCGCAGTTTCTTTGTGCATCAACAATGGCCCGACCAAGATCATCAGCGGGCTCATCTGATGCCTCTTCTTCAGCTTCCCCATTGTAGTACCATCGTATTCAGGGAACCTAGGATAGTTGTCATGATCCTCTTCTTCTTTATTGTTTTCCATTATAACCTCTCTTTCTCCGTGCTTGGTCCGACAGTTATAGCCGAACATGAAACCGGACTAAAGCATGTGGCTATGAAGGACTTTTTGAGGTAGAGTAATCCTTATTATTCTTACAGACACTACATGGACAACACATAAAACCATTCCGCTTGTTTGCCTCAGCTACACGCATAAAATTATGGAGGCAATTAATGAACTCGGGAGAGCGTCGGTCATCGTACATCCATTGCCGGCTCATCTTCATTACACAACATCGAAGTGACCAAATTAATACAAGTTCATCACATTAAAACCAAAGTAGAGTAATGACCAAATGATATTACTGCAAATATATATATATATAAAGTTTATAAATACTTATCATAAAACAACATACAACTATCTAAAGCATTTAAATGCAACAACAAATGCGATCAAAATCGCAACTAAGGTAATAATTGATCCAACAGCATAATGATACCAAGCCTCTTTATTAATGGCATATTTTCTAATCTTTCTAATCTTCAAGTGCATTGCATCCATCTTGATCTTGTGATCATCGACGACATCGGCAACATACAACTCTAATTTCATCTTCTCTTCTTCAATTCTTTTCAATTTTTCTTTCAAATAATCGTTTACTTTTTCAACTAAATTTAACTTCTCGACAAGAGGGTCGGTTGTAATTTCCGGTTCACATACCTCCTAGATAAAAATATCTATGTCAACTTGATGGGCATAATTGTCATAAACACGAAATGAAACAAATAGTTATAAAAGATAATATACCACATCTGAATCATAAACTGGACGAGGGCCGACAGGGACGGATATCAAAACCATGGCACTATATATAACAAACAATCATACAAGTAAGAAAATTATACAAGTAACTATCTAAATAATACAAATAAGATTTTTTTTTACAAAAAGGATAAGAACAAGAGGCTCACCAAGGTGGTGCCGGCGACGGGACGGCGCGGGCGATCGACGGCGGTGATGACAGGGACGGGAAGGCACTAAGTAAACCACACCTACACATATGCAAATTAAGAAGTTAATTTGAGCTCAAATTGCATATAAATGAAATAAACTCTCACATAATTACTCCCAAACTAAAACCCACAAATCACTATACTTATAGGGCATGAAACGAGCTAAACTAGCTATGAGCGATGAAACGATGAAATTGCTAACCTTTTAGAACCATTCGACAGATGGGGTGCCGTCAATCTTGACAAATCTTAGCAAAAATGGACGATGAATTCGAGCTTGGGGAAGGAAACAGAGAGGAAAGAAAGCTTGGACTCAGGCTGGACGATGCAACTTTATATAGAAAAGACTTTAGTCCCGGTTGGATATACCAACAGGGACTAAAGGTCTATCTTTAGTCCCGGTTAGTGATACCAACCGGGACTAAAGGGCCTCACAGCGGCCCAGCCTGCCGCAACCCCTTTAGTCCCGGTTGGTATCACCAACCGGGACTAGAGGTTCCATTTGAACCGAGACTAATCCTGGCCGTGCCCCCGTCCGCTCCTCGCCGTTGGAACCGGGACTAATGCTCACATTAGTCCCGGACCCAAACCCGACCAGGACTAGAGCTCCGGATGAAAGGTCGGTTTTCTACTCATGTTTCCCATCTAAGTAATACTCATGCTGCTTAATTTGCACAGACAGGACGGACCTGCATGGCCAAGCCGTAGCAGTACTCCATATTTAAGTCTCGGCTAGCAGCAGTGAAGTTTTTGGGCCACTTTTTGGGTCTTGAGTCCCAACATCTGTACGCTGTCATTTAAAGCACGCTGTCATTGCTGAAGGCCTGAGCCTGAGGTGTCATTGGTATCAAGTGGTACATAGTATTATGTCGATCTACTGGCATGGAAGTAATGATTGGCCTGTCAAATTGTCTGCTCAAGGATGGGCTGGTTGCAGCACTGTGCGAGCCACGGATGTGGCGCGTCACGGTGGGCATCGGAGCGCGCAGCTGCATCTGAGACGTAGGCTCGAGGCGGAGTCGGCGACGTGATGTCGCGGGGTGAAGACGGCAGCGAGTCCAGGGCACCGCCGCAGTGGGGTCGGAACGCCGGTACCCTTACTCTCCTCGACGCCGGCACCACCACCCGACCGACACCGAAAGAAAACGTAACCCAAGCCGAGGGTGCTGATCCGGGGCTCCCCATCTCTCCCGCCGCCGCAGCAGCACCGGAGAGGGGAGCAGCCCACGTCCTGGCCGGCGGCCGACCGAGGGAACTCTTCCGCCTCCCTTTGGCACTTTGGTTTTACTAGTGGTATTTTGAAACTTTTGGTTTTCACCAGTGGTGTTTTGACCATTTCCTCTTTTAAATTTGAAGATGTATGTTTAATTGTAAAATATGTGCCTAAAAGGCAGAAACTTAGATTGCTAGCAAGTACTAGAAAACTAACACGTCTGTGTCTACACTGAAAACGATCCGAGGCTCGGAGCAAAAAAAATTGTACACCGGAAAAGGCAGCATGTGAAGCGACATCAATTGTATCAGCGCGTCTCACGCTCATGCTGGCGCTCGTTAAGACGGAGGACGGACGTTCAGCAAGCAAGCTTACCAGCAGAACGGTCCCCACGTACGTAGTAAAGTCCAAAAACATCAAAAAAAAAATAAAGACTCGCCCGAGCTGCTGGGAATCTCCTACTTCCTGCAAAGTGCAACCGGGAATCCCCCCATCCCATTCGAACTTGCAACACACTGCAAGACCTAGTTTTTCCTCATTATCCATCTCATCCGGGCCGAGCTCGTGTCCTGCCTCTAGATCGAGTTCACGGTCTGCCTCCTCGATTCCGGATCGAGCTCGCTCGCCTCCTCTCCGCAGTCCGCACCTCACGCCATGTCCTCCATTTCGAGCTCTCCTTCTGGCCTGGGTGCGGGCGAGCATGACCCGTGTACGGTTTGACCGGCCGCCTCACTACACCGAGCTGCTGTTCTGCCATCACTGGGAGACCTTCTCCGCCGCCTGCTTCCCCGACGTAGGTGAGCAACTTCGCAGCCCAAACCGGCCGTCTCTCCCCCTCTCTCTTGTCCGATGCTTTATTTTCATTTCTCTTTCCATCTATCATTGACGCTTAAATCTCCCTTGTATACGTGTCTAGAGGTCTCCCGATGGAACACACTCGCGTTGCCGACATTGCTCGCCCCCGCCGCTGGACTCTCCTGCTCTGTGTGCTCTGTCTCGGAGGGTAAACCTGTCTCGCCTTGCGTATTTTACTTGTTTATCTTCTTGATTTAAGCTGGTCCCAAGGAGTTAGCCGTGGTCCGTGGAGGCTTCTTTTCCTCTTAGGAACTAAAGCTTGCCGGACTTGAGGGAGCTCGATGCCGGAAAGGAGAGGCGCGGCCCTTCTAGAGGACCTACCCGAGGAAATTATCGAGAAGATACTCATTCGTTTGCCGTCCAAAGACGTCGGCCGTTGTCGATGTGTCAACACGTCATGGTGCCGTGCCATATCCACACCCAAATTCATGCTCAAACACCACCGCCGCCAGCCGTCCCTTCCCATTATCGATGGGCGCGGAGTTCCCACTAGTTTCGTTGTCTTCCGCGACTCCGGCACCGGCGTCTCCAATCAACAGCTCTGGCCTTTCTTCCCAGGCTGCAAACACCGTTTCGAGATTTTTCTTCTAGGTGCCTGTGATGGCTTCCTCATCGTCTTCCGAAAGTACCAATTCTACATCTGCAATCCGGTAATCCGCAAGCATGCTCTCCTATCCCAGCCTCAAGTTGGGCAGGCCCTCTACAACACTATAATTGGTTTCTACCAGCACCTTCCAACTGAAGAATATAGGGTGCTCTGGGTCTCAAAATCAAGGCACTCGTATAAATCCAGCTTGTACGTTCTCACAGTGGGATCCAATGTGATGAGGCATGTCAGCGTCAGAATGCCAACAGGCTCACCGTCATCCATGGAACAACAGTTACTAAAGGGGCTGCGCTCTAAGTCCTGCTGTCCACCATCAGTCCACCACCGTGGCAGCCTGCACTGGTGTCCTTATGATGCCAGCGAAATTGGGGGACGCAGCGGAGAGATTATTTCATTCGACACAGAAGCCGAGTCATTCCGGTGGATGCGCAGTCCCACCCAGCTGTGCCATCATAGAAAGTTGTTCAACATGAACGGGACACTTGCTTTCTGGGGCATCTTGACTCCCAGTTTGACCGCTATGGATGTCTGGGTGATGCAGGATTACGAGGCTGAAATCTGGAGTTTCAAGTACCGGATTGACGTGTCAACGCTGGAGGTATCATGACAACTTTATTCAACTTCTTGCAATAAGAAAAAGAGAACTCCACTTGATTCAACAGTGCAATGGCTCAATGATATGGTTGTGCTCAACGACCGTGAGCTGCTGATCATGTTTAACAGTAAACATGTGTTGCGCTGTGACATTGATGGCAAGTTCTTAGGAATGGTCAACATCGGAAAGAGTCAATATTGCATGATGCTTAATCACTGCCGCCTCAAAGAGAGCATTATTCCAATTCCATCCCATGAGATGCAAAAGGAAGATGAAGAGTTTCCATTCACCACGGGGCATATCTGAATGTTCAAGACCCGTGGTTTGGTTTGCCTTTGGATCCGGAGCATGTCTTTTATTCGTATATCTTATTAGTACTACCAGCATAACCATGTCACCAATGCTTTCATCATCTGGTGCTTATTATGATGTGTTGAACGTCTGGTTAATTAATGGTCTTAAATATGGAGCATTGATCTATGATGCCATAACTTTATTACTCTTCCTCCGTGGCGCTCAGATTTGCTCCAATTTTGTTAATTGGCATCTTTAAGATGAGAGATTCACTCTTGGTTTGAGATTTACAAAGCGACATAGTACAAATATTTAAAATATACAAAGCAAGTTTAACCATGAGCACATATTTTTAGCTATTCTCATAGCTATTTAATTGCATCCCTTGAGTGATGTGATGCAACTTCAATGAGAATGAGGAACAATAGGATGCAAATAAATCACGTTTACAATAAGATGCAGCATGCATCAATTATCGAGTAGACCCTAACTGTCAGTTGTAAAGAATTCAGTGCCTATTTATACATAAGGCAACGTGGCACGGAGCTAAACTATTACTATGAGCTTATCGTCAACTTCGTAAGCTAGGACAAAAATACAATGAGTGAAATTAAAATGAAAAGATTGGAAACAGTATTAAACATGTTTGAAGCCTAACAAATCTTAATAAAAGGGGAGATGCAAATCTGAAAAGATAGCAATGCCAACATATTCAGGACCAGCGCATCCAACAAAAATCAGATATGCAAATCTAGGCAAATATTATTATTTAAAAAAAAATAGTCAGGGAAAGTTCTGGAACACCCACAAAATCCAAACTTAAAAACAAAATTTAATAGAACATAGTGATCATCTTACATAAATCAACTTGGTTGGTGCCCTAAAAGTAAAAGCACTTACAAATACTGGACATATTTTGGCCTTCAAAAATTAAATTTGATATCTAAATTGGTACATGATTTTTTTTTACAACTAAGTCATCGAGGAAGTTAGATGCAATGTAGGTTTAGTATACTTAAGTGTACGTTTCCATCGGCCGGAGAATTTATTTCCATGTAGACTGTAATTTGCTTCAATCCAACAGAAATTGTGTGCAGTGTAAGTGTGTCAGTTGTTTGCAAAGAATCACAAAAAAAATTCCATCGACTAGAGAATTGTGTCCAATGAAATAGGGATTTGCTTCCATTAAACCAAAAACATACACTTATAACGATTAGACATATGTATCAAACTAGATAGGCAACCGCTTCCAAAAAAATAGAAATGTGCTTCCAAATAAATAGTATCTGCTTTTCATGAACCATATGCCCGCCACACTGGACCGTGATGCCATGTTTCTGAATAAATGGAAATTTACTTCCACCAACCGTGCGGCACGCTGCACGGCTTCAACCATTGTACGCACAATCTAGTGTCCGGACATGGTTGTAACTTTATTTTCTTTGAGGGTCTTTTTTGTAGTGTTGTATTACTTTTGATATAATACAGCATGAAACTAGATTTGTTTGCTGTTGAATAAATCCGCGGAATTCTGGCAACATGTCCGAGATATTCGTAAACCTGGGCCGGAAGCAATGCAATTGTACACATGGCTTTGTCGTACAAATATCTGATCTGATATAATAAATTCAATAAACTCAAGGTGCTTGGCAGGTCAGGGCTACCTACCGGCCAGATCGCGCACCTATTGCCAATCAGAATCGATCTCCGGCCTACGCTAGCAGAAACGTTAACTACTCCTTGGTATTGATCCGTACTTCATTGGCACAAGAAAATTAATCCTGCAGAAGCGTGTAGCATTCATCACGCCCGATGGAATCTTAATCTTACCGTGCAGTAGCTCTGATAATAATCAGAATCGATCTCCGGCCAATGGAGTGTGACAGCGACTGCGCTGGCAATAATGTTTAGTCGTTGGCGCCAAAGGACGGCCATTGATATTTTGATGATGTCATGTGCATTCATCATGCCATGCACCTGAGGTCCAAGTACGTACCATTGGCTCGTTCCACGTATACCCTCATCAGGGCCGTCTCAGGAATTTGGGGCCCCGAGGCGAGATACAAAATAGGGCCCTAAATTTAAAAAAAAATCCATATAACCAACTAACAGATATGACAAACAAACTCTCACTTAATTATATAACTTTAGATATATATTATTCAGTACAATACTTAAGAATATATGAAATATGAATGTTGCAAAGCAAGAGTGGTACTCAAAGAATAAAATGACCACTTCTCCCATAAAATAAAGTATAAAGTGATCTCCTGTTTTACCACAACAAATCATCCATCTAGTATTTATTCAAATGAATACTTCAATTATATCTTCTTAATTAAGCTTGAACCGGCAATTTTATAGTGCAGCGGATCATATCGAAAACTAGAACCAACAATGAAGTTGTCAAATACTACTGGTTTCCCAAAAGAGAAACCTGTTTTCCCGCGCTTTTGTCATGTGTTGTCTGCATCTCTTTTTTTGTCTTTTATTAAAAATATTTTTTCTTATCACTATATTTATTTAGTATTTTTTATAAAGAACTATACTAAATTTTTTGCCCTTTAGTTTTTTTTTACGTTTCTCAAATCCTATATTTCTTTTATTTTTTAGGAAAATACATACCTTTTTTGTATGAACATAGCTTTGTAACATGCATGCAATTTTTGATATTCTGATATGTTGTTGTGTTTTTCTAAGTGAGCTTTTCTATATCTGTTTGTCATTGTACGACTCCTCAGTTCCCGGAGAATATGTATCTTTTTCATGGGGGGGGGGGGGGACGGATCTCTCTCTCTCTTCATGTAGGATGGGCGTCTTGTATGAGCTAGGCGAGATACAGACAGAAGCCGAATGCAGGACGGCAACGGGGTCGTGGAAAACAGAGGTTATTGTTTGCTCTCTCCCACTTTGTCTCTCACTCGGAGCATACTCCTCTTTTTTTGAGATTGTTCTGGTTATTTACGTTTGTTTCATTGTAGGTTCTATGGTCTAGCCCTCACAAAAGTATACTGTTTTTCTTGGCACATTTTGCGAGCACGAACTATTCAATTGGGTCGCACGGGTGTTCGCACACGAACACGTCACCGTGTACTTCCAACGCCGAGGGTGATGCACCGCAGCTCACGTCGAAGGAGACCCGTCCGGAAGCGCAGTACGCAAGCAATCCGCCGGGCGCTTTTCAGAACCCGAAACCCCACGCGCCCGGGAGGGACCCCGTCAGGGCGCGCGGCGGCTATGGGCTGCCCTAGGTCGACCTGATCGCCCCTAGGGCCTCGTGGATCGCTGCCCTCCAAGCGAATAACGGACGAAGAACGAGGAAGAAAAACAAGGGAGAGGGATAAAGATAGATGAACATGAAAAAGTAGTATAGATTGATTTGTTCAATTGTGTGTTGTTCAATCGGCCGTCACCTCTAACATATATATGAGGCGGCTGGACTTCCCGTACAAGAAAATGACCTAAAAATCCCGTCCAAAACATCAAAAACCCTAACCTAACTCGGACAGGAAACTTTGGCAATTTTCCGGACCAACTCGGAGCCACCAAGTGGTTTTTTTCGGTCTCACCGAGTTAACATGACCAACTTTCTGTAATCTTCTGCATCTCACTCGGAATTTCTGAGTGATTTTTCTCGGACTTACCGAGTAAACTCGGTGTCACCGAGTCAAAAAACACAGTGGATCCGAAATGACTCTGCAGCTTCTGTTGCTGATCTTGTTTTGGCTCCACAGGTTGCATACGACCTCCGATTGAGAAGATCTTTATATAAAATTCGATCGTTTCGACGAGACGAAGACAATCCGTGTTGAACATTTCCTCATACGAGGTCGTCTTGGGAGCGTAATCGACCGAACAGTCCTCTGAATATGAAATCTTAGCACTTGGGGCATAGTTTCGGCCTTCGAGATGAGATCGGATAGCGATGTCCCAAACTTCAAAGATGTTCATGTCAGCACTATGGAACTTTTTTGTTAGAGAACTTCTTCATTTGAATCCATTTTAATAATATTTTCTTCCGTGCCAAAATCTGGTGTCAACACATGCCCCCCTGTTTTTCGGCGAAGCTTGCGTGCCGAAAAATAACTTGTTTAGAGTTTGTTCCAAGGACGATGTCAATACTCCATCGGCCATTTTACATATGCTTAGGGCTATAAGTATATATCGTCCAATTATATGTGCTTAGGGTGATAGGTATATATCGGCCGTTGCTTGTTGGAACCCTTGATGCAAACTTGGGTGAAACCTTCCGAACTTCATTAACAAACTGGTGATAAAGTTCCATATATATGTACCTCAAAGCCATCCTCCGAACTATAGTATTCACCCTTTCGCTAGGATTTTGCTAATAATCAAGAACGAACTTCCTCTAATCCTTCCTTTCGCCTCAAGACAAATTATAAGTAATTCGTCAAAATATTGATAACCCTTGGACATTTGTTACACTACTCATAAAGAATCACCAAACGCCGCAATATGTGTAGCACTTATGGCGACCAAAAGCTCCAAACCGAATAACAATGCATATTCGGCTTTGATTATGTGTAAAAAAAACATTTCAAGCAGCATGAGGCTCCACAAAATAACACCATAAGGAGATATAGGAACAACACCAACACCTTGGCCATTGTTATGAATTCAACATTCAAAACATAATCTCCATAGTATTAGAGAGACAAACCTAAATTATATATTATGCATGTCATAAATCTGATGCACAATGGTAAAACCAACAATGATTTGGTCTCTCATACATTTGAAGATACATAAGCCAAATCATTTTCAATCAAGTCATAAGCAACTCGCCAATTCTACAACTATGAATTGGCCTATGCAGCATATGTTGAATGACATCGGCTATAATGTCTCTACTCCACGCAAGCATGGTATAGGTATAAATATAAATTTCAATGAACATGCAACTTGTCTCCGTTTCCAATAGGACTACGAACGATGCAAGAATATTACATCGGCCATACTTAGATGCACTACTAGGGAAAACCCTAGCAGTAGCGCGGGTATTTGGTGTATCAGTAGCGCGGGTACCCGCGCTACTGATACGGCGCTACAGCTAACGTTTATCAGGAGCGTGTTTTTACACGCGCTACTGCTATACCTACTTAGCAGTAGCGCTTTCCGTACCAGCGCTACTGCTAAGTCCTTTAGCAGCAGCGTTTTCCTGTCCAGCGCTAAAGAGCGCTACTACTATATTTTCTCATATATTTTTTTTGCTACGTATTTGCGATGTTTCAATACAGGTTTCATACAGTATTCTAATCATATCATAAACATGCAATATGCTCATCATATCATACACATAATAGTCTCATCATATCATCCAACACAAATCATGTCGTCACGTCATAATCACGATATAGCTATACAAGTTACATGAGATGTCTCATCATACATAATGTAGTACTTCTTGAGGCGTCGGTTCGTATCCCTCTCTCGCACTAGCGTGAACCTAAACTAACTACTGGCTGTCGCTCGGAAAGCGGAAACCGGTACACCTGGGCCTGACACTCCGGCCACTCGTCGTATACTCCTGGCGTAGCACTTCTTCGCCATCGATGATCTATGCACCTGCATCGTCACACGAGTTGATGATATGCAACATATATAGTTGAGCAACAGAAAGAGACAGACTTGGCAAAAATAGAAGCAACATATCATAAGCATACAAAGTTCATCGTACCCAAAATGCCCTAACTAGAGTGATCTTCGCTAGTTGAGGAGGACGGTTTAATTACATCACAAATAAAGTTTCGTCGTGCATAACTCAAAGTTTCGTCATAGAGAAAGTATGGACTAAACGGACACATTGCCATATATCGTCAATCACTCCAACATGTCGTGCCATCCATGCAAGTCAGGGAGATAGTCCCCGAGCGCAGTGAAAGGCTTCAGGTCGAGACGCTGAGCGGCTACGCGTGTTCGGACGTCTTCCCGCGGCATTTGCCCTTCTTCGTAGAACATCCCTGTTTTTTCGAGGACCTCCTTCATGATGATTTGGGCAAGTTCACGCTGGATGTGATAGAACTCAGCTCGGAGTCGATGATCCGGGATATCTCCTAGGTTCTTTGCCCATTGCAGAATATGGGTATCGCCGGATCTAGGTGACATGCGAAGGTTCTGCTGATCCCGTCTGAACTCCTGCATGTGGTGGAGGACATAGAATCCATCACTGATAGTACCACTCGGTTGCTGGATGCAGCAGAAGTCAGTCTTATGGCCGAAGCAGGGTGCGCGGTTCCTTGTCTTCCTGAGCGTGATCTCTCCACCTCGTACGCCGTACGTAAAGATAGTACTGTCAAGAACAGACTTGATGTGGGTGTAATCCTTTTTCTTCATGTTCTTCGACGAGTCCAAGTAAAGGGCGTGGGAGACTCGGGGGTAAAGGATGATGAGGATGGCGCGCCCGTCGCTGCGCAAAATAAGTACACCTCAAATTAGCCTCCACGCGTGCAAATGAAATGATTGAAATCGAAGGAAGGATATCCGCGCGGATGACTTACATGGGATGATAAGGCACGAGAATCGTCTCCTTGTCCTTATTGCCGACCATGAAATCGGCGATGTAGTTACTCGCTTATTCACGGTGCTTTTTGCAGACTGCCAAGAAGCTCTCGTGCATGAAGTACGGGTCAGCGACACAGATATAAGGTATCTACTCAATCCTGATGATGTAGTTCATGTACAAGGCAAAAAGGCGGACAAACGTAAAATTCAGCTTTTTCAAGTGAAACATGTCGAAGATGTAATCGAATCGAAGGAAGAACTTTTCTGCGGGGAATGTGTCGACGTACAACCTTTGCTGCGGCACGTTAACCACGTAGAGCGGGTATCTAGGATTTTGCGAGGCGATCAGGCTTTTCTCTCTTCGCAGCACATCGTCATGAAGTCTCCTGAGATTGCCGTATATGGCCTCTACCGTTGCCTTATTAGGTAGGATTGGTTCACCGGGGATATGGTATTTCGCCGCACCCATGACAGGTATACGGTCTTGAACCCGAGGCTGTGGAGGCGGTTGGATCATAGAAGCAGCTTTGTTGCCTTTCCTCGCTCTCTTCCTATGCTTCTTTGCTACTGGTCTCGGCGCCGGTGTCAGTCTCAGCGCCGGTCTCGGCGCCGGTGTCAGTCTCAGCGCCGGTCTCGGCGCCGGTCTCGATGTCGGTCTCAGTCTCGGATGTGACAGGTGGGCACTACAACAACCGTTGCTCATCGAGAAGGTTCAAATAGGCGTCTGCCGCCGTGTAGACGTTGCAATCACCAGAACCCTGTCCTTCATCATTGCTAGCCATGTTTCCTACGATTAAATCTAGTCAATTAATTCTAGACCTAATAAAATGAATAATGACATAAAAAAGGCCAATGTTTTGCAGGAATGTTGATTCATTCCCGTTGCGGCAAATCCCGGGCACTCGATATGTCCTAGTTTGTAGCACAAGTCATGCCGAAATTCACGGAAAATTTTGGCATGACCTTTGCTACAAACTAGACAAATAGAGCGCCTGAAATTTGCCGGAACGGAAATGAATCAACATTCCGGCAAAACATAGGCCACTCGGAATCATTCCCTGCAAACAATTTTCAAATATCCATCTTCGACACCGCAACACATGTCCAAATATACATGAGCAACCACATGTCCAAATATACATGTCCAAATTTCACAAGCTAATTCAAAAACTAAGTGTAGAAGCAAATTCAGCTAACTACTAATAGAACAAAATTCATTTAACTTTAGTGCTCTACAATGATGAAATGAAAAAAATTCAGTTAACTACTAACAGAACAAAATTCAGTTAACTTTAGTGCTCTATAATGATGAAATGAAAAAAATTCCGTACTGCCCTAGAATAATATTTCTGTCCTAATTTGATATCTAGCTAAATTCATATATATCAAAATAGCTACCTAGGGTTTATACCAAAACCTAGCTACCTAGGGTTCATACCAAAACCTAGGGTTCATACTTAAACCTAGGGTTCATACCTAAATTCACCTAAGTAAATTAACCTACTGCCATCTTGTAAAGTATTCACCTACTGTACCACTACTACTTTTCTTAAACCTAGCTAGGGTTCATAACTAAATTCACCTAAGTAAATTAACCTAGAGAGGAGGGGTGGGGGCTTACAGAGATGTTGCTCGGGGGAGACGGTGGCGGGGAGGGCGTCGAGGGTGACTCCGGTGGCGTCTACGGCGGCTCCGGTAACGGTGAAGGAGGCAGGGGCGTCGAGGGAGGCAGGGGCGGCGAGGAGCGGACGAGGGTGGCTCCGGGGCCGTCGAGGGCGTGCAGCTCCGGTGGCGGCTCCGGTGACGGCGACGGCGCGCGGCTCCGGTGGCGGCTCCGGTGACGGCAACGGAGGCAGTGGCGGCGAGGGAGAAGTTACGAGGAATGGGAAATTGGGGAAGGAGGGACGCCTGCGCAAGGGCAAGTCAAACTCAGCCATAGCGCGGTTGCTGCAAAAGCGATGTCGCTACTTAGTCACAGCGCGGGTTATAGGAAAGTGCTACTGCTATAGCTAAGTTATCTATAGCGCGTGTACGGTAA
Organism: Elymus sibiricus; assembly: GCA_039707655.1. Taxonomy (NCBI): domain Eukaryota; kingdom Viridiplantae; phylum Streptophyta; class Magnoliopsida; order Poales; family Poaceae; genus Elymus; species Elymus sibiricus. Next base: position 35,541,628 of record CM077669.1, on the reverse strand, counting down.
ACGCGCTATAGCTAATGTAACTATAGCGCTTTCGAGAACAGGCGCTGCTGCTATTGCTTTCATTTTTTCTTTTTCTTTAATTTTCCTTTTCTTTTTTTCTTTCCTTTTTTTCTTTTCTTTTCCTTTTCTTAGTTGCAGCGTTGGCTCCTTAAAACGCGCTACTATTATTTTCTTAGCAGTAGCGTTGTCTCTAGATGGACGCTACTACTATACCTAGCCTGTAGGCAACGGTGTGGCAGGTATAGTAGTAGCGCTTTTTATGTGGGACGCGCTACTGCTATATATATAACAGTAGCGATCTTTTTCACACCGCGCTACTGTTATATAGCAGTAGCGCCTCCTTTTAACAAGCGCTACTGGTAAGCTTCTGTGTATAAAATTTTCCCTAGTAGTGATGAATTCTTAGGGCGATAGATAAATACCGGCCATAACCATGAGGTCCATGTAAACTCCATCTGCCAAAATCATGTATAGCCGAAATAAACAAATGAAATAACAAATCAAGTATTCCGGCTCTTTGGATCAGCAACAAACTCAAAGCTAATCAAATGTATTGCGATTTGGTAATACCCTTTCATGTTATAAGAAATTATATTGCATCCATGGATTAAAATAATCCCATGGACTGTAACCGATCATACCTAATGAAGAATTTCATGGCATAGACATTAATGGCATAGTTGAAGAATATGGATATTGTTTGAACCAAAGATTTTGCGCAAGCCTTCGGCTTGGTTGTTTGGAGCTTTCACTCTTCTCCTTCTTCACCCTTGCTGCACTTTTTGCAATGGAAGCTTTCACATCATTCCTATTTTGAATATTTCCTTTGGGAACCCATGCCATGTTCCTCTTTTTAAGTTCTTGTGCACTAAGCTTTTGCAATTTCTTCTTTTGCCAATATGATAAACCGAGTAGGCACCTCGGCTGTGATTCTATTTCAACCAATGGCAACTCTTTTTTGACCGTGTGCACCCTCAACTTCTTTTCTTCAGATTTGCCATTTTGATATTTAACAATTGATTGCTTCACTTCTTTGCCTTTTGTAGCCAATGTTAACTTTTTAATTGGCTCTTTATCTTTTAAGATCAAATCTGAACTGGCACTTTTGCGGCCATCCTTTTCAACTTGATAAACTTGCTTAACCACCTCTATCTTCTTTCTTGAGCTCCGGACCGATTCTCTTTTATTGAAACGGTCTTGAACATATGACTTCTCACCGAACGTTGGTCTTCTTGGAGCTGCATAATATTGGTGAGATGATTTTTAATAAGATGGAGAATGTGCCCTTGTATCATACCTGTCCCATGATTAGTATGGATTTACGTGAGCACAGGGAGGCATCCATGACATTGGCATTGGCGGCCCAAAATGAGGATATGAATATGTTGCATGGAAATTCTCACTTTGCCAATACCAACCCTCATACTTGTGCCTAGGTGATGATCTTGATGCTTTTGCACTATTTGGCCGATAAGCACTTTTTGATATTTAGCTAGTAACTCTGCGAAAGTAACTTTTGATTTCTTGCCCTTGTGCTTACTTCGGCCTTTGTTTTCTTTGGTTGTGGTTGCATTGATTGTTGGATTTTCTTGTTGCCCCCAGTCCTTGGCTTCTTCATTGTAACCTCGATAGTACTCATGCTATCAAGAATATTTTCATTGTGTTGAACAACCTCTTTACTTGAAAGCTTGATCCCATCACCTGCGGTTTTTATCTTCTCTTTAGATGGATCGGCTTGAAGCAGCTGATACAAAAACTTTTTTCCATCAGGACCAATCGGAATAGATTGGTCATCCCTTGGTGTTTCAACAAATTTCAATGGTCTTTTGTCTATGGCCGATTTAAATATTTGACGAAACATATTGCAATCCTCAAAATTGTGCATGAACGAATCATGCAACTTACAATACATTCGTCCTTGGATTGATGGCTTGACATGGTGATCGATAATTCTAATATAATTATTTCTCAACAACAAATCAAAGATTTGATCACACATGTTTGAATTGAAGGTAAACTTCTTGCTTTCTAGCCGATCTTGATGTCGGAACGGCTTTGAAACTAAGCACATGAATGGTTCAGATTTAGCATTTTTTCATTCGGCTATGAATTTTCTCTCGCATTCTTTTTCCAATGTCATTGGATAAGATATTATACTCGCATCGGTTTTCTCAAAAGAATTTAATCTTGGCTTTAAATTTCTAAAACAAAAATAGTTAGAACATACATGCCTCAATTGAGACCAAATGTAAGCCAAGTATGAAACAAGAAAAGCTATCCAATTATATATGAACTTTAGATAAAGCACCGGGGAAAGCCTTGGCTGCAATAATAAGTCATTATCGGTCTTTATAAATGGTGCAATGGGTTGACCGATATGCTCTATAACAATTTTGTTGCTAACAAGTAAATTACCCTTCTTCATTGGTCTTTCAAAAGTATTTATGATACATTTTTCAATAGATGAAACAACAATAAAGTTGTGACCAAATCTGAAAATAGGTAAATTACTTGCTAGACATACCTCTTCAAATATGTTGGGAGAGCATGATGGTGTTGTGACTTGAAAAATATCTTGCTTCATCATCTTTTTCTTGATTACATGCATCATTACTTGGAAGATCCTTGTTAACCGAACTTTGTCCGGCTACTTGTTCTTGTTCTTGAGGCTTGTCAATTGTTGTGGCATGGAACTCATAGGGCAGGAAGTAGGTTCCATTAACTTTAGAAAAATCAAGCGTGGTCGTTTTGCTATGCTTGTCATGCCCTTTCTCTTTGGATTTGATGGATTCGGAATATATACTACTAGATTCGGCTTTTTCAACCGAAGCACTTTCACGTTTCGAATGATCCTTATTTTCATTGATTCTACCAATTGTCAATGCTTCATTTCTTTGAGCCAATTCTTTTTCTGTTTGTTTCTGGCGGCGAGCGGCAAAACTGGTTTTAAGTTTTTTCCCAATTTCAGCCCACTCTGGATATGATTGCCCCCCAAGGCTTTTTGATTCTTTCGGCAATGACACATGGGTGATGCCGAAATTTTGCAATTCTGTAGGGGGTGTGTAATATGATGTAGTACTAGGTGAAGGCTTATGCATCGTTGTAGAACCATATTCTTGCTCGCCAATTCTATCAATTGGCAAAGATTCATCTTCTTGCAAAACTCTAGCTTTATTGCATTATAACCAGGAACTAGCCCCTTATCATGTTCTTCAAGGCAAAGAGCACTAATCTTGTTATTTCGGGCTATATCCCTTTTTATTGTCGCCACATCCCATTCTGTAAGGGATTGATGCACAACACTTTTGGATTCTTTCGGCAATGGGTGGTTGCCGAAATACTGCAATTGCATTTAGGGTGCATTATATGCTACAACATTAGGTGATGGCGTATGCACCCATGCGGAATTTTCACTTATTCGGCTATGACCATGAAGGTGCGGAGCCGAATTATGAACATCCACAGTTATGTATGGTGCCAAAAAATTACTAACACGAGGTGTAGCATATGATGGCTCAGGGTAATTGGCCGAATAGCTAGTAGCAAGGCCAATTCTCCCGTCCATCGACATGTTTGGATCAACATATTGAAAATCAGTTGCCAATGAATAAAAAGGTGAAACACTTTGTTGCATGCTATTGGAAGTTTTTACATGGGGTGTTTCAACTTGATGAACCGAACTCATCATGTTGTTCATCGGCATATGGATTTGTGGGGTTGCCGATGCATGGGAGTAGGAATACATATGTTGCATGTTGCTAAAATTATATGAGGTACAAGCATGGAGATTTTTATGCATCGGCTCTTGCACATAATTAAATGCATGATTGATAAAGCTAGGGAAAGCCGATACATTATGCTCATTAAATGATCTAGCAACAACATATGCATTATTTGCATCTACATAAGTGGATGGGTTATTCATATTACCTTTGTAGATTGCAAACCCTAGATGATGATCTCTTTGTAGAAAGAACGGGCTGGAGAGCGTTCAAAGCTTCGTCCCCAGCAGAGTCACCACAACGTGTGTTCGCACACGAACACGTCACCGTGTACCTCCAACGCCGAGGGTGATGCACCGCAGCTCACGTCGAAGGAGGCCCGTCCGAAAGCGCGGTACGCAAGCAATCCGGCGGGCGCTTTTGAGAACCCGAAACCCCATGCGCCCCGGAGGGACCCCGTCAGGGAGCGCGGCGGCTATGGGGTGCCCTAGGTCGACCTGATCGCCCCTAGGGCCTCGTGGATCGCTGCCCTCCAAGCGAAGAACGAACGAAGAACGAAGAAGAAGAACAAGGGAGAGGGATAAAGATAGATGAACACGAAAAAGTAGTATAGATTGATTTGTTTGATTGTGTGTTGTTCAATCGGCCATCACCTCTAACATATATATAAGGCGGCTGGACTGCCCGTACAAGAAAAGGACCTAAAAATCCTGTCCAAAACATCAAAAACCCTAACCTAACTCGGACAGGAAACTTTGGCAATTTTCCGGACCAACTGCGAGCCACCAAGTGGTTTTTTTCGGTCTCACCGAGTTAACGTCACCAACTTTCTGTAATCTTCCGCATCTCACTCGGAATTTCCAAGTGATTTTTCTCGGAATTACCGAGTAAACTCTGTGTCACCGAATCAAAAAACTCGGTGGATCCGAAATGACTCTGCAGCTTCTATTGCTGATCTTGATTTGGCTCCACAGGTTGCATACGACCTCCGATTGAGATGATCTTTATATCAAATTCGATTGAGTTTTAAGCAAGTCTCAGTCGACTCCTTGGCCATTAGACCTAGGATGCTTCAAGATTCGTGCAATGCTTTTGTCTTGTGTTTACTCGGTATGTTTAAGATGCGACCGGCCTGTTCTTTGCTTTTTCTTTGTGTTGGGCTGGTACTCGTGATGGGTTGGGTGCCCGGAGAGGGTTTTTTCTTTTTCTGTTGTGGTTTTTGGTTATATTTCTTTATTTTCTTTTAAGTGCATTTTAACGTTTCCCCCTCTATGTTCCTCGTGGCGTTGACTTTTTTCGCTACATTAATTAAGGACCGGCTTGCTTAGAGAGAAATGAAATCCCATAGTCGTCTTCCTCATGAGCTGGAAAAACTACAGTTGTAGGTTGGAAACATACTTTTTTCCATTAGATTTCTTTTAGATGGATTTCATTGCGCATTTCTTATTTTTAGGGGATCATGAAGAGGATGGTGCGTTTTATGCGAAATCGCATGTCAACTAACTTGATGGACATCAATTGTATAAATTAGAATCTGCTTCGACCAAATATTTATAATCAGCTTTCACCATTGGATTATGGTCCAAAGAATGGAATAGTAACACGCGCTACCGAGAGGCGGCATTAGTTTATGGTTCGAAAGCACGAGTCACTCCATCCTGCTATACTCTTGACGGCGAGGATGTTTTAATTTTTATTATATATTTTTTATTGCTTTTTTTAAACCTTTTTCTTGCTAAAGCCATGATTCTTGTTACCTTTTTATTTTTATTAAACAGAAAATTTATTTTGAAAACTTGAAGATATTGCCATCCGGCTGCACAATCATCCTCGATTGCAACTATATGTCTTCAACGCCACTGTAACTCACTAGTGTTATTTCAAGGGAGGGAATCAGTTGCATGTCAACCACTAAGCATGCAACTGCAACTGTCACCCGCGACTGCAACTCTGTGGTGTTTTGTCGGGAGGGGGTTGTCGCATATCTGCTACTAGGCACACAAATGTAAGTATCGCCCCGACTTCAATTGCACATCGTCAACGTGACTGCAACTTTGTGGTGTTCCGTCGGGGAAGGGGGCAGTTGCATGTCAGTCACCAGGAACACAACTGCAAGTATCGCCCCTGACTACAGCTGCATGTCTTCAACGCGACTGCAATTTTGTGGTATTTTGTCATGAAGGAGCGCAGTTGCATGTCTACCACTTGGCATGCAATTGCAACTGTCGCCCCCGACTGCAACTGCGTGTCTTCAACGCGACTGCAACTTAGTGGTGTGTTGTTAGGGGGAAGGGCTGTTGCATGTCTGCTGCTAGGCCCGCAACCGCAAGTGTTGCCCCCGACCGAAACTACATGTCTTCAACGCGACTAAAATTTTGTGGTGTTTTGTTGGGGGAGTAGTTACATGTCTGCCACTAGGTACGCAATTGCAAGTGTTGTCCCTAACTACAACTGCATGTCTTCAATGCGACTGCAACTTAGTGGTGTTTTGTCATGATGAAGGGCAGTTGCATGTCTGCTACTAGGCCCGTAACTGCAAGTGTCACACCCGACCAAAACTGCAAGTCTTCAACGCGACTGCAATTTTGTGGTGTTTTGTTGGGGGGAGTACATGCATGTCTGCCACTAGGCACACAATTGCAAGTGTTGCCCCTGACTGCAACGGCAAGACTTCAATGCGATTGCAATTTGGTGGTGTTTTGTCAAGAGGAAGGGCAGTTGCATGTCTGCTACTACGACCGCAACTGCAAGTGTCGCCCCTCACTGATACTGCATGTCTTCAACGCGACTACAATTTTATGGTGTTTTGTTGACGAGAGTAGTTGCATGTCAGCCACTAGGTTTAGGGTAAAGCAGCAGAAAAAAAAATTCCAACCTACGCACTAGCCCAGGACCATTATGAATATGCATACAAGATTTGATCTGATCGTTACCAACTCATAGCGTAGCGGAAGTAGAGTTGGCGAAGATCGTCGGTGCAAACCCCCGCAGCTAGGACTTTACAACCTTCCAACCACGAGGATGTTCTCCCTTGGACAGTCCTTCGGGAGGCCGTCGAACAGAAACTCGATCAGTCACTCGAACAGCCCTCAGGGAGGCACTCGGACAGAAATTCGACCAGTCACTCGGACAGCCCTCCGGGAGGCACTCGGACAGCCCCTCAGTGTATCCCTCGAACTAAGATCGAAACTACGACCTCTCTACCAGGTTGCACACATCCGGTGTCAACTATCCGGCAGGGCTTCGCTGTCCAGAACTAGCCCTACCAAAGACTAGACAACATTTCGGCTCTATAAAACTATTTCGTGTGAGGGAGGGAGAGATGGCAGATCATGCATGCCTTGTGTTTGAGAGAGAAATGAGTGAGTTTTGAGAGCTCTCTCCAGCTCTATTTATAGGGTGAGAGGCTATGGGGAAAATACCAAAATGCTCTCATAATAGTGTTTCCACTATGTATAATAGTGTTTCCACTATGCAAAATAGTATTTTCCACTATTCATAAGATATTTTCTCCTGATAGTGTTTTCACTATTCACTCCACTATTCATGAAATATTTTCCTCATCTGTTTAATCCGAAAAAATTCCTGAATGTCCGGATGATTTCCGGCACCCCCTAAAATGATTTTCGGTATGTAGTTTGTCTCCAAAAGATTTTCGGTTTTTCTCTCTGAAACTTTTCTGTCGTCTCCGAAACTTTTCCAGAAACGATCTCTCTGACTCCCTGTCTATTACTTAGCAGATAGATGACCCTTAAGTGTGTGACTCTGTAGGTTCGGTGAAGTATAGACATGGCCAGAACTTTTTTGAACAATGGCCAATAGCGGAACCGTGGACATCCATATTGATCCCTATACCCATACGAATGAATATTCGAGTGAACCTGTAATTACAGAATGTTGTTCCTGTTGCTTCGCGTTATGTTACAAATACCCGAGGTAAGATTTAATAGCATCCCCGTGAATCAACAACTTGTTCACTATGCCAGTTTTCTCGTTACTGGTTTTGTTCTCTTTTCTCGTTCCCGCGTTCCGGCATCCCCGTGATCAAATCACATTGTGTCTGGCAGGACGATGATGGATACCGTAACACCAAGAGGGCCCATAGAATATCTCTGCATCGTCGGAGGAGCAAATCCCAATCTTGAGCTATCAAGTCCCTTGTCATACTTTTCCATGAACCCGAAGGCCGCCGTAACTGATAGTGCATCTTATCAGTACACAAATACAATAATAATACAAACCACACACCCTTCGTCAGGATCTTCTTGTACATGTGCACAACACAATCACACCTTCTTCTTTCAGGCTCACACCAAACTCAAACAAACAAACAACAACCTCGCACACAAACACACACCAAATGCACAAATCAAACACTAGTAATCTTCCTGTGCTATATTCTGCCATTATTCAAGGAAGCCTTGAATGTTTGAACTCTGCGACATAGCACAAGAGGAATAGAAAGGTGATTTCATACAACCAACATAACACAAAATATTTTACATGCCAATGCACACCAATGCATACTTACTGCGAGCAATCATTTACCATTGTAGCATTTCTGAGCTTGCTGAAAATCATGTGCATAAAGGTAGATAATGATTACACTCAAGTAACCCTTTCACACAAGAAGCAACAACTTTGGAATTAAGCATTTCTGACTTTCAAATCGTTCTACTCCTTACTTGAACCAGCAACGTCTAATGTATTTTCCATTTTTATTGATAGCCGGTTTATTTGGGAAACTGAGTCAAAAACCATGAGTCAATTTATAAGGAAAACCGAATCAAAAACCTGAACAAATTGATTCCGTTTATGAGGGAAACCGGGTTGAAAACCATACAGTAATAAGGGAAAAAAAGATGGATGAGAAAAAAGGGAGCCCATGACAAAGCACATCCTAGCTAGCAGACTACAATACCATCACCAGGAGACACAAGTAGATGTGGGGTGACGTCTAGAGAGCACAATACCAAGACTTTGCGAGCTGCCGAGAGCACTGGCGTGCGTTCCAATCCCCACAGCGCGATACAGGTGCATGCACAATCAATGAGTGTCTAGCAAGACCGCAGGCTCTGCCAGAAGGGGCAAGAAATGGAGCAATGCAAGCTGAAAGAGCGCCGACGAACAGGAACCTTGACTGGGAGCTCCGCTGTAGGAAATTGGGATAATTAGCAAGTTGGAGAGGCACCTTGCGCCACCTTTGAGCAAAGATGAACCGAGACCACACCAAGGGCATGGAGGTCACCACAACACAACGGTCGCCACTGCAGGGGATTGAGCAAGCACATCAACAGGGATTCAACATCGAGGAACGACAGGGAGGGGTGGGTAGGGGAGCGGTCGTCGTCGTCGAAGCGGAGGCAAGAGTATAGGTGCACTCCAGACCACTCCTCCAGGGAGGTTTACGACTGGAAACACCGTCGTGGTCGCACAGGTACAAGTCCCGAGCAGGGATTTCTCTCGGAGTAGACCTAGACTCCGCCAGACCGGGGATCAAAAGAGTGTCATGAAGATGGGAAATGGCGTGAAGCGTCGCTGCTTTCACGGCCCGCAGCAGGTGACCGACCATGGATTTCTCCCAATCCCCGGCCACATCCCCCACGCGACGAGCGCAGAGCAACCGCCAATATCGCCAGGCAGCGCTGGAGTGGATGGCCCCAGATCCAGGTGATTCCTGCCGGCAGAGCATAGCCGGCAAGCACCTTGACACCGAGAGTGCCGGCGAGGACCACCAGCGAGGTGTCCCCGGTCCGTAGGGGCCACGTACGTTGGCAACACACCGGGAGAACTGGGGAGGGGATCTAGCAGGAGCCACGATGCCACCTTCATTGGCGAGCGCACGGAGAGGCACGATGACGACCAGACATCGAGGTGGTCGAGGAGCGAGGTGCAGGAGGCGGATGAGGCTTTTGGATCTGCGAGAATGTCAACACGGAAGTGTCCGGAGCGACACCGAGGCTGCACGGGGGCGCGTGTTGGAGGAGGGGGTCTCAGGCGGGTTGTAGTGGATTGGATGGGAATGGGGGGGGGGGGGGAGAGTAGTCACTAGACGGGGCACAGACCCGGAGGAGGGAGGGTGGACGGAGGCGGGGAGAGCCACCGGCGTGGAGAGGCCGAGGAGCTCGCTGCCAAATCCACAGCCGCATAGCCTCCGTAGTTGCCGCCACCACCGATGCAGAGTGCCAAAGCACTGGTAGAGGAGCTGCGACAGACCGCAGAGGATGAGGCTTGCCGAGGAGTATGCCGGAGCCTAGGCAGTCTTGCAGGGTGATAGATGGACACAGCTACCATGGGAGCACGGGGTGTTGGATTCGACCTCGGGAAGCCTTCCCGAGTAGGAAGAGGGCTGGATCCATTGCTAGCCATGCCTGATCCATCACGGGGGAGGACGAGCACGCACAAATCCAGCAAGGTTCGCTGGCCATGCGTGACGGAGCGGCCGCCTTGGATTTGAAGGAGCAGGCGGGAGGTAGGTTGACGGGAGGTACCTCGCCATCGCTGTCCGCCGTTGGGCTTAGCCCGCCAGCCTCCTTTGGTGACGGCGAGGGGAGGGAGGGGTGGGGAGGGGCTGAGGTGGAGTCGCCTGAGGAGAGCAACCTAGGATGCAAGTCTTTCGTGCTCCTGGATCCTGGTTGTGTCAAGTTTAGGTAAACTTGTTTTTTCGCGCATTAATATTTTATTAGCTATAAACTTTCAAGATCAAATAGCATGATACCGTATGAGTATCTGCGTCTGTATTGTGTGAAAAAAAAAGCATGATACTGCTTTTTATAAACTTCCCAGTTTTCACTGCGCAATCTTTCTACTTTGTATTTGTAAGTACAATATATCTAAATAACTAAGTAAACACATTTTGGCGTAAATATTACGTACCTTGCATTGGTTGTTGATGGCATTGCACTTTAGAGCACCCACAACGTGTGACAGCATTGCCAAATGCGAAATTTGGCTTTGGCACCGATGCCGGAATCGTTGTGAGGTCGTTGCCAAATCTCAAATGTTTGAAACCAGAGCAACTATTTACTCTGATGACAAATTCTGCCGAGCAATAAAATACTAAAAATACTCGGTCCGGACGCATGCTTTTTATGTATATTCAATTAATGTGCACTAGGTCCTACTTGTCAGGAGGATTTGGCACCACGAACTTTGATGGAAGGTCGCCAATTTGGTATTTGGCACGCCGTGGATGCCCTTATCAGCAGCTGAACCAAGTCTTAAATGGAGTGCAGAGTAAGACTAGGCCCTCTCAGAGCCAAGTCAGATATGGCCAAAGATGAGATGAAACGTACCTGTCAGAGCTTCTCTCCACCACCACTTGGAGATGACAAAGATCCTAAAATCAGCGCACAAAATTGGAAGGGCAAAGAACTAGGCCCTCTGTATTGTAACTTCTTATCGGCAGGAGTAGCAGAAATCTAACAAGCAGCTCACCCCGTGCAGCTCGCCTACAAGAAGCAGTGTACACGATGATAAGCCTGAGCTCACGCAAACACAGCCACACAAGACTGTCCTCAGTACAGCAATGGCAAAGTGTCTCGCCGTCGCGCTCCTGTTACTGGTGGCGCTCGCGTCCTGCGACGGGAGTGAACTGAATGAGAAGGACCGTGCTGGTAGTGGCGTCAACGAGGTGAAGGCTCCGGTGTTGCCACCCGTTACCGGTACCGTCACTGCGCCGGTGGTTCCTGTTCCTGGGATCCCTCCCGCTCGCAAATCCACCGACAACAAGTCTCCATGATCATCTCTACTTCATGCGCTACCCTACATCTACATACAAGCTGAAGCTCGACTTGTGTGTTTAGACTTGTAGCTAGCTTGCACGTACCGGCTGGAAGAAAAACACCGGCGCTTCGCTCATGTCCATGTTCCTTTAAGAGCGTCTGTATCCACCGTCTTCTGTATTTTTTTCAGTTCATGTTCTAGTATTTATCGTTCCTTGATGTGCTATGTATCTATCATCAACGTAATAAAAATTACTTTGTCAGTGTGATCGTGAACGCAGATTTTGTGCCCGTACGCGTACGTCCCTTACTATCCGGGACGTTGGTTCTCAGCGGCAGCCATCGAGCACGCCCGTCGATGGGGCAGGCCAAATTGGCCGACGGCACAGGGCCCCCAAATGTTTGGGGCCCCCAAATCACTAGGGATTAGGTGATTGGCTGCCCTTAATCAAGAAAAAAGGGCCCGCTAGCCCAGCAAAACAGGCAGGACGCCGATCGATCGCCTCCCGCACGTCGCAGACGGCCGTGTAGACGCCTGGTGCCCTCGCCTGATCGCCGCCCAAGGTTATTCCGTCCGCCGATCGTCCGATCCGATCCGATTGCTCGCCTCGTGCTATTTTCCCTTGCTGTCGTCGTCATCTTCCCGTCTCCTCAGCAGATGATGCCGCAGTCATAGTTGGCTACTTTCCCAAGCCCCGATCCCAAGTAAGTGCTCGAGACCTGTTTGCTTGTTTGCTGCAGGTGGGTTTGCTGCAAAGTTCGGATATGAATTTTGGATAGAGAATGGAAATAGTTGTGCATCTTATGATCCCCAAAAATCAAGGTCCGCACCCGTGCTAACACCATTACACATATGCTCTTTGTTTTCTGGACTTTGTTGCAAAAATGTGCACATTGATAATTAATAAATAAGAAACTACATCATTAGCCATTGTACTTTAGATAGATTGAGAATAAATTGCTTTTCATGCTTTACAGGTCGGTGGTTCAGACTTTACAAGGATTGAACTATCTTCATAGATAATTGCTCACGCATCAAAGATTTTGAAGATAGTTGTTCATTCAAATTTCAGGTACGGTCTTCTTCTTTTTTCTCATACGATCATTTTAAAAAAATTAGGGCATATTTTGCATTTCTCCCTGGGCCCCCAAATTTCTGGAGACGGCCCTGCCATCGAGATACGCGCCGGCCCAGCAACGGTTACCGGACTACTTACGAGCTAGTTTTTTTTTAGGGGTACCAAACACTTTATTGATCTACTTGAACAAAAAGAGGGATACACACAGGATCGTGCGGGTTGATGAGCCACAAGTGGCGACCCCGATCAAGCGAGAGAGCGTGTTTGGCAAGATTGTGAGCATCAACATTCGATGATCTACTTTTAAAAGTAGAACAACTATTAAAAATGGATCAATGAAGTGAAATTTCTCTGATTACTATCAGATGAGCACCTCCTTGGCCATTTTGTATGTCATCTATCACAGGTTTGCAGTCGCAAGCCACCACGAAGTTTTGAAGAGAAAGATCCTCTCCTAGCGCTAATGCCTCGCGGCAGGCAATGGCCTCCAAGATTGTCGGATCGCTAACCCGTGGAATCACCAGTGCCGAAGAGCCCAAAAAATGTCCCTCATGATCTCGACAAACTGCTGCTGATGCTCCTACTCCAGTGCTGGAAAGCCCTCCGTCAACATTAATCTTCATATGTCCAGGTGGCGGCGGTTTCCAGGTTGGGTTCGGCTGTGAAGCAGCTCGCGCATGTGGCCTGTTTGAAACTGGGCGGGACAAGAAGCTCATTTGGTCCAACTCTGAAATAAAATGTTTCACAAAGTTGTGCGTCGCCATAGGGCTCTGAAAAACGTCCTCGTGAATAGCCTTGCTCTTGCAGTCCAGATAGCCCATAATGTGACCGCCGCCTCCACAAACTGCATGTGATAAGGATCTCTGAACATGAAATAACCAAAGTTTAGGAGAAGGTTCTCTTGTTTCGGCCAGTAATTCAACAATCACTTTTTCGTTATATACCATAAAAAACGAAATTCAAAACGGTATGAAAAGTTCATACCATAATTAGAAACCATAAAATTGGTTCGGTTCGGTTTATTTTCGGTATGGTTTTTTGGTTCGTTTTAAAATGCACAAAGTAAGGCGCCGGCTCAGCAACGGTTACCGGAGTACTTACGAGCTAGTGCAAGTGCACGTTAACATGCTACGGGCTTGCTTGGTTTTTTTGGAATCGTGACCGGGCCATAGGCACTACTAGCTGGATCTGTAGCTTCAACGGATTGACTAACCAGTGGGTACCCCCTGCGACGCGGGGGCACGCCGCGTGGTACAACCAGCCACCGCGCGCTAGGCACTACCGTGGGAGCATGATTTTTTTTGTTTTCTACACATGTTTTTTCGGGGATTTTTTTTTCAGGTTTTCGGATTTTGCTTGGTATTTCTTAGGTTTCCTCGAAGAAAAAAAACATTTTTTTTGTTTTCCCTGCGTGAAACACACCATGTGAAAGCACAGTTGTGCTTCACGGTGAAGCACAACTGTGATTCTCGAAGAGTGAGCAGCACAGCTTATGTGAAGCACAAATGTGCTGCTGTGTGAAGCACAGTTGTGCTTCCCGAAAAGTGAAAATGCACAAAATGTGCCCTCGCAAAAAAAGCACGAAATGTGCTTTCGGTTTTTTGTTTTGATTTTTTTTCCTGTCTTTTCCCGTTTTCCTTTTTTTCAGTTTTTGGTTTTTTTTTCATTTTTTGGAAAAAAAAATTCATCCAAACCTATTAGCATTGGATTTAGTTTCGAAGATCTCGACACGAGAAACGCAATGGTAAAAACGGTTCATGATTTGGACGCACGGTTCAAGAGATAAAACATTTTGAAAAAATGATTCTATGAAAAAAACTTCCAGGTTGCGACAAGTGTGACACATGCAGTGCACCACTTGTCAACACTAGAGAAACTGTAAGTGACATTTACAAGGGGTATCCCTTAACTAGGGATTTCATAGCTTCAATCCATAACTCTCTTGTTAGTATCTGTAACCCGGAAACCGAGCGATGCCCACGAACGCAAAAGACAACGCAGGCCTGCTCTCATGTTTCTCTCAACGCAGCCCGTGTCGACACCAGCTCGGGAGGAAGAAGGATGTAGGCCTCCAATGGTGACGGAGCCCAGGCGTGACGAAGCAATGATCCCCTTTTGCACAGGGGCGGGCCCAGGAATTGAAGACTGTGTATTCAAATTTTGAAATATTTTTTTGAAAGCCTATGGCCTTCCTTTTGGGCGTATAACCAATTATAGTAGCAAAATGTACTAGGTCTAAATGTTGGACGCGTTTTGTGCTTCCTATTTTCAGAAGTTTAAGTTTAGATGTGAATGGTTTTTTTTTCTTAAGCACAGGTGATGCAAGCCTATATTTGATAAGTACACACACGTACGCACATGCAATAGCTAATCCTTGGTTTGGCTCCATGTGCATGCATGCACGTTGATTTTTTTTTAACACAGTACAGACGCAAGCGCTCATATACACGGACATACACTCACCCCTATGAACGCACACACGCACACCCTATCCCTATGAGCACCTCCGAGAGACTGAGCCGGCATATCATCTTGAAATTTACGAAGTCACCATAGGCACCTCGTCATCGACGGGAACGTCTCCTCTCACTGAATGTACATCGCCGAAAATTCTTAAATAAATTCAGGAATAAATGCGAGCACCAGGATTTGAACCCTGGTGGGCTGGGGATACCACAGTTCCTCTAACCATCCAACCACAGGTTGGTTCGCGCATGCAGGTTGAGTTTGCCCACGTACCAACTAACGCATACTTGTTGATTACATGCATGGTATGAGCTACACCACTCACGTATTAAATCATGTACTAGTAATTTTGCAGATGTAAAGGCCCGGTGCAGTTCCTGTTGATGCCTCACTGAATCGTACATACACCCAAATGCCCGCGCGTCAATTCGGAATACCCGTATACCGGCGCCTTGGCCGGCGCGTATTTATACGTATATAATACCCAACATGTATCTCTAGAATGGAGGTCACACATCCGACTAGCAGAAGGCAAGCGCACAAACGACGATCAGGTATGGATTCTTTCCGTAGATTGTATTCTGCATGCAGGCTTCAAGGCGTACGGTGTATATCAATACAATCCATAGTTGTACGCGCACGTGTATGTATCCTGTTGAGTATATTGATTAGTTAGGAAATATGAGATAGACTAGGATTTGTCATGCTTTGTCTTGTCTTGTACTTCAAGTTGGTCATTGTACTTCTACTAGCAAAATGGCCCTTGCGTTGCAACGGGAGAAAAAATTTCATAATCTTCAATGGCCATGATCATATTTTGCCGCATCACCGAGATACACAATCACTCTCATTTTTGTGAAATCGTGAATAATTTTTGAAAATCATGAAAAAGATAAGTCATGAACATATTTGAAATCGTGGATTTTTTTTCAAATTCGCGAATATTTTTACAAATTTTCACAAAAATTCTGAAATGATGAACATTTTATACTATTATCAAACATTTTTTATAACTATGAACATTTCTTAAACCATTTTTCTTGAATCGGTGAACATTTCCATGATCGGCAAACAATTTTTAAAATTTATGAACATTTTTTGAATCCGTGAACATTTTATGAATTAATAAACTATTTTGTAAGGCATGAAAAGTTTTTGAATTTTTAGGATTTTTTTCTATTCATGTACATTTTTTGAATGGGCAAAATTTGATTCAATTTTATTAATATTTTTTAATACCCAAACTTTAAAAAAAATCATGAACTTTTTTTGACTTCTTGAATATTTGTTTTAAAAATTGCGAACATTTTTTGAATATGTGAATATTTATAAAAATAGCAATCATTTTCTGAACCCACAAACATTTATGAGTTGTTGAACATTTTATTTCAAAATTCTCATTACTTTTTTGTTATGTTTTTAAAATATTGAATTCTAAAATTATTTAATGGAAAAAAAAGAAGATGGAAAAGGAAAACGAAAAATAAAGGCAGTCTGGACATGGGCCAGCCCGAAGAGGAGCCTTGTGTTTTCTCCCAACGTGGAGAGCGCATTATAGGACATATACCGGGCCAGGCAGGATTCTCCGGTGTGAATCCTTTTTTTTCACTTACCGGTGGCATGGTGGGTAATTATGACAATTTTAGGGGTAATTTAAATGACGGACGACCAGAAACAGTCCGTGCTTTATTATTATTAGGTAGAGATATATATGCCCACGAGACAAAAGCAATACATCAACTATTCCACCAAATCCCTCACTCCCTTCTAATATATCCAAGTACACCCAAAAAATGTGGTCATCGGAGCGTGCACGCCAAGGAGAAGAGATAAGCATCAACGGAGCTCGTTGATAGGATTATGCAGACGTGATTCCATCTCTATGTTTCCAAGAAGATCGGAACAACTGAACGAACTGCTCGCGCACTGCTTATCCCTTCTGTCTATAAATACATCCAGCTAAGTCGGTTACAGGAGCAGCCGGAGCTGGACGCGATTGTATTTTTCCAGGAGATCCATCCATTCACTGCTCGCGCCAGAGAGGAAAATCGTATTTTCCTCTGTCTATAGGACTCTATGTTTCCAGGAAGATCGTATTTTCCTCACTGCTCGCGCCAGAGAGGAAAATCCATCCATTCACCAACGCACACATCCATCCATCAGGAGATCCATCCATTCACCAACGCACACATCCATCCATTCACCAACGCACACATCCATCCGCTCCATCTATCACCCACGCAACGCAACAAACACCGGCGGAGGAGGCAAGTTACAGGAGCAGCCGGAGCTGGACGCGATTGCATCTGGCCGAGGCGCTCGGTGGCTACACGCACCCGAAGCCAGAAGACGTACGCGAACATCCGGCAACGAAGAAAAAGAAAGAAGGCCGAGCTCGCCGAGACGCACGGCGAAGAGGTCGACCTACTTGACGACCAGACGGCCATGGACGACAAGCTGATCTTCCCGGCAGGTCAAATTACCAACTAACTCTCTCTTAGCCTCCATGCATGAATGCAGAACACTACGGTCATGGTGGAGGAGGAGCTGTCCATCCACACAAAGGAGGGCCTTGGCGAGGGCACGGGATGGCGCCGGCGTCATGTACTTGTGCCATGTCTCCTTCTACTCTTCACCAAGCCCATCATCCTCGTTTGCCACCTTCGACTCGGGAGCAGCCGGAGCTCGCCAACGACGCAGCCCAACCGCTAGCCCCGGTGCTCTATCATGGCGGCTTACCCTTTCCCGGCGAATAGGTCACGGTGTACAGGTCGCAACGCGCAGGTCATGGCGAACAGATCCCAGGTGCACAGGTCCATGGCGTTCCGATAGCGGTGCACGAGTTCGGAGTCTCGCTTCCCGAAGAGAACGGCATGGCGGAATCAGAGCCCGCGACAACGTAGCCCAAGACGGGTCCATGGCGAGCAGGTCACCAACGTACGGGTCTTTTGCCACGCTTTCTCCGAGGGGACGACATTGGCCGAAAAAGTGCTCATGATGATGCACCCAAGACCGGTCCCGCCTTCGAGAGGCGCACCTGCCATGCCAGACAGGTCCTTGGCGTACAGGTCCATGGCGTCGCCGGCGTACAGGTCACTTTTTGGTGTAGCACCAGCCCAAGGCGACGTGGCCTCTATGACGCCACCTTTCCACGCCCTGTGAGGCGGCGCCCTTTGTCTTGGCGGACCGCCGAATACTCGGCGTCTAATCGAGACAAGGTGCCAACCACCCAGGCCATGCCAATGTGAGTGTGCGTCGGCTTTGCACGGGCGCCAGTCTCCCTAAACAATTACTCCCGCGAGGCGTAGCCCCCTTGCATACCCGGACGAAGCTACCGGTCATCGAGAAGTCTGAACCGAGCACGACCCATGCTACCCCAACAACAATTACTCCAACGCCGCCAAGACCGACGAGGCACGACGGCGAGGGCGGGCGTGGCCACCGCAAAGGCCATGCTACTTACGGCGCATGTACCGACGAGGACACGGGCTCTGTCGCCGTCCACACACACACCACCATCATCATGCATGGAGAACGTGAAGCGAAGACGACGAAGACGACCACACAGCTCAATCGGAGGTATCCCGCGGTGCAACTAGGAGATCACGTTCCGAGGCCCCGGAAACCAGGAGATCACACAATCGCCACAGTCAGGCTAGCCGTGCTAGTAGGCCACGGAGCGCACCCTTCTTTATGGGATCTTGTAATTTTGTTTCTCCAGTGAGGTTAATGAAATACTCGTTTCCCGCACCTTCTTCTTTGTGTACTATGGTACACTGGCACGCCCGCATACTTACTTTTTTCCTTTCCCGGTGCAAGAGAGAAATCCATACTCCTTCTCTTCCCTTGTCACAGAGTGCAATTAGATTTTTCTCGTGTCAAACACTTAACTATATAAAAGATACCACTTATATATTGCAAACTAGTCTCTAATTTCATTATAATTAAATAAGAAAGACAAGCGGTGAAACTAACTTACTTAGGAGCACAAACTCTGCTCCTGCAACAACAGTGCAGCCTGCTGGACTGCGAGAAGAAAACCGTGCATGTACCCTGCAGTCATAGATGGATTCAATTCCACTAAGAATCGGCATGAGAAGCGAGATCATAATTTCAGAAGTCGAAGCATTAATTCATATAATTAGCAATTATACCTTCAATTCAATCTGTGGTTGTGGCTGTGAAACTGAATCAATGCGGCCTGTTGCCCGCTGTCTACTTCAGGTTCAGGGATCAGAACCGAAGGGAGGCAGGGACCGAGGGATGGATTCGTCACGGCGGCGCGCCGTGCACACGCACGATCGTCGATCAGGCGAGGCAACGGCAACAACCCTGGTCGGCCGGCGGTCGCCTGGCCGAGTAGCTGTGGCGCGGTTCGTGTGCGATCTGATCGATGGGTGCGGGGAGGGGAGGTGCCGGTTCGTCTCGCGTCTGATCGATCAACCGATCGACTTTATTTTTGGGCAAAGATGGACGTTTTTTTTTTTTGAACACAGTACATACGCAAGCGTTCATATACACGCGCATACACTCACCCCTATGAACGCACACACGCACACCCTATCCCTATGAGCACCTTCGAGAGACTGAGCCGGCATATCATCTTGAAATTTACGAAGTCACCGTACGCACCTCGTCGTCGACGGGAACGTCTCCTCCCACTGAATGCGCATCGCCGGAAATCCTGAAATAATTCCAGAAATAAATGCGAGCACCAGGATTTGAACCCTGGTGAGCTGGGGATACCACAGTCCCTCTAACCATCCAACCACATGTTGGTTCGCGGCAACGATGGACGTGTCCGTCCTTGCGGTGCGCTCTTGGGCCAAGTCGTGGACTCGAGCAGAGGGTGGGCTACTGGGCTAGCCTCTGTTTTGGGTATAAATGCTAAACTAGCCGTTTGGTGTATCAGTTTCGTTTTTTCTTATACAGACACAATAGATACACTATATATACCTATTTTTTTGCCAAAAATAATGGGTATTCAGCTGAATACCCTTGAAATGAGGTGGGCCCGCCCCTGCTTCTGCACGAGGTGAGTGAGCAGATCCTCACGATCCACTCCCACGAGGTGTGGGTGCCGGCGTGGGTGCGGTGCCCGATGGCACTTGAAGGCTGGCGACAAGTGAAGAAGAAAAAGAAGCCAAATTGTTGGCCAGAGAACTGAAGAGCACTATTGTAACATATCAATCATATGGTATCAATGGATACACATTCTATACAGAGGATCGAAACAGAAAAGGTGTGTACCAAAACAGTGGGGCAACGGGCCTAGCCAGGCAAAAAGGTATGATATTTTGGCGTGATCGAAGAGATTTGTGAACTTAGCTAGATCATAGCTAAGATTCTCTAGTTTCATGTCCGATGGGTTAAAATGTGTACGTTGTTGTAGAAGATCACAACTTCACTGCGGTGAATTTACATGAATCTATCACTATTGAGTCCAAACAAGTCCAATATATCCAACCTAAAGACGAGCCATGGATATTAACAAGACATGTTGCCCAAGTCGTCTATCTAGTTGAGTTGATGAAGAATACTATGATCAATTCGAGGGTGTTCCTCCTCGCTTCCTTGATTTGCTCCTCTCTTTTTTTTTTTGGCGGGCGTGATTTACTCCTCTCTGAATGTGTGCCCTAACATCGTTTTTATTTGTATTGAATCTCAACTCCTACTTACTGGTACTAGTCGTGCCAGCAAGATATAACATTGGTTGAACGCAGTGTTGGGACGCCACTCAAATCACTCCCTCCGTTCCTTTTTTTAAGTTATATTATGTAAAAAATAATTAGACGACCCAATTTATAGAAATAATTATCATAACATACAACACTAAATAAATAAAATGTAAAACTATATTTCATAATACATCTGGTTATCCCACTTGAGAAACGATGCGCATTTGTCAAAAATATATGTCTGCGGAAAACAACAGAATTTCCTATTCTTCGCTCGTAGAGAAGAATAGTTCTCAATCCGTAGAAATCGCGTAGCGTGCTATGTGATGGGCCGGCCCAACTCGACGCAGAGGCACTAGTCTCGGGTGGTTTTCTTCCGTTTCTCAGGCGCGATTTCCTTCTGGTCTTTTTTCTTTTCGGGTTTTCTTCTTCCCGTTCAGTAGGTTTTTTCCTAGTTTTTCTTTCTTCCTTTACATTTTTTTGTTTTCAACTTATATTTTAATTTTTAAATTTTAAGATGGTTTTAAATTCATGACAATTGTTTTTAAATTTGTGAAATTTTTTAAATTTAGGAACATAATTTTAATTATTTATATTTTGAAATAATTCAGGAATATTTTTAATTTATGTGAACATTTTTTAAATTTTGTGAATAATTTTTGAAATTCATGAATTTTTAATAAAAATTCATAAACATTTTTGTTATAATCATGAACAAATTTTAAATTTTACAAATTTCTTATTAAATTCATGAACTTTTTTTGCAAATTTGTGAATATTAAAAATATATGAACCTTTTTTCCAATGCATGAAACTCTTTTATTTAAAATACACGGACATTGTTTGTCTTTATACAACCATATTTTTTAATATATTAAAATTTGTGCATATTTTTTGGCTTTTAATTAATATATTTTTAATATGTAAAAAAGGGGATTTTAATATGTAAAAATCTAGGAGCTCGAGGATCATTTAAAAAAAGCTAGGAGCTTGAGGATTTTGTTTAATAATCTGTTCGTGGGCTTTATTACTGGGCCTCTGTGTGGAACGAAGGCCACATACTGAGACTGCACCGTCTCTAACCTCGCCTTCAAAGCCCAGACATGCCCCCCACTCTTTTGGCAGCGGCAGTCACTACCTGCGCCGGCAGCTACGAATGATTGTCGCTTCCACTCGGTCTCTCACCCTCTCTCCGTTTGTTCCTATGCTCTCTTTTTTTGCGAAATGTTCCTTTGCTTATTAGGTAACTAGTACTAGGCCCTGTTTGTTTGGGCATTTGCTTCTGCTTTTGCAGCTTCTCCACTTTGGCCAAAAAGCCATAGAAGCTCCTAAATAGGTGCTTTTGGAACTTTTAGGGCTCATCAAAAGCCCTAAAAGTTCCAAAAGCACCTATTTAGGAGCTTGTATGGCTTTTTGGCAAAAATGGAAAATCTGCAAAAGCAGAAGCAAAAGCCCAAACAAGCAGGGCCCTAGTAGTCTACTAGTAGTAGCAGGGATTTTGCCGAGTCTCACTGTTGTCGGTCTATTTTTTCCAATTAATTAACGGCGAGGTTTTGATTCCTATATGTGTCTTTAAGGGCAATTACTGTCGAGGTCTATCTTATCTGAAACAAACGCGCCTTCCATTTTTGTCTTGCAGCTGCAGCGACATCGGAGGAATCGACACCTCCCATTTGTGTCTTACAGTTGAGGAGAACTCGGTCTATCTTACAACATACCTATTACTGTAACTCCATTATTATTATTATTTTTCCCTGCAAAAAAAAAACTCCATTATTTTAAAGCCTCCCCACCGGACATCCACGCAAAACGACTTTGATGATAAGGTTCAGGCATTAAGAGAAAGTATCAAGCAAGCACAATCTGCCTTGTAGAGTAGCTGATGCTCCATTTGGAAAAGTGACCAAAGTGCCACAATGACCTTGGCTTTTGCCCAATAACCAATAAAGTGCCGCCCGTCATTCTCCCTCTGTTAAAGAAAGTCGTGTCCAAATTAAGCGCACTTGATGATCTCTGCTGCATTCTAGTCCTGGATCCAGCCTTCTTCAATAACGTTCATTTGCCGTACGTGAGCTAATCACCGTTTTGGTTTTGCAGGCTTCGGTCCAGAATGTGTGATAATTACGACGTTTTTTGTGCTTATTAGATGTACTAACCACCACTGAACCACACGTCGTCACTGGCTGAGTCCCACTGTTTTACTACTCCCTCCTTTCCGGTTTATAGGACTTATCTAAAAAAATTCAGATTTCCATTATATTAGGCTCAAATTGAGTCTAGTTGAGTTAAAATGCTTTGAGTCCCACGCCACATTTAATTCATAGAGATAAGAGAAAGAAAATTAGTGGTCATGCATGCACCTTTTTCTACATGCACCATGCAAGTCTAATGAGAAGAGGGTGCTACATTTATTGCTTTGGGAATCAAAAAAGTGGGAAATATTTCATTGGCTAGTTAAAACTAGTGCCATCCACTCACAATTCACATTGATTGATGAGATTTCAGATTTGAGCCCTATAAACCGGAAAGGAGGAAGTAGTTGTGAATCCAGCCAGTCAAATCTCACAAGCACACCAATGAATCATTGCCTTTCATGTCTGTGCTCAAAACACACGGGACCTTTCCTTAGTTGTGCACCAGCACCTGTGTGGGATGAATGAGAGAGCACCAGATACTGTAGTAATACACCGGCGTGGGCTGTGAGTCTGTGACTTACTTGGTGGCATGTGAGCAGTCATGCATGTGAATGCTTATGCATACATCAGCCTTTCCTTGAGTCATGTCTTCCACAGTTTGTCTGCCGCTGGTATTCCTCAATTATTAACAGTAATAATTTCTCACGCACTCAACAATTTTGACCGTCGGATCTCATGTTCTAATCATTTCTGGACGTCCAAATGTTGTGTTGTTTCGTTTTTTCCTGCTAAGTGGGCCGACTGTCCTAAAGGGTGGAAATTTCCGAGCACTCTCGTTAACTGGTCCTGGTCGCCCCACAAGGCCCCCTGAGTACGTACACAGTCGAAGTCGATCTGTTTGTTGAAAAGGACGACCGGAGATGCAGGTCCTGTCGGAAACCTAGGTAAACCTCCGCCGCATCCGGCACCACCACCGTCACCTCCTCCATCGATCTCCTATTCCTTTTGTGCGGAAGCAGGTACACGGCTGAGGGCAACGAGCTGCACACAACACCACGGCAGATGGCGGTGACCTATACACAAAATCGAGGGCGCCTTCTACGCGTGGATCTCGCCGGACAAGCTTCATGCAGGTTAGCATCGGAAGGGAATCAACCTAGCTTTCTTCATCACCGTTCATGTGCCCATGCGGCAGGCCAGTACGGCCATGGTCCCGGAACAGTGTCAAATATCCATCTCTCTCTTATTCGTGTCTCCATCTCACGACGCCGCCGATTTCTATCAAATCATTAGGTCAATCGAGGGCGCCTTCTACGCGTGGATCTCGCCGGACAAGCTTCATGCAGGATCGTATCGGGTAGGAATCAAGCTAACTTGATTCATCGCCGTTCACAGGCTGATGCCGCAGGCCAGTACGAGACCATGGTCCTGTTGCCATCAATCATGTCTCAGGTGCGTGTGTTGGTAGGCCAAAGGAAATCAAGCTGGGCTACCTGCACGTACTCATAAGTGTTGCTTCTCTTTCAGCCAGAATCGATTAACCTGCTGCTTGGGAAGTCAGCTTGGCTGCCAACAGTCCTCTCTTTCGACTACTCCCGACCCTCTCCTTCTCTTTTTACTACTGTCGCTAAACACAGTGATCTTCTTCAGTTTTTTCATGTGGACATTGTGAACATATCTACTGCAGGAGCTAATTCCTATTTATTAGGATCGTACAAGAGGACGGCAATCACATCTGGCCGTCGGAGAAAAGAAGTATTTCCTTCGTGGCTACTGCTAGGATTGATGGCGTATTGCAGCGATGACATCATCCATGTCTGTTGATGTGGTTGACACTCACCACAGGTACTCGCTCGCTCTTCAATAGATGCACAATGCAACCGGTGTTACGTAGTAGTAGTACATGCATGCCTCATGGCGCTCTTCCATAGATGCACAATGCAACCGGTGTTACGTAGTAGTAGTAGTACGTACATGCATGCCTCATGGCGTTCTTCAATAGATGCACAATGCAACCGGTGTTACGTAGTAGTAGTACATGCATGCCTCATGGCGTTCTTCAATAGATGCACAATGCAACCGGTGTTACGTAGTAGTAGTACATGCATGCCTCATGGATATATACGTATTTCTGTACGGATGTTGTGTGCAAATAAACACTTATTAAAAAAAATATGAATGTAATTCAACAAATCAAACAACCATGTAGGAAATACTTGATGATTACAAGTCTAGAAAACAAAGAAATGAGCATGTGCAGGACACACCGGGCATGATTTAAATAAAAAAACAAAGCAAACACACGTTTTATAAAAGCCAATAGTTTACCTTATAATTTATATTGAATATGCCTAATTTAGATGATGGGAGTTTGTGCACTTTTATAATTTAATTCAGCATAAGTAAAATAATATTGGTGGTGTTATTAATGCAGGAGAAACACGCGATGACATATTTTTGTTGAAAAATAAACATTTCTACAATATTAGTTTCCTTCATTGTCTTCCATAAAAAAAATGTAACACCATAGAGAGTTCAAATTTTTAGCTCCCCTGCTTCAAATAGCAAAAAGTTTAAAAAATGAAATCCCTCCTTTAAATATCAAAAGTCTCGAATTTTCCAACGTGCAAATGTCCACGTATATGTAACATTCGACTAAAAAATGTTTTATTTGCGGTTAACGGAACAAAATTACTTATTGTTCTTATTGTGAATGTGAAATAGAAAATAGTAGATAAAAGAGTGCATGCATTAGTCTTCTGGTGTAACATACGATTAAAAATAATTTATGATATTGTGCAAAGTTTGGGTACATATCTACAAGCACATTTTTCTGATGCTTGGGGTTTCTATACGATATCATGATATTTTAGTGCCATTGGGTTTTACAAAATGGGAATGGCAAGCACACAAGATCTCTGATCACACTATTAATGAAAAATAAAATGGTATACTTTTGTCTTCGAAAATATATATCCTTTTTAGAGTATGTTACTAATAATTTAGGGCTTGAGGACACTCAATTAGTAAATATACCGATGAACAGATTGGTGAATATTGCCATGTTGTTGTGTACTATATTTTTCTTACATTAATATATAGTTTGAGTACAGATCAACCAAACATTAAAAATATAACAATACAATACAACACTACTCCAACATAATTATGCGAAACATAGATATATGATAATTATACAATGATGAATTTATTGAAAAGAATATATATCCTTTTTCGACATAGTAGTGAATATGCAATGTTCAATGTTTGCAATAATTTAAACTAGTATTATAATTATTATTTCAAAATTCATATCTTAGAAATCTTGCATGCAAAAAATGTTAATAAAACTATAACTCATAAATATCTATCTAAAAATAGTCTAGCCTGTGTGGACGCACGGGTTGACAATTAGGGAGCATCGAGGAGCCATGGAAGGACGCCTGCCGCAATGACGAGAACGATTGCGGCCGGCCGGCCGGCCACATGGAACCCAAAATGGGCAAAACGTCCGGACATAAACATACAAGGATTGGCTGACTGCATCTGCATTATATACAAGAGAGGCCCATACAAGCCCAACTGAAATTATGGAACTTCTATTTTGTGCTCCGTCAGTACTAAAAAATTAAACCAACTCAATGTTTTTACACAAAATTATAAAGCTTTTTCATACAACATTTCTAATAGACGGGCGCGGCAACGCGCGTCATTAACGATCTAGTTGCGAGGAATAATTGCAAGGTAAATCAGGCCAGACATGCAACTGCTGCTGCAGTCATGCATGTGAGTGTGAACGTTGGATTGGAGATCAATAATTCACCCAATGTACGTCCTCTCTTTCCCCCAATGCCATTTGCCCACTCCATCCTCTCAGAATTAGTTTCAGACACAGCAAGTTTCTCCCATTAGCCACCCTGCTGAC
The DNA here is from genome assembly GCA_039707655.1 of Elymus sibiricus. Taxonomy (NCBI): domain Eukaryota; kingdom Viridiplantae; phylum Streptophyta; class Magnoliopsida; order Poales; family Poaceae; genus Elymus; species Elymus sibiricus. The sequence continues at coordinate 35,514,899 of CM077669.1, read as the reverse complement.
TGCTGAGCTTGGCCTATTCCGTTCGTCACTGTTGCCGCTCTCCACCGCTGGTGAGGGCAGGTACGAGTGACTTCCGTGTCCACTCGCTCTCTCTCTCTCTCTGCCGAGGACGCCGCCGAACCCACAACCTGTAAGCTCCAAACCCACCTTTTCACTGTCCCTTGTTCGACCAAGTAGTATCTCGATCAAAAATGTGTGAGTCTACTCATTCTGCTTTTCATGAGATAACTGCCTGAGTAACTGAATTGGATCTGGTGGTATCATAACTAGCACCTCTTCTCTTGTCACCTACCTACCTATGTCGCCATCCATATAGATTGATACATTTCTTTCATGTTTTGTTGAGTACAAAACAGTGAGGATTTGATTCATTTCTGCATTGTAGACTTGTAGTGTGCAAACTTGACATTTATGGACCATGATAAACTTGTTTGCTTTCGGATGACTTGTGTTGTATGCACTGATTCTTTCTACAGCGTGATAATGGTATTGAAAAATATGTTACAGGTATCCATGTCTGCTTTCGGACGACTCGCGTTGTAGATGAACTCGCAAACGTAGTATCCACAAAAATCATTCCCGGTTTCCTGCCACAAGCACTTTACGAGAAATAGAGTTCAATCAAACTGATAATCAAGCATGATAAATGGTATTGATGAAACTAGAATCAATGGGAGATGCGCGGAACTAGCTAGTAGTACTTACTTTCGGGTGTGTAAATCGCAGCTCCCTCGGCAGTGCCGGAACAATTGCGGTGAACTCTTTCCAAACCCTGCCAGACAAAGAAAATAATTACTTGATATCAGGAAATGAACAAAGTTGCCGATATGATGCGATAATGATCGGTTGAACTTACTTCTGGAGCATTTCAGTCATGTCCGCATATTCCTGGGGATCTTTTCGTTTCGAGTCTAAGACGATTACTACTCCCCGCTCAAGCTTAATCTCTAGCATAATAAAGTGGAACCTGCGCACGCATGCATAACTCATCAATTACATTACTATAACCTCGAGTAATAAGGGAAACCGAATATGCACAAGACAGTAACACTCACTTGAAGTTGTAAGGAAAGAGTATTGTCTCTTTGTTTTGATTTTTAAGCAACGATTGTAGCAAGTTGTCCTCGGTTTGTGTGACATTGTTTTTAACCGTAAACTCATGTATGATATTTGGGTTAATGAACCCAATGTCATAGATTTGTGCTTTTCTGCATTCGACGATCTTCAATCTGCATAATATAGTGAGGATAATTATATATACATGCAATGAAAGAGCTGAGCTATATATATAGAGAGACTTAATTACAGAAGTAGTACTTACAGACAGTAGCAAGTCAAGATTGTTTTGTCGAGGGCCTTTTGATTGTATAACTGGAATATCTTGTCAAATTCAACAGACAACTGATCCATTCCAACGAGGTCGTGCTCCTCTTTAATTCTCAGCGTCAAAGTATCCCTACCAGACTCGCTGCAGGTTTTCATGTACCAATCATGGAATCTTCGCATCATCGTTGTTAGAGGAGGATGATCAGATTTGACGAGAGGCCGCCCGTACCGGTAACTGAATTCGTCCACCTCGAACGGCTCAAACTGTACATCATCGCTCAGGTAATCACCAGGATTGGTACCGGGCACCATCCTCGGATGATTAGCGACGATATCGCTAGACACCTTGAGCGGGGGGCACGATTGGTTCGCCTGTTCGCCGAGCTGGGGAATTTTTTCCCACTTCTTCGTTTTGCTAACCTTGCATCACTGGAAGTACTTCCCGACTGCCGCGCATCTTGATATGTCTTTTTAACACAGCGGACAAAGTTGGAATCCGGCGGAGGCGGTGGTGGTCGCTTCAGGGCATCGATAGTGCGCTTCACTTTCACCGGATCTAGCTTCTCCTTCGGAGGTGGAGTTTTCTTTGCAAAATGGGCCCTCAATTGGGCCTGACATATCTCCTCGTTTTCAGACTCGGTCCTCTCATATGGTAACTTTTCCAGAGGCTTGAGAGATGGACCGTATCTGTATTCCCTCCCGCCTCTGCTTGTACTGCTAGCCGTCGGAGCGGCGGCGTCTCTCTTCCGTCGTTGCTTACGAGGCGGAGAAGGAGGCGGAGTGCTCCGACGCGCCGGAGGAGCCGGAACGGCGGCGTCTGTCTTCCGCCGTTGCCGACGAGGCGGAGGAGGAGGCGGACTGCTCCGACGCGCCGGAGTAGGCGAAGGAGGAGGCGGAGTGCCCTCACGCGTCGGAGGAGCCGGAGAAGGAGGCGGGGTTCCCGTATCACTCGCCGGAGGAGGAGGCGGAGTGCCCTGACTCGCCGGAGGAGGAGGAGGAGGCGGAGGCGTCCAGTTTGGAAGCTTGATGTACTCCTTCTGCCATAGACATGTACTCCTCAGGGCACGAACCAGCCGATTCTCCCCTTCACCTGTAGAGTGGTCAAGCTCGAGCTCCTCAAATCCCTCCATTACTTCATCCACCATCACAACAGCATAGCCATGTGGAATCGGACGGCAGTGAAAAGTTCCGTTGGGTTGAGGAGGTGCAACAGAGCCGACAGCCGCCTTGAAAGTGAGGTTCCGGTATTTCGTCATAAGCTCGCAATGTTGAGCCTCTGTGATAGTATCCACGGTTTAGCTAGGAGACGTGAAGTCAGGCTGAACGGGCTCCGTGGAAGCGACGCTTCTTCTCCGCTGAGATGGCGGGGTAGCTTCTGGGGTAGCTTCGTGCTGCTGAGATGGTTGGCCGGCAGCTCGCTGGCTCTCAGCTTCCTCTAGCTTTTGTAGTCTTGCATTGAGCTTCTGAATTTCGCTCAGCTCCGCTTTCCTCTTTCTCTCCTGGCTTCTGTAATCGCCTGCGTCGGGAAACCCAACCTTCCACGGAACGGAGCCTGGTGTGTCTCGTGTTCGTCCAGGGTGCTCAGCATTCCCTAGGGCCTCAGTCAGCTCGTCCTTCTCTCTGTCGGGAATGAACGTCCCTTCCTGCGCTGCGGTGATATACTCCTGAAGCTTCGTGACGGGTATTGCAAGTTGCTCGTCTGTCCAATGGCACTTCCCTGTTTCAGGGTCCAAAGTTCCCCCAACTCCGAAGAACCAAGTCCTTGAACGGTCTGGTCAGTTCAATGTCTGTGGTACGACCCCTTTCGCAATCAGGTCATTCTCAGCTTTGTCCCACAACGGCCGGGCTTTGAGGTAGCCACCTGACCCCGTGTGATGGTGATACTGCTTCTTTGCAGCGTTGTTCTTGTTTGTCTCTGACATTTTCTTACTCTTGTCCGATGTCTTGTAGGCCACAAATGCGGGCCAGTGATCTCTTATCTTCTCAAATCAGACGGTGAATTCTGGAGTCTTCCCTTTGTCGACAAACTTTGATTTCAACTCATTCTTCCACCTCCTGAATAGATCTGCCATCTTCTTAAGAGCACACGCCTTGACCAGTGGCTCTATAACTGGCTTGTTCGGATCCTCCTCTGGTGGTAGGGTGAAATTTGCCATCAGCGCGGTCCAAAGATCATCTTTCTGTCTATCGGTGACATAATCACCTTCATGGGCGTCGTCCTTAGGCTTATTCCATTGCTTGATGCTGATCGGGATGTTGTCCCTAACAATAACTCCGCACTGAGCAGCAAATGCGTCCTTGGTCCGCTTGGGTTCAATCGGTAGGCCATCGTCCACGAGTGCTATGATCGTGAACCTTTCATCCTTGCGCAACTTCTTCTTCGGGCCTCGTCTCGTTACCGAAGTTTGGCTCGATCCGGAGGGCTATAAAAGAAGAAAGAAGATTTAATATATGTACATACCAAAACAATTAATGCATCAATTAGCTAGTCAGCACAGGCTTAATTAATATATATACCTCGCCGGACTTTGCAACGGCTCCCTCCTCCGTTCGGTCACCGGAGCCGTCATCATGGTCTCCTTCTTCCTCCGGCATTCGGTCACCGGAGCCATCATGATCATGTCCTTCCTCCTCCATTGTTTGATCACCGGAGCCGTCATCCTCTCCTTCCAGACCATCGGTGTCGTTGAGAAACGACAAGACATCACGTCCGCCATGGATTATGTCCCCCAACAACTGTTCTTGTTCCAAGTCTCTTTGATCCATAGTTTCTGCAAATATTACAACATGTTAATTAATATACAAACATGAATGTCCGACGTCCGGACCGCCTCTCTCATGAATGTCCGACGTCCGGACCGCCTCTCTCATGAATGTCAAACAAGGGATTCTCTTAACCTTTAAGGGATTTAATTAACAAAATGGCGCCATTCTGAATGTGCAGAAAATGGTCCATATTTTTCCTGATCTCATCTACCCTTCGATATGTCACGTTGTCTAGTGTCAAAGGATTCAAGAAAACCAAGGCTTCATCATTAGCCGGAAGTAACAGACGCATAATGGTACGAAGCTCTCCAAAATTGTTTTGGAACGGAGTCCCGGATAGGATAATTAATTAGCTTTTTGGTACGAAGTTCAGCAAGAGCCTTCCGAATATCGCTATTTGGAAGGCCTTTGCTGAAATTCGTACCAAAAAGCGAATTATTCTATCCGGAACTCCGTTCCAAAACAACTTTGAAGAGCTTCGTAGCATCATACGCATGTTACTTCCGGCTAATAATGAAGCCATGGATTTCTTCAATACTTTGACAGACAACGTGACATATAGAAGAATATATATATATATGAGATCAGAAAAAAATTGGATCAACTTGTGCACATCCATAATGGGGGCATTCTTGATAAATCTATGTTACCGGAGTTTTCTATATGAACAAAAAAAAATCACATGACATGTCCGACGTCCCCCCTCATGTCGAAGTTATCGGGGACGGGGTGGATCGACAATGACGCTTTTTCTTCTAGGGTTTGGGTGGCCTCGATAGTTGGTCGGGCGAGCGGACCGCCTCTCTCACTCATGCATGTCCGACGTCCCCCCTCATGTCGAAGTTATCGGGGAGGGGGTAGATCGACAACGACGCTCTTTCTTCTAGGGTTTGGGTGGCCTCGATAGTTGGTCGGGTGAGCGGACCGCCTCTCTCTCATGCATGTCCGACGTCCCCCCTCATGTCGAAGTTATCGGGGAGGGGGTAGACGACAACGACGCTCACCCCTCATGTCATGTCCGACGTCCCCCCGCATGTCGAAGTTATCGGGGAGGGGGTAGACGACAACGACGCTCACCCCTCATGTCATGTCCGACGTCCCCCCTCATGTCGAAGTTATCGGGGAGGGGGTAGACGACAACGACGCTCACCCCTCATGTCATGTCCGACGTCCCCCCTCATGTCGAAGTTATCGGGGAGGGGGTAGACGACAACGACGCTCACCCCTCATGTCATGTCCGACGTCCCCCCTCATGTCGAAGTTATCGGGGAGAGGGTAGACGACAACGACGCTCACCCCTCATGTCATGTCCGACGTCCCCCCTCATGTCGAAGTTATCGGGGAGGGGGTAGACGACAACGACGCTCACCCCTCATGTCATGTCCGATGAGGCCGGCGACGAGGACATACATCTATCTCATCTCGACATGAACATACATCTCATCTCCACATGACCATTTCTTTATGAAAATTCTTTTTGCTATTAATGTTTTGAACAAAAAATTCTTTGATAATTTTAGTTGCATAAATTTTATATAATTTTAGTTTCAAAAATACCAGAGGTTTATAAAAGCTTTTTAGTTGATTCCTATTGTTATTAGAGTTTTATAAAAGCTTTTTAGTTGATTCTTTTTGCTATTGAAGAATATTATAGTTTTGTTTTAGTTGATCATAATAGAATATTTTAATTGATTATTTTTAGTTCATTCTTTTTGCTATTAGAGTTTCATAAAAGTTTTCTAGTTCATTCTTTTTGCTATTAGTTCATTGTTTGAGCTAAATGACCCTGAAATTGAAAAACACTACAAATGAACTCTGAAAAGGTTGAAAGTTGGCATGGTATCATCATTTCACCCAAATAGCATGTGCTAAAAAGTTGAGAGGGTTACGGCAAAAACTAGATGCACTTCGTGTACAAAACGGACAATCTCTTTCGAAGTATGAGGGTTTCGGACGAAAACTCATCTGTTACAAAGGTATTTCATTTTTTTGAACTTATTTGAAATCCAGACTTTTTGTGTGTTCAAAATGAACCATTCAAAGCCACATCATCAATTTTCAACCCTTTCTGACTTCATTTGGTATTTTTCATGCATTTACTGATTTTTTTGAGCTAAATGACCATGAAATTGAAAAGCACTACAAATGAACTCTGAAAAGGTTGAAAGTTGGCATGGTATCATCATTTCACCCAAATAGCATGTGCTAAAAAGTTGAGAGGGTTACGGCAAAAACTAGATGCACTTCGTGTACAAAACGGACAATCTCTTTCGAAGTATCAGGGTTTCATACGAAAACTCATCTGTTACAAAAGGCATTTCATTTCTTCACATGTAACTGCAGTGATATTCTAGATCAAAGGCATCATCATACTAGTTGTGGAGAGAAAGTCTTCACTTTTTCTTCGCTTGTGTCCTTTGCTTATTGCGCCGTAACCATGGATAATCTTCATCGTTTAACAGGGTGCTTGGGTCAGCCTTGACTTTGAAGGGAGGAATTTCATGAAACTTTTCATAATCTTCAGACATGTCTGTCTTGCCCTCCAATCCCATGATGTCTCTTTTTCCTGAAAGAACAATGTGGCGCTTTGGCTCATCGTATGATGTATTCGCTTCCTTATCTTTTCTTTTTCTCGGTTTGGTAGACATGTCCTTCACATAGAAAACCTGCGCCACATCATTGGCTAGGACGAATGGTTCGTCTGTGTACCCAAGATTGTTCAGATCCACTGTTGTCATTCCGTACTATGGGTCTTCCTGTACCCCGCCTCCTGACAGATTGACCCATTTGCACTGAAACAAAGGGACCTTGAAATCATGTCCATAGTCAAGTTCCCATATGTCCACTATGTAACCATAATATGTGTTCTTTCCCCTATTGGTTGCTGCATCAAAGCGGACACCGCTGTTTTGGTTCGTGCTCTTTTCATCTTGGGCGATCGTGTAAAATGTATTCCCATTTATCTCGTACCCTTTGTAAGTCAATACAGTCGAAGATGGTCCCCTGGCCAATGAGTACAGCTCATCAGAAACAACGTTGTCACCCATGAGACGTGTTTGCAACCAACTGCCGAAAGTCCTGATGTGTTCATATGTAATCCAGTCGTCACACTGCTCCGGGTGTTTGGAGCGCAGAATATTCTTGTGTTCATCGACATACGGGGTCACCAAGGTGGAATTCTGTAGAACTGTGTAGTGTGCTTGAGACCAAGAATGCCCGTCCCTACATATTATTGAGTCCGCTCCTAGCGTGCCTTTTCCAGTCAGTCTCCCCTCATACCGCAATTGAGGGAGACCAATCTTCTTAAGGTCAGGAATGAAGTCAACACAAAACCCAATGACATCCTCTGTTTGATCGCCCATGGAGATGCTTGCTTCTGGCCTAGCGTGGTTACAAACATATTTCTTTAAGACTCCCATGAACCTCTCAAAGGGGAACATATTGTGTAGAAATACAGGGCCCAGAACGACAATCTCGTCGACTAGATGAACTAGGACGTGCGTCATGATATTGAAGAAGGACGGTGGGAACACCAGCTCGAAACTAACAAGACATTGCACCAAATCACTCCTTAACCTTGGCAGGATTTCTGGATCGATCACCTTCTGAGAGATTGCATTGAGGAATGCACATAGCTTCACAATGGCTAATCGAACGTTTTCCGGTAGAAGCCCCCTCAATGCAACCGGAAGCAGTTGCGTCATAATCACGTGGTAGTCATGAGACTTTAGGTTCTGGAACTTTTTCTCTGCCATATTTATTATTCCCTTTATATTCGACGAGAAGCCAGACGGGACCTTCATACTGAGCAGGCATTGAAAGAAGATTTCCTTCTCTTCTTTGGTAAGAGTGTAGCTGGCAGGACCTTCATACTGCTTTGGATGCATGCCGTCTTTTTCATGCACACGTTGCTGTTCCTCCCGTGCCTCCGGTGTATATTTTGTCTTCCCATACACTCCCAAGAAGCCTAGCAGGTTCACGCAAAGATTCTTCGTCACGTGCATCACGTCGATTGCAGAGCGGACCTCTAGGTCTTTCCAATAGGGTAGGTCCCAAAATATAGATTTCTTCTTCCACATGGGTGCGCGTCCCGCATCGTCAGTCGGAACAGATAGTCTGCCAGGACCCTTTCCAAATATTACTTGTAAATCATTGACCATATCAAGTATGTGATCACCAGTACAGAGGGCGGGCTTCTTCCGGTGATCTGCCTCACCTTTGAAATGCTTTCCTTTTTTTCGACATTGATGGTTGGTCGGAAGAAATTGACGATGCCCCAGGTACACATTCTTCCTGCATTTGTCCAAATATATACTGTCGGTGTCATCTAAACAGTGTGTGCATGCGTGGTATCCCTTGTTTGTCTGTCCTGAAAGGTTACTGAGAGCAGGCCAATCATTGATGGTTACAAACAGCAACGCATGTAGGTCAAATTCCTCCTGTTCGTTCTCATCCCACACACGTACACCTCTTCCATTCCATAGTTGTAAAAGTTCATCAACTAATGGCCTTAGGTACACATCAATGTCATTGACGGGTTGCTTAGGGCCTTGGATGAGCACTGGCATCATAATGAACTTCCGCTTCATGCACAACCAAGGAGGAAGGTTATACATACATAGAGTCACAGGCCATGTGCTATGCTTGCTGCTCTGCTCCCCAAAATGATTAACGCCATCTGCACTTAAACCAAATCATACGTTCCTCGGGTCACCTGTAAAGTCGCTCCACTTTCTCTCGATCTTTCTCCACTGCGACCCGTCAGCGGGTGCTCTCAACTTCCCGTCTTTCTTACGGTCTTTTATGTGCCATTGCATCAACTCGGCATGCTTTTTGTTTCTGAACAGACGTTTCAACCGTGGTATTATAGGAGCATACCACATCACCTTGGCAGGAACCCTCTTCCCGGTGCGCTGGCCCTCAACATCACCAGGGTCATCTCTTCTGATCTTATACCGCAATGCACCGCATACCGGGCATGCGTTCAAATCCTCGTACGCACCGCGGTAGAGGATGCAGTCATTAGGGCATGCATGTATCTTCTGCACCTCCAATCCTAGAGGGCATAGAACCTTCTTTGCTTCATACGTACTGCCGGGCAATTCGTTATCCTTTGGAAGCTTCTTCTTCATTATTTTCAGTAGCGAACTAAATCCCTTGTCAGATACACCATTGTCTGCCTTCCATTGCAGCAATTCCAGTGTGGTACCGAGCTTTCTGTTGTCATCTTCGCAATTTGGGTACAACCCTTTTTTGTGATCCTCTAACATGCGATCGAACTTCAACTTCTCCCTTTCACTTTCGCATTCTCTCTGTGCATCAACAATGACCCGGCGAAGATCATCATCGGGCACATCGTCTGGTTCCTCTTGATCTTCAGCTTCCCCCATTGCAGCATCACCGTATTCAGGGGGCGGGTAGTTGTCATCATCCTCTTCTTCTTCGTTGTCTTCCATCATAACCCCTCTTTCTCCGTGCTTGGTCCAAACATTATAGTGTGGCATAAAACCCTTCTCAAGCAGGTGGAAGTGAAGGGTTTTAGAGTTGGAGAAAGCCTTCGTATTCTCACAGACAGTACATGGACAATGCATAAAACCATTCTGCTTGTTTGCCTCAGCCGCTTCGAGAAAATTATGCAGGCCCTTAATATACTCGGAGGTGCGTCGGTCACCGTACATCCATTGCCGGTTCATCTGTGTGCGTTATATAGTTCTCATTATTGAACAACATATAACTCTCTAGAGCATCTAATTAAAACATACATTGAAACTATGTAAAAAAATTATATGCAACAACAAATGCGATCATAACCGCAACTAAGGTACCAATTGATCCAACGGCATAATGATACCAAGCCTCGGTATGAATGGCATATTTTCTAATCTTTCTAATCTTCAAGCGCATTGCATCCATCTTGATCTTGTGATCGTCGACGACATCGGCAACATGCAACTCCAACTTCATCTTCTCCTCTTCAACTCTTTGTAATTTTTCTTTCAAGTAATTGTTTTCTTTTTCAACCAAATTTAACTTCTCGACAAGAATTTCTATGTCGGTTGGAATTTCCGGTTCACATACCTCCTAGATTAAAAAATCTATGTCACGTTGGTCGGCATAATTGTCATAAACACTAAATAAAACAAATAGTTATAAAAGATAATATATACCACATCCGAATCATAGACAGGACGAGGGCCGACGGAGGCGGATACCAAAACCATCGCACTATATAATAACAAACAATAATAAAAGTAAGAAAATTACACAAGTATCTATCTAAATCATACAAGTAAGAACTTTTTTCTTTTAGAAAGAAGATAAGAAGAAGAGGCTAACCACGGTGGTGCCGGCGCCGAGATGGGCGCGGGCGATCGACGACGGTGAGGACGGGGACGGGACAGGACGGACCGCCAAACCTAGACAAATCTTGAGGAAAATGGAGCTTGGACAAGGAGCTTCGAGAGGAGAAAGCTTAAGTGTGGCTCGGGCATTTCATCGAACACCTCATGTGCATAGGAGGTGAGCTAGAGCACCACAAAGCTCTCCCAACGGCCGGCCAAAAAAACAGAGCTGCTCTGCTCGCGGGCAGGCGGTATATATAGGCCGACCATTGGTCCCGGTTTGTGGCTGGAACCGGGACTAAAGGACATCATTTGGTCCCGGTTCCAGCCACAAACCGGGACCAATGGTTGTGGGCCAGGAGCGAGGCCCATTGGTCCCGGTTCGTGTCTGGAACCGGGACCAAAGGGGTCAGACGAACCGGGACCAATGGCCCACGAGGCCCGGCCGGCGCCCTGGCCTCACGAACCGGGACCAATGCCCCCATTGGTCCCGGTTCGTGAGTGAACCGGGATTAATGGGCTTTTCAGGGCTGGACCAAAGCCCTGTTTTCTACTAGTGGTGTATGTTTTGTATACTCGACCACTATAGAATGTGGAGCAAATCCGCCAGATCCACAACTGTCATTTGGGATAGGAGATGGCATGTAAAAAGAGAGATGATATGTGAGTGGCAATATTTGCATTGGATGTGTGTTGCGCTAGAGATAGCGGTTTATAAAATAAAATAAAAATTGTAGCGTAATGTTGTCATAGTTTTACTTGGATGATGAGATAATATTCTTAGGCCAAATTGTACATGCCATCTCTTCTTTCATTTTCTTTCAATGTGTGGTTTCAGAAATGATCGATGTTAGATTTGCATGTCGTCAACTTGTGGGAATAATTTAGAGACAAGACCAAGGCTGCAAGGGTTTCTTTTTCAAAAAATAGAAAATGTACTCATTTTATGTCAGGGGAAGATGAAATGCGAGCACCGTTTGGTCACTTGTATCACTAGACATAAGTTTTTTTTTCTTGAGAACACCTGACAGAAGTGGAACATGCATTTGAAGTGTTGTTAAATATGGAGAATGTAAGGGAAACAAATATTCCATTAACATACGTATGGATTGATCATTTTGCTTCTGGTTCATTATTACTAACTTGGCATCTCCTCCCCAGAGGAAGAAAAAAAGAACACTTATAAAATCATCCTTGAGCCATGCCAGCCACCATCAGGTTTCATTCATTCAGCAAGAGCAAATGTTTTCAGTCTGGGTAGGTTTCCAATACAGGCTTGGTCAAACTCAAGATGGTTTGACTTAGAAACAAACTAGAAATGCTTATATTCTGGGATGGAGGGAGTACAAGCCAAACAGAGCAGCACGAATACACTGCAAAAATGTCTCTTAGACTTTGTATATGAATGCCATACGTGCGGGCAGCTTTACAATAACAGTACATGCAGTTTACCGTAACGCACACAAGAAAATTACAACTAAGCAGCCGCCCTCTACATAAACTCAAAAATGGAGGAACCAAAGCAAGCAAGACCTTGGCTTCTCCGTTGTTGGAATTAAGGCAGATAGACTTTAACTTACGCTTTAATAACAAGTTAATGCCGATAAAATATCTAGGGTATGTCCTTGAAAACTTGATGGCAGTTCCCTGAAGAATGAGTTTAACGTAGGTTCCACGCTACTATCCTCCCAAACTAGTTGGTCCAACTAGTGTTATATGCCCAGTATCACCGACGTACGCTCTTCCTTATGTAACCCAGATGGTAGTTTCGCCAGCCTAGGACAATTGTACACAAGCAAGCGCTGCAAACAAGGAAATGCAAGAGTGCCATCACATATCTTGTGCAGGTTCCCAAGATGACTTAATCCAAATACCTTTAGCCGGGGAAATGAATCCGCAGCGGGTGACATGGTTCCTCCTCCTTCGGCGTCAGCCACCAACTCCAACATTGAATCACAGTCAACCAAACATACCTCTTCTAGGCATGGGAGCTGCTTCATCCATGAGACTGTCGTGATGCTGTGGCAGTCAGAGATCAGTAGCAAACGAAGTTTAGGAAAGCAAGAACAAGGCACCACCCCTTTCCATGCGACAACTTCCAACTGTCTCAGGTCCCACAAATTGAGCTCGTCAAGTTTGTTGAAGTGCCAGTCTGAATCCACTATGGTATCCCATATGGACAACTCCTTCAAACTTTCCATACCTTCCAATGTCAACCTCTCGGGTTCTTGTACCCTTGTTTTGCTAAAAAAATGCAGGTACAATATGGAGGTCTGGTGGGCCTTCCACTTCTCTCTAATAAAGGGACTTTAAGGAGGTTTTATTAGACGGGTTGAGTATCCTTTGATGCGAATTAGGAACGCTAACTGTGAACCCCAGAGATTGTAACCATGCCAAACTCTCCAGCTCCTTAATGAGTGTCTATGTTGTGTCCACTGGGAAAGGCCCACCACAACTATTGTATAAATCAAGGACTCTCAACATTGTTAGAGCAGATAGGTCCCATCTGGGATTGTTACCAGCTTAATAGTGTATCCTAAATATAGGTACCTCAAACTTTTCAATAGTTGAAGCTCCATTGAGATCGATTGCATTGGGGTCTGTGAAACATCAAGGTGCTGCAAGCTCACTAATTCTCCAACATCTGATGGGAGTTCCCGGATATTAGTGCGACTTATATCCAAGAAGGTGAGAGATAGAGCAATTCTAAAGAAGCCTGTAGGAACATTGCGAATGCTTCCTTTGACTATGAGAGTTAATAGCCAACGACAAGGGACAAAACCAAGGATTGCCACATCCTTCAATTAATGGAGGGAAATCCTATGGGCGGTGCACCACTCTTCTGATTTCATGGTTTCAGCTCCTTTACGTACTAGCCAATTCTTGCTAGGTCCATCTCCTTGTTTACTTTGTACGATCCAAAGAGCTAGACCATTGATTGTATCATGCATGCTCACATAATGTTTCCCTCTTGCATGTTCTTCTAACAGACAAGATCTTTTTAGACATCAAACAACAGCATGACCTCTCAAATCATCGGTTCTCGTATCATTGTCTTCATCTAGTAATCCATGTCCCATCCAGAGATCTATTGCATATGGCACAAACACATAATCTACGTTCAAGGCAAATGAAGGAAACATTGCTTCGTCTAGCATCTGGAAGTTGGTCATAACTGATGTACAGTACGAGCAGTTTTAACATGCTCCCTCTTACCCCCTCTTTCACATGAGAGGTAAGAGTATATAATAGATCTGAGCCGTTGATCTCATTAATTAGTTGTCTGATTAACTCTTACCTTCTTACCTCACATGTAAAAAGAGGGGGTAAGAGGGACCATGTTAAAATTTGCCGTACAGTACATGATATAGGTCACTTTTTGCATATGCATCTGGAACTTCGTGGAACTGTGACCATTGAAGCAACATCACAATGAGTTCCCAATCTTGTTCACTTTCTTTCGATGCCATAGCCCGACCAACTATCTTAAGAGCTAGTGGAAGGCATCCACACTTGTGAACAATGCTCTCAGCATAACCTTTGAGTTTTTTTCATTTTTTTTGGAAAAGGAGGTTAAAACCCCCGGCCTCTGCATCAATCGATACATACGGCCATCTTTATTAATTATTCAACATAGGTCTAACAAGAACATACATCAAACCATCTGAAGCCACCACTCACACCTACAAAACTCGATAATGTGGAGTGCTCTCACTCCACATATCTAAAACCGGTGCCGTCGCCGATCCATCCACTAACGTATCGGAACCCACAGCCGGTGCAGCAGACCTAAAGCGTACACCACATGCACACGTTTTAGACGCCGCCATCATCATCGGGCCGCTGACCCATCTTCAGGAGAGAGATCTGTATCATCCTTGCCAGTCTGTCCATCCGTCGACGCAACCACGGCGCCCAACGGCGCCACCGCCCCGCGCTCGTCCGTCCAGACGCGAAGATTCTGGAAGATCTGTCGTGCGTAGCACCTGCCGACCAGGCATGACACAACGTAGCACCTGTCGGCTAGGCATGACTTGATTTTTTTCGATTGGTGTTGATTAGTCTATTGCAGCCCGCATTCGCTTCAAAGAGACTCCACGCTTCTTCAAAATTGAGCTTTTGTAACTCAAACACCTCACTACGTGCTTGCATTCCTCGACACATCTGTTGATTATGTGCTGTGATTACAATCATCTGTCAATTTTGAGGGCCGATTTGCTTGTGCTCTTGTGGTATCCCAACCTTTTCCAACTCCAGTGGTTGCCAAAGGTTATCCATCAACAATAAAAAGTTCCTGTCCTTCAAGAAGTTATAGAGGGTTGCAGATCTAGGTGTGGTGCTCTCATCCTGTCCAAGTGTCAGGCCAAGCTGGGATGCAATGCTCTTCTGAACTATACCCAGATTTTGTTGCTGATCGATTTCCACATAGATCACATGATCGAATGTGTGCATTTCTACAGTGCAACTGAAGGTGTTGTTTAATTGCTCAAGGAGAGTTATTTTTCCAGCCCCTCCCATGCCACATATCCCAACCAAGCGTGTGGAACCTTGTTCATTGCAACCAAAAATCTTGTCCATATGCTCGTTTTGCCCCACAATATTAGGTGGCAGAGGCAGTTCTATGCCAACTGGTGGAAGCAAAGTGAAGATACCATCATTCTGGGGAATTCTCTCCTCTTAATTTAAGCTTTGAGCTCTGGCACCTCTACAAATCCCTACTTCCCTCTGCGAAGGGCCTTTCTTTTACTTATGCAATTTTTATTTTTGAATTTGAGTCCCCATCTTCTCTTATAAAGCACCAACTAGGAAACACTATGATCGTATTTGAGCATTGGGTGTAACTAATATGCGAATGTGTTTCATGAATGGATCAATGGTTGAGCATGATGGGCTAGGGATAACTTATTTTAGCATTGATATTTTGAAAGACAAGGTTGCTTATTGATATGTTTGAGTATTTAAATCTCATGTCAAAACTAGACTATTGGTTTGAACCATATAAAAGTCCAAATGTCCATGCTACAAAGAAAAGAATATGATATGACATGAGAGGCAGCATTCCACATCAAAAATTCTGTTTTTATCATTTACCTACTCGAGGACGAGCAGGAATTAAGCTTTGGGATGCTGATACGTCTCCAACGTATCTATAATTTTTGATTGTTCCATGCTGTTATATTATCATTCTTGGATGTTTTACAATCATTTTATAGTCATTTTATATCATTTTTTGCTACTAACCAATTGACATAGTGCCAAGTGCCAGTTGCTGTTTTCTGCATGTTTTTTTACATCGCAGGAAATCAATATCAAACGGAGTCCAAACACCGCGAAACTTTTTGGAGATTTTTTTGGACCAGAAGACACCCATTGGGCCAGAGCTGCACCTGGGTGGGTGCCCCGAGGGGGGCACAACCCACCAGGGCGCGCCAGGCCCCCCTGGCGCGCCCAGGTGGGTTGTGCCCACCTCGGTGGCCTCCCGCACCCCTTCTTCGCCCTATAAATTCCCAAATATTCCGAAATCCTTCGGGGTTAACCTAGATCAGAAGTTCCGCCGCCGCAAGGCTCTGTAGTCCACGAGATCCAATCTAGAGCCCTTTCCGGCACTCCGCCGGAGGGGGAAATCATCACCGGTGGCCATCTTCATCATCCCGGCGGCCACCGTGATGAGGAGGGAGTAGTCCACCCTCGGGGCTGAGGGTTTGTACCAGTAGCTATGTGTTTAATCTCTCTCTCTCGTGTTCTTGAGATGCACAATCTTGATGTATCGCGGGCTTTGTTAATATAGTCGGATCATATGGTGTTTTCCCCTCTCTATCTTTTGATGAATTGAGTTTTCCCTTTGAGATTTCTTTGGATTGAATACTTTTATGGATTTGAGAACACTTGATATATGTCTTGCAATTGAATACTCGTGGTGACAATGGGGTATCATATTGATCCACTTGATATATGTTTTGGCACTCAACTTGCGGATTCCCGCGGTGATATTGGGGTAATCTATGCATAGGGGTTGATGCACGTTTTTGTCTTTGTTTCTCCGGTAGAAATCTCGGGGCACTCTTTGAGGTTCTTTGCGTTGGATTGAGTATAACAAATCTGAATATGTTTTGGTGTTATCTTAGTACGAACTCTTGATAGATCGATCGGGAAGGATAACTTTGTGTTATCTTAGTACGAACTCTTGAAAGATCGATCGGAAAAGATAACCTTGTGTTATTCTAGTACGAACTCTTGGATAGATCGATCGGAAAGGGTAACTTTGTGTTACCTTAGTACTAACTCTTGGAAAGATTGATCGGAAAGAATAACTTTGAGGTGGTTTCGTACCCCACCAACAATTTCTTCTTATGTTCTCCGCTAGATAGGAACTTTGGAGTGATTCTTCATCGCACGTTGAGGGGTGGTTATATGATCCAATTATATTAGCATTGTTGAGAGATTGCACTAGCGAAAGTACGGACCCTAGGCCTCATTTTCAAAGCATTGCAATACCGTTTGTGCTCACTTTTGTTACTTGCTACCTTGCTGTTTTTTATTGTTCCAATTACAAAAATCAATATCTACTATCCATATTACACTTGTATCACCATCTCTTCGCCGAACTAGTGCACCTATACAATTTGTCATTGTATTGGGTGTGTTGGGGACACAAGAGACTTTTTATTATTTGGTTGCAGGGTTGTTTGAGAGAGACCATCTTCATCCTACACCTCCCACGGATTGATAAACCTTAGGTCATCCACTTGAGCGAAAATTGCTACTGTCCTACAAAACTCTGCGCTTGGAGACCCAACACAAGTCTACAAGAACAAGTTGCGTAGTAGACATCATGCCTATGTAATGATCATTGCCTGGATATTGTCATGATTATTTGAAGTTCTATCAATTGCCCAACAGTAATTTGTTTACCCACCGTTTGCTATTTTTCTCGAGAGAAGCCACTAGTGAAACCTACGGCCCCCGGGTCTTCTTTCTCATATATTTGCTTTGCGATCTACTTTTCCGTTGCATTTTTATTCAGATCTATTCAACCAAAAATACAAAAATACTTTGCTGCACTTTATTTTATTTGCGATCTATTATTTCAATCTATTACAAATTTATCTCGTTTCCGTGCCAATTTCTGGCTCCGTTACCCAAAAGGGATTGACAACCCCTTTAACACGTTGGGTTGCGAGTGGCTATTATTTGTGTGCAGGGGCTGTTTACATTGTGTTGCTTGGTTCTCCTACTGGTTCGATAACCTTGGTTTCATCACTGAGGGAAATACCTACCGTCGCTGTGCTACATCATCCCTTCCTCTTTGGGGAAATACCGACGTAGTCCTAGCAGACAAGAGCTTTCTGGCGCTATAGCCAGGGAGACATCAAAAGGAATGTCTGGCGCCGTTGCCGGGGAGCACCTTCAACATAGACCAGGTTCCAAATCACAAATCTCATCTCCTCGCAATTTACATTATTTGCCATTTGCCTCTCGTTTTCACCCCCCACTTCACAAAAATTTGCCATTTTATTCGCCCTCTTTTTCCATTCGCCGTTTTCTTGCCGGATCTGTTTTCGTGTGCGTTTTTTTTGCGTAGTCATGATGCCTCAAAGAAAATACTATGATGTTCCTTACCCAAATATTTTGCTTGAAATTGAGAAAAGTACTAAGGAATATATGACTACACAGTTTGAACATAATAAATATTTTACTGAAGAACTTAAGGAGCACTCCGTTGTGCTGGATGCTATCACAAAACAACTTGATGATATTAGTAGAGAAGTTTGCAATCTCCAATCTAAGTATGCTTTTGCCGAAAGTTTGTTAGGAAAAATATCCGATGCACAAGCTACTTTAGTAAATCAAATGGCTGCTAAACCAATCTCATTAGAAGATAAAAATGATGAAGACATTAAAATGATTGGTGTTTCTTCTATTGATTCTTTGTTTAGTAAAGTTCAAGGGACTGAAGAAGATTCGACTTTAGGTAGAAGGCGTCCCAATATTTCGGATCTTGTTGAGAAAAATGATAAAAGTGGGTTTGGAGAGGTCAAAACTTTAGCAGGTGATGCACCCACTCTTTTGGATTACAAAGACTTCAATTATGATAGTTGCTCTTTGATTGATTGTATTTCTTTGTTGCAATCCATGATTAATTCACCTCATGCCTATGAACAAAATAAAGCTTTTACTAAACATATTGTTGATGCTATGATGAAAGCTTTAGATGATAAGTTGGAACTAGAAGTATCAATTCCTAGAAAGTTGCATGATGAATGGGAACCTACCATCAAAATCAAAATTAAAAATTATGAGTGTTTTGCTTTATGTGATTTGGGTGCTAGTGTTTCCACAATTCCGAAATCTCTTTGTGATGTTCTTGGTCTTACCAATATTGAAGATTGCTCTCTTAATTTGCATTTGGCGGATTCCACTATTAAAAAGCCTTTGGGAAGGATCAATGATGTTCTTATTCTTGCAAATAGGAACTATGTACCCATAGACTTTATCGTTCTTGATATCGATTGCAATCCGTCTTGCCCTATTATTCTTGGTAGACCGTTTTTGCGCACTATTGGCGCGGTGATTGACATGAAAGAAGGGAACATTAAATTCCAATTTCTCTTGAGGAAAGGCATGGAACACTTCCCTAGAACCAAGATTAAATTGCCTTATGAATCTATAATGAGGGCAACTTATGGAACATCCAACAAGGATGACAACACTTGAAATCTTGGTATCATGCCTAGCTAAGGGCGTAAAACGATAGCACTCGTTGGGAGGCAACCCAACTTGTATCTTTTTGCTTTTTGATTTTCTTGCTGTTTTTAATAAAATACCCAATAATACTTCTGTTTAGATGTGTTTTTGTGGTTTGAATAAAGCTTTGTGCCAAGCAAAGCCTTTGGGATGATTTGGTAGATAGTTTATTTGATCACGTTGAAAATCAGAAACTTTTTGTGTCCAGAGTCAGAATTAATGACGATTACTGGAACGTGATCAATTATGGAAATTTTTACACGTTATCAGAAAACAACTTTCCCACGTTTTCCTAATTTTTCAGGATTTTCGGAGTTACAGAAGTATGACCAGAAAATACGTCTTTACAGACTGTTCTGTTTTTGACAGATTCTGTTTTTATTGTGTTATGTGCTAGTTTTAATTGATCTATGGTTCCTTCTAATGAATTTTTGCCATAGAAAAGCTAGAATACAGTAGGTATAACATAATTACAAAATAAGAATTGGTTTTCTACAGTATGTAGAGTAAATATTGGTTTTGTTATACTAACGGATCTCACAAAGGTTTTGTTGAGTTTTGTGTGATTGAAGTTTTCAAGTTTTGGGTTATCTTACGATGGATGAAAGAAGGATAGAAGAGCCTAAGCTTGGGGATGCCCCGGCATCCCAAGATTTTATCCAAAAATTAGCAACCAACTAAGCTTGGGGATGCCCCCGAGTGGCATCCCCTCTTTCTTCTAACGACCATCGGTATTTTACTTGAAACTATATTTTTATTCGTCACATGATATGTGTTTTGCTTGGAGCGTCTTGTATGATATGAGTCTTTGCTTGTTTTATTTTGTGTTTTAAGTCATCAATCCTTGCTGGACACACCTATTTGAGAGAGCCAAAATTATGTCATGACTTGTTAGAATTGCTCTCTATGCTTCACTTAAATCTTTTATGAGCTAGGACTTGCTCTATTACTTCACTTATATCTTTTTAAGCACGGTGTGCTTAGTTATTTTTAAAGAAATTCTCTCTTGCTTCACTTAAATTATTTTGAGAGAAAGAAAATTGTTATGCTCATGATCTTCACTTATATTTGTTTGAGCTTATGAAAAGCAACACATGAAAATTAGTCCCAAAGTGATAGATATCCAAGAAGGATAAAGCAAAAAAAAATGTCATGAAGATCATTGGACAAAATAAACTTGATTCTTAGTAATAGTTTTGAGACAATATGATATGATATGTGAGTCATGTTGATGAGTAATTGTGCTTTAGTAAAGATACTAGTGTTAAAGTTTGTGATTCCCTATGCAAGCACGAAAGTCAATAATCATGCAATGAAATTACATCCTACTTGTGGTGCATTATTCGGTGTTATTTATGCTCAATGCTCGCTTATGAGATTATTCGTTTCATGGTTGGTCGCTTCCCAGTCTTTTGCTAGCCTTCATTTTGCACTAAGTATGATCACTACTTGTGCATCCAAAATCCTTTCTCCCGGTTTTGCCACATGAGTCCACCATACCTACCTATATGCGGTATTTCCTTGCCGTTCTAAGCAAATTTGTATGTGCCATCTCTAATTTTCAAAATAAATTTCCCTTTTGTGTGCCCGTACCGCTCGCGAGGCGGTGAGGGGTGGCCAATATTTTCCATGCTGGATGTGTTGTTCTCACGATGAGTGTTTATTCACTTGTCATTGCATGAGAGTAAGGCAAAGGTATTAGGGATGCCTAGTCCCGAATTGAAAAATAAATTTACTTTATGTTGTCAAATAATAAATTCCTTGGAAAGTGTTGGTATGGAAGGCAACCGTGGATTCGGCTAGCCATGGCTTGTGAAAGTTTGGTGGAAAAGGAATAAACTTTACTTTTATGTTTGGGAACCGCCTATGATATATATAGCATGGAAAGTGTTGGGAACCTCAAGTCGTTCTTGTTGGTGGGAAAAGTATACCTCCCAAAAACATTTATCTCTCAATTTAAGCTTTGAGCTCTGGCACCTCTACAAATTCCTACTTCCCTCTACGAAGGGCCTTTCTTTTACTTATGTAATTTTTATTTTGAATTTGAGTCTCCATCTTCTCTTATAAAGCACCAACTAGGAAACACTATGATCGTACTTAAGCATTGGGTGTAACTAATATGCGAGTGTGTTTCATGAATGGATCAATGGTTGAGCATGATGGGCTAGGGATAACTTATTTTAGCATTGATATTTTGAAAGACATGGTTGCTCGTTGATATACTTGAGTACCTAAATTATTATGTCAAAACTAGACTATTGCTTTGAACCATATAAAAGTCCAAATGTCCATGCTATAAAGAAAGGAATATGATATGACTTGATAAACAGCACTCCACATCAAAAATTCTGTTTTTATCACTTACCTACTCGAGGACGAGCAGGAGTTAAGCTTGGGGATGCTGATACGTCTCCAACGTATCTATAATTTTTGATTGTTCCATGTTGTTTTATTATCAATCTTGGATGTTTTATAATCATTTTATAGTCCTTTTATATCATTTTTTGGTACTAACCTATTGACATAGTGCCAAGTGCCAGTTGCTGTTTTCTGCATGTTTTTTACATCGCAGGAAATCAATATCAAACGGAGCCCAAACACCGCGAAACTTTTTGGAGAATTTTTTTTGAGCCAGAAGACACAGGTTGGGCCAGAGCAGCACCTGGCGGGTGCCCCGAGGGGGGCACAACCCACCAGGGCGCGCCAGGCCCCCCTGGCGCGCCCAGGTGGGTTGTGCCCACCTCGGTGGCCTCCCGCACCGCCTCTTAGCTCTATAAATACTCAGATATTCCAGAAACCCTAGAGGCATCGACGAAATATTCATCCAGCCGCCGCAGAGTCCAGAACCACCAGATCCAATCTAGACACCATCTCGGATGGGGTTCACCACCTCCATTGGTGCCTCTCCGATGATGCGTGAGTAGTTCTTTGTAGACCTACGGGTCCGTAGTTAGTAGCTAGATGGCTTTCTGTCTCGTTTTGATCTTCAATACAATGGTCTCTTGGAGATCCATATGATGTAACCCTTTTGCGGTGTGTTTGTTGGGATCCGATGAACTTTGAGTTTATGATCAGATCTATCTTTTTATATCCATGAAAGTTATTTGAGTCTTCTTTGATCTCTTATATGCATGATTGCTTATAGCCTCGTATTTCTTCTCCGATATTGGGTTTTGTTTGGCCAACTGGATCTCTTTATCTTGCAATGGGAAGAGGTGCCCGGTAGTGGGTTCGATCTTACGGTGCTTGATCCCAGTGACAGAAGGGGAACCAACACGTATGTATCGTTGCTACTAAGGATAAAACGATGGGGTCTATCTCTACATAGATAGATCTTGTCTACATCATGTCATCGTTCTTATTGCATTACTCCGTTTTTCCATGAACTTAATACACTAGATGCATGCTGGATAGCGGTCGATGTGTGGAGTAATAGTAGTAGATGCAGGCAGGAGTCGGTCTACTAATCTTGGACGTGATGCCTATGTAATGATCATTGCCTGGATATCGTCATGATTATTTGAAGTTCTATCAATTGCCCAACAGTAATTTGTTTACCCACCGTTTGCTATTTTTCTCGAGAGAAGCCACTAGTGAAACCTACGGCCCCCGGGTCTTCTTTCTCATATATTTGCTTTGCGATCTACTTTTCCGTTGCAGTTTTATTCAGATCTATTCAACCAAAAATACAAAAATACTTTGTTGCACTTTATTTTATTTTCGATCTATTATTTCAATCTATTACAAATTTATCTCGTCTCCGTGCCAATTTCTGGCTCCGTTACCCGAAAGGGATTGACAACCCCTTTAACACGTCGGGTTGCGAGTGGCTGTTATTTGTGTGCAGGGGTTGTTTACGTTGTGTTGCTTGGTTCTCCTACTGGTTTGATAACCTTAGTTTCATCACTGAGGGAAATACCTACCGTCGCTGTGCTACATCATCCCTTCCTCTTTGGGGAAATACCGACGTAGTCCTAGCAGACAAGAGCTTTCTGGCGCTATAGCCAGGGAGACATCAGGGAAAAACATGTCTCCCTATAGTCAATGGCATCTGATAACATCCTCGACTAGCCATATACTCTGCTCCAGGGGAACTCACTAACATAGGTGTCTTAAGGGCTATGGTTGGCAAATGATACTTTTCCACGAAACCCCTTGATATGTATGAATGCGATGCACCAGTGTCAAAAAGAACAAGGGTTGTAAATGCATTAACCAAAAACTTACCAACAACTGCGTCGGGCTGCTCGTCAATTTCCTCCACATTGACATGATTCACCTGTCCTCTGGTGAATGGGTTGGGCTTCTTTCCTGAGCTTCCATTGCCATTAACATTCTTTGCTTCTGGGCACACGGTAGCGTAGTGTCCGGTCTTCCTGCACTTGAAACAAGTAATGTGACTCAGATCCTTCTTGGTGGGTGTTGATGGGGTGGAACGGCTCTGACTGTTGCTTCCTCCATTCCCATTGCCATTCCTGGGGCCACTATGGTTGTGTGCACTTCCTCCATTGATGGTTGTGTGCACTTCCTCCATTGTGAGAATGGCCTCCATGGTTATGTCCTCCATGGGTGGGATGGTTATGTCCTCCTGAGTAAGGGGAGTAGCGGGGCTTCTGCTGAGCTCCAGAGTTGTACTTCCCCTGCCCATACTTCCGCTTGCGGCTCTCTATCTGCTGCTGCTTGCCTTCGATCATAATGGCCTTGTCTACCAGCTCCTGGTAGTTGTTGTAGGTAGCTACCATCAGCTGCACACTCAGCTCATCATTGAGTCCCTCAAGAAACTTCTCCTGCTTCGCGGCATCTGTAGCCACGTCATCTGGGGCATAGCGAGCTAACTGCCTGAAGTCATCCACGTACTGCCCCACAGTACGGTTTCCCTGGCGTAAGTTGCGGAACTCACGCTTCTTCAAGCTCATGGCTCCAGTTGAGACATGTGCAGTGCGGAAGGCTTGCTGAAACTGATCCCAAGTAACTGTAGCAAGTGAATAAGTGGCGGTGTAGTTCTCCCACCAAGCGGCTGCTGGTCCCTCAAGCTGGTGTGCGGCAAAGCGCACTCTCTCTGCATCTGTGCATCCCGCAGTTGCTAGCTCTCTTCCCATCTTGCGGAGCCAGCCATCCGCAACAATCGGCTCGGTGCTACTAGAGAACACCGACGGATTCAACCTCAGGAAGCGGGTCAGGTTATCAGCTGGGGGAGGGTTGTTGTTGTTGTTGTTGTTGTTGTTATTGTTGCCTTGATTCTGGACAAGTAGTTGCATCAAAGTGTTCTGCTGCTGGATCAACTGGGTGAGCTTGGGTGGGAACACGAATCCGGGATCACGTCTCGGAGGCATCTGATGGGTTAGAGGGGTGAGAAATAGAATAGAGTGAGGTCTAATGAGAGATTTCACTACCCATATGCACATGAGACAAACTTATCATATCACACCACTCAATTCAAACAAGATTCACACAATTGATCCTAAGCTACTATTACAAAACTCGCGAACGATTCTAACTACTTGGAAGAATACTAATAGTAACAAGGTGGTCATCTAAAAGCTTTGATCGGCAGAAGACTCCATAATATCTGCTCCAGCTTCGTCTTCATAATCATCACTGTCTTCATCACTGTCGTTGTCATCTAGTATGATGTAGTCTTCTGAGCGAATGTCCATCTCAGGTTCCGGCTTCACCACGGGTACTCCTAGCTTCTTCTTCAGATCTTCATTCTGCTCCAGTAGCACAGCAATTTCCTCTTCATACCCATCGCGTGTTGACTTGAGTTCTTCCTCTAGCTCAATATTCCGGGTCATCACCTCCTTGGTGTTCTGCATGATTGTGCACATCTGATTCTCATGTCGGCGAATGTGCTGGTCCATCTCCTGTATGAATGCCGCAATGGATTTATCATTCCTGGTGCGAATCATCTCCCATTGCTCATCTCGGCGTCCACAAATCTGGTAGGTGGTGTCTTCAAGATCCTTGTTGTAGACTTCACAAATGCGTCCAAAGGTGATGTGCGCTGCCATACTTTTTTCTAAGCTCCAAGTTGGTGCATCAAAGATCAGCTCGATGGGCTCCGTGACTGGTGCAATGGTCCTCCCAGGAACACAAACTTCGATTCTCCAGCGCTCCTCTTCTGGTAAAGTTGCAGTGAACGTTCCAGTGAAACTTGGTATTCCGATGTGCAGGTACCTCGTGACTTCCTTCAAGTGTATTCCGAAAGGGGTGTCATCATCGGGTTGAGTAAACTTGCTCCTGGGGTCCGACATCTATAGAATAGAAACAGAGGAGGATTAGAAATGAGTAGAGAAGAGCACCTGTGGCTTTTCCTAGTGGTCGCGTCCTACAGTCAACCTGGCTCTGATACCATCTTGTAGCGACCACGATCCCAATGGATCGAAGTCTCTGTGCTTAAGTGTCATCCCTGGATCGGTATGCTGACACACAGAGTACTCGAGGATTTATAACAGAGTTTCAATCACACTTATTACATCGAAATCCTCATAGAGAGAGTATTTATTACAAAAATATGGCTGAAGGCCATCTAAATAATAAACTGCGGAAGCATCGAAGATAGGTTGAGTCCATCCAACTCCACGGCAAACACTGAGTGCATGACAACGACCTATCGCACCTTAATCTTCGTCTGAAAACTCTGCAACATGAGACGTTGCAGCCGTGTAGGTCAGCACATGGAATATGCTGGCAAAGTCACACTGTAGCAGTAATGAACAAATATCTACCACTACATGCATATTTGGCTGGTGGAGGCTCTAGGTTTAATTTTTTTTTGCATAAAGCTAATTTTTCCCTACAACAAAGGAATAAATTTTATTTTACTACTAAGTTGAATTAAGCCATATTGAGAAGGTTCCTCCATCTCAAACCCAAAATCACCAAGTATACAATTAACCCAACAATTTAATTAATAGAGTGATGAGATCAACCAATAATTCAAATACCAGGATACTCAAGATGTCCATGACCGGGGACACGACTAATCATGATTAGGTTGTACACTCTGCGGAGGTTTGCGCACTTTTCCCCACAAGACTCGACCGCATCCATAATCGAAAGATCGAGACATAGTCTTCCAGAAGCATTAACTCTTTACTCTGGGTAGACCGGTACACCTACTTTCCCCTACATCTGCTAGTCCACCACTGAAAGAGGTCACACAGCTTACTCAACTATGCCAGAGCCCATAATGGCTTGTGGCTGCACACGGAAGTTTCTAGGCATGAATAATTATATGATCCCTTTGAGCCTGGGTGGCATTCCATAGGATGATCACACGGTTCCTCCGGGATCTCCTAGGACAACACTGGATTCTCCAGGTGCCCTGCAACCAATCCACCCAGATGTGTATTAAAGTTGCCACCTTAAACTTTCCCTTAGTTGTTATTTCACTCACAACTTTCATGAATCTCACATACCAATCCACGTCTACAAGCATGGCTAAGCAATAAGTAACAAAGCGTATATTCCCGGTTGATCACAAGTCATAGGTTCCTACCTCATGAACTACATAGCATAACCACATGTAACCAAGTCCTACTCATGCAAATCTTTGAGGGTATAACTAATGCAAAAAACTGGGTATTGAAAAGTATGATCAAAGTGTAACTTGCCTTGCTGATGATCGTTAAACCCTAGGGACTCGTAGTAGCAAGCTTCGCACTCCGGAAAGTCTATCACAAACAAACAATAGCATACATAAGCAATCATGCACAAGATTCAAAGAAAAGATCTCGGAAAACTTCGAAAACAAGCAAACAACTCTTGCAATAGAAACAATCCTCAACAATATTAAAATTATGTGGATTAGTTCTTAACAGAAAGTTTAGGTCAAGAGCTTCGATTTGCAAAAAGAATCAACTCAAACGGAGTTACGAAACTCAAGATACGATCAAAAGAAGTTCAAATTCAAATCTGTTTGAATTCAAAATTTAAAACTTTCAAACATAAACTTGAGTTGGTTTTCTGGATAGATGAGACCGTTCTGAAGATTTTGGCGTTGGTTTCATCGAAAACGGATAAACGAGTAAAAAGTAATGATAGTTTGAAAACTAGGGACTAATCTGTAAAAAAAATATTCGCGAATAAATTCCTGGCGGAAAATAATAGAAAAAGAAAAGACTATCGAACGAACATTCGCTAATTAGATCTAAACAGTAAACGTTCGCTAATTAGATCTAAATCTAAATAAAAAAACAAAACTGGTTTTTAAAAGAAAACCGAACCCCAAAAAAATAAACCGGATGAACCGGGGCGGTTTTATACCGTCGGCGGTTTCGTCGAAAACCGGCGGGTCGGGCTCCGGCAAGGCGGATCGGGTCGGCGGGGTCGTCGGCGGCGGCGGCGCTGGCGGCGGGGAGCGGCGGCGGCGCAAGTGCGGGCGGCGGCGCGGCGGTTGAGGAGCGGCGGCGGAGGAGGAGAGAGGAGGGGGCGGCGGCGGCTTATAAAGGGGCCGGGGGGCGGCGGCGCGGCGGTTGAGGAGCGGCGGCGGAGGAGGAGAGAGGAGGGGGCGGCGGCGGCTTATAAAGGGGCCGGGGGGCGGCGGCTTGCGCGAGGGGGCGAGGAGGCGGTGTCCTTCTCGGACACGAGGCGGCGGCGGCTCGGACTCCGCCGGAGTCCGGCTCAGCGACGGGAGGAAGGTGGCGCGGCGAGTTAGGCCAGCCCGATTCGGCGGCCCAAAGAATTTTTTTTTTAAATAACATTTTTCTAAAAATACGAAAAATTAGAAAAACATAATAAATATATTTTTAAAAATCGCAGAAAAATTCACACATAACTAGGGCCTTATTAATGACCTTGTGAACATTTTTCTGGGCCTAAATGCCTAAAATAAAAATAAACATTTTAGTACTAATAAAATAAATAAAATGAATATTTTTGCAAATAAAAATCCAATAAATTTATTTTTACTCAAAATTCAATTTCCAACATTTTTATTCTGTTATTGAAGAAGTCATATTATCTTCTCTCATTATTTTAAAATATTGGAAATGAAAATTGGCAAAAAATTTATTTGATCCAAACCCACTTTGGAAATAAATAAAATTGTGGGCCCCTCTTTGGGAAAACTTCAAACTCTGTCATTTGGTCCTTGAGTTGCTTAAAGTCCCTTGGATCAATATCCAACAAAACTTAATTCACAAATGCTCAATGATGAATGCATATGAATGATCTATATGTTAACATCCAAATTTGAAAAATTGGGACGTTACAATACATGAAGTTTATACATACTTATTCTCATAAAACAACATACAAACTCTCTATCTAAAGCATTTAAATGCAACAACAAATGCGATCAAGATCGCAACTAAGGTAACAATTGATCCAACAACATAATGATACCAAGCCTCATTATCAATGACATATTTTCTAATATTTCTAATCTTCAAGCGCATTGCATCCATCTTGATCTTGTGATCATCGGCGACATTAGTAACATACAACTCCAGTTTCATCTTCTCATCTTCAATTCTTTTCAATTTTTCTTTCAAATACTCGTTTTCTTTTTTAATTAAATTTAACTTCTCGACAAGAGGGTCGGTTGCAATTTCCGGTTCACATACCTCCTAGATAAAAATATCTGTGTCAACTGGATGGGCATAATTGTCATAAACACGAAATGCAACAAATAGTTATAAAAGAGAATATACCACATCCGAATCATAAACCGGACGAGGGCCGACGGGGACGGATATCAAAACCATGCCACTATGTATAACAAACAGCGTATGGGTAAGAAAATTATACAAGTAACTAACTAAATCACACAAACATGATTTTTTAATTATAAAAAGGATAAGAATAAGAGGCTCACCAAGGTGGTGCCGGCGATGGGACGGTGCGGGCAATCGACGGTGGTTAGGATGGGTCCGGGAAGGCACTAAGTAAACCACACCTACATATGCAAACTAAGAAGTTAATTTGAGCTCAAATTGCATATAAATCAAATAAACTATCACATATAATTACTCCCAAACTAAAACCCACAAATCACTATACTTATAGAGCATTGCAAGAGCTAATCTAGCAATGAGAGATGAAAGGACAAAGTTGCTAACCTTTGTGAACACTTGGATGGATGGGGTGCCTTCAAATCTTGACAAATTTTGGCAAAAATGGAGGTGAGCTCGAGCAAGAGGGGAAGAAAACAGAGAGGAAAGAGGGAAAACAGAGAGCTTTCAGGTCGGGCTGGACGAAGCACTATATATAGTGATCTCTTTAGTCCCAGTTGGTTATACAAACCGGGACTAAAGGTGCACCTCTAGTCCCGGTTTGTGACACGAACCGGGACTAAATGTGCTCGTGGGGGCCCAAGCCTGACACAAGCCTGCCACCACCCCTTTAGTCCCGGTTCCTGACACGAACCGGGACTAGAGACACGCCACGAACCGGGACTAATGATGCCCGCCCCCTAGCCGTTGGAACCGGGACAAATGGTCACATTAGTACCGGGCCGTTATCAAACCGGGACTAATGGGGCTCACGTAAGGTCGTTTTTCTACTAGTGCTTGTCATAGCCCATACAACGTCTTGTGTAGTCTCAATACCTTGTGTTCCTCTCCTTCTTTGTTGTACCCTGGTAGTTACTTACTTAACGTATACTTCTTCTTCCAATTCCTAGTAAAAAACATGGAGTTCACATCCATGTGATGTAGCTTCCAAGATTCTTGAGCCGCGAGAGTTATAAGTAGCCTCACCATGTCCATCTTCATAACTGGAGTGAACACTTCCTCGAAATCCACATCTTGATCTTGCACGCATGCTTTAGCTACGATTTTTCATGCTTTATGCTTCACCAAGTTCCCTTCGGCATCCTTCTTGACTTTGTACACCCACTTGAGCTCTATGGTATTATGTCCGTTGAAAAGGTCCACGAGTTCCCATGTATCGTCTCTGATCGACCCCAACTCTTTATCCATGGTACGATGCCAACACTCTTCCATATTTGCATCTTCGAAATTTTCTGGTTCCTTGATGTGCAACAACTGTTGCCCTTTACTTTCCATCTTCACCGAATTTATTTGAAGCGCTTCCTTCGGAGAGAGATCCAACATGCGTTGCATTCGTACTGGTGTATGTGGCTGCTCCGTCATCTCCTGTGCTGTTTGGAGACAGCGCCACGTCTTCTGGAGTTGCCGACCTGCCGGTCTGCTTTGTGGGCGTTTCGTTCTGCTCAAACCGCTTACTGGGTTGTACTCCGTGGACAATCTGCAGCCCGAGCTGCTCCAGCTCCAGTAACCGCTGCTTCTAGCTGGGCTTCTAGGACGTTGTTCACCTACTTCTAGCACATCCACAAGACTCTCACGTGGCGGTGAGCTTTCTTCAAGGTAGCTAGCATATCCATGCGGCTTGACTCGTCAGCTTGGCTGAGCCCGCCTGGTGCGCTTGCGCCTGGACTCGTCACGACGTCTGGCACCACGTTCTAGCGCAACACACCATCACACCCTGCATCATGATCTTTTGACGCCACAACTACGCCTTGTTCTAGCGTGATCACACCACACCATCATGCATTTTGTCCTGATCTTTTGGCACCGCGTCTTCGCCCGCTTCTAGCATGACCACACCATTTCTACTTACTTAACAGTGCTGGGAAGTTGATGCGATGGAGCGGATGGGTGAGTGTACGGCCGTATGCTCTCCTCCTCCACCTCCACAGATCTCCATCCCAACCTTGCCGGCGGCGGGCTACTCCAGCCCCTGTCGGACACCCATGTCGGGGGCTGCTCCGAGCCCTCTCGGGCTGGACTTCAATGATAGCCCTCTGTCCTCCCCCTCCCCTTCCCCACCTACCGCTGCGGCTGGATTCAAGGCGGTGCCTCTCTCTGCGCCGGCCTGCCCTGTAGCTTCCGCTCCCTGTGGCAGCTACGCCCCAGCCATTGCCTGCTCCGGTTCTTCTTCGGGTGCTCTTCATGACACGCATCCGCGCGTGGGCTGCGCGTCAGCTACCGTCTCGGAGGTCCTCGGTGCTGGTCGCGGCACGCCATCCTCCTCGGGTGGCATTCATGGAGGTCAGCCTCCCTCGGCCAGGGCCGCAGGCTCCTCGGGGCCGTCTGCCCCTGCTGCGCGCGCTGGGCCTGCGCCTCTGCCTCGCCCCATGGAGTGGACGGTACACAGGAGTAAAAGCTCCTGGAAAAGGCTGCGCCGTGCCCAGCGCATGGAGGAGCAGCGTCGCCTCCATGGCGGCACTAACTCCGGTCCGGCTCCCCTGAGGCCCTTCCTCCCCCTTCTTAAGGAGAGGGCCGATGGCCGCTGCTTCAAGTGTCTCTCCTCCCTTCACCGTGTTCGTAGCTGTACTGCCTCCGCCCCCACCTGCCTCCTTTGCGGCGTCTCCGGCCACAAAGCACGATACTGCACGGCTGTCCCTAAGCAGTCCGCCATCCACCGCGTCGTGTTCCCTCCCGGGCACCCAAACTCTACCCGTCAGCCTGCTTCTTCTCGCTTGACCTTCCCCCCCGACCACCCCTCCTCGCTCCGTCTGCCGGTTGCATCCCGCATCTCCCTACCTGCTCCGGCCGCTCTGTGTTCCTCCTCTCGCTTGCCCCACGCCGCCTCATCCGTTGGCCCGTCCATTCTTGGGCCGGTCCCCTGCTTCCCTCCGCTCGTGCCCCCTCCCCACCCCCCGCTGGCAGCGGCCATGGACTCTGCTCGGATCCCTGGCGACGCCGAGAACCGCCCCGAGTACGTCTCGGCTGTGGCACCCTTCTCGCCTGCGATGCACTCCGCCGAGCACTTCTGCGAGCGCCATGGGGCCATCCTCGTCACTCTGGGCAACCGGCCGTGCCTGCGTGTCGGGCAGGTCCGCGACGCGATCGCGCGCCGTTTCACCCTCGCCCCCGGCTCCTTCTCCGTCACCATGATGGCCCACGTCGGAGACTTCTTCGTCCTCTTCAACGACGCCGTCGTTCGCAACCTGGCGACCAGCATGCCGGACACGCTGCGGGTTGGCGCTGCCACGCTGGGGTTCCGGCCCTGGACGCGCTTCATTGGTGCCTCCCTGGCGCCGCTGCCGTACCGTGCTCGCGTATGCCTGGAGGGCGTGCCGGAGCACGGGCATCAGCTCGAGACGGTGGCCGTCCTCTTCAAGAACAACTGCCTCATGGACTGCATCGACGACTTCCACCCCACCGACCAGGATGCTGCATGCTTTTGCATCTGGATTTGGACGGCCGATCCCGAGGGCATTGCTCGCCGGGGCTCCTTGGGCCTGGAGGAGCGGCCGCGTGTTGCCTCGCCGCTGATGGACTTCCCCGAGCTCGGCATCTCCGAACCGCCGCCGGCGCACGACGGCCCGGCGAAGGTCCTGTCCTACCCGATCCTTCTGCACCTTGACAAGGTGTGGGATTACACGCCTCGCTCCCCCGCCTCAGGGGCCAGCAGCCACTCTGCTCAGAGTGGCATTCCCTCCAGCGGCTCCGACGGCGACGATCGCTCCCGCGCAAGCGCTTCTTTGGATGGCGCTACGCCTACGAGGACAACCCCAGGCACCCCTCGCGCAGCCCTGCTCACCTGCGGCTCGGCCCTCGCCGTCGTGAATGCTCTCCTGACGAGGGTGGCAATGGTGGCCCTGCCGGTGGCGGGTCGTCGTCGTACCACCGTACGCTGTACGATGCCCGCTCTGGTGGCTCGTCCGGCGGCTCGGGCGGTGCTGCTGCTGGTGGGCTGGCCGGCAACTTTGGCTGGCGGCGCCGTCAGCGCTCCACGAACGTTGCTAACGGCAGCGTCTCTCCTAACGGCCAACCTACGGCGCTCGCTTTGGATGCAGTTGCTAACCCTGGCTTGGAGAGCACGGCCACGGTGCACGATGCTGGTGTCATGCCTCTGGATCCTACTGGCACGCGTGCCCTGCTTTGCCCCTCGGGCCCGCCGCTGCATGCTGCTCCAATCTTGGAGGCCGACAACCCTCCTTTTGCTGCCCCTGATTCACGGCTTTCGCACCACTTCGGGCAATCTCCAGCTCCCTCTCCTGCCACCCCTTTGTCTGATCTCTCTGGCAACCTGGCCTCCCTTGCCGTTGCGGCTGTCACGCTTCCCTGCCCCGCCGTGCCTCCGCCCATGCTGCTGCTGCAATCACCCCCACCTGCTACTGCTCCTAAGCCACCCGCTATCGATAGTCATCCTGGACTGGTCTGCGTCGATTCGGTGGTCAATGCTCCTCCTCTGCTCATGCAGGAGCCCCTAGGCCCTGTTGGACCGGCCCATGACGGCCCTCCTCCTCCATGTGCCGATTCCCCCTTCGCTGTTGGGCTCACTCATGCTGGACCTCCTGAGCTGCCCACTGGGCCGCTGGTTGTGGGCTCTCTTGCTGCTCCGCCAACCGCTGTTCCGGATGTGCTTGGACAGCCCGTGTCTGCGACATTCCTCACTGCCACTTGCGCCGAGATCCAGCCTCCGCTCCTCGCCAATCCCCCTGCTGCTCAGATGCCGCCGGCGCCGGCGGCCACCCCGGCGAGGCGCACTAGCCGCCGGCTCGCTGGGCAGCCTGCGGCTGCCGCTGGCCTCTCCACCGTTGAGCGGGCCCGCAGCGTGCTCCGTAAGAAGTGGGGGATTGCGCCCGACCTTGACGACAAGGCCACGGAGGAGGCCATGATGCAGCGCTTCCTCGACAAGTTTAAGGACCCCCTCTGTGCGGAAGAGATCGAGGCGGTCAAGGCTCTCCTCTCCTCGGTCCGGCTGACCAGGGGAGGGGCCAGTTCCAAAAGGCGTCCGGTGGCCGGGCGTCGGCCGCGCGGCAGGCGTGCCGCTGACGTCTAGGTCGTGTCGGCCTCGCACGCTGCGTCAATCCCCCTTCGCCATGTCTGCCTCCACGCCACGCTTGCAGAGCCACCGGCTGGCCTCTGCAGTTGTATCTCTACCTTCTCTGTATTCTCACCTGTGCACTTCGTCAGGTCCACAAATGTGTCTTCCCCCCTTTTCTTCTTCAGTTCATGCACCGCCGTGTACCTCTGTTTACTGATGAGTGAGCACAATTGTACCATCCTTAACTGGAACGTTCGGGGACGTAACAACCCCGCTCGTCGCCAGGTTGTCCACAATCTTGTTTCTCAAACTCGCTCCACTGTCATATGTCTCCAGGAAACGAAAATCGATCACTTTGATCGCTCTCTAGTTCTTGAACTTCTTGGGAGTGCTTTCGCTGACTCCTTCTGCTTCCTGCCTGCTGCTGGCACTAGGGGGGGCATCCTTCTAGCCTTCTCCTCTGATTTCTTCTCCATCCAAAGCTCCAGTGCCACCACCAATTCGATCTCTGCTACTGTTTCCATGCGTGCTTCTGCTGCATCTTGGAGCATTTCTGTGGTTTATGGGCCACAGTCTGATGCTGACAAGTTCAACTTCATTTCTGAACTTCGCTCTCTGAAAGCAAACATGCTGCCTTCTTGGGTTCTCCTTGGGGACTTCAACCTCCTCTGTCGGGCTGAGGACAAGAGCAACGGCGCAGTTAACAGGCGACTGATTAACAGCTTTCGGTCCGCTCTGAACTTTCTTGAGCTGGACGAACTGAGGTTACATGGTCGCAGGTTCACCTGGACTAGTACCTGCCCGCAGCAAACTAAAACTAAAAGAGATCATGTGTTCTGCACCCCCGATTGGAGTCTCCTGTTCCCGCAATGTCATCTCCGGGCCACCTCGTCCTCCATCTCCGATCACTGCGCTATGATTCTTACTGGCCAGATTAATCACAAAAAGTTCTCTGGATTCTGTTTTGAGAATTACTGGCTGAAGATCAGTGGGTTCCGGGCTGTTGTTGCTGAATCTTGGCGGGCCCCTGTGCCTCACGGTGACTCTATGTGGCGGCTGCACTGTAAGCTGTCTCGCCTGGCCAAGTCGCTGCGCCTCTGGAGCCGTCGTCGGGTGGGCAATATCGCCCTCCTCTCTGCGATTGCTGACCTGGTAATCCTGGGCCTCGACTCCGCCCAGGACTGCCGTGACCTGTCTATTGCTGAGATGGGGTTGCGGCTGCACTTGAAGAACAAGCTCCTTGGCCTGGCTGCCATTCAGCGGGTGCGTATCCGCCAGCGATCGTGCATCCTATACCTTCGTGCCAATGATACTGACTCCAAGCTTTTCCACATCAAAGCCAACGGACGGCGGAGAAGGAACTTTATCCCTGTCCTGGACGCGGGAACCGCTCAATTAACCTTGCAGCAAGACAAGCGGCAGGCCCTCCTCGACCACTTCCGCTGCACGATCGGTACCTCCACTCCCAGGGAGTGCTCGCTTAACTGGGATTACTTGGGCATGCCAAGGCATGACCTTTCTGCTTTGGAGGCTGACTTTTCTGAAGAGGAAATAAGGGCTGCTGTTTTCGATCTGCCGTCTGGGAAGGCACCGGGACCGGACAGGTTTACAGCTGACTTCTTCAAATTCTGCTGGAGCATCATTAAAACTGATCTAATCTGTGCTATTAATCAGCTGTTCTCCCTGCGGGGCAAGAGGTGGAATCTGCTCAACTCTGCCTTCATCACACTCTTGCCAAAATCTGCTGAGGCAATCAAGATTAAAGATTTCAGACCTATTAGTCTGATGCACTCTGTTGCGAAGATCGTTTGCAAGCTCCTTGCTAACCAGCTGGCTCCTGTTCTGCACCTGATTGTTCCCCATTCTCAGAGTGCATTCATTAAAAACCGTTGCATCCAAGACAATTTCCTTTATGTCAAGAACACAGTTAAGAGGCTCCACCGCTCTAAGGAACCTGCCCTTCTTCTTAAGCTTGACATTGCTGGTGCCTTTGATTCCGTCTCTTGGAGGTGCATGTTTGAGCTTATGTCTGCCGTTGGTTTTGGCCCAAGGTGGTGTGACATTATGGCACTTATGTGGCAGTCTGCTTCCTCTCGGATCATGGTTAATGGTCAGCTTGGTTCTCCGTTCTTCCATCAGAAGGGGCTCCGTCAGGGTGACCCTGTCTCTCCGATGCTATTCACTCTTGCGATTGCACCGCTGCACTGGCTTCTGGTGAAGGCCTGCTCTGTTGGTGCTCTGTCTGACCTGCGGCTGCCTCCTTCCCGGCTGAGGGTTAGCCTATACGCTGATGACGCGGCCCTCTTCATTGCCCCAACCCAGCAAGAGATTGACACCACAAAAGAGATTCTACGTGTATTTGGCTCTGCCTCTGGGCACATCGTCTGGTTCCTCTTGATCTTCAGCTTCCCCCATTGCAGCATCACCGTATTCAGGGGGCGGGTAGTTGTCATCATCCTCTTCTTCTTCGTTGTCTTCCATCATAACCCCTCTTTCTCCGTGCTTGGTCCAAACATTATAGTGTGGCATAAAACCCTTCTCAAGTAGGTGGAAGTGAAGGGTTTTAGAGTTGGAGAAAGCCTTCGTATTCTCACAGACAGTACATGGACAATGCATAAAACCATTCTGCTTGTTTGCCTCAGCCGCTTCGAGAAAATTATGCAGGCCCTTAATATACTCGGAGGTGCGTCGGTCACCGTACATCCATTGCCGGTTCATCTGCGTGCGTTATATAGTTCTCATTATTGAACAACATATAACTCTCTAGAGCATCTAATTAAAACATACATTGAAACTATGTAAAAAAATTATATGCAACAACAAATGCGGTCATAACCGCAACTAAGGTACCAATTGATCCAACGGCATAATGATACCAAGCCTCGGTATGAATGGCATATTTTCTAATCTTTCTAATCTTCAAGCGCATTGCATCCATCTTGATCTTGTGATCGTCGACGACATCGGCAACATGCAACTCCAACTTCATCTTCTCCTTTTCAACTCTTTGTAATTTTTCTTTCAAGTAATTGTTTTCTTTTTCAACCAAATTTAACTTCTCGACAAGAATTTCTATGTCGGTTGGAATTTCCGGTTCACATACCTCCTAGATTAAAAAATCTATGTCACGTTGGTCGGCATAATTGTCATAAACACTAAATAAAACAAATAGTTATAAAAGATAATATATACCACATCCGAATCATAGACAGGACGAGGGCCGATGGAGGCGTATACCAAAACCATCGCACTATATAATAACAAACAATAATAAAAGTAAGAAAATTACACAAGTATCTATCTAAATCATACAAGTAAGAACTTTTTTCTTTTAGAAAGAAGATAAGAAGAAGAGGCTAACCACGGTGGTGCCGGCGCCGAGATGGGCGCGGGCGATCGACGACGGTGAGGACGGGGACGGGACAGGACGGACCGCCAAACCTAGACAAATCTTGAGGAAAATGGAGCTTGGACAAGGAGCTTCGAGAGGAGAAAGCTTAAGTGTGGCTCGGGCATTTCATCGAACACCTCATGTGCATAGGAGGTGAGCTAGAGCACCACAAAGCTCTCCCAACGGCCGGCCAAAAAAACAGAGCTGCTCTGCTCGCGGGCAGGGGGTATATATAGGCCGACCATTGGTCCCGGTTTGTGGCTGGAACCGGGACTAAAGGACATCATTTGGTCCCGGTTCCAGCCACAAACCGGGACCAATGGTTGTGGGCCAGGAGCGAGGCCCATTGGTCCCGGTTCGTGTCTGGAACCGGGACCAAAGGGGTCAGACGAACCAGGACCAATGGCCCACGAGGCCCGGCCGGCGCCCTGGCCTCACGAACCGGGACCAATGCCCCCATTGATCCCGGTTCGTGAGTGAACCGGGATTAATGGGCTTTTCAGGGCTGGACCAAAGCCCTGTTTTCTACTAGTGGTGTATGTTTTGTATACTCGACCACTATAGAATGTGGAGCAAATCCGCCAGATCCACAACTGTCATTTGGGATAGGAGATGGCATGTAAAAAGAGAGATGATATGTGAGTGGCAATATTTGCATTGGATGTGTGTTGCGCTAGAGATAGCGGTTTATAAAATAAAATAAAAATTGTAGCGTAATGTTGTCACAGTTTTACTTGGATGATGAGATAATATTCTTAGGCCAAATTGTACATGCCATCTCTTCTTTCATTTTCTTTCAATGTGTGGTTTCAGAAATGATCGATGTTAGATTTGCATGTCGTCAACTTGTGGGAATAATTTAGAGACAAGACCAAGGCTGCAAGGGTTTCTTTTTCAAAAAATATAAAATGTACTCATTTTATGTCAGGGGAAGATGAAATGCGAGCACCGTTTGGTCGCTTGTATCACTAGACATAAGTTTTTTTTTCTTGAGAACACCTGACAGAAGTGGAACATGCATTTGAAGTGTTGTTAAATATGGAAAATGTAAGGGAAACAAATATTCCATTAACATACGTATGGATTGATCATTTTGCTTCTGGTTCATTATTACTAACTTGGCATCTCCTCCCCAGAGGAAGAAAAAAAGAACACTTATAAAATCATCCTTGAGCCATGCCAGCCACCATCAGGTTTCATTCATTCAGCAAGAGCAAATGTTTTCAGTCTGGGTAGGTTTCCAATACAGGCTTGGTTAAACTCAAGATGGTTTGACTTAGAAACAAACTAGAAATGCTTATATTTTGGGATGGAGGGAGTACAAGCCAAACAGAGCAGCACGAATACACTGCAAAAATGTCTCTTAGACTTTGTATATGAATGCCATACGTGCGGGCAGCTTTACAATAACAGTACATGCAGTTTACAGTAACGCACACAAGAAAATTACAACTAAGCAGCCGCCCTCTACATAAACTCAAAAATGGAGGAACCAAAGCAAGCAAGACCTTGGCTTCTCCGTTGTTGGAATTAAGGCAGATAGACTTTAACTTACGCTTTAATAACAAGTTAATGCCGATAAAATATCTAGGGTATGTCCTTGAAAACTTGATGGCAGTTCCGTGAAGAATGAGTTTAAAGTAGGTTCCACGCTACTATCCTCCCAAACTAGTTGGTCCAACTAGTGTTATATGCCCAGTATCACCGACGTACGCTCTTCCTTATGTAACCCAGATGGTAGTTTCACCAGCCTAGGACAATTGTACACAAGCAAGCGCTGCAAACAAGGAAATGCAAGAGTGCCATCACATATCTTGTGCAGGTTCCCAAGATGACTTAATCCAAATACCTTTAGCCGGGGAAATGAATCCGCAGCGGGTGACATGGTTCCTCCTCCTTCGGTGTCAGCCACCAACTCCAACATTGAATCACAGTCAACCAAACATACCTCTTCTAGGCATGGGAGCTGCTTCATCCATGAGACTGTCGTGATGCTGTGGCAGTCAGAGATCAGTAGCAAACGAAGTTTAGGAAAGCAAGAACAAGGCACCACCCCTTTCCATGCGACAACTTCCAACTGTCTCAGGTCCCACAAATTGAGCTCGTCAAGTTTGTTGAAGTGCCAGTCTGAATCCACTATGGTATCCCATATGGACAACTCCTTCAAACTTTCCATACCTTCCAATGTCAACCTCTCGGGTTCTCGTACCCTTGTTTTGCTAAAAAAATGCAGGTACAATATGGAGGTCTGGTGGGCCTTCCACTTCTCTCTAATAAAGGGACTTTAAGGAGGTTTTATTAGACGGGTTGAGTATCCTTTGATGCGAATTAGGAACGCTAACTGTGAACCCCAGAGATTGTAACCATGCCAAACTCTCCAGCTCCTTAATGAGTGTCTATGTTGTGTCCACTGGGAAAGGCCCACCACAAGTATTGTATAAATCAAGGACTCTCAACATTGTTAGAGCAGATAGGTCCCATCTGGGATTGTTACCAGCTTAATAGTGTATCCTAAATATAGGTACCTCAAACTTTTCAATAGTTGAAGCTCCATTGAGATCGATTGCATTGGGGTCTGTGAAACATCAAGGTGCTGCAAGCTCACTAATTCTCCAACATCTGATGGGAGTTCCCGGATATTGGTGCGACTTATATCCAAGAAGGTGAGAGATAGAGCAATTCTAAAGAAGCCTGTAGGAACATTGCGAATGCTTCCTTTGACTATGAGAGTTAATAGCCAACGACAAGGGACAAAACCAAGGATTGCCACATCCTTCAATTAATGGAGGGAAATCCTATGGGCGGTGCACCACTCTTCTGATTTCATGGTTTCAGCTCCTTTACGTACTAGCCAATTCTTGCTAGGTCCATCTCCTTGTTTACTTTGTACGATCCAAAGAGCTAGACCATTGATTGTATCATGCATGCTCACATAATGTTTCCCTCTTGCATGTTCTTCTAACAGACAAGATCTTTTTAGACATCAAACAATAGCATGACCTCTCAAATCATCGGTTCTCGTATCATTGTCTTCATCTAGTAATCCATGTCCCATCCAGAGATCTATTGCATATGGCACAAACACGTAATCTACGTTCAAGGCAAATGAAGGAAACATTGCTTCGTCTAGCATCTGGAAGTTGGTCATAACTGATGTACAGTACGAGCAGTTTTAACGTGCTCCCTCTTACCCCCTCTTTCACATGAGAGGTAAGAGTATATAATAGATCTGAGCCGTTGATCTCATTAATTAGTTGTCTGATTAACTCTTACCTTCTTACCTCACATGTAAAAAGAGGGGGTAAGAGGGACCATGTTAAAATTTGCCGTACAGTACATGATATAGGTCACTTTTTGCATATGCATCTGGAACTTCGTGGAACTGTGACCATTGAAGCAACATCACAATGAGTTCCCAATCTTGTTCACTTTCTTTCGATGCCATAGCCCGACCAACTATCTTAAGAGCTAGTGGAAGGCGTCCACACTTGTGAACAATGCTCTCAGCATAACCTTTGATTTTTTTTCATTTTTTTTTGGAAAAGGAGGTTAAAACCCCCGGACTCTGCATCAATCGATACATACGGCCATCTTTATTAATTATTCAACATAGGTCTAACAAGAACATACATCAAACCATCTGAAGCCACCACTCACACCTACAAAACTCGATAATGTGGAGTGCTCTCACTCCCCATATCTAAAACCGGTGCCGTCGCCGATCCATCCACTAACGTATCGGAACCCACAGCCGGTGCAGCAGACCTAAAGCGTACACCACATGCACACGTTTTAGACGCCGCCATCATCATCGGGCCGCTGACCCATCTTCAGGAGAGAGATCTGTATCATCCTTGCCAGTCCGTCCATCCGTCGACGCAACCACGGCGCCCAACGGCGCCACCGCCCCGCGCTCGTCCGTCCAGACGCGAAGATTCTGGAAGATCTGTCGTGCGTAGCACCTGCCGACCAGGCATGACACAACGTAGCACCTGTCGGCTAGGCATGACTTGATTTTTTTCGATTGGTGTTGATTAGTCTATTGCAGCCCGCATTCGCTTCAAAGAGACTCCACGCTTCTTCAAAATTGAGCTTTTGTAACTCAAACACCTCACTACGTGCTTGCATTCCTCGACACATCTGTTGATTATGTGCTGTGATTACAATCATCTGTCAATTTTGAGGGCCGATTTGCTTGTGCTCTTGTGGTATCCCAACCTTCTCCAACTCCAGTGGTTGCCAAAGGTTATCCATCAACAATAAAAAGTTCCTGTCCTTCAAGAAGTTATAGAGGGTTGCAGATCTAGGTGTGGTGCTCTCATCCTGTCCAAGTGTCAGGCCAAGCTGGGATGCAATGCTCTTCTGAACTATACCCAGATTTTGTTGCTGATCGATTTCCACATAGATCACATGATCGAATGTGTGCATTTCTACAGTGCAACTGAAGGTGTTGTTTAATTGCTCAAGGAGAGTTGTTTTTCCAGCCCCTCCCATGCCACATATCCCAACCAAGCGTGTGGAACCTTGTTCATTGCAACCAAAAATCTTGTCCATATGCTCGTTTTGCCCCACAATATTAGGTGGCAGAGGCAGTTCTATGCCAACTGGTGGAAGCAAAGTGAAGATACCATCATTCTGGGGAATTCTCTCCTCTTAATTTAAGCTTTGAGCTCTGGCACCTCTACAAATCCCTACTTCCCTCTGCGAAGGGCCTTTCTTTTACTTATGCAATTTTTATTTTTGAATTTGAGTCCCCATCTTCTCTTATAAAGCACCAACTAGGAAACACTATGATCGTATTTGAGCATTGGGTGTAACTAATATGCGAATGTGTTTCATGAATGGATCAATGGTTGAGCATGATGGGCTAGGGATAACTTATTTTAGCATTGATATTTTGAAAGACAAGGTTGCTTATTGATATGTTTGAGTATTTAAATCTCATGTCAAAACTAGACTATTGGTTTGAACCATATAAAAGTCCAAATGTCCATGCTACAAAGAAAAGAATATGATATGACATGAGAGGCAGCATTCCACATCAAAAATTCTGTTTTTATCATTTACCTACTCGAGGACGAGCAGGAATTAAGCTTGGGGATGCTGATACGTCTCCAACGTATCTATAATTTTTGATTGTTCCATGCTGTTATATTATCATTCTTGGATGTTTTACAATCATTTTATAGTCATTTTATATCATTTTTTGCTACTAACCTATTGACATAGTGCCAAGTGCCAGTTGCTGTTTTCTGCATGTTTTTTTACATCGCAGGAAATCAATATCAAATGGAGTCCAAACACCGCGAAACTTTTTGGAGATTTTTTTGGACCAGAAGACACCCATTGGGCCAGAGCTGCACCTGGGGGGTGCCCCGAGGGGGGCACAACCCACCAGGGCGCGCCAGCCCCCCTGGCGCGCCCAGGTGGGTTGTGCCCACCTCGGTGGCCTCCCGCACCCCTTCTTCGCCCTATAAATTCCCAAATATTCCGAAACCCTTCGGGGTTAACATAGATCAGAAGTTCCGCCGCCGCAAGGCTCTGTAGTCCACGAGATCCAATCTAGAGCCCTTTCCGGCACTCCGCCGGAGGGGGAAATCATCACCGGTGGCCATCTTCATCATCCCGGCGGCCACCGTGATGAGGAGGGAGTAGTCCACCCTCGGGGCTGAGGGTTTGTACCAGTAGCTATGTGTTTAATCTCTCTCTCTCGTGTTCTTGAGATGCACAATCTTGATGTATCGCGGGCTTTGGTAATATAGTCGGATCATATGGTGTTTTCCCCTCTCTATCTTTTGATGAATTGAGTTTTCCATTTGAGATTTCTTTGGATTGAATACTTTTATGGATTTGAGAACACTTGATATATGTCTTGCAATTGAATACTCGTGGTGACAATGGGGTATCATATTGATCCACTTGATATATGTTTTGGCACTCAACTTGCGGATTCCCGCGGTGATATTGGGGTAATCTATGCATAGGGGTTGATGCACGTTTTTGTCTTTGTTTCTCCGGTAGAAATCTTGGGGCACTCTTTGAGGTTCTTTGCGTTGGATTGAGTATAACAAATCTGAATATGTTTTGGTGTTATCTTAGTACGAACTCTTGATAGATCGATCGGGAAGGATAACTTTGTGTTATCTTAGTACGAACTCTTGAAAGATCGATCGGAAAAGATAACCTTGTGTTATTCTAGTACGAACTCTTGGATAGATCGATCGGAAAGGGTAACTTTGTGTTACCTTAGTACTAACTCTTGGAAAGATTGATCGGAAAGAATAACTTTGAGGTGGTTTCGTACCCCACCAACAATTTCTTCTTATGTTCTCCGCTAGATAGGAACTTTGGAGTGATTCTTCATCGCACGTTGAGGGGTGGTTATATGATCCAATTATATTAGCATTGTTGAGAGATTGCACTAGCGAAAGTACGGACCCTAGGCCTCATTTTCAAAGCATTGCAATACCGTTTGTGCTCACTTTTGTTACTTGCTACCTTGCTGTTTTTTATTGTTCCAATTACAAAAATCAATATCTACTATCCATATTACACTTGTATCACCATCTCTTCGCCGAACTA
Organism: Elymus sibiricus; assembly: GCA_039707655.1. NCBI lineage: Eukaryota > Viridiplantae > Streptophyta > Magnoliopsida > Poales > Poaceae > Elymus > Elymus sibiricus. The sequence goes on along the minus strand of CM077669.1, from coordinate 35,471,003 downwards.
GTGCACCTATACAATTTGTCATTGTATTGGGTGTGTTGGGGACACAAGAGACTTTTTATTATTTGGTTGCAGGGTTGTTTGAGAGAGACCATCTTCATCCTACACCTCCCACGGATTGATAAACCTTAGGTCATCCACTTGAGCGAAAATTGCTACTGTCCTACAAAACTCTGCGCTTGGAGACCCAACACAAGTCTACAAGAACAAGTTGCGTAGTAGACATCATGCCTATGTAATGATCATTGCCTGGATATCGTCATGATTATTTGAAGTTCTATCAATTGCCCAACAGTAATTTGTTTACCCACCGTTTGCTATTTTTCTCGAGAGAAGCCACTAGTGAAACCTACGGCCCCCGGGTCTTCTTTCTCATATATTTGCTTTGCGATCTACATTTCCGTTGCATTTTTATTCAGATCTATTCAACCAAAAATACAAAAATACTTTGCTGCACTTTATTTTATTTGCGATCTATTATTTCAATCTATTACAAATTTATCTCGTTTCCGTGCCAATTTCTGGCTCCGTTACCCAAAAGGGATTAACAACCCCTTTAACACGTCGGGTTGCGAGTGGCTATTATTTGTGTGCAGGGGCTGTTTACATTGTGTTGCTTGGTTCTCCTACTGGTTCGATAACCTTGGTTTCATCACTGAGGGAAATACCTACCGTCGCTGTGCTACATCATCCCTTCCTCTTTGGGGAAATACCGACGTAGTCCTAGCAGACAAGAGCTTTCTGGCGCTATAGCCAGGGAGACATCAAAAGGAATGTCTGGCGCCGTTGCCGGGGAGCACCTTCAACATATACCAGGTTCCAAATCACAAATCTCATCTCCTCGCAATTTACATTATTTGCCATTTGCCTCTCGTTTTCACCCCCCCCCCCCCCCCACTTCACAAAAAATTGCCGTTTTATTCGCCCTCTTTTTCCATTCGCCGTTTTCTTGCCGGATCTGTTTTCGTGTGCGTTTTTTTGCGTAGTCATGATGCCTCAAAGAAAATACTATGATGTTCCTTACCCAAATATTTTGCTTGAAATTGAGAAAAGTACTAAGGAATATATGACTACACAGTTTGAACATAATAAATATTTTACTGAAGAACTTAAGGAGCACTCCGTTGTGCTGGATGCTATCACAAAACAACTTGATGATATTAGTAGAGAAGTTTGCAATCTCCAATCTAAGTATGCTTTTGCCGAAAGTTTGTTAGGAAAAATATCCGATGCACAAGCTACTTTAGTAAATCAAATGGCTGCTAAACCAATCTCATTAGAAGATAAAAATGATGAAGACATTAAAATGATTGGTGTTTCTTCTATTGATTCTTTGTTTAGTAAAGTTCAAGGGACTGAAGAAGATTCGACTTTAGGTAGAAGGCGTCCCAATATTTCGGATCTTGTTGAGAAAAATGATAAAAGTGGGTTTGGAGAGGTCAAAACTTTAGCAGATGATGCACCCACTCTTTTGGATTACAAAGACTTCAATTATGATAGTTGCTCTTTGATTGATTGTATTTCTTTGTTGCAATCCATGATTAATTCACCTCATGCCTATGAACAAAATAAAGCTTTTACTAAACATATTGTTGATGCTATGATGAAAGCTTTAGATGATAAGTTGGAACTAGAAGTATCAATTCCTAGAAAGTTGCATGATGAATGGGAACCTACCATCAAAATCAAAATTAAAAATTATGAGTGTTTTGCTTTATGTGATTTGGGTGCTAGTGTTTCCACAATTCCGAAATCTCTTTGTGATGTTCTTGGTCTTACCAATATTGAAGATTGCTCTCTTAATTTGCATTTGGCGGATTCCACTATTAAAAAGCCTTTGGGAAGGATCAATGATGTTCTTATTCTTGCAAATAGGAACTATGTACCCATAGACTTTATCGTTCTTGATATCGATTGCAATCCGTCTTGCCCTATTATTCTTGGTAGACCGTTTTTGCGCACTATTGGCGCGGTGATTGACATGAAAGAAGGGAACATTAAATTCCAATTTCTCTTGAGGAAAGGCATGGAACACTTCCCTAGAACCAAGATTAAATTGCCTTATGAATCTATAATGAGGGCAACTTATGGAACATCCAACAAGGATGACAACACTTGAAATCTTGGTATCATGCCTAGCTAAGGGCGTAAAACGATAGCACTCGTTGGGAGGCAACCCAACTTGTATCTTTTTGCTTTTTGATTTTCTTGCTGTTTTTAATAAAATACCCAATAATACTTCTGTTTAGATGTGTTTTTGTGGTTTGAATAAAGCTTTGTGCCAAGCAAAGCCTTTGGGATGATTTGGTAGATAGTTTATTTGATCACGTTGAAAATCAGAAACTTTTTGTGTCCAGAGTCAGAATTAATGACGATTACTGGAACGTGATCAATTATGGAAATTTTTACACGTTATCAGAAAACAACTTTCCCACGTTTTCCTAATTTTTCAGGATTTTCGGAGTTACAGAAGTATGACCAGAAAATACGTCTTTACAGACTGTTCTGTTTTTGACAGATTCTGTTTTTATTGTGTTATGTGCTTGTTTTAATTGATCTATGGTTCCTTCTAATGAATTTTTGCCATAGAAAAGTTAGAATACAGTAGGTATAACATAATTACAAAATAAGAATTGGTTTTCTACAGTATGTAGAGTAAATATTGGTTTTGTTATACTAACGGATCTCACAAAGGTTTTGTTGAGTTTTGTGTGATTGAAGTTTTCAAGTTTTGGGTTATCTTACGATGGATGAAAGAAGGATAGAAGAGCCTAAGCTTGGGGATGCCCCGGCATCCCAAGCTTTTATCCAAAAATGAGCAACCAACTAAGCTTGGGGATGCCCCCGAGTGGCATCCCCTCTTTCTTCTAACGACCATCGGTATTTTACTTGAAACTATATTTTTATTCGTCACATGATATGTGTTTTGCTTGGAGCGTCTTGTATGATATGAGTCTTTGCTTGTTTTATTTTGTGTTTTAAGTCATCAATCCTTGCTGGACACACCTATTTGAGAGAGCCAAAATTATGTCATGACTTGTTAGAATTGCTCTCTATGCTTCACTTAAATCTTTTATGAGCTAGGACTTGCTCTATTACTTCACTTATACCTTTTTAAGCACGGTGTGCTTAGTTATTTTTAAAGAAATTCTCTCTTGCTTCACTTAAATTATTTTGAGAGAAAGAAAATTGTTATGCTCATGATCTTCACTTATATTTGTTTGAGCTTATGAAAAGCAACACATGAAAATTAGTCCCAAAGTGATAGATATCCAAGAAGGATAAAGCAAAAAAAATGTCATGAAGATCATTGGACAAAATAAACTTGATTCTTAGTAATAGTTTTGAGACAATATGATATGATATGTGAGTCATGTTGATGAGTAATTGTGCTTTAGTAAAGATAATAGTGTTAAAGTTTGTGATTCCCTATGCAAGCACGAAAGTCAATAATCATGCAATGAAATTACATCCTACTTGTGGTGCATTATTCGGTGTTATTTATGCTCAATGCTCGCTTATGAGATTATTCGTTTCATGGTTGGTCGCTTCCCAGTCTTTTGCTAGCCTTCATTTTGCACTAAGTATGATCACTACTTGTGCATCCAAAATCCTTTCTCCCGGTTTTGCCACATGAGTCCACCATACCTACCTATATGCGGTATTTCCTTGCCGTTCTAAGCAAATTTGTATGTGCCATCTCTAATTTTCAAAATAAATTTCCCTTTTGTGTGCCCGTACCGCTCGCGAGGTGGTGAGGGGTGGCCAATATTTTCCATGCTGGATGTGTTGTTCTCACGATGAGTGTTTATTCACTTGTCATTGCACGAGAGTAAGGCAAAGGTATTAGGGATGCCTAGTCCCGAATTGAAAAATAAATTTACTTTATGTTGTCAAATAATAAATTCCTTGGAAAGTGTTGGTATGGAAGGCAACCGTGGATTCGGCTAGCCATGGCTTGTGAAAGTTTGGTGGAAAAGGAATAAACTTTACTTTTATGTTTGGGAACCGCCTATGATATATCTAGCATGGAAAGTGTTGGGAACCTCAAGTCGTTCTTGTTGGTGGGAAAAGTATACCTCCCAAAAAAAATTATCTCTCAATTTAAGCTTTGAGCTCTGGCACCTCTACAAATTCCTACTTCCCTCTGCGAAGGGCCTTTCTTTTACTTATGCAATTTTTATTTTGAATTTGAGTCTCCATCTTCTCTTATAAAGCACCAACTAGGAAACACTATGATCGTACTTAAGCATTGGGTGTAACTAATATGCGAGTGTGTTTCATGAATGGATCAATGGTTGAGCATGATGGGCTAGGGATAACTTATTTTAGCATTGATATTTTGAAAGACATGGTTGCTTGTTGATATACTTGAGTATCTAAATTATTATGTCAAAACTAGACTATTGCTTTGAACCATATAAAAGTCCAAATGTCCATGCTATAAAGAAAGGAATATGATATGACTTGATAAACAGCACTCCACATCAAAAATTCTGTTTTTATCACTTACCTACTCGAGGACGAGCAGGAGTTAAGCTTGGGGATGCTGATACGTCTCCAACGTATCTATAATTTTTGATTGTTCCATGTTGTTTTATTATCAATCTTGGATGTTTTATAATCATTTTATAGTCCTTTTATATCATTTTTTGGTACTAACCTATTGACATAGTGCCAAGTGCCAGTTGCTGTTTTCTGCATGTTTTTTACATCGCATGAAATCAATATCAAACGGAGCCCAAACACCGCGAAACTTTTTGGAGAATTTTTTTTGGGCCAGAAGACACAGGATGGGCCAGAGCAGCACCTGGGGGGTGCCCCGAGGGGGGCACAACCCACCAGGGCGCGCCAGGCCCCCCTGGCGCGCCCAGGTGGGTTGTGCCCACCTCGGTGGCCTCCCGCACCGCCTCTTAGCTCTATAAATACTCAGATATTCCAGAAACCCTAGAGGCATCGACGAAATATTCATCCAGCCGCCGCAAAGTCCAGAACCACCAGATCCAATCTAGACACCATCTCGGATGGGGTTCACCACCTCCATTGGTGCCTCTCCGATGATGCGTGAGTAGTTCTTTGTAGACCTACGGGTCCGTAGTTAGTAGCTAGATGGCTTTCTCTCTCGTTTTGATCTTCAATACAATGGTCTCTTGGAGATCCATATGATGTAACCCTTTTGCGGTGTGTTTGTTGGGATCCGATGAACTTTGAGTTTATGATCAGATCTATCTTTTTATATCCATGAAAGTTATTTGAGTCTTCTTTGATCTCTTATATGCATGATTGCTTATAGCTTCGTATTTCTTCTCCGATATTGGGTTTTGTTTGGCCAACTGGATCTCTTTATCTTGCAATGGGAAGAGGTGCCCGGTAGTGGGTTCGATCTTACGGTGCTTGATCCCAGTGACAGAAGGGGAACCAACACGTATGTATCGTTGCTACTAAGGATAAAACGATGGGGTCTATCTCTACATAGATAGATCTTGTCTACATCATGTCATCGTTCTTATTGCATTACTCCGTTTTTCCATGAACTTAATACACTAGATGCATGCTGGATAGCGGTCGATGTGTGGAGTAATAGTAGTAGATGCAGGCAGGAGTCGGTATACTAATCTTGGACGTGATGCCTATGTAATGATCATTGCCTGGATATCGTCATGATTATTTGAAGTTCTATCAATTGCCCAACAGTAATTTGTTTACCCACCGTTTGCTATTTTTCTCGAGAGAAGCCACTAGTGAAACCTACGGCCCCCGGGTCTTCTTTCTCATATATTTGCTTTGCGATCTACTTTTCCGTTGCATTTTTATTCAGATCTATTCAACCAAAAATACAAAAATACTTTGTTGCACTTTATTTTATTTTCGATCTATTATTTCAATCTATTACAAATTTATCTCGTCTCCGTGCCAATTTCTGGCTCCGTTACCCGAAAGGGATTGACAACCCCTTTAACACGTCGGGTTGCGAGTGGCTGTTATTTGTGTGCAGGGGTTGTTTACGTTGTGTTGCTTGGTTCTCCTACTGGTTCGATAACCTTAGTTTCATCACTGAGGGAAATACCTACCGTCGCTGTGCTACATCATCCCTTCCTCTTTGGGGAAATACCGACGTAGTCCTAGCAGACAAGAGCTTTCTGGCGCTATAGCCAGGGAGACATCAGGGAAAAACATGTCTCCCTATAGTCAATGGCATCTGATAACATCCTCGACTAGCCATATACTCTGCTCCAGGGGAACTCACTAACATAGGTGTCTTAAGGGCTACGGTTGGCAAATGATACTTTTCCACGAAACCCCTTGATATGTATGAATGCGATACACCAGTGTCAAAAAGAACAAGGGTTGTAAATGCATTAACCAAAAACTTACCAACAACTGTGTCGGGCTGCTCGTCAATTTCCTCCACATTGACATGATTCACCTGTCCTCTGGTGAATGGGTTGGGCTTCTTTCCTGAGCTTCCATTGCCATTAACATTCTTTACTTCTGGGCACACGGTAGCGTAGTGTCCGGTCTTCCCGCACTTGAAACAAGTAATGTGACTCAGATCCTTCTTGGTGGGTGTTGATGGGGTGGAACGGCTCTGACTGTTGCTTCCTCCATTCCCATTGCCATTCCTGGTGCCACTATGGTTGTGTGCACTTCCTCCATTGATGGTTGTGTGCACTTCCTCCATTGTGAGAATGGCCTCCATGGTTATGTCCTCCATGGGTGGGATGGTTATGTCCTCCTGAGTAAGGGGAGTAGCGGGGCTTCTGCTGAGCTCCAGAGTTGTACTTCCCTGCCCATACTTCCGCTTGCGGCTCTCTATCTGCTGCTGCTTGCCTTCGATCATAATGGCCTTGTCTACCAGCTCCTGGTAGTTGTTGTAGGTAGCTACCATCAGCTGCACACTCAGCTCATCATTGAGTCCCTCAAGAAACTTCTCCTGCTTCGCGGCATCTGTAGCCATGTCATCTGGGGCATAGCGAGCTAACTGCCTGAAGTCATCCACGTACTGCCCCACAGTACGGTTTCCCTAGCGTAAGTTGCGGAACTCACGCTTCTTCAAGCTCATGGCTCCAGTTGAGACATGTGCAGTGCGGAAGGCTTGCTGAAACTGATCCCAAGTAACTGTAGCAAGTGGATAAGTGGCGGTGTAGTTCTCCCACCAAGCGGCTGCTGGTCCCTCAAGCTGGTGTGCGGCAAAGCGCACTCTCTCTGCATCTGTGCATCCCGCAGTTGCTAGCTCTCTTCCCATCTTGCGGAGCCAGCCATCCGCAACAATCGGCTCGGTGCTACTAGAGAACACCGACGGATTCAACCTCAGGAAGCGGGTCAGGTTATCAGCTGGGGGAGGGTTGTTGTTGTTGTTGTTGTTGTTGTTATTGTTGCCTTGATTTTGGACAAGTAGTTGCATCAAAGTGTTCTGCTGCTGGATCAACTGGGTGAGCTTGGGTGGGAACACGAATCCGGGATCACGTCTCGGAGGCATCTGATGGGTTAGAGGGGTGAGAAATAGAATGGAGTGAGGTCTAATGAGAGATTTCACTACCCATATGCACATGAGACAAACATATCATATCACACCACTCAATTCAAACAAGATTCACACAATTGATCCTAAGCTACTATTACAAAACTCGCGAACGATTCTAACTACTTGGAAGAATACTAATAGAAACAAGGTGGTCATCTAAAAGCTTTGATCGGCAGAAGACTCCATAATATCTGCTCCAGCTTCGTCTTCATAATCATCACTGTCTTCATCACTGTCGGTGTCATCTAGTATGATGTAGTCTTCTGAGCGAATGTCCATCTCAGGTTCCGGCTTCACCACGGGTACTCCTAGCTTCTTCTTCAGATCTTCATTCTGCTCCAGTAGCACAGCAATTTCCTCTTCATACCCATCGCGTGTTGACTTGAGTTCTTCCTCTAGCTCAATATTCCGGGTCATCACCACCTTGGTGTTCTGCATGATTGTGCACATCTGATTCTCATGTCGGCGAATGTGCTGGTCCATCTCCTGTATGAATGCCGCAATGGATTTATCATTCCTGGTGCGAATCATCTCCCATTGCTCATCTCGGCGTCCACAAATCTGGTAGGTGGTGTCTTCAAGATCCTTGTTGTAGACTTCACAAATGCGTCCAAAGGTGATGTGCGCTGCCATACTTTTTCCTAAGCTCCAAGTTGGTGCATCAAAGATCAGCTCGATGGGCTCCGTGACTGGTGCAATGGTCCTCCCAGGAACACAAACTTCGATTCTCCAGCGCTCCTCTTCTGGTAAAGTTGCAGTGAACGTTCTAGTGAAACTTGGTATTCCGATGTGCAGGTACCTCGTGACTTCCTTCAAGTGTATTCCGAAAGGGGTGTCATCATCGGGTTGAGTAAACTTGCTCCTGGGGTCCGACATCTATAGAATAGAAACAGAGGAGGATTAGAAATGAGTAGAGAAGAGCACCTGTGGCTTTTCCTAGTGGTCGCGTCCTACAGTCAACCTGGCTCTGATACCATCTTGTAGCGACCACGATCCCAATGGATCGAAGTCTCTGTGCTTAAGTGTCATCCCTGGATCGGTATGCTGACACACACAGTACTCGAGGATTTATAACAGAGTTTCAATCACACTTATTACATCGAAATCCTCATAGAGAGAGTATTTATTACAAAAATATGGCTGAAGGCCATCTAAATAATAAACTGCGGAAGCATCGAAGATAGGTTGAGTCCATCCAACTCCACGGCAAACACTGAGTGCATGACAACGACCTATCGCACCTTAATCTTCGTCTGAAAACTCTGCAACATGAGACGTTGCAGCCGTGTAGGTCAGCACATGGAATATGCTGGCAAAGTCACACTGTAGCAGTAATGAACAAATATCTACCACTACATGCATATTTGGCTGGTGGAGGCTCTAGGTTTAATTTTTTTTTTGCATAAAGCTAATTTTCCCTACAACAAAGGAATAAATTTTATTTTACTACTAAGTTGAATTAAGCCATATTGAGAAGGTTCCTCCATCTCAAACCCAAAATCACCAAGTATACAATTAACCCAACAATTTAATTAATAGAGTGATGAGATCAACCAATAATTCAAATACCAGGATACACAAGATGTCCATGACCGGGGACACGGCTAATCATGATTAGGTTGTACACTCTGCGGAGGTTTGCGCACTTTTCCCCACAAGACTCGACCGCATCCATAATCGAAAGATCGAGACATAGTCTTCCAGAAGCATTAACTCTTTACTCTGGGTAGACCGATACACCTACTTTCCCCTACATCTGCTAGTCCACCACTGAAAGAGGTCACACAGCTTACTCAACTATGCCAGAGCCCATAATGGCTTGTGGCTGCACACGGAAGTTTCTAGGCATGAATAATTATATGATCCCTTTGAGCCTGGGTGGCATTCCATAGGATGATCACACGGTTCCTCCGGGATCTCCTAGGACAACACTGGATTCTCCAGGTGCCCTGCAACCAATCCACCCAGATGTGTATTAAAGTTGCCACCTTAAACTTTCCCTTAGTTGTTATTTCACTCACAACTTTCATGAATCTCACATACCAATCCACGTCTACAAGCATGGCTAAGCAATAAGTAACAAAGCGTATATTCCCGGTTGATCACAAGTCATAGGTTCCTACCTCATGAACTACATAGCATAACCACATGTAACCAAGTCCTACTCATGCAAATCTTTGAGGGTATAACTAATGCAAAAAACTGGGTATTGAAAAGTATGATCAAAGTGTAACTTGCCTTGCTGATGATCGTTAAACCCTAGGGACTCGTAGTAGCAAGCTTCGCACTCCGGAAAGTCTATCACAAACAAACAATAGCATACATAAGCAATCATGCACAAGATTCAAAGAAAAGATCTCGGAAAACTTCGAAAACAAGCAAACAACTCTTGCAATAGAAACAATCCTCAACAATATTAAAATTATGTGGATTAGTTCTTAACATAAAGTTTAGGTCAAGAGCTTCGATTTGCAAAAAGAATCAACTCAAACGGAGTTACGAAACTCAAGATACGATCAAAAGAAGTTCAAATTCAAATCTGTTTGAATTCAAAATTTAAAACTTTCAAAAATAAACTTGCGTTGGTTTTCTGGATAGATGAGACCGTTCTGAAGATTTTGGCGTTGGTTTCATCGAAAACGGATAAACGAGTAAAAAGTAATGATAGTTTGAAAACTAGGGACTAATCTGTAAAAAAATTATTCGCGAATAAATTCCTGGCGGAAAATAACAGAAAAAGAAAAGACTATCGAACGAACATTCGCTAATTAGATCTAAACAGTAAACGTTCGCTAATTAGATCTAAATCTAAATAAAAAAACAAAACTGGTTTTTAAAAGAAAACCGAACCCCAAAAAAATAAACCGGATGAACCGGGGCGGTTTTATACCGTCGGCGGTTTCGTCGAAAACCGGCGGGTCGGGCTCCGGCAAGGCGGATCGGGTCGGCGGGGTCGTCGGCGGCGGCGGCGCTGGCGGCGGGGAGCGGCGGCGGCGCAAGTGCGGGCGGCGGCGCGGCGGTTGAGGAGCGGCGGCGGACGAGGAGAGAGGAGGGGGCGGCGGCGGCTTATAAAGGGGCCGGGGGGCGGCGGCTTGCGCGAGGGGGCGAGGAGGCGGTGTCCTCCTCGGACACGAGGCGGCGGCGGCTCGGACTCCGCCGGAGTCCGGCTCAGCGACGGGAGGAAGGTGGCGCGGCGAGTTAGGCCAGCCCGATTCGGCGGCCCAAAGAATTTTTTTTTTAAATAACATTTTTCTAAAAATACGAAAAATTAGAAAAACATAATAAATATATTTTTAAAAATCGCAGAAAAATTCACACATAACTAGGGCCTTATTAATGACCTTGTGAACAATTTTCTGGGCCTAAATGCCTAAAATAAAAATAAACATTGTAGTACTAATAAAATAAATAAAATGAATATTTTTGCAAATAAAAATCCAATAAATTTATTTTTACTCAAAATTCAATTTCCAACATTTTTATTCTGTTATTGAAGAAGTCATATTATCTTCTCTCATTATTTTAAAATATTGGAAATGAAAATTGGCAAAAAATTTATTTGATCCAAACCCACTTTGGAAATAAATAAAATTGTGGGCCCCTCTTTGGGAAAACTTCCAACTCTCTTATTTGGTCCTTGAGTTGCTTAAAGTCCCTTGGATCAATATCCAACAAAACTAAATTCACAAATGCTCAATGATGAATGCATATGAATGATCTATATGTTAACATCCAAATTTGAAAAATTGGGATGTTACAATACATGAAGTTTATACATACTTATTCTCATAAAACAACATACAAACTCTCTATCTAAAGCATTTAAATGCAACAACAAATGCGATCAAGATCGCAACTAAGGTAACAATTGATCCAACAACATAATGATACCAAGCCTCATTATCAATGACATATTTTCTAATATTTCTAATCTTCAAGCGCATTGCATCCATCTTGATCTTGTGATCATCGGCGACATTAGTAACATACAACTCCAGTTTCATCTTCTCATCTTCAATTCTTTTCAATTTTTCTTTCAAATACTCGTTTTCTTTTTTAATTAAATTTAACTTCTCGACAAGAGGGTCGGTTGCAATTTCCGGTTCACATACCTCCTAGATAAAAATATCTGTGTCAACTGGATGGGCATAATTGTCATAAACACGAAATGCAACAAATAGTTATAAAAGAGAATATACCACATCCGAATCATAAACCGGACGAGGGCCGACGGGGACGGATATCAAAACCATGCCACTATGTATAACAAACAGCGTATGGGTAAGAAAATTATACAAGTAACTAACTAAATCACACAAACATGATTTTTTAATTATAAAAAGGATAAGAATAAGAGGCTCACCAAGGTGGTGCCGGCGACGGGACGGTGCGGGCGATCGACGGTGGTTAGGATGGGTCCGGGAAGGCACTAAGTAAACCACACCTACATATGCAAACTAAGAAGTTAATTTGAGCTCAAATTGCATATAAATCAAATAAACTATCACATATAATTACTCCCAAACTAAAACCCACAAATCACTATACTTATAGAGCATTGCAAGAGCTAATCTAGCAATGAGAGATGAAAGGACAAAGTTGCTAACCTTTGTGAACACTTGGATGGATGGGGTGCCTTCAAATCTTGAAAAAATTTGGCAAAAATGGAGGTGGGCTCGAGCAAGAGGGGAAGAAAACAGAGAGGAAAGAGGGAAAACAGAGAGCTTTCAGGTCGGGCTGGACGAAGCACTATATATAGTGATCTCTTTAGTCCCAGTTGGTTATACAAACCGGGACTAAAGGTGCACCTCTAGTCCCGGTTTGTGACACGAACCGGGACTAAATGTGCTCGTGGGGGCCCAAGCCTGACACAAGCCTGCCACTACCCCTTTAGTCCCGGTTCCTGACACGAACCGGGACTAGAGACACGCCACGAACCGGGACTAATGATGCCCGCCCCCTAGCCGTTGGAACTGGGACAAATGGTCACATTAGTACCGGGCCGTTATCAAACCGGGACTAATGGGGCTCACGTAAGGTCGTTTTTCTACTAGTGCTTGTCATAGCCCATACAACGTCTTGTGTAGTCTCAATACCTTGTGTTCCTCTCCTTCTTTGTTGTACCCTGGTAGTTACTTACTTAACGTATACTTCTTCTTCCAATTCCTAGTAAAAAACATGGAGTTCACATCCATGTGATGTAGCTTCCAAGATTCTTGAGCCGCGAGAGTTATAAGTAGCCTCACCATGTCCATCTTCATAACTGGAGTGAACACTTCCTCGAAATCCACATCTTGATCTTGCACGCATGCTTTAGCTACGAGTTTTCATGCTTTATGCTTCACCAAGTTCCCTTCGGCATCCTTCTTGACTTTGTACACCCACTTGAGCTCTATGGTATTATGTCCGTTGAAAAGGTCCACGAGTTCCCATGTATCGTCTCTGATCGACCCCAACTCTTTATCCATGGTACGATGCCAACACTCTTCCATATTTGCATCTTCGAAATTTTCTGGTTCCTTGATGTGCAACAACTGTTGCCCTTTACTTTCCATCTTCACCGAATTTATTTGAAGCGCTTCCTTCGGAGAGAGATCCAACATGCGTTGCATTCGTACTGGTGTATGTGGCTGCTCCGTCATCTCCTGTGCTGTTTGGAGACAGCGCCACGTCTTCTGGAGTTGCCGACCTGCCGGTCTGCTTTGTGGGCGTTTCGTTCTGCTCAAACCGCTTACTGGGTTGTACTCCGTGGACAATCTGCAGCCCGAGCTGCTCCAGCTCCAGTAACCGCTGCTTCTAGCTGGGCTTCTAGGACGTTGTTCACCTACTTCTAGCACATCCACAAGACTCTCACGTGGCGGTGAGCTTTCTTCAAGGTATCTAGCATATCCATGTGGCTTGACTCGTCAGCTTGGCTGAGCCCGCCTGGTGCGCTTGCGCCTGGACTCGTCACGACGTCTGGCACCACGTTCTAGCGCAACACACCATCACACCCTGCATCATGATCTTTTGACGCCACAACTACGCCTTGTTCTAGCGTGATCACACCACACCATCATGCATTTTGTCCTGATCTTTTGGCACCGCGTCTTCGCCCGCTTCTAGCATGACCACACCATTTCTACTTACTTAACAGTGCTGGGAAGTTGATGCGATGGAGCGGATGGGTGAGTGTACGGCCGTATGCTCTCCTCCTCCACCTCCACAGATCTCCATCCCAACCTTGCCGGCGGCGGGCTACTCCAGCCCCTGTCGGACACCCACGTCGGGGGCTGCTCCGAGCCCTCTCGGGCTGGACTTCAATGATAGCCCTCTGTCCTCCCCCTCCCCTTCCCCACCTACCGCTGCGGCTGGATTCAAGGCGGTGGCTCTCTCTGCGCCGGCCTGCCCTGTAGCTTCCGCTCCCTGTGGCAGCTACGCCCCAGCCATTGCCTGCTCCGGTTCTTCTTCGGGTGCTCTTCATGACACGCATCCGCGCGTGGGCTGCGCGTCAGCTACCGTCTCGGAGGTCCTCGGTGCTGGTCGCGGCACGCCATCCTCCTCGGGTGGCATTCATGGAGGTCAGCCTCCCTCGGCCAGGGCCGCAGGCTCCTCGGGGCCGTCTGCCCCTGCTGCGCGCGCTGGGCCTGCTCCTCTGCCTCGCCCCATGGAGTGGACGGTACACAGGAGTAAAAGCTCCTGGAAAAGGCTGCGCCGTGCCCAGCGCATGGAGGAGCAGCGTCGCCTCCATGGCGGCACTAACTCCGGTCCGGCTCCCCTGAGGCCCTTCCTCTCCCTTCTTAAGGAGAGGGCCGATGGCCGCTGCTTCAAGTGTCTCTCCTCCCTTCACCGTGTTCGTAGCTGTACTGCCTCCGCCCCCACCTGCCTCCTTTGCGGCGTCTCCGGCCACAAAGCACGATACTGCACGGCTGTCCCTAAGCAGTCCGCCATCCACCGCGTCGTGTTCCCTCCCGGGCACCCAAACTCTACCCGTCAGCCTGCTTCTTCTCGCTTGACCTTCCCCCCCGACCACCCCTCCTCGCTCCGTCTGCCGGTTGCATCCCGCATCTCCCTACCTGCTCCGGCCGCTCTGTGTTCCTCCTCTCGCTTGCCCCACGCCACCTCGTCCGTTGGCCCGTCCATTCTTGGGCCGGTCCCCTGCTTCCCTCCGCTCGTGCCCCCTCCCCACCCCCCGCTGGCAGCGGCCATGGACTCTGCTCGGATCCCTGGCGACGCCGAGAACTGCCCCGAGTACGTCTCGGCTGTGGCACCCTTCTCGCCTGCGATGCACTCCGCCGAGCACTTCTGCGAGCGCCATGGGGCCATCCTCGTCACTCTGGGCAACCGGCCGTGCCTGCGTGTCGGGCAGGTCCGCGACGCGATCGCGCGCCGTTTCGCCCTCGCCCCCGGCTCCTTCTCCGTCACCATGATGGCCCACGTCGGAGACTTCTTCGTCCTCTTCAACGACGCCGTCGTTCGCAACCTGGCGACCAGCATGCCGGACACGCTGCGGGTTGGCGCTGCCACGCTGGGGTTCCGGCCCTGGACGCGCTTCATTGGTGCCTCCCTGGCGCCGCTGCCGTACCGTGCTCGCGTATGCCTGGAGGGCGTGCCGGAGCACGGGCATCAGCTCGAGACGGTGGCCGTCCTCTTCAAGAACAACTGCCTCATGGACTGCATCGACGACTTCCACCCCACCGACCAGGATGCTGCATGCTTTTGCATCTGGATTTGGACGGCCGATCCCGAGGGCATTGCTCGCCGGGGCTCCTTGGGCCTGGAGGAGCGGCCGCGTGTTGCCTCGCCGCTGATGGACTTCCCCGAGCTCGGCATCTCCGAACCGCCGCCGGCGCACGACGGCCCGGCGAAGGTCCTGTCCTACCCGATCCTTCTGCACCTTGACAAGGTGTGGGATTACACGCCTCGCTCCCCCGCCTCAGGGGCCAGCAGCCACTCTGCTCAGAGTGGCATTCCCTCCAGCGGCTCCGACGGCGACGATGCGCTCCCGCGCAAGCGCTTCTTTGGATGGCGCTACGCCTACGAGGACAACCCCAGGCACCCCTCGCGCAGCCCTGCTCACCTGCGGCTCGGCCCTCGCCGTCGTGAACGCTCTCCTGACGAGGGTGGCAATGGTGGCCCTGCCGGCGGCGGGTCGTCGTCGTACCACCGTACGCTGTACGATGCCCGCTCTGGTGGCTCGTCCGGCGGCTCGGGCGGTGCTGCTGCTGGTGGGCTGGCCGGCAACTTTGGCTGGCGGCGCCGTCAGCGCTCCACGAACGTTGCTAACGGCAGCGTCTCTCCTAACGGCCAACCTACGGCGCTCGCTTTGGATGCAGTTGCTAACCCTGGCTTGGAGAGCACGACCACGGTGCACGATGCTGGTGTCATGCCTCTGGATCCTACTGGCACGCGTGCCCTGCTTTGCCCCTCGGGCCCGCCGCTACATGCTGCTCCAATCTTGGAGGCCGACAACCCTCCTTTTGCTGCCCCTGATTCACTGCTTTCGCACCACTTCGGGCAATCTCCAGCTCCCTCTCCTGCCACCCCTTTGTCTGATCTCTCTGGCAACCTGGCCTCCCTTGCCGTTGCGGCTGTCACGCTTCCCTGCCCCGCCGTGCCTCCGCCCATGCTGCTGCTGCAATCACCCCCACCTGCTACTGCTCCTGAGCCACCCGCTATCGACAGTCATCCTGGACTGGTCTGCGTCGATTCGGTGGTCAATGCTCCTCCTCTGCTCATGCAGGAGCCCCTAGGCCCTGTTGGACCGGCCCATGACGGCCCTCCTCCTCCACGTGCCGATTCCCCCTTCGCTGTTGGGCTCACTCATGCTGGACCTCCTGAGCTGCCCACTGGGCCGCTGGTTGTGGGCTCTCTTGCTGCTCCGCCAACCGCTGTTCCGGATGTGCTTGGACAGCCCGTGTCTGCGACATTCCTCACTGCCACTTGCGCCGAGATCCAGCCTCCGCTCCTCGCCAATCCCCCTGCTGCTCAGATGCCGCCGGCGCCGGCGGCCACCCCGGCGAGACCCGCAGCGTGCTCCGTAAGAAGTGGGGGATCGCGCCCGACCTCGACGACAAGGCCATGGAGGAGGCCATGATGCAGCGCTTCCTCGACAAGTTTAAGGACCCCCTCTGTGCGGAAGAGATTGAGGCGGTCAAGGCTCTCCTCTCCTCGGTCCGGCTGACCAGGGGAGGGGCCAGTTCCAAAAGGCGTCCGGTGGCCGGGCGTCGGCCGCGCGGCAGGCGTGCCGCTGACGTCTAGGTCGTGCCGGCCTCGCACGCTGCGTCAATCCCCCTTCGCCATGTCTGCCTCCACGCCACACTTGCAGAGCCACCGGCTGGCCTCTGCAGTTGTATCTCTACCTTCTCTGTATTCTCACCTGTGCACTTCGTCAGGTCCACAAATGTGTCTTCCCCCCTTTTCTTCTTCAGTTCATGCACCGCCGTGTACCTCTGTTTACTGATGAGTGAGCACAATTGTACCATCCTTAACTGGAACGTTCGGGGACTTAACAACCCCGCTCGTCGCCAGGTTGTCCGCAATCTTGTTTCTCAAACTCGCTCCACTGTCATATGTCTCCAGGAAATGAAAATCGATCACTTTGATCGCTCTCTAGTTCTTGAACTTCTTGGGAGTGCTTTCGCTGACTCCTTCTGCTTCCTGCCTGCTGCTGGCACTAGGGGGGGCATCCTTCTAGCCTTCTCCTCTGATTTCTTCTCCATCCAAAGCTCCAGTGCCACCACCAATTCGATCTCTGCTACTGTTTCCATGCGTGCCTCTGCTGCATCTTGGAGCATTTCTGTGGTTTATGGGCCACAGTCTGATGCTGACAAGTTCAACTTCATTTCTGAACTTCGCTCTCTGAAAGCAAACATGCTGCCTTCTTGGGTTCTCCTTGGGGACTTCAACCTCCTCTGTCGGGCTGAGGACAAGAGCAACGGCGCAGTTAACAGGCGACTGATTAACAGCTTTCGGTCCGCTCTGAACTTTCTTGAGCTGGACGAACTGAGGTTACATGGTCGCAGGTTCACCTGGACTAGTACCTGCCCGCAGCAAACTAAAACTAAAATAGATCATGTGTTCTGCACCCCCGATTGGAGTCTCCTGTTCCCGCAATGTCATCTCCGGGCCACCTCGTCCTCCATCTCCGATCACTGCGCTATGATTCTTACTAGCCAGATTAATCACAAAAAGTTCTCTGGATTCTGTTTTGAGAATTACTGGCTGAAGATCAGTGGGTTCCGGGCTGTTGTTGCTGAATCTTGGCGGGCCCCTGTGCCTCACAGCGACTCTATGTGGCGGCTGCACTGTAAGCTGTCTCGCCTGGCCAAGTCGCTGCGCCTCTGGAGCCGTCGTCGGGTGGGCAATATCGCCCTCCTCTCTGCGATTGCTGACCTGGTAATCCTGGGCCTCGACTCCGCCCAGGACTGCCGTGACCTGTCTATTGCTGAGATGGGGTTGCGGCTGCACTTGAAGAACAAGCTCCTTGGCCTGGCTGCCATTCAGCGGGTGCGTATCCGCCAGCGATCGCGCATCCTATACCTTCGTGCCAATGATACTGACTCCAAGCTTTTCCACATCAAAGCCAACGGACGGCGGAGAAGGAACTTTATCCCTGTCCTGGACGCGGGAACCGCTCAATTAACCTTGCAGCAAGACAAGCAGCAGGCCCTCCTCGACCACTTCCGCTGCACGATCGGTACCTCCACTCCCAGGGAGTGCTCGCTTAACTGGGATTACTTGGGCATGCCAAGGCATGACCTTTCTGCTTTGGAGGCTGACTTTTCTGAAGAGGAAATAAGGGCTGCTGTTTTCGATCTGCCGTCTGGGAAGGCACCGGGACCGGACGGGTTTACAGCTGACTTCTTCAAATTCTGCTGGAGCATCATTAAAACTGATCTAATCTGTGCTATTAATCAACTGTTCTCCCTGCGGGGCAAGAGGTGGAATCTGCTCAACTCTGCCTTCATCACACTCTTGCCAAAATCTGCTGAGGCAATCAAGATTAAAGATTTCAGACCTATTAGTCTGATGCACTCTGTTGCGAAGATCGTTTGCAAGCTCCTTGCTAACCGGCTGGCTCCTGTTCTGCACCTGATTGTTCCCCATTCTCAGAGTGCATTCATTAAAAACCGTTGCATCCAAGACAATTTCCTTTATGTCAAGAACACAGTTAAGAGGCTCCACCGCTCTAAGGAACCTGCCCTTCTTCTTAAGCTTGACATTGCTGGTGCCTTTGATTCCGTCTCTTGGAGGTACATGTTTGAGCTTATGTCTGCCGTTGGTTTTGGCCCAAGGCGGTGTGACATTATGGCACTTATGTGGCAGTCTGCTTCCTCTCGGATCATGGTTAATGGTCAGCTTGGTTCTCCGTTCTTCCATCAGAAGGGGCTCCGTCAGGGTGACCCTGTCTCTCCGATGCTATTCACTCTTGCGATTGCACCGCTGCACTGGCTTCTGGTGAAGGCCTGCTCTGTTGGTGCTCTGTCTGACCTGCGGCTGCCTCCTTCCCGGCTGAGGGTTAGCCTATACGCTGATGACGCGGCCCTCTTCATTGCCCCAACTCAGCAAGAGATTGACACCACAAAAGAGATTCTACGTGTATTTGGCTCTGCCTCTGGGCTCATGGCTAACGTGCAAAAGAGTGCTTTCTAGCCAATTGCTTGCGAGCACATTGATCTGCCTCCCTTGCTGCAACAATTCCCCGTGCCCATCAGCCAATTCCCTTGCAAGTATTTGGGCTTGCCTCTTCATTTCAACAGAATCTCTAGATCAGACATTCAGCCCACTCTGGACAAGTTGGCCTCCAGATTGCAAATTTGGAGAGGTAGACTGCTCTCTGGTGATGCTCGGCTCAAGCTTGTCAACTCTGTGCTCTCTGCCATTCCGGTTCATCTCCTCTCGGTCTTTAAGCTTGACAGTTGGACAATCAGGCAAATGGATAAGATTCGCAGGAATTTCTTATGGCGATCAAGGACCGATGGTGACAAGGGTATGGCTCTTGTCAACTGGAGCACTGTCTGTCGCCCTAAAAAGCTGGGCGGCCTAGGGGTGTTGGACCTAAATCGCTTTGGGAGAGCTCTCCGTCTCAGGTGCAAATGGCTGGACTGGACTGACAAGGATCGCCCCTGGGCTGGCACGGAAATCCCTTGTGACAAGGACGATCTGGCTCTCTTCTCTGCTTCCACCTCGGTGGTCATTGGGAATGGTCATACTGCCAATTTTTGGCAGGATAGATGGCTGGATGGGCACGTGCCTAGGCTTCTTGCACCTGATATCTTCAAGCTCTCCTCTCGCAAGAATATCTCCGTCCATGATGCCATTTCAGACAACAGGTGGATGCGGGGCCTCCACCGGATTTCTGAAAATACTGAGATACGTCAGTTCTCTTCCCTTTGGAGCAAAGTGCAGCAGGTGACCCTCGATCCTATGGTGTCTGATTCCATCTCCTGGGTCTGGCACAACTCCAAGACGTACTCCGCATCCTCGGCTAACCAATGCCAATTCCTAGGGTCCGTTTCTCCTCTTCAGTTCGATAAGATGTGGGCAGCAAAGGTGGAGGCCAAGTGCAAATTCTTTATGTGGCTCTGGCTTAGAGGTCGTATCCTCACCAGCAACAATCTGGCCGTCCGCGGGATCCCTCACGATGACATTTGCGCTCTCTGTGACCAGGAAGTGGAGACCCCGTCTCACCTCATTCTTTCATGCCCTTTTGCTCGCAGTGTTTGGTGCTTGGTGGGAACCGATCTGGACATCCCTCCTCTTGCAACCAATGCTCAGCTTGCTGGTTCTATTAAGCATTGGTGGGACGACCTAACCTCATGTCTTGATGATAGAGCCAAGAGGGTGGCCATCTACACTGCTTGGAACATTTGGAAGGAAAGGAACAGGCGTGTCTTCCAGCAAAAATCGCTTCAGGAACCTGCCATTCTTCACCTCATCAAGCAAGACATCTCACTCGCCTCCATCTCTACGCACTGGCTCTCTGATGTTGAGAACTCCCCAGAACCTGAGCCAGATTAATTGTTTTATGTATTTTGGTGTGGGCCACCTTAACCCCAGTCTGTGTAACTGAATCACTGTATTGTTTCACTCCTTAATATATTCAGGCAGTTCTACTGCCTTTCCCTCAAAAAAAGCATGACCACACCACTATGCATTGTGTTATGATCTTCCGGCGTCACAACTTCGCGTTCTTCTAGCGTGATCACATCGTCACGTCTTGCGTCATGGTCTTCTGGCGCCACGACTTCACCTGAGTTTATTTGTGCGGATGCACTCACCGAACCTGTGTCCAGCTGCCAAGATCATCTGAATCTTCTTCGTCCACTAGTTCGCGCATCAGCATCATATCTCTGTCGTCTTCTTCCTCGGCCATGAGCGCCCGTTGCTTCGGTGCTTCCTCACAGTCAGCCTTGAAGTGACCGAGGAGGCCACATTTATGACACCTCACTTTTCTGATGTTAAACTTCCTCCTCGACGGTGCAGACGCATCCTCGTCGTCCAAGTATGCGAAGTTCTTTCTCGCCGAGCGTTGCTTCCCTTTTCCCTTCTTCTTCCCGCTGCTCGTGAATCCGCCTTGCTTTTCGTTCGACAGGGCAATCCATTGTGCCTTTATCAGCATCAGTGCTCACTCTCCTCCGAGTCGCCGAAGCTGAGACGGATTCTTTCATCATGGGCCTTGAACCTTCTGACGAGATCCTCGACCAAGAGAGTTTTCTGGTCGAGACACTGCTCGATCGACGTGACGGTCTGGATATAGCGTGCCGGTGCGGCGCGCAAAAAGCGTCGAACAATCGCAACTTCTTCCAGGGTTGAACCATAGCCACATATGCCGTTGACGAGGGTTTTGAGATGGGCGACAAACTGATCACTCGCTATCCTCCATCTTCACGCACTCGTAGCTTCTCATCAAGACTAAATGTGTGCTTCCTTGACACGGTCATGACCCTGGTGTAGGATCTTGATGGTCTCCCATGCCTCCTTAGCCGAGTTCTTTCCGACGAGGTGTTGCAGCACATTCTTCGGCATGGTGGAGTAGATCGGCCGTTAATGCCAGACAATCCTTTCGATACTTCGCCGCGCCCTTCGTGTACTCGGCGCCGCCAGGGTCAATGGCTTCCCAGAACTCAGCCTCCTCCATCGCAACCTCCATGTTCATCGCCCATAGTGCATAGTTCTCTCGATCCAGGCGGGGGAATCGCGACACCCCCACCATCTGCATCGGTGCTCCCGCTCCCGTCGTCACAATCTCCTTGCCTGTGTTCGACATGATCTTTCGACTGCTTTTCAAAAATCACGCCAATATACCAAAGCTCTAGATACCAATTGTTGGCACATGCTCGACCTCGACGGTGCGATCCGCCGTGTACTTTCCGGCGAGACACACGTACGAGACTAGCTCAGAGTACTTTCCGAGCTAACCAGTTGGAGACGTAGACAGTGGCCGTGCACGTATACACACCAAGCAGGCACACAGCCTGGTTGATTGATTCCTCACTTACAGGTAGCTAGGCAACGAGCACACGCACAAACGAAACGACTAGCCGCCGGTTCCTACGATCGATACTGCAAGTGGACGGAAACGGAATACATGCACGCGAGAAGAACGAGGATATTGATGGCAATAGGACCGTGTCGGTCCTATTTTTCGTATTACTTTGATCTGGTTCCGGTTGATTTACAGGGCATGTTTACACGTATATATATAGCACTAATACTAAACCTAGTCGGTGATGTGTTCTGGTCCGAGCCGGACACATACTAGGCAGCGTGGTTAATTCCAACATGGAAGGTATCCTCAGATTCCAGACCACATAGTTCACATATATCAAATGTCACAATGTTACGACTCGCTTCGTCTTCCATAGTAGCAAGGGAGTTCGTCGCCACTCGCCAGGCGAAGACGGGTATCTTTGGGGGAGCAGGGCACCCCCACACCTTGTCCCAGATGGCCCTAGTGTCGTCCGGTGCCCTGCTCGTGGCGCACGTAGTAGTGCGATGCTTCTTCTCCAATGCCAGCTGATAGCCGCTCCTGACAGAGAATAGGCCTCGGGCGTCAGGCGCCCACGCGATGACATCCTCCAGTTGCGGGTTGAGGAGGGAACTTTTGAGCTCATTCATCCTCCATTTGTTCTACCAAACAACCCAGAATGGCTCCGTCGAACACAAACATAGGCACATTGTTGAATTAGGCCTAGCTCTGCTTGCTACTGCTTCCATGCCATTCAAATTCTGGGATGAAGCTCTTCTCATTGTTGTCCATCTCATTAACATATTACCTAGTCGTGTCAATAATAATGAGACTCCCACTGAATGAATTTTACACGCCAAGCCAGACTATACTCCACTTTGTGCTTTTGGTTGAGCTTGTTGGCCAGATCTTCGCCCCTATAATAATTGCAAACACATGTTCCTTTTCGAATGGTGTGTCTTTATTGTCTATAGTGCAAAACACAAGGGAGTCCGGTGTCTTGATGTGTCAACTGGTCATGTCTAGATACTTCACAATGTTGTCTTTGACGAAAAAAGATTTCCCTTTGAAAATCTTCATTCAAATGCCAATGCATGTAATATCCCAAATGTGATAAACCACATATTGCTTTTGTTGCTTTTATTTAATAGCTAATTTTCCACTTGAAGCATAATCTCTATTTCCATTTATATAAATTCATATTAAATTCTTGTGGAACTAAAATCTCTAGTTAGGATTTTATTAAGCCTCATTTCATTTTGCGAAAAAATCAGGATGTTACATACACCTATGTACTCACGCTCAAACTTAGATAAGTGTATGTTCTGCAAACGTCTCTGAAGATATTTTGTATGTTGTTAGTTGTATAGCTTCCCAGAAACATATTTATTGACCTTGCGTAAAATGGTGCAAACGTCTATACACATCATAACTCAATCATAGAGAGACATGCAACTTGGCACAAAAATACAATTTCAATGTATGATAACACAAGTATGTTTTTAAGAGACATTAAAATTGTATAATAAACAAAACTATAATAAGTATTTAGCAACTTAGTTATCATGTTAACTATGAGTAATCAAATAATATAAAATTTTAGAAAATAAATAAAAATTTAATTAAAATCAAATTATAAAAAGTATAAAATTTTATTATAATTTCCCAGGCCTTCATCGTGTAACTAGAAGGTGTTCTTCATGTTTTAATCAAATCCAAGAAAACATGATAACTACAATGTTCTTCATGCTCACAACTTACACGCACTTGTTGAACACAAATTTGATACTACAGTTATTGCCTTACAATATGATGAAGGTTCATGCAATGGGCTTCATGGCTCTCCTTGCATCACTCAGCAAAACCTAGATCGTCAAGACTGGACTGGGTTGAGGCTGGTGTTGTCTCCCATGCAGCGAGGCATCAGAAGAGTTGTCGTAAGTATCTCAATCTTCATTATTTAATTATTATTAGGAAATTTAATTAATTTCTTTTGCATTACGCACATATACGCCTACCATAATGTTATATAGCCAGCAACCCATACATATCATCACAGCGCATATCTATGAAAACTTGGAAATCACATATATTATTAACATCAACAATATACAAAAAAGAGGCACACTATACCTACTGCTATGCAGCCTTTTCACCATTCATAGAGCTACTAGGTCCATACCTTCTGTGCACAACCATTTGTTGTTCAATTAGTTTTCTATCAGTTAATTGCAGCAACTCTTGCAATCATGTCCCAGTCACAGCTGAAATTTTCACGTGACAAGTGCATAATGGCTCTGTCAAAGCGCAACCACTTGTACTTATATCTTCCAGGCCATTAGGCTCTCCAAAACACACTTTTTGTAATAGTTCACAGTTCATTGCTTTACATTTCAGTAGGCTCATGTAGTGCCTATTGATAACATGAAATTAAATAGAACATGTTTATGTTTATTTTTATCCATTTTTTAAACTCTTTGTGGCAGATTGTTGCTGGGCTATGGTGGTTGTAGCAGCTATTGAGGTATACACTACATCAAAAGAAGGAGTCACTTGTGCTATCAGTTCAAGAGTTAATCGACAATGACACAAAAAGCTTTGGATGTGTGGGTGGCTACACTGAAAATGCGCTTGAGTACGTACAGAAGAACGGTCTATCCAGAGAATCGGACTATGGCTACATGGGCACATAATGTATACTAGGTTGCGAGAAAAATAAGGCACCAGCAGCGGCAATCACAGGTTTCAAAACCATCATCAATCCGACTGAAGAGTCCTTGGAGGAGGTAGTTGCACAAAAACCCATTATCGTTCGATTGCAGTGCTCGCGGAGCTTCGAAGAGTATAAAGGAGGTATTATTGACTTGCCACCAGTTGCACCCAAAAGCGAAGGCATGTTCGTGCACTATGTCCTGATTGTTGATTATGATACGGACTCCAATGGCGTCAAGTTTTGGCGCTTCAAGAATACAGCTGGTGAGGGTTGGGGCGAGGGGGGCTTTGGAAGACTCCGCAGGCACGTCACTGACCAGCGAGGCATGCTGGGTATGCTTATGTATCCAGCAATGTGTTGGAAATATGCCCTAGAGGCAATAATAAATTGGTTATTATTATATTTCCTTGTTCATGATAATCGTTTATTATCCATGCTATAATTGTATTGATTGGAAACTCAAATACATGTGTGGGTACATAGACAACACTGTGTCCCTAGTAAGCCTCTAGTTGACTAGCTCGTTGATCAAAGATGGTTAAGGTTTCCTAGCCATTGACATGAGATGTCATTTGATAACGGGATCACATCATTAGGAGAATGATGTGATGGACAAGACCCAAACTAAGAACGTAGCATTTGATCGTGTCAGTTTATTGCTATTGTTTTCTGCATGTCAAGTATCTGTTCCTATGACCATGAGATCATGCAACTCCCTGACATCAGAGGAGTGCCTTGTGTGTATCAAACGTCGCAACGTAACTGGGTGACTATAAAGGTGCTCTACAGGTATCTCCGAGGGTGTCTGTTGGGTTGGCATGGATCAAGACTGGGATTTGTTACTCCGTGTGACGGAGAGGTATCTCAGGGCCCACTCGGTAATACAACATCACAATGAGCCTTGCAAGCAATGTGACTAAAGTGTTAGCCACGAGATTTTGTATTACGGAACGAGTAAAGAGACTTGCCGGTAACGAGATTGAACTAGGTATAGAGATACCGACGATCGAATCTCGGGCAAGTAACATACCGAAGAACAAAGGGAATAGCATACGGGATTAACTGAATCCTTGACATAGAGGTTCGACCGATAAAGATCTTCGTAGAATATGTAGGAGCCAATATGGGCATCCAGGTCCCGCTATTGGTTATTGATCGTAGAGGTGTCTCGGTCATGTCTACATAGTTCTCAAACCCGCAGGGTCTACACACTTAACGTTTGGTGATGATTAGTATAGTTGAGTTATTATGTTGGTGACCGAAGGTTGTTCGGAATCCCGGATAAGATCCCGGACATGACGAGGATCTCCGGAATAGTCTGGAGGTAAAGATTGATATATGTGATAATAGTGTTTTGATCTCCGGAAGGGTTCCGGAATTCACCGGAAGGGGTTCCGGATGTTTACCGAAGTGTTCGGGTACAACAACACTTTATATGGGCCAAAGGGGTAAAGCCCACGAGGTATTGGAAAGTGCAAAAAGTAGTTTTGCTGCCGCGTAAGCGGTACTACCGTTTTGTGAAGCGGTACTACCGCCCAAGCGGTACTACCGCTTGGTGAAGCGGTACTACCGCTTGTGAGCGGTACTACCGCTTGTGCGCGGCTGTGCACGGTTCGGCAGGGATCCGAGTTGGACTCTTTCCCTGCGGGCCAAACCGACCTTGTGCGGGCAAAACCGACCTGGAGGAGGATTTTACTCCAAGTTTAGACCCCAAGGCTCAACATATAAATAGAGGGGCAGGGCTAGCACACGGGACACATCAAGATTTCCCCAAGCCGTGTGCGGCAACCCTAACCCTCTAGTTCCTCCGTCATAATCTCCGTAGCGCTTGGCGAAGCCCTGCTGAGATTGTTCCTCACCACCATCACCACGCCGTCGTGCTGCTGGAACTCAACCACTACTTCATCATCGCTCGCTGGATCGAGGAGGTGAAGGCGTCATCAAGCCGTACGTGTGTTGAACGCGGAGGTGCCGTCCGTTCGGCGCTAGTTCGTGATCGGATCGAGGGACGACTTGCGATTTGGATCGCGGAGACGTTCGACTACATCAATCGCGTTTCTTAAACGCTTCCGCTTAGCGATCTACAAGGGTATGTAGATTCACTCTCCCTCTCGTAGATGCTCATCACCATGGATAGATCTTGTGTGTGCGTAGGAAAATTTTTGTTTCCCATGCAACGTTCCCCAACACAATGTACCCGGTGCTAGATAGCTGACCTTCATCTATCCAGGGTCAAAGAGGAAGGGAGGTTGTGGGCAAAGGCCGGGGCTAAGGACCTTGGGGTATTGCTGCCTAGGACTTAGGATGTGTGCATATGAACTTTGTTGTGTAAAATTAGGTCATGTACATAAGAATGCTGCATAGGTGTTGTGTAGGCAACATAGTTCGCTACTTACTGGATTTGTAGTAATTGCTTATGGGGATCTGCTGTAATTGATCACTTCTTGCATCCAGTATACAAACAAAAACAGTTCAGTAAGTAAAATAAGAAACAGGCATGGATGAGGTTGCTTGGTTCTACAACCTAACTTGGCTGTAGTGTGTCCTGTTACCTCGAATCTTATGATGATTTGCTTGTAAGGATAGTGACAAAACAGGGATCCGTTGCCTTAGCTGAATTTATGAGCTTTGTTGCATAAAAATGTGTCAGCTTCTACTCTCTGGTGTTGCCTCTGCCTACGAGTTTTGTTGCCTACAACCAACACATGGATCTAGATTATCCTGCGTTTTGCCGCTTCTAAGTGGTGCCAATTGCTTACTGTCTAGCAAAAAGCTGGCTCAATTGCTTGTAATGTGAAGTTGTGGGAAACAAGTCAACTCCTAGAATGCTAGCTTGATTGATCAAGATGTACACTAGTCAAACATAGGAACCCAAGGCAGGCTTAACAATAATTCAAAATAGGCCTTTTTCAGTGGACTCTATCCCTCCCTCTCCACCCCCGTGAACTGAAGGTTGTAACGATCTGTGCAAGTCTAAAAAATCATGGGAGATGATTTTAGGGTGCGTGTGGAAAATCTCACCGTGTTCCTCAATTGCACGAGGACCGCCGGCCCGCCCTCCATGGGCAGGGCAGGGCAGCCCCTACCTCGGACCTGACGCGCACAAGTTGAAGGACAACTCTTGCAGGCATGTCATGGCCGCCGCCTCACACTCAAGGCAGCACGTCGTGGAGGTGGAGACATGACGGAGCGTCGGCGGGAGGAGGTACGCCATGAGGTGCCACTCGTGCTGCTACGCCTTGGTGTCCCAGCCGCCCAACACCGCCGGTGGAGGGTGGTAGGTACGGATCTGTCGGCAAGAGTTGAGGTGGCAGACAGATTCCGGTGGTGGCAGACAGATCCGTCGTGCGGGTGGTGACAGATAGATCCGTCGTGCGTACCCCTTCGCCATGTACTCTCGCGAAACAGGCGATCAGATCTACTCGACTCATGTCGGCGTCGCCGTAGGTCTACCTCATCTCCTATGGCCTTAGGCCATGGAGATGTGGTGGATCTCTGGCTTTACCGACAGGAGGGCTCCTCCTTAGTTTGTAGGTGTCTTTGAAGATGTGTCCTGCTCAAGGAGACGAGGTGTCGATGACTCCCCGCCTAGTCTCCGTCCTAACGATTCATCTAGCATCATCGGAGGGCGTACAGAGGAGTGTCTCCGGCAGATCCCACATGATTCGGACAAAGTTTGTCTTCGATAGGTCAACCTAGATTCAGTTTTTTTCCGTCTTCGTTGATATCCTCTGGAGGTTGGATACTTTTGATCTACACTTCTCTTCATCGGCGATTGTTTGTGTTCTAGTGAGCTGGTCCTTTGGGGTGTTCTGAATTTCAAAAAATGATAGTAAGCATTTTTGAAAAATGTTCACAGATTCAAAAAATGTTTACTAAATTTAAAAAATGTTCATGAATACAAAAAATATTTTAAAATTTTAAAAATTCTTTTGAATGATAAAAATACAAATTTCAAACAATATTAACAGATTAAAAATGTCTGAATTTCAAAAATGATTATGGATTAAAAAACATTCATGAATTTCAAAAAAATCAAGAAATTGAAAAAATGAATTAAAAAATATTTATGACCTCAAAAAATTATTCCAAGACCATTCTTTGTAATTTGAAGAAAGAGTTTGCCTTAAGGATCTTGGAGAACTTCATTATTTCATGAGCATTGAAGTAAGAATGCTAGATAAAGGAATTTTACTAACAAAAGA
Source organism: Elymus sibiricus (assembly GCA_039707655.1). Lineage (NCBI taxonomy): Eukaryota > Viridiplantae > Streptophyta > Magnoliopsida > Poales > Poaceae > Elymus > Elymus sibiricus. The sequence goes on along the minus strand of CM077669.1, from coordinate 35,442,111 downwards.
AAAAATATGCTCTAGATGTGCTTCGGTGTGTTGTCTTGACAGATTGCAAACTTGTAGGTACACCTCGCTCCACAAGTGAAAAGTTGACAATGAGAGAGGGTGAGTTACTTGGACCAGGTGATGCTACAAATTATAGGAGTGTAGTTGGAGCATTACAATACCTCATTTTGACATGTCCTGCTATTTTCCATTCAATGCGGTGTGTCAATTTTTACTCGCAACTACTACCTCTCACTAGACAATACTCCCTATTTTTTATGCTAAATTGAATAGATGGATAGATTTATGCTACATAGATGGATGGATTGGTGCCTGAATTTGTTAGATGTATGGATGGATTGATTGTTGATGTTGTTAGATGGATGGATGGTGCTAGATCATTTTTTTTGCTATTGTGCATTGGTGTATTGCATAGATGTTGTACGGTCAATTTTGTTATTGGTACCATGCATAGATTTTTTTTTCTAATGTGTATTGGTGTTATTGGTGCTATTTGCTACTGTATGAAGATGTTACATTGAAATGACGAATTCTCGGAGGCATGCCTCGGTACAAACCGGAGACCCAATAGACGATTGTCACTGCATGCATGTGTCTCCACGATTGGATTTGTGATAGCAAGTTACATGATGAGTATTTTGACAAGTTTGACAATGATGCATATCTGAAAACTCCATTGCCGTTTACATGTGCCAATGCTCTACCACCAGCAGATGATGGTACCATGAGCACAACACGTGAGGCGATTGCTGCTAGTCTCGTACCTTGAGATTATTCGTACAATTTTTAGTTCACCCACTTTTGTAACGAACAAAACTGTAAAACCATTCTAGTTGTAATATTTAGCACTTTATGATATCCGTAAATCACTTTTGTACCCATATTCGACAAGATACTGTTAGAAACAAAAAAAATGTTAACAATTCATCGAACAATTTATGTTAGTGAAGACATTTCAGCACACAACTCTTTCTAGAATCTCAAAAGAACTCAATGGCAGATTCTGGAGGAATTTTTCAGAATCTTGATTCTGCAGAATCCTGCGCGAAAAGAACTGGGCCATAAGACCTTTTAGATCACTACTTGCAGAGGCTGTAGTTAAGAGGACTGCGAGATATGTTTCCAAATGTATTGTCCGGGAAGAAATAACTTAACAAATGCATTTTTAGATTTTGACATATTATGATGTGATAACTGATTTGACATATTTGTAAATTGTAAATATACATAAAAGGAAGAATCAGTTATCACATCATATGCTTAAAATTGTTGCCTGAGGATGCAACTTCTGTTCAGGATTTGGAGTTCTGTAACTTATGTCCTGGCGTGCTTGGGCGACCCGATTGCTGTTGAAATATATTGCTCGCCTCCCTCCATCAGTTCGGACTTTTGGATGAGTTGGCTGGAGCATAAATTCAATATGGTATCCGACCCAAGAGGTCTTGAGTTTAAGACCCTGCCACCGCAGTATTAAATAAACTGACTCTGCGGCCTACATCGATCCCACGTCTAAGGACTAAAATAGCCTAGACGTGAGGGGAAGTGTTGAAATATATTGCCTGCCTCCCTCCATCAGTTCAGAATTTTGGACGAGTTAGCTGGAGCATGAATTCAATAGTTGCTACCTTGGTCGACGAACGGCGGCAGGGAGCGCCGGCCATCAGGGCTCGGTCCGGGGTGGTGGTGAGCGGAGCTCGCGCATCTGCCGCAGCTTCGGCTGCCTGCGATGCGAGGCCATGGCCTTTAGGAGCCAAGCCGTGTCCGAGCGGTGAGGGAGCTCGCAGTTGAGGCTCCGGTGACCAACGCTGACGAGAGTCTCCTCCATATATAAACCACGACGGCTTCTCCATCCGGTGACCAAGAAAGACGCGCTCACGCCCCAAGCTACAGGCTCGCGTTCACCGCGGCCAACGGACATCCCCAGGCAAGCCACCTTGTCCAGAACCAGAAGCCCCGCCATGTCGCGCTCGTGCTCTACCTCCCCGTAGAAGGAATCGCGTTGGGAAGCCACGTCCTCTCACGTCCATCATATCGACCGCCCAGCTCGACGGCAACCTCGGGCTGGGCTGGCATCGTCCACGAACCGTGCGTGGCCATGCTTCGGCGAAGGCACCAACCTCGACCGTGTGGCAGCCGCACAGGAGCTCGAGGTGGCGGGTCGCGCCCATGTTGGGGATGGCGAGGCCGAGCTGCGCGGAGGCGGTCTCGACGCCTGCCTCCTCCGTGCCACTGGCCACGGGTCACCATGTCGTGCGCCTCCTGCTCTCAAGACCACGACCAGCCGCACCGTGCACGCCTGCCACCTCGAAAACCATCGCACACGGGCCATGCCGACGTGGTCTAACAAGTACTCCCTCCGTGCCGAAATATAAGTCGCTGGAGTAGCTAAAGTTTAGCTACTCCAGCGACTTATATTTCGGTACAGAGGGAGTAACAACCAGGGCCGGTACTGACAAGTGATGGGCCCCGGTGCGTGTTGATAAACTGGAGTAGGAGTATTATTTTTACAAGTTTTTTTTAAACAGCATATTTTTAGAACAATTTCCTCATGTTTTCCTAAGAACTTTAGTATTGGACATATATATACTGTCTAGAGCATCGGAATGTAGAACACAAACAAATGTACGCATAGTAGCACAAAGTTGGAACATATAGAATGGGCAGTACTAGGCGCCGGCGCGCCGGCCCAAATTTGGGCCGGTCACTGCGCGTACGTCCGATGCAACCCTTTTTAACCGTCCGATTAATTAGCTTCGTCTCAAAAAGTCAAACCTGCAGGAAAAAGTGGATAGAAAACAGGGGGAAAAGGTAGCGTGCTGGCATGCCGGACTCCGCGCGCTCGCCGGCCGGCCGCCACACTTGTCGTCGGCAAGCCGTGCTTGTCGGCGACCGGTGCCATCGCGCTCGCCTGCTGCTCGTGCCAGTGCGCTCGCCTCGGCTGCATCCGCTCGCCATGGTTGCAACTCGAACACAGACAGGCTCCCGCGTGTGGTCAACATGGTTGCAACCTCCCGGCATCCTCGTCTCCGGTTCGCCGCCGTCGTCGTCTTGCACAGCCATGTCCAGCAACAAAAACCTTCAGTACTTTGCTGAAGCAAAAAAAATGCCGGTGTGGTTCCAGCCAAAATCTTAGCAGCAAAAAACTCCATTAGTCGATTGTAGCACACAAATTAGGTAGTTCCAGCAAATGAAATAGCTGGTTCCAGCAAAACAAACCAATTCGCAAAAAAAAAAAAAAAACTGTGCCGATTGTAGCAAAAAGGAAGCCAATTCCAGCAAAAAAAAATGCTAGTTCCGGCAAAAAAAGCTTCGCGTGACCAGACGCTTGTGGTTCCAGCATCATGAAACACTGGTTCCAGCATAATTGCTTGCTGGTTGCAGCTTCACAGCCGGCTGGTTCCAGCTCCTCTGACTGTGATCCCCACTCTCAGCAACACCTCCAGCTCGCCAGGCCGTGCGTCTCAGCAGCAAAAAACTCCGGTAGTCGATGGTAGCAAACAAATTAGCTAGTTCCAGCAAAAGAAATCGCTGCTTCCAGCAAAAACAAACCAATCGGCAAAAAACACTAGTGCCTATTGTAGCAAAAAAGGAAGCCAATTCCAGCAAAAAAAAGCCACTAGTTCCAGCAAAAATAAGCTTCGCGCGACGAAACGCTTCTGGTTCCAGCATAATCGCTTGCCGATTGCAGCTTCACAGCCGGCCGGTTCCAGCACCTCTGACTGGGATCTCCACTCGCAGCAACACCTCCAGCTCCCCACGCCGTGCGTCTCCCCGCGTAGACGGCCGCCCCACATCGGAGCAGTTCACCTATGTCACCGCCTGACAGCCCGACGACGCGGGTAGATGGGGGAGAGAGGCGAGAGAGGAGGTAGGTGATTGGGGAGGGGTTGTCTATTAGGACAGATGGGGAGGAGAAGCTTCTCCATGGCGGCCGCGGGATAGGAATGTGAGATGGAGGGAGAGAGACAGGAAGACAATGCAGTTGCTACCAGAGAGAAAAGTGCGGTGGAGAAAAGAGATAAGGCTAGAGGAGAAAAGGATAAGGTGAGAGAGACGTGTGGCCAAGCTTTTGCTGCTTCACCGGGACGCGTGGCGTCCGCGACCGGTGTAAAGTTTAGCCGGTCGTCCGGCTACAAGCGTTTCCCATATAGAATTGGATTTTAACGAACCGTTGCACATTGAGAAGGGATCTGTTTAGAATCAAGAATTTGTGATATTCTCCAGGTAAGCAGTTATCAATGATAAAAAACTGCAATCAATAATGTTGTCGAAGCGTCTCAATGGTGTGGCGTCGTACCATCGTCAGGTGACTGGGAAAAAAAGGGAAAAACAAGTTCCCCGCAAAAAAGAGAAACAAGTTCCCCGATGCCACACGGAGTGCCCGATCAACGTAACCTCGTATTTTTTTTCCCATTCAACATGAAGAACCTCCAGAGTCTCTTGATGAAACTATAGCTCGTTGCACCGTCAAGATCGCTTTCAAGCTTGAACATGATCAACACACATTAAACAAAGTCCTATGAAGCTTAGGAGAAGGGATAACGAAGAGTTGACAAAGTCTCCTCCCTCTCGGCCCCCACTTCGCCTGCCCGGGCGACTCGGGCGGCGGCTACGGTTCCCGAGCGCCGTCTCCCCCGCCCCTCCTCTCCCTCCTCGTCACCACCTGAGGTGGTCGCCGGGCAAGCCCGCGCGGCTGCCAGTGACGGTGGCGGCGAGGCCCTCGTCCTCCGGCAGTGGCGGATCTGGATCCCTGGGGCGGCGGCCCCTGCAGGCGTGGCGTCGCCGTTCTTGCCCTGAACGGCGCTCGTGGAGGGCTCTGGCCGGTGTCCTCAACTGCGGGGGCGGTGGGGCGTCGGTGCCCGATGGCTACAGCGTGGAGGCCTCCTCTTCCTTGCCAGATCTGGAGGTTTGCCGCCCCTAATTCGCTCCCTCCCCCCTCTGCGCCTGTTTTCCCGCGGCTGGTCGCTGGATCCGGTGAAGTTTGGGGCTGGTGGTGCAGATCGGGGCCGGGGGAAACCCCTGGCCGGCTGGTTCGGCCCGGCAGCGACGTTGGCCTTGGGCGACGTTTCCTTCTTGGAGGCGGTGCCGTGGTCTCCTTCTCCCCACCTCCGTTTCCTCTCCCGGGTGAAAACCCAAAATCCGGCCGAATTGGGCAGCGGCGGCGCCGTGTGTGTCGTTCCCTCATGGAGGCGTTGCCTGGGGAGTGTGGATTCGGGCGTAGGGTTGCTGAAGATGGGGTTTTTGGCCAGCAGCAGTTGCAGTGCCTCTCGCTGTCTCGCTGTCCACCTCTCTGTTGTTGCTCGGCGGCTTTCCTGCAACCTTCAGACGTTCTTGGCGCGTGATGGTGTGGCCGGCTTGGTGTGCTTTCTTCGTCAAGGAGGTCATGACATGTGTTTGCTCTGGATCCGGGGATCGGCATTCTCTAGCTCTCGGTGAGTGTCTCCCATGTCCAACGGTACGACGTTTTTCGAGCCAAGACGAGAGGGTGGTGGCCCTCTTCAGCGGTGGAGGGAGGTGCTGTCCCCAAGCTCCAGAGCATTACCATGTTCATGCCGCCCACTCATTTCAAGATGTCCCAGCGGCGCTCCTCCTGTTGTCCTCGGCGCGTGAGGGTTGCGGTCATCGGTTTATGCTAGTTGTGCTCTTTCTTAGTATCTCTTGTAACTAGCTCTCCGATGTGTTGTAAGTTCAGAGTGCCCCCTTGTATCTTTCGGGCTTTTCTTGTTGTTCGTTCTCGTGTCGTTTGTATGCTGCTCGTGTAATCCTGGCCGGTTGATGGCTTTGTTAATTCAAAGCCGGATTAGGTCCGAGCCTACTTCAGGCTCGGGCCAAGCCTTTTCTCTAAAAGGAGAAGGGATAACTACTCGTAGATAATTAACAAACTATTTTGAGCATCACGCGTTCGTTTCTTGTGTTCAACGCCAAAACGTATTTGAGGACCCTAATTGGCCACACTAGTAGAAAACAGACCTTACGTTTGGATCATTAGTCCCGGCTTGATATAGTCCCGGTTCCAACGGGTAGGAGCTGTCGGGGGCACGGACATCTCCCAACAGGGCTCCACAATCATACGCGTTGACATGCATCATCCAGATATGCATGGATCATATATCCACGGATGCGACACCGTCTCCATCAGGGCTCCCGTCCATGGTCACCCGCCCTTGCAATATCAGAGATGCATGCACGTATCTCTTCTGTTTGATTTATTAGCTGTTGGTTCATAGCAGCCGATTTTTGCTGTCCTCTGTAGCCAAGCGCGGGCGTTTTGCTAGCTAGTTGAAAAACAAGAGAGATAGGAGATGTAACCTCAATTGCCTCTGCATGCCACTTACCAAGGTCGTTGCCGTCCTGAAGCCAAGGAGGAAGATCGATCCAACGGCTCCAGTGCGTTTCAGCAATCGGTTAATTATATTTCCGCTAATATTTTGATGATAACTCAATAATGTCTGCGTAGGTAATCTTGCTGAGACGATAGCTTGCTAGCTCTGTAATTGCTTGAGACTAACTACCACTCATAGGGTTTTATATATGACTCGTAGTTTGGATCCATGTAACAATAAGAAAATGAAACGAGGCTTTTTTTTTTTTTTGCCGATAAATGAAACGAGGCTTGAAGGGGGGAGTTCCTTCCCTTATTTGATAGGGAGTACTAACTTAATAACAATACACCAGGAACAATGTAAGCAAGCATGTGAACCCATTTGCGATTCTGAGAGTCCCTGATGGCGATTTCCTGAACACTACAGATGTGAAGAATGGTTCTTCTTTCACCTAGCAAAGTATTATGGCGGGTGTGACTTCTCTGAAATGTGGCCACATTTGGCGAGTGGGTAATGGTCAAAATATTAATATTTGGGAAGACGTTTGGATTCCAAATTGTGCAAATCGGAAAACTATTACTCCTAAGGGGGTCAGTTGTTATCTAAGGTTGCAGATTTAATTGATCTTGTTTCTAACACTTGGGATGAAGGTTTGCTCAGACAAGACAAACCATGTGGCCTATTGACGTTCAACGGGTACTCACGATCCCTGTCTCGCAACATGATATGCCAGATTTCATCGCTTGGAATTTCAAAAAAAAATATGTTTTTGGTTCGATCTGCTTATTTTATGGAATGAGAACACCAACATGGGAATAAATTGAAACATACCAATGGGATGATACGTACCACAGTTAATCCTATCTGGTGTAGGATATGGAAACTCTCTTGCCCGACAACGGTTAAAATATTTATTTGGCGTATGTTACACGGCACTCTCCCGTGCCATGTGGCGATAGCCAATAGACATGTGAAAGTCTCGCCCGATTGCCCTGTCTGCTCGTCGGGACCAGAAGAAACAAAACATTTGCTATTTCTATGCAACATAGTAAAGGAAGTGCGGAGAAGGCTAGGGGTGGATGATATTATCGACATAGCTTGTGTAGTAGATCGTGCGGGTGAGGCGGTGTTGGAATAGCTACTTTCAATGCCAGATCAGGATCTACGCCGTTCGACTTGCATGTGTTAAGCATGCCGCATTATGGGCAACCAGAATGTATATGGAATGATTGTCATATCTGCCTAGTACTTGTGGTGGTAAAGGCGTAAAAAAATTTCACAAGGAGACTACTCAAGATGCACACCAGATCTCCATGGGGATACGGCCAATTTTGTCATGGCTTCCTTGCGAAAGGCTTCCATGAAAAAAGGGTTTTGTAAAATTTAACGTTGATGCTTTCTTTACCACGACTTACTTAGGGGGCGATGGAGACGTTCTTAAGAGAAGACAAAGGTAGATTTGTTGCAAGGGAAATGGCAAGATTGAATGGTGCGCAGATGTATTGATGGCGGAAGCTATGGCCCTAAAATTTGGTCTATTGCTGGCGCAGAGGATGGGATGTAATCACATTATTATTAACTAGGTTAACATGGAGGTGATTGATACCATGAAGGAAGGAGGACGGTCGTCGGGGGCAGCGGCATCAGTTTTTGATGATTGTTTTCATTTAGCTTGTGATTTTTCTATCTATAGATTCAAGCACTGTAATAGAGAAGCAATTTGTTTGTTTTTAACACGAGAAGCAAATAAAGTTGCTCATGAGTTGGCCAAACTGGCTAGATTTACTTTTATTTCTGATTGGTTCCAGGAGCCAAATAATGAAATGGTTATTTCCCGCATAAACGATGTAACGATTATTTCCAATGAACAAAGCTCAAGTTTTTTTCAAATCAAAAAAAGAAAAGAAAAGCAAGCATGTGAACCTTCCCCCTGGCTCCTGCAGGAAGCCGTAGCACCAGCCTGACTCCTCCGTGACTTGTGGCCACCGCCGATGAAGGAGCTCGCATGCATCTCCGTCACAACGGTGCGTTCCCGGCATGCGGCAGCATCACCACTAAGTGGCGTGGCAGGACATCTGCTCGCCGATCTCGACAAGGGATGGGCCGAGGAGTCGGGAGAGGGCAAGAAAGAAGAGGAAGGCTCTCCGGGAGCTGCAGCTCGACACATTTTTGTGAGATATTACTAACTTTTACTAACATCCATGCATGATGTCTCGGTACAGAGAGTACCAAAACTGCCTTCCCTTCAAACAAATATAATCTTCCCATCCTAGTTCGTGGAACAAACTCGGCAAGATATATAACCACAGAGAATTCAGTTCCCTAGCTAGCAACAGCGGAATGAACATTGCTCCTCCGATCCACAAAATCACAACTGGTACAAATTTTCAATTTGGCATCCCATCCTCTTTCCGAAGAGAAAACTCAGTACCGGTAGTCGTCTTTGTAATAATGCCGAGGAACCATCCAGTCATAAACGTAGTCATACTCGAAGCCTTGTTGAACAAAGAGGTCTTTGAACAGCTTCCTGAGATACGCATAGTCGGGCTCGTCCTCGAACCCCAGCGAGCGGCAGTAGACAAGGTAGGAGGCAAACTCGGCGGGATGCCCGCGGCAGAGCTCCTCAGGCGATGTGGCCATCTTCATGTCCTTGATCATGTCGTGCGTCTCCCTGTGGTTCCCTGCGTCTGCGTCCTGCCATGGGAGGCTGAGGACAGATATAGCAACAACAACACCATGTGTTAGTTAGCAAGTGTGGATTAACAGCAGGCAGAGGGAATGGTAGAGATTGAGTGCAGGAGGTTAAGTTGGAGATGACTGACCTTCCTCGGAGGAAGTAGAGCAGCATGTAGCCGATGGATTCTAGGTCATCCCTTCGGCTTTGCTCTGCGGAGAATTTTAAGGTGGGTGTCAGATTTTTGCGACGTAGAATTTAACCGAAAGGCAGATCGAATCCATCGACATTATGTGCCCAAGATAAACCCTTACCGATTCCGAGATGGTTGTTTATGCTCGCGTATCTCGGTGTTCCTTGCAGGCCCATCATGTTCTCCCTGCATTTTGGTTAAATAGACAAAGCATGTAATTAATATGTATGTTTTGCTCCAAACTGTTGTCTTGTGGGTAATTAAGAACACATTGTTATTCATTACTATCAATCAACGTTAAAAAGCCGGCATGTTTACTACCTGTATGGGATGTGCTGCTTGCCGTGCTTGGACATCTCCATGTACTTCCTCGCGATTCCGAAATCTATAAGATGAACCTGCATGCAGAGAGATGTTGAAAAAACTTAGTAGAAAACAAGTAAACATATATACCTGCTTGCAATGCAATGATCAATGCATGAAAATACAAAGAGAACAATGGAATAATATGCAATGATCTATGAACTACAAGTTGGTAATTGATCTATGACTGTACCAGGTTGGCGCTCTTGCCGCGGCCCATGAGGAAGTTCTGCGGCTTGATGTCCTTGTGCACGAAAGAGTTGGTGTGGAGGCACTCGACCCGGTCAATCTACCCAAACAAACAAACAAACAAACAGAAGAGGCGCGTTAACTAAGTAAATCACCACATGATGCAGGCATGAACAATGGAAGTGTGATAGCTTAATTGCATTGCAAAGAAAATGTATGTATGTACCATTTGGTCGGCCAGCATGAGGACGGTCTTGAGGGAGAGCTTGTCGTCGCAGGACTCGAAGAGCTCCTGGAGGTTGGCCCCCAGCAGGTCCATCACCAGGGCGCTGTAATCGCCCTCGACGCCGAACCACCGGACATTTGGAATCCCGGCTGCAAATGCACAAGCACAAAAGAATTATACTACCAATATTGGCTATATGCATGCAATTGCAAACAAAATTAAGCAGAGAGATTAGTAAGCAAACACAATTGCATCATGGGTGAAGAATTATATACCTTGTCCTTGTAGTTTCCTGTAGATCTTGGCCTCGTAGATCAGCTGGGGGAACCTCGCCCTGAGAGACTCCTGGGACGTATACGTCGATGATTAAGCAGTGTGGCAAATTATTAAGCAGTTGTAATCAAGAAAATTGAACAACGAGTGCATTGAGGGAGGCGTGGCAAATTAATGGACAACAGAAGGAAGAAGGATGAAGGGGAGGGGCTGGCTCACGAGCTTGATGGCGACCTCCTCCTTGGTCTCGGTGTCCGTGCCGTGGTAGATCTCCCCGAAGGATCCGGTGCCGATGATGGGGCCGACGCGGAAGACGGTGCCGCCGTCACCGTCACCGTCGCCGGTGGAGATGGCCTCCGGGACCGACTTGAACTTGCGGGGCGGCGGCCTGCTGCGGCCGTGGCACGGTCCCGGCGGCGTTGCTGCGTTGCCGCGTCCTATCATGGCGGCAGAGCGATCCGTGAGTTCGGGTCTACAGAACTCTCCCGATTTGATTTGATGGACGTGCACGTACTTACTTACCGACGTAGAGAAGACAAGGCCGGCTCCGACTTGGACCCCGATAAACATCAGGTTTTCTATTCTTTATAAATTATTAGAACCTGCGTATATAAAAACCAGGGTATTTGTGCAAATCTGAGCTTTTATTTTTTGGACGCCAATAACGCGCGAACGTTAGGAGCCTCTGGACTCCGGTCCGAACTAGTCGTTCGGAGCGGGAAGCAGCACCTACCGAACAAAAGTGTTCGGGCAGGCTTGCATAAATCCCGAACGAAACGTTCGCTAGAACCCGATCTATCGATCGAACAAAACTGTTAGCTCCGACTAGCCTCCAGCCCGAACTAGGTGACGTCAGTATGGATGGGCCTCCTGAAAAAGAAAGAAAGCCCAGTTTGGTCATGGAGCACAATTTTTTTTGCCAATGCTATGAAAAAATGGGAAAATTGCCATGGTTCCAAAAGAAGGAAAGAAGCAAAAAAGTCCATGGTTCAAAAAATTGCCATGTTTGCCATGATAAAGAACGGAAAACAAGATGCCATGGATTTAAGTACAAAAAAGGCATGGTTCGAACAATAAATTGCCATGGTACATGATAAAAATAGATTTGGCATTATATTTAAAAGGAAAAATTGCCATGCTCAAAAATTGTGATGGTCAATAAATGAAAATATTGCCATGGTAAACCCAAAAAAGCAAAAAAAATCTATGTATGTTGAAGTAAATTTGACATGGCAATAAATGTAAATTTGCCATGTCCATGAATGAAAATATTGCCATGGCAAACAAAAAAGTGAAATTGTCATGTCAATGAGTCGAAAATTTGCCATGGAAAAATTTAAAAAGAAAAAATTTGCCATGGCAATAAAGCCGAATGAGCAAAGGTAAAATTGTCATGGGTATGAAAAAGTAAAATTTGCAATGGCAAAATACGAAATGAAATTTGCCATGGCAATAAAAATAAATTAACCATGCTATACATTTGCCATGCTCTTTGAAGATAAAAATGGTATGGAGATCAAATTGTCATCCATTTGTCGTGTGACTATTCCATTATATGCTCAATGAACTAGAAGTTATAGGGGGGGGGGGGGGGGGGTATTAAAGAACATGAACAAAATTTGCCATGGGAATGCATGTTGAAAATTGCCATTGAATTTTTATTATAATTTTTCATGCTTTGTATTAGAAAAAAGAAAAATTGCACTTCCCGGGGAAACACAACTTAAATTGCCATGGCAAAGAACACATATCAAATTGCCATGGAAAAACGTGTATTTTGGTTTCATGTCAAAACACACCATAAAAAACATCTAAACTTGCCATGGCAACATACCTTAAAAGTTGCCACGGCAAATCTTAATTGGCGTGTAAAAATTTCCATGGCAAAAACATCTTAATTTGCCATGGCCAACAACACATATTAAGTTGGCATGTCAAATTTGCATCATGTATGAAGAAAAAAACAGAATTTGCCATGTTATGTTCAATAAAACTGCCATAGTGTGTAGAAATATGTTTGCGATGGTAAATTTGGCTTGGTACATAAATATTAAGAATTGCCATGTACGCAATGGCCGAAAGTTAATGCCATGGGAAAAAGTGTAGGAAACTACTTGTATGATGGAAGTAATACATATGATGGCAAGCAAACATAAACTGCCAAAACTTGAAATCTTGTTATAAGAACAAATTGTTAACTTGCCATCTGATCAATACTAAATAATGTCTAGAAATTGCCACAAATACAAACCATTTTCGTAACATTTTTTACATCAAGTATATATCAACTATAGGAATGTTTTCTGCAATTTTTCTGATAACTAACTTAGAATTATTTATCTCTACAATTTGCCATGGCAACTTTTCGACAACTAAGATTTTTTTTTCACTCTACAACGTTGCCATGGCAACTATTTGATAAAAACTTATAATAATTTGCCTCTCTACAATTTGGCATGGCACCTTTTCTGATAAAATTTGCGAGGGTCAATTAATAAAATTTGCCATTGTCAATAAACTAAATTTGCCATGGTCAAAAAAGGACTTAAAATTTGGCATGGTCAATAAACTAAAATTTGACATGTTCAATTAATAAAATTTGCCATGGTCAATAAACTAAATTTGCCATGGTCAAAAAAGGACTTAAAATTTACCATGGTCAATAAAATAAAATTTGCCATGGTTAATAAACTAAATTTGACATGGTCAATTAATAAAATTTGCCATGGTCAATAAACTAAATTTGCCATGGTCAATTACTTAGTTTTGTATTGTTTTATTACCTTGGAAAAGAAACCATGATTTAATTTGTCATCGCAATAGAAGCTGAGTCGGCATGGCAAACATATTTTGTGTTCCCACGGCAACAATATCATAATTTTTGCCATGTCTAGAAATAATTTAATTTGGCCGATTTGAATTGCCATGTCAACATAAATTTGAGTTCCCCGTGGCAAAAACAATTGGCATTTCTAGTTTCCATCAGTTTACATTTTTGCCAAACCTATAAAAAAAACAACGACTAGTCATCACAAAAAATCACATTCAGGAGGGACAAACAAAAACAAATCAAAATTACATGCATTTCAGAGCTGAACTATGGGTTTAAAATTGCCATGACATCTCTACCGCTAAGAATATTGAACCATAAAGATCTTGTTTGCAAAGATGTCAAACTGTATGAATTTGCCATGGCAATATTGTTGTCTCCAAATCAAAAAACATGGTAAAAATGCAGTCCGGATGCATTTCAAACTTGCCAGCATTGCAAACAAATTTGCCATCATTTTTAGGGGGCACATTTTTATCTGTAACTTATCATGTGCTCTAGAACAAAACCACAAACTGACAGCGTACAAAAAATGTTGCAGCAATGGGCAAATGGCAAAAACATACTCGTATATCATATTTGTACCAACTAGCAGGCCAATAGAATATGAATTTGTTACACTAGGGCATTCATCCCCTGTAGCTCATACATCATAGACGAACTGGAGGTGCAGCCATGCGAGATTGAGGAAAACAAATTCAGAGATTCAGAGAAAGGCACTACCTCTGACCTGCAGGGAAGAACAACTGAGCAGCGGCCTGACCTCCGGGGGAGAAGATGAGGATGGACTCAGGCGGGCGGGCGGCGGCGTTCTTCCCGGTTCTCATCTTGGAGAGCCTGCAGGGAAGAACAACTGAGCAGCTACGAAACGGCGTTCTTCCCGGTTCTCATCTCCACCGCCGCTCGCCTCCTTCCGACGTCGCCGGCACATGACAGTTCTCTGGCCCGTGCGTGAGGAAAGCGGCTGGGGGAAAATCTGAGTGAGCGGTGGAGAAAGGGTAGGGGAAAAGAGGATAAGATGCTAGGGCGTTCGGGACGAGAAGTTGCTTTCCCGAACGAGAAACGAACGTGACGTGGCTGATCAGCACGCTCTAAGATTCGTGCTAGGAATCAAGTGGCTCTGGAGGCGTTCGGGACGGGAGGAGAAAATATGGCACGTTCGGCACTTATTGATTCCGTATTTTTTTTAGCACAAGACAGCCGCAGACGCATATACACTCACATTTAAGGGCTAGTTATTTTGAGACGCGGCTTATGCATAAGCTGCGATAAGAATAAGCCTCAGAGAAAATAAGTCCATGAAAATAAGCCATTCATTTCTTTTAGGTTATGTCGTTTCAGTTTGTTTTCTCGTACGTTTGGTGAATTGTCTGTAATACCCTTCGACTACAATTTTGTTTTGATTAAACTGGTATGGAGTTATTTTATAGTGTTTTGTTGCACATATAAACATAACAATGGTTGCCACGATATCTCAATTACAAACATCATTGTCTTGCATACTAATATCACAAAGTGTTATTAGACACCAATACCATATACATGTTTATATCACAAAATCACCAATAGAACAATGTTTCTTTTTCTCACATTCGTACTTGAGAACATACATGCCAACTGATGCTATCCAGATAATACTCATTTATCTACAGATAATTTTTTTCTCAGCCGTGGGGGGAGCGGGGTGGAGCGGGGCGCCGAGGAGGAGCAGCCGGCGTCGATCCAGTACGGAAGGTGGTCGCCGGCGTTCCAGTCAAGCTCGGAAGCCGACGTCTATGGGCGATGGAGCGAGCAGCCGTCCTGCTGGACAGAGAAGTAGTCGGGGTGGAGCAGAGCAGAGGGAGGCGGGGGAGGAGCACGTCTACCCAGCAACGCCGGTGTCCATGTCGTCGGCGTGGAAGGAAGGCGTCGATGGGAGGCATGGTCGGCGGCGACTGGGAAACCCTAAAATTTTTGTCGGGAGGAGAGGGACGAGAGGGAAGCGGGGCGCTGCCAGTGTGTTTTACTTTGGGGCTAGGACGTTTGGTAGGGACGATGGCATTTCGAGCGTAATTCGTGCAACTACGAGGGCAAGGAGATATACCGCTTGGTTTTTAAAGTGACCGCTGCGGAAGCTGTTACCACCAGCTTTTCTCCATTGTGAAGGAAAAGGCTGTGGAAATAAGTTTTTTTAGACTCGGGATGTGGTAATAAGTTAAGCCCCACCTTCAAAATGAGTTATTTTGGGCTTGTGACTTATTTTGACAATAAGCTGCTATAAGCCTCAAAAGAAATGGCACTAAGAATGCACGCACACATACCCTATCCCTATGAGCACCTCCGAGAACATCACCAGAAGGCCTGAAATATATCTAGGAAAACGCAAGCATCGGATATCACTGTCCTCCCGACCATCTCACCACAGGTTCGTTCGCACAAATATGAGCTTTGGGGTGTCTTATCCAAAGTTTAAATAGCCTGCTATGCCTCTCTTAGGCCTTATACAATGCAAGGTGCTTAACTGCTTAGAATTTTGCTTAAAAAGTAGGTATTTCAAAAATTTATCAGTTTTTCTTAAGCATCATTGCTTATCTATAGAGGGTAGATGATTAATTAAGCACCCCTCCTATGTAGATAACCATTGACTCTTGAGAAAAACTTGGTTTATTATATTAAGCACCTTGGATTTTACAAGGCCTTCTCCATAGTTTTTGAACAACCTTCCCGCTAAAGGTATGCAATTGTAGCATTAATAGCCTGGTATTTTTTTCGGTATAACGCTAAATTTAGAGTCATTTAGCATCTCTATAACCAGAGGCGGGACGCAAGCGAGTCCTACAAATCCAACGACCCGCCTTTTTTTCTTCATGTTTTTTTAACACAGTGCATATGCAGACGCTTATACATACGCACATACACTTATCCCTATGAACACACACACATGCTACCCATATGAACACCTCTGAGAGACTGAGCTGACACATCATCTTGAGATTGACAAAGTCGCCACAGTCGCCTTCGTAATCGACGGGAACATCTCCTCCTACTAAACGCACATCACTGGATGCCCTGTAATAAATCCAGAAAAATTATGCATGGATGCTTATTTAATTAGGATGCATGTTCAGTGCATTGTTTTTTATGCCTGGACATGTATATGTGGTATATCGTATATGATGCCTCATCGTATACTTATTTTCTACTTGAAAGTGCAACTAATCCTCGGGTACTTTTGGTAATTCATAACAACATATGCATCATTGAACTAATTAATGCATACTCAAAGAATATTTCAGGAAAGTTTAATTTTGGTATGGCAATGGGATGTGAATGTGGACCTCTCAAAATGCAAAGGATAGGGATTGGCAAAAGCTTCAAGACTCTATATTTATTGTTAAGTGATCCAAGATCACATTGAGTCCATAGGAAAGACAATACTATTAAAAGGGGATGGGGTTTTGATGATGGTCTAACTGCTAAAGTGCTTAGAGATATTGCTCCAAAATCCTCAGCCACACCTCACATTCTTCGTTGTCCAAAACCCTAAAGCCTATCTCGGTCCCACAGGTATACATCTACCCGGACTCACTGAGATACACTTGACAGAGCCACTACCTAAACCCTAGCAACTCGGTCTCACCGAGATGACCCTTCGGTCCCACCGATGTGCACTTGCCAACCTTCTGTAACATATCGATCTCACTTCAGAATTTTCGAGTGGTTTCGATCGGTCTCATCGAAATATGGAAAGTACTTAGGTCATCACCATTTCGTCTCACCGAGCTGTTCCATCCGGTCTCACCGAAAAGCTCAAAGTTCATACCTTTTCTACTAATCGGTCTCACTCAGTGATTTCACCTGGTCCCACCGAGTAGTGCATCAAGTTGTGTAATGGCTAGATTTTTGGTGCTGCCTACATATTGTTGGAAACATGCCCTAGAGGCAATAATAAAAAGGTTATTATTATATTTCCTTGTTCATGATAATCGTTTATTATCCATGCTATAATTGTATTGATTGGAAACTCAAATGCATGTGTGGATACATAGACAAACAACATGTCCCTAGTGAGCCTCTACTGGACTAGCTCGTTGATCAAAGATGGCCATGGTTTCCGGGTCATAGACATGAGTTGTCATTTGATAACGGGATCACATCATTAGGAGAATGATGTGATGGACAAGACCCAAACTGTGAACGTAGCATATGATCGTGTCAGTTTATTGCTATTGTTTTCTGCATGTCAAGTATATGTTCCTATGACCATGAGATCATGCAACTCACTGACACCGGAGGAGTGCCTTGTGTGTACCAAACGTCGCAACGTAACGGGGTGACTATAAAGGTGCTCTACAGGTATCTCCGAGGGTGTCTGTTGAGTTGGCATGGATCAAGACTGGGATTTGTCACTCCGTGAGACGGAGAGGTATCTCTGGGCCCTCTCGGTAATACAACATCACAAGAAGCTTGCAAGCAATGTGACTAACGAATTAGTTGCAGGATCTTGTATTATGGAACGAGTAAAGAGACTTGCCGGTAACGAGATTGAACTAGGTATGGAGATACCGACGATCGAATCTCGGGCAAGTAACATACCGATAGACAAAGGGAACTACATACGGGATTGTCTGAATCCTTGACATCGAGGTTCAACCGATAAGATCTTCGTAGAATATGTGGGAACCAATATGGGCATCCAGGTCCCGCTATTGGTTATTGACCGTAGAGGTGTCTCGGTCATGTCTGCATAGTTCTCGAACCCGCAGGGCCTACACACTTAACGTTTGGTGACGATATTAGTATAGTTGAGTCATTATGGTGGTTACCGAAGGTTGTTCGGAGTCCCGGATGAGATCCCGGATGTGACGAGGAACTCCGGAATAGTCCGGAGGTGAAGATCGATATATTGGACGAAGGGTATTGGAGTCCGGAAGTGTTCCGGGGGTACCGGGTGATGGCCAGCATGACCGAAAGGGGTTTCTGGGGCCCCGGCAAGTGTTGGGGGGCCTCATGGGCCAAGGGGAGGGGGCAAACCAGCCCACTAAGGGGCTGTGCGCCCCCCCTCACCCCTTCCCACGTTGCCAGAGGAGGTGGGGGCGCCACCCCTAGGGTTCCCACCCCTTTGGCTTGGGGGCCAAGCCTCCTAAGGGGAAAAACCCATCTAGGGTTTCCCTCTAGTGGCCGCCGGCCCTAGATGGGATCTCCTAGGGGCGCCCCCCTCTCCCCCTTCCCCCTATATATAGAGAGGTAGAGAGAGGGCAGCCGCACCCCAATATGCCTTGGCGCTGCCCCTCCTCTCCCGTAGCTCTTCTCCTCATACGCGTAGTGCTTAGCGAAGCTCTGCCGCAATTCCTCCACCACCACCGCCACCACGCCGTCGTCCTGCCGGAGGACTCGAGCTACTACTTCACCATCGCTTGCTGGATCGAGGAGGTGAAGGCGTCATCAAGCCGTACGTGTGTTGAACGCGGAGGTGCCGTCCGTTCGGCGCTAGATCAGAGTTCGCGGGACGGTTCGTGATTGGATCGCGAAGACGTACCACTACATCAACCGCGTTCTTGAACGCTTCCGCTTAGCGATCTACAAGGGTATGTGGATCCAACTCTCCTCTCGTAGATGTGCATCTCCTAGATTGATCTTGGTGAGCGTAGGAAAATTTTTGTTTCCCATGCAACGTTCCCCAACAGTGGTATCAGAGCTAGGTCTATGCATAAATGACATCACGAGTAGAACACAAAGGAGTTTGTGGGCGTTGATATTCAGATTGCTTCCTTCCCTAGTCTTATTTTGATTCAGCGGTATTGTGGGATGAAGCGGCTCGGACCAACCTTACATGTCCACGTACATGAGACCGGTTCCATCAATAGACATGCAACTTGTTGCATAAAGATGGCTGGCGGGTGTCTGTCTCTCCCACCTTAGTTGGATCGGATTCGACGATGGCGGTCCTTGTAGAAGGTTGAATAGCAATTTGCATATCACCGTTGTGGCTTTGCGTAGGTAAGAATCGTTCTTGCTAGATACCCATAGCAGCCACGTAAAACATGCAACAACAATTAGAGGACGTCTAACTTGTTTTTGCAGGGTATGTTGTGATATGATATGGCCAAAGACATGATGAGATATATTTGATGTATGAGATGATCATGTTTTGTAATAGTTTATCACGACTTGCATGTCGATGAATACGGCAACCGGCAGGAGCCATAGGGTTGTCTTTAATTATTGTATGACCGGCGTGTCAATCATTAAGCGCTATGTAATGCTTTACTTTATCGCTAAACGGTAGCAATAGTTGTAGAAGCATGGTTGGCGTGACAACCCCGATGGCGACACGATGATGGAGATCATGATGATGGAGATCATGGTGTCATGCCGGTGACGATGGAGATCATGCCAGTGCTTGGAGATGGAGATCAAAAGCACAAGATGATGGCCATATCATGTCACTTATGATTTGCATGTGATGTTAATCCTTTTATGCATCTTATTTTGCTTAGGACGACGGTAGCATTATAAGGTGATCCCTCACTAAAATTTCAAGATAAAATTGTGTTCTCCCCAAGTGTGCACCGTTGCGAAAGTTCGTCGTTCCGAAGCACCACGTGATGATCAGGTGTGATAGACTCTACGTTCACATACAACGGGTGCAAGCCAGTTTTGCACATGCGGAACACTTGGGTTAAACTTGACGAGCCTAGCATGTACATACATGGCCTCGGAACACAAGAGACCGAAAGGTCGAGCATGAGTCATATAGTAGATATGATCAACATGGAGATGTTCACCATTGAAACCACCTCATCTCACGTGATGATCGGACTTGGGTTGGTGAATTTGGATCATGTTACACTCGAACGACCGGAGGGATGTCGATTTGAGTGGGAGTTCTTAAGTAATAAGAT
Organism: Elymus sibiricus; assembly: GCA_039707655.1. Classification (NCBI taxonomy): domain Eukaryota; kingdom Viridiplantae; phylum Streptophyta; class Magnoliopsida; order Poales; family Poaceae; genus Elymus; species Elymus sibiricus. The sequence continues at coordinate 35,422,156 of CM077669.1, read as the reverse complement.
TAATTGAACTCATTTATCATGAACAATAGTCTAAGTTGTCTTTGCAAATTTATGTTGTAGATCAATGGCTCGCGCAGTAGCTCCCCTGAATTTCAATGCGTTCCTAGAGAAAGCTAAGCTGAAAGATGATGGAAGTAACTTTGTGGACTGGGCCCGTAATCTGAGGATTATCCTCACGGCTGCCCAAAAGGTTTATGTCCTTGATGCACCGCTTGGCACGCCACCTGCTCCCGCGTCTGTGGACGTTATGAACGTCTGGCAGTCGCGTGTTGATGACTACTCAATAGTTCAGTGCGCCATGTTGTATGGCTTAGAACCGGGACTTCAAAGGCGTTTTGAACGTCATGGAGCATATGAGATGTTCCAGGAGTTGAAGTTTATTTTTGTGAAAAATGCCCGGATCGAGAGGTATGAGACCTCCGATAAGTTCTACACCTGCAAAATGGAGGAGAACACTTCTGTCAGTGAGCACATACTCAGAATGTCTGGGTACTACAACCGTTTGGCTGAGTTGGGAGTTGAGCTCCCACCTAAGGCGATCACTGGCAGAGTTCTTCAATCGCTACCACCTAGCTACATGAGCTTTGTGTTGAACTATAACATGCAAGGGATGAATAGATCAGTCTCCGAGCTGTTTGCAATACTGAAAGTCGCTGAGTCAGACATCCAGAAGGAGCATCAAGTGTTGATGGTCAATAAAACCACTAGTTTCAAGAAGAGCAAGGGAAAGAAGGGAAACTTCAAGAAAGGTGGCAAAGCAGTTGCTCCTCCCGTGAAGAAACCCAAGGCTGGACCCAAGCCGGAAACTGAGTGCTTCTATTGCAAGGGAACTGGCCACTGGAAGCGGAATTGCCCCAAGTATCTGGCTGACAAGAAGGGGGCCAACAAAGGTATATATGATATACATGTTATTGATGTGTACCTAACCAGCTCTCGTTGTAGTGCCTGGGTATTTGATACCGGTGCGGTTGCTCACATTTGCAACTCTAAACAGGAACTACGGAATAGACGGAGGCTGGCGAAGGACGAAGTGACGATGCACGTGGGAAATTGTTCCAAGGTTGATGTGATCGCCGTCGGCACGCTCGCTCTTCGATTACCATCGGGATTAGTGATAGACCTGAATAATTGTTATTTAGTGCCTGCGTTGAGCATGAACATTATATCTGGATCTTGTTTAATGCGAGACGGTTACTCATTTAAATCAGAGAATAATGGTTGTTCTATTTATATGGGTAATATCTTTTATGGTCATGCACCCATTGTGAGGGGTTTATTCTTATTGAATCTCGATCGTGATGATACACATGTTCATAACATTGATGCCAAAAGATGTAGAGTTGATAATGATAGTACCACTTTCTTGTGGCACTGCCGCTTAGGTCATATTGGTGTAAAACGCATGAAGAAACTCCATGCTGATGGACTTTTGGAGTCTCTTGATTTTGAATCACTTGACACATGCGAACCATGCCTCATGGGCAAGATGACCAAAACCCCGTTTTCGGGAACAATGGAACGGGCAAGTGACTTATTGGAAATCATACATACTGATGTGTGCGGTCCGATGAGCGTTGACGCGCGCGGTGGATATCGTTATTTCCTCACCTTCACCGATGATTTGAGTAGATATGGGTATATTTACTTGATGAAACATAAGTCTGAAACGTTTGAAAAGTTCAAGCAATTTCAGAGTGAAGTCGAGAATCATCGTAACAAGAAGATCAAGTTCCTACGATCCGATCGAGGGGGAGAATATCTGAGTTATGAGTTTGGCAATCACTTAAGACAATGTGGAATTGTTTCACAGTTGACGCCACCTGGAACACCACAGCGTAATGGTGTGTCCGAACGTCGTAACCGTACCTTATTGGATATGGTGCGTTCTATGATGTCTCTTGCCGATCTGCCACTATCGCTTTGGGGTTATGCATTAGAGACAGCTGCATTCACTTTAAATAGGGCACCATCTAAGTCCGTAGACACGACACCATATGAACTATGGTTTGGCAAGAAACCTAAGCTGTCGTTTCTCAAGGTTTGGGGCTGCGATGCTTATGTCAAAAGGCTTCAGCCGGAAAAGCTCGAACCCAAAGCGGACAAATGCGTCTTCATAGGATACCCAAAGGAGACGGTTGGGTATACCTTCTATCTCAGATCCGAGGGCAAAGTGTTTGTCGCTAAGAACGGGTCCTTTCTCGAGAAGGAGTTTCTCTCGAAAGAATTGAGTGGGAGGAAGATAGAACTTGATGAGGTTGTTGAACCTTCACTTCAACCAGATAGTAGCGCAGTCCAGAAAGAAGTTTCTGTGGCACCTACGTTAGTTGAAGAGGGAACTAATGATGATGATCATGAGCTTTCGGATCAAGTTACTATCGAGCCTCGTAGGTCGACAAGGATATGTTCTGCTCCTGAGTGGTATGGTAACCCTGTCTTAGAGGTCATGTTGTTGGACAACGATGAACCTACGAGCTATGGAGAAGCGATGGTGGGCCCGGATTGCGACAAATGGTTAGAGGCCATGAAATCTGAGATGGGATCCATGTATGAAAACAAAGTGTGGACTTTGGAAGTATTACCTGAAGGGCGAAAGGCCATTCAGAATAAATGGATCTTCAAGAAGAAGACGGACGCGGACGGTAATGTCACCGTCCATAAAGCTCGACTTGTGGCAAAGGGGTTTTCACAAGTTCAAGGAGTTGACTACGATGAGACTTTCTCACCCGTAGCGATGCTTAAGTCCGTCAGAATCATGTTGGCAATAGCTGCATTTTTCGATTATGAAATCTGGCAGATGGATGTCAAAACAGCGTTCCTTAATGGTTTCCTTAAGGAAGAGTTGTATATGATGCAACCAGAAGGTTTTGTCGATCCAGAGAATGCTGACAAAGTATGCAAACTCCAGCGATCCATTTATGGACTGGTGCAAGCATCTCGGAGTTGGAATCTTCGCTTTGATGAGGTGATCAAAGCGTTTGGGTTTATACAAGTTTTCGGAGATGCTTGTATTTACAAGAAAGTGAGTGGGAGCTCTATAGCGTTTCTAATATTATATGTGGATGACATATTGCTGATTGGAAACAATATAGAACTTTTGGAAAACGTGAAGGGATATTTGAACAAGAGTTTTTCAATGAAGGACCTAGGAGAAGCTACTTTCATATTAGGCATCAAAATCTATAGAGATAGATCGAGACGCCTAATAGGGCTTTCACAAAGCACATACCTTGATAAGATTTTGAAGATGTTCAAAATGGATCAGTCCAAGAAGAGGTTCTTGCCTGTTTTGCAAGGTGTGAAGTTGAGTAAGACTCAATGCCCAGTGACTATAGAGGATAGAGAAAAAATGAGTGTCATCCCCTATGCTTCAGCCATAGGCTATGTCATGTATGCGCTGCTGTGCACACGACCAGATGTCAGCCTTGCCATAAGTATGGCTGGAAGGTTTCAAAGTAATCCTGGAATGGAACACTGGACAGCGGTCAAGAATATCCTTAAGTACCTGAAAAGGACTAAGGAAATGTTTCTCGTTTATGGAGGTGATCAAGAGCTCGTCGTAAAGGGTTAAGTCGATGCAAGCTTTGACACTGATCCGGATGACTCTAAGTCCCAAACCGAATACGTATATATTCTTAATGGGGGAGCGGTAAGCTGGTGCAGTTCCAAGCAAAGCGTGGTAGCTAATTCTACATGCGAAGCGGAGTACATAGCTGCCTCGGAGGCGGCGAAGGAAGCTGTCTGGATGAAGCAGTTCATGACAGATCTTGGAGTTGTGCCCAGTGCACTGGACCCAATGACTCTGTTCTGTGAAAACACTGGTGCCATTGCTCTAGCCAAAGAACCAAGGTTTCACAAGAGGACCACACACATAAAGCGACGCTTCAATTCCATCCGCGATTCGATCAAGGAGGAGGACATAAACATTTGCAAAGTACACACGGATCTGAATGTTGCAGATCCGTTGACTAAACCTCTTCCAAGGGCAAAACATGATCAACACCAGAACTCTATGGGTGTTAGATTTATTACCATGTAATGCTAGATTATTGACTCTAGTGCAAGTGGGAGACTGTTGGAAATATGCCCTAGAGGCAATAATAAAAAGGTTATTATTATATTTCCTTGTTCATGATAATCGTTTATTATCCATGCTATAACTGTATTGATTGGAAACTCAAATGCATGTGTGGATACATAGACAAACAACATGTCCCTAGTGAGCCTCTACTGGACTAGCTCGTTGATCAAAGATGGCCATGGTTTCCGGGTCATAGACATGAGTTGTCATTTGATAACGGGATCACATCATTAGGAGAATGATGTGATGGACAAGACCCAAACTGTGAACGTAGCATATGATCGTGTCAGTTTATTGCTATTGTTTTCTGCATGTCAAGTATATGTTCCTATGACCATGAGATCATGCAACTCACTGACACCGGAGGAGTTCCTTGTGTGTACCAAACGTCGCAACGTAACTGGGTGACTATAAAGGTGCTCTACAGGTATCTCCGAGGGTATCTGTTGAGTTGGCATGGATCAAGACTGGGATTTGTCACTCCGTGAGACGGAGAGGTATCTCTGGGCCCTCTCGGTAATACAACATCACAAGAAGCTTGCAAGCAATGTGACTAAGGAGTTAGTTGCAGGATCTTCTATTACGGAACGAGTAAAGAGACTTGCCGGTAACGAGATTGAACTAGGTATGGAGATACCGATGATCGAATCTCGGGCAAGTAACATACCGATAGACAAAGGGAACTACATACGGGATTGTCTGAATCCTTGACATCGAGGTTGAACCCATAAGATCTTCGTAGAATATGTGGGAACCAATATGGGCATCCAGGTCCCGCTATTGGTTATTGACCGTAGAGGTGTCTCGGTCATGTCTGCATAGTTCTCGAACCCGCAGGGTCTACACACTTAACGTTTGGTGACGATATTAGTATAGTTGAGTCATTATGGTGGTTACCGAAGGTTGTTCGGAGTCCCGAATGAGATCCCGGATGTGACGAGGAACTCCGGAATAGTCCGGAGGTGAAGATCGATATATTGGACGAAGGGTATTGGAGTCCGGAAGTGTTCCGGGGGTACCGGGTGATGGCCAGCATGACCGAAAGGGGTTTCGGGGGCCCCGGCAAGTGTTGGGGGGCCTCATGGGCCAAGGGGAGGGAGCAAACCAGCCCACTAAGGGGCTGTGCGCCCCCCTCACCCCTTCCCACGTTGCCAGAGGAGGTGGGGGCGCCACCCCTAGGGTTCCCACCCCTTTGGCTTGGGAGCCAAGCCTCCTAAGGGGAAAAACCCATCTAGGGTTTCCCTCTAGTGGCCGCCGGCCCTAGATGGGATCTCCTAGGGGCGCCCCCCTCTCCCCCTTCCCCCTATATATAGAGAGGTAGAGAGAGGGCTGCCGCACCCCAATACGCCTTGGCGCTGCCCCTCCTCTCCCGTAGCTCTTCTCCTCATACGCGTAGTGCTTAGCGAAGCTCTGCCGCAATTCCTCCACGACCACCGCCACCACGCCGTCGTGCTGCCGGAGGACTCGAGCTACTACTTCACCATCGCTCGCTGGATCGAGGAGGTGAAGGCGTCATCAAGCCGTACGTGTATTGAACGTGGAGGTGCCGTCCGTTCGGCGCTAGATCGGAGTTCGCGGGACGGTTCGTGATTGGATCGCGAAGACGTACCACTACATCAACCGCGTTCTTGAACGCTTCCGCTTAGCGATCTACAAGGGTATGTTGATCCAACTCTCCTCTCGTAGATATGCATCTCCTAGATTGATCTTTGTGAGTGTAGGAAATTTTTTGTTTCCCATGCAACGTTCCCCAACACATATACCCCAACTCATTCCACCGACTCTCATTGAGCAAACAAGGATGAAGCTACGGCTTCACATATCATTTTTCTGAGAGAGAACTACCAGCCCTTGTGTTAAAATCAAGAGGATTCCACTCCAACCTTTGATCCTTTATTTCTAGCCTCCAAGTTGCTTTCCACTCCAATTCTTCTCTTACCATAATTTCCAAATATATGAGAGAGTGCTTGAGTGTCGAGGAGACTATTTTTCGAAGCACAAGAGCAAGGATTTTATCATCATCAACAACACCTATTACCTTTTGAAGAGAGGTGTCTCCTAGATTGGTTAGGTTTCACTTGGGAGCGCCCAAAACTTGTGGAGTTGAACCAAGGAGTTTGTAAGGGCAAGGAGATCGTCTAGTTCGTGAAGGTCTTCCCCGAGTGAGGCTAATCCTGTTGGGAAACGTTGCATGGGAAACAAAAAATTTCCTACGCTCACCAAGATCAATCTAGGAGATGCACATCTACGAGAGGAGAGTTTGATCCACATACCCTTGTAGATCGCTAAGCGGAAGCGTTCAAGAATGCGGTTGATGTAGTCGAACGTCTTCGCGATCCAATCACGATCCGTCCCGCGAACTCCGATCTAGTGCCAAACGGACGGCACCTCCGCGTTCAACACACGTACGGCTTGATGACGCCTTCACCTCCTCGATCCAGTGAGCGGTGGTGAAGTAGTAGCTCGAGTCCTCCGGCAGCACGACGGCGTGGTGGCGGTGGTGGTGGAGGAATTGCGGCAGAGCTTCGCTAAGCACTACGCGGGGAAGGAGAAGAGCTACGGGAGAGGAGGGGCAGCGCCAAGGCCTGTCAAGGTGCAGCTGCCCTCTCTCTCCCTCACTATATATAGGGTGAGATGGGGGGTGGAGGCGCCCTAGGGTTTCCCCCCTAGGGGGCGGCGGCCAGATGGGAGATGGAGGCGCCTAGGGTTTGGGTGCCCCCCCCTAGGTGCCTTGCCCCCCAAGCCAGAGGGGGCCGGCTGCCCTAGGGGCGCCCCCCACCTCCTGGCTACGTGGGAAGTGGTGAGGGGGGCGCAGCCCCTAAGTGGGTTGCAGTGCCTCCCCCCCTTTTGGCCCATGAGGCCCGCAACAATTGCCAGGACCCTCGAAACCCCTTTCGGTCTTCCGACGATTCTCCCGGTAGCCCCGGAACACTTCCGGACTCCATTTCCATTCGTCCTATATATCGATCTTCACCTCCGGACCATTCCGGAGTTCCTCGTCACGTTCGGGATCTCATCTGGGACTCCGAACAACCTTCGGTAACCACAACAATGACTCAACTATACTAATACCGTCACCAAACGTTAAGTGTGTAGACCCTGCGGGTTCGAGAACTATGCAGACATGACCGAGACACCTCTACAGTCAGTAACCAATAGCGGGACCTGGATGCCCATATTGGTTCCCACATATTCTACGAAGATCTTATCGGTTGAACCTCGATGTTAAGGATTCAGACAATCCCGTATGTAGTTCCCTTTTCTATCGGTATGTCACTTGCCCGAGATTCGATTGTCGGTATCTCCATACCTAGTTCAATCTCGTTACTGGCAAGTCTCTTTACTCGTTCCGTAATACAAGATCCCGCAACTAACTCCTTAGTCACATTGCTTGCAAGCTTCTTGTGATATTGTATTACCGAGAGGGCCCAGAGATACCTCTCCGTCATACGGAGTGACAAATCCCAGTCTTGATCCATGCCAACTCAACAGATACCTTCGGAGATACCTGTAGAGCACCTTTATAGTCACCCAGTTACATTGCGACGTTTGGTACACACAAGGTACTCCTCCGGTGTTAGTGAGTTGCATGATCTCATGGTCATATTAACATATACTTGACATGCAGAAAACAATAGCAATAAACTGACACGATCATATGCTACGTTCACAGTTTGGGTCTCGTCCATCACATCATTCTCCTAATGATGTGATGCCGTTATCAAATGACAACTCATGTCTATGACCCGGAAACCATGGCCATCTTTGATCAACGAGCTAGTCTAGTAGAGGCTCACTAGGGACATGTTGTTTGTCTATGTATCCACACATGCATTTGAGTTTCCAATCAATACATTTATAGCATGGATAATAAACGATTATCATGAACAAGGAAATATAATAATAACCATTTTATTATTGCCTCTAGTGCATATCTCCAGCAGTCTCCCACTTGCACTAGAGTCAATAATCTAGCATTACACGGTAATGAATCTAACACCCATAGAGTTCTGGTGTTGATCATGTTTTGCCCGTGGAAGAGGTTTAGTCAACGGATATGCAACACTCAGATCCGTGTGTACTTTGCAAATGTTTATGTCCTCCTCCTTGATCGAATCGCGGATGGAATTGAAGCGTTGCTTTGTGTGTCTGGTCCTCTTGTGAAACCTTGGTTCCTTGGCTGGAGCAATGGCACCAGTGTTGTCACAGAACAGAGTCATTGGGTCCAGTGCACTCGGCACAACTCCAAGATTTGTCATGAACTGCTTCATACAAACAGCTTCCTTCGCAGCCTCCGAGGCAGCTATGTACTCCACTTCGCATGTAGAATCAGCTACCACACTTTGCTTGGAACTGCACCAGCTTACCGCTCCCCCATTAAGAATGTATATGTATCTGGTTTGGGACTTAGAGTCATCCGGATCAGTGTCAAAGCTTGCATCGACGTAACCCTTTACGACGAGCTCTTGATCACCTCCATAAACGAGAAACATTTCCTTAGTCCTTTTCAGGTACTTAAGGATATTCTTGACCGCTGTCCAGTGTTCCATTCCAGGATTACTTTGAAACCTTCCAGCCATACTTATGGCAAGGCTGACATCTGGTCTTGTGCACAACATCGCATACATGACATAGCCTATGGCTGAAGCATAGGGGATGACACTTATTTTTTCTCTATCCTCTATAGTCACTGGGCATTGAGTCTTACTCAACTTCACACCTTGCAAAACAGGCAAGAACCCCTTCTTGGACTGATCCATTTTGAACTTCTTCAAAACCTTACCAAGGTACGTGCTTTGTGAAAGCCCTATTAGGCGTCTCGATCTATCTCTATAGATTTTGATGCCTAATATGAAAGTAGATTCTCCTAGGTCCTTCATTGAAAAACTCTTGTTCAAATATTCCTTTACGTTTTCCAAAAGTTCTATATTGTTCCCAATCAACAATATGTCATCCACATATAATATTAGAAACGCTATAGAGCTCCCACTCACTTTCTTGTAAATACAAGCTTCTCCGAAAACTTGTATAAACCCAAACGCTTTGATCACCTCATCAAAGCGAAGATTCCAACTCCGAGATGCTTGCACCAGTCCATAAATGGATCGCTAGAGTTTGCACACTTTGTCAGCATTCTCTGGATCGACAAAACCTTCCGGTTGCATCATATAAAACTCTTCCTTAAGGAAACCATTAAGGAAAGCTGTTTTGACATCCATCTGCTAGATCTCATAATGGAAAAATGCAGCTATTGCCAACATGATTCTGACGGAGTTAAGCATCGCTACGGATGAGAAAGTCTCATCGTAGTCAACTCCTTGAACTTGTGAAAACCCCTTTGCCACAAGTCGAGCTTTATGGACGGTGACATTTCCGTCCACGTCTGTCTTCTTCTTGAAGATCCATTTATTCTGAATGGCCTTTCGCCCTTCAGGTAATACTTCCAAAGTCCACACTTTGTTTTCATACATGGATCCCATCTCGGATTTCATGGCCTCCAACCATTTGTCGGAATCCGGGCCCACCATCGCTTCTCCATAGCTCGTAGGTTCATCGTTGTCCAACAACATGACCTCTAATACAGGGTTACCGTACCACTCAGGAGCAGCGCGTATCCATGTAGACCTACGAGGTTCAATAGTAACTTGATCCGAAATCTCATGATCACCATCATTAGTTTCCTCTTCAATTGATGTAGATGCCGCAGAAACTTCTTTCTGCACTGCGCTACTCTCTGGTTGAAGTGAAGGTTCAACAACCTCATCAAGTTCTATCTTCCTCCCACTCAATTCTTTCGAGAGAAACTCTTTCTCGAGAAAGGACCCGTTCTTAGCGACAAACACTTTGCCCTCGGATCTGAGATAGAAGGTATACCCAACCGTCTCCTTTGGGTATCCTATGAAGACGCATTTGTCCGCTTTGGGTTCGAGCTTTTTGATACGTCTCCATCGTATCTACTTTTCCAAACACTTTTGCCCTTGTTTTGGACTCTAATTTGCATGATTTGAATGGAACTAACCCGGACTGACGCTATTTTCAGCAGAATTGCCTTGGTGTTATTTTTGTGTAGAAATAAAAGTTCTCGGAATGACCTGAAACTTCACGGAGAATATTTTCAGAATATATAAAAAATATTGACGAAAAGAATCACCGGAGGGGGCCCACACCCTGGCCACATGGGTGGGGGGCGCCCCCCCAGGGCGCGCCCCCTACCTTGTGGGCCCTCTGGAGCTCCACCGACCTCAACTCCAACTCCATATAATCTCTTTCGGGGAGAAAAAAATCAGAGAGAAGATCCCATCGCGTTTTACGATACGGAGCCGCCACCACCTCCTGTTCTTCATCGGGAGACCTGATCTGGAGTCCGTTCGGGGCTCCAGAGAGTGGAGATCGTCGCCGTCGTCATCATCAACCATCCTCCATCACCAATTTCATGATGCTCACCGCCGTGCGTGAGTAATCCCATCGTAGGCTTGCTGGACGGTGATGGGTTGGATGAGATTTATCATGTAATCGAGTTAGTTTTGTTAGGGTTTGATCCCTAGTATCCACTATGTTCTGAGATTGATGTTGCTATGACTTTGCTATGCTTAATGCTTGTCACTAGGGCCCGAGTGCCATGATTTCAGATCTGAACCTATTATGTTTTCATGAATATATTTGTGTTCTTGATCCTATCTTGCAAGTCAATAGTCACCTACTATGTGTTATGATCCGGCAACCCCGAAGTGACAATAACCGGAACACTTCCCGGTGATGACCATAGTTTGAGGAGTTCATGTATTCACTAGGTGCTAATGCTTTGGTCCGGTACTCTATTAAAAGGACGCCTTAATATCCCTTAGTATCCATTAGGACCCCGCTGCCACGGGAGGGTAGGACAAAAGATGGCATGCAAGTTCTTTTCCATAAGCACGTATGACTATATTCGGAATACATGCCTACATTACATTGATGAATTGGAGCTAGTTCTGTGTCACCCTAGGTTATAACTGCTACATGATGAATATTATCCGACACCTAGCATTGCCGATCCATTTCCTACGGGTTCGTTCCATATTGATACTTGCTTCGTTACTTTCGTTACTGCTGCTGTCACCATCACTACAAAACTGCTATTGTTACTTTTGCCACTGTTACCGTTACTTCCATACTACTTTGCTACTAAATACTTTGCTGTAGATATTAAGTTTTCCAGGTGTGGTTGAATTGACAACTCAGCTGCTAATACTTGAGAATATTCTTTGGCTCCCCTTGTGTCGAATCAATAAATTTGGGTCGAATACTCTACCCTCAAAAACTATTGCGATCCCCTATACTTGTGGGTTATCAAGACCTTTTTCTGGCGCCGTTGCCGGGGAGCATAGCTCTATTCTCTGAGTCACTTGGAATTTATATCTGCTGATCACTATGAAGAATCTGAAGGATGACAGAACCAAGATCGTTCCCTCTAGAACGAGGGGAGGTAAGGAACTGCCATCTAGCTCTGCACTTGATTCACCATCTGTTTTGAGTAAACTTGCGACACCTACACCTGCTATTGATTCTGATATGTCGCACGATATTGATGATGCCACTTCTATTATGAATGATGCTTATGATGCTACAACTATGCTTGATGAAACTGTTCCATTGGGTGAATTACTTGATGCACATCTTGCTAGAGCTAGTACTATTGATTATGCTAAAGATGATGATATTTGTGAAACCGATGAAATTAATGATACTGAAAATTTTGAAACACCTGTTAGACCTACTTCCCCTAGATATGAATTGCCTATTGTTCCTGAGGGGTATGTTATGGAAGGAGAGGTAGCTAGAGACTTCCTTGCTTGTAATGATAGGAATGATCTTAAGAAATTATTACGCAAGTGGAAAGAAAAATCTTTGAATGCTAGAATGCAATATGACCCTGAATTTGCTACTTCACCTATCCGTGTTACTGATAAGGATTATGAATTCTCTGTTGATCCTGAGTTAATTACTTTAGTTGAATCTGATCCTTTTCATGGTTATGAATCTGGAACTGTTGTGGCACATCTTACTAAATTAAATGATATAGCCACCCTATTTGCTCATGAGGAAAAAATTTGCTATTACTATATTCTTAAATTGTTTCCTTTCTCATTAAAGGGTGATGCTAAGTTATGGTTTAATTCTCTTACTCCTGGTTGTGTGCGTAGTCCCCAGGATATGATTTACTACTTCTCTGCAAAATATTTTCCTGCTCATAAGAAACAAGCTACCTTACAGGAAATATTTAATTTTGTGCAAATTGAAGAAGAGAGTCTCCCACAAGCTTGGGGGAGGCTTCTCCAATTACTTAATGCTTTGCCTGATCATCCTCTCAAGAAAAATGAAATACTTGATATCTTTTATAATGGACTAACTGATGCTTCTAGGGACCACCTAGATAGTTGTGCTGGTTGTGTTTTCAGGGAACGAACTGTCGAACAAGCTGAAAAACTATTGAATAATATATTGAGCAATGATAATGATTGGACTCTTCCTGAACCAACCCGGAAGCCAACTCCGAAGAAAAGAGGTATTCTATTTCTCAGTCCCGAAGATATGCAAGAGGCAAAGAAATCTATGAAAGAAAAAGGTATTAAAGCTGAAGATGTTAAGAATTTACCGCCTATTGAAGAAATATATGGTCTTGATAACCCGACACAGGTAGTAGAGGTAAATTCTCTCTATAGATTTGATGAAGTTGATATTCCTCATAATAAGTCTGCTAGCCAATGCTTAGATGAGTTTGATAATTTTATTGTTAAACAAGAAAACTTCAATGCTTATGTTAGTAGACAATTGAAACGTAATGCTTATATGCTTGACCGCTTGGGTGATCTTGTGACTAGAACTTCTAATGATCTTAAACTTATTAGTAAACATGCTTCCATGGTTACCACTCAAGTAGAACAAGTACTTAAGGCACAAAATGATTTGCTTAATGAGTTGAATAGTAAAAACAATGATAATGTTGTTATGGTTGCAACTAGAGGTGGTAAAGTAACTCAGGAACCTTTGTATCCTAAGGGCCATCCTAAGAGAATTGAGCAAGATTCTCAGAGAATTAATACTGATAAACCAAGTCCTAGTAATAAAAAGAAAAAGAAAACTGATAGGACTCTGCATGCTTCTAGTGAACCTGTTATAGACACACCTGAGAATCCCAATAATATTTCTATTTCTGATGCTGAGACTCAATCTGGCAATGAGCATGAACCTAGTGATAATGTTAATGATGATGTTCATACTGATGCTCAACCTAGTAATGACAATGATGTAGAGATTGAACCTGCTGTTGATCTTGATAACCCACAATCAAAGAATCAACGTTATGATAAGAGAGACTTCATTGCTAGGAAACATGGTAAAGAAAGGGAACCATGGGTTCAGAAACCCATGCCCTTTCCTCCTAAACCATCCAAGAAAAAGGATGATGAGGATTTTGAATGCTTTTGTGAGATGATTAGACCTATCTTTTTGCGTATGCGTTTGACTGATATGCTTAAAATGCCTCCTTATGCCAAGTACATGAAAGAAATTGTTACTAATAAAAGAAAGATACCGGAAGCTGAAATTTCCACCATGCTTGCTAATTATACTTTTAAGGGTGGAATACCAAAGAAACTTGGAGATCCAGGAATACCTACTATACCATGCTCTATTAAAGGAAATTATGTTAAAACTGCTTTATGTGATCTTGGGGCTGGTGTTAGTGTTATGCCCTTCTCCTTGTATCGTAGACTTGAATTGAATAAGTTGACACCTATTGAAATTTCTTTGCAAATGGCCGATAAATCAACTGCTATACCTATCGGTATTTGTGAGTATGTTCCTGTTGTGGTTGCGAACGTTACTATCTTAACGGACTTTGTTATTCTTGATATTCCCGAGGACGACAGTATGTCGATTATCCTTGGTAGACCCTTTTTGAATACTGCAGGGGCTGTTATTGATTGCAACAAAGGCAATGTCACTTTTCATGTTAATGGCAATGAGCATACGGTACACTTTCCGAGGAAACAACCCCAAGTTAATAGCATCAATTCTATTGGGAAAATTTCAACTATTGCTATCGGAGGTTTTGAATTTCCTATTCCTGGTCCTGCCCAACCCGGATGAAAAGCATAAGGGGCCATTGGGGGCTGCCACCATCCTCCATTGAAGTCTCCCATGTAGTATGGCGCATAGGGGGCTGGCGGCAACCATGGTCCCGGTGCCCACGACCCATATGGCCTTGCATGATGCTGAAATTCTTCCTGAGGAGGTGACCTTGAGCGCTTCAAATTTGATGACCGGTTAGAGCTAGAACCGGCCGCTTGACTGGCATACTTGGACAACAACATATCAAAAGTTGGCTTGATTTTCTTGCGCTGCACTTTAGCTTCATTCGTCTTCCACTTGCCAACCTCTGGACTCTTGGGCTTAACAAATTTGACATGAGTGTTCTCTTGCACTTGTGGTTGCCCCCCGAGTGTAGGATTCTTGATGGTGATCTTGATTGTCTTCTTGCCACCGGGTTGCTTTTCAAGCACGACTTGTCTCCCCAAGACCTTGTCGCTCTCCTTATCTTTCCTGGGCTGACCAACAATTACATTAGCTTTATTAGCAGATTTGGCTACCTCCGGCCGAATGAGCAGCTTCTTCCCTTCCAAATCCATGGTATTCATTGGAAAGAGCTGTTTATCAACTTGCATCTCAGAAAAGTTCAATCGTCCGTCATTAATGGCCGATTGTATCTGTCGTAGAAAAACATTGCAATCATTAGTAGCATGAGAAAAGGAATTATGATACTTGCAATAAGCGCGTCGTTTCAGTTCTTCAAACAACGGTAAAGTATGAGATATTCTAATAATTTTGGCTTGCACCAAAGCATCAAATATTTTATCACACTTGGCAATGTTAAAAGTAAACTTCATCTCTTCATCACGATTCTTATGAATCGGTTTCAGATCATTGCAAGTGAAGGGTTTGGCCTTAGATGGCCAAACAAATTCAGTAGCATAAATATCACCCTCATTGTCCGAGTGATCACTATCATATTCAACCATGTTCATCTTAGGACGATCAGCTTTATATCTATGCACTTCTTTGAGCTCTTTGCTTCGGCTTTCTTGAGCCAAAGCCCTTTGAAAGACTTGGTCGACATTTAAAAACTCGTAGCCCTCTAGATTTTCTCTAATGGGAGTTTTCAAAGCACTAAGCACAAGATCAGCCAAATCTCTCTCGGTTATCACCAAACTATGGCACCGGTTTTTTGTATCTCTTAATCTTTTGACGTAATCGGAGACTGATTCATCATGCTTTTGTCTAACCGATGTAAGATGTGATAACTTAAGCTCATTATCGCCGCTATAAAAGTGATCATGAAATTTCTGCTCTAGCTGCGACCAAACTCGAATGGAACCATGTGGTAAAGAAGAAAACCATGAAAATGCGGTACCAGTTAATGATAAAGGAAATAAACGCACTTCCAATTCATTTAGTGAGCCTGCTTCACCTAATTGTGCCAAGTATTGACTAACATGCTCCCATGTGGTTTTTGTGTCCTCTCCATTAAACTTAACAAAATCTGGAATTTTATATCCCGGAGGACATTGAATGGCATCAAAGTATTCTGGATATGGCTTTTGGTAAATACGGTTCCTTGGCAACTCGACTCCAAAATTCTCTCGGAGCATCTTAGCCATCTCCTCTCTAAAATTAGCTAAAGCATCGTCTGTATTGGACGATGAAGCTTGCGGTAGTGGCATAGGAGGAGTAGGATTACTAGCTGTAGGTAGGAACTGTGGCATGTATGCCGAACCATAGTTCGGTAGTGGTCGAGTGGTTGCACCTGTAGGTAGGGTTTGGTTCTGCGTTGCCACCGAACCTGGCATGCTCATGATAGGATTAATATATGGGTGCAGCAACAATCTGATTTGTTTGGGTAGGTAATAAGCCATCGGCATGGGAGGCGCCGATGAAATAGGTAAAGTCAGATTAGGGTTTTGCATGCTAGCAGCTATACCACCATTACCACTAGATGATTGAGATATATTTTTCTGAGCATTAGTATTTTCTATGAAAGTTTGACAGACCAGATTGTTACCATCAGCAATACGACTCTCAATCTCAGCCCACTGCTCAGGAGAAAAGGTAGTACTCACAGAGGGTTTAACCTGCTCGGCTTGAAGTGGAGGGAACTTGATTTCTTCAATCGGAGTGATGTTGCCTTGACGATCCTTTTTGAATTTTGCAAGGAACTCCTGCAACTCCTTCTCTTCACGTGCCTTCTTGTACTCCTCATAGACTTGGCGATGATCGGCCGATATCTCATCAAGACTGGGCTTAATGATGTTATCGGCGTCTACCTCAGATGGCTTGGGAAGATCAGACATGGTGGATGATGATGATTGGTCTTCAGTCCCCAACGGAGTTGCCAAAAAATGTGTTGACACACGAACATGTCACCGTGTACCCTCGACGCCGGGGGTGATGCACCGCAGCTCACGTCGAAGGAGACCCGACCGGCAGCGCGATACGCAAGACAGTCGGCGGGTGCTTTTAGGACCCGAAACCCCACACGCCCGGGAGGGACCCCGTCAGGGAGTGCGGCGGCTATGGGCTGCCCTAGGTCGATTCACTCGCCCCTAGAGCCTCGGGATTCGCATCT
Organism: Elymus sibiricus; assembly: GCA_039707655.1. Taxonomy (NCBI): domain Eukaryota; kingdom Viridiplantae; phylum Streptophyta; class Magnoliopsida; order Poales; family Poaceae; genus Elymus; species Elymus sibiricus. The sequence goes on along the minus strand of CM077669.1, from coordinate 35,405,414 downwards.
CTCAAACACGAAGAACAGCGAAGAACAAGAGAGAAAAACGATGGAGAGATAAAACGTAGATAAAAAATAGTATATTGATTTGATCGATTGTGTGTTGTTTCAATCGGCCGTCACCCCTAACATATATAAGAGGTGGCTAGACTTCCCGTACAAGTAAAGGATTCATCTAGGCTTTCCTTACAAGAAAATTACATCAATTCACGTCCTACAGTTCTAGTTTCAGTCCAACTCGGATTCAGCCTGAATCTGTCTCATACTTCTGTCCTGCTTCTTGCATGGGCTGCAGAAATCGCATACTAACTCGGATGGAGTCGAGTTCAACATCAAACTTGTCCGTCTCGATGATCTGCATAATATAACGCGGGCCACTTCTCCTTTTAAGTCCGTCTTTGTAACTTTTAGGACCCATCTTTAACTGTGGGTCGGATTCAATTATGCAGTTTCCTGAACTGTCCGAGTCTTGTAACAACTTTGCAGGCCGTATACTATCTCCGACGCTGATGACTCCAAAAGCAAAGTTGACCGTTTCGACGATACGCACAACTTCCTTGTAGAACACTTTTCCATCCGAGGTCATCTGAATAATGTTTCGAGCCCATCTCCAACTTCTGGTTGGATTGACTTTGACAGTTTCCACTCTTCCGGCAAGCTTTTTTCCGGCAAGCTTTCCATGCCGGCAAGGTTTCCACACCAGCAAGGTTTCCACCCCAGCAAGCACACCGTCAAGGTTTCACACCGGCAAGCTTTCACACCGGCAAGGTTTCACCCCGGCAAGCTTTCACATCAGCACGCCGGCAAGCTTTTTGCGCCGGCAAGCTTTCCGTGCCGGCAAGCTTCTACATCGGCACGCCGGCAAGCTTTTTGTGCCGGCAAGCTTTTACACCGGCAAGCTTCCACATCGGCACGCCGGCAAGTTTTTTGCGCCGGCAAGCTTTCCACGCCGGCAAGCTTTAACACCGGCAAGCTTCCACGCCGGCAAAGGCCGAATAACTCGCACTACCCATAAGACATGAGTCTGGTGGGGTGCGCTATATTTCGCCTCCTGACCGGGCTGCATTCCGATAGCTCTAACTTTTGCATACGAACTTGGATTGGGACGAGTTTTATATCAAAATCGATCGCTTCGACGAGACGAAGACAATTCGTGTAGATCATTTTTCCATATGAGGCCGTCTTGAGGGCTTAATCGGCCAAACTGTACTCTGAATATAAGATATTAGTACTTTGAGCATAGTTTCGTCCTTCGAGATGAAATCGGACGGCGATGGCCCAAATTTCAAAGATGTTCATATCAACAATACGGAACTCTTTCATGTAGATCACTTCTACATTTGAGGTCATCTTAGATAAGTTCTTGACCTTGCCAAAATCTGGTGTCAACACCGGGTTATGACCAGGAGAGCCAAAAGGGGTTTCGGGGGGCCCCGGCAAGTGTTGGGGGCCTCATGGGCCAAGGGGAGGGCGCACACCAGCCCACTAGGGGTTGTGCGCCCCCAAGTCCCCCTCCCACGATCACCAGAGGAGGTGAGGCGCCTCCCCTAGGGCTGCCTCAACCTGGCTTGGGGGGCAAGTCACCCTAGGGTTTCCCTAGTGGCGCCACCATCTGTGGTGCCCCCCTCCCAAGGGGAAACCCTAGGGAGCCCCCTCCTCCTCCCTTCCCCCTATATATAGAGAGGTAGAGGGAGGGCAGCCGCACCCCATCCATGCCACGGCGCTGCCCTCCCTCACCCTCGTAGTCCTTCTTCTCTGCAAGGCTTAGCGAACCGCTGTTGAGATTTCTCCACCACCACCGCCATCACGCCGTCGTGCTGCCGGAGGACTCGAGCTACTACTTCACCATCGTTCGATGGATCGAGGAGGTGAAGGTGTCATCAAGTCATACGTGTGTTGAATGCAGAGGTGCCATCCGTTCAGCACTTGGATCGGAGTTCGCGGGACGTACCGTGATTGGATCGTGAAGACGTTCGACTATATCAACCGCGTTTCTTAACGCTTCCGCTTTGCGATCTACAAGGGTATGTAGATCCAATCTCTCCTCTCGTAGATGGTCATCTCCTAGATTGATCTTGGTGAGCGTAGGAAAATTTGTTTTCCCATGCAACGTTCCCCAACAACTAATTTACTAGGAAAAATAAGAAACCATGACTACTAGTATTTTCATGAAATTTCCTTCATACAACTTAGCTATCACGAACAATGGGGCATGGTCTTCAAGGGAACGAGCTAGGGTTTAGGGTTAACCGTGCCATAGTTTTTCCAAATGTTCCCATATTGGGCATGGACACTATATTTGCAAACTAGATGACAAGGGAGGACATGGAAAACTCGATTCTTAATTCGAATGTTGATTTTTGCCAATGTTGATGATATCGTTTATCGTTAATGTCTAGGTCAGCTAGGGATTAGAGATTAATCGAAAATCAGTCGATTAATTTATTTTATCAGTCGACTATTAATCGGCCATTTTTTGCAAATCCTAGGTTCCCAACACTAAAATATGCTATATTCAACACCAAAACAATATTGGACAGAAGTATTACCTTGATTCCTAGCCTTTGAATCCTCGTACAATGACAAACAAAATGGGACAACAATACATATTGCCTAACAAGGTCCACAAAACGGAAGTAAACATAGTTTTTGCAAACATAGTGATATGAATAGGCCCGATTTATTGATAGATTCCCAATAAATCGCTTGTCATAGCGATAAACCGGCCCAAACGATAAACGGTGAAGATAAGGCATAATCTTATCGGTCACCCCAAGAGTAGCGATAAATTGGACGATAAATCGCTGAATCGGAAGATTTTTTTAGCAGTGATTTTTGCAAACACACACCTTTTTTAACTACTATTTTATTACTCTTCTATTTTTTATTACTTTCATACATTTGGTAGACTCTTTTAAAATTATTTTTAACACAAGATAATATAAGGCATGGACCATATGTTTGCACACTATTTTATTACTGTTCTATATTTCTTTTTTATTTCTTTCATACATTTGCTAGACTCCTTTAAAATTCTTTTTAACACTCCTTTTTTACAAGATAATATAAACACAAGATAATATAAACCACAAATAAACTCCAATAGTTCACATACTACATTACAAATAGATACAATCTTCCAACAGTTCACAACCACATGGACTTTAACAAAAGTAAAGCATTAGATGATCAAGAACACAGAGGGCTATTAAATGGGAGACAAAGCCTTCAGGAGGGCTGCATGCTGAGCCCTGATCTTGGCATCCTATCCACTCCTCGATGCATCCTGTGCATGAGACAGAAGGTACTCAAGGAGCCGATCCTTGGGCTTTGGCTTAGTGGTATAGTAGGGGCACCGAAACTTCTTTCTTTTGTAGTAGGCAGCCGTTCCCTAGTCCTTGATCTTCTGGACTACCTTCGATATGAAGGATTCGACGTTCCCGTCGTCCACATCATCTCCAAAGTTATACTGCAAACAAAAATGAGTTGCATTCATATAGTAAAACATATATACATGAAAGTCGCATTGATCATATAGTAAAACAAACAAAATTTCAAGTAGGCTTTACCTCATCGACGTCGTCGTCAACAAAGTCAGGATCATACTGGTCCTTCAACCCAGTCATGGCCAGCTTCCTCTTGTTACCCACGGGATGCTTTTCCTGCAATATAAAAGTACATCCATTACTAATAATTACAGGAAATCAACAGAAAATACAAATATACACGATGGTCACCTTGATCATATTATCCATAATATTAACCTATTTGTATTTTGCATAGGCATGTGCATAGATTTCACAACAAAGCTAATAAAACTACCTAAAAAGTTTGATTTTCGATAATGAAGCAAATCTGCAAACTATGTTGAAAAAGTGCTGTTGAAATAAATTGCTAGGTACATATAAATTAATGCATTCCTTCTCAATAATAGCCAACTATTTCTAACTACTTGATTATATAGTTGCCGAGGGGAATGGCGTAGCAAGCACAAATCTAGTACAAAAAACCCTCAAACCAACTATAGCAACATAGGAATCATAATCTAACTAACTAACCATATATTCTTAATCTGAGCACTAGCTACGAAAGGGAAATGAGAGCAAGTACCTCCTCGACCACCTGCGCGTCGCCGGCCTGCGTACACGCACGCACTGCATTGCTCGATGCCTTCGCCTCCAGCTCCAGCACGAACGAGTCGGAGCCCGCCACCTCCTTTCTCCACTAGATCCGCCGCAGCAGCTGCAGCTCCAGTGACTACAGTGGACGCAATGATTGCAGCCTCTCCCGCACCACCATGGATGGTCGCCCTGACATTCTCCCCCGGCACATCTCTGGCCGAAGCGGCTGCAGCGCCACGACCGTCTTCCATTGGAGCCAGAAACAAGCGTCCGGGCGGAGGGAAGTGCGGTGGGGGTGAGCGAGTAGGTGCTTGCGGTGGGGGTGCGGGTTTTGCTGCAGCGAGGGATTTGGGGGGAAATGGTGGGGAAGATGCGGCTGGTATTGGTTCCCCTCCTCTTATACGATGGAACATTTTTGGACGTTTTCCATCGACATGGACACGTGCACGCCCACGACCGCGGTACGTTACACGGGAAAGCGAAATGCCCACATACAAATGCCAGTATATGGTCAGCCCACGTCCAGGGCTCTACGCACGAGTACATTGACCAACATATGTCCCACTTGTCATAGGTTGTATCGGCCAGGCCCACATGTCACAGGCTGTATCGGCCATGCCCACATGTCATACGCGGCCCACATGTCTCTCCGGCCCCACGCGTCAGCAACTGAGGAGGAAACGGTCAACTGCGTTGACTTGATGGCAAGGCTCCGTCTAGGCTTTTGTGAGAGTGGGGCGAGCGGCGGAGGGCAAAAGTGAGGAAATTTAGACTCCTTGGAAAAAACTGAGCACAACTAAGCAATCAGGGGCACAGAAATAGAAAACCCATGATACAAATGGATACACATTCTATACTGAGGCAAAGGACAAAAAGTGTGATTACCAGAATTCAGGTGTGACGATGTTGCAGTTGACCAAAAATGAAATTATAGATACTACGGCAGGATCGAAGAGATATGGGAACTTGAGTACAGTGATGATTACACGATGCCACTGTTCCAGGTCAGATGGGCGAAGAACGTCGAGCATGAAGAACGTGGTTTCATTACCATGTCTCTGCCCGAAGCACAACCTGCCAGTGCAAAGGGGGTGAAAGGAATCACCGCCAAATATGAGCCTTGGGTATTCGCTAAGAACATGTCACAATGCTTCTACATTACTGACCCTTCAAAGCCGAGTCGTGTTGTCTTATGGAGAGGCAAAAGGAGCATCGTTGGGATGGACGAAGTCGCTAACGAGGATGACTATGATCAATTTGGCGTGGACCCAATAGAAGAGGAGATGTATGAAGACCAAGACTACACCGCCAGAAGGAGTAGAACTACGTTACCTGCGGCAGGACGTCCCTTCCTGAGAAAGAGTCATAGCGCGGGCCAGAAGTACTCAAGCAAGAGTTAAGAAGACCCAAACCGTCGTTGAGAGGGTTGTCAAACAAGGTCATACTTCATGATTTGTGTACTTCATTTCTGTGTACCATACCCCCTAAATTGGGTGTACTTCGAATATTAATTAACCGTGACATATTTATGTACTCTAAACCACAAGAAGAAATTGTATCGTTATAAATATATGTATTATGCATGTCGTCGCTCAGAACGCCATCTACAAATATGTTGGCCACGTCACCCGCATCAGCACTAACAACGAATCAGCATTTAGCATTTTTGGCAAAAGAAGAACTCATTTTCAGTATCTCCCCCCATCTCGCGCTGCCGCCCCAGCCCTGCCCTCCGCCCCCTGCCTTGGCTCCACCGTCGCCCCCGCCTTGCCACCGGCCGCCGTTCCCTCCACCCCACCTTGCCCTTTGTCGTGCCACCAGCCGCCGTCCCCCCACCCCGCCTTACCCCCCGCCGTGCCAACGCCGTCCCCCCCCTCCTTGCCACCCGTCGTTCCATCGCCATTCCGCCGCACAACTCATCGCGTCTGGCCTCCTCCGTTGTCGTCCCTCTCAATCCAGACGTAACAAGACCTCCCTTTACCAATTTATTTTCATGTAGATTTGTTCTAATGTTCATATTATTGTGATGAAATGCATGCATTATGTGTACGTGTGAATTGATGAAATGCATTACATGTGTGCAAATGTGTTTATTGTAAATTATATATATATATATATATATATATGTGTGTGTGTGTGTGTGTGTGTGTGTGTGTGTGTGTGTGTGTGTGTGTGTGTGTGTGTGTGTGTGTGTGTGTGTGATAATTCTGAATTGATCGACCTTTTTGGTGTGTTCTTGTTTTAGTCAATGCAACATTGCATTGTGTTTTAGCTAAATGTAGATTCAGTTCCATTTCGTCAAATTTCTGACACTCAATACGTCCATTTTTTGGCAAAGGTCATGCCGATTTTTTCTGCTGATTTTAATTACATGAACGCAGCACAAAATGGAAGAGTGGCCCTACTGTTGTCACACTAGGAGTATGTGCGACGATCCTCACCTTGACAACAATGAAGCCTTCTCCCTTACGCTTCAAAGTGACTACAAAAATTATACGGTAATAATCTGTTTTAATATTTGTTGGCACATATTTCCTTCTTAGACATGTATTATATATGGTTTTTGCTTCAAAGTGTAATTTCTGTTGTTTTTTACATTTCGAGTAGTGCATCCCTTGCCATGCAAGACCTTTTGTCCTAAACATGTTTTTCCTCCGCGACGTGGAGGAGGTGACTAAGATCACTACTTACCTCAAGACGAGAGATGGTTTCAATTTCAAATCTAAGATCTATAATGAGGTAGATCACACATATTTTGGTTGTCGTAATTGGAGAGGATTGGCCAAAGCTTACGGATTTCAGCCTGGTATGATAATAACATTTCATACCGGCACCTATTATCAAAATGATGAGGACATATGGGTCGATTTAGACTTGATTCCAGTTCTTCCTCCGTGTAAGTTTCTAAGCAAACTTGTTAAGTAACCTTTAGATTCCAGTTCACCTATAACTTATCTTTTTCGTATAAAATTGACACCTTATTTTCTATCTCCAAAAAACATAAGAAACTTAGTAGATGACAGCTATTACACTGCTCGCACTACTCTTACTTGGCAGGAAAAAAGGTACCGCATATCCTTTGTTGCTGATATTGAGACGCTGAAGAGCAATTACGGAGCCGATCCAAATGATGCACCATACGTGCCACTAGTGCACATACTGAACAAGAACAACATTTCTAGAAAATGCATAGTAAGATTTTGATCGCTGCTATATGCAGTATGTCTTTTTCATATACATTCCTTCTTTCAACTCATAGTGTATATATATGTGAGTTACTATTGCTTACTATGCTACTATTATGTTAAACAACAAAAGCTTCCTAAATGTGTCATGCCTCACGTGATGGATGGCGACCAGGCTGGTGAGATGACCATTATTTTTTACGACAATTCATATTTCAGAGGTACATACTCGAATGCACCACGACGAGATGGACGGATCGAAATAAATGAATAGAGCCAACTACCGAGTGATTGCGAGTTGAAGATTGGAGATCGGTGGATCACTATCCTACACCATGGAGATGCATGGGTTTTCCTATTCTTCTAAATTGTTCCTAAAGGAGAGGAGTATCGTACTAGTAGTTACAATGGTTCACTAGTAGAAAAACGACCTTACGTTCGCAACATTAGTCCCGGTTCGTTTACGGCCCGTGAGTCCCGGTTCCAATGGCTAGGGCGCGGGTATCATTAGTCCCAATTCGTGGCGTACCTCTAGTCCTGGTTTGTGTCACAAACTGGGACTAAAGGGGTGGTAGCAGGCTGGTGGCCCCCGCGAGCCCCTTTAGTCCTGGTTTGTTACACAAACCAGGACTAGAGGTACACCTTTAGTCCCGGTTTGTATAATGAACCGGGACTAAATATGTCCCTACATAAACCCTTCGTCCAGACCGAGCCCATTCTCTCTATTTTCCCCTTGCATTCCTCTCCTCTATTCTCTTCCCCTTTGCTCGAGCTCTTCCTCCATTTTTGCCAAAATTTGTCAAGATTTGAAGGCACCCCGTCCATCCAAGTGTTCACAAAGGTTAGCAACTGTTGTCCTTTCATCTCTCGTTGCTATATTAGCTCATGCAATGCTCTATAAGTATAGTGATTTGTGGGTTTTATTTTGGGAGTAATTATGTGGAAGTTTTTTGATTTATATGCAATTTGAGCTCAAATTAACTTCTTAGTTTGCATATGCGTAGTTGTGGTTTACTTAGTGCCTTCCCTTCCCAGTCTTAACCACCGTCGATCGCCTGCACCATCCCGTCGCCAGCACCACCTTCGTGAGCCTCTTGTTCTTATCCTTTAAAAAAATCATGTTTGTATGATTTAGATAGTTACTTGTATAATTTTCGTACTTGTATGATTGATTGTTATACATAGTGTCCTGGTCTTGATATCCGTCCCCGTCAGCCCTCGTCCGGTTTATTATTTGGATGTAGTATATATATTCTCTTTTAATTATAACTATTTGTTGCATTTCGCATTTATGACAATTATGCCCATCAAGTTGACATAGATATTTTTATCTATAGGAGGTATGTGAACCGGAAATTGCAACCGACATTCTTGTCGAGAAGTTAAATTTAGTTGAAAAAGAAAACAAGTATTTGAAAGAAAAATTAAAAAGAATTGAAGAAGAGAAGATGAAATTAGAGTTGTATGTTGCCGATGTCGTCGATGATCACATGATCAAGATGGATGCAATGCGCTTGAGGATTAGAAAGATTAGAAAATATGCCATTAATAAAGAGGCTTGGTATCATTATGTTGTTTGATCAATTGTTACCTTAGTTGCGATCTTGATTATGTAGTTTGATCAATTGTTACCTTAGTTGCGATCTTGATCGCATTTGTTGTTGCACTTAAATGCTTTAGCTAGATAGTTGTATGTTGTTTTATGAGAATAAGTGTGTCTAAACTTGTATTAAGTTGGTCTTTTCGGTGTTGTGTAATGAAGATGAGCCGGCAATGAATGTACGATGACCGATGCTCTCCCCAGTTCATTAATGGCGTGCATAGGTTTTTGCGTGCGGCTGAGGCAAACAAGCGGCCAGATGGTTTTATGTGTTGTCCATGTGATGTATGTAAGAATGATCACAATTACTCTAAATCAAGAGTCATTCATGTCCACCTGTTTACGTCCGGTTTCATGTCCGGCTATAACTGTTGGACCAAGCATGGAGAAAGAGGGGTTCTAATAGAAGAGAATGAAGAAGAGGATGATAACAGCTACCCTAGACATGGGTTCCCTGAATACGATGGTACTACAATGGGGGAAGAAGCTGAAGAAGAGGGGGAAACTGAAGATCAAGAGGCACCAGATGAGCCCGCTAATGATCTTTGTCGGGCCATTGCTGAGGCAAAGAGAAACTGCGCAAGTGAAAAGGAGAAGTTGAAGTTGCAGTGCATGTTAGAGGATCACAAGAAATTGTTGTACGCAAATTGCGAAGATGACAAGAAAAAGCTGGGTACCACACTGGAATTGCTGCAATGGAAGGCAGAGAATGGTGTATCTGACAAGGGATTTGAAAAGGTGTTGATAATGTTAAAGAAGATGTTTCCAAAGGACAACAAATTTCTCGACAGTACGTACGAAGCAAAGAAGGTTGTCTGCCCTCTAGGATTAGAGGTGCAGAAAATACATGCATGCCCTAATGACTGCATCCTCTACCGCGGTGATGAGTACGAGAATTTGAATGCATGCCCGGTATGCGGTGCATTGCGCTATAATATCAGCCGCGATAACCTTAGTGATGTTGAGGGCGAGCGCCCCAGGAAGAGGATTCCTGCCAAGGTGATGTGGTATACTCCTATAATACCATGGTTGAAACATTTGTCCCAAAACAAAGAGCATGCCAAGTTTATGTGATGACACAGAGAAGACCGTAAGAAAGACGGGAAGTTGACAGTACCCGCTGACGGGTAGCAGTGGAGAAAAATCGAGTGAATGTGGCGGTACTTTGCAGATGACGCAAGGAACGTATGGTTTGGTTTAAGTGCAGATGGCATTAATCCTTTTGGGGAGCAAAGCGGCAATCATAGCACCTGGCCACTCATAACCTTCCTCCTTGGTTGTGCATGAAGCGGAAGTACATTATGATGCCAGTGCTCATCCCAGGCCCCAAGCAACCGGGAAACGACATTGATGTGTGCCTAAGGCGATTAGTTGAAGAACTTTTACAATTGTGGAATTTATATGGTGTACGTGTGTGGGATGAGCACAAAAAGAAGGAATTAGACCTACATGCGTTGTTGTTTGTATCCATAAATGATTGACCTACTCTTAGTAAACTTTCAGGACAGACAAACAAGGGATACCACGCATGCACGCACTATTTAGATGAGAACAAAAGTATATATTTGGATAAATGCAAGAAGAATGTGTACTTGGGACATCGTCGATTTTTCTGAACAGGCATCCCTTAAGAAAGAAAGGCAAGCATTCCAAAAGGTGAGTCAAATCACCGAAACAAGCCTCGCCACCATACTGGTGATGATATATTTGATATGGTCAAGGATTTAAAGGTAATCTTTGGAAAGGGTCTTGGCGGACAATCTGTTCTGAATGACGCTAACGGACACACACCCATGTGGAAGAAGAAATCTATATTTTGGGACCTACCCTATTGGAAAGACCTAGAGGTCTGCTCTGCAATCGACGTGATGCACGTGACGAAGAATATTTTCGGGAACCTGCTAGGCTTCTTGGGCGTGTATGGGAAGACAAAAGATACACCGGAGGCACGGGAGGACCAGCAACGTCTGCACGAAAAAGACAGCATGCATCCAAAGCAGTATCAAGGTCCTGCCAGCTGCGCTCTTACCAAAGAAGAGAAGGAAATCTTCTTTGAATGCCTGCTCAGTATGAAGGTCCCGTCTGGCTTGTTGTCGAATATAAGGGGATTAATAAATATGGCAGAGAAAAAGCTCCAGAACCTAAAGTCTCATGACTGCCATGTGATTATGACGCAATTGCTTCCGGTTGCATTGAGGGGGCTTCAACCGGAAAACGTTCGATTAGCCATTGTGAAGCTATGTGCATTCCTTAATGCAATCTCTCAGAAGGTAATCGATCCAGAAATCCTACCAAGGTTACATAATGATTTGGTGCAATGTATTGTCAGTTTCGAGTTGGTGTTCCCACCATCCTTCTTCAATATCATGATGCACGTCCTAGTTCACCTAGTCGAAGAGATTGCCATTCTGGGTCCTGTATTTCTACACAATATGTTCCCCTTTGAGAGGTTCATGGGAGTCTTAAAGAAATATGTTCATAACCGTTCTAGGCCAGAAGGAAGCATCTCCAAGGGCCATGAAACAGAGGAGGTCATTGAGTTTTGTGTTGACTTTATTCCTGACCTTAAGCCGATTGGTGTTCCTGAATCGCGGCATGAGGGCAGACTGAGTGGAAAAGGCATGCTAGTAAAGGACCAATTAATATGTATGGACGGGCATTCTTGGGCGCAAGCACACTACATAGTTCTACAAAGTTCCACCTTGGTGGCTCCGTATATCGAGGAACACAAGGATATTTTACGCTCCAAGAACCCGGAGCAGTCTGACGACTGGATTAAATGTGAACACATCCAGAGTTTCGGCGGTTGGTTGCAGACACGTCTCATGCATGATGACACTATTGGAGATGAGCTGTACTTACTGGCCAAGTCACCATCTTCGACTATATTGACTTTCAAAGGGTACGAGATAAATGGGAATACATTTTACACGATCGCCCAAGATAAAAAAGAGCACCAATCAAACCAGTGGTGTCCGATTTGATGCAGCAAACTCCAACAATAGGCGAAAGGACACATATTATGGTTACATAGAGGAGATATGGGAACTGGACTATGGAAATGATTTGAAGGTCCCTTTGTTTCGGTGCAAATGGGTCAATCTAAAAGGAGGCGGGGTAAATGAAGACCTGTGGTACGGAATGACAACTGTGGATCTCAACAATCTTGGGCACACAGACGAACCATTTGTCCTAGCCAATGATGTGGCGCAGGTTTTCTATGTGAAGGACATGTCTACCAAGCCGAGAAAAAGAAAAGATAAGGAAGCGAATACATCATACGATGAGCCAAAGTGCCACATAGTTCTTTCAGGGAAAATAAACATCGTGGGAGTTGAGGACAAGACAGACATGTCAGAAGATTATGAAAAGTTTCATGAAATTGCTCCCTTCATAGTGAACACTGACCCAAGCATCCTGTTAAATGAGGAAGATTGTCCATGGTTACGGCGCAAAGGGACACACGCGAAGAAAAAAATTATACCCCAAGATCCCACTCTGGGATGTGACCGGCTTCACCGTCATCACTTTCTTCTCTACTGAGTTTCCGAACTTATTTGGAAAGTCCCACTTTGGACAAACCGGAGGGAATCTTTGAAACATTTAGGGTATATATGTGTTTTGGCATTTGAAACGCGAAGAAACATTATGGAGGAGTTAATCAATGCAATTATATCCAAACAAAATAATTCATTCATTATGTAGGACTTCATTTGCTATTTTTTTTTGAGCTAAATAACCCTGAAATTGAAAAGCACTACAAATGAAGTACGAAAAGGTTGAAAGTTGGCATGGTATCATCATTTCACCCACATAGCATGTGCTAAAAAGTTGAGCGGGTTATGGCAAAAACTAGATGCACTTCGTGTACAAAATGGACAATCTATTTCCAAGTACCAGGGTTTCGGACGAAAACTCGTCTGTTACAAAGGCATTTCATTTTTAAACTTATTTTAACTCCAGACTTTAGTGCGTTCAATATGCACCATTCAAAGCCACGTCATCAATTTTCAACCCTTTCTGACTTCATTTGCTATTTTTCATGCATTTAATGATTTTGTTTGAGCTAAATGACCCTGAAAGTGAAAAGCAATACAAATGAAGTCTGAAAAGATTCAAAGTTGGCATGGTATCATCATTTCACCCACATAGCATGTGCTAAAAAGTTGAGAGGGTTACGGAAAAAACTGGATGCACTTTGTGTACAAAATGGACAATCTATTTCGAAGTACCAGGGTTTCGGCCGAAAACTCATCTGTTACAAAGGCATTTTGTTTTTTAACTCTAGACTTTTTGTGCGTTCAATATGCACCATTCAAAGCCATGTCATCAATTTTCAACCCTTTCGGACTTCATTTGCTATTTCTCATGCATTTAATGAATTTGTTTGAGCTAAATGACCATGAAATTGAAAAGCAATACAAATGAAGTCTGAAAAGGTTCAAAGTTGGCATGGTATCATCATTTTCACCCACATAGCATGTGCTAAAAAGTTGAGAGGGTTACAGTAAAAACTGGATGCACTTCGTATACAAAGTGGACAATCCCTTTCGAAGTATCAGGGTTTCGAACGAAAACTCATCTGTTACCTATTTATAATAACCTAAGAAATACCAAATTGAATATAATAATAAAACACACTAATATTAAACTCTAAATTTTTCACTGTAACAATACTGGAATCAGGATCTTTGCCGTCAGCCAGCTCTTTGCCGTCAGCCCGCGGACGGCAAAGAAGGTCTTTGCCATCAGCTTACAGAAAACTGACGGCAAAGAAGGAGCTAACGGCAAAGATCATGTTTGCCGTCAGCCAGCTCTTTGCCATCTGCTAGCAGATGGCACAGAAGCTCAGACGGCAAAGAGGGAGGGTGGTCCACTAATGAGAACCACCTACCGGCCCCACCCCACTAGCTACGCTCTTTTTCGTCTGCTAGCAGACGGCAAAGAAATTCAACCTAACTAAAAAACGGTCTGCCCCGCGCCCCACCCCTCTCTCTCTCCCCTCTCTCTCTCTCCCTCACCTCACCCGCGCCGCCCCCGTGCCCGCCGCCCCCGCCGCCGACCCCCACCGCCCCCGCCGCCCCCGACCCCAACCGCCCCCGCCGCCCCCGACCACCACCGCCCCCGACACCCCCGACCTCCCGCTGCCCCGCCGCCCCGGCGCCCCGCTGCTTAGGCCGCCCGCCGCCCCGCCACTCAGGCCGCACGCCGCCCCGGCGCCCCGCCGCCCGTCGCCGATCCGCCCCCCGCCACCCGGCGCTCCTCCCCTCGCCGCCCGGCGCCGCTCCGCCCCCTGGTGAGGTTTCTTCCCTTTTTCTTTCTTTCTTTTTTTCTTGCTATTTTTTGATTTAGGTTAATTAGTTGATTTAGGTTGATTAGTTGATTTAGATTGATTTAGGTTAGCAGTGGGGTTATTTAGGTTAATTAGTTGCTTTAGGTTAATTAGTTGCTTTAGGTTAATTAGTTGATTTAGGTTAGCAGTGGGGTGTTTTACCCTACTGTACATAGTCAAAAGAAGGAGATTTAGGTTAATTAGTTAGTTGATTTAGGTTAATTAGTTGATTTAGATTGTAGGTTAATTGATTTTAGGTTAATAAATTTTAGTTGATTTTAGGTTAGTAGATTTTAGTTGATTTTAGGTTAATAGATTTTAGTTGATTTTAGGTTACTAGATTTTAGGTTAGTAGATTTTAGTTGATTTAGGTTAATTAGTTGATTTAGGTTGATTAGTTGAAGAAGAAAAAGAAGACAAGAGGAAGAAGGAAAATAAGGAAAATGAAGAAGAAAAAGAAGACAAGAGGAAGAAGGAAAAGAAGGAAGAAGAAGAAAAAGAAGTAGAAATGGAGATGAAAAAAAAAGAAGTAGAAGTAGAAGATGAAAAAAAGAAGTAGGAAAAGTAGAAAAAGAGGGTCGCCGAGGGAAAAGAGGGTCGCCGAGTGGTCGAGGGCTCGATGATCGAGGAGAAAAGGAGTCGAGGGTCTAGGGGTCGAGGATCGAGGTGTCGAGGGGTCGAGGATCCACGGGGAAAGGAGTCGAGGGTCTAAGGGTCGAGGATCGAGGTGTCGAGGGGTCGAGGGGTTGAGGATCGAGGGGGAAAGGAGTCGAGGGTCTAGGGGTCGAGGATCGAGGTATCGAGGGGTCGAGGGTCGAGGGGAAAAGGGGTCGAGGGGTCGAGGATCGAGGGGGAAAGGAGTCGAGGGTCTAGTGGTCGAGGATCGAGGTATTTGAGGGGTCGAGGGTCGAGGGGAAAAGGGGTCGAGGGGTCGAGGGTCGCCGCCCCGACCCCCTGACCCCGACACCCCGACCCCGACACGACACCCCGACCCCGCCTCGACACTTAAATATTTTATTATGATACACACTTAAATATTTTATAAGTTTATGTTGTACTAATTTTGTTTACTCTTTGTCATTGCAGGTGTTGACAGATGGTGGGCGCGGGTCGAGAGCGCTCCGAGCCTCCTTCCTCGTCGCGTGCTGGGAAGGGTGTTATTATTCCACCCCAGCACCTCCGGAGAGCGCTGGATGACAGTATGCAGACACCGGCGGGCGCTTCTTCTTCGGCCGGGAGAGGTCGGGGGAAGACAAAGAGGACTGCTAGAGGTGGACGTGGCGGCGGGAGAGGTAGGAAGGCTGTTGCGCCTTCCTCGCCGCCACCACTAGCTGATTCTCCGGACCACCGTAGTGCTCCGTCTCAGGTGGACCCGTCTGACTTGAACCCGTCTCGGACTCCGGTCCACGAGCCTCGGGCCGACGAGCCTCGGGTCGACGAGCCTTCGTCCCACGAGACTCGGGTCCTAGAGTCTTCGTCCCACGTGACTCCGGAGACTAGTGGCCATGCTGATGGTGGCGAGGACACCTTTTCTGACGATAGCTATAGCGAGGGCGAGCTGGTTGAGGGGGGCAAGAAGGTCTACCAGGGTGGTGGTACAAAGCTCCCGCCCGTTCCGCCGACCCGCGATCAGAGGTGGTTGATTGTGCCTAATGGGGAGAAGTAAGTGCATTAACTCTTTTTTAACCTTTTGCCTTCATGTTTCTTCAAATTAATATCTAATGTGTTGGCCTTGTCATACTGCAGGGGTTGGGTACACGCCCGTGGTGTCCGCAGGCCCAACCAGGTATCTTGCAGACCTTCTACAGGTGTCTTGAGGAACACGAGGCGGACGCGGCTATGGTTCTCAAAGCCGAGTGCAAGCGCCTACTTCAGAACACATGGCACGAAGCTCGGGTGCAGGCTGTCCGAGACTACTACGCCTCGACTAACATCAGGAGGCAGAAGAAGAAGTGCCGCGTCAAGTATCTAAGTAAGGACAAGTACATGAAGGTAATTATCTATTCTTAAGGCCTTGTACTAGTTTCCTTGATTTGATTGGTAGGCGTAGCGCTGAAATTTCTCTTTGTCTAACTTAGGTGCCCCCGAGATGGTGTGCGGATAAGATGGACTGTTGGGAGAGGTTGGTGGATGAGTGGTGCTCTCCCCAATGGCTAGCCGTCCACAACAAGGCCAGGGACAAGCGTGCCAAGATGCAAGGTGTGCCGCACCATCAAGGGAGCTCCAACCTGTTTGAGTACGGGAATCACTGGGTATGTGGTTCGAGCCCTTAACGATTCATGCAATTTCATTCTTCATGCTTGCTTTAATTACTAATTTACCCAGTTCCTCTCTTTCAGGCGCGAAACAACAAGAAGGAGGTGCCGCCGCTGTACGACCTCTATGCCATGGCCCATAGTGCCCCGTACAAGAAGGCCAAGGCATTCTCGGAAAATGACCTCGATCATCCAGAGAGCTTCACCAACATCTCCTCCCACGACAAGCTTGTGAGGTACAGATACTGGGGGAAGAAGATGAAAGGTGAGGAGTTCAACCCGAGCCAGAGTCCTTTTGATCATGAGCTCGTGATGCTATCTGGTGAGGGGAGGAAACATGGCTTAGTAGCCATTGGGGATGGACTCATACGTTGTCCTAGAAGTCTCCCGGAGATCAAGAAGCGCCAGACGAAGTCTCTTCCCGACATGAGGCCTCGACCACGGCCAATG
Source organism: Elymus sibiricus (assembly GCA_039707655.1). Lineage (NCBI taxonomy): Eukaryota > Viridiplantae > Streptophyta > Magnoliopsida > Poales > Poaceae > Elymus > Elymus sibiricus. The sequence continues at coordinate 35,388,480 of CM077669.1, read as the reverse complement.
GAGCTCGCTATCGAGGCTAGGGCCCAGGAGCTTATGGCGGAGGCAACCTGGCAGACGGCGGAGAAGGTGAAGGAGATGGAGGAGAGGGCGGCTAATCTGTTGGAGGCGGAGAGGAACCGGAACGACGCGGGTCACCGGGCCCTATACAAGATCCTCGTGGTAAGTTTCTCCCGCATACTAGCCAAATCATGCACGTAATGTTCGTTTCATTACTAACTAATATGACTGACTCGTGAAAACAAAATGTGCAGTCCGTGTGCGAGAAAACCGGCCAGACCCCTCCGCCGATGCCCCAGATTGCTATAGCGGACACGGTGAGTTTCATTTGAATGGTCATTAGTTAATAGTATTCACATTTCAGTTGCATCATGCTAACTAAATATTGCAAATGATCTTTCGTGCAGCACGCCTCCCACAAAGGATCGACCGATCCATCTCCGTCTCGCGGTGGCGCAACCCCGACCGGTCCTTCACCTCCCGGATTATGGTAAGTTTTCCCAAGTGTTTTGCTTAACAAATGCTTTGTTAGCTAGAAAATGGCATAACAACCTAGGATAGCTCAATAATGATCTATAGCTAGCTTAGCTAGTTCATTTATGACATAATTAGCTCACTTAGGTAAAAAATGGCATAACAACCTAGGATAGCTCAATAATGATCTATAATTAGCTTAGCTACTTCATTTATGACATAATTAGCGCACTTAGGTAAAAAATGGCATAACAACCTAGGATAGCTCAATAATGATCTATAATTAGCTTAGCTACTTCATTTATGACATAATTAGCGCACTTAGGTAAAAAATGGCATAACAACCTTGGATAGCGCAATAATGATCTATAATTAGCTTAGCTACTTCATTTATGACATAATTAGCGCACTTAGGTAAAAAATGGCATAACAACCTAGGATAGCTCAATAATCTTATATTTACTAATTGGAGGCACCATACAAGCTTCCACGTTAATCCACATCAGCCAGATTATTTTAGCCATTAGATTATAAATTTAAAGGTCACGACCTTTTAAAACAACGTTCCTTATTTATTTATAAAGAAAAAATCCATCACGTTCTCTCCTAAAAAAAACACCCACATCTCCCTTTAAAAAAACACCACGTACATTTAAAAATGAGTCCTCCGCACCCACGCTTCAAGTTTCAGCAAAAAAATCCAACATGTAGAAAACAAAATCCTCAGCACCCACGCCCAATAATTCAAGAAAAAAAAACACTGCAAACATGTACAAGAAATAGTCCTCCACACCCACGTCCATGTTTCAGGAAATAAAAATAAAAACAATCACACACAAAAAAGAGTAATCCATCACATAAAAAAAACTTAGCCCCCACGTCCAATAATTGAAGGAAAAAAAAAACACCACGTACGTGTACAAAAAAGAGTCCTCCACACCCACTTCGAAGTTTCAGCAAGTGAAAATTAAATCGATCATGTACAAAAAAAGGTTCTCAGCCCCAAGTCCAAAATTGATCACATAGAAAATAAAAAGTTCTCAGTCCCACGTCCAACCAATGAAGAAAAAACCAATCAACGCCGAAGTTCCAATGAAAAAAAAGCACATCTACGTGCATGCTCTTCAAAAATAATGGAAACAATTATATGATCATATCCTATTTGTTGATAAGTGTTACTTCAAATATTCTTGGTAACTTTGAAGGAACTTAAAACCTATTATTAGCTCATTCACACAACCTATTAATTTGATATATACTTGATATTACCTAAGCATACCAGGACTACATAACTACCTATTAAACCCAACGAAAAGAATTTCTTTTCCCATGTGACAAATACTACGCAAAGACTTAGTGATAGTTTTTCATACTACTTTTCTACGTTTCGCTATGTTTCGATTTTTTTAAAGATTCGTGTATAACGAATTATTTTAATTTTTTCTGCACATTTTAAATTCTAGCCCGTGCAGTTGCACGGGTTCATGACTAGTGATCTATAATTAGCTTAGCCAACATCTCCTCCCACGACAAGCTTGTGAGGTACAGATACTGGGGGAAGAAGATGAAAGGTGAGGAGTTCAACCCGAGCCAGAGTCCTTTTGATCATGAGCTCGTGATGCTATCTGGTGAGGGGAGGAAACATGGCTTAGTAGCCATTGGGGATGGACTCATACGTTGTCCTAGAAGTCTCCCGGAGATCAAGAAGCGCCAGACGAAGTCTCTTCCCGAGATGAGGCCTCGACCACGGCCAATGGAGCTCGCTATCGAGGCTAGGGCCCAGGAGCTTATGGCGGAGGCAACCTGGCAGGCGGCGGAGAAGGTTAAGGAGATGGAGGAGAGGACGGCTAATCTGTTGGAGGCGGAGAGGAACCGGAACGACGCGGGTCAACGGGCCCTATACAAGATCCTCGTGGTAAGTTTCTCCCGCATACTAGCCAAATCATGCACCTAATGTTCGTTTCATTACTAACTAATATGACTGACTCGTGAAAACAAAATGTGCAGTCCGTGTGCGAGAAAACCGGCCAGACCCCTCCGCCGATGCCCCAGATTGCTATAGCGGACACGGTGAGTTTCATTTGAATGGTCATTAGTTACTAGTATTCACATTTCAGTTGCATCATGCTAACTAAACATTGCAAATGATCTTTCGTGCAGCACGCCTCCCACAAAGGATCGACCGATCTTTCTCCGTCTCGCGGTGGCGCAACCCCGACCGGTCCTTCACCTCCCGGATTATGGTAAGTTTTCCCAAGTGTTTTGCTTAACTAATGCTTTGTTAGCTAGAAAATGGCATAACAACCTCGGATAGCTCAATAATGATCTATAGCTAGCTTGGCTAGTTCATTTATGACATAATTAGCTCACTTAGCTAAAAAATGGCATAACAACCTAGGATAGGTCAATAATGATCTATAATTAGCTTAGCTACTTCATTTATGACATAATTAGCGCACTTAGGTAAAAAATGGCATAACAACCTAGGATAGCTCAATAATGATCTATAATTAGCTTAGCTACTTCATTTATGACATAATTAGCGCACTTAGGTAAAAAATGGCATAACAACCTTGGATAGCGCAATAATGATCTATAATTAGCTTAGCTACTTCATTTATGACATAATTAGCGCACTTAGGTAAAAAATGGCATAACAACCTAGGATAGCTCAATAATCTTATATTTACTAATTGGAGGCACCATGCAAGCTTCCACGTTAATCCACATCAGCCAGATTATTTTAGCCATTAGATTATAAATTTAAAGGTCACGACCTTTTAAAACAACGTTCCTTATTTATTTATAAAGAAAAAATCCATCACGTTCTCTCCTAAAAAAAACACCCACATCTCCCTTTAAAAAAACACCACGTACATTTAAAAATGAGTCCTCCGCACCCACGCTTCAAGTTTCAGCAAAAAAATCCATCATGTAGAAAACAAAATCCTCAGCACCCACGCCCAATAATTCAAGAAAAAAAAACACTGCAAACATGTACAAGAAATAGTCCTCCACACCCACGTCCATGTTTCAGGAAATAAAAATAAAAACAATCACACACAAAAAAGAGTAATCCATCACATAAAAAAAACTTAGCCCCCACGTCCAATAATTGAAGGAAAAAAAAACACCACGTATGTGTACAAAAAAGAGTCCTCCACACCCACTTCGAAGTTTCAGCAAGTGAAAATTAAATCGATCATGTACAAAAAAAGGTTCTCAGCCCCAAGTCCAAAATTGATCACTTAGAAAATAAAAAGTTCTCAGCCCCACGTCCAACCAATGAAGAAAAAACCAATCAACGCCGAAGTTCCAATGAAAAAAAAGCACATCTACGTGCATGCTCTTCAAAAATAATGGAAACAATTATATGATCATATCCTATTTGTTGATAAGTGTTACTTCAAATATTCTTGGTAACTTTGAAGGAACTTAAAACCTATTATTAGCTCATTCACACAACCTATTAATTTGATATATACTTGATGTTACCTAAGCATACCAGGACTACATAACTACCTATTAAACCCAACGAAAAGAATTTCTTTTCCCATGTGACAAATACTACGCAAAGACTTAGTGATAGTTTTTCATACTACTTTTCTACGTTTCGCTATGTTTCGATTTTTTTAAAGATTCGTGTATAACGAATTATTTTAATTTTTTCTGCACATTTTAAATTCTAGCCCGTGCAGTTGCACGGGTTCATGACTAGTGATCTATAATTAGCTTAGCCAACATCTCCTCCCACGACAAGCTTGTGAGGTACAGATACTGGGGGAAGAAGATGAAAGGTGAGGAGTTCAACCCGAGCCAGAGTCCTTTTGATCATGAGCTCGTGATGCTATCTGGTGAGGGGAGGAAACATGGCTTAGTAGCCATTGGGGATGGACTCATACGTTGTCCTAGAAGTCTCCCGGAGATCAAGAAGCGCCAGACGAAGTCTCTTCCCGACATGAGGCCTCGACCACGGCCAATGGAGCTCGCTATCGAGGCTAGGGCCCAGGAGCTTATGGCGGAGGCAACCTGGCAGGCGGCGGAGAAGGTGAAGGAGATGGAGGAGAGGGCGGCTAATCTGTTGGAGGCGGAGAGGAACCGGAACGACGCGGGTCACCGGGCCCTATACAAGATCCTCGTGGTAAGTTTCTCCCGCATACTAGCCAAATCATGCACGTAATGTTCGTTTCATTACTAACTAATATGACTGACTCGTGAAAACAAAATGTGCAGTCCGTGTGCGAGAAAACCGGCCAGACCCCTCCGCCGATGCCCCAGATTGCTATAGCGGACACGGTGAGTTTCATTTGAATGGTCATTAGTTACTAGTATTCACATTTCAGTTGCATCATGCTAACTAAACATTGCAAATGATCTTTCGTGCAGCACGCCTCCCACAAAGGATCGACCGATCCTTCTCCGTCTCGCGGTGGCGCAACCCCGACCGGTCCTTCACCTCCCGGATTATGGTAAGTTTTCCCAAGTGTTTTGCTTAACTAATGCTTTGTTAGCTAGAAAATGGCATAACAACCTCGGATAGCTCAATAATGATCTATAGCTAGCTTGGCTAGTTCATTTATGACATAATTAGCTCACTTAGGTAAAAAATGGCATAACAACCTAGGATAGCTCAATAATGATCTATAATTAGCTTAGCTACTTCATTTATGACATAATTAGCGCACTTATGTAAAAAATGGCATAACAACCTAGGATAGCTCAATAATGATCTATAATTAGCTTAGCTACTTCATTTATGACATAATTAGCGCACTTAGGTAAAAAATGGCATAACAACCTTGGATAGCGCAATAATGATCTATAATTAGCTTAGCTACTTCATTTATGACATAATTAGCGCACTTAGGTAAAAAATGGCATAACAACCTAGGATAGCTCAATAATCTTATATTTACTAATTGGAGGCACCATACAAGCTTCCACGTTAATCCACATCAGCCAGATTATTTTAGCCATTAGATTATAAATTTAAAGGTCACGACCTTTTAAAACAACGTTCCTTATTTATTTATAAAGAAAAAATCCATCACGTTCTCTCCTAAAAAAAACACCCACATCTCCCTTTAAAAAAACACCACGTACATTTAAAAATGAGTCCTCCGCACCCACGCTTCAAGTTTCAGCAAAAAAATCCATCATGTAGAAAACAAAATCCTCAGCACCCACGCCCAATAATTCAAGAAAAAAAAACACTGCAAACATGTACAAGAAATAGTCCTCCACACCCACGTCCATGTTTCAGGAAATAAAAATAAAAACAATCACACACAAAAAAGAGTAATCCATCACATAAAAAAAACTTAGCCCCCACGTCCAATAATTGAAGGAAAAAAAACACCACGTACGTGTACAAAAAAGAGTCCTCCACACCCACTTCGAAGTTTCAGCAAGTGAAAATTAAATCGATCATGTACAAAAAAAGGTTCTCAGCCCCAAGTCCAAAATTGATCACATAGAAAATAAAAAGTTCTCAGCCCCACGTCCAACCAATGAAGAAAAAACCAATCAACGCCGAAGTTCCAATGAAAAAAAAGCACATCTACGTGCATGCTCTTCAAAAATAATGGAAACAATTATATGATCATATCCTATTTGTTGATAAGTGTTACTTCAAATATTCTTGGTAACTTTCAAGGAACTTAAAACCTATTATTAGCTCATTCACACAACCTATTAATTTGATATATACATGATATTACCTAAGCATACCAGGACTACATAACTACCTATTAAACCCAACGAAAAGAATTTCTTTTCCCATGTGACAAATACTACGCAAAGACTTAGTGATAGTTTTTCATACTACTTTTCTACGTTTCGCTATGTTTCGATTTTTTTAAAGATTCGTGTATAACGAATTATTTTAATTTTTTCTGCACATTTTAAATTCTAGCCCGTGCAGTTGCACGGGTTCATGACTAGTGATCTATAATTAGCTTAGCCAACATCTCCTCCCACGACAAGCTTGTGAGGTACAGATACTGGGGGAAGAAGATGAAAGGTGAGGAGTTCAACCCGAGCCAGAGTCCTTTTGATCATGAGCTCGTGATGCTATCTGGTGAGGGGAGGAAACATGGCTTAGTAGCCATTGGGGATGGACTCATACGTTGTCCTAGAAGTCTCCCGGAGATCAAGAAGCGCCAGACGAAGTCTCTTCCCGAGATGAGGCCTCGACCACGGCCAATGGAGCTCGCTATCGAGGCTAGGGCCCAGGAGCTTATGGCGGAGGCAACCTGGCAGGCGGCGGAGAAGGTGAAGGAGATGGAGGAGAGGACGGCTAATCTGTTGGAGGCGGAGAGGAACCGGAACGACGCGGGTCACCGGGCCCTATACAAGATCCTCGTGGTAAGTTTCTCCCGCATACTAGCCAAATCATGCACGTAATGTTCGTTTCATTACTAACTAATATGACTGACTCGTGAAAACAAAATGTGCAGTCCGTGTGCGAGAAAACCGGCCAGACCCCTCCGCCGATGCCCCAGATTGCTATAGCGGACACGGTGAGTTTCATTTGAATGGTCATTAGTTACTAGTATTCACATTTCAGTTGCATCATGCTAACTAAACATTGCAAATGATCTTTCGTGCAGCACGCCTCCCACAAAGGATCGACCGATCCTTCTCCGTCTCGCGGTGGCGCAACCCCGACCGGTCCTTCACCTCCCGGATTATGGTAAGTTTTCCCAAGTGTTTTGCTTAACTAATGCTTTGTTAGCTAGAAAATGGCATAACAACCTCGGATAGCTCAATAATGATCTATAGCTAGCTTGGCTAGTTCATTTATGACATAATTAGCTCACTTAGGTAAAAAATGGCATAACAACCTAGGATAGCTCAATAATGATCTATAATTAGCTTAGCTACTTCATTTATGACATAATTAGCGCACTTAGGTAAAAAATGGCATAACAACCTAGGATAGCTCAATAATGATCTGTAATTAGCTTAGCTACTTCATTTATGACATAATTAGCGCACTTAGGTAAAAAAATGGCATAACAACCTTGGATAGCGCAATAATGATCTATAATTAGCTTAGCTACTTCATTTATGACATAATTAGCGCACTTAGCTAAAAAATGGCATAACAACCTAGGATAGCTCAATAATCTTATATTTACTAATTGGAGGCACCATGCAAGCTTCCACGTTAATCCACATCAGCCAGATTATTTTAGCCATTAGATTATAAATTTAAAGGTCATGACCTTTTAAAACAACGTTCCTTATTTATTTATAAAGAAAAAATCCATCACGTTCTCTCCTAAAAAAAACACCCACATCTCCCTTTAAAAAAACACCACGTACATTTAAAAATGAGTCCTCCGCACCCACGCTTCAAGTTTCAGCAAAAAAATCCATCATGTAGAAAACAAAATCCTCAGCACCCACGCCCAATAATTCAAGAAAAAAAAACACTGCAAACATGTACAAGAAATAGTCCTCCACACCCACGTCCATGTTTCAGGAAATAAAAATAAAAACAATCACACACAAAAAAGAGTAATCCATCACATAAAAAAAACTTAGCCCCCACGTCCAATAATTGAAGGAAAAAAAAACACCACGTACGTGTACAAAAAAGAGTCCTCCACACCCACTTCGAAGTTTCAGCAAGTGAAAATTAAATCGATCATGTACAAAAAAAGGTTCTCAGCCCCAAGTCCAAAATTGATCACATAGAAAATAAAAAGTTCTCTGCCCCACGTCCAACCAATGAAGAAAAAACCAATCAACGCCGAAGTTCCAATGAAAAAAAAGCACATCTACGTGCATGCTCTTCAAAAATAATGGAAACAATTATATGATCATATCCTATTTGTTGATAAGTGTTACTTCAAATATTCTTGGTAACTTTGAAGGAACTTAAAACCTATTATTAGCTCATTCACACAACCTATTAATTTGATATATACTTGATATTACCTAAGCATACCAGGACTACATAACTACCTATTAAACCCAACGAAAAGAATTTCTTTTCCCATGTGACAAATACTACGCAAAGACTTAGTGATAGTTTTTCATACTACTTTTCTACGTTTCGCTATGTTTCGATTTTTTTAAAGATTCGTGTATAACGAATTATTTTAATTTTTTCTGCACATTTTAAATTCTAGCCCGTGCAGTTGCACGGGTTCATGACTAGTGATCTATAATTAGCTTAGCCAACATCTCCTCCCATGACAAGCTTGTGAGGTACAGATACTGGGGGAAGAAGATGAAAGGTGAGGAGTTCAACCCGAGCCAGAGTCCTTTTGATCATGAGCTCGTGATGCTATCTGGTGAGGGGAGGAAACATGGCTTAGTAGCCATTGGGGATGGACTCATACGTTGTCCTAGAAGTCTCCCGGAGATCAAGAAGCGCCAGACGAAGTCTCTTCCCGAGATGAGGCCTCGACCACGGCCAATGGAGCTCGCTATCGAGGCTAGGGCCCAGGAGCTTATGGCGGAGGCAACCTGGCAGGCGGAGGAGAAGGTGAAGGAGATGGAGGAGAGGACGGCTAATCTGTTGGAGGCGGAGAGGAACCGGAACGACGCGGGTCACCGGGCCCTATACAAGATCCTCGTGGTAAGTTTCTCCCGCATACTAGCCAAATCATGCACGTAATGTTCGTTTCATTACTAACTAATATGACTGACTCGTGAAAACAAAATGTGCAGTCCGTGTGCGAGAAAACCGGCCAGACCCCTCCGCCGATGCCCCAGATTGCTATAGCGGACACGGTGAGTTTCATTTGAATGGTCATTAGTTACTAGTATTAACATTTCAGTTGCATCATGCTAACTAAACATTGCAAATGATCTTTCGTGCAGCACGCCTCCCACAAAGGATCGACCGATCCTTCTCCGTCTCGCGGTGGCGCAACCCCGACCGGTCCTTCACCTCCCGGATTATGGTAAGTTTTCCCAACTGTTTTTCTTAACAAATGCTTTGTTAGCTAGAAAATGGCATAACAACCTAGGATAGCTCAATAATGATCTATAGCTAGCTTAGCTAGTTCATTTATGACATAATTAGCTCACTTAGGTAAAAAATGGCATAACAACCTAGGATAGCTCAATAATGATCTATAATTAGCTTAGCTACTTCATTTATGACATAATTAGCGCACTTAGGTAAAAAATGGCATAACAACCTAGGATAGCTCAATAATGATCTATAATTAGCTTAGCTACTTCATTTATGACATAATTAGCACACTTAGGTGAAAAATGGCATAACAACCTTGGATAGCGCAATAATGATCTATAATTAGCTTAGCTACTTCATTTATGACATAATTAGCGCACTTAGGTAAAAAATGGCCTAACAACCTAGGATAGCTCAATAATCTTATATTTACTAATTGGAGGCACCATACAAGCTTCCACGTTAATCCACATCAGCCAGATTATTTTAGCCATTAGATTATAAATTTAAAGGTCACGACCTTTTAAAACAACGTTCCTTATTTATTTATAAAGAAAAAATCCATCACGTTCTCTCCTAAAAAAAACACCCACATCTCCCTTTAAAAAAACACCACGTACATTTAAAAATGAGTCCTCCGCACCCACGCTTCAAGTTTCAGCAAAAAAATCCAACATGTAGAAAACAAAATCCTCAGCACCCACGCCCAATAATTCAAGAAAAAAAAACACTGCAAACATGTACAAGAAATAGTCCTCCACACCCACGGTCATGTTTCAGGAAATAAAAATAAGAACAATCACACACAAAAAAGAGTAATCCATCACATAAAAAAAACTTATCCCTCACGTCCAATAATTGAAGGAAAAAAAAAACACCACGTACGTGTACAAAAAAGAGTCCTCCACACCCACTTCGAAGTTTCAGCAAGTGAAAATTAAATCGATCATGTACAAAAAAAGGTTCTCAGCCCCAAGTCCAAAATTGATCACTTAGAAAATAAAAAGTTCTCAGCCCCACGTCCAACCAATGAAGAAAAAACCAATCAACGCCGAAGTTCCAATGAAAAAAAAGCACATCTACATGCATGCTCTTCAAAAATAATGGAAACAATTATATGATCATATCCTATTTGTTGATAAGTGTTACTTCAAATATTCTTGGTAACTTTGAAGGAACTTAAAACCTATTATTAGCTCATTCACACAACCTATTAATTTGATATATACTTGATGTTACCTAAGCATACCAGGACTACATAACTACCTATTAAACCCAACGAAAAGAATTTCTTTTCCCATGTGACAAATACTACGCAAAGACTTAGTGATAGTTTTTCATACTACTTTTCTACGTTTCGCTATGTTTCGATTTTTTTAAAGATTCGTGTATAACGAATTATTTTAATTTTTTCTGCACATTTTAAATTCTAGCCCGTGCAGTTGCACGGGTTCATGACTAGTGATCTATAATTAGCTTAGCCAACATCTCCTCCCACGACAAGCTTGTGAGGTACAGATACTGGGGGAAGAAGATGAAAGGTGAGGAGTTCAACCCGAGCCAGAGTCCTTTTGATCATGAGCTCGTGATGCTATCTGGTGAGGGGAGGAAACATGGCTTAGTAGCCATTGGGGATGGACTCATACGTTGTCCTAGAAGTCTCCCGGAGATCAAGAAGCGCCAGACGAAGTCTCTTCCCGACATGAGGCCTCGACCACGGCCGATGGAGCTCGCTATCGAGGCTAGGGCCCAGGAGCTTATGGCGGAGGCAACCTGGCAGGCGGCGGAGAAGGTGAAGGAGATGGAGGAGAGGACGGCTAATCTGTTGGAGGCGGAGAGGAACCGGAACGACGCGGGTCACCGGGCCCTATACAAGATCCTCGTGGTAAGTTTCTCCCGCATACTAGCCAAATCATGCACGTAATGTTCGTTTCATTACTAACTAATATGACTGACTCGTGAAAACAAAATGTGCAGTCCGTGTGCGAGAAAACCGGCCAGACCCCTCCGCCGATGCCCCAGATTGCTATAGCGGACACGGTGAGTTTCATTTGAATGGTCATTAGTTACTAGTATTAACATTTCAGTTGCATCATGCTAACTAAACATTGCAAATGATCTTTCGTGCAGCACGCCTCCCACAAAGGATCGACCGATCCTTCTCCGTCTCGCGGTGGCGCAACCCCGACCGGTCCTTCACCTCCCGGATTATGGTAAGTTTTCCCAACTGTTTTTCTTAACAAATGCTTTGTTAGCTAGAAAATGGCATAACAACCTAGGATAGCTCAATAATGATCTATAGCTAGCTTAGCTAGTTCATTTATGACATAATTAGCTCACTTAGGTAAAAAATGGCATAACAACCTAGGATAGCTCAATAATGATCTATAATTAGCTTAGCTACTTCATTTATGACATAATTAGCGCACTTAGGTAAAAAATGGCATAACAACCTAGGATAGCTCAATAATGATCTATAATTAGCTTAGCTACTTCATTTATGACATAATTAGCACACTTAGGTGAAAAATGGCATAACAACCTTGGATAGCGCAATAATGATCTATAATTAGCTTAGCTACTTCATTTATGACATAATTAGCGCACTTAGGTAAAAAATGGCCTAACAACCTAGGATAGCTCAATAATCTTATATTTACTAATTGGAGGCACCATACAAGCTTCCACGTTAATCCACATCAGCCAGATTATTTTAGCCATTAGATTATAAATTTAAAGGTCACGACCTTTTAAAACAACGTTCCTTATTTATTTATAAAGAAAAAATCCATCACGTTCTCTCCTAAAAAAAACACCCACATCTCCCTTTAAAAAAACACCACGTACATTTAAAAATGAGTCCTCCGCACCCACGCTTCAAGTTTCAGCAAAAAAATCCAACATGTAGAAAACAAAATCCTCAGCACCCACGCCCAATAATTCAAGAAAAAAAAACACTGCAAACATGTACAAGAAATAGTCCTCCACACCCACGGTCATGTTTCAGGAAATAAAAATAAGAACAATCACACACAAAAAAGAGTAATCCATCACATAAAAAAAACTTATCCCTCACGTCCAATAATTGAAGGAAAAAAAAACACCACGTACGTGTACAAAAAAGAGTCCTCCACACCCACTTCGAAGTTTCAGCAAGTGAAAATTAAATCGATCATGTACAAAAAAAGGTTCTCAGCCCCAAGTCCAAAATTGATCACTTAGAAAATAAAAAGTTCTCAGCCCCACGTCCAACCAATGAAGAAAAAACCAATCAACGCCGAAGTTCCAATGAAAAAAAAGCACATCTACATGCATGCTCTTCAAAAATAATGGAAACAATTATATGATCATATCCTATTTGTTGATAAGTGTTACTTCAAATATTCTTGGTAACTTTGAAGGAACTTAAAACCTATTATTAGCTCATTCACACAACCTATTAATTTGATATATACTTGATGTTACCTAAGCATACCAGGACTACATAACTACCTATTAAACCCAACGAAAAGAATTTCTTTTCCCATGTGACAAATACTACGCAAAGACTTAGTGATAGTTTTTCATACTACTTTTCTACGTTTCGCTATGTTTCGATTTTTTTAAAGATTCGTGTATAACGAATTATTTTAATTTTTTCTGCACATTTTAAATTCTAGCCCGTGCAGTTGCACGGGTTCATGACTAGTGATCTATAATTAGCTTAGCCAACATCTCCTCCCACGACAAGCTTGTGAGGTACAGATACTGGGGGAAGAAGATGAAAGGTGAGGAGTTCAACCCGAGCCAGAGTCCTTTTGATCATGAGCTCGTGATGCTATCTGGTGAGGGGAGGAAACATGGCTTAGTAGCCATTGGGGATGGACTCATACGTTGTCCTAGAAGTCTCCCGGAGATCAAGAAGCGCCAGACGAAGTCTCTTCCCGACATGAGGCCTCGACCACGGCCGATGGAGCTCGCTATCGAGGCTAGGGCCCAGGAGCTTATGGCGGAGGCAACCTGGCAGGCGGCGGAGAAGGTGAAGGAGATGGAGGAGAGGACGGCTAATCTGTTGGAGGCGGAGAGGAACCGGAACGACGCGGGTCACCGGGCCCTATACAAGATCCTCGTGGTAAGTTTCTCCCGCATACTAGCCAAATCATGCACGTAATGTTCGTTTCATTACTAACTAATATGACTGACTCGTGAAAACAAAATGTGCAGTCCGTGTGCGAGAAAACCGGCCAGACCCCTCCGCCGATGCCCCAGATTGCTATAGCGGACACGGTGAGTTTCATTTGAATGGTCATTAGTTACTAGTATTAACATTTCAGTTGCATCATGCTAACTAAACATTGCAAATGATCTTTCGTGCAGCACGCCTCCCACAAAGGATCGACCGATCCTTCTCCGTCTCGCGGTGGCGCAACCCCGACCGGTCCTTCACCTCCCGGATTATGGTAAGTTTTCCCAACTGTTTTTCTTAACAAATGCTTTGTTAGCTAGAAAATGGCATAACAACCTAGGATAGCTCAATAATGATCTATAGCTAGCTTAGCTAGTTCATTTATGACATAATTAGCTCACTTAGGTAAAAAATGGCATAACAACCTAGGATAGCTCAATAATGATCTATAATTAGCTTAGCTACTTCATTTATGACATAATTAGCGCACTTAGGTAAAAAATGGCATAACAACCTAGGATAGCTCAATAATGATCTATAATTAGCTTAGCTACTTCATTTATGACATAATTAGCACACTTAGGTGAAAAATGGCATAACAACCTTGGATAGCGCAATAATGATCTATAATTAGCTTAGCTACTTCATTTATGACATAATTAGCGCACTTAGGTAAAAAATGGCCTAACAACCTAGGATAGCTCAATAATCTTATATTTACTAATTGGAGGCACCATACAAGCTTCCACGTTAATCCACATCAGCCAGATTATTTTAGCCATTAGATTATAAATTTAAAGGTCACGACCTTTTAAAACAACGTTCCTTATTTATTTATAAAGAAAAAATCCATCACGTTCTCTCCTAAAAAAAACACCCACATCTCCCTTTAAAAAAACACCACGTACATTTAAAAATGAGTCCTCCGCACCCACGCTTCAAGTTTCAGCAAAAAAATCCAACATGTAGAAAACAAAATCCTCAGCACCCACGCCCAATAATTCAAGAAAAAAAAACACTGCAAACATGTACAAGAAATAGTCCTCCACACCCACGGTCATGTTTCAGGAAATAAAAATAAGAACAATCACACACAAAAAAGAGTAATCCATCACATAAAAAAAACTTATCCCTCACGTCCAATAATTGAAGGAAAAAAAAACACCACGTACGTGTACAAAAAAGAGTCCTCCACACCCACTTCGAAGTTTCAGCAAGTGAAAATTAAATCGATCATGTACAAAAAAAGGTTCTCAGCCCCAAGTCCAAAATTGATCACTTAGAAAATAAAAAGTTCTCAGCCCCACGTCCAACCAATGAAGAAAAAACCAATCAACGCCGAAGTTCCAATGAAAAAAAAGCACATCTACATGCATGCTCTTCAAAAATAATGGAAACAATTATATGATCATATCCTATTTGTTGATAAGTGTTACTTCAAATATTCTTGGTAACTTTGAAGGAACTTAAAACCTATTATTAGCTCATTCACACAACCTATTAATTTGATATATACTTGATGTTACCTAAGCATACCAGGACTACATAACTACCTATTAAACCCAACGAAAAGAATTTCTTTTCCCATGTGACAAATACTACGCAAAGACTTAGTGATAGTTTTTCATACTACTTTTCTACGTTTCGCTATGTTTCGATTTTTTTAAAGATTCGTGTATAACGAATTATTTTAATTTTTTCTGCACATTTTAAATTCTAGCCCGTGCAGTTGCACGGGTTCATGACTAGTGATCTATAATTAGCTTAGCCAACATCTCCTCCCACGACAAGCTTGTGAGGTACAGATACTGGGGGAAGAAGATGAAAGGTGAGGAGTTCAACCCGAGCCAGAGTCCTTTTGATCATGAGCTCGTGATGCTATCTGGTGAGGGGAGGAAACATGGCTTAGTAGCCATTGGGGATGGACTCATACGTTGTCCTAGAAGTCTCCCGGAGATCAAGAAGCGCCAGACGAAGTCTCTTCCCGACATGAGGCCTCGACCACGGCCGATGGAGCTCGCTATCGAGGCTAGGGCCCAGGAGCTTATGGCGGAGGCAACCTGGCAGGCGGCGGAGAAGGTGAAGGAGATGGAGGAGAGGACGGCTAATCTGTTGGAGGCGGAGAGGAACCGGAACGACGCGGGTCACCGGGCCCTATACAAGATCCTCGTGGTAAGTTTCTCCCGCATACTAGCCAAATCATGCACCTAATGTTCGTTTCATTACTAACTAATATGACTGACTCGTGAAAACAAAATGTGCAGTCCGTGTGCGAGAAAACCGGCCAGACCCCTCCGCCGATGCCCCAGATTGCTATAGCGGACACGGTGAGTTTCATTTGAATGGTCATTAGTTACTAGTATTCACATTTCAGTTGCATCATGCTAACTAAACATTGCAAATGATCTTTCGTGCAGCACGCCTCCCACAAAGGATCGACCGATCCTTCTCCGTCTCGCGGTGGCGCAACCCCGACCGGTCCTTCACCTCCCGGATTATGGTAAGTTTTCCCAAGTGTTTTGCTTAACAAATGCTTTGTTAGCTAGAAAATGGCATAACAACCTAGGATAGCTCAATAATGATCTATAGCTAGCTTAGCTAGTTCATTTATGACATAATTAGCTCACTTAGGTAAAAATGGCATAACAACCTAGGATAGCTCAATAATGATCTATAATTAGCTTAGCTACTTCATTTATGACATAATTAGCACACTTAGGTAAAAAATGGCATAACAACCTAGGATAGCTCAATAATCTTATATTTACTAATTGGAGGCACCATACAAGCTTCCACGTTAATCCACATCAGCCAAATTATTTTAGCCATTAGATTATAAATTTAAAGGTCACGACCTTTTAAAACAACGTTCCTTATTTATTTATAAAGAAAAAATCCATCACGTTCTCTCCTAAAAAAAAACACCCACATCTCCCTTTAAAAAACACCACGTACATTTAAAAATGAGTCCTCCGCACCCACGCTTCAAGTTTCAGCAAAAAAATCCATCATGTAGAAAACAAAATCCTCAGCACCCACGCCCAATAATTCAAGAAAAAAAAACAATGCAAACATGTACAAGAAATAGTCCTCCACACCCACGTCCATGTTTCAGGAAATAAAAATAAAAACAATCACACACAAAAAAGAGTAATCCATCACATAAAAAAAACTTAGCCCCCACGTCCAATAATTGAAGGAAAAAAAACACCACGTACGTGTACAAAAAAGAGTCCTCCACACCCACTTCGAAGTTTCAGCAAGTGAAAATTAAATCGATCATGTACAAAAAAAGGTTCTCAGCCCCAAGTCCAAAATTGATCACTTAGAAAATAAAAAGTTCTCAGCCCCACGTCCAACCAATGAAGAAAAAACCAATCAACGCCGAAGTTCCAATGAAAAAAAAGCACATCTACGTGCATGCTCTTCAAAAATAATGGAAACAATTATATGATCATATCCTATTTGTTGATAAGTGTTACTTCAAATATTCTTGGTAACTTTGAAGGAACTTAAAACCTATTATTAGCTCATTCACACAACCTATTAATTTGATATATACTTGATGTTACTTAAGCATACCAGGACTACATAACTACCTATTAAACCCAACAAAGAGAATTTCTTTTCCCATGTGACAAATACTACGCAAAGACTTAGTGATAGTTTTTCATACTACTTTTCTACGTTTCGCTATGTTTCGATTTTTTTAAAGATTCGTGTATAACGAATTATTTTAATTTTTTCTGCACATTTTAAATTCTAGCCCGTGCAGTTGCACGGGTTCATGACTAGTGATCTATAATTAGCTTAGCCAACATCTCCTCCCACGACAAGCTTGTGAGGTACAGATACTGGGGGAAGAAGATGAAAGGTGAGGAGTTCAACCCGAGCCAGAGTCCTTTTGATCATGAGCTCGTAATGCTATCTGGTGAGGGGAGGAAACATGGCTTAGTAGCCATTGGGGATGGACTCATACGTTGTCCTAGAAGTCTCCCGGAGATCAAGAAGCGCCAGACGAAGTCTCTTCCCGAGATGAGGCCTCGACCACGGCCAATGGAGCTCGCTATCGAGGCTAGGGCCCAGGAGCTTATGGCGGAGGCAACCTGGCAGGCGGCGGAGAAGGTGAAGGAGATGGAGGAGAGGACGGCTAATCTGTTGGAGGCGGAGAGGAACCGGAACGATGCGGGTCACCGGGCCCTATACAAGATCCTCGTGGTAAGTTTCTCCCGCATACTAGCCAAATCATGCACGTAATGTTCGTTTCATTACTAACTAATATGACTGACTCGTGAAAACAAAATGTGCAGTCCGTGTGCGAGAAAACCGGCCAGACCCCTCCGCCGATGCCCCAGATTGCTATAGCGGACACGGTGAGTTTCATTTGAATGGTCATTAGTTACTAGTATTCACATTTCAGTTGCATCATGCTAACTAAACATTGCAAATGATCTTTCGTGCAGCACGCCTCCCACAAAGGATCGACCGATCCTTCTCCGTCTCGCGGTGGCGCAACCCCGACCGGTCCTTCACCTCCCGGATTATGGTAAGTTTTCCCAACTGTTTTGCTTAACAAATGCTTTGTTAGCTAGAAAATGGCATAACAACCTAGGATAGCTCAATAATGATCTATAGCTAGCTTAGCTAGTTCATTTATGACATAATTAGCTCACTTAGGTAAAAAATGGCATAACAACCTAGGATAGCTCCATAATGATCTATAATTAGCTTAGCTACTTCATTTATGACATAATTAGCGCACTTAGGTAAAAAATGGCATAACAACCTAGGATAGCTCAATAATCTTATATTTACTAATTGGATGCACCATACAAGCTTCCACGTTAATCCACATCAGCCAGGTTATTTTAGCCATTAGATTATAAATTTAAAGGTCACGACCTTTTAAAACAACGTTCCTTATTTATTTATAAAGAAAAAATCCATCACGTTCTCTCCTAAAAAAAAACACCCACATCTCCCTTTAAAAAAACACCACGTACATTTAAAAATGAGTCCTCCGCACCCACGCTTCAAGTTTCAGCAAAAAAATCCATCATGTAGAAAACAAAATCCTCAGCACCCACGCCCAATAATTCAAGAAAAAAAACACTGCAAACATGTACAAGAAATAGTCCTCCACACCCACGTCCATGTTTCAGGAAATAAAAATAAAAACAATCACACACAAAAAAGAGTAATCCATCACATAAAAAAAACTTAGCCCCCACGTCCAATAATTGAAGGAAAAAAAAACACCACGTACGTGTACAAAAAAGAGTCCTCCACACCCACTTCGAAGTTTCAGCAAGTGAAAATTAAATCGATCATGTACAAAAAAAGGTTCTCAGCCCCAAGTCCAAAATTGATCACTTAGAAAATAAAAAGTTCTCAGCCCCACGTCCAACCAATGAAGAAAAAACCAATCAACGTCAAAGTTCCAATGAAAAAAAAGCACATCTACGTGCATGCTCTTCAAAAATAATGGAAACAATTATATGATCATATCCTATTTGTTGATAAGTGTTACTTCAAATATTCTTGGTAACTTTGAAGGAACTTAAAACCTATTATTAGCTCATTCACACAACCTATTAATTTGATATATACTTGATGTTACCTAAGCATACCAGGACTACATAACTACCTATTAAACCCAACGAAGAGAATTTCTTTTCCCATGTGACAAATACTACGCAAAGACTTAGTGATAGTTTTTCATACTACTTTTCTACGTTTCGCTATGTTTCGATTTTTTTAAAGATTCGTGTATAACGAATTATTTTAATTTTTTCTGCACATTTTAAATTCTAGCCCGTGCAGTTGCACGGGTTCATGACTAGTGATCTATAATTAGCTTAGCCAACATCTCCTCCCACGACAAGCTTGTGAGGTACAGATACTGGGGGAAGAAGATGAAAGGTGAGGAGTTCAACCCGAGCCAGAGTCCTTTTGATCATGAGCTCGTGATGCTATCTGGTGATGGGAGGAAACATGGCTTAGTAGCCATTGGGGATGGACTCATACGTTGTCCTAGAAGTCTCCCGGAGATCAAGAAGCGCCAGACGAAGTCTCTTCCCGAGATGAGGCCTCGACCACGGCCAATGGAGCTCGCTATCGAGGCTAGGGCCCAGGAGCTTATGGCGGAGGCAACCTGGCAGGCGGCGGAGAAGGTGAAGGAGATGGAGGAGAGGACGGCTAATCTGTTGGAGGCGGAGAGGAACCGGAACGATGCGGGTCACCGGGCCCTATACAAGATCCTCGTGGTAAGTTTCTCCCGCATACTAGCCAAATCATGCACGTAATGTTCGTTTCATTACTAACTAATATGACTGACTCGTGAAAACAAAATGTGCAGTCCGTGTGCGAGAAAACCGGCCAGACCCCTCCGCCGATGCCCCAGATTGCTATAGCGGACACGGTGAGTTTCATTTGAATGGTCATTAGTTACTAGTATTCACATTTCAGTTGCATCATGCTAACTAAACATTGCAAATGATCTTTCGTGCAGCACGCCTCCCACAAAGGATCGACCGATCCTTCTCCGTCTCGCGGTGGCGCAACCCCGACCGGTCCTTCACCTCCCGGATTATGGTAAGTTTTCCCAAGTGTTTTGCTTAACAAATGCTTTGTTAGCTAGAAAATGGCATAACAACCTAGGATAGCTCAATAATGATCTATAGCTAGCTTAGCTAGTTCATTTATGACATAATTAGCTCACTTAGGTAAAAAATGGCATAACAACCTAGGATAGCTCCATAATGATCTATAATTAGCTTAGCTACTTCATTTATGACATAATTAGCGCACTTAGGTAAAAAATGGCATAACAACCTAGGATAGCTCAATAATCTTATATTTACTAAT
Source organism: Elymus sibiricus (assembly GCA_039707655.1). Lineage (NCBI taxonomy): Eukaryota > Viridiplantae > Streptophyta > Magnoliopsida > Poales > Poaceae > Elymus > Elymus sibiricus. Next base: position 35,368,042 of record CM077669.1, on the reverse strand, counting down.
TGGAGGCACGATACAAGCTTCCACGTTAATCCACATCAGCCAGGTTATTTTAGCCATTAGATTATAAATTTAAAGGTCACGACCTTTTAAAACAACGTTCCTTATTTATTTATAAAGAAAAAATCCATCACGTTCTCTCCTAAAAAAAAAACACCCACATCTCCCTTTAAAAAAACACCACGTACATTTAAAAATGAGTCCTCCGCACCCACGCTTCAAGTTTCAGCAAAAAAATCCATCATGTAGAAAACAAAATCCTCAGCACCCACGCCCAATAATTCAAGAAAAAAAAACACTGCAAACATGTACAAGAAATAGTCCTCCACACCCACGTCCATGTTTCAGGAAATAAAAATAAAAACAATCACACACAAAAAAGAGTAATCCATCACATAAAAAAAACTTAGCCCCCACGTCCAATAATTGAAGGAAAAAAAAACACCGCGTACGTGTACAAAAAAGAGTCCTCCACACCCACTTCGAAGTTTCAGCAAGTGAAAATTAAATCGATCATGTACAAAAAAAGGTTCTCAGCCCCAAGTCCAAAATTGATCACTTAGAAAATAAAAAGTTCTCAGCCCCACGTCCAACCAATGAAGAAAAAACCAATCAACGCCGAAGTTCCAATGAAAAAAAAGCACATCTACGTGCATGCTCTTCAAAAATAATGGAAACAATTATATTATCATATCCTATTTGTTGATAAGTGTTACTTCAAATATTCTTGGTAACTTTGAAGGAACTTAAAACCTATTATTAGCTCATTCACACAACCTATTAATTTGATATATACTTGATGTTACCTAAGCATACCAGGACTACATAACTACCTATTAAACCCAACGAAAAGAATTTCTTTTCCCATGTGACAAATACTACGCAAAGACTTAGTGATAGTTTTTCATACTACTTTTCTACGTTTCGCTATGTTTCGATTTTTTTAAAGATTCGTGTATAACGAATTATTTTAATTTTTTCTGCACATTTTAAATTCTAGCCCGTGCAGTTGCACGGGTTCATGACTAGTGATCTATAATTAGCTTAGCCAACATCTCCTCCCACGACAAGCTTGTGAGGTACAGATACTGGGGGAAGAAGATGAAAGGTGAGGAGTTCAACCCGAGCCAGAGTCCTTTTGATCATGAGCTCGTGATGCTATCTGGTGAGGGGAGGAAACATGGCTTAGTAGCCATTGGGGATGGACTCATACGTTGTCCTAGAAGTCTCCCGGAGATCAAGAAGCGCCAGACGAAGTCTCTTCCCGAGATGAGGCCTCGACCACGGCCAATGGAGCTCGCTATCGAGGCTAGGGCCCAGGAGCTTATGGCGGAGGCAACCTGGCAGGCGGCGGAGAAGGTGAAGGAGATGGAGGAGAGGACGGCTAATCTGTTGGAGGCGGAGAGGAACCGGAACGACGCGGGTCACCGGGCCCTATACAAGATCCTCGTGGTAAGTTTCTCCCGCATACTAGCCAAATCATGCCCGTAATGTTCGTTTCATTACTAACTAATATGACTGACTCGTGAAAACAAAATGTGCAGTCCGTGTGCGAGAAAACCGGCCAGACCCCTCCGCCGATGCCCCAGATTGCTATAGCGGACACGGTGAGTTTCATTTGAATGGTCATTAGTTACTAGTATTCACATTTCAGTTGCATCATGCTAACTAAACATTGCAAATGATCTTTCGTGCAGCACGCCTCCCACAAAGGATCGACCGATCCTTCTCCGTCTTGCGGTGGCGCAACCCCGACCGGTCCTTCACCTCCCGGATTATGGTAAGTTTTCCCAAGTGTTTTGCTTAACAAATGCTTTGTTAGCTAGAAAATGGCATAACAACCTAGGATAGCTCAATAATGATCTATAGCTAGCTTAGCTAGTTCATTTATGACATAATTAGCTCACTTAGGTAAAAAATGGCATAACAACCTAGGATAGCTCAATAATGATCTATAATTAGCTTAGCTACTTCATTTATGACATAATTAGAGCACTTAGGTAAAAAATGGCATAACAACCTAGGATAGCTCAATAATGATCTATAATTAGCTTAGCTACTTCATTTATGACATAATTAGCACACTTAGGTGAAAAATGGCATAACAACCTTGGATAGCGCAATAATGATCTATAATTAGCTTAGCTACTTCATTTATGACATAATTAGCGCACTTAGGTAAAAAATGGCCTAACAACCTAGGATAGCTCAATAATCTTATATTTACTAATTGGAGGCACCATACAAGCTTCCACGTTAATCCACATCAGCCAGATTATTTTAGCCATTAGATTATAAATTTAAAGGTCACGACCTTTTAAAACAACGTTCCTTATTTATTTATAAAGAAAAAATCCATCACGTTCTCTCCTAAAAAAAACACCCACATCTCCCTTTAAAAAAACACCACGTACATTTAAAAATGAGTCCTCCGCACCCACGCTTCAAGTTTCAGCAAAAAAATCCATCATGTAGAAAACAAAATCCTCAGCACCCACGCCCAATAATTCAAGAAAAAAAAACACTGCAAACATGTACAAGAAATAGTCCTCCACACCCACGGTCATGTTTCAGGAAATAAAAATAAGAACAATCACACACAAAAAAGAGTAATCCATCACATAAAAAAAACTTATCCCTCACGTCCAATAATTGAAGGAAAAAAAAAAACGTACGTGTACAAAAAAGAGTCCTCCACACCCACTTCGAAGTTTCAGCAAGTGAAAATAAAATCGATCATGTACAAAAAAAGGTTCTCAGCCCCAAGTCCAAAATTGATCACTTAGAAAATAAAAAGTTCTCAGCCCCACGTCCAACCAATGAAGAAAAAACCAATCAACGCCGAAGTTCCAATGAAAAAAAAGCACATCTACATGCATGCTCTTCAAAAATAATGGAAACAATTATATGATCATATCCTATTTGTTGATAAGTGTTACTTCAAATATTCTTGGTAACTTTGAAGGAACTTAAAACCTATTATTAGCTCATTCACACAACCTATTAATTTGATATATACTTGATGTTACCTAAGCATACCAGGACTACATAACTACCTATTAAACCCAACGAAAAGAATTTCTTTTCCCATGTGACAAATACTACGCAAAGACTTAGTGATAGTTTTTCATACTACTTTTCTACGTTTCGCTATGTTTCGATTTTTTTAAAGATTCGTGTATAACGAATTATTTTAATTTTTTCTGCACATTTTAAATTCTAGCCCGTGCAGTTGCACGGGTTCATGACTAGTGATCTATAATTAGCTTAGCCAACATCTCCTCCCACGACAAGCTTGTGAGGTACAGATACTGGGGGAAGAAGATGAAAGGTGAGGAGTTCAACCCGAGCCAGAGTCCTTTTGATCATGAGCTCGTGATGCTATCTGGTGAGGGGAGGAAACATGGCTTAGTAGCCATTGGGGATGGACTCATATGTTGTCCTAGAAGTCTCCCGGAGATCAAGAAGCGCCAGACGAAGTCTCTTCCCGAGATGAGGCCTCGACCACGGCCAATGGAGCTCGCTATCGAGGCTAGGGCCCAGGAGCTTATGGTGGAGGCAACCTGGCAGGCGGCGGAGAAGGTGAAGGAGATGGAGGAGAGGACGGCTAATCTGTTGGAGGCGGAGAGGAACCGGAACGACGCGGGTCACCGGGCCCTATACAAGATCCTCGTGGTAAGTTTCTCCCGCATACTAGCCAAATCATGCACGTAATGTTCGTTTCATTACTAACTAATATGACTGACTCGTGAAAACATAATGTGCAGTCCGTGTGCGAGAAAACCGGCCAGACCCCTCCGCCGATGCCCCAGATTGCTATAGCGGACACGGTGAGTTTCATTTGAATGGTCATTAGTTACTAGTATTCACATTTCAGTTGCATCATGCTAACTAAACATTGCAAATGATCTTTCGTGCAGCACGCCTCCCACAAAGGATCGACCGATCCTTCTCCGTCTCGCGGTGGCGCAACCCCGACCGGTCCTTCACCTCCCGGATTATGGTAAGTTTTCCCAAGTGTTTTGCTTAACAAATGCTTTGTTAGCTAGAAAATGGCATAACAACCTAGGATAGCTCAATAATGATCTATAGCTAGCTTAGTTGTTCATTTATGACATAATTAGCTCACTTAGGTAAAAAATGGCATAACAACCTAGGATAGCTCAATAATGATCTATAATTAGCTTAGCTACTTCATTTATGACATAATTAGCGCACTTAGGTAAAAAATGGCATAACAACCTAGGATAGCTCAATAATGATCTATAATTAGCTTAGCTACTTCATTTATGACATAATTAGCACACTTAGGTGAAAAATGGCATAACAACCTTGGATAGCGCAATAATGATCTATAATTAGCTTAGCTACTTCATTTATGACATAATTAGCGCACTTAGGTAAAAAATGGCATAACAACCTAGGATAGCTCAATAATCTTATATTTACTAATTGGAGGCACCATACAAGCTTCCACGTTAATCCACATCAGCCAGATTATTTTAGCCATTAGATTATAAATTTAAAGGTCACGACCTTTTAAAACAACGTTCCTTATTTATTTATAAAGAAAAAATCCATCACGTTCTCTCCTAAAAAAAACACCCACATCTCCCTTTAAAAAAACACCACGTACATTTAAAAATGAGTCCTCCGCACCCACGCTTCAAGTTTCAGCAAAAAAATCCATCATGTAGAAAACAAAATCCTCAGCACCCACGCCCAATAATTCAAGAAAAAAAAACACTGCAAACATGTACAAGAAATAGTCCTCCACACCCACGGTCATGTTTCAGGAAATAAAAATAAGAACAATCACACACAAAAAAGAGTAATCCATCACATAAAAAAAACTTAGCCCTCACGTCCAATAATTGAAGGAAAAAAAAACACCACGTACGTGTACAAAAAAGAGTCCTCCACACCCACTTCGAAGTTTCAGCAAGTGAAAATTAAATCGATCATGTACAAAAAAAGGTTCTCAGCCCCAAGTCCAAAATTGATCACTTAGAAAATAAAAAGTTCTCAGCCCCACGTCCAACCAATGAAGAAAAAACCAATCAACGCCGAAGTTCCAATGAAAAAAAAGCACATCTACGTGCATGCTCTTCAAAAATAATGGAAACAATTATATGATCATATCCTATTTGTTGATAAGTGTTACTTCAAATATTCTTGGTAACTTTGAAGGAACTTAAAACCTATTATTAGCTCATTCACACAACCTATTAATTTGATATATACTTGATGTTACCTAAGCATACCAGGACTACATAACTACCTATTAAACCCAACGAAAAGAATTTCTTTTCCCATGTGACAAATACTACGCAAAGACTTAGTGATAGTTTTTCATACTACTTTTCTACGTTTCGCTATGTTTCGATTTTTTTAAAGATTCGTGTATAACGAATTATTTTAATTTTTTCTGCACATTTTAAATTCTAGCCCGTGCAGTTGCACGGGTTCATGACTAGTGATCTATAATTAGCTTAGCCAACATCTCCTCCCACGACAAGCTTGTGAGGTACAGATACTGGGGGAAGAAGATGAAAGGTGAGGAGTTCAACCCGAGCCAGAGTCCTTTTGATCATGAGCTCGTGATGCTATCTGGTGAGGGGAGGAAACATGGCTTAGTAGCCATTGGGGATGGACTCATACGTTGTCCTAGAAGTCTCCCGGAGATCAAGAAGCGCCAGACGAAGTCTCTTCCCGAGATGAGGCCTCGACCACGGCCAATGGAGCTCGCTATCGAGGCTAGGGCCCAGGAGCTTATGGCGGAGGCAACCTGGCAGGCGGCGGAGAAGGTGAAGGAGATGGAGGAGAGGGCGGCTAATCTGTTGGAGGCGGAGAGGAACCGGAACGACGCGGGTCACCGGGCCCTATACAAGATCCTCGTGGTAAGTTTCTCCCGCATACTAGCCAAATCATGCACGTAATGTTCGTTTCATTACTAACTAATATGACTGACTCGTGAAAACAAAATGTGCAGTCCGTGTGCGAGAAAACCGGCCAGACCCCTCCGCCGATGCCCCAGATTGCTATAGCGGACACGGTGAGTTTCATTTGAATGGTCATTAGTTACTAGTATTCACATTTCAGTTGCATCATGCTAACTAAATATTGCAAATGATCTTTCGTGCAGCACGCCTCCCACAAAGGATCGACCGATCCATCTCCGTCTCGCGGTGGCGCAACCCCGACCGGTCCTTCACCTCCCGGATTATGGTAAGTTTTCCCAAGTGTTTTGCTTAACAAATGCTTTGTTAGCTAGAAAATGGCATAACAACCTAGGATAGCTCAATAATGATCTATAGCTAGCTTAGCTAGTTCATTTATGACATAATTAGCTCACTTAGGTAAAAAATGGCATAACAACCTAGGATAGCGCAATAAGGATCTATAATTAGCTTAGCTACTTCATTTATGATATAATTAGCGCACTTAGGTAAAAATGGCATAACAACCTTGGATAGCTCAATAATGATCTATAATTAGCTTAGCTACTTCATTTATGACATAATTAGCGCACTTAGGTAAAAAATGGCATAATAACCTTGGTTTAGCTCCAAACTATCATATAATTAGTTTATTTTCCTCCAAAATGACAAAATAACCTTACCTAGCTCCAAAATGACCGATTTTAACTAGGATAGCTCTAAAATGACCTACACTTACCATTTTGTCCTACAAAATGAATAAATATGCTTAGTTAGCTCAAAAATGGCATAACTACGTAGGTTAGCTCCAAAATGACCTATTTACCTAGCTTAGGTCTAAAATGACCTACACACTTAGCATTTTTACCTACCTTAGCTAAAAAATGGCATTTTTACCTACCTTAGTTAGAAGAAGAAAAAGAAGAAAGAAGAATTTCTTCTTTTTCTTCTTCTTCTTCTTCTTCTTCTTTTTCTTCTAGCTAGTCTTCTTCTTCTTCTAACTTTCATCTTTCCTAATTTGCAGATTTGCTTGAGATGAGGAAGCTAGCATTGATGGAAACTTGTTGCAAACTTGTACTTGTGCTTGTGCTTCCTTTTTATTTACGGAAACTTGTTGCAAACTTGTTGGATATGTTGTTGGAAACTTGTTGGATATGTTGTTGCAAACTTGTATGGAAATGTTGTTGGAAACTTGTATATATATGTTCATGTTGTTGGAAACGTGTATATGTTGTTGGAAACTTATTTTTGGTATGATTGTTGAAATTATTTTGAAATGTGTATATATATATGTGAAATTCTGTCAAATTGAATGAATTTAGGAAAAAACAGGAAAAACAGGGGCTATATAGCCACTTTGCCGTTCGCTGGCTGACGGCAAAGGTCTTTGCCGTCCGCTAGCAGACGGCAAAGCTGCCATGTGGCAGCTACCTGTGCAACCTGGGGTGTAGGGGGCTGGCCTATTTGGCAGATTTGCCGTCAGCCAGCAGACGGCAAAGGCCTTTGCATCGTTGCCGTCAGCCAGCTGACGGCAACGATGCAAAGGCCTTTGTCGTCTGCTGGCTGACGGCAAAGCACGCCGTTAACCCCTTAACGGACATCAGCTGACACGTGTTCCGTCCAGGCTCTTTATCATTCGTTTCATCTTGATTAACATGATTAATAGCAATTTCATCATAGTTCTCATCACTAGTGTTGCCAACAAGTAAATCATCATCTCCTAGCAAATCATCTACATCACTATTGAAATCAAGATACTCGGGGTGTGATACCTTGGGGCCTTTAGCCATGAAGCATCTTCCAATTCCTTCATTAGGTGAGTCAAATATATCATAGGAGTTGGATGACACAAGAGCAATTCCGGCAACACCTTCATCTTGAGTATCCTTGGAGTTAGAGTGATAGCTTCTCTCGGAGTAGTTGTCGGAGTCGGAACCGGATACCCATTCACCAACGTGAGCTTGATGTCTTCGTCTTGTGTAGCTCCTTGATGATTTGTCCTTCCTTTCCGAATCCTTGCTTCTACGAGAGGGTCTTTGTTCATAATGATCATCTCTACTCCTTCTCTCTCTTGGTGGTGATTCATCTCTTTTACTTCTCGTTTTGGGTGAATCTTCTCTTCTCTTGTATGGAGCCGTACACTCATTTGAGTAGTGTCCGGGTCTTCCACAATTGTAGCAATTGCGATCACGACTAGAAGATATTTTGTCATTGTAGGACCTTGACTTGGAACTTCTCCCTTTGCTTCTATTCTTGTAGAATTTGTTGAAGTTCCTCACCATTAAGCTCAATTAGTCATTGAAGACTTGTTTCTCACTTGATGTTGTAGGAGCGTCACATGAGGCTTTGTAAGCACCACTAGACTTGTTGTGAAGCTCTTCCTTATCCTTGAGTGACATCTCATGAGCAACAATTCTACCAATGACTTCTGTTGGCTTGAGATCTTTGAAATTTGGCATCATTTGGATCAAGGTGCACACGGTATCATATTTTCCATCCAAGGCTCTTAGGATCTTCTTGATGATGAATTTGTCGATCATCTCTTCGCTTCCTAAGCCGGCAATCTCATTTGTGATGAGAGCAAGCCTAGAGTACATCTCAGCGACTCCTTCACCATCCTTCATCTTGAACTTGTCAAGTTGACTTTGAAGCACATCCAACTTGGATTCCTTGACGGACTCGGTACCTTCGTGCATGTCAACCAAAGTATCCCAAATTTCCATTGCATTCTCAAGACGGCTGATTTTGTTGAATTCTTCGGGGCACAATCCGTTGAAGAGAATATCGCAAGCTTGAGCATTGTATTGCAACATCTTCAATTCTTCCACGGACGCTTCAAGATCCGGTTCTCTTCCATCCTCGAAGTATTCACCTTGCAAACCAATTTGCACAATAGCCCAAACGGCGGGGTTATGTCCAAGAATATGCATTTTCATTTTATGTTTCCAACTAGCAAAATTAGTACCATCAAAGTAAGGACCTCTACGGTGGTAACTTCCCTCGCTAGACGCCATACTCTCCTAGGTTGTGAAACCAAGGCTATGATCACCAAAGCTATGGAAATCAACGTAGATGGAGACCAAAGCTCTGATACAAATTGTAGGATCGAAAGTAGGTCTAGAGGGGGGGTGATTAGACTACTTGACCAAATAAAATTCTAGCCTTTTCCCAATTTTAAGTGTTGGCAGATTTTAGCAATTAGAACAAGTCAAGTAACCAACCTACACATGCAATTCTAAGAGTTTAGCAGCGGAAAGTAAAACATTGCATATGAAGGTAAAGGGAGGGGTTTGGAGAGTGCAAACGCAATGGAGACATGGAGATTCTTGGCGTGGATCTGATAGGTGGTGCTATCGTACATCCACGTTGATGGAGACTTCAACCCACGAAGGGTAACAGCTGCGCGAGTCCATGGAGGGCTCCACCCATGAAGGGTCCACAAAGAAGCAACCTTGTCTATCCCACCATGGCCATCGCCCACGAAGGACTTGCCTCACTCGGGTAGATCTTCACGAAGTAGGTGATCTCCTTGCCCTTACAAACTCCTTGGTTCAACTCCACAATCTTGTCGGAGGCTCCCAAGTGACACCTAACCAATCTAGGAGACACCACTCTCCAAAAGGTAATAGATTGTGTGTTGATGATGAACTCCTTGCTCTTGTGCTTCAAGTGATAGTCTCCCCAACACTCAACTCTCTCTCACAGATTTTTGATATGGTGGAAAGATGATTTGAGTGGAAAGCAACTTGGGGAAGGCTATAGATCAAGATTCTTGTGGTAGGATTGGTATATCTTGGTCTCAACACATGAGCAGGTGGTTCTCTCTCAGAAAATGAGTAGTGGAAGTGTAGGCAGGTTCTGATGGCTCTCTCTCTCTGATGGAGAAGGGGGTGGAGGGGTATATATAGCCTCCACACAAAATCCAACCATTACACACATTTGACACAACTCGGTCAGACCGAATAGAAGAACTCGGTGAGACCGAAGCAGTTCAAAATGTGAACGTTAGGAATCTCGGTGGGACCGACATGATCAACTCGGTGTGACCGATGTGCTAGGGCTAGGGCAAAACCTCATCTCGGTGGCGCCGATTGCATGAACTCGGTGAGACCGATTTCAGCAAAGAGCAATACAGAGAGTTGGTCAAGCAAACTCGGTGGGACCAATCCCTCATTTCGGTGAGACCGAAATGTTACAAAAGGATCACAGAGAGTTTGCAAGGCCATCTCTGTGACACCGAGATCCGTATCGGTGTGACCGAATTGTCTAGGGTTTCTGGCAGTGGCTATGTCAAATGAACTCGGTGGCGCCGGATGGATCAAATCGGTGGGGCCGAGTTTGACTTTAGGTTTTGGACATATGTGGAAATGAGAAAGTGGTTGAGGGTTTTGGAGCAATATCACTAAGCACTTGAGCAACCAGATCATTAAGCAACACCTCATCCCCTTTTAATACTATTGGCTTTCCTATGGACTCAATGTGATCTTGGATCACTAAAATGAAAATGAAGAGTCTTGAGCTTTTGTCAATCTTTGTCCTTAGCATTTTGAGGGGTCCACATCTCTAGTCCATGCCATGCCAATCATTGAACTTCCTGAAATATTTTACTTGAATGGTCATTAGTTCAATGAGCTATATGTTGTTATTAATTACCAAAACCACCCGGGGATTAGTTGCACTTTCAACCAAACATCGCAACGTAATTGGGTAACTATGTAGGTGCTCTACAGGTATCTCCGAGGGTGTCTGTTGAGTTGTCATGGATCATGACTGGGATTTGTCACTCCGTATGACGGAGAGGTATCTCAGGGCCCACTCGGTAATACAACATCACAAGAAGCTTGCAATTAATGTGACTAATGGGTTAGCCACGGGATCTTGTATTACGAACGAAAAAAGAGACTTGCCGGTAACGAGATTGAACTAGGTATGGAGATACCGACGATTGAATCTCGAGTAAGTAACATACCGACATACAAAGGGGACTACATACGGGATTAGATGAATCCTTGACATCGAGGTTCGACCGATAAAGATCTTTGTAGAATATGTAGGAACCAATATGGGCATCTAGGTCCCTGGTTATTGACTGTAGAGGAGTCACAGTCATGTCTGTATAGTTCTCGACCCCGCAGGGTCTACACACTTAACGTTTGGTGATGATATAAGTATAGTTGAGTCATTATGGTGGTTACCGAAGGTTTCGGAGTCTCTAATGAGATCCCGGACATGACGAGGAACTCTGGAATGGTCCGGAGGTGAAGATTGATATATGGGGACGAAGGGTATTGGAGTCCGGAAGTTTTCCGGGGGTACCGGGTGCCCCCCTGTTTTTCGGCAAAGCTTGTGTGCCGAAAAATAATTTGTACCTTGTTTGTTCTAAGGACGATGTCAACACTCCATCGGCCATTTATTTTTCTCAGGATGATAATTATGTATCGGCCATGTTTGTGCTATGGGCGATAATCATATATCGGCCGTTGCCTACTTAGGCTTCTTGCCACACACTCGGGTGGTATTTCTTCAAGTACTTGCCATTGAGAGCTCGAGGTAATAGTGCCCCTTGTACGGATTCCACCAAATAAGAGTTTCCGGGAACTACTCTTGTAACCCTAAAAGGACCTTCCCAACTCGGAGACCACTTCCCGAATTTTCTATCTCTTGAACCAATCGGTAGAATCACTTTCCAGACGAGATCGCCAACTTGAAAATTCTTCAACTTAACTCTCTTATTGTAAGCTCTTGCTACCCTCAACTTGTCTCTCTCTATGGCCTTTAAAGCAGCCAAACATTTATCAGCAACCTCATCAATATTGTCCATCATCAAGTTATAAAATTCTATTGCCGATAAATCATTTTGTTTGGCTATTCTCAAAGCATTCAAATTCACTTCCACAGGTAAAACAGCCTCTTGACCATATACTAGCTCATATGGAGTCACCTTCGTAGCACCATGCCTTGAGATCCTATGCGCCCACAAAGCTTCAGACAACAACTCATGCCATCTCCTCGGATTATCCTCAATCTTCTTCTTGATAAGCTTGATTAAAATTTTATTGCTGGACTCAGCTTGTCCATTAGCTTGGGTATAATACGGAGAGGAATTGAGCAACTTTATGTTATAAGATTCGGCAAATTCTCTGACTTGATGTGACATGAAAGATGAACCTTGATCTATAGTTAATGTTGGAGGAATGCCGAATCTATGAATAATGTGCTCAGTTATGAATTGGATTACCTCTGTATGTGTCATGTTCTTGAGAGGTACTGCTTCAGACCATTTAGTGAAATAATCGGTTGCTACCAACACGAACCGATACCCCTTTGAGGAAGACGGGTGAATTTCTCCAAAAAAATCTAAACCCCATCCTCTGAAAGGCCACGGCTTGATAATAGGATGTAACATAACAGCAGGAGCCAATTGAATATCACCAAATTTTTGACAAGCTTCACACCCTTTGTAATATCTGAAGCAATCATCAATCATAGTCGGCCAATAAAACCCAGCACGTCGTAGTAACCATTTCATCTTGGGAGCCGACTGATGAGTGCCACAAATACCTTCATGGACCTCTCCCAAAGCAACTCTCGCTTGGTCCTCGTCCAAGCAATTTAAAAGAACATCATCAACCGTTTGGCGATAGAGACCATCATCTCTCATTGTGTATTTGAAAGCCATAGGCCGAACAGTCCTGTCCACCCTTCTACTAGGATCACACAAATAATCAATGATGGGTTTCCTCCAGTCTTGATTTTCTCCCGCATTGAATATTTCATTAATGGCCAAAACGGTGGGCTCCGGTCCGGCCTCCCCTATGCTGGCAAGACTAGACATCGGCCTTTGAGAAATATGAAATATGCCATGATCAACATGATAGCCGGATGCTTGTTGCGCCAACTCATTTACTCTCCAATTGTCATGTCTAGATATATGAGCAATGCTAAAATAATCCAAAGTAGAAATTATATCTAGACATTTATCAAGATAAAAATTAAGTGATTCGTCAAAACATTGAAAGACTTTGGATATTTGTTGCACTACTAATAACGAATCACCAAAAGCCTCAATATGTGTAGCACCTATGGCAAGCAACATCTCTAAGCCGAATAACAATGCTTCATATTCAGCTTGCTTATTTGTGCAAAAATATTCTAAGCGGCATGAGGCTTCAAAAATAGCACCATGAGGAGATATATAAGCAATACCAACACCTTGGCCATTGCTACAAACTGAACCATCAAAATATAATCTCCAAGGTACTAATGAAACAAGGTTTATATTAACATCATGCTTGTCATTTATCCGACGCTCAACAATAAAATTAGCAACGATCTGGCCTTTCATGGATTTTAGAGACTCATAAGCCAAATCATACTCAATCAAAGCATAAGCCCACTTGCCAATTCTACCACTAAGAATTGGCCTATGCAACATGTATTTAATGACATCGGTTTGACAAGCTACTATGCAAACACTCGGTACTAAATAATGTCTCAATTTTGTGCAAGCATAATATAAGCATAGGCATAGTTTTTCAATAAATGTATACCTTGTCTCGGTGTCCAATAAACGCCTGCTCAAATATGTAATAGCATGTTCTTTCCCTTTGGTTTCTTGAGTCAAAACAGCACCAATAACACCATCTTTTGCTGCAATGTAAAGCTTAAAGGGTTCCTTATGCTTGGGCGCCTTCATCACCGGAGGAGTGCACAAATAGTTCTTGATCATATCAAACGCTTCTTGATGTTTTGCCCCCCAAGTGAAATCAACATCGTTCTTTAACCGAAGGATAGGAGTAAATGCATCAACTTTCCCAGACAGATTAGCTATGAACCTTCTCAAATAATTGACCTTATCAAGGAATTTTTGCATATCTCTCTTGCATGTTGGAGCCTCCACTTTCTGTATGGCCTCTATCTTTTTGGGATCAATCTCTATGCCATCTTAATGAAGAATGAAACCCAAAAACTTTCCAGCCGACACGCCGAATGCGCACTTCAAAGGATTCATCTTTAGTCCATATTTTTTCATTCTTTCAAAAGCTAAATGCAAATCGGCTAGATGAGATTTGAAAGCATCCGATTTGACAACAATATCATCAATATAAACCTCAAGTATAACACCAAGTAAATCATGAAAAATTAAATTCATAGCCCTTTGATACGTGGCACCGGCATTTTTTAATCCAAAGGTCATCACTGTCCACTCAAATAAACCAAGGAAACCAGGACATCGAAAAGCCGTTTTGGGCATTTCCTCTTCGGCCAGAAAAATCTGGTTATACCCCGCATTACCATCAAGAAAGCTAATGACCTTATGTCTAGAAGCATCATTAATAAGCATATCGGCTATTGGCATGGGATACTCATCTTTAGGTGTAGCTCTATTCAAATCTCTGAAATCAATGCACACCCTCAACTTGCCGGAGCCTTTCTTCTCTACTGGTACAATGTTAGAAATCCACTCGGCATATCTGCAAGGTCTAATAAAATTAGCTTTAAGCAAACGACCGATCTCTTCCTTGATCCGGTCATATGTTTTTGGATTAAACTTTTTGGCCGATTGCTTGTACGGTCTAATACCAGCCTTTATAGGTAACCGATGCTCCACTAGCTCTCGGCTTAAACCTAGCATCTCATGATATTCCCATGCAAAGCAACAAACATATTCTTGCAATAGCTCGATCAACCTAGCTTTATGATCGGCTCTTAAATTTTCGTTTACAAATGTCGGCCTAGGAATTGAACCATCTCCTATGTCTATCTCTTCTAATGGATCGGCCGACGTAAAACCTTGTCCTAATTTATCCATATCATCTAACTCCTCTATAGATTCACACATATCGTTTTCATTGTACCGATATCCAACAAGACGCTTTTGCAACCAATCTGAGTTAGAATCCATTTAAATACATCATACCTTGGAGCCGATTACCACCAACCGGCTTTAAAGAAACGGGCACGAATCCACTTTTTGTGGCGCTAAGAAAATCAAATTTTGATAAATTGTGGCCCGTCAAGCAAGTAGCACTAGGATGCTGCCAATCCACCGATGCATCGGCCAAAGCAACACAAGCCGAATTATCCGCATGAATGACCTCCACTTCATCATCCACCCACTAGATCAAAAACTGGTGCATAGTGGAAGGCACGCACTGATTTGCATGAACCCAGTCATGGCCTAGTATGACGTTGTAGTTACCTTGCACCTCAGCAACAAAGAATGCAGTAGCCAAAGTTTTGCTTCCAACTGTAAGCTCCACATACATCACACCTTTGGCTTCAGTTTTCTCTTTGCCTTCAAATCCATTAAGCACCATATTGCTCTTGATCAATTGTTCATCAGGCAAACCCAGTTTTTTGAAGACCGAATATGGCATAAGATTCACTACAACACCACCATGGACAAGCATTCTAGCAACCGGCGATCCATTAATATGACCTTTAAGGAACAATGGCTTCAAGTGTGTCACCGGTTCTTTTGGCTTCTCGAATATAGCATTTTTAGGACCAAAATCTAGGTGAGCTACTTCCCCTTCATCTATAGCATGAAATTCAGTGGGTAACTAATACACCATATTGATATCCATACCTTCGCGGACCGGCGTAGGCTCATAATCCAACATATCATCTTCCTCCTCGGAGGTGTTCATCGATTCTGAAATTTGTACAAGTGAGGTGGAATCAATAGGTGATGGGGACGATGTAACAGCGGCGGCATCATCCTTCTTTGGTGGTGTAGGTGCTGCCGTGATGGATGTAGGAGCCACTGCACCTTGTATTTGTTTAGGTATCGATACTTGTTTTGTAGGTACCATAGGCCGAATGTCGTTGAACAATTTATCTCTTTGCTTCTCGGCCTCCTGTTCTGCCATCTCTTGACTCCTCATGTGCTGCAATCTCCTTTTTTGTGCCTTGGTCAGACCGGACGGACACCACTTAGGCTGAGTATATTTTGGATCCCTCGACTTGGCCTTGCTTGTGGTAGCTTCATGATCATTAGATATGGGACCTTGCTGGACAACAGCCACATCTTTATTGGAACCAGCCAGATTTTCAACAATAATCGGCTCTTCGATTGTTAATTCTTTAGCGCCTATCATAATAGTCTCAGCACTAGTATTCTTCTCCTTTTGCTTGCTAGGCTCTGAAATTTCAGCACTTGGTGATTTAGCACGCCACACTTGCTTGTCAACCCTTTTTTGATTATCTTGTATTGGCCGATTGACACCATTGTTCAAACGGCCTCGTGTGGGATAAGAAAGTCTCTCATGAACGGGCCTCCTTGGTCCTGCCCAACCCGGATGAAAAGCATAAGGGGCCATTGGGGGCTGCCGCCATCCATCATTGAAGTCTCCCATGTAGTATGGCGCATAGGGGGCTGGCGGCAACCATGGTCCCGGTACCCATGACCCATATGGCCTTGCATGATGCTGAAATTCTTCCCGAGGAGGTGACCTTGAGTGCTTCAAATTTGATGACCGGTTAGAGCTAGAACCGGCCGCTTGACTGGCATATCAAAAGTTGGCTTGATTTTCTTGCGCTGCACTTTAGCTTCATTCGTCTTCCACTTGCCAACCTCTGGACTCTTGGGCTTAACAAATTTGACATGAGTGTTATCTTGCACTTGTGGTTGCCCCCCGAGTGTAGGATTCTTGATGGTGATCTTGATTGTCTCCTTGCCACCGGGTTGCTTTTCAAGCACGACTTGTCTCCCCAAGACCTTGTCGCTCTCCTTATCTTTCCTGGGCTGACCAACAATGACATTAGCTTTATTAGCAGATTTGGCTACCTCCGGCCGAATGAGCAGCTTCTTCCCTTCCAAATCCATGGTATTCATTGGAAAGGGCTGTTTATCAACTTGCATCTCAGAAAAGTTCAGTCGTCCGTCATTAATGGCCGATTGTATCTGTCGTCGAAAAACATTGCAATCATTAGTAGCATGAGAAAAGGAATTATGATACTTGCAATAAGCGCGTCGTTTCAGTTCTTCAAACAACGGTAAAGTATGAGATATTCTAATAATTTTGGCTTGCACCAAAGCATCAAATATTTTATCACACTTGGCAATGTTAAAAGTAAACTTCATCTCTTCATCACGATTCTTATGAATCGGTTTCAGATCATTGCAAGTGAAGGGTTTGGCCTTAGATGGCCAAACAAATTCAGTAGCATAAATATCACCCTCATTGTCCGAGTGATCACTATCATATTCAACCATGTTCATCTTAGGACGATCAGCTTTATATCTATGCACTTCTTTGAGCTCTTTGCTTCGGCTTTCTTGAGCCAAAGCCCTTTGTAAGACTTGGTTGACATTTAAAAACTCGTAGCCCTCTAGATTTTCTCTAATGGGAGTTTTCAAACCACTAAGCACAAGATCAGCCAAATCTCTCTCGGTTATCACCAAACTATAGCACCGGTTTTTTGTATCTCTAAATCTTTTGACGTAATCGGAGACCAATTCATCATGCTTTTGTCTAACCGATGTAAGATGTGATAACTTAAGCTCATTATTGCCGCTATAAAAGTGATCATGAAATTTCTGCTCTAGCTGCGACCAAACTCGAATGGAACCATGTGGTAAAGAAGAAAACCATGAAAATGCGGTACCAGTTAATGATAAAGGAAATAAACGCACTTCCAATTCATTTAGTGAGCCTGCTTCACCTAATTGTGCCAAGTATTGACTAACATGCTCCCATGTGGTTTTTGTGTCCTCTCCATTAAACTTAACAAAATCTGGAATTTTATATCCCGGAGGACATTGAATGGCATCAAAGTATTCTGGATATAGCTTTTGGTAAATACGGTTCCTTGGCAACTCGACTCCAAAATTCTCTCGGAGCATCTTAGCCATCTCCTCTCTAAAATTAGCTAAACCATCGTCTGTATTGGACGATGAAGCTTGCTGTAGTGGCATAGGAGGCGTAAGATTACTAGCTGTAGGTAGGAACTGTGGCATGTATGCCGAACCATAGTTCGGTAGTGGTCGAGTGGTTGCACCTGTAGGTAGGGTTTGGTTCGGCGTTGCCACCGAACCTGGCATGCTCATGATTGGATTAATATATGGGTGCAGCAACAATCTGATTTGTTTGGGTAGGTAATAAGCCATCGGCATGGGAGGCGCCGATGAAATAGGAAAAGTCAGATTAGGGTTTTGCACGCTAGCAGCTATACCACCATTACCACTAGATGATTGAGATATATTTTTCTGAGCATTAGTATTTTCTATGAAAGTTTGACAGACCAGATTGTTACCATCAGCAATACGACTCTCAATCTCAGCCCACTGCTCAGGAGAAAAGGTAGTACTCACAGAGGGTTTAACCTGCTCGGCTTGAAGTGGAGGGAACTTGATTTCTTCAATCGGAGTGATGTTGCCTTGACGATCCTTTTTGAATTTTGCAAGGAACTCCTGCAACTCCTTCTCTTCACGTGCCTTCTTGTACTCCTCATAGACTTGGCGATGATCGGCCGATATCTCATCAAGACTGGGCTTAATGATGTTATCGGCGTCTACCTCAGATGGCTTGGGAAGATCAGACATGGTGGATGATGATGATTGGTCTTCAGTCCCCAGCGGACTCGCCAAAAGATGTGTTGACTCACGAACACGTCACCGTGTACCCTCGATGCCGGGGGTGATGCACCGCAGCTCACGTCGAAGGAGACCCGACCGGCAGCGCGATACGCAAGACAGTCGGCGGGTGCTTTTAGGACCCTAAACCCCACACGCCCGGGAGGGACCCCGTCAGGGAGTGCGGCGGCTATGGGCTGCCCTAGGTCGATTCACTCGCCCCTAGAGCCTCGGGATTCGCAGCTCTCAAACACGAAGAACAGCGAAGAACAAGAGAGAAAAATGATGGAGAGATAAAACGTAGATAAAAAGTAGTATATTGATTTGATCGATTGTGTGTTGTTTCAATCGGCCGTCACCCCTAACATATATAAGAGGCGGCTAGACTTCCCGTACAAGTAAAGGATTCATCTAGGCTTTCCTTACAAGAAAATTACATCAATTCAAGTCCTACAGTTCTAGTTTCAGTCCAACTCGGATTCAGCCTGAATCTGTCTCATACTTCTGTCCTGCTTCTTGCATGGGCTGCATAAATCGCATACTAACTCGGATGGAGTCGAGTTCAACATCAAACTTGTCCGTCTCGATGATCTGCATAATATATCGCGAGCCACTTCTCCTTTTAAGTCCGTCTTTGTGACTTTTAGGACCCATCTTTAACTGTGGGTCGGATTCAATTATGCAGTTTCCTGAACTGTCCGAGGCTTGTAACAACTTTGCAGGCCGTATACTATCTCCGACGCTGGTGACTCCAAAAGCAAAGTTGACCGTTTCGACGATACGCACAACTTCCTTGTAGAACACTTTTCCATCCGAGGTCATCTGAATAATCTTTCGAGCCCATCTCCAACTTCTGGTTGGATTGACTTTGACAGTTTCCACTCTTCCGGCAAGCTTTTTTCCGGCAAGCTTTCCATGCCGGCAAGCTTTCCACCCCGGCAAGGTTTCCACACCAGCAAGGTTTCCACCCCAGCAAGCACACCGTCAAGGTTTCACACAGGCAAGCTTTCACACCGGCAAGGTTTCACCCCGGCAAGCTTTCACATCAGCACGCCGGCAAGCTTTTTGCGCCGGCAAGCTTCTACATCGGCACGCCGACAAGCTTTTTGCGCCGGCAAGCTTTCCACGCCGGCAAGCTTTTACACCGGCAAGCTTCCACATCGGCACGCCGGCAAGCTTTTTGCGCCGGCAAGCTTTCCACGCCGGCAAGCTTTTACACCGGCAAGCTTCCACGCCGGCAAAGGCCGAATAACTCGCACTACCCATAAGACATGAGTCTGGTGGGGTGCGCCATATTTCGCCTCCTGACCGGGCTACATTCCGATAGCTCTAACTTTTGCATACGAACTTGGATTGGGACGATTTTTATATCAAAATCAATCGCTTCGACGAGACGAAGACAATTCGTGTAGATCATTTTTCCATATGAGGCCGTCTTGAGGGCTTAATCGGCCAAACTGTACTCTGAATATAAGATATTAGTACTTTGAGCATAGTTTCGTCCTTCGAGATGAAATCGGACGGCGATGGCCCAAACTTCAAAGATGTTCATATCAACAATACGGAACTCTTTCATGTAGATCACTTCTCCATTTGAGGTCATCTTAGATAAGTTCTTGACCGTGCCAAAATCTGGTGTCAACACCGGGTTATGACCAGGAGAGCCAAAAGGGGTTTCGGGGGGCCCCGGCAAGTGTTGGGGGCCTCATGGGCCAAGGGGAGGGCGCACACCAGCCCACTAGGGGTTGTGCGCCCCCAAGTCCCCCTCCCACGATCACCAGAGGAGGTGGGGCGCCTCCCCTAGGGCTGCCTCATCCTGGCTTGGGGGGCAAGTCACCCTAGGGTTTCCCTAGTGGCGCCACCATCTGTGGTGGCCGCCCCCCCCCCCCCAAGGGGAAACCCTAGGGAGACCCCTCCTCCTCCCTTCCCCCTATATATAGAGAGGTAGAGGGAGGGCAGCCGCACCCCATCCATGCCACGGCGCTGCCCTCCCTCACCCTCGTAGTCCATCTTCTCTGCAAGGCTTAGCGAACCGCTGTTGAGATTTCTCCACCACCACCGCCATCACGCCGTCGTGCTGCCGGAGGACTCGAGCTACTACTTCACCATCGTTCGATGGATCGAGGAGGTGAATGTGTCATCAAGTCATACGTGTGTTGAATGCGGAGGTGCCATCCGTTCAACACTTGGATCGGAGTTCGCGGGACGGATCGTGATTGGATCGTGAAGACGTTCGACTACATCAACCGCATTTCTTAAAGCTTTCGCTTAGCGATCTACAAGGGTATGTAGATCCAATCTCTCCTCTCGTAGATGGTCATCTCCTAGATTGATCTTGGTGAGCGTAGGAAAAATTGTTTTCCCATGCAACGTTCCCCAACAACAAATTTACTAGGAAAAATAAGAAACCATGACTACTAGTATTTTCATGAAATTTCCTTCATACAACTTAGCTATCACGAACAATGGGGCATGGTTTATAAGGGAACGAGCTAGGGTTTAGGGTTAACCGTGCCATAGTTTTTCCAAATGTTCCCATATTGGGTATGGCCACTATATTTGCAAACTAGATGACAAGGGAGGACATGGAAAACTCGATTCTTAATTCAAATGTTGATTTTTGCCAAAGTTGATGATATCGTTTATCGTTAATGTCTAGGTCAGCTAGGGATTAGAGATTAATCGAAATCAGTCGATTAATTTATTTTATCAGTCGACTATTAATCGGCCATTTTTTGCAAATCCTAGGTTCCCAACACTGAAATATGCTATATTCAACACCAAAACAATATTGGACAGAAGTATTACCTTGATTCCTAGCCTTTGAATCCTCGTACAATGACAAAAAAAATGGGACAACAATACATATTGCCTAACAAGGTCCACAAAACGGAAGTAAACATAGTTTTTGCAAACATAGTGATATGAATAGGCCCGATTTATTGATAGATTCCCAATAAATCGCTTGTCATAGCGATAAACCGGCCCAAACGATAAACGGTGAAGATAAGGCATAATCTTATCGGTCACCCCAAGAGTAGCGATAAATTGGACGATAAATCGCTGAATCGAAAGATTTTGTTAGCAGTGATTTTTGCAAACACACACCTTTTTTAACTACCATTTTCTTACTCTTCTATTTTTTTATTACTTTCATACATTTGGTAGACTCTTTTAAAATTATTTTTAACACAAGATAATATAAGGCATGGACCATATGTTTGCACACTATTTTATTACTGTTCTATATTTCTTTTTTATTTCTTTCATACATTTGCTAGACTCCTTTAAAATTCTTTTTAACACTCCTTTTTTACAAGATAATATAAACACAAGATAATATAAACCACAAATAAACTCCAATAGTTCACATACTACATTACAAATAGATACAATCTTCCAACAGTTCACAACCACATGGACTTTAACAAAAGTAAAGCATTAGATGATCAAGAACACAGAGGGCTACTAAATGGGAGACAAAGCCTTCAGGAGGGCTGCGTGCTGAGCCATGTTCTTGGCATCCTATCCACTCCTCGATGCATCCTATGCATGAGACAGAAGGTGCTCAAGGAGGCGATCCTTGGGCTTTGGCTTAGTGGTATAGTAGGGGCACTGAAACTTCTTTCTTTCGTAGTAGGCAGCCGTTCCCTGGTCCTTGATCTTCTGGACTACCTTCGATATGAAGGATTCGACGTTCCCGTCGTCCACATCATCTCCAAAGTTATACTGCAAACAAAAATGAGTTGCATTCATATAGTAAAACATATATACATGAAAGTCGCATTGATCATATAGTAAAACAAACAAACTTTCAAGTAGGCTTTACCTCGTCGACGTCGTCGTCAACAAAGTCAGGATCATACTGGTCCTTCAACCCCGTCATGGCCAGCTTCCTCTTGTTACCCACGGGATGCTTTTCCTGCAATATAAAAGTACATCCATTACTAATAATTACAGGAAATCAACAGAAAATACAAATATACACGATGGTCACCTTGATCATATTATCCATAATATTAACCTATTTGTATTTTGCATAGGCATGTGCATAGATTTCACAACAAAGCTAATAAAACTACCTAAAAAGTTTGATTTTCGATAATGAAGCAAATCTGCAAACTATGTTAAAAAAGTGCAGTTGAAATAAATTGCTAGGTACATATAAATTAATGCATTCCTTCTCAATAATAGCCAACTATTTCTAACTACTTGATTATATAGTTGCCGAGGGGAATGGCGTAGCAAGCACAAATCTAGTACAAAAAAACCTCAAACCAACTATAGCAACATAGGAATCATAATCTAACTAACTAACCATATATTCTTAATCTGAGCACTAGCTACGAAAGGGAAATGAGAGCAAGTACCTCCTCGACCACCTGCGCGTCGCCGGCCTGCGTACACGCACGCACTGCTTTGCTCGATGCCTTCGCCTCCAGCTCCAGCACGAACGAGTCGGAGCCCGCCACCTCCTTTCTCCACCAGATCCGCCGCAGCAGCTGCAGCTCCAGTGACTACAGTGGACGCAATGATTGCAGCCTCTCCCGCACCACCATGGATGGTCGCCCTGACATTCTCCCCCGGCACATCTCTGGCCGAAGCGGCTGCAGCGCCACGACCGTCCTCCATTGGAGCCAGAAACAAGCGTCCGGGCGGAGGGAAGTGCGGTGGGGGTGAGCGAGTAGGTGCTTGCGGTGGGGGTGCGGGTTTTGCTGCAGCGAGGGATTTGGGGGGAAATGGTGGGGAAGATGCGGCTGGTGTTGGTTCCCCTCCTCTTATATGATGGACCATTTTTGGACGTTTTCCATCGACACGGACACATGCACGCCCATGACCGCGGTACATTACACGGGAAAGCGAAATGCCCACATACAAATGCCAGTATATGGTCAGCCCACGTCCAGGGCTCTACACACGAGTACATTGACCAACATATGTCCCACTTGTCATAGGTTATATCGGCCAGGCCCACATGTCACAGGCTGTATCGGCCATGCCCACATGTCATACGCGGCCCACATGTCTCTCCGGCCCCACGCGTCAGCAACTGAGGAGGAAACGGTCAACTGCGTTGACTCGATGGCAAGGCTCCGTCTAGGCTTTTGTAAGAGTGGGGCGAGCGGCGGAGGGCAAAAGTGAGGAAATTTAGACTCCTTGGGAAAAACTGAGCACAACTAAGCAATCAGGGGCACAGAAATAGAAAACCCATGATACAAATGGATACACATTCTATACTGAGGCAAAGGACAAAAAGTGTGATTACCAGAATTCAGGTGTGACGATGTTGCAGTTGACCAAAAATGAAATTATAGATACTACGGCAGGATCGAAGAGATATGGGAACTTGAGTACAGTGATGATTACACGATGCCACTGTTCCAGGTTAGATGGGCGAAGAACGTCGAGCATGAACAACGTGGTTTCATTACCATGTCTCTGCCCGAAGCACAACCTGCCAGTGCAAAGGGGGTTCATGATCAGTGTTGATGTTGAAGTGTATGTGCCCAAAACCAATGAAGCTCGTGATTTTTAGTCTATGATTCAAGGGATCATCGATAGAATAGTTAACTCATGACATGCATCGTCTATTACAACCTAGCTAGCTTGCTTGAGCGAGCAATGGGGAGAACAATTAATGTTCCGCGAGCTGAGCTATGCATGTTTTATGGCTTTGGTCTACATTATATAATGTTTTTTGGTTTCATTTTATTTTTCTTGTTGTGGTATAATTTTAAGGTCCACGTTAAAGGTCATTAGCAAGAAGAATAAACATAGAGGTTGCCTTTAACTATAGTCATGGGATCAATGTAATATGTAGCTCTTCTAATGTTTATCTAGTGGTTTTCATTAATTCATCCAACATGTAGGGCTAATACATGTTTGAGCCTGGGATTATCTGCACCCGATGAATAATAATTCAAAAATAATAGTAAAGATATGGAAAAACTGTGATTTTTTGGGCATCAAAGATGCTCAGGTGCGTAAGGAGCGTGCAAATATTTGTGGTGTTTGGACAATCAGGGAGGTTGTCGCGAAAAACAAAATAATTGGGACCAAATAGTGTTGTTTGTCAAAGATTATTTCAGAAACAATTGTTCCCATGACGTCCTGGATCGTGCGAACTACACAAAATTTTGCATGAGCATCGCGCATTCGGCATGTCTCATGGCAAATATAATAATAGTCATTTTTCGTATTTTATTTACATTTACTATTCATGCCCGGGTACAGATGAGCCAGAGGACTGAATCGCCGTCCCAACATGTGAGCTTTATGGTGTCTTAAATTTACTGATATCCCACTTGAAACTGGTTGAGATGCAGGTTGGTCAAACTATTAAAGGCTTTCCCATAACGAGCACTTGATTACGATCCCACTATTTACAAAGCAACATGGGAACATTAAATTTGTGGTTCAGTCTATGATACACTTGCAGGGCGGTGATGTCGCTTGAACTACGTCGATATTTCCCCAAAGAGGAAGGTATGATGCAGCACAGCTACGGTAGGTATTTCCCTCAGTGATGAGACCAAGGTTGTCGAACCAGTAGGAGGACCAAGCAACACTATGTAAACGGTACCTGCACAAAAATAACAAATACTTGCAACCCGACGTGTAAGAGGGGTTGTCAATCCCTCCCGGGTAATTGATTGGTAAAAGGATAGATGAGTAATGGCAAATGGAACAACGGCGAATAAAACTCCGCGAGGTATTTTTGGGTTTTTGATAATATAGATCTGAAAATAAAAGTTGCAAATAAAAGAAAAAGCAAATGGCAATATAGATCTGAAAGTATATGATAGGAAAATAGACCCGGGGGCCGTAGATTTCACTTGTGGCTTCTCTCAAAAAATAGCAAACGGTGGGTAGACAAATTATTGTTGGGCAATTGATAGAAAAGCGAATAGTTATGACGATATCCAAGACAATGATCATGTATATAGGCATCACGTCCAAGATTAGTAGACCGACTCCTGCCTGCATCTACTACTATTACACCACACATCGATCGCTATCTAGCATGCATCTAGTGTATTAAGTTCATGGAAAAACGGAGTAATGCAATAAGAACGATGACATGATGTAGACAAGATCTATTCATGTAGGAATAGACCCCATCTTTTTATCCTTAATAGCAATGATACATGCGTGCCTTGCTTCCCCTTCTGTCACTGGGAAAAGACACCGCAAGATCGAACCCATTACAAAGCACCTCTTCCCATTGCAAGATAAATAGATCAAGTTGGCCAAACGAAACCCAAATATCGGAGAAGAAATACGAGGGTATAATAATCAAGTATGGTTATTAAATCAAGGCAAATCTGATCATAAACTCACAATTCATCGGATCCCAACAAACACACCGCACAAAGTCATTACATCAAATAGATCTCCAAGAGAACTTTGTATTGAGAAACAAAGAGAGAAGAAGCCATCTAGCTACTGCCTACGGACCCGTAGGTCTGAGGCGAACTACTCAAGCATCATCGGAGAGGCACCAATGAGGATGATGAACCCCTCCATGATCATGTTCCCCTCCGACGGAGTGCCGAAAAAGGGCTCTAGATTGGATCCCGTGGTTCTGGAACTTGCGGCGACTGGAACAAATTTCGTCGACTCCCCTAGGGTTTTTGCAATATTGGTGTATTTATAGAGTGAAGAGGCGGTGCGGGAGGCCACCAAGGTGGGCACAACCCACAAGGGCGCGGCCAGGGCGCGCCCTGGTGGATTGTGCTCCCCTTGGAGCACCCCCCCTAGGTGCTTCTTTGGCCCATTGGGTGTCTTCTGGCCCAGAAAAATTCTCCAAAAAGTTTTGCTGCGTTTGGACTCTGTTTGGTATTGATTTTCTGCGATGTAAGCAAAAAACAGCAACTGGCACTGGGCACTATGTCAATAGGTTAGTCCCAAAAAATCATATAAAATTGCTATAAAATGATTGTAAAACATCCAAGAATGATAATATAAAAAATGGAACAATCAAAAATTATAGATACGTTGGAGACGTATCAGGTGGTTTATTACATTATAAAACTTCTCACGCTACATTTGATTTATATATTTCATGTGATGAGCCATATTAACCACATCTTATGCTTAGCCATCTATATTTCGTGTAAAAGTGCAAGACACATATATAAATTCAGATCCAGGAACAAAGGCATTATAAATGCTTTCTGACTAAAGTTTGAAAAAAATTCAAAAATACAACAATGACAAACATGTTGCATTTAAATATGTCTTTGCTATATAAACCATCCAACACAAATGATGTAGCGAATTATCTACATGCATAAGTTAGAATAGTAAATAAAAGTTATGTAGACACCAAGTAATAAAGTGTGTGTACCACTTGCAATAGCAACATATTATGATGATTGATTTTAGCTTACTATGCATGACTTTTTACAAATATAATAATCTCTTTATTAGTGCGCATGAATCACAAATTACTAATCTATCCATTAATTATGTTGGTCGTTCGGTTTTCTAATTAGTTGGTCATGGCATTCAAGACCCAAATAGCCGCATCCTCCGTCAAGGAATTTCTTAATGAGGATACTGCAGTTGATAGCATTATTATTTCGACAATGTTGCGTAAGTTTCACTGTGAGACTACTCTGGCCCAGAATGGGAAAGATGACGTTGATCTTGCTTTATCTTATAACGACATGCCCACAATGATTGGTCATGGAGTACGTACTACTTTAGTAACTTAATTCCCCTTTCTTTTCTGTATGTTTTGTGTGTTACACACTTTACACATAAGCAACATGAGCCCTGGTCTGAAGATTGTTGGGGTTTCATATGGTTTTCAAATGATGGAGGTGTTCATGAGTGTTGGTGTTTTTCTGTTTGTGTACAAACCAATGAAACTCGAGATTTTCGGGCCTATGATTCAAGAGGTCATCGATAGAACAATTAACGCTTGTCATGCATAGTCTAACACAACTAGGCAGCTGGCTTGATTGAGCATTGGAGAGAAAATTTAATGTTCCATGAGCTCATATATGCATGTTTGATGACTTTGGTATGTGTTATACATCGTTCTTTTATTTTATTTTACTTGTTGTAACTTAATTTTGAAGTCGATGTTAAATATGGGGCATCATTAGTAAGAAGAATAGGCATATAGGCTCTACAATTGTAAGCATGGGATCAATGTAGTATGTAGCTCTTCAAATTTTAATCTTGTTGTTTTTGTTAATTCATGTAACATGTGGGCTGTAATGTGTCCTACATTTACTAATCTCCCACTGGAAAGTGGTTGAGATGCATGTTGGTCAAACTGCTAAAGACTTTCTTGTAGCTAATACTGCAATCTCAAAATTTCAAAATCAATGTCCGAACATTTAAGTTTGTGGTCCAGTCTTTGACACACTTGCACAATTGTTGTCTACATTATAAAGTTTCTCGTTCTAAATATGATGTTATCTTTTTTGTGTGATGAGCCATAATAACCACATGCTATAATTAGCCGTATTTATTTTGTGTAAAGATGCAAGACACATTTTCCAATATATAACTTCGGAGCGAGGAACAAAGGCAATATAAATTTAGTTTCTCATACAATGCTTGATTGGCGTGGATTAAATGCTTGCTGGCTAAGGTTTGTGATACAATCTCTGAGGGAAACCTCTACAACCACGGATTCTCCTGCGTCTTCTCTGACTAGCAGAAGGTCAAGCGTGACACGGTCGCCATGGATTGAAGCATCTCCCCTCCGCTCATCAACGTCGGCGACAGAGCCCAAGAATGTATTGGATCTCAATTTGGATCCATATCGGGGATTATAAACAAGCAATGAGGAGGAGGAGGATGTCTACAGTGGTGACAATGATGATATTGCTGAATACCCTTCTGTGTTGGGAGCAAAGCATGGTAGTGGAAGCCCGCATAAGTGGGGTTGTGGCTGGCCTCATAAAGTTGTGATGTTTGCCAATGGAGTATGTGCTTCCTCCCTATCGACCAAGAGAGAGCATGGTGACCAAGGGGACAAACAGACGGTTGGCTTGTCAGAAGCTTCTTTTCAGAATGGAGACGACACTATGACTATGAAACCACCCCCCCTCGAGGTGATTTCTCGACGCCAAAGAGATGCACCGGAGGCCAAGAAAGGAGCCAGAAGCAACATCAAAGAGTATCAAGAGAGGCTCTGGGAGGCCGATAAAGGACCAACAATCACTAACAGACTCTTCTCCAACTGGGTCCGAAAAATACAAATTTGCAGGTAGTAAAGGCCCAAGTGAAAAAGAGTTGACTATTTTGCATACACCTTTGAAAGTTGACGTGAGTAGTTGACTTGAGATTTTACTAGCAATGATGATGAGGAGGATGTCTACAGTGGTGATATTGGTGATAATGTTGAATACACTTTTGTGTTGGAGCAAAGCATGGTAATGGACGCCCACATAAGTGGGGGTGTGATACGTCTCCAACGTATCTACTTTTCCTCACGCTTTTCCTCTTGTTTTGGACTCTAATTTGCATGATTTGAATGAAACTAACCCCGGACTAACGCTGTTTTCAGCAGAACTACCATGGTGTTGTTTTTGTGCAGAAATAAAAGTTCTCGGAATAAAACGAAACTTTGCGAGGATTTTTTATGGAATAAAAGAAAAATACCGCAGCCAAGACCCACCAGAGAGGGGCCCCTGGGTGGGCACAACCCACCAGGGGGCGCCCCCCTCTCCTGGCGCGCCCAGGTGGGTTGTACCCACGTGGTGGCCCCGCAGACGCCAACCCTGATACTATAAGTTCACATTCATCCAGGAAAAAATCAGGGAAAAAGAATTATCGCGATCTACGAGACGGAGCAGCCGCCACCTCTTGTTCTTCCTCGGGAGGCCAGATCTGGAGCCCGTTTGGGGCTCCAGAGAGGGGGGTCTTCGTTCTTCGTCATCACCAACCCTTCTCCATCGCCAATTACATGATGCTCCCCACCGGGAGTGAGTAATTCCTTCGTAGGCTCGCTGGTCGGTGAGGAGTTGGATGAGATTCATCATGTAATCGAGTTAGTTTTGTTAGGGCCCGATCCCTAGTATCCACTATGTTCTTAGATTGATGTTGCTATGACTTTGCTATGCTTAATGCTTGTCACTTTGGGCCCGGGTGCCATGAACTCAGATCTGAACCGTTTATGAATTCATCATTATATCCATGTTTTAGATCCGATCTTGCAAGTTATAGTCACCTACTACGGTTATGATCCGACAACCCCAGAGTGACAACAACCGGGCCCACTCTCGGTGATGACCGTAGTTTGAGGAGTTCATGTATTCACTATGTGTTAATGCTTTGTTCCGGTACTCTATTAAAAGGAGGCCTTAATGTCCCTTAGTTTGCAATATGGACCCCGCTGCCACGGGAGGGTAGGACAAAAGATGTCATGCAAGTTCTTTTAATAAAGCACGTATGACTATTTACGGAATACGTGCCTACATTATATCGATGAACTGGAGCTAGTGCCGTATCGCCCTAGGTTATAACTGTCACATGATGAATATCATCCAACAAGTCACCGATCGAATGCCTACGAATTTATTTTATATTGATCTTGCTGCGATACTACTGCTATCATCGCTGTTACACTTGCTACAAAATTATTGCTATCACTGTTACTGTTACCGTTGCTGCTGTCACTACTATCAAAACTATCAAACTACTTTGCTACTGATCACTTGCTGCAGATAATTAATCTCCAGGTGTGGTTGAATTGACAACTCAGCTGCTAATACCTTCAAATATTCTTTGGCTCCCCTTGTGTCGAATCTATAAATTTGGGTTGAATACTCTACCCTCGAAAACTATTGCGATCCCCTATACTTGTGGGTTATCAGGGTGCGGCCGGCCTCATAAGGTTGTGATGTCTGCCAATGGAGGATGTGCTTCATCCCCATCGACCAAGAGAAGGCATGGGAGACCAAGCAAGAGACAGACGGTTGGCTCATCAGAAGCTTCTTTTCAGAATGGAGACGACACTATGACTATGAGGCCCCCCTCGAGGTGATTTCCCAATGCCAAAGAGATGCTCGGGAGGCCAAGAAAGGAGCCAGAAGCAACATGAAAGAGTATTAAGAGAGGCTTTGGGAGGCCGATAAAGGACCAACAATCACTAGCAAACTCTTCTCCAATTGGGTCCAAACAATACAAATCTGCAGGTAGTAAAGGCCCAAGTGAAAAAGAGTTGATTATTTTGCATACACCTTTGAAACTTGACGTGACCATTTGACTTGGTATTTGACTAGCAATGAAGACGAGGAGGATGTCTACAGTGGTGATAATGGTGATATTCTTGAATACACTTCTGTGTTGGAACAAAGCATGGTAATGGACGCCCACATAAGTGGGGGTGCGGCCGGCCTCATAAGGTTGTGATGTCTGCCAATGGAGGGTGTGCTTCATCCCCATCGACCAAGAGAATGCATGGGAGACCAAGGAAGAGACATACGGTTGGCTTGTCAGAAGCTTCTTTTCAGAATGGAGACGACACTATGACTAAGAGACCCCCCCCCCCCTCGAGGTGATTTCTTGACGCCAAAGAGATGCTTGGGAGTCCAAGAAAGGAGCCAGAAGCAATGTGAAAGAGTATCAAGACAGGGCTTTGGGAGGCCGATAAAGGACCAACAATCACTAGTAGACTCTTCTCCAATTGGGTCCAAACGATACAAATTTGCAGGTAGTAAAGGCCCAAGTGAAAAAGAGTTGATTATTATGCATACACCTTTGAAACTTGACGTGATAAGTTGAGTTGAGATTTGACTAGCAATGATGATGAGGAGGATGTCTACAGTGGTGGTAATGGTGATATTGTTGAATACACTTCTGTGTTAGAGCAAAGCATGGTAATGGACGCCCATATAAGTGGGGTTGCGGCCAGCCTCATAAGGTTGTGATGTCTGCCGATGGAGGATGTGCTTCATCCCCATCGGCCAAGAGAAGGTATGGGAGAACAAGGAAGAGACAGACGGTTGGCTCATCAGAAGCTTCTTTTCAGAATGGAGACGACACTATGACTATGAGACCACCCACTCCCGAGGTGATTTCTCAATGCCAAAGAGATGCATGCGATGCCAAGAAAGGAGCCAGAAGTAACGTCAACGAGTATCAAGAGAGGGTCTAGGAGGCCGATAAAGGACCAACAATCACTAGCAGACTCTTCTCTAATTGGGTCCAAAAAATAAAAAATTACAGGTATTAAAGGCATGACTGAAAAAGAGTTCATTATTTTGCATACACCTTTAAAACTTGAAGTGCACAATTGACTTGAGATTTGACTAAGCTTGGTTGTAATTCTTGTCCTTGTGAATGTTCTTATTGAGTCCCCCCCCATGTTCCCCATGTTCATCGTGTTTTACCTCTAATCCACCTCCAATCGTGATGATCGGGGCTCCCCTATAGCTCCCCCCGTATCATTTTCTTAGCTTGGAACATGAGGCATTATATGTCACATGCAGGGTTTCACCTATAGGACATGTATCCCTTCGACTCTCATTGACCTCAAGACGAATTGATACTCCCATTCAGTGTAATATGTCGAGCAAACTGAAGTCGAAAAGGACTTTGTTTTGTGTCATGCAACGAAATCCTGTGTCAAATGATCATTTAGGATGATTCTCAAAATTATTTCAGGATCAAAAGGCAAGAAACTACTAATAATGAAACTTCATCCCATTATTCCAAAGAAGATTCAATGATCTCATCAACTTTGTTCAAAATAACATGTGTCTTTCTAGTCTGTATCTTCCCGGTCGGACTATCTGTCCCCCAATGATAATCTCATATGTTGATTCTTGTAGCTAACTCAACTCAACAAATATGATCTATTTTGAAAGTGTATATTCTAGTAAGATCCTATTTACCAACAGTCTTGAAGTTCTCTGTAATTTGACAGGTGTTAACATAGGAAATATAAGTTTCAACAATTTCTCAACCGAATGTACAAATATGGTAGTTAAAACGTTTGTGGTTTAAGGACTAGTCATTGTTCTGCTGGGTATTGGAAACAAAGATAGTGACACATGCCGCATATCACGCTAACAAGGACCCAACCATGGTCGACACATCCAGCACACACAAATCCCTGGCGGGGTGAAAGGAGGAGGGAGTTGCACCGCATGTCATATGCATTTGGATCCGGAGTTCCCTATACACACAAGCCTTAGGCAAAATAGCAGGTGATGTCCTGCCCAACGATATTGAGACCGCAACCAACACCCATATTTTCAATGTCTTCCTCATTCCTCTTCCCTTCATCGCCAACTCCATGGCCAAACTACACTTTGATCGGAGTTCAAGAAATTATATGGGAAATTATCCATCCGTGTGTAGCAAAATCTCTTATATATTGTAGTCATCCAAAGTACAACATTTCAATTTGACTTTTTCTTGACATTCTTTTTATCCATGTGCATGTGAACTAGGATTTCTTATATTAAAATATTTGATATCTGGTCGAAGCATTTAATAAACTACATAGTAGATTCTGACTAAGAAAGTGTGTGTACCACTTGCAATAGCTACAAATTTTATGATTGATTTCAACTTATTGTTCATGTTTTTGTTCAACTCAAATTCAGATTATTAATTGGTCATGGATCACAAATAACTAATCTATTTATTTGTTATGTTGGTCGCTGGATCCTCTAACTAGCTAATCATGTCATTAAAGACCTAAATATTCACATCCTCCATCAGATTATTAATTGCTTCCCTTTCGTTTTGGATTATTTAGTGGGTTAGAGACTTGACAAATGGGTAATATGAGCCACTAGTGTGAAGATTGTCGGGGTGTCATCTGATTTGCATACAATGGAGGGGTTCATGAGTGTTGATGTTGAAGTGTATGTGCCCAAACCAATCAAGCTCGTGATTTTTAGTCTTATGATCCAAGGGATCTTCGATAGAATAGTTAACTCATGACATGCATGGTCTATTGTTACCTCGCCAGCTTGCTAAAGCGAGCAATGGAGAGAACAGTTAATGTTCCGCGAGCTAAGCTGTGCATGTTTTATGACTTTGTTCTACATTATATAATGTTTTTTGTTTCATTTTATTTTTCTTGTTGTAGTATAATTTCCAGGTCCATGTTAAAGGTCATTAGCAAGAAGAATAAACATAGAGGTTGTCTTTAACTATAGTCATGGGATCAATGTAATATGTAGTTCTTCTAATGCTTATCTAGTGGTTTTCGTCAATTCATCCAACATGTAGGGCTAATACATGTTTGAGCCTGGGATTATCTGCACCGCATGAATAATAATTCAAAAATAATAGTAAATAGATAGAAAAATTGTGATTTTTTGGGCATCAAAGAAGCTCAGGTGCGTAAGGAGCGTGAAAATATTTGTGGTGTTTGGACAATTGGGGAGGTCATCACAAAAAACAAAATAATTGGGACCAAATTGTGTTGTTTGTCAAAGTTTATTTGACAAACAATTGTTCCCATGACATCCTGGATTGTGCGAAGTACACAAAATTTTGCATGAGCATCGCGCATTCAGCATGTCTCAAGCCAAAAATAATAATAGTCATTTTTGCGTATTTTATTTGCATTCACTATTCATGCCCGGGTACATATGATGCTCATTAGTAAGACCTGTATCCCTATAAGACCTGTATCCCTTCGACTCTCGTTGACCTCAAGACGAATTAATACTCCCATTCGGTGTAATATGTCAAGCAAACTGAAGTGGAAAAGGACTTTGTTTTGTGTCACGCAACAAAATCCTGTGTCAAATGATCATTTAGGATGATTCTCAAAATTATTTCAGGATCAAAAGGCAAGAAACAACTAATAATGAAACTTCATCCCATTATTCCAGAGAAGATTCAATGATCTCATTAACTTTGTTCAAAATAACATGCGTCTTCCTAGTCTGTATCTTCCCGGTCGGACAATCTGTGACCCAATGATAATCTCATATGTTGATTCTTGTAGCTGACCCAACTCTCCAAATATGATCTATTTTGATAGAATGTATATTGTAGTAAGATCCTATTAACCAATAGTCTTGAAGTTCTCTGTAATTTTACATGTGTTATGATAGGAAATATAAGTTTCAACAATTTCTCGACCGAATGTACAAATATGGTAGTTAACACGTTGGTGGTTTAAGGACTAGTCATTATTGTGGTGGGTATTGCAAACAAGATAGTGACACACGCTACATAGGACGCTAACAAGGACCCGACCATGATTGACACATCCAGCACACACAAATCCCTGGCAGGGGGAAAGGAGGAGGGAGTTGCACTGCATGTCATATGCATTTGGATCTAGAGTTCCCTATCCACACAAACCTTAGGCAAAATTACAGGTGATAACCTGCCCAACGATATTGAGACCGCAACCGACACCCATATTTTCAATGTTTTCCTCATTCCTCTTCCCTTGATCACCAATTCCATGGCCAAACTACACTTTGATCGGAGTTCAAGAGATTCTATGGGAAATTATCCAT
Organism: Elymus sibiricus; assembly: GCA_039707655.1. Lineage (NCBI taxonomy): Eukaryota > Viridiplantae > Streptophyta > Magnoliopsida > Poales > Poaceae > Elymus > Elymus sibiricus. The sequence goes on along the minus strand of CM077669.1, from coordinate 35,333,063 downwards.
CCATGTGTAGCAAAATCTCTTATATATTGTTGTTATCCAAAGTACAACATTTCCTTTTGACTTTTTCTTGACTTTCTTTTTATCCACGTGGATGTGAACTAGGATTTCTTATATTAAAATATATATTATCTGCTCGAAGCATTTCATAAACTACATAGTAGATTCTGACTAAGAAAGTGTCTGTACCACTTGCAATAGCTAAAAATTTTATGATTGGTTTCAACTTATTATTCATGTTTTTGTTCAAATCAAATTCAGATTATTAATTGGTCATGGATCACAAATAACTAATGTACATATTTGTTATGTTGGTCGTTGGATCCTCTAACTAGGTAATCATGTCATTAAAGACCTCAATAGTCACATCCTCCATCATTGCTTTGCTTAATTAGGATATTTCAGTCGATATGATCACTATGAGGTTACTCTGCCCATGAATGGGAAAGAAGACGTCAATCTTGTTTTCTCGTATAAGGACATGACCATAATGATTGGACCTGATGTAAGTACTACTTTAGTTAATTAGTTCCCCTTTTGTTTTGGATTATTTAGTGGGTTAGACACTTGACACATAGGTAATGTGAGCCACTAGTGTGAAGACTGTTGGGGTGTCATCTGATTTTCATACGATGGAGGGGTTCACGAATGTTGGTGTTCAAGTGTATGTGCCCAAACCAATCAAGCTCGTGATTTTTAGTCTTATGATCCAAGGGATCCTCGATGGAATAGTTAACTCATGACATGCATGGTCTATTGCAACCTGGCCAGCTTGCTTGAGCGAGCAATGGAGAAAACAGCTAATGTTCTGCGAGCTCAGCTATGCATGTTTTATCACTTTGTTCTACATTATATAATGTTATGTTGTTTCATTTTATTTTTCTTGTTGTAGTATAATTTTGAGGTCCATGTTAAAGGTCATTAGCAAGAAGGATAAACATAGAGGTTGCCTGTAACTATAGTCATGGCATCAATGTAATATGTAGCTCTTCTAATTTTTATCTAGTGGTTTTCGTTAATTCATCCAACATGTAGGGCTAATACATGTTTGAGCCTGGGATTATCAGCACCCGATGAATAATAATTCAAAAATAATAGTAAAGAGATAGAAAAATTGTGATTTTTTAGGCATCAAAGATGCTCAGGTGCGTAAGGAGCGTGAAAATATTGTGGTGTTTGGACAATCGGGGAGGTCGTCGCAAAAAACAAAATAATTGGGACCAAATAGTGTTGTTTGTCAAGGTTTATTTCACAAACAATTGTTCCCATGACGTCTTGGATTGTGCAAACTACACAGAATTTTGCATGAGCATCGCACATTCAGCATGTCTCGTGCCAAAAATAATAATAGTCATTTTTCATATTTTATTTGAATTCACTATTCATGCCCGGGTAAAGATGAGTAGGAGGACCGAATCGCCGCTTCCCAACATGTGAGCTTTACGGTATCTTAAATTTGCTGATATCCCACTAGAAACTGGTTGAGATGGAGGTTGGTCAAACTGTTAAAGGATTTCCCATAACAAACACTTGATTACGATCCCACTATTTACAAAGAAAATGGGAATATTAAGTTTGTGGTTTAATCTATGATACACTTGCAGGGTGGTTTATTACATTATAAAACTTCTCGGCTAGATTTGATTTATATATTTCATGTGATGAGCCATATTAACCACATGCTATGCTTAGCCATCTATATTTCGTGTAAAAGTGCAAGACACATATAAATTCAGATCCTGGAACAAAGGCATTTAAATGCTTTCTGACTAAAGTTTGTAAAAATAAAATCAAAAATACGACAATGACAAACATGTTGCATTTAAAGATGTCTTTGTTATATAAATCATCCGACACAAATGATGTAGCGAATAGTCTACATGCATAAGTTAGAATAGTAATAAAAGTTATGTAGACACCAACTAATAAAGTGTGTGTACCACTTGCAATAGCAACATATTATGATGATTGATTTTAGCTTACTATGCATGACTTTCTACAAAAATAATAATGTCTTTATTAGTGGGCATGAATCACAAATTACTAATCTATAAATTAATTATGATGGTCGCTCGATTTTCTAATTAGTTGGTCATGGCATTCAAGACCCAAATAGTCGCATCCTCCGTTAATGAATTTCTTAAGGAGGATACTGCAGTTGATAGCATTATTCTCTCGACAATGTTCCATAAGTTTCACTGTGAGACTACTCTGGCTAAGAATAGGAAAGATGACGTTGATCTTGCTTTATCTTATAAGGACATGCCCACAATGATTGGTCATGGCGTACGTACTACTTTAGTAACTTAATTCCCCTTTCTTTTCTGTATGTTTTGTGTTTTGCACACTTGACACATAGGCAACATGAGCCACTGGTCTGAAGATTGTTGGGGTTTCATATGGTTTTCAAATGATGTAGGTGTTCATGAGTATTGGTGTTTTTGCGTTTGTGTACAAACCAATGAAACTCGAGATTTTCGGTCCTATGATCCAAGAGGTCATCGATAGAACAATTAATGCTTGTCATGCATGTTCTAACACAACTAGGCAGCTAGCTTGATTGAGCGTCGGAGTGAAAATTTAATGTTCCACGAGCTCATATATGCATGTTTAATGACTTTGACATGACTTATACATCGTTGTGTTCTTTTATTTTATTGTACTTGTTGTAATTTAATTTTGAAGTCGATGTTAAATGTCGGTCATCATTAGTAAGAAGAATAAGCATATAGGCTCTACAATTATAAGCATTGGATCAATGTAATATGTAGCTCTTCAAATTTTAATCTAGTATTTTTTTGTTAATTCATGCAACATGTGGGATGTTGTCCTACATTTAGTAATCACCCACTCAAAAGTGGTTGAGATGCATGTTGGTCAAACTGCTATAGGCTTTCCTCTAGCAAACACTGTAATCTTAAATTTTCCAAATCAATGTATCAACATTTAAGTTTGTGGTCCAGTCTTTGATACACTTGCACAGTTGTTGTCTACATTATAGAGTTTCTCGTTCTAAATATGATGTTATCTTTTCTGTGTGACAAGCCATAATAACCACATGCTATAATTAGTCGTATTTATTTTGTGTAAAAATTGCAAGACATATTTTCCAATATATAACTTCGGAGCTAGGAACAAAGGCAATATAAAATTAGCTTCTAATACAATGCTTGAATGGCATAGATTAAATGCTTGCTGGCTAAGGTTTGTGATACAATCTCTGAGGGCAACCTCTGCAACCACGATTCTCCTGTGCCTTCTCTGGATGGAAGCATCTCCCCTCCCCTCATCTACGTCGGCGACAGAGCCCAAGAATGTATTGGATCTCAATTTGGATTCATATCGGGGATTACAAACAAGCAATGATGAGGTGGAGGATGTCTACAGTGGTGACAATGATGATATTGTTGAATACCCTTCTGTGTTGGGAGCAAAGCATGGTAATGGACGCCCACATAAGTGGGGGTGCGGCCGGCCTCATAAGGTTGTGATGTCTGCCAATGGAGGATGTGCTTCATCCCCATCGACCAAGAGAAGGCATGGGAGACCAAGGAACAGACAGACGGTTGGCTCATCAGAAGTTTCTTTTCAGAATGGAGACCACACTATGACTATGAGACCCCCCCCCCCCCCCCTTGAGGTGATTTCTCGATGCCAAAGAGATGCACGGGAGGCCAAGAAAGGAGCCAGAAGCAACATGAAAGAGTATTAAGAGAGGCTTTGGGAGGCCGATAAAGGACCAACAATCACTAGCAAACTCTTCTCCAATTGGGTCCAAACAATACAAATCTGCAGGTAGTAAAGGCCCAAGTGAAAAAGAGTTGATTATTTTGCATACACCTTTGAAACTTGACGTGACCATTTGACTTGGGATTTGACTAGCAATTATGACGAGGAGGATGTCTACAGTGGTGATAATGGTGATATTGTTGAATACACTTCTGTGTTGGAGCAAAGCATGGTAATGGACGCCCACATAAGTGGGGGTGCGGCCGGCCTCATAAGGTTGTGATGTCTGCCAATGGAGGGTGTGTTTCATCCCCATCGACCAAGAGAATGCATGGGAGAGCAAGGAAGAGACATACGGTTGGCTTGTCAGAAGCTTCTTTTCAGAATGGAGACGACACTATGACTATGAGACCCCCCCCCTCGAGGTGATTTCTCGACGCCAAAGAGATGCACGGGAGTCCAAGAAAGGAGCCAAAAGCAACGTGAAATAGTAACAAGACAGGGCTCTGGGAGGCCGATAAAGGACCAACAATCACTAGCAGACTCTTCTCCAATTGGGTCCAAACAATACAAATTTGCAGGTAGTAAAGGCCCAAGTGAAAAAGAGTTGATTATTTTGCATACACCTTTGAAACTTGACGTGATAAGTTGAGTTGAGATTTGACTAGCAATGATGATGAGGAGGATGTCTACAGTGTTGGTAATGGTGATATTGTTGAATACACTTGTGTGTTAGAGCAAAGCATGGTAATGGACGCCCATATAAGTGGGGGTGCGGCCGGCCTCATAAGGTTGTGATGTCTGTCAATGGAGGATGTGCTTCATCCCCATCGACCAAGAGAAGGTATGGGAGAACAAAGAAGAGACAGACGGTTGGCTCGTGAGAAGCTTCTTTTCAGAATGGAGACGACAGTATGACTATGAGACCACCCACTCCCGAGGTGATTTCTCAATGCCAAAGAGATGCACGGGATGCCAAGAAAGGAGCCAGAAGTACCATCAACGAGTATCAAGAGAGGGTCTAGAAGGCCGATAAAGGACCAACAATCACTAGCAGACTCTTCTCTAATTGGGTCCAAAAAATAAAAAATTACAGGTAGTAAAGGCATGACTGGAAAAGAGTTGATTATTTTGCATACACCTTTAAAACTTGAAGAGCGCAATTGACTTGAGATTTGACTAAGCTTGGTTGTAATTCTTGTCCCGGTGAATGTTCTTATTGAGTCCCCCCCCCCTTTGTTCCCCATGTTCATCGTGTTTTACCTCTAATCCACCTCCAATCATGATGATCGGGGCACCCCTATAGCTCCCCCCGTCTCATTTTCTTAGCTTGGAACATGAGGCATTATATGTCACATGCAGGGTTTCACCTATAGGACATGTATCCCTTCGACTCTCATTGACCTCAAGACGAATTGATACTCCCATTCAGTGTAATATGTCGAGCAAACTGAAGTGGAAAAGGACTTTGTTTTGTGTCATGCAACAAAATCCTGTGTCAAATGATCATTTAGGATGATTCTCAAAATTATTTCAAGATCAAAAGGCAAAAACTACTAATAATGAAACTTCATCCCATTATTCCAAAGAAAATTCAATGATCTCATCAACTTTGTTCAAAATAACATGTGTCTTTCTAGTCTGTATCTTCCCGGTCGGACTATCTGTCCCCCAATGATAATCTCATATGTTGATTCTTGTAGCTAACTCAACTCAACAAATATGATCTATTTTGAAAGTGTATATTCTAGTAAGATCCCATTTACCAATAGTCTTGAAGTTCTCTGTAATTTGACAGGTGTTAACATAGGAAATATAAGTTTCAACAATTTCTCAACCGAATGTACAAATATGGTAGTTAATACGTTTGTGGTTTAAGGACTAGTCATTGTTCTGGTGGGTATTGGAAACAAGAAGATAGTGACACATGCCGCATATCACGCTAACAAGGACCCAACCATGGTCGACACATCCAGCACAAACAAATCCCTGGCGGGGTGAAAGGAGGAGGGAGTTGCACCGCATGTCATATGCATTTGGATCTGGAGTTCCCTATCCACACAAGCCTTAGGCAAAATTGCAGGTGATGTCCTGCCCAACGATATTGAGACCGCAACCAACACCCATATTTTCAATGTCTTCCTCAATCCTCATCCCTACATCGCCAACTCCATGGCCAAACTACACTTTGATCGGAGTTCAAGAAATTATATGGGAAATTATCCATCCGTGTGTAGCAAAATCTCTTATATATTGTACTTATCCAAAGTACAACATTTCAATTTGACTTTTTCTTGACATTCTTTTTATCCATGTGCATGTGAACTAGGATTTCTTATATTAAAATATTTGATATCTGGTCGAAGCATTTAATAAACTACATAGTAGATTCTGACTAAGAAAGTGTGTGTACCACTTGCAATAGCTACAAATTTTATGATTGATTTCAACTTATTGTTCATGTTTTTGTTCAACTTAAATTCAGATTATTAATTGGTCATGGATCACAAATAACTAATCTATATATTTGTTATGTTTGTCGCTGGATCCTCTAACTAGCTAATCATGTCATTAAAGACCTAAATAGTCACATCCTCCATCATTGCTTTGCTTGATTAGGACATTTCAATCGATAACATTATTCTATCGGTGATGTTGCACAAGTTTCACTATGAGGTTACTCTGGCCAAGAATGGGAAAGAAGATGTCGATCTTGTTTTCTCGTATAAGGACACGCCCACAATGATTGGCCCTGATGTACGTACTTCCTTAATTATTTTCCCTTTCGTTTTGGATTATTTATTGGGTTAGAGACTTGACAAATGGGTAATATGAGCCACTAGTGTGAAGATTGTCGGGGTGTCATCTGATTTGCATACAATGGAGGGGTTCATGAGTGTTGATGTTGAAGTGTATGTGCCCAAACCAATCAAGCTCGTGATTTTTAGTCTTATGATCCAAGGGATCTTCGATAGAAAAGTTAACTCATGACATGCATGGTCTATTGCTACCTCGCCAGCTTGCTAAAGCGAGCAATGGAGAGAACAATTAATGTTCCGCGAGCTAAGCTGTGCATGTTTTATGACTTTGTTCTACATTATATAATGTTTTTTGTTTCATTTTATTTTTCTTGTTCTAGTATAATTTCCAGGTCCATGTTAAAGGTCATTAGCAAGAAGAATAAATATAGAGGTTGTCTTTAACTATAGTCATGGGATCAATGTAATATGTAGCTCTTCTAATGTTTATCTAGTGGTTTTCGTCAATTCATCCAACATGTAGGGCTAATACATGTTTGAGCCTGGGATTATCTGCACCGCATGAATAATAATTCAAAAATAATAGTAAATAGATAGAAAAATTGTGATTTTTTGGGCATCAAAGAAGCTCAGGTGCGTAAGGAGCGTGAAAATATTTGTGGTGTTTGGACAATCGGGGAGGTCATCGCAAAAAACAAAATAATTGGGACCAAATTGTGTTGTTTGTCAAAGTTTATTTCACAAAAAATTGTTCCCATGACGTCCTGGATTGTGCAAAGTACACAAAATTTTGCATGAGCATCGCGTATTCAGCATGTCTCATGCCAAAAATAATAATAGTCTTTTTTGCGTATGTTATTTGCATTCACTATTCATGCCCGGGTACATATGAGCCGGAGGACCGAATCGTGGCTTCCCAACATGTGAGCTTTACGGTGTCTTAAATTTACTGATATCCCACTTGAAACTGGTTGAGATGTAGGTTGGTCAAACTGTTAAAGGCTTTCCCATAACGAACACTTGATTACGATCCCACTATTTACAAAGCAACATGGGAACATTAAGTTTGTGGTTTAGTCTATGATACACTTGTAGGGTGGTTTATTACATTATAAAACTTCTCGCGCTAGATTTGATTTATATATTTCATGTGATGAGCCATATTAACCACATGTTATGCTTAGTCATCTATATTTTGTGTAAAAGTGCAAGACACGTATATAAATGCAGATCCAGGAAGAAAGGAATTATAAATGCTTTCTGACTAAAGTTTGTTAAAAAAATCAAAAATACGACAATGACAAACATGTTGCATTAAAGATGTCTTCATTATATAAACCATCCAACACAAATGATGAAGCGAATTGTCTACATGCATAAGTTAGAATAGTAAATAAAAGTTATGTAGACACCAACTAATAAAGTGTGTGTACCACCTGCAATAGCAACATATTATGATGATTGATTTTAGCTTACTATGCATGACTTTCTACAAAAATAATAATGTCTTTATTAGTATGAATCACAAATTACTAATCTATCCATTAATTATGATGGTCGCTCGATTTTCTAATTAGTTGGTCATGGCATTCAAGACCCAAATTGCCGCATCCTCCGTTAATGAATTTATTAATGAGGATACTGCAGTTGATAGCATTATTCTCTCGACAATGTTCCATAAGTTTCACTGTGAGACTACTCTGGCTAAGAATGGTAAAGATGACATTGATCTTGCTTTATCTTATAAGGACATGCCCACAATGATTGGTCATGGCATACGTACTACTTTAGTAACTTAATTCCCCTTTCTTTTCTGTATGTTTTGTGTGTTACACACTTGACACATAGGCAACATGAGCAACTAGTCTGAAGATTGTTGGGGTTTCATATGGTTTTCAAATGATGGAGGTGTTCATGAGTGTTGGTGTTTTTGTGTTTGTGTACAAACCAATGAAACTCGAGATTTTCAGGCCTATGATCCAAGAGGTCATCGATAGAACAATTAGCGCTTGTCATGCATGGTCTAACACAACTAGGGAGCTAGCTTGATTGAGCACTAGAGAGAAAATTTAATGTTCCACGAGCTCATATATGCATGTTTGATGACTTTGGTATGTGTTATACATCGTTGTGTTCTTTTATTTTATTGTACTTGTTGTAATTTAATTTTGAAGTCGATGTTAAATGTCGGTCATCATTAGTAAGAAGAATAAGCATTTAGGCTCTACAATTATAAGCATTGGATCAATGTAATATGTAGCTCTTCAAATTTAATCTAGTAATTTTTGTTAATTCATGCAACATGTGGGCTGTAATTTGTCCTACATTTACTAATCTCCCACTTGACAGTGGTTGAGATGCATGTTGGTCAAACTCCTAAAGGCTTTCCTGTAGCAAACACTACGACCTCAAAATTTCCAAATCAATGTACGAACATTTAAGTTTGTGGTCCAGTCTTTGATACACTTGCATAGTTGTTGTCTACATTATGTAGTTTCTCGTTCTAAATATGATGTTATCTTTTTTGTTTGATAAGCCATAATAACCACATGCTATAATTAGCCGTATTTATTTTGTGTAAAAATGCAAGACACATTTTCCAATATATAACTGATGTCTGCTAAAGCTACGTCGGTATTTCTCCAAAGAGGAAGGGATGATGCAGTATAGCAGCGGTAGGTATTTCCCTCAGTAATGAAACCAAGGTTATCGAACCAGTAGGAGAACCAAGCAACACAACGTAAACAGCACCTACACACAAATAACAACACCTCGCAACCCGACGTGTAAAAGGGGTTGTCAATCCCTTTCGGGTAACGGACGTGAGAGATATATAAATAATGATAGATAAATTGCAGCAAGGTATTTTTGGGTTTTTGGATTAATAGATCTGAAAATAAAAGCAAAGGAAAAATAGATCGCAAAGGCAAATATATGAGAAAGAAGACCCGGGGGCCGTAGGTTTCACTAGTGGCTTCTCTCGAGAAAAATAGCAAACGGTGGGAAACAAATTACTGTTGGGCAATTGATAGAACCTCAAATAATTATGACGATATCCAGGCAATGATCATTACATAGGCATCACGTCCAAGATTAATAGACCGACTCCTGCCTGCATCTACTACTATTACTCCACACATCGACCGCTATCCAGCATGCATCTAGTGTATTAAGTTCATGGAAAAACGGAGTAATGCATTAAGAATGATGACATGATGTAGACAAGATCCGTTTATCTATGGCGTTAGATATGGATCTCGTCGTTTTATCCTTAGTAGCAACGATACATACGTGTCGGTTCCCTTTCTGTCACTGGGATCAAGCACCGTAAGATCGAACCCACTACCGGGCACCTCTTCCCATTGCAAGATAAATATATCAAGTTGGCCAAACAAAACCCAAATATCGGAGAAGAAATACGAGGCTATAAGAGATCATGCATATAAGAGATCAAAGGAACTCAAATAACTTTCATGGATATAAAAAGATAGATCTGATCATAAACTCAAAGTTCATCGGATCCCAACAAACACACCGCAAAAAGAGTTACATCATATGGATCTCCAAGAGACCATTGTATTGAGCATTCAACGAGAGAGAGAAAGCCATCTAGCGACTAACTACGGACCCGAAGGTCTACAAGGAACTACTCACACATCATCGGAGAGGCACCAATGGAAGCGGTGAACCCCTCCGTGATGGTGTCTAGATTGGATCTGGTGGTTCTGGACTCTGCATCGGCTGGATGAATATTTCGTCGATGCTTTTAGGGTTTCTGGCATATTGGGGTATATATAGAGCAAAGAGGCGGTGCGGGAGGCCATCGAGGTGGGCACAACCCAGCTGGGCGCGCCAGGGGGGCCTGGCGCGCCCTGGTGGGTTGTGCCCCCCTCGAGGCACCCCCCAGGTGCAGCTCTGGCCCATTGGATGTCTTCTGGCCCAAAAAAATCTCCAAAAAGTTTCGCGGTGTTTGGGCTCCGTTTGGTATTGATTTCCTGCGATGTAAAAAACATGCAGAAAACAGCAACTGGCACTTGGCACTATGTCAATAGGTTAGTACCAAAAAATGATATAAAATGACTATGAAATGATTATAAAACATCCAAGATTGATAATAAAACAGCATGGAACAATCAAAAATTATAGATACGTTGGAGACGTATCAGCATCCCCAAGCTTAACTCCTGCTCGTCCTCGAGTAGGTAAGTGATAAAAACAGAATTTTTGATGTGGAGTGCTGTTTATCAAGTCATATCATATTCTTTTCTTTATAGCATGGACATTTGGACTTTTATGTGATTCGAAGCAATAGTCTAGTTTTGACATAATAATTTAGATACTCAAGTATATCAACAAGCAAGCATGTCTTTCAAAATATCAATGCTAAAATAAGTTATCCCTAGCCCATCATGCTCAACCATTGATCCATTCATGAAACACACTCGCATATTAGTTACACCCAATGCTCAAGTATGATCATAGTGTTTCCTAGTTGGTGCTTTATAAGAGAAGATGGAGACTCAAATTCAAAATAAAAATTGCATAAGTAAAAGAAAGGCCCTTCGCAGAGGGAAGTAGGGATTTGTAGAGGTGCCAGAGCTCAAAGCTTAAATTGAGAGATAAAATTTTTTGCGAGGTATACTTTTCCCACCAACGAGAACGACTTGAGGTTCCCAACACTTTCCATGAAAGATATATCATAGGCGGTTCCCAAACATAAAAGTAAAGTTTATTCCTTTTCCACCAAACTTTCACAAGCCATGGCTAGCCGAATCCACGGTTGCCTTCCATACCAACACTTTCCAAGAAATTTATTATTTGACAACATAAAGTAAATTTGTTTTTCATTTCGGGACTGGGCATCCCTAACACCTTTGCCTTACTCTCGTGCAATGACAAGTGAATAAACACTCATCATGAGAATAACACATCCAGCATGGAAAATATTGGCCACCCCTCACCGCCTCGCGAGAGGTACGGGCACACAAAAGGGAAATTTATTTTGAAAATTAGATATGGCACATACAAATTTGCTTAGAACGGCAAGGAAATACCGCATATAGGTAGGTATGGTGGACTCATATGGCAAAACCGGGATAAAGGATTTTGGATGCACAAGTAGTGATCATACTTAGTGCAAAATGAAGGCTAGCAAAAGACTAGGAAGCGACCAACCATGAAACGAATAATCTCATAAGCGAGCATTAAGCATAAATAACACCGAATAATGCACCACAAGTAGGATGTAATTTCATTGCATGATTATTGACTTTCGTGCTTGCATAGGGAATCACAAACTTTAACACTAGTATCTTTACTAAAGCACAATTACTCATCAAAATGACTCACATATCATATCATCATGTCTCAAAACTATTACTAAGAATCAAGTTTATTTTGTCCAATGATCTTCATGACATTTTTTACTTTATCCTTCTTGGATATCTATCACTTTGGGACTAATTTTCATGTGTTGCTTTTCATAAGCTCAAACAAATATAAGTGAAGATCATGAGCATAACAATTTTCTTTCTCTCAAAATAATTTAAGTGAAGCAAGAAAGAACTTCTTCAAAATTTTACTAACTCTCAAATAAATCTAAGTGAAGCAAGAGAGCATTTCTTCAAAAATAACTAAGCACACCGTGCTCAAAAAGATATAAGTGAAGTACTAGAGCAAGTCCTAGCTCATAAAAGATTTAAGTGAAGCATAGAGAGCAATTCTAACAAGTCATGACATGATTTTGGCTCTCTCAAATAGGTGTGTCCAGCAAGGATTGATGACTTAAAACACAAAATAAAACAAGCAAAGACACATATCATACAAGACGCTCCAAGCAAAACACATATCATGTGACGAATAAAAATATAGTTTCAAGTAAAATACTGATGGTTGTTAGAAGAAAGAGGGGATGCCACTCGGGGGCATCCCCAAGCTTAGTTGGTTGCTCATCTTTGGATAAAAGCTTGGGATGCTGGGGCATCCCCAAGCTTAGGCTCTTCTATCCTTCTTTCATCCATCGTAAGATAACCCAAAACTTGAAAACTTCAATCACACAAAACTCAACAAAACCTTCGTGAGATCCGTTAGTATAAGAAAGCAAACCACTACTATAAGTGCTGTATCAAACCAATTCATATTTTGTTTTTGTATTATATCTACTGTATTCCAACTTTTCTATGGCAAAAACTCATCAAAGAAAACCATAGAGCCATCGAAATAACCACACAACACAAAGAAAACAGAATCTGTCAAAAACAGAACAGTCTGTAGTAACGTATTTTCTGGTCATACTAATGTAACTCCGAAAATCCTGAAAAATTAGGAAAACTTGGGAAATTTGTTTTCTGATAACGTGTAAAAATTTCCAGAATTTATCACGTTCCAGTAATTGTCATTAATTCTGAATCTGGACGCAAAAAGTTTCTGATTTTCAACGCGATCAAATAAACTATCAACCAAATCATCCCAAAGGCTTTGCTTGGCACAAACCTTAATTAAAACACAAAAAACACAATCATAATAGTAGCATAATTGTGTTAACACTCAAGAACAGAAAGCAAAAAGCAAAAATAAATTTTATTCATTGGGTTGCCTCCCAACAAGCGCTATCGTTTTACGCCCTTAGCTAGGCATGATACCAAGATTTCAAGTGTTGTCATCCTTGTTGGATGTTCCATAGGTTGCCCTCATTATAGATTCATAAGGCAATTTAATCTTGGTTCTAGGGAAGTGTTCCATACCCTTCCTCAAGGGAAATTGGAATTTAATATTCCCTTCTTTCATGTCAATCACCGCGCCAATAGTGCGCAAACACTAGTAGAAATCAGGCCTTTAGTCCTGGTTGGGAAGAGCCTTTAGTCCCGGTTCCCCAACCGGGACTAAAGTATAGAGACTAAAGGGTCTAAGGCTTTAGTCCCGGTTGGCTATGAACCGGGACTAAACCCTGGCCACGTGGGAGGCGGCAGCGCCCCAGGGCATGGGGACCTTTGGTCCCGGTTGGTAGCACCAACCGGGACTAAAGGTTTAGAGGTTTAGGGGTCGTTTAGCTTTTTAGGGGTTTAGTGTTATTGTTTATTTTCCTTTTCATTTTGTGTTTTCCATTTAATTCTTTTTCATTTCAAACATATTTTACGCTACTACATACTGTACACGTTATGCATATATAATAGAATACTTCGTAGAACCGATCATATATCATAAAATTTCTCGTACAACATATATCATAGAATTTCTCGTACGATCACACACATATATATATACAATTTGGTATATACAATTTCTCGTACAATTTGCAGATCATTTGGGGATTTTGTAATGGTATTCTCCGTCGGGAGATATGACCTGCTCAAGCAAAAATCCCGCAATTTCCTCTTGAATTGCTCGTATGCGGTCCGTTGGTAGGAGCTTATCCCGCATCTCGTGCATCTTTAAAGAAGGTGATCAATATGAACATGTTAGTTCTGTGTATATGTATTAGATCATGATAAAAAATATGAATGGTGTTTACGTACCCAAAGATCTCTTGCACTCTTGTTGCTTCCGGTCATGAAGCGAATGTTCTCGCAAATGTAATATGCACATAGTTCAGTCCCCTCTGTCTGCCTCATGCACTTTACGAGAATAGAATTCAATCAGATAATAATGAAGCATGACAATGGTATTGAAACTAAAATTAAAGAGATGCGCGGACGTAGCTAGTACTACTTAATTACCCTGGGCTTTCGCCATCTCGGCTCCTCTTTCCATTCACCAGTGACATCTTTGGAGAACTTTTCCCAAACCCTGCCCGGCAAACAAAATGAAAAAAGTAATTATTAATTACTTGATATCAGGAAATGAACTAATAAAGAAGCCGACATAGTGCGTCAATGATTGAAATTACCTTCTGAGCAACAAATGCAAGCTTTTGTAATCTTTAGGGTCTTTACATGGCGAGTCCAGTACTTCAACAGTTCCATCGTCAACTCAAATGATTAGAAGGATCCAGTGGTAGCTGCGCACACGATTTGTATAAGCGGGCATGCATAACTCATCAACTACACTTAACATCAAGTATATATATATATATAAGCAAAAATAGAATTTGTAGTACAAGATAGTAAACACTCACTGGAAGTTCCAAGGTAAAAGTATTTCTGGTTTGTACTTTAGGGCCTTCAAAAACCTTAGAAGCATTTTCTCCGTGTCTATAGGGTCCCTTCTCAACACTTCTTCATTGACGGTATTTGGGTCAATGAACCCAATGCCATAGACTCCAGCTCTTTTTAATTCAAAAATCTTCATTCTGCATAATACCACATAAAAGAATATAGTGAGTATATATAATAACAGGCAATGAACGAGCTGAGCTAGAGACTTAAATTACAGAAAGAAATCACTTACAGACAATAGCAACTGACGATAGATTTGTCGAGTGCTTTTTGATTGAATAACTGAAAATATTCCGAGTTATCAATCCACAAAGCATTTTTATGGACGTAATGCTCTTTCTCGACTTTCACCATGAGGCTCTCCATCTCGTTCTTTATTTCTCTCATGTACCACTTATGCAATTTGTACATTTGCGTTGTTAGAAGCTTCTCGTCGTCAGGAAGGACCAGAGGTTCCCCGGGGACATATTGTCGTTCTATTTCCCTCGGATCTAACGGTGGAAATTCCTCGATCTCTAGGTATTGTTCAACGGTGATACCGAGCATTTTAGCAGTCTCTCTATCAGCGTCGGTTATTTCCACGTTATTGGCACTCACCTTGAGCGGGCTGATCGATTGGACTGCCTGTTTTCTGAGCTGGGGAACAGTTTTCCCGCATTTACTGCTACCGCTCGACTTCTGTCTTTTCTGGGATGATGCGGCAGACAGCTTGGTAATACAACGTTCATAGTCTGATACCGGTCTTTTCGCCGCCGGTTTAGCTGCATCAATAAAGTGTTGTACGACCTCGTCGGGTACTTTCTCCTTTGGCGGCGGGGGCGATTTCGGTCCAAAACAGGCCTGCAAAGCGAGCTTCACTGATTCTTCGAGTTCCTCGTCAGTCTTCTCGTAAGATAACTTCTTTTTGGCAGGAGGCTCGGATTTCTTCTTTTGTGTTCTCTTCCGCTTTGGAGACGCTGTTTTTTGATATCGCGGACGTCTCACGCTAGGCTCCGTCTCGGGGTGGGATGGACTCTGCTGACGTGGCGGAGCTTGATATCGCGGACTCGCCATGCGCTCCGTCTCGGGGTGGGATGGATTCGGCTGGCGCGGCGGAGATGGATTCGAAGGACTCACCCTGCGCTCCGTCTCGGGGAGGGTTGGAGTCTGGTGACGCGGCGGACTTGGAGGAGGAGTCGGTGGCCTTGGCACCGAGTTTGGAAACACGATGCATTCCTTTTTCCATAAAATGACACAATGCTTGGCTTCTCCCAGTGTCCGCTCCCCTTCACCTCCAAGGTGGTCAAGATCTAGTGTTTCATATGCCGGCACAACTTGATCCACCCCGACACGAGCATAGCCAGGTGTAATCGAATTGCCGTGGAAACTTGCTTCATGTCCACTCGGTAAAGCAAAGCCGTCCGCCGCCTTCACTACTGGAAACAGGGACTTTGCCATCTGCCATGGCAGATGGCAAAGGCATGGCCAGCGGATGGCAAAGGCTTTGCCATCTGCCAGCAGATGGCAAAGGGCCGGCTGAATAAGCTACGGTAAAGGCTTCTTTGCCGTCTGCTGGCAGACGGCAAAGAACTTTGCGCCTTTGCCGTCAGCTGGCAAATGGCAAAGCCTCTGTACGGCAGAGGGACGGGGTTAGCCCCGTTAGGAGGCTAACGGCGTGCTTTGCCGTCTGCCAGCAGATGGCAAAGGCTGCAGGCTCTTTGCCGTCTGCCAGCTGATGGCAAAGAGACCAAATAGGCCAGCCGAGTGCTTCCCAGGTTGATTAGGTAGCTGCCACGTGGCCTCTTTGCCATCTGCCAGCAGATGGCAAAGCTCTTTGCCATCTGCCAGCAGATGGCAAAGTGCCTATATTGCCCCATTTAATTTTGTTTTTTCTTATATCAATTCATTTTCACAGAAAATCAAACACAGATATATATATATATATATATATATATATATATATATATATGACCAATATAGCATATTCAACACATATTACCAATAGTCATGAACACATATATATCCAACACATATCCATGAACACATCCAACACATGTTACCAATAGTAGCAAGTTTCATCCATACATATACATAGTTTCATCAATATTACACAGTTTCATCCATAGGTAGCAAGTTTCACAAAGTCAAAACAAAAACTAAAGACAAGCACTCCATCAACCCAAGCTTCCGTGATCTTAAGCAAATCTGCAAAATGGGAAAGAAGAAAGTTAGAAGAAGAAGACTAGAAGAAGAAGATTATTATGATGCAACTAAAATGTGAAGATTATTATGATGCAACTTATATGTGTAAAATAGGTCATTTTGGAGCTAAGTATGGTTATTATGTCATTTTTGAGCTAGCTAAGCATACTAAGTCATTTTGGTGTAAAAAATGCTAAGTAAGGACACTTTGGAGCTAAGTAAGGTTATTATGTCATTTTGGAGCTAGCTAAGCATATGAAGTCATTTAGAAGCTAAAATATGTCATTTCTTAGGCATATTATGTCATTTTAGAGCTAGCTAAGCATATTAAGTCATTTTGGAGGAAAAGATGCTAAGTATAGGTCATTTTAGAGCTATCCTAGGTTAAATAGGTCATTTTTGAGCTAGCTAAGCATATTAAGTCATTTTGGAGGAAAAAATGCTAAGTATAGGTCATCTTAGAGCTATCCTAGGTTAAATAGGTCATTTTGGAGCTAATTAAGCTTATTATGTCATTTTTGAGCTAGCTAAGCATAGTAAGTCATTTTGGAGGAAAAAATGCTAAGTATAGGTCATTTTAGAGCTATCCTAGGTTAAATAGATCATTTTGGAGCTATCCTAGCTAGGTTAAATAGGTCCATTTTTTAGCTAGCTAAGCACATAAATTCATTTTGGAGGAATAAATGCTAAGTATAGGTCATTTTAGAGCTATCCTAGGTTAAATAGGTCATTTTGGAGCTAATTAAGGTTATTATGTCATTTTTTAACTAGCTAAGCATATTAAGTCATTTTGGAGGAATAAATGCTAAGTATAGGTCATTTTAGAGCTATCCTAGGTTAAATAGGTCATTTTTTAGCTAATTAAGGTTATTATGTCATTTTTGAGCTAGCTAAGCATATAAATTCATTTTTGGAGGAATAAATGCTAAGTATAGGTCATTTTAGAGCTATCCTAGGTTAAATAGGTCATTTTGAGCTAATTAAGGTTGTTATGTCATTTTTGAGCTAGCTAAGCATATAAATTCATTTTGGAGGAATAAATGCTAAGTATAGGTCATTTTAGAGCTATCCTAGGTTAAATAGGTCATTTTGGAGCTAATTAAGGTTATTATGTCATTTTTGAGCTAGCTAAGCATATTAAGTCATTTTTGAGGAATAAATGCTAAGTATAGGTCATTTGAGTGGTAAAATTGGTCATTTTGGAGCTAATTAAGGTTATTATGTCATTTTGAAGGAAATAATGCTAAGTACAGGTCATTTTAGAGCTAAATAGGTCATTTCTTAAGCTAAGCTAAGTATAGGGCATTTGAGAGCTATCCGTGGTAAAATTTGTCATTTTGGAGCTAAGTAAGGTTATAATGTCATTTTCGAGGAAACTAAGCTAAGTATACGGCATTTTGGAGATAAATAGGTCATTTCTTAAGCTAAGTATGCATTTGTTAAGCAAAACACTTGGGAAAACTTACCGTCATCACGGAGGTGTAGGACCGGTCGCGCCAATGGGAGACGGAGAAGGATTGGTCGATGCTTGTCGGGAGTTATGTTGCACCAAAGATCATTTGCAATGTATCGTTAGCATGATGCAACTCAAATGTGAAGACTAGTAACTAATGACCATTCAAATGAAACTCACCGTGCCCGCCGGAGCAATGACTGACATCGGCGGAGGGGTCGTGCCACTGTTCTGGCACATGGTCTGCACATTTGGTTTTCTCGAGTCAGTCATATTAGTTAGTAATGAAAGGAACATTACGTGCATGATTTGGCTAATATGCAGAAGAAACTTACCACGATGAGGTCGTATAGGGCCCGTTGACCCGCATCGTTCCGGTTCCTCTCCTCCTCCATTAGCCTAGCCGTCCTCTCCTCCGCCTCCCTCTCCCTCTCCGCCGCCTGTCGGTCCCTCTCCTCTGGAAGCGCCTGGGGGTGGCGGCGAGAAAGGTGTAGTAGCAGCCTTCCTACCTTTTTTGGCAGAGGTAACTGGCCACATATGTTCCTCGCCAACATCGCCGGCATCAGTTTATTCATATTGCATGAGCAACTCTACCTTGGAAGCTGGCTAGTTACCTTTTTTGGCAGAGGTACCAAAGATAGAATGATGCAGTTGAAAAAATATGATAAAAGGAGTAATGTATACGTGGAAATGCTAAAAAGAGAAACAGTTAAGGCTTGTTATATCTATCTACCTGCAAAGTATCAAGATATTGCACTTTTTGATGGCTTGGTGTTTTGCCTATTAGCTGGAACATAACAAAAGGGAGGTTTGATAGTGGGAGCTACACTTGTGTAAATGAAAAAAATATGACACCTAGGTGTTAGAAGTTATCTTTCATCATATTTTGCAAAATAATTTTGTTTTAGTAAAACCATTATTGTTTCAATAATTGTGTTGCTATTTTATAATGGCATAAATTAAAATAATATTCTTTGGAACCGGCTATTAAACTATAACACTATATTATTCAGGATTTCATACTGAGATGCCATGGAAATGTTCTATATTTTGAATGAGACCTCTAGTCAAATTTAAGAATAGCCTAATGCATCAAACCTATTTTGAACAACCAAGACACTATACTGCGTACAAAAACTGGACAATCTCCAAATAACTTTTAATAAAAATGCTAGGCAAAATGGGTGACGTACATTAAATTCAAATGACATGTAATTACAAGGGCAATAGAACGTACTATGCTTTAATTCTATATGCAGGTGCGTAATATTTCTTCACACTTGGAAGATTCAAACACGACTCCGTGGATACAACCGTGCAATTATCTCCTAAAATGATTAAGTAGGCATTGTTGGCTGAATGATCAGGAGCGTGGTCACAATACAATGCCCAGTATCGTGTAGTCGGAAATAGAAAATTTAATTGGATTAGCTATTCACTAAACAAAATAAGTAATGAGAGGTATATACATACTGGTTCATACATGTTTCCTTAAGGAAACAAAAGAAGTTTTCTATATAGTAAATCAATTATAGAGAAACGGAGAAACCATCAGACAAGAACAATTGAAAGATCACACAAATCTCATTTTATTCCACGTCCCACCTATATATTAATAGAATGGTAATGTAGTCAGATGGGAAATAAGAGATAACCAAATTAGACATACGAACATTACCACTTACAATTGATGTTCTATATGAAAACATTTGTTAGCCCTTGTGCATGGAGAACCTGCAGCAAGTCAAGGGATGATTCTTCCTTCTTTTGTTGTACTGGAAGTTGTTCCATTAGAACCAAATAAATCCGAAGCAAAGGAGATACAATAACTATAGATATAAGATGAGCTGACAGTATATGTTGCAGTAAATACGCCCATGGAGTTTTGCAACACCTACGATGTTGTGAACTTGGACAATGGGACATGTAGAAGTATGCCTTGGATTCAGTTCAGAAGGTGATGCATGGGCCGGCAGCAGAGGCGTGTACACTTGTGTAAGAAAACTGCAGAATTTTGATAATTTTCTCTCGTGTGCACTTAGCCTGATCAGATCAAAATTAATCCTATCAGGCTTGCCGATCTAGCTACTCCCAGCCAGCTGCCGTTTTCCCTTTCAATTTGTTGCCTTAGATCGTTCCTACTCCTGATGCATGATGTTCCTATCGGGTCACCTCGAGCCCACAGAAAAAAGAGAGCTGGAACTTTCCGTTTGAATGTGTTGGTTGGCTTAGATCGCTCCTGAGTCCTGACTAATGAATTGGGATGCATGGACAAATTAGTACAATTACATGTTACCTCCTAGCCTTGTCGACCAGTGACGAACTGGACGAACTGAAACGGTCTCTTTGCCGTCTGCCAGCAGACGGAAAAGATTCTTTGCCATCTGCTGGCAGATGATGGAATGGTACCATCCAATGCTAGATCTGCTGGTTGTTGCTGCTGCTGAGACGCGCTTTGCTGGCTAAGTTTGTTGATTTGCTCCTGCTGCATGTTATATTTGCGTTCCAAGTCCTGGATCCGATCTACTTCATGCTTCTTCTTTCTGTCACGACTTCTGTAGCTGTCGTTCCAATCCGCAAACCCCATAAACGGAACCGTGCCTTTGCCTCGTGTTCGTCCCGGGTGTTCAGGATTCTTGAGGGCGCGCGAAAGCTCGTCGTTCTCTCTCTCCGGCTGGTACACACCCGCTCGAGCTTCGGCTATTGCTTTAATTATCTCGTCCGTGGCATCTTTAAGACTGGCCTGTTCAAGAACCTGGCCTGTCGTTGGGTCCAACTTTCCTCCATGTGCATAAAACCAAGTCCTGCACCTCTCGGGCCAAGTATCTGTTACTGGAGAGACCCCTACAGCCCTCATGTTTCGCTCATATTCATCCCACTTAGGCAACCCAGACTTGTAGCCGCCTGCCCCCAGACCATGGTGCCACGTTTTTTTGTCGGCATTTTGCTTGTTTATTCTCGACCGTTTCTTAGCTACTTCTGATTCCTTGAACTTCACAAATTCGTCCCAGTCATCTGCTAACTTCACATATTCTCCTTCGAATTCTGGAGTCTTCCTTTCGTTTTTCAAGTAACTTTTCCATAATCTTTTCTTCCAACACTGGAATTGTGTGGCCATCTTCTTAAGACCACACTTCTTGACTTTCTCCCATTGGAGATCTGTGAGAGCCTCTGGTAGGGTGAAATGTTTCATTAGCTCCTCCCAAAGCAGATCTTTTGCTCTTTGGCTGACAAAACAAACTCCATGGGTATTTTTTGGCTGATTCCATTCTTGAACGGTGATTGGGATTTGGTCCCTAACGATAACTCCGCATTGACGTATAAATTTGTCCGCATTCTCTTTAGGAGCAATCGGTTCGCCATCTGCTCTGATTTGATCGATGTTAAACTTTACGCCTCCTTTCAAGTTTTTTGTCGGGCCACGTTTAACCCTTGTAGAAGATTTGCTTGATCCGGAGGGCTAAAAGGAAGAAAGATTCGTTAATATATACAAATCAATCCATACATCTGATGATCACCAGAGGGCAAATTAATACCTCGCCGGACTCTGTTAAATGGACAAAAATTTCTTCGCCATCGTCATTGTCAGCTGATTCGCCTTCGTCTCTTGGTTGTTCTTCCTCAATTCCCTCACCGGATGGGTTAAGGTATTGTGACCATCATCTACTTCATTCTCTTCGTTTCCGGAGCGTATCAGGTCGTACATGGCATTCTCTTGATCATGGTCTCTGTCTCTACCGTCCATAGCTTAACTAATCCAGAACAAATATAAAACAATTAGAATGCATCCAATAAGCAGAACCGGAGATATGCAAATCAATAGAAGGCAATGCAACAATACGATCATATAATATCACTAATACATCATCGAATAGTATCACTAATACATCATCGAATCCCGAGTTGACGAACCCCGAGTCCCCGGCGATCGCCGGTGAGGAGTCCCCGACGATCGTCACCAGCGACAAGGGAAAAAACGTGTACCACGGGTCACAGGCAAAAAATGGGTCCGACGGCCGTACGGACGAAACTGGACATGCGCCATGAAAAACAGGGCAAAACCAATGGTCGAGGCACATACGGATCCACGTACGGCGACACGGGGAAAAACGTGTACCACGGGTCATGGGCAAAAAACGGGTCCGACGGCCGTACGGACGAAACTGGACGCGCGCCATGAAAAACAGGTCAAAACCATGGTCGAGGCACATGGTTCGTCGACTCGGGACTTGTGGTTCGACGACTCGGGACTCGAGACTAAAAAAAACTAAACTAAAAAACTAAAACAACTAAACTAAACTAAACTAAAACAACTAAACTAAAAAAACTAAAACAACTAAACTAAACTAAACTAAAACAACTAAACTAAAAAACCTAAAACAACTAAACTAAAAAAACTAAAACAACTAGATGGCCGGCGCCCGTGGCCATGGTGGCCACGGTGGAGGGGGATCGGAGCAGGCGGCAGGAGCTCACCGGCGCGATGGGGCTCGGGGGAGGAGGTGCGGGGGTGACGACGGGGCTCGGGGAGGAGGCGCAGGCAGCGTCCGGCGTCGGCGGCGGCGACGACGTCGACGAGGATGAGGAGGCACGGGCGGCGGTGATGACGGGCTCGAGGCGGCGACGACGGGCTCGGGGGCGGCGGCGACGACGGGCTCGGGGGCGGCGGCGAGGACGGTCTCGGGGGCGGCGGCGACGACGAGGACGGGCTTGGGGGGCGGCGGCGAGCTCGGTAGCCTGGCGGCGTCGGGGCAGGGCGTCGGCGTCGATGGAGAATGGGAGAGGTTGGGAAGATTTCGACAAGTCCCGCGTTAAATACCCCAGGAGCTTTAGTCCCGGTTGGTGGCTCCAACCGGGACTAAAGGGTCTTTAGTCCCGGTTGCTATCACCAACCGGGACTAAAGGTCCTCCCTTTAGTCCCGGTTGGTGATACCAACCGGGCCTAAAGAGGCCTTTTCGGCGGCCCAAATTCGCGCGGGAAGGCAGCACGGCTGTGGTGGGAGTTTAGTCCCACCTCGCTAGTTGAGGAGCACGACGACCAGCTTATAAGCCCCGCTGTGCGAGAGGCAATAGATGCTCTTATAAAGAAAATTCTACCTAAATTCAAAGTGCTAGTAAATTCAAAGTACTAGCACTTTGAATTTAGGTTGAATTTTCTCTATAAGCGCATCTATTTTCATTTTTGCTATTTTTTATGTTATTTTTTTGCATATTTAAAGTTCTTAACAGAAAATACTTTATGAATATTCTTTTTGCTATTAAAGTTTTTAACAAAAATAACTTTGATAATTTTAGTTGCATATATTTTATATAATATTAAGTTAAATAACTTTGATCGGACGAAAACATGTCTATTACAAAAGGATTTCAATTTTTTAACTTATTTCAACTCAAGACTTTTTCTGCATTCAATATGCACCATTCAAAGCCACATCCTAAAATTTCAACCCTTTTCTGACTTCATTTGCTATTTTTCATGCATTTCCTGATTTATTTTGAGCTAAAATGACACTAAATTGAAAAGCACCACAAATGAACTATGAAATGGTTGAAACTTGGCATGGTATCATCATTTCACCCACATAGCATGTGCTAAAAAGTTGAGAGGGTTACGGCAAAAACTGGATGCACTTCGTGTACAAAATGGACAATCTCTTTCGAAGTATCAGGGTTTCGGACGAAAACTCGTCTGTTACAAAAGGATTTCCATTTTTTTAACTTATTTCAACTCCAGACTTTTTGTGCATTCAATATGAACCATTAGAAGCCACATCCTAAAATTTCAACCCTATCTAACTTCATTTGCTATTTTTCATGCATTTAATGAATTTTTTTGAGCTAAATGACCCTGAAATTTAAAAGCACCACAAACGAACTCTGAAATGGTTGAAACTTGGCATGGTATCATAATTTCACCCACATAGCATGTGCTAAAAAGTTGAGAGGGTTACAATCTTCATCACATACATCACAATGCTTCAGAAAGCTTGCTCACATCATACTAAATATTCTTACACACAAACCGTACTTAAACAGGGACATAATAGAAATACTAGTTCAAATATCCATTACAGAATGTACTGCATAATTACAGGGACACTACTCGTCGTCCGGATCAGAATACCCCCAAGCAGGAGATACTAGCGGTACGAGGTGACGCTGCCCATAATTGAAGATTCCAATCCTGCGGTACAACTCGTATGCAACGTACCCATCTATTGTTGCATACTCAATGTTGATGGGGTTAAGTGGGGTCTTCTCCCAATGTTGGTGCCCTGACTTGGGGAATTTTGTCTTCATATCAGCGTAGTCCTCGTCGATCAGGGCGGCTGCCATATCAGCCATTGAAGTCTTGTCATGCTCAAGCCTGAACCTGCCCTGAAGATCAATGTGGCATTCAGCTGGTATCTCAATACCCTAGGTGCACCTCATCTTGATCTTGCCATTCGTTATATCAACGCTAGCAAAATACATGCTGCTGCGAAGGAACTCCATGAGTTTTGGACAGTGCTTGTCACTACTGCAACAACAAAATGGAACAAATGTGTTAAATACTGCTGCAACAAGTATATTTTAGAACAAGTATAATAAGAATCATAACAAGTATATTTTAATTTAGAACAAGTATATATAATAAGAATCATAACAAGTATATTTCGGCACAAGTATAATAAGAATCATAAAAGTATTCTTATGCAATTTTCCTATCCTATTCCTATCCTCCTATTCCTATTCCTATGGAATTTTCCTAATCCTCCTATTCCTATGCAATTTTCTATTCCTATGCAATTTTCCTATGAATCAAAGAAAAAGCCCCAATTTTCCTATGAATCAAAGAGAAGCCCCAATTTTCCTATGAATCAAAGAAAAGCCCCAATTTTCCTATGCATTTTTCCAATGAATCAAGGAAACTATGACATGTTCTCGACATTCCCAATCCTCAAATTCCTATATGCAATTTTCCTATCCTATGAATCAAAGAAAAGCCCCGATTAAAACTATGACAAGTTCCGGCCGTATTACCTTGCCCACTGGAAGACCATGACATGTTGCTTCAAACAAAGTTGGACGACGGCAACATTGCGACCATCGGCCGTGTACTCGAGATCGAGGCCCACGAACTTGTGTTTTTCCTCTTGAAGCCATTCCTCAAACATGGAAAGAAAACCCTCGACTTTGGCGTTGTCGTTTGTGTAGACGACATGGAGATTGGTCGTGCCATGTGCGAGCACGTTCCCGTAGCGAGTTCGTCGATTCATGGTGGAGGATGGGGAAGAAGAGAGGAGAGGGAGACGAACAGAAATGGTGGCCGATCGCGTTACTGTAGCGTTTCCGATGTATATGATCTCGCGCGGAACAACTTCCAAGGCGCGAGATTTGAACGGTTGGGACCTTTAGCCCCGGTTGGTGACACCAACCGGGACTAAAAGGGCTCGCGTCAGCCGAACGGTTGCCACCACCCCTTTAGTCCCGGTTGCTGTCACCAACCGGGACTAAAGGGTCCTAACAAACCGAGACTAATGCTTATCCTCACGAACCGGGACTAATGGTGGCATTAGTCCCGATGCAAAATGCGACCGGGACTAATACTCCGGTCGAAAGGCCTGATTTCTACTAGTGAAAAACGGTCTACCAAGAATAATTGGGCAAGACGGATTGCAATCGATATCAAGAACAATAAAGTCTATGGGTACATAATTCCTATTTGCAAGAATAAGAACATCATTGATCCTTCCCAAAGGCTTTTTAATAGTGGAATCCGCCAAATGCAAATTAAGAGAGCAATCTTCAATATTGGTAAGACCAAGAACATCGCAAAGAGATTTCGGAATAGTGGAAACACTAGCACCCAAATCACATAAAGCAAAACACTCATAATTTTTTATTTTGATTTTGATAGTAGGTTCCCATTCATCATGCAATTTTCTAGGAATTGATACCTCTAGTTCCAACTTATCATCTAAAGCTTTCATCATAGCATCAACAATATGTTTAGTAAAAGCTTTATTTTGTTCATAGGCATGAGGTGAATTAATCATGGATTGCAACAAAGAAATACAATCAATCAAGGAACAACTATCATAATTAAAGTCTTTGTAATCCAAAATAGTGGGCACATCACTAGTTAAAGTCTTGACCTCTCCAAACCCACTTTTATCATTTTTCTCAACAAGATCCGAAATATTGGGACGCCTTCTACCTAAAGTCGACTCTTCTTCAGTCCCTTTATCATCAAGTTGAACTTTACTAAACAAAGAATCAATAGAAGACACACCAATCATTTTAATGTCTTCATCATTTTTATGAAAGCAATCACTAGAAAACGCCTTTTCTAAAAATTCACGTTTAGCTCTAAGCATGGCGGTTCTTTTCTTACTTTCATCCATAGAAACATAAAGAGCTTTAATTGATTCTTCTACTTTAGGCACAAAAATTTTCAACTTGAGATTTTCCACATCATGAGAAATTCTATCAATACTCCTAGACATATCATCAATCTTATTCAATTTTTCTTCTATGGAAGCATTGAAAACTTTTTGAGTATTGATAAATTATTTAATATTATTCTCTAGATCAGAGGTGTTCCTATTATTATTGTAAGATTGATTTCCATAGGAATTACCATAATTATTAGAGGAATTACTAGGAAAAGGCCTAGGATTAAAATTACCTCTATAAGCATTGTTGTTGAAATTATTTCTAGAGATAAAATTCACATCAATAGCATCACTATTTTGCTCAATCAAAGTAGACAAAGGCATATCATTAAGATCAATAGGAGCACTTTTACTAGCAACCATTTTCATAAGAGCATCAACTTTTTCATTCAAAGAATCAATCTCAACCGAATTAACTTTTTTGCTAGTCGGTGCCCTTTCGGTATGCCATTGCGAATAGTTCTCCATAATATTATCAAGCAATTTCGTGGCTTCACCCAAAGTAATTTCCATAAAAGTACCACCCGCGGCGGAATCCAAAAGATTACGAGAAACAAAATTCAACCCCGCATAAAAAAATTGTATGATCATCCAAAGATTTAACCCATGAGTTGGGCAATTCCTTAGCATCATTTTCATCCTTTCCCAAGAATGTGCAACATGCTCATGATCAAATTGCTTGAAATTCATGATCTGGGTTCTAAGGGATATAATTTTTGCGGGCGGAAAATATTTAGTGATAAAAGCGTCTTTGCATTTGTTCCAAGAATCGATACTATTGCGAGGCAAAGAAGAAAACCAAATTTTTGCATGATCTCGCAAAGAAAACGGGAATAATTTCAACTTCACAATATCATTGTCCACATCTCTTTTCTTTTGCATATCGCATAATTCCACGAAGGTATTAAGATGGGACGCAGCATCCTCATTAGGAGTGCCGGAAAATTGATCTTTCATAACAAGATTCAACAAAGCAGTATTAATATCACAAGTCTCCGCACTAGTGGCGGGAGGAGCAATCGGAGTACCGATAAAATCATTGTTGTTGGTATTGGAAAAATCACACTACTTAGTGTTCTCTTGCGTCATTTTTGAGCAATTGTAAACAAGAACACAAGTGGCGATAGATCCGACCGGAAAACGGCAAGCGCAAAAAGAGGGCGAATAAAACGGCAAATGTTTGTGAAGTGGGGGAGATGAAAACGAGAGGCAAATGGCAAATAATGTAAATTGCGAGGAGATGAGATTTGAAATTAGGAACCTGGTTATGTTGAAGATCCTCCCCGGCAACGGCGCCAGAAATTCCTTTTGATGTCTGCTAAAGCTACGTCGGTAATTCCCCAAAGAGGAAGGGATGATGCAGTATAGCAGCGGTAGGTATTTCCCTCAGTGATGAAACCAAGGTTATCGAACCAGTAGGAGAACCAAGCAACACAACGTAAACATCACCTGCACACAAATAACAACACCTCGCAACCCGACGTGTAAAAGGTGTTGTCAATCCCTTTCGGGTAACGGACGTGAGAGATATATAAATAATGATAGATAAATTGCAGCAAGGTATTTTTGGGTTTTTGGATTAATATATCTAAAAATAAAAGCAAAGGAAAAATAGATCGCAAAGGCAAATATATGAGAAAGAAGACCCGAGGGCCGTAGGTTTCACTAGTGGCTTCTCTCGAGAAAAATAGCAAACGGTGGGAAACAAATTACTGTTGGGCAATTGATAGAACCTCAAATAATTATGACGATATCCAGGCAATGATCATTACATAGGCATCACGTCCAAGATTAATAGACCGACTCCTGCCTGCATCTACTACTATTACTCCACACATCGACCGCTATCCAGCATGCATCTAGTGTATTAAGTTCATGGAAAAACGGAGTAATGCATTAAGAACGACGACATGATGTCGACAAGATCCGTTTATCTGTGGCGTTAGATATGGATCTCGTCGTTTTATCCTTAGTAGCAACGATACATACGTGTCGGTTCCCTTTCTGTCACTGGGATCAAGCACCGTAAGATCGAACCCAGTACCGGGCACCTCTTCCCATTGCCAGATAAATAGATCAAGTTGGCCAAACAAAACCCAAATATCGGAGAAGAAATACGAGGCTATAAGAGATCATGCATATAAGAGATCAAAGGAACTCAAATAACTTTCATGGATATAAAAAGATAGATCTGATCATAAACTCAAAGTTCATCGGATCCCAACAAACACACCACAAAAAGAGTTACATCATATGGATCTCCAAGAGACCATTGTATTGAGAATTCAGCGAGAGAGAGAAAGCCATCTAGCTACTAACTACGGACCCGAAGGTCTACAAGGAACTACTCACGCATCATCGGAGAGGCACCAATGGAAGTGGTGAACCCCTCCGTGATGGTGTCTAGATTGGATCTGGTGGTTCTGGACTCTGCGGCGGCTGGATGAATATTTTGTCGATGCTTTTAGGGTTTCTGGAATATTGGGGTATTTCTAGAGCAAAGAGGCGGTGCGGGAGGCCACCGAGGTGGGCACAACCCACCTGGGCGCGCCAGGGGGGCCTGGCGCGCCCTGGTGGGTTGTGCCCCCCTCGGGGCACCCCCCAGGTGCAGCTCTGGCCCAATGGATGTCTTCTGGCCCAAAAAAAATCTCCAAAAAGTTTCGCGGTGTTTGGGCTCCGTTTGGTATTGATTTCCTGCGATGTAAAAAACATGCAGAAAACAGCAACTGGCACTTGGCACTATGTCAATAGGTTAGTACCAAAAAATAATATAAAATGATTATAAAACATCCAAGATTGATAATAAAACAGCATGGAACAATCAAAAATTATAGATACGTTGGAGACGTATCAATAACTTCAGAGCTAGGAACAAAGGCAATACAAATTTTGTTCTGATACAATGCTTGAATGGCACGTATTAAATGCTTGTTGGCTAAGGTTTGTGATACAATCTCTGAGGGCAACCTCTGCAACCACAGATTCTCCTGCGTCTTCTCTGACTAGCAGAAAGTCAAGCGTGACACTGGTCACCCCTGGATGTAAGCATCCCCCCTCCCCTCATCAACGTCAGCGACAGAGCCCAAGAATGTATTGGATCTCAATTTGGATCCATATCGGGGATTAAAAACAAGCAATGATGAGGAGGAGGATGTCTACAGTAGTGACAATGATGATATTGTTGAATACCCTTCTGTGTTGGGAGCAAAGCATGGTAATGGATGCCCACATAAGTGGGGGTGTGGCCGTCCTCATAAAGATGTGATGTTTGCCAATGGGGTGCGTGCGTCCTCCCCATCGACCAAGAGAGGGCATGGAGACCAAGGAACAAACAGACGGTTCACTTGTCAGAAGCTTCTTTTCAGAATGGAGACGTCGCTATGACTATGAAATAACCCCCCCCCCCCCCCCCCCCCGCCCTCGAGGTGATTTCTCGACGCCAAAGAGATGCACGGGAGGCCAAGAAAGGAGCCGGAAGCAACGTCAAAGAGTATCAAGAGAGGCTCTGGGAGGCCGATAAAGGACCAACAATCACTAGCAAACTATTCTCCAATTGGGTCCAAACAATACAAATCTGCACGTAGTAAAGGCCCAAGTGAAAAAGAGTTGATTATTTTGCATACACCTTTGAAACTTGGCGTGAGCAGTTGACTTGAGATTTGACTAGCAATGATGACGAGGAGGATGTTTCTAGTGGTGATAATGGTGATATTGTTGAATACACTTCTATGTTGGAGCAAAGCATGGTAATGGACGCCCACATAAGTGGGGGTGCGGCCGGCTTCATAAGGTTGTGATGTCTGCCAAGGGAGGGTGTGCTTCATCCCCATCGACCAAGAGAAGGCATGGGAGACCAAGGAAGAGACAGACGGTCGACTCGTCAGAAGCTTCTTTTCAGAATGGAGACGATACTAAGACTATCGGACCCCCACCCCCGAGGTGATTTCTCGACGCCAAAGTGATGCACGGGATGCCAAGAAATGACCCAGAAGCAACATCTACGAGTATCAAGAGAGGGTCTAGGTGGCCGATAAAGGACCAACAATCACTAGCAGACTCTTCTCTAATTGGGTCCAAAAAATAAAAATTTGCAGGTAGTAAAGTCATGAGTGAAAAAGAGTTGATTATTTTGCATACACCTTGGAAACTTGGCGTGTGCATTTTAATTGTGATTTGACTAAGCTTGGTGGTAAATCTTGTCCTTGTGAATGTTCTTACTGAGTCCCCCCCCTTGTTCCCCATGTTCATCGTGTTGTACCTCTAATACACCTCCAATCGTGATCATCGGGGCACCCCTATAGCTCCCCCGTATCATTTTCTTATCTTGGAACATGAGGCATTATATGTCACATGCAGGGTTTCACCTATAAGACCTGTATCCCTTCGACTCTCGTTGACCTCAAGACGAATTAATACTCCCATTCGGTGTAATATGTCGAGCAAACCGAAGTGGAAAAGGACTTTGTTTTGTGTCACGCAACAAAATCCTGTGTCAAATGATCATTTAGGATGATTCTCAAAATTATTTCAGGATCAAAAGGCAAGAAACAACTAATAATGAAGCTTCATCCCATTATTCCAAAGAAGATTCAATGATCTCATTAACTTTGTTCAAAATAACATGCGTCTTCCTAGTCTGTATCTTCCCGGTTGGACAATCTGTGACCCAATGATAATCTCTTATGTTGATTCTTGTAGCTGACCAAACTCTCCAAATATGATCTATTTTGATAGAATGTATATTGTAGTAAGATCCTATTAACCAATAGTCTTGAAGTTCTCTGTAATTTTACATGTGTTAAGATAGGAAATATAAGTTTCAACAATTTCTCAACCGAATGTACAAATATGGTAGTTAACACGTTGGTGGTTTAAGGACTAGTCATTATTGTGGTGGGTATTGCAAACAAGATAGTGACACACGCTGCATAGGACACTAACAAGGACCCAACCATGATTGACACATCCAGCACACACAAATCCCTGGTGGGGGGGAAAGGAGGAGGGAGTTGCACTGCATGTCATATGCATTTGGATCCAGAGTTCCCTATCCACACAAGCCTTAGGCAAAATTGCAGGTGATAACCTGCCCAACGATATTGAGACCGCAACCGACACCCATATTTTCAATGTTCTCCTCATTCCTCTTCCCTTCATCACCAATTCCATGGCCAAACTACACTTTGATCGGAGTTCAAGAGATTCTATGGGAAATTATCCATCCATGTGTAACAAAATCTCTTATATATTGTTGTTATCCAAAGTACAACATTTCCTTTTGAATTTTTCTTGACTTTCTTTTTATCCACATGGATGTGAACTAGGATTTCTTAGATTAAAATTTTTGTTATCTGATCGAAGCATTTCACAAACTACATAGTAGATTCTGACTAAGAAAGTGTCTGTACCACTTGCAATAGCTAAAAAAATTATGATTGGTTTCAACTTATTATTCATGTTTTTGTTCAAATCAAATTCAGATTATTAATTGGTCATGGATCACAAATAACTAATCTACATATTTGTTATGTTGGTCGTTGGATCCTCTAACTAGCTAATCATCTCATTAAAGACCTAAATAGTCACATCCTCCATCAGTGCTTTGCTTAATTAGGATATTTCAGTCGATAAGATCACTATGAGGTTACTCTGGCCAAGAATGGGAAAGAAGACGTCGATCTTGTTTTCTCGTATAAGGACATGACCATAATTATTGGACCTAATGTAAGTACTACCTTAGTTAATTAGTTCCCCTTTTGTTTTGGATTATTTAGTGGGATAGAAACTTGACACATAGGTAATGTGAGCCACTAGTGTGAAGACTGTTGGGGTGTCATATGATTTTCAAATGTTGGAGGGGTTCACGAATGTTGGTGTTCAAGTGTATGTGCCCAAACCAATCAAGCTCGTAATTTTTAGTCTTATGATCCAAGGGATCGTCGACGGAATAGTTAACTCATGACATCCACGGTCTATTGCAACCTGGCCAGCTTGCTTGAGCGAGCAATGGAGAAAACAGTTAATGTTCTGCGAGCTCAGCTATGCATGTTTTATGACTTTGTTCTACATTATATAATGTTATGTTGTTTCATTTTATTTTTCTTGTTGTAGTATAATTTTGAGGTCCATGTTAAAGGTCATTAGCAAGAAGAATAAACATAGAGGTTGCCTTTTACTATAGTCATGGGATCAATGTAATATGTAGCTCTTCTAATGTTTATCTAGTGGTTTTCGTTAATTCATCCAACATGTAGGGCTAATACATGTTTGAGCCTGGGATTATCAGCACCCGATGAATAATAATTCAAAAATAATAGTAAAGAGATAGAAAAATTGTGATTTTTTAGGCATCAAAGATGCTCAGATGCGTAAGGAGCGTGAAAATATTGTGGTGTTTGGACAATCGGGGAGGTCGTCGCAAAAAACAAAATACTTGGGACCAAATAGTGTTGTTTGTCAAAGTTTATTTCACAAACAATTGTTCCCATGACGTCTTAGATTGTGCAAACTACACAGAATTTTGCATGAGCATCGCACATTCAACATGTCTCATGCCAAAAATAATAATAGTCTTTTTTCATATTTTATTTGAATTCACTATTCATGCCCGGGTAAAGATGAGTCGAAGGACCAAATCGCCGCTTCCCAACATGTGAGCTTTACGGTATCTTAAATTTGCTGATATCCCACTTGAAACTGGTTGAGATGGAGGGTGGTCAAACTGTTAAAGGATTTCCCATAACGAACACTTGATTACGATCCCACTATTTACAAAAAAATGGGAACATTAAGTTTGTGGTTTAATCTATGATACACTTGCAGGGTGGTTTATTACATTATAAAACTTCTCGGCTAGATTTGATTTATATATTTCATGTGATGAGCCATATTAACCACATGCTATGCTGAGCCATCTATATTTCGTGTAAAAGTGCAAGACACATATAAATTCAGATCCTGGAACAAAGGCATTTAAATGCTTTCTGACTAAAGTTTGTAAAAAGAAAATCAAAAATACGACAATGACAAACATGTTGCATTAAAAGATGTCTTTGTTATATAAACCATCCGACACAAATGATGTAGCGAATAGACTACATGCATAAGTTAGAATAGTAATAAAAGTTATGTAGACACCAACTAATAAAGTGTGTGTACCACTTGCAATAGCAACATATTATGATGATTGATTTTAGCTTACTATGCATGACTTTCTACAAATATAATAATGTCTTTATTAGTGGGCATAAATCACAAATTACTAATCTATCCATTAATTATGATGGTCGCTCGATTTTCTAATTAGTTGGTCATGGAATTCAAGACCCAAATAGTCGCATCCTCCGTTAATGAATTTCTTAATGAGGATACTGCAGTTGATAGCATTATTCTCTCGACAATGTTCCGTAAGTTTCACTGTGAGACTACTCTGGCCAAGAATGGGAAAGATGACGTTGATCTTGCTTTATCTTATAAGGACATGCCCACAATGATTGGTCATGGCGTACGTACTACTTTAGTAACTTAATTCCCCTTTCTTTTTTGTATGTTTTGTGTTTTGCACACTTGACACATAGGCAACATGAGCCACTGGTCTGAAGAATGTTGGGGTTTCATATGGTTTTCAAATGATGGAGGTGTTCATGAGTATTAGTGTTTTTGCGTTTGTGTACAAACCAATGAAACTCGAGATTTTCGGTCCTATGATCCAAGAGGTCATCGATAGAACAATTAACGCTTCTCATGCATGTTCTAACACAACTAGGCAGCTAGCTTGATTGAGCGTCGGAGTGAAAATTTAATGTTCCACGAGCTCATATATGCATGTTTAATGACTTTGGTATGAGTTATACATCGTTGTGTTCTTTTATTTTATTGTACTTGTTGTAATTTAATTTTGAAGTCGATGTTAAATGTAGGTCATCATTAGTAAGAAGAATAAGCATATATGCTCTACAATTATAAGCATTGGATCAATGTAATATGTAGGTCTTCAAATTTTAATCTAGTAATTTTTTGTTAATTCATGCAACATGTGGGCTATTGTCCTATATTTAGTAATCTCCCACTCGAAAGTGGTTGAGATGCATGTTGGTCAAACTGCTATAGGCTTTCCTCTAGCAAACACTGCAATCTTAAAATTTCCAAATCAATGTCTGAACATTTAAGTTTGTGGTCCAGTCTTTGATACACTTGCACAGTTGTTGTCTACATTATAGAGTTTCTCGTTCTAAATATGATGTTATCTTTTCTGTGTGACAAGCCATAATAACCACATGCTATAATTAGTCGTATTTATTTTGTGTAAAAATTGAAAGACACATTTTCCAATATATAACTTCGGAGCTAGGAACAAAGGAAATATAAATTTAGTTTCTGATACAATGCTTGAATGGCATAGATTAAATGCTTGCTGGCTAAGGTTTGTGATACAATCTCTGAGGGCAACGTCTACAACCACGATTCTCCTGTGCCTTCCCTGGATGGAAGCATCTCCCCTCCCCTCATCTACGTCGGCGACAGAGCCCAAGAATGTATTGGTTCTCAATTTGGATCCATATCGGGGATTACAAACAAGAAATGATGAGGAGGAGGATGTCTACAGTGGTGACAATGATGATATTGTTGAATACCCTTCTGTGTTGGGAGCAAAGCATGGTAATGGACGCCCACATAAGTGGGGGTGTGGCCGGCCTCATAAGGTTGTGATGTTTGCCAATGGAGTGTGTGCTTCCTCCCCATCGACCAAGAGAGGGCATGGGAGACCAAGGAAGAAACAAACGGATGGCTCGTCAGAAGCTTCTTTTCAGAATGGAGATGACACTATGACTATGAGACCCCCCCCCCCCCGAGGTGATTTCTCGACGCCAAAGAGATGCACGGGAGGCCAAGGAAGGAGCCAGAAGCAACATCAACGAGTATCAAGAGAAGCTCTGGGAGGCCGATAAGGGACCAACAATCACTAGCAGACTCTTCTCTAATTGGGTCCAAAAAATACAAATTTGGAGCTAGTAAAGGCCCAAGTGAAAAAGAGTTAATTATTTTGCTTACACCTTTGAAACTTGACGTGAGCAGTTGACTTGAGATTTGAGTAAGCTTGGGGGTGAATCTTCTCCTTGTCAGTGTTCTTATTGAGTCATCCCCTTTGTTCCCCATGTTCATCATGTTTAACCTCTAATCCACCTCCAATCGTGAGGATCGGGGCACCCCTATTGCTCCCCCATCTCATTTTCTTAGCTTGGAACACGAAGCATTATATGTCACATGCATGGTTTTACCTATAAGACATGTATCCTGTCAACTCTCCTTGACCTCAAGAGGAATTGATACTCCCATTTAGTATAATATGTCGAGCAAACTGAAGTGAAAAAGGACTTTGTTTTGTGCCACGCGACAAAATCCTATGTCAAATGATCATATAGGGTGTTTCTCAATATTCTTTCAGGATCAAAAGGCAAGAAACTACTAATAATGAAACTTCATCCCATTATTTCAAAGAAGAGCCAATGAACTCATCAACTTTGTTCAAAATAACATGCGTCTTCCTAGCATGTATCTTCCCGGTCAGACTATCTGTGACCCAATGATCATCTCATATGTTGATTCTTGTAGCTGACCCAACTCTCCAAATATGATCTATTTTGAAAGCATGGATACTCTATTAAGACATATTTAGCAATAGTCATGAAATTCTCTGTAGTTTGACATATGTTAAGATAGGAAATATAAGTTTCAACAATTTCTCAACCAAATGCACAATTAAGGTAGTTCACATGTTTGTGGTTTAAGGAGTGATCATTGTTGTGTTGGGTATTGCAGACAAGACAGTGACACACGCCGCATAGGACGCTAACAAGGACCCAACCATGGTCGACACATCCACCACACACAAATCCCTAGCGGGGTAAAGGAGGAGGGAGTTGCACTGCATGTCATATGCATTTGGATCTGGAGTTCCCTATCCACACAAGCCTTGGGCAAAGTTGCAGGTGATGTCCTACCCAACGAGATTGAGACCGCGACCGACACGCATATTTTCAATGTCTTCCTCATTCGTCTTCTCTTCATCACCAATTCCATGGCCAAACTACACTTTGATTGAAGTTCAAGAGATTCTATGGAAAATTATCCATCCGTGTGTAGCAAAATCTCTTATATATTGTTGTTATCCAAAGTACAACATTTCAATTTGAGTTTTTCTTGACGTTCTTTTTATCCACATGTATGTGATCTAGGATTTCTTATATTAAAATATTTGTTATGTGATCGAAGCATTTCATAAACTACATAGTAGATACTAACTAAGAAAGTGTGTGCACCACTTGCATTAGCTACAAATTTTGATGATTGATTTCAACTTATTGTTCATGTTTTTTTCAAAAATAATTTAGACTATTAATTGGTCATGGATCACAAATAACTAATCTATATTTTTTTATGTTTGTCGTTGGATCCTCTAACTAGCTGATCATGTCATTAAAGACCTAAATAGTCACATCCTCCATCATTTCTTTGCTTGATGGTGATATTGCAGTTGATAACATTATTCTATCAGCGGTGTTGCACAAGTTTCACTATGAGACTACTCTGGCCAAGAATGGGAAAAGAAGACATCGATCTTGTTTTCTCGTATAAGGACATGCTGATAATGATTTGCCCTAATATATGTACTACCTTAGTTAATTAATTCTCCTTTCTTTTTGGACTATTTTGTGGGTTACACACTTGACACATAGGCAATGCGAGCCACTAGTGGTATGATTTTGGGGTATCATCTGATTTTCATGTGATGGACAGGTTCATGAGTGTTGTTGTTGAAGTGTATGTGCCCAAACCAATCAAGCTCATCATCTTCGGGCTTTGTAGCAGTTTAGATTTATAGAAAACCTCAGATTGTGCACAAAAGTTAAAACTAATTAGCTCTTGGATGGAACACATAATTTTTTTGAGAGAGAAACGAAACACAAAACTTACACAATTTGGTCCAACATATGCCATAAAAGCATGCATGTACGTACATTCTGATAGATGTTGCGCAAAGGATGGCATTTGGAGTAGTAAAGAAAGCTTTCCGCAAAAAAGGATTAGTAAAGAAAGCTGACATGCCGAATGGATGAAATTATTTCGGATAGATTTCACATTAACTAATTATTAATGAAAAATCTGGAATACACTGGATGCAGTATACGGTGGATCTCTATATATGTTCAAAATACGTCTGTTTTTTGTGCCATAATGAAACCAAGAATTAGTTGCCACGATCTATTTGATCTTGAGATGAACTGCCACCAGCACATCTCTGATTACAAGTTAAACTAGGAATTAATTTTATTATGTCAGGATCAAGACGGATATACTTCGTATAAACGCAAGTTGTGGTCGAGGCAATGTGTGTCATAATCGGCAAGCTTGACCTGAAAAATACTTTGATACTCCATAGCATTTAATTGCAAAAGATATGCCAGACAACACAATATTTGATTTTCCTTGGTGGAATTAGAAAGCGGTGCAATATCGATATTTGCATGTGTGAAGCAACCTGATTACGAATGGACGGCGAAGATCAACCGGCCACTCCTATAAATACACATGTACCTTGGTCGGGTACAAGGCACATACCAACACCAAAGACCCAAGCAGCAAGCAACAGAGCAAGAGAAACCGTACTAGTTTCAGTCATATCATAGCCACTCTCGTCCCTTTGTATAGTCGTGTATCTTCCACTAGTTTTCTCTCCATGCATGCCTAAAAGATCGATCAAGATTGTTCAAGGTGCTGCCTAAACATGTGAAGCTAGCGCATTTTGATCAGTTTTAATCTATGCATAGCACACGTTTTGGTTGTTGTTGGCAACCATGTATAGACATCTGTTTTGGCCATTTTTGTGGGGTTGTGTTCTTTGCTTCTCTCTTTTTTCACTCCATCCTTTTGCTTTTTTCAAGGATTTATTTGCTGTGCTGAGGCTGGTCATCCTGGTCCTGTTTTCGATGATACATGTTGCACTTTTTTGTGTGTGGAGAAATTATCCATTCAACTATAGCAAAATCTCTGTCATTGTTGTAATCGATCCAAATTAAGCACACCGTTCTTTATGATTGTTGTCTTGATGTTCTTTTTATCTTCAAATATTCAATCTATGATTTTGTTTCTCCTTCTCTTTCCCCGATGAAAATTCAATAAAACTAGTAGATAGTACTACGTACTAATTAAGAAAGTTGACCGTCTCAGCTGACATCTATGAAACATGTGCTCATCTTCTAGATGATTTGTAAACGATCAGTTTGCAACTAAAACGCACAAGCTTGCACCGTGATCTACAAATTAGTAAGATTA
The DNA here is from genome assembly GCA_039707655.1 of Elymus sibiricus. Taxonomy (NCBI): domain Eukaryota; kingdom Viridiplantae; phylum Streptophyta; class Magnoliopsida; order Poales; family Poaceae; genus Elymus; species Elymus sibiricus. Next base: position 35,294,020 of record CM077669.1, on the reverse strand, counting down.
TGATTTTCGTATCAATTATTCTTGTAACAATCTCCTTGAAAATATTAGCTAGGTGTGCATCAGAAATAACTAATCTCCTTATTAATTCTGTTTGCAGTTATTTTAGCTAGCTGATCATGGCATCATCCCTCAAGGCACCGCTTGTTGAGGATATTACGGTTGACAGCATGGCTCTCTCTTTCATGCTAGGCAGATTTCACTGTGAGGTCACCCTGGCTAAGAATGGGAAAGACATAGTTGATATGTTCCTTTAGGGTAACAAGCTTTTTTTCTGCGTGATAGGACATGCCCATAATGACCGGTCCAGAGGTACGTACGTACTTGAGGTAATTTCAGGTTTCTTTCTTTTCCTTTTTCTACATAATAACATATATTGGATTGTCACCTCATCAACATTTTTACATGTTACTACACAAGCAGTCATGAAGATCCGAGTTATGGAAGCTACTGATGTGAAGATCGTCGTGGTGTTCGCTGATGATAACGCCATGGGGGCGTTCATGAGTGCCGGTGCTGATGACTTTGTGCCCAAACCAATTAGGCTTGAGGTTCTCGGGCGTATGATTTTGGAGGTCATCAACAGGAAAAGCAATTAGTGACGCTTGCTCGATCCAGCCATGGAGGAAGAAATTAAGCTAGATCATATACTATGAATGTTTGCTAGCTTTGTTATGCATCATATTATTGTCGTGTTGTCATTTTATTTTTGAGATCAATCAGAGAGGCTGCCAATAGTTAGATCATTGGGATTGATGTACTGTGTAACTTTTTGAATTTAATCTAGTACTACTCATTAATTTATGCTTCAGGGTGTGTGGCATGTGCATTTGTTTCTGTGGCAAGTTATTCAACTCTCAATTAATTTGGTAATTTCACGGTTCGGATATCTTTTATCGGCGTGGTAGGTCAAACTAATGATACATGTAAAGTTAAACATGTCGCATGCATCCACATAATTTCTTTCTTGAAATATGAGATAAATACTATATGCATGACTCATTTAATCATCAATTTGATTTTCCCCAATAACATTGAAAAATAAGTGGAGATTGATATTGACCAACGTGATTTCAAATGGACGGTGGGCATCAACCTCCCATCCCAGCAAATACATACCTAATAGTAGCAAGCAACCCACCTCCATAAGCTGAAGGTTCACAATTCCCTCCTCATATACCAAAACCGGGAGATATTTTGAAATAGTTAGGCATACGACGTACGTATAACTATTCCTTCCTTTTTTCTTCTCACTTTATTTTCAGTTTTCTATCCCATCATGTGCCATTTGGTAGCATTATTGTCTCTGTGCATGGACACAAGATCTAGATTGTTAGAGCATCTGTGACCAGACTTGGCAGATATGCCCCCCTAAACGTCTGCGGGCAAGTCCAGATGCGTCCACGTACAATGCCGGATGGCACCTCATTTGTCCTCCCGAACAGCCAAACCCCTCGTATCCAAACTCTCAAAATCCATGCACCTCCATCATATACACAAATTCAACACAAATTCAATAGTTCAACAATGCAACAAAGCAAAAAAAACAATGCAACCATCAATACATGCCAAAGTGAAATACGAAAATTCATAGATAGGCGATTCAATAATGAATCATTTAGCGCTCACAGTTGCACTCTATGTGTGCGCGTTGATATTCTTTTTCTTTGCCTCAAGCCACTTCTTGCCTTCCAGATCCAAGAGGGTAGTGTGGGCCAACATGATCCTCGAATCATATGTGTCCCGAGTCGGCTGCGATCTCTCTTTTTTGAGCTTCCATTTCACATATGCCTCATGCTTCTCAAAGTCTATCTCCTTACACTCAAGCTGAACTTGTTGCTTACCCTCTCCCGGTCCCAATCCATCCTCTCTTTTTACAAATCCAAGAATATCTTGTACCTCTCCTCGGTGGAAAAATGTCCATCCATGTGGCAGACATTTCACTCGTTGCAGCATCGCGCGTGGTCCTGCCCTTCTCCCACTTGTTTCCCATCACTTCGTGGTTCATCTTTGGCACGGTGGCTTATCCCCCTCAACCTTCCTCATCTTCATCATCCAATCCAATGGATTGTTGGGAGGTTGAGCAATTGTTTTTCTTCAACTTCTTGTTGTCGTTCTTTAAGCCATCAATGAGTTTTTGCCACTTTGGTTTCCCATTCAATTTCAACAAACAATGGCACATAGTGAATGACTTCCCCTTGGTTTTTTGGTATAAAGTGGAAGCCACCCCATCTGGCAAACATGACTCACTCATGAGAATGCAACAAACAAAGCTAGCAATGCAAATGATGATAAAACAAATCAAGTCAACTTACACGACTCTTGGTTTCAACGCCACTTTAGTTCCGGCCAGCCACGTAAGAACAGTAGCTGAAAAACTTGTTCACGCTCTCTTGAATGATGGACCATCTATGTTGGATACAAGCCTCATTGCGGGTGGTATAGATAGGGAAAGACTCCACATATTCCTTATGTTTGTGGTAAGGCTTGTGGATATTTTCCCAATACGTGTTTCCCTTTTGCTCGGTTCCACATGTAGGGTCCATGTTGTGACCAACCAAGATTCATACAACAAATCATCATATGGTTGAGAATATCACACCTATTGCCTTGAGTATCTTCTTCTTCTTTTTTGTTAAGAGTTGTCGATGCTTTCCCAATATCGTACACAGAAGAGTAGGTATCCTCCAAGTCATAATGCATAGGCTCTTGACCGTTATTGATCATGTCCATCAAGATAGCCTCCTAAAATGATTATGATCGCAGATAAACTAATGCATTCAACAAAAATATTAAATGGCATACGCAACAAATTGATTCAATGACAACTGATTGAATGGCATACGCAACAAATGAGTGAATCAATACAATGTGTGGCAAAACAAATATCATGTCCTCCTCCACAATGATTGGTCGTGATGTATGTACTACCTTAGTTAATTAATGCCCCTTTATTTTTGGATTATTTTGTGGGATGTACACTTGACACGTAGGCGATGGGAGCCATTGGTGTGAAGATTGTTTGATTGTCATCTGATTTTCATGCGATGGAGGAGTTCATGAGTTTTGGTGTTGAAGTGTTTGTGCCCAAACCAATAAATCTCATGATTATCGGGCTTATGATCCAAGAGGTCATCGATAGAACAAGTCTTGCATGCCATGAATGGTCTAGCGCAATCTGGCCTGCTTGATTGAGTGAGAAATGGAGAGAATGGTTAATGTTTCGTGAGGTCATATATACATGTTTTATTACTTTGGTATGCATTATTTAATGTTGTGTTGTTTCATTTTATTGTACTTGTTGTAGTTTAATTTTGAGGTCCATATTAACGGTTGGTGGTCGTTAGCAAGAAGAATAAGCATATAATCTACCAATAATTATAGTCATGTGATCAATGTAATATGTAGCTATTCCAATTTTTATCTAATTGTTTTCATTAATTCATCCAACAGGTGGCGTACATTCATGTATGAGCCTGGGATCATCCGCACTCGATGAATAGTAAATTCAAAAATAATAGTAAAGAAATTGAAAAATTATGAATCTTTTGCCATCAAAGATGCTCGAGTGCATAAGGAGCATGCAAATATTTGTGGTGTTTGCACATTCGAGGAGGTCGTGTCAAAAACAAAAATAATTGAGACCAGATAGTGTTGTTTTTCAAAGTTTCTTTCACAGCCAATTATTTTCCATGATGCCCCAGATTGTCCAAACTACACGGATTTTTGCATGCGCTTTGCGCATTCAAGCATATATGATGCCAAAATAATTCAGATTTCTCGTATTTTATTTGAATTTACTATTCATGCCCGGGTGCAGATGAGTCCTGACACTGAATCACCGTTTGCCAACATGTGGGCTTTAACGTGTCCTACATTTACTGATATCCCACTTGGAACTGGTTGAGATGCATGTTGGTTAACCTGCTAGAGGCTTTCCCGTAATGAACACTCTATTAAGATCCCATTATTTACAAAGCAATGCGGGAACGTTAAGTTTGTGGTTTAGTCTTTGAAATACTTGCATGGTGGTTTATTACATTATAAAATTTCTCATTCCAGATATGATTTATTTACATGTGATGAGTCATATTAACCACATCCTATGATTGGCCATATATATTTCCTGTAAAAGTGCAAGACACATTTTTCCAATATAAAAATTCAGAGCCGGAAACAAAGGCATTAAAAAATTGGTTTGTACTATAACGTTTGAATGGTGTGGACTAAATGCTTTCTGGCTAGGGTTTGTAAAGATTTTTTTTTAAATATGAAAATGAAAAACATGTTGCATTTAAAGATGCCTTTGCTATATATTATAAACTAGCCAATGCAAATGTTGTAGGAATGAGCGATCTACATGTGTGATCACACAAACATTTACAGGCACAAAATGATATTTACAAATGCAATACTTATCGCAACATTATTATGCATTGTCCATGTCTGCAAGGGTAGATGTGGTATGGAGTTACTGGGTGAAAGTGAACCCAATAGAATCCATAGAAATCATTCACCATTTTGCTCTTTATGACAACTCATAAGTAGAAATTACACCATAAAAATACAACTAATGCTAGTAGCATGATCATGCATGTGATCTTTTATGCACCCTTCTTAGGTTACATATGCAATTTACTACGTGTATTAGTAGGTTCTTTTCTTGGTTATCATTTAGATGTTCTAGAGATATTTGTTTGATGATCCATCGTAATATAATTCACCATGATTATGACTAATATGAACTACATAACTGGTGATTTTGGTTTTAGAAATAATTTGTGCCTTATAGGTTATATTCATAGTTTGTTATTAAGTTACGTCGGTATGCGCGGTAAACAAATTGATGTGCATTTTATAAGCTAAATTATAGATTTTAGACAATATTGGTCCATTACCATTCATACATCTATATAGTATTAATAACCCAATGTGAGTATAGATACTAATATATAGTGTAAGACATAGTTTAGATAGGAAGTACGAGTTTCCATGGTTTCTCATTTGAAGGAATTAACATGGTGGTAACTACATTTGTCAAGTTTGTGGTTGTGCTCTAGATTGTGCAAAATAAATTAAACTGTTGGGAACAAAGCAATAAAGTTAGTCGGTGATACAACGTTTGAATGGTGTGGACTAAATTTTTCTTGATCGTGAGAAGGCAAGATCTCTTGAAAGACAACAACGACATATAAATGGCATATCCATAACCATGTTTATTCTATTCCAACACAAATTATGTGGAACCGACTAGCCCAAAGAAGATCAACTTTCGCAATTGAAAAGATATGTGATCAAATAGACACCTTCCAATGACAAAAATACAAAGACAACTACAATATTACTCACATAATTATGTGTCCACGCTTATGATATTATTTACGCCTTATATTTGTTGCATCTGTTGTTAACAATATGCTCTCGTATAGTGATAAAATCAAATATAGTGTTTCATGTTAATGAAACATTGGATTTACAATTCTAATCGGCAAATGGCAAAATTTATGTGGCTAGGCCTTTACCATTTCATATTGAATCATGTGGGAACAAATAAGAAGTGATTGTTCTTTGAGTCTATTAAGTATTATGCTTCTTATGGAAATGATCCGGAAGTGGATGACAATGAGACATTATCACCCTTGCATATATAAGATATATCAATTTGTGTGCAACTCAAGGCTGGAGGCAAGAATTCTAAATAGGTAATAGGGATAGTATGGGGACTAAGAAAGCAATAAGTTATTAAAAGAATGAAATTTTATTAGTTAGGGAACCATTAAATCATGAGCTAGAATTGGATTTCATAATTAGGAGTCTATGAATCAATTGGCAATTGATTATTTTACTTAACAAGGGACAACTTGTTCAAACAAAAAGGATAAACACAATGGTTGATATTGTGTAAGAAATAATGAAAACCTAGTAGCATGTCATTTTGGAGCAAGTTAGTCATCTAGATAACAAGATGCAACTAAAAATGGATTCGTGATTATGTCATTTTCTATGATGCACTATATATAGCTTTTTAGAGAGACTATAAAATAAAAAACAATTTCTTTCCTTATAAATTTATACATGTGCAAAGAGATGAAAATGAAAACTATGTTGAAAAATTGCAATAAAAATGCAAGCATACAAAAGAAGCAACATTGAACAAGCACAAAGCAACTGTTTTACTAGCTTATGCCAATTCAATATGCATGATGCATCAATAAACTGGTAGTAGCACTAATCTGGTCAATAAAATAAATAAGGAGGCAAATCTATGGTACATGGTTGGTGTCCCAAAAGTGGGAAACATTTAATAACAAAAGGACCATCAATCCTTCACTTTCCTACTTGAACTAAGCTATGCATACCTCAGTTATAACAATTTGTATTTATTACCAATTAAATATAAGCAGATAAAATAGCCTTGTGAAGAAAGGACAAATAAAATGCATCTATGTCAACCCAACTTGCACATGTGTAGGGAATCACACTGAATACAATGGTGATAAGATTTTTGAAGCGGATGTGCATTTTTTACCTTTATCATGTTCTCAGAGATGGTTTGTTCTTGTAACACCCACAGTGTCATGCTACAGTAATCTCCCCCTAATGGTGTCCATGTCATCATAATCACTTTGCAAATTGTCACTTGTTCAAAATTCAAATCAAATTCGAATTTAAATTGCAAGTGAAATTATTTTTTCTTCGAACAGTAAAACTAAAATGTTTAAATAGTTCTATAAAATCCCCTGATCATTGTCATGTGGAAACCAACTTCATTTGACTCACTAATTAATCCTTAGCAAAATATTAAAGTGGTCCAACAACAACTATTATGGGCTTTTAAATATAAACAAATGTTTATGTTTTTCCAAACCACTTGAAAACTTTATGTGTTGTCTCAAAATATTGCCCACTAATTATGCGCCAAATTTCAAGTTGACCTAAATTCATTTGGTATGGGAATTAAGTAGAAAGATGTACCGAAATATTGAAACAGAGAAGATAGAGAAGGGGCTAAGTGCACACTATGCACTAGAAGCCTAGTGCTACAGTAGCATGGCCCAAGCCCACCACGGCCTGCTCCTTCTTCTTCTATACAGAGAGACAGCCTGATGAGCTCGTCTCGATTATCAACGACACCCCGAGATGGATAAGACCGGCACCCTCCTCCCCGAAACCTAGGAAACCTTAATCATCTTTGATCAACGAGCTAGTCTAGTAGAGGCTCACTAGGGACACGGTATTTGTTTATGTATCCACACATGTATTTAAGTTTCCGGTCAATACAATTCTAGCATGAATAATAAACCTTTATCATGATTAAGGAAATATAATAATAACCATTTTATTATTACCTCTAGGGAATATTTCCATCAGCAAGGACTTGATCCTCATCCTGATTTCGCGAATCGACCTGAGTCTCAGGGGCTACTAGGATCGGCTTGGCGAAAAACTATTTTTTTCTTGCGGAGGCCGACAATCTACATCAACAACTCAAGACCGAGGTGGTGCACCACTTTGGTGGCAGTCACGCGTTGGAGCTCGGATGCACACCGCCGCACGGGAAAAACTCTGAACTCGAGGTGTGGCGTAAAAATAACAAGGCATTTGATAAAGGCCGAGAACTTAAAGGAGCTCCTCGGATGCCCGACATGTGAACTCTTTGCATACACCTCAGCGATCCTCGAGATCGGGGAGGGGAAGATTTGTTGAACTGGCTTATTTCAAGACCGACAACCGAAGATGAAGAATAGTTCGAAAGAGTAAGAAACATCCCGCACTTGAAGACTGGTCCAGGGGCTACTAATGGTGTCCTAGACTGGGGGATACTCACCATGTCGTCTCCCAGCCAGGAGGGCCGGGCCGAGGACCCCCTGCGGTGGTTCATTACTGGGCCACTTTCGGGCAACCCATGACGTATACAAGAAAGATTTCATAATACTTGACGCACAAGACGAGGACTCTTCTAAATCCTAGGTCTCTGTTGCATTATATAAGTTGAGGCTAGGCTAGTCGATATAACATATTCAATAGATTAGATTCATTCAAATAATATCTCGAGGTAGATCAACCTGTACTTTGGACCCCATCCGCAATCAATATAATACAAGTAGGACGTGGAGTTTTACCTCTTCAAGAGGGTCCAAACCTGGGTAAATGTTGTGTCCCTTCTTCGTCCTGTTACCATCTAGCCAAGGTCACCAGATCGGTACCCCATACCCCGAGATCTGCCGGATTTAGCTCCGTCATCGTGCGCACACATAAATCTTTGGGAAGATCCCTGGATTCCATCAAGTGCTTCTAGGAAAGTTATCACTCCTAGGGGGGATTACGCTATCTAAAGTGGAAGAGATCATAGATCCACATACAAGCTAGTGGGATGAGGCTCTTATTGGATATGTTTTTTCACCAGTTGATGCAATCAAATTTTTGCAAATGCTCCTATGGGTTGAGATCTTGGAGGATTTTGTAGCGTGGTAGTATATAGGACCTGGAACTTTTTCTGTTCGGTCTGCTTATCATGCTGAGTTTAAACATCAATTTGGGAGCCATTTAAATAGAGCAGACGACCGGGGCAATTTACATCTCAACCCTATGTGGAAGGAAGTTTGAAAGCTCTGGTTCCGAGTGAAAACAAGCATTTCGGGTGAAAAATAGGGGAGTTCTTCCTTACTATGGTGTACTTGGAGGGACACACCCAAGTTCTCCCTTAATGTCATTTGTGTAGGATGATATACAACATTGCTTGTTTTCTTGCTCACATGCATGCGAGTAGGAGAGGAACTTGGGGTGACGAAGATGAATATTCTTTTAGGGCATCGTCAATTTCTGAATAACCTCCCAGCGGCAGAGCTAATCTTGATCCCGACATGGTATATAAGTATATGGTGGCAATGGCGTCGGAAGGTTAGGAAGGAGGTTGTAGACTTGTAGCGGTGGGACCCACCCGCCGGTGTATGCTTGTTGTGTTGACTGGCAGGAAGGGAAGGGAAGGTATTGCCTGTTGACTGGGCCTTTTCTTTAGAAAAAAAAAATATTGACTGCACAGGATCCCGGCAGTCGAGTTGCCAGTAGAGACAGCACAGCGTACCCCGTGTCGTGGTATGAGGCTTCCGTTCTCTTCTCTCACCCAACCACGTACGTACGGTACTACAGTACCTCACCTGTATGGAAAGAGTACACCTACATGCATACATACATACTCTATTCTGTTCCTAATATATGACGTTTTGGTAGTTTATTTAGTTGCTTTCCTCTGCCCCTCTCGCAAGGCGACTAGAAAAAACCTTCCTCCCCTTGATCTCCGCCGGTGAGCTCGTGGATTTGCCTTCCCTCTGCCTGCCGCTCCGGCGGCTTGGGGGGGGGGGGGGGGGGGGGGTTGTCTGGTGTCTCGGCTCCGGCTAGTAGATAGGATTTCATCCTCGCAGGGGTGCCGTTTGGCAGCGCTTCTTCTTCGAGTCAGTTTTTCGGGTTCCAATCCTCCTCAAGTTCGTCGACGGATTAGACGGAGCTCCGGCGTAGATTCCTGTTAACTCCTCGGGGCAGCGAGGTTAAGATTTCTCGTCGTGCGTACGGAACGACGATATTTGGTGCTAGGTTCTTCAGATCGATTTAAGAATCCAAAGGTTACGGCTCCAGGACGCTGGTCCTTAGGGTCACGTGCACGAAGAATTTTCGGATGTTGTCGACAAGGTCGAGTCGGCTTCGGTATGGGAGCGGCGACAGCGGTGCGTTTTGGCGGCGGTAATAGTCGTTCGGTGGTCCATGAACCTTTATATTTGAGGTGTTTTATACTTTCAGTGAATCTTTATAATAGATCTGATTCATTTTTAATAAAAAAAACTAACAAAACATAGTGTATTTGGAAACACATGGAGATCCTGTAGTAACAGACTAATAGTACACTGAGAGCGGAGGAGCAGCAGACTAGTGCTTACTAGAGAGACGAGACGGTGGGCCCTCCCTCCTCCCCTGCCGTTCCGTGCCATTGCTCTCTTGAAGGAACCAAACCAAACAGCAGAAAAGAGGAGAGTGAAGAGTAAGTAAAAAGTATACACCAACAAACGAATCTTTTAAATGCAATACTACTAGTACGTATGGTACAAGACGAAGGAAGGAAGAAAGCACGAGGAGAAAAAGAAAGAAACAAGTGCTCGGTAGTAGCGGTAGCGGTGGTGTGGAGCATGCCAGATGCCACGCGCACTGCAAACAGGCTGCATCGTCTCCCTCGTCTGCAATTCTGCATGGCAACTGCCTGGCATGCCGTCCCATGCCATGTGGGCGTCCCACCAGCGGCAGAGAGAGACACCACGCAACCGAACCAACGGCCCGATGACGCACACTTTTATCCTCCTGCCTGGCTCTGGCTGTATCCACCTTCACATCCACGCGTACGTACTGTACGTGGTTCCGTTTACTAGGTTCGTCTACTTTTGCTTTACAAAACCGCGCCCGTTTAGTTTAGTTTTTGTACGTGTTTCTTTAGGCGCATAACTGCATCTATGACCATAATGTGCAATTTTGACCCGTCCGATGGACATGTCCGGTGAGCAGTGTCCGTTTTGAATCCCTACTGTATTTTCTCTGTCACACAACCACACCCCTCAAACTGTCCTCCTCACTTTAAGGCATTTTATTTATTTTAATGACCATGTTATGTGCAAAAACACCAGAGCGCAAAGCGGCGCAAGAGCTTCTCTCCCACCTCGACCACGAACGTGAGCCGCGCGCGCAAGCTCGGCCTCGATGGCGGACACGAGATCCGCAGGCAGTTGCTGGCACACATGTGAAAGGTCGAGCTCCTCTTCGACCTCGAGCAACATGCAAGCGCGGCTTCTCTCATGCCGAGCAAAACAAGAGAGAGGAGAGAGGAAGGTAAAAACATGGGCGGCTGTAGGTGGGATGGATAGGATTTGCACTGACGTGGCGGGGCACGTCCGGGCGTCCACATCCGCTCCACATATGAGTTGGGTATGGGATGTCGGACAGCCCGAGCAGTGGGGTGTGGTTGGGTGACCTTTTTCATCTCTCTCTTGTCCAGGCTTTGACTGGGTTGTCTGTCTGGACATGTAGGAAGACTTTGAGGTATCCGGTTGTAAATGTTCTAAGGCCCCTCCTGCTGCTTCACCTTGTACAGGTGTGCTATGTTTGCCAACTAAGCAAAAAATCTGACGTGGCATGCTAGTTAAGAAGAGAGAGTGGTATGGTGACCCTAGGAAGAAACTGTGGTAGGCATGTGTACCTAGGTGAAAGCATAATTCTGAGTCTACAACTATATGTGGTGTGCCTTTAAGGCTACTTTGATTCAAAGGATTTTCATAGAAATTTTGAAGAATTAAAATCCTTAGGAATTTGTGTTATCTTGATTATTTGATTCATATGATTGAATCCTACATAAAAAAAACCTATTAATTTCTTTGTACTCCTTTACATAAGATTCTAGCATCCACACAAACCTGGTTGTCCTTTGCTTTCCCTATGATGCAATCAAGCAACGCAAAATCTTGTAAGAGTGAGATTAGCATGACGTTTTAATCCTATGTTTATCGTATTCCAGTGTTTTTATAATCTTGTGAATGAAAGAGGCCCTTGGGGCATGTCTGTTACTGACCCTTAAATCGGACACAGTATCCGTTCGCAGACTGGTCCAGACCAGTCCGCAAACATGAATGCAGGAGTCGGCCATCCAACCACATCCCTAAATGTCCGTTTAGATCTGGCCAATTTGAAAATTAAATGCATAGTGCCCGTTCACATAGCCCCGATCACAACCAAAAAGAGGCCGGTGTTCGTAGTTTTCATATGCCTGGTCACAACCAACTAGTATACATATCAGAGAAGATATGCGTCCTCCTCACTCTTCGCGGGCCGCCAGAGGGAGGGGGGAGGGGCGGTCGAAGCAGGAGGTGGAAGGAGGGGTTGAGCTAGAGCGGCATGGTGACCGGGAGTATGTATTATGTGGATTAGTCACATACTTTTTGTACGTAGGCATCAAGCATTGAGACCTTTTCCGCTTAGGGTCTTTTTTTTAATAGAATTGTTCAAGATGTGATTATTAGAAGACAGTAGTAGAAATTTGGAGTGAAGATTGTACTTATAACGCAACATGAATATGAATAGTAAAAGGCAAGCCAAGAAATTGATGAAAGAGGTTTATTTGATCTCGCTCCTAAATAGTACTCCCTCCGCCTCATAATGTAAGAGGTTTTTTGACACTACACTAAGTCAAAAAAAAGTCTTACATTTTGGGACGGAGGAAGCACTAGATAGTATGGTGAAAAAGAAAAGCCTTGAAAATCCAAATGATCCTTTAAAAAAGATTGTATGAATGGATAGTATACTACTTGCTCCTTTTCTAAATATAAGTCTTTTTAAAAACGGATTTCATATTTTTTGTGTCTTCTATGAGTTTCGCCCCTCGATTTATATAGATACTGGGGGTGGGGGTCTAGGATTACAACATCCTAGTCGGCTACGTGTGAGGAAACCGACTCTTCAACGAATCAAGCAACTTGGAGTATGTGTCATGGGTCGCCCGTGTGGCCCACTCCTGAACCGATAAAGGGGGATCCTCGGCCCAACCCATAAGGCCGGGAGACGTCATGGTGAGAGACCACCTGTCCGGGACACCATCATCATGGGCATTGTTAGAGAAGACTCCAGGGCCTTCTCGTCCACGACAAGGAAGTCGGAGCCGTGGAGGACTCCTCCGACCTGATCACCACGCAGGGATGCCCCGCCGATGGATCTGCTGAAATCATCTCCGACAGTGGTACATAGCATCAGTCAGAACGACCAAAACTAAAACAGGAAAAACAACCAAGTCATTGTTTACGAAGAGGATCCTGACACTATTGTCGACTCGTTCCTGCTTCTTTGTGACAAATATGCTTGCAAAAATCGAGTTGGGACCCCTCCCTTTTCTCCACTATGGAGGAAAGAAGGAGTGCCAAACAAAGAGAAGTCCAAATCTAGGGTCTCGCAAACCCCCTCCTCAACGGAAGGCCGGAGAAGGGTCTCACATTCGGGACATAGTCAGCTTTGTGAGCTTTATTCCGTCTAGCATGGGCACGAGGAAGCTCAACCACATTGTGAGACAAGGAAGCAGATTTGATTTATTGGAGAGGAAACCAACTAGTGTGCATATCACGGAAGATGTGCGTCCTCCTCACTCTTCGCGGGCCGCCAGAGGGAGGGGGAGAGGTGGTCGAAGCATTTGGGGCGTGTTTGGTTGCCCGCATGCAGCCCAACCAGGCCCGCGCGGGATGTGCGCGGCCTGTTTGGTTGCCTGGGCTGCATGCGGTTTGTGGTCCGCACGGACCTTAAAGCAGCCCGCAGCCTAGCCCGGCGGAAACTGCCGAATCGGCAGTTTCTTGCGAGCCTGGCTCGGCGCGGCCACGCGTGCGAGGCAGTTGCACGCCTCGGGCAGCGCGGGAGACGGAGGGGACGTCTCATAACTCACCCCCCACTCTCCTGTCACCGCCCCAGTCGCACTGTTCCCACCGCTCCCTCTCTCCCTCACCGCCCCTCCCTCTCCTCTCCTCCGATGGCTCCGCCTCGCCCACTGCCGCGCCGTCCTCTGACCCCCGTCGACCAGCGCATCGCCAGCATCCAGGAGCGCTGGCTGGCCGGGCTCCAGAACTCCGGCCGGGACCTGGCGTCGGCGCTGCGAGCGCCATCCCCAATCTGCTGCCGGCCACCACGAGCGCCGGCCAATGCGGTGCTGGCCGTCCTGCTCCGCCGCCGATTCCGGACCTCCTGGTCCTGGGCTCGGCGCCGGCGCCGTCCACGGAGCCGCCGATTCTTGGGACCCCAATGGGCAGGGGGGTTTTCTTGACCCCCGTCAAAGGGTTTTCCCCTGTCGGTGGGCCGTCCTCCTCGACCTCCGGCGTGGCCATGAGCACGGGGCCGATGCCGCAGGCCGTCGCCAGGGCCGGCTCCTCCTCTGCTCCACCACCGCTCTCCTTCCCGCCGGGGTTTTCACCCCGGCCTCGGTTCGTCAATGCTCCGGTGAGTCAAACCCCCTCAATGCTTGCTCGTAGATGTAAATTAGGGTATATTTCTTAGGCATGTGCTAGTACTTAGTGCATTCGATAGGATTAGATAGGATTCGAGTAGATCCGATTGGATGCGATCCCAATCGAATCCAATCGGACCGATCTGTTCTTGTTTCGTACAGTGTGTGTCCTAGGGTAATTTTCTTCTGCTATTGCAAGTGTGTCCTAGTATGACCATTTTAGGATGCTGCCAAATGTGCATGGGTGCACATGGGTGCTATTGGCACTTGCTGTTGCTATTTTTAGATCTTTCCATGATTAGGCAGTTATCTTTCCATGATTAGGCAGTTGCAGAAAAGCAGATGCCAGTGATCAGTGGCACTTGCTGTTGGGCAAGTCCACTGATCAGTGCCACTGATCAGTGGCAACAGCAAGTGCCACTGATCAGTGGTAGTAGCCCATGAGCAAATGCCACTTATCAGTGGCACTTGCTGTTGGGCAAGTCCACTGATCAGTGCCATTTAACCAACAGCAAGTGCCACTGATAAGTGGCATTTGCTCATGGGCAACTACCACTGATCAGTGGCACTTGCTGTTGGGCAAGTCCACTGATCAGTGCCATTTGCCCAACAGCAAGTGCCATTGATAAGTGGCATTTGGCAAAAAGTTTGTGCACTGATCAGTGGCATTTGCTCTTGGGCAAATGTCTCTGATCAGTGCCATTTTGAAAATAGTTTGTGCACTAATACTTGTCATCTTACCTGACAAGATTTTGAAGAGTGACTGGGATGTTGCTGGTGGAGGAGCTCAGGTGGTGGCCGGAGCTGAGGGCGCCGAGGATTTCATCCCCACGAACAGGTGGCTCAGGACGGTGGACCTGCCTGGCAGGATTGCCTTCATGAGCCTGCCTCGTTCAAGGGGACGATCTCCGAGGCAGGGCCATGAGGAGGGGGCCCGGGAGCTGCTGCGCTTCTACAAGCAGATCAAGGACAACGAGGACCTCGCCATGCTCGTCGTGCCACGCAAGTTCGTGGAGGTGATGAACACCTGGCTGGTCATCAAGCGGCTCCCGCGCGTGGTGAGGCTGTCGGCGAACAAGCGGTGCGTGTTCTGGGTGCAGGTCCAGAACTTCGAGGGGCACATGGTGCTTGGCCGGGGCTGGAACTACTTCTGCCGCCGCCACCGGATCGTCCCCGGCGACCTCGTCGTTGTGCGCATCTCAGGACTCGTACTGAAGGTTCAGATCTACAACCACGACTCCTCGGTAATGTGTAGGTTTCGTTGCAGCAGGCACAACTGCGTTGGTGACATCGAGCATGCTATGTAGTTAAGTCAAGTAAGGTGTTAGTGTTGAACTTTTATGGTGTGTGGCAGACTTGTGCTGGGAACTTGTTCATATTTTGGCCAGGAGCAGCACCCTGGCATGGAGCAGGGAAGGAGGATGCCCCTGCTGTTAATCTAGACTTATGCTATGTAGTTAAGTAGTTTGCTGTCATTTCCTTGCTTGCTGTGTTTGATTTGCTTTGTTTGATCTTGTTGTTGTGCTGATCATGTGGTGGTAAGGCCACCACATTTGAATGGGGTGAGCAGAACACAAACGCTGTTTGCAACCAAACAGCTGAAGTTTGCATCTGCTCACACCCTAAGCACAAAAACGGCAACCAAACAGTAGGGGGGTAAGTGCTCCTCCATGCGATGCAGGCAACCAAACAGGTTGCATCTGCTGCATATGAGGCTGCATTTCAACAACCAGGCTGGCTGGAGATGGACATGCAATGCAACTACTGTTGCAAACTGCAACCAAACACGCCCTTGGTGGAAGGAGGGGTTGAGCTAGAGCGGCATGGTGGCCGGGAGTATGTATTATTTGGATTAGTCACATACTTTTTGTACGTAGGCATCAAGCATTGAGACCTTTTCCGCTTAGGATCTTTTTTAATAGAATTGTTCAAGATGTGATTATTAAAAGACAGTGGTATAAAATTGGAGTGAAGAGTGTACTTATAACGCAACATGAATATGAATAGTAAAAAGCAAGCCAAGAAATTGATGGAAGAGGTTTATTTGATCTTGCTCCTAAATAGTACTGCCTTCGCTCCATAATGTAAGACGTTTTTTGACACTACACTAAGTCAAAAAATATCTTACATTTTAGGATGGATGGAGTACTAAATAGTATGGTGAAAAAGAAAAGCCTTGAAAATCCAAATGATCCTTTAAAAAAGATTGTATGAATGTATAGTATACTACTTCCTCCTTTTCTAAATATAAGTTTTTTGTTAAAAATTGAAATGTTTAAAAAGAGTTATTTTTAGAAACGGGTTTCATAGTAAAAACTTTTAAGAAAACTTATTTTTAGAAACGGAGTGATTGGGATGGAATGGACATGCATGGTGGTGTGGAGCAGGAGGGAGGGAGGTGGAGGGCAGGCAACCGAACAACGGACCGGTGACGGCAGCGACGGGACCGAGGACGGAGTACACGTAGGTCACCCAAAGGCCCCTCACGTGATGTGACTCTTTTCCCTCCTCTCATTTCTATTTTTACTGATGCTCTGTGGTAAAATGACACTATCGGGACTCGGGAGCAAGCCATAATACAACAATAGCATCAGTTCTATGTGACACAAAATAAAATGATTTATTTCTCCTACCTCTCCTATTTGTGGCGTGCCTTTAGGGCTCCTTAGATTCAAACGATTTTCATAGAAATTTTGAAGGATTATGATTCTTAGGATTTTTTTTATGTTGGTCACTTGATTCATAGGATTGAATCCTATATAATTTTTTCCTAAGAATTTCTTTCTACTACTTTACATAGGATTTCTAGCATCCACTTAAACTTGTTTGAAACAACCCTTTGCTTTCCCTATGATGCAATCAAGCAACCCAAAATCCTGCAAGAGTGAGATTGTCATGATGCAATCAAGCAACCCAGAATCCTTTAAGGCTACTTTCATTCAAAGGATTTTCGTAGGAACTTTGAAGAATTAAAATCTTTAGGAATTTTTGTTATCTTCATTATTTGATTCACAGGATTGAATCCTACATAAAAAAAAATTAGAATTTCTTTGTACTACTTTACATAAGATTCTAGCATCCACACAAACCTGGTTGTCCTTTTGCTTTCCCTATGATGCAATCAAGCAATGCAAAATTTTGTAAGAGTGAGATCAGCATGACATTTTAATCCTATGTTTATCGTATTCCAGTGTTTTTGAAATCTTGTGAATCAAAGAGGCCCTTAGGACATCTCCAACGCTGACCCTTAAATCGGACATGGTATCCGTCCGCAGACGGGTCCGGACCAGTCCACAAACATGGATGCAGGAGTCGGCCATCCAACCACATCCCTAAACGTCCGTTCAGATCCGTCCAATTTGTAAATCAAATGCATAGCGCCCGATCACATAGCACCCGATCACAACCAAAAAGAGGCCGATGTTCGTAGTTTTCATATGCCTGGTCACAAAAGTATCTCAGTTCGGCTCGGTGCAAAATAATGGATATTTTGCCCTACCGAACCAGCTATCTGAGCCTATACACTATAAGCTTCCTTCTCGGCCACCTCCTTCTCCGCCATCTCCAGCTGCTCTTTTAAGCACTTCAACATCCTAAGACGGACGGCTTGCACGATCATCCTTACATCATCATTCAACTCGGCCATTTTCAAGGTCAACATCTTTGAATCCTCGAAAGCATCCACGACCTCAACCTTCTTCGCTTCGAGTATGATCTTTTTCTCTTCAAGCTTGAACTTCTTCTCGATCGCTGCCATCAACATGTTAAACCTCTCAGCCTTTTATCCTCCTTGACGTCAGAGCGCTTAACACATCCTCCTCCTTATTTGCAAAATGACCATCCTCCTCCTTTTGCTGAGAATTACATCGTCCCTATCCACAGTTGAGTGGAGCATGTTTAATTCCTCTGTTGCGAGAGCCTCAGATAATGCCTCGAGGGCGAGCGATGCTGTTTTCTTTTTGGCCCGAAGAGCTCTATTCGGGTCGCTTACTAATGTGATCAGGCCATTAGGCCCTGACATCTTGAGTTTCATATACCCATAATGAGATATAGTGTGGAATCGTGCGAATGCGTCACACCCTAAAAGGGTGTGGTAACCGCCGTGGAAGGGCACAATGTGGAAGAGTAATTCATCGGATCGATAGTTCTCGGGAGTGCCGAATTCTACGTCGAGAGTAACTCGTCCAGTACAACGTGCCTCTTTCCCGGGGATGATCCCTCGAAAGGTTGTGTGACTTTTCTCTATGCGAGATCTATCGACCTGCATTTTGCCCAGGGCGTCCTCATAAATGAGGTTTAATCCACTGCCGCCGTCCATTAGCACCTTGTGGAGTCTGAATCCGTCCACTATGTGATCGAGGACTAGGGCGACAGGTGCTCGGATGGGGCGGGACCTCGGCTCATCTTCTTCATCGAAGGTAATGGGTGTGTCTGTCCATGATTTTGTCGCTGCCACGTGGTGGATTTGACCGAGCTCTCGAAGGGCTCTCTTCCTCTGATTTTTTGAGCAAAACGTCTCGTAGATCGTTAGGACCTCGACGTTGTCATCCATGGGTGTTGATGAACGTCTGCTTGAGGGTGAGCTTTCGAGGATAGTCTCTCCGCTCATAGCTACCTGCCTAACCACCCAGCAAGCTTGAAGGTTGTGGGTTGGGTTTGTGTTCAGCAGGACAGAGTGTATGTGGCACGGTTTGTCCAGCAGTTCGTCGAGGACCGTTCTGTATCTCGTAAGGGGTTTCTTATTTTTCTCGGTCGGCTCGTATTCGGTTGACCAACGTGGGGGTACACGCTTTGCCCGAGCTCTTCTGGTTTCCTCGGCACGGATTAACTCCGTTTGGGTTTGCCGAGCTTGCCAGGCGTCTTCCATGGCGCAGTATTTGCACACCAAGTCCGATAGCTCGGAGAAGCTTTGAACGTGGCGGCGGGGGCGTTTAGGATACCCTCGTGTCGACAATTATGCCGAAAAGTCGCCAGAATCTCCTGGTTGTTACAGTCCACTATTTTGTTTTTGACGTAGAGGAATCTAGTCCAGAATTGCCGGACTGTTTATCTGTGTTGTTGCTTTACGTACTTTAAATCTCATGTGTCGGGCCGACCCGAGTTACTTGGAGAGTACTCAATGTGGAGGTGGGTGGGATAAAATTTTGTATCCTGACAAGGTGTAAGTTCGAAGTTTTTGAGGCGGTGTCCTGCGCCATCATGAACTCCGACGCACCGGGTTTGGCATCTGGGTTATCCACCAGAGACAGCTGCGTAGACACGAGGCCGTGCGCTGAATCGGAGCTTGATTGTGGGCTCTTTCTGGGACCGCGGTCGGATTCCGAACTAGATGATGGGGCTTGATGATAGGACACTTGCACACAATCCGTTCTTGGCTCAGGAGATCGCAGGGGCGAGTCTTCGGCCAAATCTTCAACGGTGGCAACTAAGTGTGTAGTAGGTGGGGCGTAAGTTTCCCCGACGTCGGGTTTAAGACCGATCTGGTCGCAAACCGAGGACTGGCCATCGGTAATCCCCATGGCTTGGATCTGATCTAGTAAATCATTCAATAATGAGAGATTCGTCGGGACCATGTTCTGGGGGTGTTCGGGGTCGGCTCGCGATGTTCCCGCTTTGGGAGTGTTTAAGATCGCGCCGAGGTTGTGTCCTCCTGAGGCTGATCCTGGGCCGTCGGAGGTGGAGACCGGATCCGAGCTCGAAGCCGGGTCCGGGGTGGCGGCCAACACTATAGCGGGGTACGCCGTGCCCGAAGTTAAAGCCTCGGGGTTTGCGGGCTCTTCAGGCGAAGCTGTGATCCCTGCGAGTGTAAGATCTCTCCGGGAGTTAGTGACGAACTCTAGGTTTCCGAACCTGATCTCTTGATCGGGGGCAAAGCTACCGACCCGGCCAAGGCGGCCGGTCGATCCAGCGTGTAGCACGATGCTAACAAGGAATGCAGAGACAATATTTACCTAGGTTTGGGCCCTCTCGAAGAGGTAAAACCCTACGTCATGCTTGACTATATTGATGTTTATGTATGATGGTTACAGAGTTGATCTACCTAGAGATCGGATGAACTAAACCCTAGATGAGTAGGATGATGGTTCTAGCCTCTACGGTCTAAACCCTCTGGTTTATATAGACACCAGGGGTACCTAGAGTTACACATTGTCGGTTACCATCAGGGGATGAACACCACTACAAAAAAAACACATCCGTGACATTTTGGCCCGAACAAAAACCTTTTCTGTCATGCTTATGAAACTTCTATGACGATAATTGTGACAAAAATACGTATCATCATAGATGTGGCGGGCTCCTACTTCTATGACAAAAAATCATGACAAAAAATGGGCTTTTCGTCCTAGACGGGCCGGGGGCGCACCTGCATGACATTCTTTGGCCGCCCATGACATAAAAAATTGTGGTGGAAGTGAAGGCGAGGAAATTTTCGCGAAGTTCCTGGTTACGGTGGGTGGTCGGGGCCGAGCGATGTAGTGTGGTTGCGCGTTGATGACCCACAAGTACAGGGGGTCAATCGTAGTCCTTTCGATGCCGCATGTGCTGCCGCCCCCACTTGTCGATGCCGCTACTACGAGTCAGGAATCACCAAGCAAAGTCCTCTTCGCCACAAAGACTCGATCCGTCATTACAAGGCCTCGGGCCTCAGCCACCATGAAATTCTCTGCCACTGTCTTCACCATGGAAATCGAAATACCGAAGCTCCGCGTCACACTCTCCTG
Organism: Elymus sibiricus; assembly: GCA_039707655.1. Taxonomy (NCBI): domain Eukaryota; kingdom Viridiplantae; phylum Streptophyta; class Magnoliopsida; order Poales; family Poaceae; genus Elymus; species Elymus sibiricus. Next base: position 35,273,290 of record CM077669.1, on the reverse strand, counting down.
AAACCAATCAGGCTGAAATAGGGGCACACACGACCGAATCCCATCTGATCCAGCAATCTACATGCGTCAAGCACCCAATGAAGATCTCCGGCGTAGCATTCCGGAACTCGTCAACGGCCAGACCATCAGAGCGGCTACTGGCAGAACACCATCTTAGAGCAAAAAAACAAAGGACCGTACCACCCGACGGTTCCCTAGCAGAGATCTCGACGGGTACCACCGTCACTACCCGCACCACGCGGAGATGAAGCTGAGCCGCACCGAGCCCCCGAACCAGCCGGTGCCGCCCTCGCGGCCACAACAGCAGTCGAGGTCGCCGAAGATATCCGGCCATTGTCGGGAACCTCCACCACCTGCTAATGCTGCCTCTGTATCTGCACGTGAGAGACACCATGCGTCGACCCTGCTAGCCCAGATCTTCCAGATACTTCTTGCAGTTTCTCTTCCAGATACTTCTTGTAGTTTCTCTTCCGGTGTCATGTGCCCTTGCAGTAGAAGCACTCAGTTTCATTCTTGGCTCCGCCCTTATAGTTGCTTCGGGAGCCGGCCTTACCGGTGCCCTTGCCCTTCTTTGGCTTGCCTTTCTTTTTGAAACTGGCGGTTTTATTCACAAGCAACACTTGCTTGCGATTTTTCCGCAGTCCTCCTTCCGCAGTTTTCAGCATGGCGAACACCTCTTCCGGTGTCTTCTCCATCCCACTCATGTTGTAGTTCATGATAAAACCGTCGTAAGACGGGGGGGGGGTGAAGAAAGCAACATGTCCATCATATGGTCAGGTGGAAGTGGAATTCCAGGGTTTTAAGCCTTTTCCGTGAACCCGTAAGCCGCCATAATAGCCACCCAGTTACGGATGACGTTTAACAAACCCCAAAGTTCACGAAGCAAGTACGAAGGAACTCGATACTCTCATGGTCTAAGGAATTATGCAAACATTAACTATCTCTGTGTTATTAACCATTAACTTGTGACGAATGTATCTCATAGAATAACATCAATTCGGGTCGATTCAACACAAGTGTTCTCCTAACATTGTGCCCTCAAAATCGCCGGCATAGTCATGCCCATGATCTGGAAAACAGGATCATCATGCAATACTTGAGCTAGTCTTAGAGGCAAGACTAGGAATACATTTTACCGTTTATTATACCACACGTGCATATGCGTTTCCCTCCGAGCCTCGTGGTTATTGTAGACTCGAGAATCATTGCAGTTATAACATAGATCATAAACATTCATTACAAACTTGGAGATACAAAATAACTGTTATTACTGCCTCTAGCGCATATCTCCTACATGCACAACCAATTAAGGCCAGGCCTTGGGTTTTCACCCTGAAAGCTAAGACTCTATACTCCACCTGTGCTGCCGCCCCCACTTGTCGATGCCGCTACTACGAGTCACAAATCACCAAGCAAAGTCCTCTTCGCCACAAAGACTCGATCGGCGATTACAAGGCCTCAGACCTCAGCCTCCGTGATGTTCTCCGGCACTGTCTTCACCATGGAAATCGAAATACGGAAGCTTTGCGTCACAACCTCCTAAAGCCAATCAGGTTGAAATAGGGGCACACACGACCGAATCCCATCCGATCCAGCAATCTACAAGTGTCATGCACCCAATGAAGATCTCCGCCGGAGCATTCCAGAACTCGTCAACGGCCAGATCCATAAGAGCCGGCAACCGGCAGAACACCATCTTAGAGAAAAAAACAAAGGACCGCACCACCCGCAGGTTCCCTAGCAGAGATCTCGACGGGCACCGTCGCCACTGCCCGGACCACGCAGAGATGAGTAGCTGAGCCACACCGGGCCCCCGAATCAGTCGCCGCGCCGCCCTCGCGGCCACATCAGCAGTCGAGGTCGCTGAAGAAATCCGGCCATTGTCGGGAACCTCCACCGCCTGCTCATGCTGCCGTTGTATCTACACGTGAGAGACACCATGCGTCGACCCTGCTAGCCCAGATCACACCCACCCGTGCACAACCGCCATGGCCGATGCGCGCCTAGAGTGCGATGGACGAGACACACAGGGGAAAGGCAGCATGAGGATGGGGCAGCAACCACCCCAACCGCTGTCAAAGGATCGACTTCCCCAAGGTAGATCGGTGCAGGAGATTGGCTCGGCCGAGAGTAGGAGATGACGAGAGGGAAGAGGAGGGATGCGCATGGAGGGAACCAGATCGGAGCAGAGGGAAGCCCCGCCGCCGCTGTCCACCGTTCGGCAGCTTCCTCCGACGGCGGCGAGGGGCTGGTTGGGCGGAGGTGTTCTTCTTTGGCGGCGGCGCAATCGCCCGCTCCTAAGTAGTTAGTCCGTGCTCCGTTTGTATTGGTTTTCGCCCGGTTTTCCGTAAATTAACTGGGCAATTCTCTTCTTCTTAATTAATCGATGAGGCAAAACTTTTGCCTCCGTTTCGAAAAAAAAAATACATACAAAATAGTATGGTGAAAAAGAAAAGCCTTGAAAATCCAAATGATCCTCTAAAAAGGATTGTATGAATGTACTATATTATACTACTTCCTTTGTTAAGTTTTTTTAATTAAAACTCTGTATGTTTTCCATATAAAAATCTTTAAAAGAAACTTGTATTTAGAAAGTGAGAGTTTAGCGGTGATTGGAATGGAATGGTGGTGTAGAGCAGGGGGGAGCGGAGGTGTGGCCACGCAGCAACTGCAAGTGCAAGTGCATGGAAGGGAGGTCCATTGATTTGATACAGTTGGGGGTTGAGTGGTGGACTGCATCTGCATGGAGGAAGGGATGAGCGGGTCATCCGGGCAGCAGTCGCGGCATGGCATGGGCATGGCAACCGAACCAACGGACGGATGACGGTCGCGACGCGGCCGAGGAGTCATCCTAGCCGTCCACGTACTAGTAGTAGTACTAGGTACCCACGCCGGCGTGACAGTAAAGTAGAGTAGAGTAGAGTACACATACCCAAACCCAACACCGCACCCCACCCCACCCAAGAAAAGAGGAGAGCAGGGCAGAGCTCCTCCTCCATTACTACTACTACTCCCCACACCTCTCTTCTCTTCTCATCAACAACAGCAGAGTGAGGGAGGGGGAGTGAAGACCACCCCCACCCCCACCGGAGAAGAGAAGACCACACCAGCACCAGGGAGGGAGCCTCCTCCGCCGCCGCCGCGGCGACGGAACTCGCATCGCCGGTAATCACTCCGTCTTCCTAGGGTTTGGTTGGGTTGGGGTTGGGTTTCCCCTTAAATCTTGTTTCCTTTTCCTTACTTGTAACAAATAAATAAATCCCCATTCATTCATTCTTTCATCCGCCCGCGGCCAGCCCAGGCTGCAATGCAATGCAATGCAATGCAATGTATCCTATCCTCTCCTAGCTAGGGTTTTCCCTTCTCTCCAGGCCAGATTCGTTGGCTAGGGTGGGTGGGTGGGTTCTTCCCTTTCTTTCTTTCTTTCTTTCTTTAGCTGTTTGGATTTACCAATCTATTATTTCTTCGTCTTTTTTAATATACATAGATTTGGATTTGGATTTGGGGCTAGGCAGGTAAAAAAAAGAGTCTTTTCCAATACATTCTTCTTCAACACACAGAGGCAGATTTGCTTCTCCCTTTCTTTCTTTCTTTCTTGACCTGTTTCTCACTCTCTTGTTTTTACTGCCATTATCAAGTTCTTTCTTTCTTTCTTTCTTTCTTTTTCTTTCTTGTAGGAGTATGTATGAAGGAAATGTATATCCCCACTGTGCTGTGCTGTACATTCTTAAACACAGTTTTGTTTGTGCCCACCGCACACCATTATGCATTTTCTTGCTTGATTTTTTTCGGGGATTTCTTTCTTCAGCTTTGGGGGTTTTCTTCTCAAGGGAGACATTTGTTTTTGTCTCTCTAGGATTCTTCTTGCAAACAAAACAAAATGCATGGTCTGTTTGCTTTGCTGCTTCTTTTTTATTCCTGGGCTAAATCAATCTAAAGGCCATTTCATCATTCTTGTCTTTCTGCTCTCTCGTTCTCTGTACTAGTATGCACACGTATTCCCTTTTCATAGCATTTAAAAAGAAAATGCTCTACCTAGTATTGTCCGTCATGTGATGCCACCACCTGTCTCTCTCTCTCTCTGACGGTGCATTTTTCGGGCTTCACATATCATAGGATTCAGAGATCTCTGTTTCGCTTACTATTATACTGCTTGTAAAAGATGCACATCCATTTTCTTTTCTTTTTCGGGGTTAAAATATACTGCAATTTTGGGGGGTTTCTCAACCTTGGGGTTTTCTGTTATGGATGGCCAGAGTAACCAGAGCTTCTTTGGTTTTGGGGTTTTTGGCTAGGCTTCTTCTTGCAAACCAAATGCTCTGCATATCCATGGCCATGGGAGAGGTTAAATGATTCGATGTAAAGGTCCTTTCATCAATCTTGTCTACTTTTCTCTGTTCCCTATCCATGAATCTTTGTGCTCTCTCTACATATCTTCCTTCTTTTCCTATCAAAAAAGAAGCATGGAAAATGCTCTGCATCTGTGATGTGACCAGTTGGGCCTGTCTCGGGATGCATTGTTTGGGGTTGACAAATCATACTAGGATTCAGGAATATGTTGTTCATATACACGTATCTTTTGTTACCACAGTGTCAGCATCAGTGTTAATTCCTGTTTACAAGTTACTGCCTGTAATTATGCGCAGAAAGTATAGTTTTGATTTATAGTTTCATACAAAATCTCCTGGTGAAGGATAGAAAATACACCTCTGTTTGGAGCTAGCTAGAGAGTATATCTTCTTCATCATACACAACATTACTTTTGTGATCACAGTATCAGTATCATTATTAGTAAAAATTCATATCTACAAAGTTACTGCTCCTAAATATGGACACAAAATATATTTTCGATTCACACAAGATCTCACAGTGAAGGACAAAATGTATAACTCTGTTTGGGGCCAGCTAGAGACTAGAGAGTGAATCTTCTTCATCATACACGGCATTACTTTTGTGATCACAATATCAGTATCATCATTGATTCATATCTACAAAGTTACTGCTCCTAATTATGTACACCTTTCTTTCATTAATACAAGATCTCCTAGTGAATGATAGTAACATGTATAACTCCGTTTACAGCAGCTAGAGAGTAAATGTTCTTCATATCTGGACCATTTGTTTGGTCATCCTGGAATCAAATTCTGTTTCCTGTCTTGGTACTACTACTACTTACTAATCATTGCTGTCCTTTTGATCTTGCTCAGGATGGACCCGCATGATGGAGAGCCTGCTGCTGATGAGGTGCCACCACCACCCCCTCTGCCTCCCAACGTGGTGCCCATCATAGCAGAAGATGCTGCTGCTGCTGCTGCCAGTGAGAGCGAACCGCCACCGCCACCGCCAAGCAAGCCAGCAAAACCTAGGAGGCACATAATGGCCAGGCCTCCCAATGGATTGGGAAAGAAGGGCCAGCCCATCCAGCTGCTTGCCAACCACTACAAAGTCTCTGTCAAACCATCAGAGGAGTTCTTCAACCACTACTATGTAAGAAAACCAGCTTTCTTTCCTAACTAGTTTTACTACTTCACAACTAGTACAAGCTTATTTTTATATATCCCCGTGGCGGTGCTGACTTGGTAGCTGTGTTATCCTTTGATGGTGCGTAGGTTAATCTCAAGTATGAGGATGATACGCCAGTCGATAGCAAGGGCATCGGCAGAAAGGTCCTTGATAAGCTGCAGCACACCTACCATTCTGAGCTCGCGGACAAGGACTTTGCATACGATGGTGAAAAGAGCCTCTTCACTATCGGGGCTCTTCCGCAGATCAATAATGAGTTCATCGTGGTATTGGAAGACATCGGTAGTGGCAAGTGAGTTCTGCTCCTTCTTGACCTGCCTGCATACTGTCTGTTCCTATGTGGTAGTACCTGCTCAGTGTTTGGTATAAGGTATAACTCTGTTTCACTTGGTTGTAGGACTGCTGTCGGGAGTCCTGGAGGTAACAACGGTAGTCCTGGAGGCGGTGATCAGAAGAGGGTGAGGAGACCCTACCAGGCCAAGACCTTCAAGGTGGAGCTGAACTTTGCGGCAACAATTCCAATGGCTGCAATTGGGCATGCCATCAGAGGCCAGGAATCAGAGCACTCCCTCGAGGCACTTCGAGTGCTTGACATCATACTCAGGCAGCATTCCGCAAAACAGTATGTATCCACTCCTATGCCTCCATACGTGTTCCTTCCGTGCTTAAGCGGCGTCATGAATGCAGTTTATGTCTTCTGACTATCCACACACCGCAGGGGCTGCCTTCTAGTTCGCCAGTCGTTCTTCCACAACAACCCTAGCAGTTTCGTTGACTTGGGCGGTGGTGTGATGGGGTGCCGGGGATTTCACTCAAGCTTCCGTGGTACACAGAGTGGGCTCTCCCTAAACATTGGTATGCATCTCACCATACAGATAAAGTGTTCTTGTATAAACTCCATCGTTCATGTTGCGATGGCTGCATCCGATCTAACATTTGCATGTCAAAATTCTTTTAACTTGCAGATGTTTCAACTACCATGATTGTTAAACCTGGTCCTGTCATTGACTTTCTTCTCGCTAACCAAAAAGTTGACCACCCTGACAAAATTGACTGGCAGAAGGTAAGTGGCCTCTCATCTCTAAATACAGTATTCTTGACAAATTGCGTGGAGAGTTGTGCAACCATATCTAATTTGCTTGCTTGCCTAACAGGCCAAGCGTGCTCTCAAGAACTTGAGGATAAAAACCACTCCTGCAAATTCAGAGTTCAAGATTGTTGGGTTGAGTGAGAGAAATTGCAACGAACAGATGTGAGAGTTTCCCCTTGCTGCTTTATTCATTGCGTATACTCTTTTCTTCCTTTCTTTCTTTCATGGATGTATGTCCAATATTACCCGAGGTTCTGCAATTTTGGGCGGTTTTCACAACTTTGGGGTTTTCTTCCTTTCATGAATGGATGCCCGAAATAACCATAGGTTCTTCAGTTTAGGGGTTTTCTTGTATGGATGGTCAAAATAACCAGAGGTTCTTCAGTTTGGGGGTTTCGAAAGGGAGAGATTTGCTTTTTTTTTGTCTAGTAATAGGATTCTTCTTGCAAACAAAATGGTCTATTTGCATTGCTTATTCTTTTTAATTCATTCTAAAGACCCCTTCATCAATCTTGTCTTCTTTTCTCCATTACCTCCCTGGCCATGAATCTTTCTGCTCTCTCTGTACAATTCTTCCCTTTTGTCCCAGCAAAAAAGAAAATGCTCTGCCTTGTCTAGTCCGTGATGTGACCAAGTATCTGTGCAATGATGCATTTTTGGGGGTTCACATATCATAGGATTCAGGAATCTCTGTTTTGCTTGCAAAATATGCACACCGATTTTCTTTTATTTTTTGAGGTTAAAAACAAGATCCTCTTGACAATGTACTGAAGAATAAAAACAAGATCCTTCTTCATCATAGAGCATTACTTTTGTGATCACAATATCAGTGTCATCATTAATTCATATTTACAAACTTACTGCTCCTAAATATTGACACAAAATATTTTTTTGATTTACACAAGATCTCGTAGTGAAGGATAAAATACATAACTCTGTTTAGAGCTAGTTAGAGAGTACATCTTCATCATAGGGAGCATTACTTTTGTGATCACAATAATCATCACTGCAGTAATTCATAGTATCCCTCAGAAAGGTTTCCTGTTGTTTCTAGCTTGTTCTATCTAGTGCATTTTTCTGCTATTTATTCATTGCTTTGTGATTTGCATGTTTAACTAGGTTCCCGCTGAAGCGGAGGAACGGGGACAGCACTGAAACTGTTGAGATCACTGTCTATGATTACTTTGTGAAGAACAGAGGAATAGAACTGCGCTATTCTGGCAATCTTCCCTGTATCAATGCTGGGAGGCCAAAGCGTCCGACATATTTCCCTGTGGAGGTTCGTTTCAGAGACTTGCTATTTTACACCCCTTCTGAAATTTCTTCTCAAGTCCTGATGTGAACTTTCTTCTTGAGAGTGGCCTCTCATCTCTAAATACAGAGCAACAGTGCACACTCAGTCACCCAAGCAGGAGATGATGGCTTCCCTGTTTAAACCACGGGGAACTGAAGATGATGGCCTCATTCGGTAAGATAATACTCCCTCCGTAAACTAATATAAGAGTGTTTAGAACACTACTTTAGTGATCTAAATGCTCTTATATTAGTTTACAGAGGGAGTACGTGTCAATCTTGAGTTCAGTTCATTTTGTCTATAATATGTGTGTATGCCCTTGTAGTATACATATTATGCATTGTTGCACGCTTTCCTAATGGAATGGAATGAAACCATTGTTGCACTGTGGATTTCCAGGGAATCTCTTATTGAATTCTACACTAGCTCTGGGAAGCGGAAGCCAGACCAAGTTATTATTTTCAGGTACCAAGTTGTGAAACTACTAGTATTTGCTAATAGCAGCAAATTTTTGTACTTCCTCAAATGTTTCTCTGCTGAAAATGGATATAACTCATGCTACTTTCAGGGATGGGGTTAGCGAAAGCCAGTTTACCCAGGTCATAAACATCGAGCTTGAGCAGATTATTGAGGTAGTGTATTTATTTGATTCCAACATGTGCTTGTTACAACAATACTTGTAACCTACGTACAAGTAATTATCCCGTACTGGAATTGGACAGTGTCACTCATTTGATCTACTTTTGACCAACCAATGCAGGCATGCAAGTGCCTTGACGACAAGTGGGAGCCCAAGTTCACGGTCATTGTTGCTCAGAAAAACCATCACACCAGGTTTTTCCAGACAAACTCGCCAGAAAATGTTCCTCCTGGTAAGCGTCTTTTCCGAAGTCCACTGCTTTTTCTATACGTGGGTTTGCATGCAGTTTTCTTCTGTGAAACGATAGATTGTAACAGCAAGTGTCCATGTCATATTGTGTAGGCACTGTGGTGGATAAACAAGTCTACCATCCCAAGAACTTTGACTTCTACATGTGCACGCATGCTGGGATGATTGTAAGTAGTAGACTCTGCTTTCTGCTCTGTTTTTTGCTTAGTAGCACAATGTAGCAGTAGGTAGGGTGCTTGAGTTGCTGTGCATTCATGTGGGGGCTAACTAGGGTTTTTTGTGTGGCAGGGCACGTCGAGGCCAACACATTACCATGTTCTGCATGATGAGATCGGCTTCAGTGGGGATGAGCTCCAGGAGTTTGTGCACTCGCTCTCCTACGTGTACGTGGACACCCTATATATATATATGATGTTACTACTAGTGTAGGCTTCGGTCATTCTTGTGATGAATTGCGTCTGAACCTGTTAGCGTTTCTTTGTTTCAGGTACCAGAGGAGCACGACAGCGATATCAGTAGGTATGTTTGAAGACTCGCTCGATCCATGCTTGCTCCTGGTTTGTGTTTGCAAATGCATGTGTGCGGTTGGTTGCTTATGCTGTGTGTTTTGTTTTTGTGCAGCTGCTCCGATAGCGTACGCGCATCTGGCGGCGGCGCAGGTGGGCACCTTCATGAAGTTTGAGGACATGTCGGACACGTCGTCGAGCCAGGGAGGGGGCCACACGTCGGCGGGCAGCGCCCCGGTGCCGGAGCTGCCTCGGCTGCACGAGAAAGTGAGGAGCTCCATGTTCTTCTGCTGACCTGCTGCTGTTGATCTTAGATGGATGCTGATGTCCGTCCGCGGAGGTTGAAGCGTGTGTCTGTTTAAAACCTATCTATGTGTCTAGATGGCACCTGGAACTCTAGCTGTATGGGGGTGCCCGTAGAATGAACTCTAGCTGTATGGGTGTCGCTGGGAAGCATGGATGTGCGGCATGTTGTTATCGTTTGTGTTTGTGTTGGCGTCGTTGAACCAACCTAGCTTAACCTTGGATGATCTGCTAGCCAGCTAGACTTAGACTTGTCTGGATGATCAAGTCAAGTGTTTGAACCATGCATGTCATGCCTGATGGTATTGTGTGATCATATCTATCTATCTATCTATCTCCATCCTTAGTTAGGATGGCTGCAGCAGTATTGCTCTCCAGCTTCATCGCATCACATCACATCTTGAGAAAATGCTGTGAGGAATTCAATTCATACAGAGGAAGCAGAGTGACACCACAGACGGTGAACAAACAAACGCCAGTCATCAAACATCCATGAGCAGCAACCAAATCAATCAAACAATCTAAGCACACTAAAAAAACCCTGAGAGAGAGCAAGCAAGCAAGCCCAAAGCAATCGTCGATCAAAAAAACTGAGAGGCAGACAGAAGCTCATGTCTCATCATCCATCATCCATCGTCGCTCATGAATGAATGGAGGAATTCATCAGTCGGCCATGGTTATGGTTCCTTGAGCAGCTCGATGAGGTGGTCTCTGGCGCTGAGGTAGCAGGTGAGGGAGAAGCTCTGGTACAAGACCTCGTATCTGTAGAGGTTCAGAGACGCCAGCCTCATGTATCTCTCCATGCTCAACCTCTCGTACACCGCCGGGATCGTCAGAGCGCCCACCACAACTGCAGGATTGGATTGCCACCACAAAATCAATCACTCCATCACAACTCAAGTGATCATGGCATCGAATTCTCAAGAAACATGTTACTGTATTATTCAGACAAGAAAGAAAGCAGAGCAAAGAGAAGGGATGGATGGAGGGAGCACTGTGCCTGCGTAGCACAGGGTGGGGAGGTCGCGGGCGACGCGGCCGAGCAGGGCGGCGGTGGCGAGGTAGAGGAACACCCGGCCGGAGCCGGGCTGGCCCTGCGCGACGCGGCGGAAGGCGGAGGCGAGGCACGAATGGATGAGCGCGGCGAGCTCGTCGGCCGCCGGCTGCAGGTCGGGGATGGGCGGGGCGGGGCGGCCGAGGAGGCGCGCGGCCCTGGACCACGCGTAGAGCACCGCCAGCAGGAGGAGGAGCACGTCGGCGGCCAGCGACACGGCCGTGTATCCGGAGGCGCCGTGGCCGTGGAAGAGGATCCAGGAGGCGACGGCGGCCGCCAGCAGCAGCGCGCTCAGGTCGGCCCGGCCTCGGCGCCACAGCACCACGTCCGTAACTGCGAACGATCGATCGATTGGTTGATTGATTGATTGATTCATTCAGGTCTGCGATTGATTGATATGGCTCGGATGCTTGCTAGCTGATATACATGAAGAGAAGAGGAGGAGGTTACTGACCGAATTCTCCGGCGTGGTGATGGCGGCGGCGATCCATGGATGGGATGGGATGGATTGGAATTTGTTTGATGAATGAATGATCAAAGGGAGACGTGCAGTTCACTTTCCCAAATGCTGAAAATTGCAATTTTTCGCTGGAAAGAAACCCAAAATGGAATGCTCCACAATTTTTCGCAGAGAAACATTTCGGCATGCATCTTCTCGAACCATAGCCTCTTCCTCGGCGACATGGTGTTCAGATCAACCTTCATGATCTCCACACCCGTCTTCATGCTTGCGAGGGCCACTTCTTTCGTCTTGGTCTTGGCATTGGCGGCCTCGATCTCGACCATCTTGACTTGCTTCGCCTCCTCCAACTCAAGCATCTTGGCTTGCTTCTCCGCGTCCATCTAGAGCCTCCTCCTTTGGATTTCCATGAAGGCGTTCATTTGCTCTTCCTTTTCTTGCCGGCGCTTCTCCTCTCTCAAGTCCTTGCTTATCATGCACTCCACTTTTTCAAGCAAGGCGATCGACGCTGCGTCCCGCTTGTCCTCCTTCGTCGAGTTGGTCTTCCCCCGCGGCCTGGCCTTCTCGCCGTCATCATGGTCCTCCACAGCTTCCTTTCCCCCGTGCGCCAAGAGGGCGGCATATTGCGCCTTGAACTTCTCCTCGCCGTTGATGATAGTCCAACAACGGGAAAGATGAAAGGCCTTGCTGTCGTGTTGAACCTTGAATGCCTCCAAAGCTTGGAACACTTACAATTCAAACCAAACAAGCATATGTGGGCAGATGTACATGCAATCAACGGAAAATGCGTGGCACCAAAAGGGAATGAGAGGGCATGCATACCATCTCTTGCATGCCGAGGCCGCTCACGGGGCGTGCCTTGATGCTCTCATAAGTGGCACAAAACTTGTTGCACTCTTGTTGAATCACCCTCCAATGCTTCGAAAGTGACACCCATCCACGCTTGCTTTGCATTTGGTACGGGGGAAACTTCTTGCGCTTATGGAACTCACGGTGGACACGAGTCCATAAGGCTGAATACTTTTGTTCGGCGCCGACCTTTGGGTCTTGCCCAATGTCCCTCCAGCACTCACAAAGGAGCTTGTCCTCGGCCGTCGTGTATGCCTTCGTCCGCTTGCTCTTGCGCTTCAGCTTCGCCCCGATAGCAGTTTGGTTGGCGAGCTCCTCCTCGAACAAAGGCTCCCCGTCGATGTCCATGTCATTATCCTCCTCCTCGAGGCCGTAGTCCTCCGGGAACTCATGGTCGAGCGGGAAGCCGTCTAGGCCGACCTGATCTTGCATGAAGGCGTCGTGCATGCCATGTGGATCATTGGTGTCTTGCGTGAATGGCGCTTGGCCGTCCTGGCTTTGGGTCTCATCGGGATCGTAGGCATCCGCGGAGTAACCACCGGCCGCCGGCGCACCACCTTCGAAGATCATGTTCTCGAGGAAACGGTTGGCCGTGTCACCGTCGACGGCCGCCGGCATTCCGTCGAACAGATTGCGGGCGCCGGTGAGCATGTCGGCTGGCATCTCTGAAGGAAATATGCCCTAGAGGCAATAATAAAGTTGTTATTTATATTTCCTTATATATCATGATAAATGTCTTTTATTCATGCTAGAATTGTATTAACCGGAAACTTGATACATGTGTGAATACATAGACGAAACACAGTGTCCCTAGTATGCCTCTACTAGACTAGCTCGTTAATCAAAGATGGTTGAGTTTCCTAACCATAGACATGTGTTGTCATTTGATGAACGGGATCACATCATTAGGAGAATGATGTGATGGACATGACCCATCCGTTAGCTTAGCATAATGATCGTTTAGTTTTATTGCTATTGCTTTCTTCATGACTTATACATGTTCCTCTGACTATGAGATTATGCAACTCCCGAATACCGGAAGAACACCTTGTGTGCTATAAAATGTCACAACGTAACTGGGTGATTATAAAGATGCTCTACAGGTGTCTCCGAAGGTGTTTGTTGAGTTGGCATAGATCGATATTAGGATTTGTCACTCCGTGTATCGGAGAGGTATCTCTGGGCCCTCTCGGTAATGCACATCACTATAAGCCTTGCAAGCAATGTGACTAATGAGTTAGTTACGGGATGATGCATTACGGAACGAGTAAAGAGACTTGCCGGTAACGAGATTGAACTAGGTATGATGATACCGACGATCGAATCTCGGGCAAGTAACATACCGATGACAAAGGGAATGACGTATGTTGTTATGCGATTTGACCGATAAAGATCTTCGTAGAATATGTAGGAGCCAATATGAGCATCCAGGTTCCGCTATTGGTTATTGACCGGAGATGTGTCTCGGTCATGTCTACATAGTTCTCGAACCCGTAGGGTCCGCACGCTTAACGTTCGATGACGATTTGTATTATGAGTTATGTGTTTTGGTGACCAAAGTTTGTTCGGAGTCCCGGATGAGATCACGGACATGACGAGGAGTCTCGAAATGGTCGAGAGGTAAAGATTCATATATTGGAAGGTTGTATACGGACACCGGAATGGTTCCGGAGAGGTTCGGGGATTTATCGGAGTACCGGGAGGCTATCAGAACCCCCCGGGAAAGTTAATGGGCCTCATGGGCCATGGTGGAGAAGAGGAGGCATGCCACGGGAGGTGGCACGCGCCTCCCCCTTGCCCAAACCGAATTGGACTAGGGGTGGGGGCGCGGCCCCCCTTTCCTTCTCCTCTCCCCTCTTTCCCCTTTCCCCCTCTCTGTTGGAAGGAAGGGGGGGGGGGAATCCTACTAGGAGTGGAGTCCTAGTAGGACTCCCCCCCATGGCGCGCCACCCCTAGGGCCGGCCTCCTCCTCCCCCCTCCTTTATATACGTGGGCAGGGGGCACCCCAAAGGCACACCAAGATTTATCTTAGCCGTGTGCGGTGCCCCCTCCACAGTTTACTCCTCAGGTCATAGCATCGTAGTGCTTAGGCGAAGCCCTGCGCGGATCACATCACCAACACCGTCGCCACGCCGTCGTGCTGACGGAACTCTCCCTCGACCCTCTACTGGATCAAGAGCTCGAGGGACGTCATCGAGCTGAACGTGTGCTGAACACGGAGGTGCCGTACGTTCGGTACTTGGATCGGTTGGATCGTGAAGACGTTCGACTACATCAACCACGTTAACATAACGCTTCCGCTTTCGGTCTACGAGGGTACGTGGACACACTCTTCCCGTCTCGTTTCTATGCATCTCCTAGATAGATCTTGCGTGAGCGTAGGAATTTTTTTGAAATTGCATGCTACGTTCCCCAACAGTGGTATCATGAGCCAGGTCTATGCGTAGATGATATGCACGAGTAGAACACAAAGAGTTGTGGGCGATAATATTCATACTGCTTACCACCAACGTCTTACTTTGATTCGGCGGTATTGTTGGATGAAGCGGCCCGGACCGACATTACATGACCGCGTTCATGAGACTGGTTCTACCGACGTGCTTTGCACACAGGTGGCTGGCGGGTGTCTGTTTCTCCAACTTTAGTTGAATTGAGTTTGACTACGGCCGGTCCTTGTTGAAGGTTAAAACATCACACTTGATGAAAAATCGTTGTGGTTTTGATGCGTAGGTAAGAACGGTTCTTGCTAGAAGCCCGTAGCAGCCACGTAAAACTTGCAACAACAAAGCAGAGGACGTCTAACTTGTTTTTGCAGGGCATGTTGTGATGTGATATGGTCAAGACATGATGAGTTATACGAGATGATCATGTTTTGTAAATTATCATCAACCGGTAGGAGCCTTATGGTTGTCTCTTTATTGTATGAATTGCGAACGCCATGTAATTGCTTTACTTTATCACTATGAGTTAGCGATAGTAGTAGAAGCAATAGTTGGCGAGACGACCACGACGCTACGATGAAGATCATGGTGTCAAGCCGGTGACGATGGAGATGATGACGATGCTTTGGAGATGGAGATCAAAAGCACAAGATGATGATGGCCATATCATGTCACATGTTTTGATTGCATGTGATGTTTATCTTTTTATGCATCTTATTTTGCTTAGAACGACGGTAGCATTATAAGATGATCCCTTACAAAATTTCAAGGTACAAGTGTTCTCCCTGAGTATGCACCGTTGCGACAGTTCGTCGTGCCGAGACACCACATGATGATCGGGTGTGATAAGCTCTACGTTCACATACAACGGGTGTAAGACAGTTTTGCACATGCAGAATACTCGGGTTAAACTTGACGAGCCTAGCATGTACAGACATGGCCTCGGAATACTGGAGACCGAAAGGTCGAGCGTGAATCATATAGTAGATATGATCAACATAAGATGTTCACCATTGAAAACTACTCCATCTCACGTGATGATCGGACATGGTTTAGTTGATTTGGATCACGTGATCATTTAGATGACTTGAGGGATGTCTATCTAAGTGGGAGTTCTTTAGTAATATGATTAATTGAACTTAATTTATCATGAACTTAGTCCTGATAGTTTTTGTATATCTATGTTGTAGATCAATGGCCCGTGCTACCGTTCCCTTGAATTTTAATGCGTTCCTAGAGAAAGCTAAGTTGAAAGATGATGGTGGCAACTACACGGACTGGGTCCGTAACTTGAGGATTATCCTCATTGCTGCACAGAAGAATTATGTCCTTGAAGCACCGCTAGGTGAAAGGCCTGCTGCAGGAGCAACTCCGGATGTTATGAACGTCTGGCAAGCTCGATCTGATGACTACTCGATAGTTCAGTGTGCCATGCTTTACGGCTTAGAATCGGGACTTCAAAGACGTTTTGAACGTCATGGAGCATACGAGATGTTCCAAGAGTTGAAGTTAATATTTCAAGCAAATGGCCGAGTTGAGAGATATGAAGTCTCCAACAAGTTCTATAGCTGCAAGATGGAGGAGAACAGTTCTGCCAGTGAACACTTACTCAGAATGTCTGGGTACCATAACCATATGACTCAGCTTGGAGATAAAGTTGATGATGATAGTGTTATTGACAGAGTACTTCAATCACTGCCACCAAGCTATAAAGGCTTCGTGATGAACTATAATATGCAAGGGATGGAGAAGACAATTCCCGAGCTCTTCGCAATGCTCAAAGCTGCGGAGGTAGAAATGAAAAAGGAGCATCAAGTGTTGATGGTTAATAAGACCACTAGTTTCAAGAAAAAGGGCAAGGGAAAGAAGGGGAACTTCAAGAAGAATAGCAAGCCAGTTGCTACTCCCGGGAAGAAACCCAAGTTTGGAGCCAAGCCTGAAACTGAGTGCTTCTACTGCAAAGGGACTGGTCACTGGAAGCGGAACTGCCCCAAGTATTTGGCGGATAAGAAGGATGGCAAAGTGAACAAAGGTATATTTGATATACATGTTATTGATGTGTACCTTACTAATGCTCGTAGTAGCGCCTGTGTATTTGATACTGGTTCGGTTGCTCATATTTATATCTCGAAACAGGGGCTACGGATTAAACAAAGATTGGCTAAGGACGAGGTGACGATGCGCGTGGGAAATGGTTCCAAAGTCGATGTGATCGCCGTCGGCACGCTTCCTCTACATCTACCTTCGGGATTAGTTTTAGACCTAAATAATTGTTATTGGGTGCCAGCGTTGAGCATGAACATTATATCTGGATCTTGTTTGTTGCGAGACGGTTATTCATTTAAATCAGAGAATAATGGTTGTTCTATTTATATGAGTAATATCTTTTATGGTCATGCACCCTTGATGAGTGGTCTATTTTTGTTGAATCTCGATCGTAGTGATACACATATTCATAATATTGATGCCAAAAGATGCAAAGTTGATAATAATAGTGCAACATATTTGTGGCACTGCTGTTTAGGTCATATTGGTGTAAAACGCATGAAGAAACTCCATGCACATGGACTTTTGGAATCACTTGATTATGAATCATTTGATACTTGCGAACCATGCCTCATGGGCAAGATGACTAAAACTCCGTTCTCCGGAACAATGGAGCGAGCAACTGACTTATTGGAAATAATACATACCAATGTATGCGGTCGGATGAGTGTTGAGGCTCGCGGCGGGTATCGTTATTTTCTGACCTTCACAGATGACTTGAGCAGATATGGGTATATCTACTTAATGAAACATAAGTCTGAAACATTTGAAAAGTTCAAAGAATTTCAGAGTGAAGTAGAGAATCATCGTAACAAGAAAATAAAGTTTCTACGATCTGATCGCGGAGGCGAATATTTGAGTTACGAGTTTGGTCTTCATTTGAAACAATGTGGAATAGTTTCACAGCTCACGCCACCTGGAACACCACAGCGTAATGGTGTGTCCGAACATCGTAACCGTACTTTATTAGATATGGTGCGATCTATGATGTCTCTTACCGATTTACCGCTATCGTTTTGGGGTTATGCTTTAGAGACGGCTGCATTCACGTTAAATAGGGCACCATCTAAATCCGTTGAGACGACACCTTATGAACTGTGGTTTAGCAAGAAACCCAAGTTGTCGTTTCTTAAAGTTTGGGGCTGTGATGCTTATGTGAAAAAGCTTCAACCTGATAAGCTCGAACCCAAATCGGAGAAATGTGTCTTCATAGGATACCCAAAGGAAACTGCTGGGTACACCTTCTATCACAGATCCGAAGGCAAGATATTCGTTGCTAAGAATGGATCCTTTCTAGAGAAGGAGTTTCTCTCGAAAGAAGTGAGTGGGAGGTGTCACAAATCTTGAACAAGATCTTTTCGATCTCTCTGTGTGAGGAGCACTCGGAGTTCCGTATCGACAAAGGACTGACCATTAAAACCTCCCAAGTGCATCTCGGTGGAACCAATACCAAAATCTCGGTCTCACCGAATGCCTAGGGTTGACCTGGTTTTCATACTCGGTATCACCGATTCCATCTTCTCGGTTACACCGAGTTTCCCTGTTAGCTGACAGTAGAGGAACTCGGTGACACCAAAAAGTTAGAACCGGTGTCACCGACAGCCACGGGTATATAAAGAGGCGGACCCGACTTTTGAAATTACTCTCTCAAACGTCATCCCCTCCAAAACCCTAGCTGCCGAACAAGGACCCCTGGTCGTCACCTTCGTCTTCCCGAGTGCCTCCGCCGTTGGAAGTCCACGCCGTTGACGGATTCTTCCCCCCCGTCGCCGCCTAAGCAGATCGTCACCGAGTTAGGGTATGATTTCGACCCCTCATGCGCTCCCCTCTCCGAATCTTGCACATTAGGACTTTTCCATCGACAAGACAAAGGTTGAGATCGATCTATCCACTAAAAATTCCATTAGACTAGCGAACGAACAATTTTTTAGGGTTTGCCGTCCGCAACTTGAATCTCGGTAACACCAAAGCAAAAGAATCGGCATCACCGATTCCCTTTTCTGGTCAACTGAGAACAACCTCGGTGGAACCGAGTGCCCATTTTCGGTCTCACCGAAAGTGGTGCCAAGTTTCTGTTTAGCAGGTTGTTTGTCTCGGTGGGTCGGAAAAGTTTGCATCGGTAGTACCGAAATTCACCTGGCAGAATGCAAATCTTGAGAAATTTTAATTCAAATCTTTGAGAAAACCTGTTGAAATTTTGTGATGACTCAACCTATCCACTCTTCTATACTCTTTTCACAGGGTCAGAGATGTCAGGTTCTGATGATAGCGAGAATGACTTTAGAGAGAAGAATGTTGACATGTGATGGTGTCCTGGTCTAGGGGGTACTCACCACGTCGTCTCCCGACCAGTGGATCGGGCCGAGGACCCCCAGGGTGATTCACTAATGGGCCACTTCGGGCAGCCCATGATGCATACAAGGGAGATTCCACAAGACTTGGCACACAAGACAAGGTCTTCTCTAAACCCTAGGCCTACGGTGCATTATATAAACCGAGGCTAGGCTAGAAAATAGACAACCTGAATCTCATATTCATTACAACAATCTCGTGGTAGATACTTGTACTATGTACTATCCCCCATATGAATACAATCAAAAGCAAGACGTAGGGTATTATCTCCTCGAGAGAGCCCGAACCTGGGTAAAATCCTGTGTCCATGTTACCATCGTTCCAAGACGCCTAGCTTAGGACCCCTACTACGAGATATGTCAGATTTGACACAGACATTGGTGCTTTCGTTGAGAGCCTGCTGGGCGATCGCCGCGGATCGATGTATACTCAGGTGATATTTTTTCAGTTGAATTGATATGGAATAAATTGATTTCTTTGTCGATTGTTTCTTCCACCCTGAGCTATTTCGTTGGTTGCAGATCGGTTTTTTGTTTCACAGTCGGCGACGCGATCCGGTAACAAAGTCTGAAAAAAGCAATCCGAGGAATCCGGACAGAGATCACATATGCGTGCGTCAAGCCAAACCTAAGTGCCGCCCTAGCCTTTTCAGTTTCACGTGGGATCAACCTGAGTTGATGCCAGGTGCCTCTACACGCGACTCGAGCGAACTGTTGTCCTGAAGCAAAAGGCAAACCAAGGATATGCTAATCCCTCTTCACCCGATCAGGGAGTAAATTGATTTGTTAATCATTACTATTAGTCTAAGTGCAGCACGATTCTCAAGATTTAATCCATGAATATTGTATCTTAGCTTTGCTTTACTAATTTACGTGAAGATCAAACCTACCATTTGATTTTTGTGGTCGATCGACAATCGTCATTACAGCTTCTCGTGGACGCTTGCCTGGTTTACTACTAGGTCATCGAGGACCTGGAAGAATTTTTCACTTGGCTACACGCCGAATATTTCAGGTTTTATTTTCCTAACTATTCATTTAGCGTGTAAAATTATTACGCGCAAAATACCTTTTGCTGGTTTGTGCTGCATTATTTTTTGCAGAAATATTCAACCGACGTTTGTGTGTGTCATCAGTCTGGCCAGCGTCTCGCTAGACGTCTGCTTATTCATAAGCGTGGCGAACATCTAAAATTGATTGTGACTGTGTCATCACCTTGGCCTGCCGACCTGCGTTGACGTCTACGTCCTGTCACTCCACCGAGCTGACCTCGGTCTCCAGGCCATATTTATTTAATTACTTAACTTAAATTAAACAAGTAAAAGATTATATATATTATTACATTTATTTCTTATTACTCTTGGCTTGCATTATATTGTGTGCACATGTAATTGATTTCGACTGCATTGTCATCCCGCCTCCATCAACCAAATTGCGTCGTCGACATGGTCGACTGACGTGGGGGCTTCGCCATCATGCTGCCAAACTACTCTGTCTCCTTAGCTGGACTGAAGGTTTCACTTCGGCCCTTTGGAATTGTTTGTGTATCAAGTCGAGCTCTTCGTCGACAACCTCGTGACCGGCTTGGGGGCTGGGACCTTGTCCCACTGTAGCCCGAACCACGTCATCAACACCGAGCACATTAACCAGCTAAGTCAATTTCATGCTCAGATCTCTTTGAAATTTACTTTTTGTTCGGTTCAACCAAATATTATATTTTTTGTTAAACAAAAAAATTGTTTGTTAAAAACTTTGTTTGTTAAAAATTTCTTTACCCGATTTAACCGAGGGCTCTTAAATTTGTACGAGCCGTTTTATAATAAATGTGTTCTCTTCTTGGTCGTTGCAAAGTCGTTTTCTACTAGTCCTTTTTCCGACACTAGTGTGTGGTCAATTGCCGGATAGCCTGGTTTCTTTCTGAAGCCGCTCGAGTTTAGTTCGCTAAACAGGCCTCGGAGAAACACTCCGCCTTCGGGATATGGAGGTTGATGTCAAAGGGTGACTCGCTTGAAAGTCTGGAGATCGGATATATCGTCTTAAAGCACGATCGAAGCACATATTAATTTTAAGACCAATTTCTGGATTGGCATAAAAAAACTTTATTTAGTTCGGACGTCAAGTTTTTACGTAAGCTTTTTGGCTTTTCGAGCTTATGGCACTTTTAAGCTATTTGTATGTTATTCTTTTAGGAGGCGGGACATCCTCATGACCGAGGTGCCTTGCGTAATAATTCGGCTCGGGAGATCTTTTCCGCCCCGCAGCCCGACATCTTTCCTGCCGACTTACACCATGGCATTGGCGAAACACACATGGCATCTGGACTAGTTCCCGAGAAGATTCGATCCTCGGGTTGGTCAGCTGCACCCAACCTGAGTCTCGGGGGATACTGTGTGTCTCCAGCATAGCTCTCGTCATACAATGTCGGATTCCTTTAAAGTATCGGCAATATCAACGGGGGACTCCGACTAGAGCCGAACCCACCAAAAGCCAAGGTACTCCGAGCAGTCCTCGGCCAAACGGTCTCGGATATTGCTTTATATGCATCAGTTTCGAATTGTGTCTTCGGTCAATAGTTGGGTTGCCATGCTCCTATGATTGCCTCATACATTCCGCTTTGTTTGGCTAGGTGTGCAAAGGGAGAACCACTGCGATTGTACTTCCGATTTAACTGGTCAAGTACCTCAGTGGAGAAAGCCGAAAACTGACTGTCACAATGAGCGCAAACTGGTCAGCGATCCGATGACTGTGTCAAACTATAGACTGATAGAGGTTACCTCGTGGGCTTTTCATAAATTTGGCCAGAGTGTTAATGGCTTGACCTCGGCTGACACCGAACACTAACCAGGGGCTAGTAACTGGCCTCTCAAACTTTAAGCTCTTATGACTAAGTGAAAGTTATAAAGCCTAGATATCTGATTGCCTCGTTTCCGCTAACACAACCGTCTCCGGGCACCGAAACGACGGCTAAGGGTTGTCTTGTTACTGCGGAAACACCCTGCATAGCATCTACGAAGGGGTAGAAGCCGACGATGGGCCACTCTCAAATGATAAACGGTCACAAAGTAGTCAAAATAGCATATAACATAAAAGCATTTGTTTTCAATATACGAGTGTTGCCTTCCATAATCATCGTTATAAAGCCATAAATATGCATCAATTTGACTTAAGATTTTGGCCAAGCTGGGTTGCCTGGCTCCTGTGCTTACCCCCTACGTTCCCGATTGTTCGGCTAGGGGGTAAAGGGAGCACCTCTGTGATTGTTACGTCCGGGTCATCCGGGTTAGTACCTCAGACTGGGTGAAGCCGAAAGCTAGCCATCTTAAGAATATAATTGCTCGGCAACGATGGAAGTGAAAATTTCGGTTCATTAAAGACCACAGAGTTTGGGAACATTCCCCAAACTAAATCCTCAATATTTTCCTCCCACATTGATCGGAATTGAGGTTTCACGATCATGGTCAACATGATATCCTGGGAAAAGGAACTTATAAATGAACTATTTTTCCCAGAAGATGTTTCTTACGTTAAGTAGTAATATAACATATCTCTCCACGTACCTTTGTTTATAAAACCGTATGGCCGGATTGCCTTGTTTGCCGTAAATCTTTGCCCTTATAAAGGCTTTATAAAGTAGGACAAACACTCCTCAGCTAATGGGCGAGGAGGTTGAAGCCGATGGTTGGTCAACAAAGTTTTGTACAATGTGGATCCGAGCATGAATGATGTAAAGTACTTGGATACATAGAATCATTATACATAAATTGTGTCGAACGTAACAACGTTTGTGTCAAACAAATGTCGATCCTTAATTCGACCACCCGTGCCCAAATTAAGGCTCGGGGGCTACTGCATTACCTATTCAATGCAACAAATTCAAAGTGCAATATGGTTTCCAAGGAGATTCGATCCTCAGGTTGGTCGGCCGCACCCAACCTGAGTCTCGGAAACTATGGCGCACCGCGTTTCTGTTCCTAAGTATGCTGCCGAGCAAGGACTTGATCCTCAGGCCGATTTCACAAATCGACCTAAGTCTCAGGGGCTACTGGGATCTGTGGTTTTATTATTTCCTTCAGGTGCATCTCGGATTTTAGACCGACACACACCTTGAGGGCTACTGGCTATACATCTCGGTAGTAAATAAATTGCGCCGATCGGAAATAAATCCCGCAAAAAACAGCCCGAGACCGAGGTGGTGCACCACCTTGGAACCAGTCCGGCATAAAGCTTGGATGCAAGTGGCTGGCTCCAAAAAGGGCATTTCCGGCATTAAGCTCGGATGAACTCCTTCAACTTTTTCAAGACCGAGGTAATCTATGACACCTCGGATACATACCGGCATCGGAGCTCGGCTGCAAAAAGATACCTCGGATACAGTCCAGCGTTGGAGCTCGGACATAGTTCGGCATTGGAGCTCGGCTATAAAAAGACACCTTGGACGTAGTCCGGCGTTGGAGATCGGATGCGAGAGGAGACCGCCACATGAGAAACATTTTGAGCCCGAGGTGTGGCGTAAATATTACAAGGCATTAATAAAGGCCAAGAACTTAAAGGGCTCCTCGAATGCCCGACATGTGAACTCTTCGGATACACCTCAGCGATCCTCAAGATCGGAGATAGGAAGATTTGTTGAACCAGTTTTCAAGACCGGCGTCTGAAGACGGAGAACAGTTCGGAAGAACCGAGGAGCGTCCCCAACTTGAAGACCGGTTCAGGGGGGTACTGATGGTGTTCTGACTAGGGGGTACTCACCACATCGTCTCCCGACCAGTGGGTCGGGCCGAGGACCCTCAGGGTGATTCACTAATGGGCCACTTCGGGCAGCCCATGATGCATACAAGGAAGATTCCACAAGACTTGGCGCACAAGACAAGGTCTCCTCTAAACCCTAGGCCTACGGTGCATTATATAAACCGAGGCCAGGCTAGAAAATAGACAACCTGAATCTCATATTCATTACAACAATCTCGTGGTAGATACTTGTACTATGTACTATCCCCCATATGAATACAATCAAAAGCAGGACGTAGGGTATTATCTCCTCGAGAGAGCCCGAACCTGGGTAAAATCCTGTGTCCATGTTACCATCGTTCCAAGATGCCTAGCTTAGGACCCCTACTACGAGATATGTCGGATTTGACACCGACAACATGAGCTCAGGCACTAGTCCTGAGGGGAGCTATGATGATGTTCCTAGCTCACCTAATCTGCCCAAGGCTGCAACTAGGGCAAGAAGGAAGCTCAACTCAGATGAGGAAGATGAGGACTTTATTCCTGAGGAGCTATCCAAGAAAGATGATACTGCCAAGAGCACTGCTGCTGCCACTTCATCCAAGAAGAAGAAGGCTATAAGGAAGGAGTATGCTAGCACATGATCAGTGAGAGCACCAGAGAGTGCTAGGGCAACAATGACTGTTGAGCCCTCCAAGAAGTCTATGCCTAAGAAGGCAGGAGAGAAGAAGAAGTCCAGGAAGAGGATCATTCGTGTCATGGGTAGGCCTACCTCAATGTATGAGGACCCAGCAGAGGCTGCTGCTGAGGAGGAGGAGGAAGAGCCAGCTGCAAAGGCTCCTCCCAAGAAGAAGAAGAAATTGATGTCTGATGCTATGCCTAGCCAAGCAGCTCCCAAGGGCAAGCAGCTGGATCCAAGAAGCCCACAACCCCTAAACCAAAGAGGACATCTAGAGAGATTCCAGCTTTTGAGAAGAACAAGGGATCTACCTCCAGAGATGCTGAGGAGGATGCTATGTTTGCTTTGATGAAGCTAAGGCCACACCTTCCAGAGCATAATGCCAGCCACTTGCTAGCTGAGGATATGAAGAAGAGGAAGGACACAGGTTTGAGAGAGTGGAGAGCTATTGATCCATATTCATAGAGGAGGAAGACTGCTGTGGACTAAAGGTTCTATACAAAAGAACATCAAGACTTCTATGAAACAATTTTGCTTGACAAGAGCCCTGTTGTGAGTAATATGAGGTATGTGGACTAGAAGTACATCAAGGACAATGAGGATTACTTCCCAAGTGTGCAAGACAACTTTCATTGCATTGGACTTGATAAGTTTGTTGGCAAGGAGTTCACAGCCTGGAATGATGAAATGATCAGGCAATTCTACTCCACTGCTCATTTCTATGGAGATGGTAGAATTGTGTGGATGACTGAAGGTGCCAGGTATGAATCCACAATTGATGAGTGGGCTGCCATCTTAGGAGTCCCAGAGGTGGAAGATGGTGACATTGATGTATACACTGAGCCCAAGGCAAGCCACAATGCCATGAAGAACATGTACAATGAGATTCCTGCTGCACATCTGAAGTCTCACAAGCTGGATCTATCTATTTCCTCCAGGCTGGTCTACGCACGATCAACACTATCTTGAGGCATACCTTGATGCCTAAGTCTGGAGATGAGAAGATGATAAGAGGATACTCCATCAACATGCTGCTCCATCTAGACCAACATACGAGATTCAGAGTGATGGATCGGATTGTGAAGACCGTGAAGAGGGTTGCTGCTGATCAGAAGCACTCATGTTGCTATGCACCCTATATTCAGATGCTTATCAACTCCAAGTTGGAGAAGCACATATTTGCACTTGACCGACCACATTTGCCACTTTTTCCAGAGCTAGAAGACAACGTTGTGGTGATGAACCCAGATCATCCCACCTTATCTACAGCACAGGCAGAGGCAGAGGCAGCCAGAGACTCCAGTTCTCAGGTGCCAAAGTCTAGGAGTGAGCAGATGGATCTCCTACTTAGCTCTATGCTTAGCATGCAGAAGGACATTGTAAACATTCTGAAGAACCAGGAGAGCCTCCCGAGGATTGTTGACACCAAATTTCATATTCTCAACAACAAGGTAGATGAGCTCACAGTGACTGTGAATGAGCTCAAGAAGGAAGTTGATGGCGTGCCTAGTCCCCACACTACTGATGATGATTAGGATAGTCCACCTCTCCGGACAGCCACTCAGTACAGGACTCAGCCCAGATCTACTACAGTGCCAGTTCCAGAGTCTAGACCGTCTTCATCAGCTCCTGCCGCAGCTCCTTCAGCTCCTCCAGCACCTCCAGTTGCTACTCCGACTCCGTCCGTCTGCAGAAGTCTTCGCTGATGCCGTTCTCTCGACTCCTTCATCAACCACCGGAGGAGATCAGCCCCAGAAGAGCGCTTAATTATATACCTTTGAACTTTTTGGTAACTTGTTGCCAAAGGGGGAGAAGATGTATATAGATCTTTAGGCTTTGAGAGAGAGAGAGAGAGCGTTGCTTTTTATCGCTTTTAAAAACATTGATAACTTTTGGTTGGTTTTCTTGTGTTAAACTTTGTTGGTGTTTGATCATACACTTGATGTGTATTGCTACTATTTCCTATCCTTGTGATGCTTATGAGATGATCATTCACCTTTACTTGATTGTGTTGTGCTATGATATTCATTCTTATTATTCTCGCACACCACCAAGTTGTATGTGACATGGAAGAGTGCCCCATGTACCTAATCAATTGTGCATTTGCATTCAAACGCAAATTCAAAATAATGTACACATTTAGGGGGAGCTCTTGCTTATCACATACTTCTCAAAGCAACGATTATATTCATTGATTATATCGTATGTCGAAGCTTTGATCTATATGTTGTCATCAATTACCAAAAGGGGGAGATTGAAAGAACATTTGCACCCTTGGTGGTTTTGGTAATTAATAACAACATATATGTCATTGAACTAATGTTTCCACTAAGTATATTTTAGGAAAAGTTCAATGATAGGTTGGCAAAAGGATTGTGGAGGAACCCCAAGATGCAAGGAAATGGATTGGCAAAGCTTCAAGCAAGAGGACTCTACATTTTACTTTGTGAGAAATCACTTTGAGTCCATAGGAAAGCCAATACTATTAAAAGGGGGTAAGGTAATGTTGGTGAACAAGATGCTCCACGTGCACAAGTGATAGTCACCAAAAACACCCACAAGCTCTTCCACAAATACTCTGTCTAGAACCCTACCACTCAAATCGGTAAGACCAACAATTCCTATTCGGTCTCACCGAGATTCAAACCCTAGACAGACCCTAAGCCAAACCCATCTCGGTACTACAAACATTTCATTCGGTGCCACCGAAATCAGTTGCCAACTTTTGGGTATCCTATTTTCAAGTATCGGTACCACCGAGTTTTGCCAATCGGTCTCACCAAAATTTGGACCAACTTTCTGGTTAGCCATTCTCAAGAATCGGTACCACCAAGTTTTGTGAATTGGTGTCACCGAGTTTTGGACCAACTTTCTGGTTAGCCGTTGTCAAGAATTGGTACCACCGAAATTTGAGAATCGGTCTCACCGAGTTGTGCAATCTGACTGTTGGTCATCTTATCGGTACCACCGAGAATTATATATCGGTCTCACCGAGATTCAAAAGTTTCTACCTTTGGAGCAACTTGGTACCACCGAGTTTTACACTTCGGTGTCACCTAGTTGGTCACTTTAGGTGTAACGGTTGGATTTTTGGGGATGCCTATATATACCCCTTCACCACCACCCACTCGAAAAAAAGCACTCAGAACTATTCCATACTTGCCCCATCCAATTTTCTGAGAGAGAGCCACCTACTCATGTGTTGAGATCAAGCTATTCCATTCCTACCATATGAATCTTGATCTCTAGCCTCCCCAAGTTGCTTTCCACCAATTCAATCTCTTCCACCATAGCCAAATCTGTGAGAGAGTGATTGTGTGTTGAGGAGTCTATCATCTTGAAGCACAAGAGCAAGGAGTTCATCGTCATTGCCGAGCCTATTACCTTTTGGAGGGTGGTGCCTCCTAGATTGGTTAGGTGTCGCTTGGGAGCCTCCTACTTCGTGTTGTGGAGTTGAACCAAGAAGTTTGTACGGGCAAGGAGATCGCCTACTGTGTGAAGATCTACCCATAGTGAGGTTAGTCCTTCGTGGACGGAAGATGTTGGGGATATAATCCCGTGGTGTGACCCACCAGGAAGGGCCGGGTCATACGGTTGGCGGCTTACGACAAGGTTAGGAGTAAGCTTATTCAGTGGGCCTGGAGGCCCAGAACCGAAAGACAAGATGTAACCCGACGGGCTTGAGCCGCCGGTGGCGTTTTGTTAGATAAGGCATATATAATTAGAGGTGAGGTTGGTTATCAAGTATAACCTGGCCCGGACTCTTGTAAGCCCAGGGCCTTGACCTGTATATATAAAGGCGGGTTACCTGGGCGGTTGAGGACACAAAACAACTCATCGATAGCTAGGTCAAGCGAACTCGCTCCCTTGTAATCGATACCCAATCAATACAACACAAAGCAGGACATAGGCTTTTACCTCTGCCCGAGGGGCCGAACCTGGGTAACTCTTGTCTCCCGATTCTGATCAACCCCTTCGAGTTCACCGCCTTAGCGATGGCCCCGAACCTAAGTCTTTTCACCGGGACATCTACCGTGACTAAACCATGACAGTTGGCGCCCACCGTGGGGCCGACGCTCGGTGGTGTGGAGTTCTTGAAGGGCTCACTCCCAGGGATCGAGGGATACGCCGTTGGCAGGATGACCAAGAGTCGCCGCGGCAAGCTCTACATTGACGATGCTGGCTGGGGCCCCGAGGCCGACTCAATCGAGTACGGGCACCGGGTCCCCTTCGGTGGAATTCACGTCTTCATCGGCAAGATCGGCGGATCTAAACCCGGGCTGGACGTCTGCACCAACCTCGTCGAGCCGGCCCGGCGCGCGCAACCCGCCCGTATTAAACCGGGCCGGAAGCGTGTCTTCGTCAGCTTTACCCAAGGCGCGGAACTTGAAGGTTCCGTATTGCGGGAGGAAACCCTCATCTGTTCGGAGGATGGATCCTCGAATGGGGAGGCAGAATCAATCTATCGGCTTGACAATGGCGGGGTTGGGGGCTACTTCGAGGGCTACCCTGAGCCGGAGTACCATGAGCCGGTGTACTATGAGCCGCCAAACCGTGCCGCTGTCTTCATGGCAGGATCGGCACCAGACCCTAGCAGCACGGCTGCTGGTGCGACCGGGTCCGGATCTGGCAGGCCGCCGGCTCAGGTTCTGCTGGATCTGATGAACGAGCTTACAACTCTGATGGAAACCGAGGTCACGGCCGAAAACCAGGCAGCCCGTAACACGGAGATCACGAGGTTGAAGAACCAGATGGCCGGAGTCCAAGAGGAAATCAATGCATTAAAGGTTCAGATGGATGCTGAGTCGGCGCGCCTTAGGGCGGATGCTTTTCGCCTTGAATTAGAACAGCAGACCGCAGCGGCGGTTCACCGGATGAGGCATCAATCCCATTTGCCGGATCAATATGAGGCCAGAAATCTTTTCAACACGCCAGGAACGGGACGGAATGCACCGCTTACCGTAACCCGGACGGCGGAAGTACCAGGGAGCAGGGCGGTGGTTCAGCATCGGCAGCCAGAGCCGCCCCGCAGGAACCAGACCCCGCCGCAACTTTTTCCAACACCGCCAGGTCATTATTCTAACCCGGCTGAGAACATGGTGGCGGCAGCGACTAGACTCGGCACGATCCCCATCCCTGACGGGACGCCTTTTGCGGAGGAAGTGTGGAACGCCATTGGATACTTGCAAACAGTGGTGGCGCAGCAGTAGAAATATACTTACAGCCGGAGTCGCGTGCACTCAACCTCCATCCCGAGCCGCAGCTACAGCCGACGTTTAGAGTCACCGGCGGTATCTAGCAGTGAGCGACGTCGAAGCCCGCCGTGAGACGATCAGCCGGCTCTTGATGCTCAGGCGCTGGTGGATCGGGCAAGAGCGCAGCGAGAGGCGGCGGCGTTAGCAGCTGCGGCAGCTTATCAAGAACCCACAGTAGCACCTTCCGTTTCGGTAGGAGCCAGAGTAACCTCCAGGGCTGTGGGAGTGCCGTGCTTAGTGCCGGCTTTACGAAACGAGCGCCTGCCGAAGGACTTCAAGGGTCCTCGCAAGGTGCCCAACTATACCGCTGATTTGCCTCCAGAAGCTTGGATCGAAAGCTATGAACTAGCCATGGAGATGTTAGACGTCAGCGATGCAGTATGCGCCAAGTATTTCATCATGATGCTAGAAGGGCCGGCTCGCACGTGGTTGAAAGGTTTACCACCCAACACCATTAATTCCTGGGCCGAATTGAAGGTGAAGTTCATTAAGAATTTCCAGGGAATGTGCAAGCAGCCCATGACAATTGTGGATTTGGATCATTGCATGCAGCGTGAGGACGAGTCGGCTCATCATTGGGTCCGGCGGGTCTCAACCATCATCCACTCTTCTGATAACATTACGGCGGCTCAAGCGGTGCTTATTCTGGAGAAGAATTGCCACTTTGTGCCTCTGAAGCAGAAGCTTGGCCAGCTCAAACGTACATGCCAGGATATGGGGGAACTCATGGCGGCTCTCACCAAATATGCGGACTCGGACATCATGAAGGACCCTGGTTCTGATGATGAGAAATCGGCCAAGGGTAAGAAGAATAACAATGGCAAGAGTCAACCGCAGAACGGGGGAGGAAATAACAATAATGGCAATGGCGGAAAGCGAAAACACCAGGATGGCGGGTTAGATTTGGTGGCCAACACCAGCGCTGGGAATAACCGTGGCAAGGGCAACGGCAAGTCGCCTTTCGGTAAACACAAGCCTGTTGATATGGAGGCGATGTTGAATGTTCCTTGCCCGAAGCATAGCCTTCCTGATAAGCCGTCAGCTCACGCCTGGAGGGATTGTTGGATCATGCGGGAGTTTCAAAATTACAGTGTGAACCAGCATCAAGGTGGCGGCGGGGGACCGTCCGGCGGGTCAGGATTCGGTCCTTCTGGGTCCGGCTTTGGCACAGGCGGCTCAGGTTCTAGCTATCAAGGCCAAGGAAATCATGGTGGAAATAACCAACAGTCTGGCAATGGAGGTCAGCAACAAAATAACCAGTCCGGGTACCAGAGTAATCCCAAGCAGCTTAGTGGAGGTCAATACCATGTTTTCACGACCAGCCTTGACAAGCGGGATCAGAAGGTGCGCAAGCGGGCGGTTAATGCGGTCATGCCAGCTCTTCCTCAGTACTTAAAGTGGTCTGAGTATGACATAACTTGGAGCAGGGAGGATCACCCGCCGCGTGTAGATAACCCGGGACAGTTGGCTTTGGTAGTCGCTCCCCAGGTAGGAGGATATGTGTTCACCAAAGTGCTTATGGATGGTGGCAGCAGCATCAACATCCTGTACTATGACACGTTCCGCTGGATGAATTTGCTTGACAAGGACCTTAAACAATCTTCAACGGGTTTTCACGGTGTGGTGCCCGGAAAATCAGTTTACCCAGTTGGAATTTTTTTTTGGAGGTAGCTTTTGGCGATGAATTCAACTACAGGGTGGAGTCTTTATGGTTTGAGGTGGTCAAAATCAAGAGCCCGTACCACGCTTTGTTCGGACGGCCGGCTTACGCCAAGTTCATGGCTAGACCTTGCTATGTCTACTTGCAGCTCAAGATGCCCGGGTTAAATGGAACGATTACCGTGCATGGTGATCGGAAGATTGCCCTTGAATGTGAGGAAGGAGATGCAGCGTAGGCAGAGCCAAGTTTTATGAAGAGAATGTTGACCCGGCAGATATGACCCCGCTAAAGAAGCCTAGCACGGAATCTGAGCCGCCCCTCAAGTTTGTGGCAGAAGATACCAAGCTAGTGGATTTCACTCCTGGCGACTCATCACAACACTTCACTATTGGGGCTAATATGGACCCCAAATAGGAAAGCGCGCTCATCGAATTCATCCGTGAGAATCGGGACATCTTTGCATGGAAGCCTTCTGACATGCCGGGTGTACCGAGAGAGTTCGCTGAGCACCACCTTAATGTGGATCCTAAGTTTAAGCCGGTCAAACAGTTCCTCCATCACTTTAACGAGGAGAGGCGTAAGGCCATTGGAGAAGAAGTGGCCCGGCACTTGGCAGCAGGGTTCATTGTTGAAGTTTTTTACCCGTAGTGGTTAGCTAACCAGGTGTTGGTACTCAAGAAGAACGGCACATGGCGCATGTGCGTGGATTACACAGATCTTAACAAGGCGTGTCCGGTCGACCCGTTTGCTCTCCCCCATATTGATCAAATCATTGATGCAACGGCGGGTTGCGAGAGTCTATGCTTCCTGGATGCTTATTCAGGTTATCATCAGATCAAGATGGCAGTCAAAGACCAAGAGAAGACGTCTTTCATTACGCCTTTTGGAGCTTTCTGCTATGTGTCTATGCCTTTCGGGCTCAAGAGTGCCCAGGCGACTTACCAGCGTTGTGTGCAGAACTGTCTTCATGGTCAAATTGGGCGCAATGTTCATGCTTATGTGGATGATATTGTGGTCAAGTCAAGGAAGAAGGAAACTCTGCTAGCCAATTTGAAGGAAACCTTCGATAATCTGCGGGTTTACAAGATGATGCTTAACCCGGCCAAGTGTGTGTTCGGTGTACCTGCGGGCAAGCTTTTGGGTTTCTTGGTCTCTGAGCGTGGCATTGAGGCTAACCCGGATAAGATAAAGGCTATCACCTCCTTGTCTAAACCGGCATGCATTAATGATGTTCAGCGCCTGGCGGGTCGTATTGCTTCCTTGACCCGGTTCATAAGCCGCTTGGGTGAGAAAGCTATTCCTCTGTATCAGATGATGAAGAAGACAGATGATTTTGTCTGGAGTGATGCAGCTGATGAGGCGTTTGAAGCGCTCAAGAAACAGTTAGTTGAGCCGCCAGTTCTGGCTGCCCCTGCGGAGAAAGAACTGTTACTGTTGTACGTGGCGGCTAACAACCGGGCCGTCAGTGCTACAGTGGTTGTGGAGCGCAAAGAGGCAGGAAAGGAATATCCGGTTCAACGACCGGTTTACTATGTCAGTGAGGTATTGACAGAATCCAAGCAGAGATACCCACATTGGCAAAAATTGATATATGGGGTGTTCATGGTGAATCGCAAACTGAAGCATTATTTCCTTGGACATCCGATCACGGTGGTTAGCTCTGCGCCTTTAGGT
This sequence comes from Elymus sibiricus, assembly GCA_039707655.1. Taxonomy (NCBI): domain Eukaryota; kingdom Viridiplantae; phylum Streptophyta; class Magnoliopsida; order Poales; family Poaceae; genus Elymus; species Elymus sibiricus. The sequence goes on along the minus strand of CM077669.1, from coordinate 35,240,488 downwards.
GATATCATTCAAAACAGAGAAGCCACAGGCAGGATTGCAAAGTGGGCACTGGAGCTGGGACCGCTTAATTTGAAGTATGTGCCTCGGACGGCTGTGAAGTCTCAAGCTTTGGTGGATTTCATAAATGATTGGACAGAGAGCTAGATGCCTGAGGAGAATCCGGATAATACGTACTGGACGATCCACTTTGATGGATTCAGGTAATTGGAAGGCTCGGGGGCTGGAGTAGTACTAACTTCCCCTCGAGGTGATAAGTTTTGTTATGTTTTGAGGCTAATGTTTCCTTGTACTAACAATGCAGCGGAATATGAGGCTTTGCTTCATGGGCTCCGGGTGGCCAAGGAGATGAATTTGAGCCGGGTCAGATGTCTTGGCGACTCAGACCTGGTGGCTCAACAAGTTTCTGGCACGTGGGATTCCAAGGACCCTCGTATGGCGGCTTATCGTCAGGAGGTTAATGTTATTGCTGGCCACTTTAAAGGTTATCAAGTGGATCATATTGACCGACGGAAGAATGAGGCAGCTGACGCATTATCAAGGCTGGGGTCTCAACGTAAGCCGGTGCCGCCTAATGTATTCTTGGACGTGTTACATCACCCATCAGTCAAGTTACCGTCGGAGGAGGATTTGGCTATACCTGACCCAGAAGGGCAATTGGTGGCGGCTCTCCGTGCAATTCCTGATTGGACGTTGCCTTATTTGGCGTATTTGACACGTGGTGAGTTACCTCAAGATGAAAATTTGGCACGACAGATCATAAGGCGGTCTAAGTCTATGACTATTGTCAACGGCGAGTTACATCGGCGTAGTGTGACTGATGTCTTTCAGCGCTGTGTTTCTCCTGATGAGGGCCGTGAGATCTTACAAGAAATCCATGCTGGCAATTGTGGTCATCACGCCGGGTCAAAATCATTGGTGGCCAAGGCTTTTCGACAGGGTTTTTATTGGTTAACAGCCCATAAAGATGCAGAGGATTTGGTCAGTAAGTGTGGCGGGTGCCAAAAATTTGGGCGACGTGCCCATGTGCCGGCTCAAGAGCTACGGATGATCCCAATCACCTGGCCGTTTGCAGTTTGGGGGCTTGATAAGGTAGGACCTTTCAAGAGGTCTAAGGATAAGAAGACCCACCTTTTGGTGGCAGTTGACAAGTTTACTAAGTTGGTTGAAGCCGAGCCGGTCAGCAAGTGTGATGTAGCAAGAGCAGTTCAGTTCGTCAAAAAAATGATCTTTTGTTTTGGCTATCCGCATAGTATCATCACTGATAATGGCACAAATCTGTCCAAAGAGGCTATGAAGGAGTTCTGTGATGAGGAACATATCCGTCTTGATGTGTCTTCGGTAGCTCACCTGCAGTCTAATGGTCAAGCTGAGCGTGCTAACCAGGAAATCTTGAGAGGTATAAAACCTTGGCTTATGGTTCCTTTGGAGCGCACGCCGGGTTGTTGGGTGGAGGAGTTGCCGTCTGTTCTTTGGAGCATAAGAACCACACCCAACAGGTCTATAGGCTATACACCTTTCTTCATGGTTTATGGTGCAGAAGCTGTTCTCCCCAGTGATATTCATCATGACTCGTCCAGAGTGGCGGCTTACGTGGAAACTGATAATGAGGTGGCGCGTCAGGATGCTTTGGATAAAGTGTTCTTGTATAAACTCCATCGTTCATGTTGCGATGGCTGCATCCGATCTAACATTTGCATGTCAAAATTCTTTTAACTTGCAGATGTTTCAACTACCATGATTGTTAAACCTGGTCCTGTCATTGACTTTCTTCTCGCTAACCAAAAAGTTGACCACCCTGACAAGATTGACTGGCAGAAGGTAAGTGGCCTCTCATCTCTAAATACAGTATTCTTGACAAATTGCGTGGAGAGTTGTGCAACCATATCTAATTTGCTTGCTTGCCTAACAGGCCAAGCGTGCTCTCAAGAACTTGAGGATAAAAACCACTCCTGCAAATTCAGAGTTCAAGATTGTTGGGTTGAGTGAGAGAAATTGCAACGAACAGATGTGAGAGTTTCCCCTTGCTGCTTTATTCATTGCGTATACTCTTTTCTTCCTTTCTTTCTTTCATGGATGTATGTCCAATATTACCCGAGGTTCTGCAATTTTGGGCGGTTTTCACAACTTTGGGGTTTTCTTCCTTTCATGAATGGATGCCCGAAATAACCATAGGTTCTTCAGTTTAGGGGTTTTCTTGTATGGATGGTCAAAATAACCAGAGGTTCTTCAGTTTGGGGGTTTCGAAAGGGAGAGATTTGCTCTTTTTTTGTCTAGTAATAGGATTCTTCTTGCAAACAAAATGGTCTATTTGCATTGCTTATTCTTTTTAATTCATTCTAAAGACCCCTTCATCAATCTTGTCTTCTTTTCTCCATTACCTCCCTGGCCATGAATCTTTCTGCTCTCTCTGTACAATTCTTCCCTTTTGTCCCAGCAAAAAAGAAAATGCTCTGCCTTGTCTAGTCCGTGATGTGACCAAGTATCTGTGCAATGATGCATTTTTGGGGGTTCACATATCATAGGATTCAGGAATCTCTGTTTTGCTTGCAAAATATGCACACCGATTTTCTTTTATTTTTTGAGGTTAAAAACAAGATCCTCTTGACAATGTACTGAAGAATAAAAACAAGATCCTTCTTCATCATAGAGCATTACTTTTGTGATCACAATATCAGTGTCATCATTAATTCATATTTACAAACTTACTGCTCCTAAATATTGACACAAAATATTTTTTTGATTTACACAAGATCTCGTAGTGAAGGATAAAATACATAACTCTGTTTAGAGCTAGTTAGAGAGTACATCTTCATCATAGGGAGCATTACTTTTTTGATCACAATAATCATCACTGCAGTAATTCATAGTATCCCTCAGAAAGGTTTCCTGTTGTTTCTAGCTTGTTCTATCTAGTGCATTTTTCTGCTATTTATTCATTGCTTTGTGATTTGCATGTTTAACTAGGTTCCCGCTGAAGCGGAGGAACGGGGACAGCACTGAAACTGTTGAGATCACTGTCTATGATTACTTTGTGAAGAACAGAGGAATAGAACTGCGCTATTCTGGCAATCTTCCCTGTATCAATGCTGGGAGGCCAAAGCGTCCGACATATTTCCCTGTGGAGGTTCGTTTCAGAGACTTGCTATTTTACACCCCTTCTGAAATTTCTTCTCAAGTCCTGATGTGAACTTTCTTCTTGAGAGTGGCCTCTCATCTCTAAATACAGAGCAACAGTGCACACTCAGTCACCCAAGCAGGAGATGATGGCTTCCCTGTTTAAACCACGGGGAACTGAAGATGATGGCCTCATTCGGTAAGATAATACTCCCTCCGTAAACTAATATAAGAGTGTTTAGAACACTACTTTAGTGATCTAAATGCTCTTATATTAGTTTACAGAGGGAGTACGTGTCAATCTTGAGTTCAGTTCATTTTGTCTATAATATGTGTGTATGCCCTTGTAGTATACATATTATGCATTGTTGCACGCTTTCCTAATGGAATGGAATGAAACCATTGTTGCACTGTGGATTTCCAGGGAATCTCTTATTGAATTCTACACTAGCTCTGGGAAGCGGAAGCCAGACCAAGTTATTATTTTCAGGTACCAAGTTGTGAAACTACTAGTATTTGTTAATAGCAGCAAATTTTTGTACTTCCTCAAATGTTTCTCTGCTGAAAATGGATATAACTCATGCTACTTTCAGGGATGGGGTTAGCGAAAGCCAGTTTACCCAGGTCATAAACATCGAGCTTGAGCAGATTATTGAGGTAGTGTATTTATTTGATTCCAACATGTGCTTGTTACAACAATACTTGTAACCTACGTACAAGTAATTATCCCGTACTGGAGTTGGACAGTGTCACTCATTTGATCTACTTTTGACCAACCAATGCAGGCATGCAAGTGCCTTGACGACAAGTGGGAGCCCAAGTTCACGGTCATTGTTGCTCAGAAAAACCATCACACCAGGTTTTTCCAGACAAACTCGCCAGAAAATGTTCCTCCTGGTAAGCGTCTTTTCCGAAGTCCACTGCTTTTTCTATACGTGGGTTTGCATGCAGTTTTCTTCTGTGAAACGATAGATTGTAACAGCAAGTGTCCATGTCATATTGTGTAGGCACTGTGGTGGATAAACAAGTCTACCATCCCAAGAACTTTGACTTCTACATGTGCACGCATGCTGGGATGATTGTAAGTAGTAGACTCTGCTTTCTGCTCTGTTTTTTGCTTAGTAGCACAATGTAGCAGTAGGTAGGGTGCTTGAGTTGCTGTGCATTCATGTGGGGGCTAACTAGGGTTTTTTGTGTGGCAGGGCACGTCGAGGCCAACACATTACCATGTTCTGCATGATGAGATCGGCTTCAGTGGGGATGAGCTCCAGGAGTTTGTGCACTCGCTCTCCTACGTGTACGTGGACACCCTATATATATATATGATGTTACTACTAGTGTAGGCTTCGGTCATTCTTGTGATGAATTGCGTCTGAACCTGTTAGCGTTTCTTTGTTTCAGGTACCAGAGGAGCACGACAGCGATATCAGTAGGTATGTTTGAAGACTCGCTCGATCCATGCTCGCTCCTGGTTTGTGTTTGCAAATGCATGTGTGCGGTTGGTTGCTTATGCTGTGTGTTTTGTTTTTGTGCAGCTGCTCCGATAGCGTACGCGCATCTGGCGGCGGCGCAGGTGGGCACCTTCATGAAGTTTGAGGACATGTCGGACACGTCGTCGAGCCAGGGAGGGGGCCACACGTCGGCGGGCAGCGCCCCGGTGCCGGAGCTGCCTCGGCTGCACGAGAAAGTGAGGAGCTCCATGTTCTTCTGCTGACCTGCTGCTGTTGATCTTAGATGGATGCTGATGTCCGTCCGCGGAGGTTGAAGCGTGTGTCTGTTTAAAACCTATCTATGTGTCTAGATGGCACCTGGAACTCTAGCTGTATGGGGGTGCCCGTAGAATGAACTCTAGCTGTATGGGTGTCGCTGGGAAGCATGGATGTGCGGCATGTTGTTATCGTTTGTGTTTGTGTTGGCGTCGTTGAACCAACCTAGCTTAACCTTGGATGATCTGCTAGCCAGCTAGACTTAGACTTGTCTGGATGATCAAGTCAAGTGTTTGAACCATGCATGTCATGCCTGATGGTATTGTGTGATCATATCTATCTATCTATCTATCTCCATCCTTAGTTAGGATGGCTGCAGCAGTATTGCTCTCCAGCTTCATCGCATCACATCACATCTTGAGAAAATGCTGTGAGGAATTCAATTCATACAGAGGAAGCAGAGTGACACCACAGACGGTGAACAAACAAACGCCAGTCATCAAACATCCATGAGCAGCAACCAAATCAATCAAACAATCTAAGCACACTAAAAAAACCCTGAGAGAGAGCAAGCAAGCAAGCCCAAAGCAATCGTCGATCAAAAAAACTGAGAGGCAGACAGAAGCTCATGTCTCATCATCCATCATCCATCGTCGCTCATGAATGAATGGAGGAATTCATCAGTCGGCCATGGTTATGGTTCCTTGAGCAGCTCGATGAGGTGGTCTCTGGCGCTGAGGTAGCAGGTGAGGGAGAAGCTCTGGTACAAGACCTCGTATCTGTAGAGGTTCAGAGACGCCAGCCTCATGTATCTCTCCATGCTCAACCTCTCGTACACCGCCGGGATCGTCAGAGCGCCCACCACAACTGCAGGATTGGATTGCCACCACAAAATCAATCACTCCATCACAACTCAAGTGATCATGGCATCGAATTCTCAAGAAACATGTTACTGTATTATTCAGACAAGAAAGAAAGCAGAGCAAAGAGAAGGGATGGATGGAGGGAGCACTGTGCCTGCGTAGCACAGGGTGGGGAGGTCGCGGGCGACGCGGCCGAGCAGGGCGGCGGTGGCGAGGTAGAGGAACACCCGGCCGGAGCCGGGCTGGCCCTGCGCGACGCGGCGGAAGGCGGAGGCGAGGCACGAATGGATGAGCGCGGCGAGCTCGTCGGCCGCCGGCTGCAGGTCGGGGATGGGCGGGGCGGGGCGGCCGAGGAGGCGCGCGGCCCTGGACCACGCGTAGAGCACCGCCAGCAGGAGGAGGAGCACGTCGGCGGCCAGCGACACGGCCGTGTATCCGGAGGCGCCGTGGCCGTGGAAGAGGATCCAGGAGGCGACGGCGGCCGCCAGCAGCAGCGCGCTCAGGTCGGCCCGGCCTCGGCGCCACAGCACCACGTCCGTAACTGCGAACGATCGATCGATTGGTTGATTGATTGATTGATTCATTCAGGTCTGCGATTGATTGATATGGCTCGGATGCTTGCTAGCTGATATACATGAAGAGAAGAGGAGGAGGTTACTGACCGAATTCTCCGGCGTGGTGATGGCGGCGGCGATCCATGGATGGGATGGGATGGATTGGAATTTGTTTGATGAATGAATGATCAAAGGGAGACGTGCAGTTCACTTTCCCAAATGCTGAAAATTGCAATTTTTCGCTGGAAAGAAACCCAAAATGGAATGCTCCACAATTTTTCGCAGAGAAACATTTCGGCATGCATCTTCTCGAACCATAGCCTCTTCCTCGGCGACATGGTGTTCAGATCAACCTTCATGATCTCCACACCCGTCTTCATGCTTGCGAGGGCCACTTCTTTCGTCTTGGTCTTGGCATTGGCGGCCTCGATCTCGACCATCTTGACTTGCTTCGCCTCCTCCAACTCAAGCATCTTGGCTTGCTTCTCCGCGTCCATCTAGAGCCTCCTCCTTTGGATTTCCATGAAGGCGTTCATTTGCTCTTCCTTTTCTTGCCGGCGCTTCTCCTCTCTCAAGTCCTTGCTTATCATGCACTCCACTTTTTCAAGCAAGGCGATCGACGCTGCGTCCCGCTTGTCCTCCTTCGTCGAGTTGGTCTTCCCCCGCGGCCTGGCCTTCTCGCCGTCATCATGGTCCTCCACAGCTTCCTTTCCCCCGTGCGCCAAGAGGGCGGCATATTGCGCCTTGAACTTCTCCTCGCCGTTGATGATAGTCCAACAACGGGAAAGATGAAAGGCCTTGCTGTCGTGTTGAACCTTGAATGCCTCCAAAGCTTGGAACACTTACAATTCAAACCAAACAAGCATATGTGGGCAGATGTACATGCAATCAACGGAAAATGCGTGGCACCAAAAGGGAATGAGAGGGCATGCATACCATCTCTTGCATGCCGAGGCCGCTCACGGGGCGTGCCTTGATGCTCTCATAAGTGGCACAAAACTTGTTGCACTCTTGTTGAATCACCCTCCAATGCTTCGAAAGTGACACCCATCCACGCTTGCTTTGCATTTGGTACGGGGGAAACTTCTTGCGCTTATGGAACTCACGGTGGACACGAGTCCATAAGGCTGAATACTTTTGTTCGGCGCCGACCTTTGGGTCTTGCCCAATGTCCCTCCAGCACTCACAAAGGAGCTTGTCCTCGGCCGTCGTGTATGCCTTCGTCCGCTTGCTCTTGCGCTTCAGCTTCGCCCCGATAGCAGTTTGGTTGGCGAGCTCCTCCTCGAACAAAGGCTCCCCGTCGATGTCCATGTCATTATCCTCCTCCTCGAGGCCGTAGTCCTCCGGGAACTCATGGTCGAGCGGGAAGCCGTCTAGGCCGACCTGATCTTGCATGAAGGCGTCGTGCATGCCATGTGGATCATTGGTGTCTTGCGTGAATGGCGCTTGGCCGTCCTGGCTTTGGGTCTCATCGGGATCGTAGGCATCCGCGGAGTAACCACCGGCCGCCGGCGCACCACCTTCGAAGATCATGTTCTCGAGGAAACGGTTGGCCGTGTCACCGTCGACGGCCGCCGGCATTCCGTCGAACAGATTGCGGGCGCCGGTGAGCATGTCGGCTGGCATCTCTGAAGGAAATATGCCCTAGAGGCAATAATAAAGTTGTTATTTATATTTCCTTATATATCATGATAAATGTCTTTTATTCATGCTAGAATTGTATTAACCGGAAACTTGATACATGTGTGAATACATAGACGAAACACAGTGTCCCTAGTATGCCTCTACTAGACTAGCTCGTTAATCAAAGATGGTTGAGTTTCCTAACCATAGACATGTGTTGTCATTTGATGAACGGGATCACATCATTAGGAGAATGATGTGATGGACATGACCCATCCGTTAGCTTAGCATAATGATCGTTTAGTTTTATTGCTATTGCTTTCTTCATGACTTATACATGTTCCTCTGACTATGAGATTATGCAACTCCCGAATACCGGAAGAACACCTTGTGTGCTATAAAACGTCACAACGTAACTGGGTGATTATAAAGATGCTCTACAGGTGTCTCCGAAGGTGTTTGTTGAGTTGGCATAGATCGATATTAGGATTTGTCACTCCGTGTATCGGAGAGGTATCTCTGGGCCCTCTCGGTAATGCACATCACTATAAGCCTTGCAAGCAATGTGACTAATGAGTTAGTTACGGGATGATGCATTACGGAACGAGTAAAGAGACTTGCCGGTAACGAGATTGAACTAGGTATGATGATACCGACGATCGAATCTCGGGCAAGTAACATACCGATGACAAAGGGAATGACGTATGTTGTTATGTGATTTGACCGATAAAGATCTTCGTAGAATATGTAGGAGCCAATATGAGCATCCAGGTTCCGCTATTGGTTATTGACCGGAGATGTGTCTCGGTCATGTCTACATAGTTCTCGAACCCGTAGGGTCCGCACGCTTAACGTTCGATGACGATTTGTATTATGAGTTATGTGTTTTGGTGACCAAAGTTTGTTCGGAGTCCCGGATGAGATCACGGACATGACGAGGAGTCTCGAAATGGTCGAGAGGTAAAGATTCATATATTGGAAGGTTGTATACGGACACCGGAATGGTTCCGGAGAGGTTCGGGGATTTATCGGAGTACCGGGAGGCTATCAGAACCCCCCGGGAAAGTTAATGGGCCTCATGGGCCATGGTGGAGAAGAGGAGGCATGCCACGGGAGGTGGCACACGCCTCCCCCTTGCCCAAACCGAATTGGACTAGGGGTGGGGGCGCGGCCCCCCTTTCCTTCTCCTCTCCCCTCTTTCCCCTTTCCCCCTCTCTGTTGGAAGGAAGGGGGGGGGGGGAATCCTACTAGGAGTGGAGTCCTAGTAGGACTCCCCCCCATGGCGCGCCACCCCTAGGGCCGGCCTCCTCCTCCCCCCTCCTTTATATACGTGGGCAGGGGGCACCCCAAAGGCACACCAAGATTTATCTTAGCCGTGTGCGGTGCCCCCTCCACAGTTTACTCCTCAGGTCATAGCATCGTAGTGCTTAGGCGAAGCCCTGCGCGGATCACATCACCAACACCGTCGCCACGCCGTCGTGCTGACGGAACTCTCCCTCGACCCTCTACTGGATCAAGAGCTCGAGGGACATCATCGAGCTGAACGTGTGCTGAACACGGAGGTGCCGTACGTTCGGTACTTGGATCGGTTGGATCGTGAAGACGTTCGACTACATCAACCACGTTAACATAACGCTTCCGCTTTCGGTCTACGAGGGTACGTGGACACACTCTTCCCGTCTCGTTTCTATGCATCTCCTAGATAGATCTTGCGTGAGCGTAGGAATTTTTTTGAAATTGCATGCTACGTTCCCCAACAGTGGTATCATGAGCCAGGTCTATGCGTAGATGATATGCACGAGTAGAACACAAAGAGTTGTGGGCGATAATATTCATACTGCTTACCACCAACGTCTTACTTTGATTCGGCGGTATTGTTGGATGAAGCGGCCCGGACCGACATTACATGACCGCGTTCATGAGACTGGTTCTACCGACGTGCTTTGCACACAGGTGGCTGGCGGGTGTCTGTTTCTCCAACTTTAGTTGAATTGAGTTTGACTACGGCCGGTCCTTGTTGAAGGTTAAAACATCACACTTGATGAAAAATCGTTGTGGTTTTGATGCGTAGGTAAGAACGGTTCTTGCTAGAAGCCCGTAGCAGCCACGTAAAACTTGCAACAACAAAGCAGAGGACGTCTAACTTGTTTTTGCAGGGCATGTTGTGATGTGATATGGTCAAGACATGATGAGTTATACGAGATGATCATGTTTTGTAAATTATCATCAACCGGTAGGAGCCTTATGGTTGTCTCTTTATTGTATGAATTGCGAACGCCATGTAATTGCTTTACTTTATCACTATGAGTTAGCGATAGTAGTAGAAGCAATAGTTGGCGAGACGACCACGACGCTACGATGAAGATCATGGTGTCAAGCCGGTGACGATGGAGATGATGACGATGCTTTGGAGATGGAGATCAAAAGCACAAGATGATGATGGCCATATCATGTCACATGTTTTGATTGCATGTGATGTTTATCTTTTTATGCATCTTATTTTGCTTAGAACGACGGTAGCATTATAAGATGATCCCTTACAAAATTTCAAGGTACAAGTGTTCTCCCTGAGTATGCACCGTTGCGACAGTTCGTCGTGCCGAGACACCACATGATGATCGGGTGTGATAAGCTCTACGTTCACATACAACGGGTGTAAGACAGTTTTGCACATGCAGAATACTCGGGTTAAACTTGACGAGCCTAGCATGTACAGACATGGCCTCGGAATACTGGAGACCGAAAGGTCGAGCGTGAATCATATAGTAGATATGATCAACATAAGATGTTCACCATTGAAAACTACTCCATCTCACGTGATGATCGGACATGGTTTAGTTGATTTGGATCACGTGATCATTTAGATGACTTGAGGGATGTCTATCTAAGTGGGAGTTCTTTAGTAATATGATTAATTGAACTTAATTTATCATGAACTTAGTCCTGATAGTTTTTGTATATCTATGTTGTAGATCAATGGCCCGTGCTACCGTTCCCTTGAATTTTAATGCGTTCCTAGAGAAAGCTAAGTTGAAAGATGATGGTGGCAACTACACGGACTGGGTCCGTAACTTGAGGATTATCCTCATTGCTGCACAGAAGAATTATGTCCTTGAAGCACCGCTAGGTGAAAGGCCTGCTGCAGGAGCAACTCCGGATGTTATGAACGTCTGGCAAGCTCGATCTGATGACTACTCGATAGTTCAGTGTGCCATGCTTTACGGCTTAGAATCGGGACTTCAAAGACGTTTTGAACGTCATGGAGCATACGAGATGTTCCAAGAGTTGAAGTTAATATTTCAAGCAAATGGCCGAGTTGAGAGATATGAAGTCTCCAACAAGTTCTATAGCTGCAAGATGGAGGAGAACAGTTCTGCCAGTGAACACTTACTCAGAATGTCTGGGTACCATAACCATATGACTCAGCTTGGAGTTAAAGTTGATGATGATAGTGTTATTGACAGAGTACTTCAATCACTGCCACCAAGCTATAAAGGCTTCGTGATGAACTATAATATGCAAGGGATGGAGAAGACAATTCCCGAGCTCTTCGCAATGCTCAAAGCTGCGGAGGTAGAAATGAAAAAGGAGCATCAAGTGTTGATGGTTAATAAGACCACTAGTTTCAAGAAAAAGGGCAAGGGAAAGAAGGGGAACTTCAAGAAGAATAGCAAGCCAGTTGCTACTCCCGGGAAGAAACCCAAGTTTGGAGCCAAGCCTGAAACTGAGTGCTTCTACTGCAAAGGGACTGGTCACTGGAAGCGGAACTGCCCCAAGTATTTGGCGGATAAGAAGGATGGCAAAGTGAACAAAGGTATATTTGATATACATGTTATTGATGTGTACCTTACTAATGCTCGTAGTAGCGCCTGTGTATTTGATACTGGTTCGGTTGCTCATATTTATATCTCGAAACAGGGGCTACGGATTAAACAAAGATTGGCTAAGGACGAGGTGACGATGCGCGTGGGAAATGGTTCCAAAGTCGATGTGATCGCCGTCGGCACGCTTCCTCTACATCTACCTTCGGGATTAGTTTTAGACCTAAATAATTGTTATTGGGTGCCAGCGTTGAGCATGAACATTATATCTGGATCTTGTTTGTTGCGAGACAGTTATTCATTTAAATCAGAGAATAATGGTTGTTCTATTTATATGAGTAATATCTTTTATGGTCATGCACCCTTGATGAGTGGTCTATTTTTGTTGAATCTCGATCGTAGTGATACACATATTCATAATATTGATGCCAAAAGATGCAAAGTTGATAATAATAGTGCAACATATTTGTGGCACTGCTGTTTAGGTCATATTGGTGTAAAACGCATGAAGAAACTCCATGCACATGGACTTTTGGAATCACTTGATTATGAATCATTTGATACTTGCGAACCATGCCTCATGGGCAAGATGACTAAAACTCCGTTCTCCGGAACAATGGAGCGAGCAACTGACTTATTGGAAATAATACATACCGATGTATGCGGTCGGATGAGTGTTGAGGCTCGCGGCGGGTATCGTTATTTTCTGACCTTCACAGATGACTTGAGCAGATATGGGTATATCTACTTAATGAAACATAAGTCTGAAACATTTGAAAAGTTCAAAGAATTTCAGAGTGAAGTAGAGAATCATCGTAACAAGAAAATAAAGTTTCTACGATCTGATCGCGGAGGCGAATATTTGAGTTACGAGTTTGGTCTTCATTTGAAACAATGTGGAATAGTTTCACAGCTCATGCCACCTGGAACACCACAGCGTAATGGTGTGTCCGAACATCGTAACCGTACTTTATTAGATATGGTGCGATCTATGATGTCTCTTACCGATTTACCGCTATCGTTTTGGGGTTATGCTTTAGAGACGGCTGCATTCACGTTAAATAGGGCACCATCTAAATCCGTTGAGACGACACCTTATGAACTGTGGTTTAGCAAGAAACCCAAGTTGTCGTTTCTTAAAGTTTGGGGCTGTGATGCTTATGTGAAAAAGCTTCAACCTGATAAGCTCGAACCCAAATCGGAGAAATGTGTCTTCATAGGATACCCAAAGGAAACTGCTGGGTACACCTTCTATCACAGATCCGAAGGCAAGATATTCGTTGCTAAGAATGGATCCTTTCTAGAGAAGGAGTTTCTCTCGAAAGAAGTGAGTGGGAGGTGTCACAAATCTTGAACAAGATCTTTTCGATCTCTCTGTGTGAGGAGCACTCGGAGTTCCGTATCGACAAAGGACTGACCATTAAAACCTCCCAAGTGCATCTCGGTGGAACCAATACCAAAATCTCGGTCTCACCGAATGCCTAGGGTTGACCTGGTTTTCATACTCGGTATCACCGATTCCATCTTCTCGGTTACACCGAGTTTCCCTGTTAGCTGACAGTAGAGGAACTCGGTGACACCAAAAAGTTAGAACCGGTGTCACCGACAGCCACGGGTATATAAAGAGGCGGACCCGACTTTTGAAATTACTCTCTCAAACGTCATCCCCTCCAAAACCCTATCTGCCGAACAAGGACCCCTGGTCGTCACCTTCGTCTTCCCGAGTGCCTCCGCCGTTGGAAGTCCACGCCGTTGACGGATTCTTCCCCCCCGTCGCCGCCTAAGCAGATCGTCACCGAGTTAGGGTATGATTTCGACCCCTCATGCGCTCCCCTCTCCGAATCTTGCACATTAGGACTTTTCCATCGACAAGACAAAGGTTGAGATCGATCTATCCACTAAAAATTCCATTAGACTAGCGAACGAACAATTTTTTAGGGTTTGCCGTCCGCAACTTGAATCTCGGTAACACCAAAGCAAAAGAATCGGCATCACCGATTCCCTTTTCTGGTCAACTGAGAACAACCTCGGTGAAACCGAGTGCCCATTTTCGGTCTCACCGAAAGTGGTGCCAAGTTTCTGTTTAGCAGGTTGTTTGTCTCGGTGGGTCGGAAAAGTTTGCATCGGTAGTACCGAAATTCACCTGGCAGAATGCAAATCTTGAGAAATTTTAATTCAAATCTTTGAGAAAACCTGTTGAAATTTTGTGATGACTCAACCTATCCACTCTTCTATACTCTTTTCACAGGGTCAGAGATGTCAGGTTCTGATGATAGCGAGAATGACTTTAGAGAGAAGAATGTTGACATGTGATGGTGTCCTGGTCTAGGGGGTACTCACCACGTCGTCTCCCGACCAGTGGATCGGGCCGAGGACCCCCAGGGTGATTCACTAATGGGCCACTTCGGGCAGCCCATGATGCATACAAGGGAGATTCCACAAGACTTGGCACACAAGACAAGGTCTTCTCTAAACCCTAGGCCTACGGTGCATTATATAAACCGAGGCTAGGCTAGAAAATAGACAACCTGAATCTCATATTCATTACAACAATCTCGTGGTAGATACTTGTACTATGTACTATCCCCCATATGAATACAATCAAAAGCAAGACGTAGGGTATTATCTCCTCGAGAGAGCCCGAACCTGGGTAAAATCCTGTGTCCATGTTACCATCGTTCCAAGACGCCTAGCTTAGGACCCCTACTACGAGATATGTCAGATTTGACACAGACATTGGTGCTTTCGTTGAGAGCCTGCTGGGCGATCGCCGCGGATCGATGTATACTCAGGTGATATTTTTTCAGTTGAATTGATATGGAATAAATTGATTTCTTTGTCGATTGTTTCTTCCACCCTGAGCTATTTCGTTGGTTGCAGATCGGTTTTTTGTTTCACAGTCGGCGACGCGATCCGGTAACAAAGTCTGAAAAAAGCAATCCGAGGAATCCGGACAGAGATCACATATGCGTGCGTCAAGCCAAACCTAAGTGCCGCCCTAGCCTTTTCAGTTTCACGTGGGATCAACCTGAGTTGATGCCAGGTGCCTCTACACGCGACTCGAGCGAACTGTTGTCCTGAAGCAAAAGGCAAACCAAGGATCTGCTAATCCCTCTTCACCCGATCAGGAAGTAAATTGATTTGTTAATCATTACTATTAGTCTAAGTGCAGCACGATTCTCAAGATTTAATCCATGAATATTGTATCTTAGCTTTGCTTTACTAATTTACGTGAAGATCAAACCTACCATTTGATTTTTGTGGTCGATCGACAATCGTCATTACAGCTTCTCGTGGACGCTTGCCTGGTTTACTACTAGGTCATCGAGGACCTGGAAGAATTTTTCACTTGGCTACACGCCGAATATTTCAGGTTTTATTTTCCTAACTATTCATTTAGCGTGTAAAATTATTACGCGCAAAATACCTTTTGCTGGTTTGTGCTGCATTATTTTTTGCAGAAATATTCAACCGACGTTTGTGTGTGTCATCAGTCTGGCCAGCGTCTCGCTAGACGTCTGCTTATTCATAAGCGTGGCGAACATCTAAAATTGATTGTGACTGTGTCATCACCTTGGCCTGCCGACCTGCGTTGACGTCTACGTCCTGTCACTCCACCGAGCTGACCTCGGTCTCCAGGCCATATTTATTTAATTACTTAACTTAAATTAAACAAGTAAAAGATTATATATATTATTACATTTATTTCTTATTACTCTTGGCTTGCATTATATTGTGTGCACATGTAATTGATTTCGACTGCATTGTCATCCCGCCTCCATCAACCAAATTGCGTCGTCGACATGGTCGACTGACGTGGGGGCTTCGCCATCATGCTGCCAAACTACTCTGTCTCCTTAGCTGGACTGAAGGTTTCGCTTCGGCCCTTTGGAATTGTTTGTGTATCAAGTCGAGCTCTTCGTCGACAACCTCGTGACCGGCTTGGGGGCTGGGACCTTGTCCCACTGTAGCCCGAACCACGTCATCAACATCGAGCACATTAACCAGCTAAGTCAATTTCATGCTCAGATCTCTTTGAAATTTACTTTTTGTTCGGTTCAACCAAATATTATATTTTTTGTTAAACAAAAAAATTGTTTGTTAAAAATTTTGTTTGTTAAAAATTTCTTTACCCGATTTAACCGAGGGCTCTTAAATTTGTACGAGCCGTTTTATAATAAATGTGTTCTCTTCTTGGTCGTTGCAAAGTCGTTTTCTACTACTCCTTTTTCCGACACTAGTGTGTGGTCAATTGCCGGATAGCCTGGTTTCTTTCTGAAGCCGCTCGAGTTTAGTTCGCTAAACAGGCCTCGGAGAAACACTCCGCCTTCGGGATATGGAGGTTGATGTCGAAGGGTGACTCGCTTGAAAGTCTGGAGATCGGATATATCGTCTTAAAGCACGATCGAAGCACATATTAATTTTAAGACCAATTTCTGGATTGGCATAAAAAAACTTTATTTAGTTCGGACGTCAAGTTTTTACGTAAGCTTTTTGGCTTTTCGAGCTTATGGCACTTTTAAGCTATTTGTATGTTATTCTTTTAGGAGGCGGGACATCCTCATGACCGAGGTGCCTTGCGTAATAATTCGGCTCGGGAGATCTTTTCCGCCCCGCAGCCCGACATCTTTCCTGCCGACTTACACCTTGGCATTGGCGAAACACACATGGCATCTGGACTAGTTCCCGAGAAGATTCGATCCTCGGGTTGGTCAGCTGCACCCAACCTGAGTCTCGGGGGATACTGTGTGTCTCCAGCATAGCTCTCGTCATACAACGTCGGATTCCTTTAAAGTATCGGCAATATCAACGGGGGACTCCGACTAGAGCCGAACCCACCAAAAGCCAAGGTACTCCGAGCAGTCCTCGGCCAAACGGTCTCGGATATTGCTTTATATGCATCAGTTTCGAATTGTGTCTTCGGTCAATAGTTGGGTTGCCATGCTCCTATGATTGCCTCCTACATTCCGCTTTGTTTGGCTAGGTGTGCAAAGGGAGAACCACTGCGATTGTACTTCCGATTTAACTGGTCAAGTACCTCAGTGGAGAAAGCCGAAAACTGACTGTCACAATGAGCGCAAACTGGTCAGCGATCCGATGACTGTGTCAAACTATAGACTGATAGAGGTTACCTCGTGGGCTTTTCATAAATTTGGCCAGAGTGTTAATGGCTTGACCTCGGCTGACACCGAACACTAACCAGGGGCTAGTAACTGGCCTCTCAAACTTTAAGCTCTTATGACTAAGTGAAAGTTATAAAGCCTAGATATCTGATTGCCTCGTTTCCGCTAACACAACCGTCTCCGGGCACCGAAACGACGGCTAAGGGTTGTCTTGTTACTGCGGAAACACCCTGCATAGCATCTACGAAGGGGTAGAAGCCGACGATGGGCCACTCTCAAATGATAAACGGTCACAAAGTAGTCAAAATAGCATATAACATAAAAGCATTTGTTTTCAATATACGAGTGTTGCCTTCCATAATCATCGTTATAAAGCCATAAATATGCATCAATTTGACTTAAGATTTTGGCCAAGCTGGGTTGCCTGGCTCCTGTGCTTACCCCCTACGTTCCCGATTGTTCGGCTAGGGGGTAAAGGGAGCACCTCTGTGATTGTTACGTCCGGGTCATCCGGGTTAGTACCTCAGACTGGGTGAAGCCGAAAGCTAGCCATCTTAAGAATATAATTGCTCGGCAATGATGGAAGTGAAAATTTCGGTTCATTAAAGACCACAGAGTTTGGGAACATTCCCCAAACTAAATCCTCAATATTTTCCTCCCACATTGATCGGAATTGAGGTTTCACGATCATGGTCAACATGATATCCTGGGAAAAGGAACTTATAAATGAACTATTTTTCCCAGAAGATGTTTCTTACGTTAAGTAGTAATATAACATATCTCTCCACGTACCTTTGTTTATAAAACCGTATGGCCGGATTGCCTTGTTTGCCGTAAATCTTTGCCCTTATAAAGGCTTTATAAAGTAGGACAAACACTCCTCAGCTAATGGGCGAGGAGGTTGAAGCCGATGGTTGGTCAACAAAGTTTTGTACAATGTGGATCCGAGCATGAATGATGTAAAGTACTTGGATACATAGAATCATTATACATAAATTGTGTCGAACGTAACAACGTTTGTGTCAAACAAATGTCGATCCTTAATTCGACCACCCGTGCCCAAATTAAGGCTCGGGGGCTACTGCATTACCTATTCAATGCAACAAATTCAAAGTGCAATATGGTTTCCAAGGAGATTCGATCCTCAGGTTGGTCGGCCGCACCCAACCTGAGTCTCGGAAACTATGGCGCACCGCGTTTCTGTTCCTAAGTATGCTGCCGAGCAAGGACTTGATCCTCAGGCCGATTTCACAAATCGACCTAAGTCTCAGGGGCTACTGGGATCTATGGTTTTATTATTTCCTTCAGGTGCATCTCGGATTTTAGACCGACACACACCTTGAGGGCTACTGGCTATACATCTCGGTAGTAAATAAATTGCGCCGATCGGAAATAAATCCCGCAAAAAACAGCCCGAGACCGAGGTGGTGCACCACCTTGGAACCAGTCCGGCATAAAGCTTGGATGCAAGTGGCTGGCTCCAAAAAGGGCATTTCCGGCATTAAGCTCGGATGAACTCCTTCAACTTTTTCAAGACCGAGGTAATCTATGACACCTCGGATACATACCGGCATCGGAGCTCGGCTGCAAAAAGATACCTCGGATACAGTCCAGCGTTGGAGCTCGGACATAGTTCGGCATTGGAGCTCGGCTATAAAAAGACACCTTGGACGTAGTCCGGCGTTGGAGATCGGATGCGAGAGGAGACCGCCACATGAGAAACATTTTGAGCCCGAGGTGTGGCGTAAATATTACAAGGCATTAATAAAGGCCAAGAACTTAAAGGGCTCCTCGAATGCCCGACATGTGAACTCTTCGGATACACCTCAGCGATCCTCAAGATCGGAGATAGGAAGATTTGTTGAACCAGTTTTCAAGACCGGCGTCTGAAGACGGAGAACAGTTCGGAAGAACCGAGGAGCGTCCCCAACTTGAAGACCGGTTCAGGGGGGTACTGATGGTGTTCTGGACTAGGGGGTACTCACCACATCGTCTCCCGACCAGTGGGTCGGGCCGAGGACCCTCAGGGTGATTCACTAATGGGCCACTTCGGGCAGCCCATGATGCATACAAGGAAGATTCCACAAGACTTGGCGCACAAGACAAGGTCTCCTCTAAACCCTAGGCCTACGGTGCATTATATAAACCGAGGCCAGGCTAGAAAATAGACAACCTGAATCTCATATTCATTACAACAATCTCGTGGTAGATACTTGTACTATGTACTATCCCCCATATGAATACAATCAAAAGCAGGACGTAGGGTATTATCTCCTCGAGAGAGCCCGAACCTGGGTAAAATCCTGTGTCCATGTTACCATCGTTCCAAGATGCCTAGCTTAGGACCCCTACTACGAGATATGTCGGATTTGACACCGACAACATGAGCTCAGGCACTAGTCCTGAGGGGAGCTATGATGATGTTCCTAGCTCACCTAATCTGCCCAAGGCTGCAACTAGGGCAAGAAGGAAGCTCAACTCAGATGAGGAAGATGAGGACTTTATTCCTGAGGAGCTATCCAAGAAAGATGATACTGCCAAGAGCACTGCTGCTGCCACTTCATCCAAGAAGAAGAAGGCTATAAGGAAGGAGTATGCTAGCACATGATCAGTGAGAGCACCAGAGAGTGCTAGGGCAACAATGACTGTTGAGCCCTCCAAGAAGTCTATGCCTAAGAAGGCAGGAGAGAAGAAGAAGTCCAGGAAGAGGATCATTCGTGTCATGGGTAGGCCTACCTCAATGTATGAGGACCCAGCAGAGGCTGCTGCTGAGGAGGAGGAGGAAGAGCCAGCTGCAAAGGCTCCTCCCAAGAAGAAGAAGAAATTGATGTCTGATGCTATGCCTAGCCAAGCAGCTCCCAAGGGCAAGCAGCTGGATCCAAGAAGCCCACAACCCCTAAACCAAAGAGGACATCTAGAGAGATTCCAGCTTTTGAGAAGAACAAGGGATCTACCTCCAGAGATGCTGAGGAGGATGCTATGTTTGCTTTGATGAAGCTAAGGCCACACCTTCCAGAGCATAATGCCAGCCACTTGCTAGCTGAGGATATGAAGAAGAGGAAGGACACAGGTTTGAGAGAGTGGAGAGCTATTGATCCATATTCATAGAGGAGGAAGACTGCTGTGGACTAAAGGTTCTATACAAAAGAACATCAAGACTTCTATGAAACAATTTTGCTTGACAAGAGCCCTGTTGTGAGTAATATGAGGTATGTGGACTAGAAGTACATCAAGGACAATGAGGATTACTTCCCAAGTGTGCAAGACAACTTTCATTGCATTGGACTTGATAAGTTTGTTGGCAAGGAGTTCACAGCCTGGAATGATGAAATGATCAGGCAATTCTACTCCACTGCTCATTTCTATGGAGATGGTAGAATTGTGTGGATGACTGAAGGTGCCAGGTATGAATCCACAATTGATGAGTGGGCTGCCATCTTAGGAGTCCCAGAGGTGGAAGATGGTGACATTGATGTATACACTGAGCCCAAGGCAAGCCACAATGCCATGAAGAACATGTACAATGAGATTCCTGCTGCACATCTGAAGTCTCACAAGCTGGATCTATCTATTTCCTCCAGGCTGGTCTACGCACGATCAACACTATCTTGAGGCATACCTTGATGCCTAAGTCTGGAGATGAGAAGATGATAAGAGGATACTCCATCAACATGCTGCTCCATCTAGACCAACATACGAGATTCAGAGTGATGGATCGGATTGTGAAGACCGTGAAGAGGGTTGCTGCTGATCAGAAGCACTCATGTTGCTATGCACCCTATATTCAGATGCTTATCAACTCCAAGTTGGAGAAGCACATATTTGCACTTGACCGACCACATTTGCCACTTTTTCCAGAGCTAGAAGACAACGTTGTGGTGATGAACCCAGATCATCCCACCTTATCTACAGCACAGGCAGAGGCAGAGGCAGCCAGAGACTCCAGTTCTCAGGTGCCAAAGTCTAGGAGTGAGCAGATGGATCTCCTACTTAGCTCTATGCTTAGCATGCAGAAGGACATTGTAAACATTCTGAAGAACCAGGAGAGCCTCCCGAGGATTGTTGACACCAAATTTCATATTCTCAACAACAAGGTAGATGAGCTCACAGTGACTGTGAATGAGCTCAAGAAGGAAGTTGATGGCGTGCCTAGTCCCCACACTACTGATGATGATTAGGATAGTCCACCTCTCCGGACAGCCACTCAGTACAGGACTCAGCCCAGATCTACTACAGTGCCAGTTCCAGAGTCTAGACCGTCTTCATCAGCTCCTGCCGCAGCTCCTTCAGCTCCTCCAGCACCTCCAGTTGCTACTCCGACTCCGTCCGTCTGCAGAAGTCTTCGCTGATGCCGTTCTCTCGACTCCTTCATCAACCACCGGAGGAGATCAGCCCCAGAAGAGCGCTTAATTATATACCTTTGAACTTTTTGGTAACTTGTTGCCAAAGGGGGAGAAGATGTATATAGATCTTTAGGCTTTGAGAGAGAGAGAGAGAGAGCGTTGCTTTTTATCGCTTTTAAAAACATTGATAACTTTTGGTTGGTTTGCTTGTGTTAAACTTTGTTGGTGTTTGATCATACACTTGATGTGTATTGCTACTATTTCCTATCCTTGTGATGCTTATGAGATGATCATTCACCTTTACTTGATTGTGTTGTGCTATGATATTCATTCTTATTATTCTCGCACACCACCAAGTTGTATGTGACATGGAAGAGTGCCCCATGTACCTAATCAATTGTGCATTTGCATTCAAACGCAAATTCAAAATAATGTACACATTTAGGGGGAGCTCTTGCTTATCACATACTTCTCAAAGCAACGATTATATTCATTGATTATATCGTATGTCGAAGCTTTGATCTATATGTTGTCATCAATTACCAAAAGGGGGAGATTGAAAGAACATTTGCACCCTTGGTGGTTTTGGTAATTAATAACAACATATATGTCATTGAACTAATGTTTCCACTAAGTATATTTTAGGAAAAGTTCAATGATAGGTTGGCAAAAGGATTGTGGAGGAACCCCAAGATGCAAGGAAATGGATTGGCAAAGCTTCAAGCAAGAGGACTCTACATTTTACTTTGTGAGAAATCACTTTGAGTCCATAGGAAAGCCAATACTATTAAAAGGGGGTAAGGTAATGTTGGTGAACAAGATGCTCCACGTGCACAAGTGATAGTCACCAAAAACACCCACAAGCTCTTCCACAAATACTCTGTCTAGAACCCTACCACTCAAATCGGTAAGACCAACAATTCCTATTCGGTCTCACCGAGATTCAAACCCTAGACAGACCCTAAGCCAAACCCATCTCGGTACTACAAACATTTCATTCGGTGCCACCGAAATCAGTTGCCAACTTTTGGGTATCCTATTTTCAAGTATCGGTACCACCGAGTTTTGCCAATCGGTCTCACCAAAATTTGGACCAACTTTCTGGTTAGCCATTCTCAAGAATCGGTACCACCAAGTTTTGTGAATTGGTGTCACCGAGTTTTGGACCAACTTTCTGGTTAGCCGTTGTCAAGAATTGGTACCACCGAAATTTGAGAATCGGTCTCACCGAGTTGTGCAATCTGACTGTTGGTCATCTTATCGGTACCACCGAGAATTATATATCGGTCTCACCGAGATTCAAAAGTTTCTACCTTTGGAGCAACTTGGTACCACCGAGTTTTACACTTTGGTGTCACCTAGTTGGTCACTTTAGGTGTAACGGTTGGATTTTTGGGGATGCCTATATATACCCCTTCACCACCACCCACTCGAAAAAAAGCACTCAGAACTATTCCATACTTGCCCCATCCAATTTTCTGAGAGAGAGCCACCTACTCATGTGTTGAGATCAAGCTATTCCATTCCTACCATATGAATCTTGATCTCTAGCCTCCCCAAGTTGCTTTCCACCAATTCAATCTCTTCCACCATAGCCAAATCTGTGAGAGAGTGATTGTGTGTTGAGGAGTCTATCATCTTGAAGCACAAGAGCAAGGAGTTCATCGTCATTGCCGAGCCTATTACCTTTTGGAGGGTGGTGCCTCCTAGATTGGTTAGGTGTCGCTTGGGAGCCTCCTACTTCGTGTTGTGGAGTTGAACCAAGAAGTTTGTACGGGCAAGGAGATCGCCTACTGTGTGAAGATCTACCCATAGTGAGGCTAGTCCTTCGTGGACGGAAGATGTTGGGGATATAATCCCGTGGTATGACCCACCAGGAAGGGCCAGGTCATACGGTTGGCGGCTTACGACAAGGTTAGGAGTAAGCTTATTCAGTGGGCCTGGAGGCCCAGAACCGAAAGACAAGATGTAACCCGGCGGGCTTGAGCCGCCGGTGGCGTTTTGTTAGATAAGGCATATATAATTAGAGGTGAGGTTGGTTATCAAGTATAACCTGGCCCGGACTCTTGTAAGCCCAGGGCCTTGACCTGTATATATAAAGGCGGGTTACCTGGGCGGTTGAGGACACAAAACAACTCATCGATAGCTAGGTCAAGCGAACTCGCTCCCTTGTAATCGATACCCAATCAATACAACACAAAGCAGGACATAGGCTTTTACCTCTGCCCGAGGGGCCGAACCTGGGTAACTCTTGTCTCCCGATTCTGATCAACCCCTTCGAGTTCACCGCCTTAGCGATGGCCCCGAACCTAAGTCTTTTCACCGGGACATCTACCGTGACTAAACCATGACAGTTGGCGCCCACCGTGGGGCCGACGCTCGGTGGTGTGGAGTTCTTGAAGGGCTCACTCCCAGGGATCGAGGGATACGCCGTTGGCAGGATGACCAAGAGTCGCCGCGGCAAGCTCTACATTGACGATGCTGGCTGGGGCCCCGAGGCCGACTCAATCGAGTACGGGCACCGGGTCCCCTTCGGTGGAATTCACGTCTTCATCGGCAAGATCGGCGGATCTAAACCCGGGCTGGACGTCTGCACCAACCTCGTCGAGCCGGCCCGGCGCGCGCAACCCGCCCGTATTAAACCGGGCCGGAAGCGTGTCTTCGTCAGCTTTACCCAAGGCGCGGAACTTGAAGGTTCCGTATTGCGGGAGGAAACCCTCATCTGTTCGGAGGATGGATCCTCGAATGGGGAGGCAGAATCAATCTATCGGCTTGACAATGGCGGGGTTGGGGGCTACTTCGAGGGCTACCCTGAGCCGGAGTACCATGAGCCGGTGTACTATGAGCCGCCAAACCGTGCCGCTGTCTTCATGGCAGGATCGGCACCAGCCCCTAGCAGCACGGCTGCTGGTGCGACCGGGTCCGGATCTGGCAGGCCGCCGGCTCAGGTTCTGCTGGATCTGATGAACGAGCTTACAACTCTGATGGAAACCGAGGTCACGGCCGAAAACCAGGCAGCCCGTAACACGGAGATCACGAGGTTGAAGAACCAGATGGCCGGAGTCCAAGAGGAAATCAATGCATTAAAGGTTCAGATGGATGCTGAGTCGGCGCGCCTTAGGGCGGATGCTTTTCGCCTTGAATTAGAACAGCAGACCGCAGCGGCGGTTCACCGGATGAGGCATCAATCCCATTTGCCGGATCAATATGAGGCCAGAAATCTTTTCAACACGCCAGGAACGGGACGGAATGCACCGCTTACCGTAACCCGGACGGCGGAAGTACCAGGGAGCAGGGCGGTGGTTCAGCATCGGCAGCCAGAGCCGCCCCGCAGGAACCAGACCCCGCCGCAACTTTTTCCAACACCGCCAGGTCATTATTCTAACCCGGCTGAGAACATGGTGGCGGCAGCGACTAGACTCGGCACGATCCCCATCCCTGACGGGACGCCTTTTGCGGAGGAAGTGTGGAACGCCATTGGATACTTGCAAACAGTGGTGGCGCAGCAGTAGAAATATACTTACAGCCGGAGTCGCGTGCACTCAACCTCCATCCCGAGCCGCAGCTACAGCCGACGTTTAGAGTCACCGGCGGTATCTAGCAGTGAGCGACGTCGAAGCCCGCCGTGAGACGATCAGCCGGCTCTTGATGCTCAGGCGCTGGTGGATCGGGCAAGAGCGCAGCGAGAGGCGGCGGCGTTAGCAGCTGCGGCAGCTTATCAAGAACCCACAGTAGCACCTTCCGTTTCGGTAGGAGCCAGAGTAACCTCCAGGGCTGTGGGAGTGCCGTGCTTAGTGCCGGCTTTACGAAACGAGCGCCTGTCGAAGGACTTCAAGGGTCCTCGCAAGGTGCCCAACTATACCGCTGATTTGCCTCCAGAAGCTTGGATCGAAAGCTATGAACTAGCCATGGAGATGTTAGACGTCAGCGATGCAGTATGCGCCAAGTATTTCATCATGATGCTAGAAGGGCCGGCTCGCACGTGGTTGAAAGGTTTACCACCCAACACCATTAATTCCTGGGCCGAATTGAAGGTGAAGTTCATTAAGAATTTCCAGGGAATGTGCAAGCAGCCCATGACAATTGTGGATTTGGATCATTGCATGCAGCGTGAGGACGAGTCGGCTCATCATTGGGTCCGGCGGGTCTCAACCATCATCCACTCTTCTGATAACATTACGGCGGCTCAAGCGGTGCTTATTCTGGAGAAGAATTGCCACTTTGTGCCTCTGAAGCAGAAGCTTGGCCAGCTCAAACGTACATGCCAGGATATGGGGGAACTCATGGCGGCTCTCACCAAATATGCGGACTCGGACATCATGAAGGACCCTGGTTCTGATGATGAGAAATCGGCCAAGGGTAAGAAGAATAACAATGGCAAGAGTCAACTGCAGACCGGGGGAGGAAATAACAATAATGGCAATGGCGGAAAGCGAAAACACCAGGATGGCGGGTTAGATTTGGTGGCCAACACCAGCGCTGGGAATAACCGTGGCAAGGGCAACGGCAAGTCGCCTTTCGGTAAACACAAGCCTGTTGATATGGAGGCGATGTTGAATGTTCCTTGCCCGAAGCATAGCCTTCCTGATAAGCCGTCAGCTCACGCCTGGAGGGATTGTTGGATCATGCGGGAGTTTCAAAATTACAGTGTGAACCAGCATCAAGGTGGCGGCGGGGGACCGTCCGGCGGGTCAGGATTCGGTCCTTCTGGGTCCGGCTTTGGCACAGGCGGCTCAGGTTCTAGCTATCAAGGCCAAGGAAATCATGGTGGAAATAACCAACAGTCTGGCAATGGAGGTCAGCAACAAAATAACCAGTCCGGGTACCAGAGTAATCCCAAGCAGCTTAGTGGAGGTCAATACCATGTTTTCACGACCAGCCTTGACAAGCGGGATCAGAAGGTGCGCAAGCGGGCGGTTAATGCGGTCATGCCAGCTCTTCCTCAGTACTTAAAGTGGTCTGAGTATGACATAACTTGGAGCAGGGAGGATCACCCGCCGCGTGTAGATAACC
Organism: Elymus sibiricus; assembly: GCA_039707655.1. Taxonomy (NCBI): domain Eukaryota; kingdom Viridiplantae; phylum Streptophyta; class Magnoliopsida; order Poales; family Poaceae; genus Elymus; species Elymus sibiricus. The sequence goes on along the minus strand of CM077669.1, from coordinate 35,214,328 downwards.
CGGGACAGTTGGCTTTGGTAGTCGCTCCCCAGGTAGGAGGATATGTGTTCACCAAAGTGCTTATGGATGGTGGCAGCAGCATCAATATCCTGTACTATGACACGTTCCGCTGGATGAATTTGCTTGACAAGGACCTTAAACAATCTTCAACGGGTTTTCACGGTGTGGTGCCCGGAAAATCAGTTTACCCAGTTGGAAATTTTTTTTTGGAGGTAGCTTTTGGCGATGAATTCAACTACAGGGTGGAGTCTTTATGGTTTGAGGTGGTCAAAATCAAGAGCCCGTACCACGCTTTGTTCGGACGGCCGGCTTACGCCAAGTTCATGGCTAGACCTTGCTATGTCTACTTGCAGCTCAAGATGCCCGGGTTAAATGGAACGATTACCGTGCATGGTGATCGGAAGATTGCCCTTGAATGTGAGGAAGGAGATGCAGCGTAGGCAGAGCCAAGTTTTATGAAGAGAATGTTGACCCGGCAGATATGACCCCGCTAAAGAAGCCTAGCACGGAATCTGAGCCGCCCCTCAAGTTTGTGGCAGAAGATACCAAGCTAGTGGATTTCACTCCTGGCGACTCATCACAACACTTCACTATTGGGGCTAATATGGACCCCAAATAGGAAAGCGCGCTCATCGAATTCATCCGTGAGAATCGGGACATCTTTGCATGGAAGCCTTCTGACATGCCGGGTGTACCGAGAGAGTTCGCTGAGCACCACCTTAATGTGGATCCTAAGTTTAAGCCGGTCAAACAGTTCCTCCATCACTTTAACGAGGAGAGGCGTAAGGCCATTGGAGAAGAAGTGGCCCGGCACTTGGCAGCAGGGTTCATTGTTGAAGTTTTTCACCCGTAGTGGTTAGCTAACCAGGTGTTGGTACTCAAGAAGAACGGCACATGGCGCATGTGCGTGGATTACACAGATCTTAACAAGGCGTGTCCGGTCGACCCGTTTGCTCTCCCCCATATTGATCAAATCATTGATGCAACGGCGGGTTGCGAGAGTCTATGCTTCCTGGATGCTTATTCAGGTTATCATCAGATCAAGATGGCAGTCAAAGACCAAGAGAAGACGTCTTTCATTACGCCTTTTGGAGCTTTCTGCTATGTGTCTATGCCTTTCGGGCTCAAGAGTGCCCAGGCGACTTACCAGCGTTGTGTGCAGAACTGTCTTCATGGTCAAATTGGGCGCAATGTTCATGCTTATGTGGATGATATTGTGGTCAAGTCAAGGAAGAAGGAAACTCTGCTAGCCAATTTGAAGGAAACCTTCGATAATCTGTGGGTTTACAAGATGATGCTTAACCCGGCCAAGTGTGTGTTCGGTGTACCTGCGGGCAAGCTTTTGGGTTTCTTGGTCTCTGAGCGTGGCATTGAGGCTAACCCGGATAAGATAAAGGCTATCACCTCCTTGTCTAAACCGGCATGCATTAATGATGTTCAGCGCCTGGCGGGTCGTATTGCTTCCTTGAGCCAGTTCATAAGCCGCTTGGGTGAGAAAGCTATTCCTCTGTATCAGATGATGAAGAAGACAGATGATTTTGTCTGGAGTGATGCAGCTGATGAGGCGTTTGAAGCGCTCAAGAAACAGTTAGTTGAGCCGCCAGTTCTGGCTGCCCCTGCGGAGAAAGAACTGTTACTGTTGTACGTGGCGGCTAACAACCGGGCCGTCAGTGCTACAGTGGTTGTGGAGCGCAAAGAGGCAGGAAAGGAATATCCGGTTCAACGACCGGTTTACTATGTCAGTGAGGTATTGACAGAATCCAAGCAGAGATACCCACATTGGCAAAAATTGATATATGGGGTGTTCATGGTGAATCGCAAACTGAAGCATTATTTTCTTGGACATCCGATCACGGTGGTTAGCTCTGCGCCTTTAGGTGATATCATTCAAAACAGAGAAGCCACAGGCAGGATTGCAAAGTGGGCACTGGAGCTGGGACCGCTTAATTTGAAGTATGTGCCTCGGACGGCTGTGAAGTCTCAAGCTTTGGTGGATTTCATAAATGATTGGACAGAGAGCTAGATGCCTGAGGAGAATCCGGATAATACGTACTGGACGATCCACTTTGATGGATTCAGGTAATTGGAAGGCTCGGGGGCTGGAGTAGTACTAACTTCCCCTCGAGGTGATAAGTTTTGTTATGTTTTGAGGCTAATGTTTCCTTGTACTAACAATGCAGCGGAATATGAGGCTTTGCTTCATGGGCTCCGGGTGGCCAAGGAGATGAATTTGAGCCGGGTCAGATGTCTTGGCGACTCAGACCTGGTGGCTCAACAAGTTTCTGGCACGTGGGATTCCAAGGACCCTCGTATGGCGGCTTATCGTCAGGCGGTTAATGTTATTGCTGGCCACTTTAAAGGTTATCAAGTGGATCATATTGACCGACGGAAGAATGAGGCAGCTGACGCATTATCAAGGCTGGGGTCTCAACGTAAGCCGGTGCCGCCTAATGTATTCTTGGACGTGTTACATCACCCATCAGTCAAGTTACCGTCGGAGGAGGATTTGGCTATACCTGACCCAGAAGGGCAATTGGTGGCGGCTCTCCGTGCAATTCCTGATTGGACGTTGCCTTATTTGGCGTATTTGACACGTGGTGAGTTACCTCAAGATGAAAATTTGGCACGACAGATCATAAGGCGGTCTAAGTCTATGACTATTGTCAACGGCGAGTTACATCGGCGTAGTGTGACTGATGTCTTTCAGCGCTGTGTTTCTCCTGATGAGGGCCGTGAGATCTTACAAGAAATCCATGCTGGCAATTGTGGTCATCACGCCGGGTCAAAATCATTGGTGGCCAAGGCTTTTCGACAGGGTTTTTATTGGTTAACAGCCCATAAAGATGCAGAGGATTTGGTCAGTAAGTGTGGCGGGTGCCAAAAATTCGGGCGACGTGCCCATGTGCCGGCTCAAGAGCTACGGATGATCCCAATCACCTGGCCGTTTGCAGTTTGGGGGCTTGATAAGGTAGGACCTTTCAAGAGGTCTAAGGATAAGAAGACCCACCTTTTGGTGGCAGTTGACAAGTTTACTAAGTTGGTTGAAGCCGAGCCGGTCAGCAAGTGTGATGTAGCAAGAGCAGTTCAGTTCGTCAAAAAAATGATCTTTTGTTTTGGCTATCCGCATAGTATCATCACTGATAATGGCACAAATCTGTCCAAGGAGGCTATGAAGGAGTTCTGTGATGAGGAACATATCCGTCTTGATGTGTCTTCGGTAGCTCACCTGCAGTCTAATGGTCAAGCTGAGTGTGCTAACCAGGAAATCTTGAGAGGTATAAAACCTTGGCTTATGGTTCCTTTGGAGCGCACGCCGGGTTGTTGGGTGGAGGAGTTGCCGTCTGTTCTTTGGAGCATAAGAACCACACCCAACAGGTCTATAGGCTATACACCTTTCTTCATGGTTTATGGTGCAGAAGCTGTTCTCCCCAGTGATATTCGTCATGACTCGCCCAGAGTGGCGGCTTACGTGGAAACTGATAATGAGGTGGCGCGTCAGGATGCTTTGGATGCCTTGGACGAGGAACGAGATCTTGCAGCAGCTCGGTCGGCGATTTATCAACAAGAGCTGCGTCGTTATCACAGCCACAGGGTCAAGACCCGAACGTTCCAAGAAGGCGACTTAGTACTCCGGCTGATTCAAGACCAGTCAGATATGCATAAGTTGTCACCTCCCTGGGAAGGACCATTTGTGATCAGCAGAAATCTCAACAATGGTTCCTATTATCTCATTGATGTACGGGAAAGTGACAAGTTTCGCACTTCTGCTGAAGAGACCAAGAGGCCATGGAATATCGCTCACCTTCGGCCATACTATACTTAAGCCGCCAGTCCGGCTCTCATCAATCTACATATCCCTGTCATTGTATATACCATTTTTATGATATAATAAAGTGGGCATCCCCATGATTAGGGGCCTCTGCCGTTTTCTCGCGCTAAAATCTGTGCAAAGGAGTTGATCCTTCATCAGGTCACTTGGGGGCTTTTAACCCATTGGGTTTAGCTTTCATACCCTCTTGGCCAGGCTTTATATACCATGTTCGAGTTAAACCTGCCTGTTTGCAACTTCCTACTCCGCCATGTGACCCGCCGAACTCTTGACAGTTAATCTTGATAAGAGACCCTGAACTTTCATAAGTTATTCTCGTACAAAGACCCTGAACTTGTCAAGGTTTAAACGGCGGCTTTTGTCACGAGAGAGCCGGCTTACAGTGAGCTAGGATAAACTTGTCTTGTCTGTCGTAACCCCTCCGCTATGTGGCCCGTTCGTACTCTTAGCAATGTCAATCTTTTAAAAACCCTGAACTCGCTAAGGTTTAAACGACAGATTTATGTCACGTGAGAGCCGGCTTACAAGTTTTTTAGGCTTTCTGCCTAGTTTCTTCGGAAACTGAAAGTGCGTTATATCGACTAGAGGGGGGGTGAATAGGCGATTTTTACAAATTCATCACTGAGGAATTTCAACTTGAGGAATTTGAAATGTGATGAATAACTAGCAGCGGAATAAGTACTCAAGTGCATACAAAGCATAGCGATCGCATAGTCATCATGATGAAATAAAGCATGCACAGATTACAGGTAGCGTGATACAGGATAAGCAGGTGGCGAACAAGGTAACTTGAAGAATTTGAGGTGAGGAAATTGAGAAAGTCTTCAGTCAAATTCTTCAAACAGTAACGATCAATTTCATCAACACATATATGAGGAAATGAAAGGTTGAGGAAATAGAACCAGGAAGCTCGATGAAGACAATGATTTGATGACCCAGTTCCAACTGCTGTGACAGTCGTACGTCTGGTTTGGAGCGGCCTGGTATTTAAACCAGAAGACACACAGTCCCAGGACACACAGTCCTTACCATATTCTCCTTGAGCTAAGGTCACACAGACCTCGCCCAACACTCGTGGTAAGTCTTCAGGGTAGACTTCCAAAACCCTCACAAACTGGTCACCCGGCGATCCACAATTGACTGCTGGATGCTCTAGACCAAGGTCACTTCGTGATCCCCAATTGACTGCAGGATGCACTAGACCATGACGCCTAACCGTCTGGAAGATACACAGTCTTCAAAGGTAACAAGCGTCGGTTCCACACAGGAACATTCTCTTCAGTGATGCTCAATCACTTTGGGTTTGGTGGTTTGGGTTTTTGGGTTTTTCCTCACTGATGATTTTCTCTCAAAGTCCTCGAGGAATGGGATGCTCTCAAATGACAAGTGTCAGTTCTCTCTCGGAGCAGCCAACCAGCTAGTGGTTGTGGGGGGTGGCTATTTATAGCCAGGGAGCAACCTGACATGATAAGACATAAATGCCCCCAATGATATGACCGTTATGTGGATAGGATGATTGGGGACAGCTGGCACTTAGCACAGCAACGGTCGGAATTTCGAACTATGAAAGTCCTCAGGTTTATCATGTTCCTCACTTGTAGGCAATTCGCACTAGCGAAATCCTAACTCCTCAGTCAGACCAATTTCCTCAGAGACCAGAAGATCATCGTCTCTGTCACTGAAGAACTTGACTAAACTGTAAGAGGTTTCCAAAAGGCTTCACTCGAAGGATTGGATAGGTTGAGGCTTTTGAGTTGAGCATCAGTTGGAAATTTTCCTTAGTATTACCTCGGCCCCCTTTAACAGTACGGTGTTTCCTATGACTCAAAGAAAGGAAATGAAACTACGAAAACAAAAGTCTTCACGCTTCAAAGTCCTCGTTCATATCTTCAAGGTCACACCAACTTCTTCTTTTTCAAAGTCTTCAATGGTATATCAAAGTCTTCAGCAAAGTCTTCACCAAAGTCTTCACCAAAGTCTTCAGTTGAAGACATACATTTTTAGGGGTCGATAATCTCCGAATGTATCAAACTCCTCAGCGACTTATAGAGTTTGTGTACACTTACAAACGCATCAGTCTCTTAACCTATAAGTCTTCAATACACGAAAATAACTAAGGGGCACTAGATGCACTAACAATCTCCCCCTTTTTGGTGATTGATGACAAATAGGTTAAGTTTTCAACGGGGATAATAATATGAAGTGTAAGTACTGAGTTTGAGAAATTTGATTGCAAGATATAGAAGAACTCCCCCTGAAGATGTGCATATTTGAGGAATTTGCTTTGGACTGCAAATGCACATGGCAGGTTAGGATTATGGAGAACTCCCCCTATATCTTGTAATCCATACACGCATTTAATAAATATATTGAGGAAATTGAAATGCATGATGGAAAATGGGGTCTGAGGAAATTCAGCATGCGTGCATTAAGATAACTTGAGGAAATCGCATGCGGAAAGCAGTTCAAAAGCATCAGACCACCATCGGACTTAAGTTTACAACTCAACCAACAAAAGCTTCAGAAGAGCGAGAGTTGTAACTTAAACAAAAAACAACAGCCCATATATAGAGACCCGCTTGAAGACTAACTCAAATTTTCTCCCCCTTTGTCATCGAAGACCAAAAGGGACGAAAAATGAGGACTAACGCCCCTGAAGAATTTCATCTTGAAGGTGGTGGAGGAGCGCCAGCGTTGTCGGGGTCGTTCGTTGATGCAGGGCCCGCAGCAGTGTCGTCAATATCCTCAGCTTCATCCGCCTGGCGTGATGAAGAAAATGAGCTTGTAACCAGCTGAGGAACTTGAACTTTCTTCCATTTCTTCCTTGGAGGCATGGACCAATCAAAGTCTCGCTGAAATTCCATCTCCTTGAGTTCTTCAGGAGTCTTGAGGTGAGACAGGATGGCCCATGTGCGGTCGAAGACTTCATGAAGATAATAGTGGTTCTTCCTCACAGAGTTATGCGTGACAGTCATGTCTCGAAGAAGTGAACCAAACTGACGTTTTACCCACTTGTGATTGTGATCAATCTTCTGATGAAGACTTAGAAGAAGCTCTCGATCAGTCATCACACGAGGGGCAGTTTCTTGAGGATTTTGCGCTGAGGCTTTTGCGGCAGAATCTTGTGTAGCAGAGTCATCATTGGTGGAATAGGATGCAGCTTTGCGAAATTGGCCATCCAATGGACGAGTACCTTCATCAATGACAGCTTTGCCTTTTCCCGTAACTGAAGAAAATGAGCTCTTGAGGACTTCAATCGGGGGCAGAAAGCTGAAGTGATTCTGAAAGTCGGCCTCGAATGGAAGTGAAGACCTTGATCTGATGAATTTCATGATCCAGGGAGCGTAAGGCTTCAAATCGAATGGTGCTGAAGCAGCATTGGCCAAAGTCCTCAAGAAGAAATCATGAAAGTTGATGGGAATCCCATGAATGATGTTGAATAGCATGTTCTTCATGATTCCCTCCACTTCTTCTTCTTCAGAGTTGTGGCCCTTCTGAGGACAGAGGGTTTTGGTCAGAATGCGATAAACCGTCCTGGGCACATAGAGCAAATCCTTCACTAGGAAGGAAGTCCTTTGAGGTTGGCCCTGAGCCAATGGCTTCATCAGCACTTGCATCATGTGATTGGGCAGAGCAGGTTCATCAAACAGGCATCTTGCTCCTTCTGAGGGAATTGGTATTGGAACTAATCGAAGCAATTCAGGGGCTGGAGCAGTGTAGTGAGTAGATCCAGTCATCCAGTACAAGACCCAAGAATTAACGTCAGAGGCATCACCTGTGATGTGCAAGGTGGCATAGAATTGAAGAATTAGCTCTTCATTCCAATCACATATGTCCACACAGAATGGAAGAATTCCTGCATCATGAAGGACTGCGAGCACGGGTGTGAAGCATGGGATAGTTTCCATGTCCGCATGAGGAATTTGCCGATGCTCGAAGACTTTCTCCTTGTCAAATAGCACTGATGCATAATAGTTCATCTGTGTAGGTGTCCAGAATCTGGTGCGTCCGGCCCTTGCAGAATCATAAGGATTTGGCCCATCGAAGAATATGTGCTCATTGAAGAAATTGGTCTTGAGGAATTTGGGGCGCTTTGAGCTTTTGAAAGGCATCTTGGGCTTCGGCTGAAGAATTGGCTTGAAGCGGCCCACAACTTCTAGAGGAGGAACTTCTTCAGATTGAAGAATTTGAATAGCAGTTTCTTCATTTGCAATTTGAGCAGCAATTTCTTCAGCTGTTGCAGCTGGAATTTCTTCAGTATGAATTTCTTCAGTCTGGGCTGGAGACTGAGGAATTTGAGTAAGGGGAGTGGTCATTGGAGAATTTGGGTGAGCAGCTTCCCAATATTCATCATTGATGAGAGAAGTAGTGTTTCCAATATCCACTTCCTCTTCCATTTCTTCAACGCCGGCCTCTTCAGCAGTTAACTGAGGCTTGGGCGATGATACCATAGGGGTTGAAGCATTTGCTTCCACCACAATTTCTTCATCAATCTGCTCTGAGGAAGCAACAGAATGATCTTCTTCATCTTCATCATTTGGAATGTCATAGTCAACACCAAATGGAACCATCTCATAAGCTGGCACAGAGGTAATGGGAGTTGCATCGATCGGTTCAGTTGAAGAACTTGGCATAATCTTCAATTTCTTCACCGCTGAGGAATCTGAAGTTGATGCTTTTCTCTTCTGTGCAGCTTTCTTCTCCGCAGCATTTGTTTTCTTCACTTCTGATGCAGAAGGAAGGTTGATGTTCTTCACCCTTGAGGACTTTGCAGTTTCAGCAGTGGGTGAAGGCGGAGCATTTTCTTCAGGTACGACTGATGCAGTCGTCCTTGCAGTCTCAATTTCATCAGGCGCAGCAAAAGTTTCAGCTGGCCTGGCAATTTCTTCAGGCACAACAGTGGTGGTTGCCCTGACAGGTTCTTCAGCAGCATGAATTTCTTCAGCTGCGCGTGCAGTTTCTTCAGCAGGCTGAGCAGATTCTTCAGCCTGATGAATTTGAGCTGCGACCCTTGTGTTGTGGTCCTTAACCGCAGCTTGGGCTGCCCTGACAAATCTTACCTTGGAGCCCTTCCATTCAGCATCATATTTTTCTTGTTCATTAGTCAGGCAGCGAATCTCAGACTGAACCGTGATGAGTTGAGTGGGAGTCAAATTCATCACATTGTTCTTCAGGAACTTTTCCTTTCTCGCCCTGCTCCTCTTAGCTTTCTGTGCTTGTTCTCTTTTCCATTTTTCTTCAGCAATAAAGTGTGTGAGGACATGGTCCACAGCAATAGGCAGTTTCAGTGAGGAAAGTGGAGTGCTGGGATCCTCATGCCATATGTCGATGAAGTTGAGGATCATCTTTGGATCCAGAATAAGAGGAACAGAGCTGCCCTTGGCAATTGCAGCCTTTTGCTGACTGTTTCTGATGATTTCTTCCAATTATTCATTTGTGGCCTCATCATCTTCCTTAGATCCTGAGGGTATATTTACAGTAGCTTTGCTTTTGTGAGGACTTGGTCTCTGACCTCGTCCAGCAGTTCTCTTTATCTTCAACAAAGTAGGGCTTGTTGAAGACTGTTCTTGGGCTGAGGAACTTGTAGAGGCCCCTGAAGCAATTGTGAGGCCAGTAGTCCTCTGACATGTTTCAAGATGTACAGGTGTTGAGGACTTTGCGGCAGCAGCCGATGATTGTGCAGCAACTGAAGGCATTGCAGTGGCCTTTGAAGAATTTGCTTGAGGATTTTGCTGTGATGACTTTGAAGTTGAAGATTTTGATTTTACATCAGATTTCTTCACCAGCGATTTCTTCGGAGCACTCTCAGAGGCTCCGGCAGAGGCAGCAGCAGCAGCAAAATCTTCATTGAATTTGTTCACCGCAGCTTTTGCAGATCTCTGAAGTTTTTGTTGATGCTTTGCCCAGTCATCAGGAAAGTCTTCACCACGAGCAATGCTAGTGGGATCTACTTCTTGATCATCAGCAGGAGGAGCCCTTTTGCATGGAGGTTTGAGGGCAAATTTCCTCATGTACTTGGGAGTGACATAGCGATAGTCTCTCCATTCCTTTGCCCACCTCCGTTCAATCCTTTGAATTCTGATTTTCCTCTGCTCTTTGGTTTCTTTCCCATGAATGGCTTCATCTGGAGTGCAGTACCCAGCATATAAATCCTCAGGTATCTCAAAAGCAGTGTTCTGTTCTGCCTTCTTTCCACCCTTCTGAGGTCTTTTGCCATCAGCCATTTTCTTCACTTGATGACTTTGAACTCTTGATGATTCTGAAGATGTGCACAATTTTTCCTCAAGAAACGATGCAAATGAGTTAAGTTGATGAGAACCTAGTGATTCATCAGCAGATATTTTGGTACCTGTGAACAGAGTATAGGTGCAAGGAATTTGAAGAGGTCATATGCGTTCTCAGAAATTTTTAAGAATACATCAAGTTGAGGATTTTGACCATAGACGTCTTGAGGAATTTCACTAAGTGTTCTTGTCTTAGGTTCCAGAGTTGTGCGAATATGTAGATCCACACAATTGAGGAATCTTGAAGAAAATCATAACTTAGAGAAAAACATCAAGGGATTGAAACATGTGAAGTGCTTAAGAAGACGATTCTTGAAGAATAAACACTTTTGAGGATTTTGTGGAAGAAATGAAGATCAAACAAGGGCAGTAAAATTAGATTTTATTTACCCTGATGAAGAACACAACGAACAGTGAAATGAAATCTGGGAAGTTCGTCCGTCCAGATCTCCCACGCCCTAGCTCGGCAGAGGGAGACAGCTACAGCGGCGGCGGGGTGAAGACTTCCGCGGCCGATGCGGGTACGGCGACGGCGAGGTCGAGGCAGTGAAGCTCTTCCTCTCCGGCGGCGATGATTTTAGCGGCGGCGCTAGGTTTGAGCTCGGGAGAGATGGAGTGAGGAGTAACTCGAGCACACTGAAGGGGAGGGGGTATTTATAGTGGCAGTAAAAATTAATCGGCCCGAAGATTTTGGACCAGATTGCCCCTGACCCTTACTCTCCATGCGACATGTGTCACCCACGTTCTGAGTAGTGGAGATCGTGGGGGATCGTGGCTTATCCAGTCGCGGGAATCGGAACGATTTGAGCGGGAAGCGCCGAAAATTTTGATAGTGAAAATTTTAAAGTTTTCGTTCGCAAATTCTTCAGCTGTCAAGGATACAGTGAAGACTTTGAACGAGTTTCAAAGTAGAACGCATATGAAGAATTTGTGAACAGACTGGGTTGAGTTTAGCATAGAGGGGGAACGGGTCCGATCACATTCACTTAGATGAAAATCAACTTGAAGAATTAGCAATAAGTGAATGCTGTTGAGGACATTGAAAACTCAAATATATATATATATATATATATATATATATATATATATATATATATATATATATATATATATATATATATAGTCAATGAAGAACATAAGTTTCATGGTTTGAAGAATTTGAAAACTTGAGGAATTTGCAAACTTGAGGAATTTGAAAATTTGAAGATTTTGCAAAATGATGAAAAACTCAACTTTGAAGAATTTCAACTATTGTTGGTGGCGTGACCCACCGTATAAGAATGATGATTTCAGACACCGCGTACAATTGTCGTAGGGTTCTAAGAATCAAATTCTTCGTTAATTTCTTCACACTTATAGAGTTATTCTTCATTGATTGAAGAAAAACGTTACTTCGTGTGTAGCACATCAAAGTCATCAATTTTGCATAAGTGTTAGGATGTGTGTCCTTTCAAAGAACATTCGAAGATTCTAAGATATTTAGCTCACACCGCAACTTGCAAAATCTCTTTTCATCCAAGGGCTTAGTGAAGATATCGGCCAGTTGTTCTTCAGTGGGGATGTGGTCGATGGAGATGTCGCCCTTGAGTACATGATCTCGAAGAAAATGATGACGAATCTGGATGTGCTTGGTCTTGGAGTGCTGAACTAGGTTGTAAGCAATCTTGATAGCGCTCTCATTGTCGCAGTAGAGAGGCACATTCTTCACCTTGATGCCATAGTCCTTGAGGGTTTGTTTCATCCACAACAACTGAGCGCAACATGAACCAGCAGCAATGTACTCAGCTTCAGCAGTAGAAAGTGACACGCAGTTCTGCTTCTTCGAGGACCAACAGACTAAGGATCGTCCGAGGAAATGACATGTGCCTGAGGTTGACTTGCGATCCACACGATCTCCAGCATAGTCAGCATCTGAGTATCCGACGAGGTGAAGATTTGAGCCCTTGGGATACCATAATCCAAGCGTTGGTGTGTGAGCTAAGTATCGAAGAATATGTTTCACAGCCTTATGGTGCGATTCCTTCGGTGTTGCTTGGAATCGGGCACACATGCAAACACTCAGCATAATATCAGGCCTAGATGCACATAGATACAATAAAGAGCCAATCATGGAGCGGTATACCTTCTGATCGAAATCTTTACCATTTTCGTCAGTGCAGAGGTGGCCTTTTGAAGGTATTGGAGTTTTGACGCCTTTGCATTCGTGCATGTTGAATTTCCTCAAAACGTCCTTGAGGTATTTTTCTTGTGAGATGAAGATGCCATTGTCTTGCTGACGAATTTGAAGACCTAAGAAGAATTTCAACTCTCCCATCATAGACATTTGATATTCTTCACTCATCATATAGGCAAATTCATCACTGTAATGTTTGTCAGTACAGCCAAAGATAATATCGTCGACATATATTTGGCATATGAACAGTTCATTGTCATAGGATTTAGTGAAAAGAGTAGGGTCGAGTGAACCGGGTTTGAAGCCTTTCTTCATGAGGAATTCCTTCAGAGTATCATACCACGCCCGAGGGGCCTGCTTGAGGCCATAGAGGGCCTTGTTGAGTCTGAAGACTTTGTCAGGATGCTTAGGGTCTTCAAAACCTGGGGGTTGAGCAACATATACTTCTTCCTCAAGCTTACCATTGAGGAATGCACTTTTCACATCCATTTGATATAAGGTGATATCATGATGGTTAGCATAAGCAAGCAATATGCGAATAGCTTCAAGTCTAGCAACAGGTGCAAAAGTTTCATCAAAGTCTATTCCTTCAACCTGTGTGTAGCCTTGAGCTACAAGACGAGCCTTATTTCTTACCACAAGGCCATTTTCATCTTGCTTGTTGCGGTAGATCCACTTGGTACCGATGATGATATGCTTGCGAGGATCTGGCCGCTTGACAAGTTCCCACACGTTGTTGAGCTTGAATTGATGCAATTCCTCTTGCATAGCTTGAATCCACTCAGGCTCCATGAAAGCTTCATCAACTTTGGTTGGCTCTATCATAGAGACAAAAGCACAATGCCCACAAAAGTTAGTCAGATGTGAGGCTCTTGAGCGAGTGAGAGGACCTGGTGCATTGATGTTGTCGATGATTTTGTCAATCTGCACTTCATTTGCAACTCTTGGATGAGCAGGTTGACGTGGCTGAGGATTTTCTTCAGCACCATTTTCTTCAGGTGTATCAGCATGAATGTCTTCATTGCTTGGAATGACTTCCTCAGTAGGTTGAGGATTTTCTTCAGTGGGTACTACATCCTCAGTAGCCTTCAACTTAATGGATTCTTCAGGACACTTTTCATCTGTCACAGAAGGCAGGTGCTCTCGTTGCGAGCCGTTAGTTTCATCGAACCGCACATCTACAGTTTCAACAACCTTTTGATGGTAGGTGTTGAAGACTCTGTAGGTGTGCGAGTCTTTTCCGTAACCAAGCATAAAACCTTCATGTGCTTTTGGTGCAAATTTAGAACTGTGGTGAGGATCTCTTATCCAGCATTTTGCACCGAAGACTTTGAGATAACTTACATTGGGTTTCTTGCCAGTCATAAGTTCATAAGATGTCTTCTTGAAGAATTTGTGAAGATATACCCGGTTGATGATGTGGCATGCTGTATCAATTGCCTCAGGCCAAAAGCGACGAGGAGTCTTGTATTCATCAAGCATGGTGCGAGCCATCTCAACAAGAGTCCTGTTCTTGCGCTCCACGACGCCGTTCTGCTGAGGAGTATATGGGGCAGATAGCTCATGAGTAATACCAAGTTCATCAAGATATTCATCAAGATTGGTGTTCTTGAATTCAGTCCCATTATCACTCCTGATATGCTTGATCTTGACGCCGAAGTTGGTTGAGGCCCTTGAAGCAAATCGTCTGAAGACATCCTGCACTTCAGACTTGTACAGAATAATATGCACCCAAGTGTAACGAGAATAATCATCAACAATGACAAAGCCATACAAACATGAAGAATTTGTCAGTGTGGAATAATGAGTGGGGCCAAAGAGGTCCATGTGAAGCAATTCAAAAGGTCGAGTCGTGGTCATGATTGTCTTCGAGGGATGCTTGGATCTGGTCATCTTCCTAGACTCACAAGCACCACAGAGGTGATCCTTGAGGAATTTGACACCTTCAATGCCAATGACGTGCTTTTTCTTCATGAGCGTGTGCAAGTTCCTCATACCAGCATGTCCAAGTCGTCGATGCCACAACCAGCCTTCTGAGGACTTTGCAAGTAGGCACGTGGCAGGCTAAGGACCTGTAGAGAAATCAACAATATACAAGTCTCCTCTCCTAAAGCCTTCGAAGACTTTGGAATGGTCAGATTCCATGATGACAACACAACGATATTTTCCAAAGATGACAACCATATCAAGATCACAAAGCATTGAGACAGACATGAGGTTGAACCCGAGGGATTCGACAAGCATCACCTTGTCCATGTGTCGGTCCTTGGAGATTGCAACCTTACCTAGACCCAATACCTTGCTTTTTCCTTTGTCAGCGTAGGTGATATGCTTCAGATGAGATGGGGCAAGTGGCATATTCATCAGTAGACTCTTGTCACCAGTCATGTGGTTGGTGCATCCACTGTCGAGGACCCACTCAGTAGTTTTTGGAGTTTCATCCTGCAGATGAATTAGTACAACTTACGAACTCATATGCTTCAGAGTGAAGAATATGACATCAAATTCATCAGGCAGAATTTCATCACACAACATAGTAAGTAAAGCAGTGTGAGGACGGGAGAAATGAAGAATTCATTTCTGCATGATTAGCTTGCGTCCTATCAAGCATTTCCTCAGGTCTCCAGCAAATTCATCAGACGTTCAAGTTCGTCTGGAGACCTGACCCTGCATAAGAAGTTAGTTCAATTTCTTCACCACCCACATCTGGAGGGGTGGCAAAGAGTTCATCATTCTGCGAGCACCATATGAGAAAGGAGGCATTGAAGCTAGTGCACTTCGTTTCACAGGATTAGGATTAGAGTACTCATATGAATAAGCAGAGAAATTCTTCGAGGACTTATGAACATAATGATTTGAAGAATAATGCACATATTCAGAACTCTTAGATTTTCCCTGCGAAACAGATGCATTACCACGAGAATGATAGTTTTGACCATTTGAGGAATTTGATCCACGTGAAGACTTTGGTCCATATGAGGAATTTGATCTGGGGTTCCGTTTCTTCATGGGTGGTGTCGTGAGGACATTCACTTGAAGATTTTCCAAGCAGCTCTTAGGAACCCAGACTTTCCTCATAGGTGAACCGTTCCTGCAGTTATTTCCAACAAATCTGGCAAATACTTCACCTTTCTGAGTTTTGAAGAATTTGTAGTTGGAGTCAAGTGACTCATCAGAGGAATATGAAGTTTCACAAGTAAAGCCAGATAAAGTGGATGGATCCACCGGAGGTCCTTTTGCAGCAACCCATGAGGTTTTGGGGTACTGCTCAGGTGTCCAGTAGGATCCATCAGCATTGAGTTTTCTCTCAAATGCAATACTCTCTTTCCTAGGGTTCCTGTTCAGAATCTGCTTTTTGAGCACATCGCAAAGGGTTTGATGCCCTTTGAGACTTTTGTACATGCCTGTCACATACAATTCCTTCAACCCTGCATTTTCGTCAGTGATACTTGTGGTATCCTCAGATGAGGAATTTGTGACCACGGGGATAGTTGAAGAATTTGCAACAATGGAAGCATTTGAACATTCAGGTGAAGAATTAGCAGTTTCACGTTCGATGCATTTCATACATGGAGGAACAAATTCTTCCTGAGCGGTACTGATCTGTTGAGCCAGTAAGGAATCGTTTTCCCTTTGGAGATCCTCATGAGCCACTCTTAGTTTCTCAAGATCTTGCTTTCTTTGAAGAAATTCATAAGAAAGCTTCTCATGGTCAGCTAAGAGAGCATTATGATGACTCTGAAGGTTATCATACTTTGTCTGAAGACTTTTGAGATCATCAGACAGAGTTTGAGTCCGATCCACTTCCTCATTCAACAGATCATTGCTTTTGTCTAGCAATTTCTGAAGCTTTTCAAGTGCACTTTGTTGCTTAGTGGCAATTTTAGCAAGTTTGGCATAGCTAGGTTTCACATATTCATTAGATTCACCTTCACTTGATTCAGAAGAAGAGTGATGCTTGTGTACCTTGGAACCTTTTGCGATGAAGCAATAAGTGGGAGCATATTCATCATTGCTGACGTCAGAGTCGTTGGGGTGGCCATTTTCTTCATCGTTGAAGATGGACTTGTTGACGAAAGCAGTGGCGAGAGCAAGGCTAGCAACACCAGATTCAGACTCTCTTCCTCAGATTCTTCCTCTTCTTCATATTCTTCAGATTCTTCTTCAGAATCCATTTCCTTGCCAATGAAAGCCCGGGCCTTTCTGGAACCTTTCTTCTTGTGCGATGAGGACTTTGAAGATGAGGACTTTGAAGTTGAGGACTTTGAAGATTTCTTGTTTTTCTTCGAGTCATCAGAACTGTAGTCCTTGTATTTCTTCTTCTTTGATTCTTTTTCCCAGAGAGGACAGTCAGAGATAAAGTGACCAGACTTCTTGCATTTGTGACAAGTTCTCTTCTTGTAGTCGCTTGAGGAATCTGATTTCCTCAAACCACTTTTTGATGACTTTCCAAATTGGCCTCTCCTTGAGAACTTTTGGAATTTCCTCACTAGCATTGCCAGCTCCTGACTCAGTTCTTCAGGATCACCAAGGCTACTGTCAGATTCTTCGTCTTCGGATGAGGAAATTGCTTTGTCCTTCAGTGCACGAGTTCTTCCATAGATTGGCCCATAGAGGTCTCTTTTCTCAGCTTGTTGGAATTCATGAGTATTGAGTCTCTCAAGTATATCAGCAGGATCAAGTGACTTGTAGTCTCCTCGTTCTTGAATCATCAAAGCCAGTGTATCGAATGAGGAATCAAGAGATCTTAGCAGTTTCTTCACCACCTCGTGGTCAGTGATATCAGTAGCACCCAGTGCTTGAAGCTCGTTGGAGATATCAGTGAGTCGATCAAAAGTTTGCTAAGCATTTTCATTGTCGAGTTTTTTGAAGAGGTTGAAGAGATTGCGAAGAACATCAACACGGGAGTCACGTTGAGTGGAAACACCTTCATTGACTTTGGAGAGCCTATCCCAGATAAGCTTAGCAGTCTCCAAAGCACTCACTCTGCCATACTGACCTTTGCTCAGATGGCCACCGTTGATATTCTTTGCTTGAGAGTCGAGTTGCTTGAATTTCTTCGCATCAGCAGCAGTAACAGTCGGAGATGTGCGGGGAACACCATTTTCCACAACATACCAGAGATCGTTATCAATAGCTTCAAGATGCATGCACATCTTGTTCTTCCAGTAGGGGTAGTCCGTCCCATCGAAGGTAGGACAGCCTGCGGAAACCTTGATCATACCTGCAGTCGACATAACTAGAACTCCAGGTGGTTAAACCAAAATCACACAGAACAAGGGAGTGCCTTGCTCTGATACCAATTGAAAGTGCGTTATATCGAATAGAGGGGGGGTGAATAGGCGATTTTTACAAATTCATCACTGAGGAATTTCAACTTGAGGAATTTGAAATGTGATGAATAACTAGCAGCGGAATAAGTACTCAAGTGCATACAAAGCATAGCGATCGCATAGTCATCATGATGAAATAAAGCATGCACAGATTACAGGTAGCGTGATACAGGATAAGCAGGTGGCGAACAAGGTAACTTGAAGAATTTGAGGTGAGGAAATTGAGAAAGTCTTCAGTCAAATTCTTCAAACAGTAACGATCAATTTCATCAACACATATACGAGGAAATGAAAGGTTGAGGAAATAGAACCAGGAAGCTCGATGAAGACAATGATTTGATGACCCAGTTCCAACTGCTGTGACAGTCGTACGTCTGGTTTGGAGCGGCCTAGTATTTAAACCAGAAGACACATAGTCCCAGGACACACAGTCCTTACCGTATTCTCCTTGAGCTAAGGTCACACAGACCTCGCCCAACACTCGTGGTAAGTCTTCAGGGTAGACTTCCAAAACCCTCACAAACTGGTCACCCGGCGATCCACAATTGACTGCTGGATGCTCTAGACCAAGGTCACTTCGTGATCCCCAATTGACTGCAGGATGCACTAGACCATGACGCCTAACCGTCTGGAAGATACACAGTCTTCAAAGGTAACAAGCGTCGGTTCCACACAGGAACAATCTCTTCAGTGATGCTCAATCACTTTGGGTTTGGTGGTTTGGGTTTTTGGGTTTTTCCTCACTGATGATTTTCTCTCAAAGTCCTCGAGGAATGGGATGCTCTCAAATGACAAGTGTCAGTTCTCTCTCGGAGCAGCCAACCAGCTAGTGGTTGTGGGGGGTGGCTATTTATAGCCAGGGAGCAACCTGACATGATAAGACATAAATGCCCCCAATGATATGATCGTTATGTGGATAGGATGATTGGGGATAGCTGGCACTTAGCACAGCAACGGTCAGAATTTCGAACTATGAAAGTCCTCAGGTTTATCATGTTCCTCACTTGTAGGCAATTCGCACTGGCGAAATCCTAACTCCTCAGTCAGACCAATTTCCTCAGAGACCAGAAGATCATCGTCTCTGTCACTGAAGAACTTGACTGAACTGCAAGAGGTTTCCAAAAGGCTTCACTCGAAGGATTGGATAGGTTGAGGCTTTTGAGTTGAGCATCAGTTGGAAATTTTCCTTAGTATTACCTCGGCCCCCTTTAACAGTACGGTGTTTCCTATGACTCAAAGAAAGGAAATGAAACTATGAAAACAAAAGTCTTCACGCTTCAAAGTCCTCGTTCATATCTTCAAGGTCACACCAACTTCTTCTTTTTCAAAGTCTTCAATGGTATATCAAAGTCTTCAGCAAAGTCTTCACCAAAGTCTTCAGTTGAAGACATACATTTTTAGGGGTCGATAATCTCCGAATGTATCAAACTCCTCAGCGACTTATAGAGCCTGTGTACACTTACAAACGCATCAGTCTCTTAACCTATAAGTCTTCAATACACCAAAATCACTAAGGGGCACTAGATGCACTAACAGAAACAATACAATTTTTTTCATAACAAACAAGAGTTATCCTGTCCTGCCGTGCCTTTAAAGCCGGCTTATAGGACGAGACATGCAAATTACTTGTTTTTTGCAGGTACTCTCATGATAAGATTCTAAGTTTTGGATAATTCCAGCTTGGTATTGTTCAGGGAGTATAACCCGGCCGGCGCATCAAGGCAGTCAAACGATTATATATCAAAGATGAATTTTTTAAGTCGTCGGAAGAAGTTTAAACAGTGCATCAAAAGCACAAGAGCAGGCGGTGAAATGTTTCCTACTGTTATTACAAGGCTATCAGAAAGCCCAAAAGCTGTGGATTTCAAGTTTTTCAGCAAATTTTAGCCCGGCGGGTTAGACAATGCTGGGTTACCTTCACATGATGCAAGCTTGTTAACTAGCTCGTTGCCGGGTCATCCTGCACCGGGTCTTCGGTCTTCGGTCTCCTGGATCTGGAGGTTATCCACATCCCAATAGCAGTTTGTTAAGGCTTCAAATTGGGCCTCATCATGCAGGATCGGAGACAGATCAACATCAGAGGCAAAGAGATGCTTACGGCGTTGAGGAATTAGGCTCTTCACTTCAAAAGTGGGCCCTCGAACACGCTTGTTCTCTTTGGAGTAAGCCGCCTGATTTCCTGCAAGGTCAGCCTCTGCGGCCAGCTGGCTTGCCAGAACCCGGGACGCCTTATGACAGCGAGAGTAATCCTCTTGTGTAAACTCCAAGCCATCATCCTTCAGTTGAGGGAAGCCATCCATCATCTCAGCCGGGTTAAGCTCCGGGGCATAAGCCAGCGACCGGCTCAAAGCAGCAATTGCGCCCTTGCGGGCGGCTGATCTCTTTAGTTCTTCTAGATGCTTTAGGATGGTCGACATGACTTCCTGCACGCCCTTCATGAACTTTGGAACACCCCTCTCAGTCATGACAGCCTTGATGGTAATTAGAGACCCTGCATACAACTGTTCTGTCAAAGAATATAAAGCCTTGAGTTTCAGCAGGCTGTTGTCTGATAGTTGGTGGCTCCGTTCACCTACAAGCACGTCAACATTTATAAACCGCCAGAGAAACCTATCGACAAATATTTTGTATACAGTTGAGAGTTAAGAATACCTACCAAACATAGCTCCAATCATACGGGATATTTGGTCCTTCAGAGTGTTCAGCTTGTTAGTCACCATCTTAAGACGGCCCTCTGCGTCTTCAGCATGCTTAGTCAGGGCGGCTTGGCTCGTTTTAGAGGTTTTTTTGAATGATTTGAGCTCAGCCTTGATAACGTCCAGCTCTGTCAAAGCAATTTGGTACTTGGCATCAGTTTCAGCTCGGCCTTTCTGTTGCAACGCCAGACTCTCCTTCAGGTCTGACACGGTCAACTCAGCGGCATTCAAAGTTTCCTGTATAGGACAAGTCAACAGAGCAAAGTTATTAGTTTTAAGCTGCCTGTCCGGCTCATACTGATTTTCGTCAAGGATTGACATAGTTATTACAAGTCCCAACCAGATTGCAAGCAATATACTTGACCCTTGGGGGCTAATGTATCCCAGCTCTTTCTTATAGGACCGGCTCATTATTGGCATAATGACCCGGCCCTTGGGGGCTACACTTGGCTCTTAGTCTATGATTGAGTGCCGGCTCATTACTTAGGTAATGACCCGGCCCTTGGGGGCTACACTTGGCTCTTAGTCTATGATTGAGTGCCGGCTCATTACTTAGGTAATGACCCGGCCCTTGGGGGCTACACTAGGCTCTTAGTCTATGATTGAGTGCCGGCTCATTACTTAGGTAATGACCCGACCCTTGGGGGCTACACGGCGATCTTACGAAAGATAAATAGGTGATTGAAGACCCGGCTGACCTTTTTTGGAGAGATCAACCAGCTCTTGGGGGCTACATAAGTGTATACATGGAAAAGCAAGGGAAGTGAAGTACCTCGTATTTTTTCTTCATCATGCCAACCAGGTTGGCTTCCATATCCCGGCTTGCGGACAGACGGCTCAGGTAGCCAACATGTAATTCTTCGGCGGTAAGCTTTTTGAGGTTGGGAAGATCAAATTGCATCTTCCCTTCCCTGAGATGAGCCGCCTCATCCTTGTTGGTATGCTTTGATAGTGTCTTGGAAGGCGCCAGAGATTTGTGGGCCGCCCCGGTAACAGTAACTTCTTCATGAGAGGTCACGTCTTCAGCTGTTGGCTGGGGGCTGGGCGGCTTAGGATCAACTTCTATATGAGCTTCGGGAGCTTTAATATCCATATCCGCCAGCTCATTTTGCTGAGGAGCTTCTTCATGAGTCTTTTTGGCGGCTTCAGAAGGCTCGATATGAATTTCAGTGGTGTTAGACTTTGGATTCGCCGCTTCTGAAGTTTCAGGAGTGGAGGATGACTCGCCTGCTTTCCTCCGTTTGGCTTGAGCCCTATAAACAAAGGAGAAATTGTGTATCAGTAAGGATTAGCTATCAATGCACGGAGGAGGATATAAAAACACGTACCCCGGGTTAATAATAAGAGGAGGCAGCTTGGAGGCGGTTGAGTCGCCGGAAGAAGGAGGTGAATCCTGAAATGTTATTTTTAACATATATAAGTAAGTTGCAACACAAGGTTAGCATACAGAAGAAATAAGTTTAAGGCAAGAAGTACCTCGGTACGCCGTTTGCGAGGAGCCGGTTCATTTGGTAAGCTGGCTAAGAGATCCTCAGAGCCAGTGCTCCGGGTCTGACGTCTGACATCTTCTTGCTATTTCTTCAAAAGAAAATTGGGATCCAGGTGAGCAAAAGGGCGAGAGCGTTTTACCTTTCGTACAGCCCGCCGTATTCTCTTTACTGGGGAAGTTTTGAGTCAGAGGAGATAATGGTTACCTCTGCAACATCAGCGTGGCTAGTCTCTGCTTCCTCCTGTGAGTAGTCATCGTCAATGAATTGCATAAAGAGAAGACCAAGGGAGTCAAGTTCTACCTCTGAGTCGTCTAAATCAAATAGCCCTTCCGCTGACTGTTTCCTCTTGCGGGTTGGCGCCTTAGCTTTTGACGCCTTGGGGACCTTGCTCTTCTTCTTGAGAGAAGGGAGTATCTGTTTTTTCCAGAAGGAAGAGCCGGCCTATGTGTGATAAAGCATGTTGACAAAAAAGTTAATAAGACATGCAAAGTACGGCATTAAGAGAAAAGATGAGAGTTAAGATGGAAACACTTACATCCAGAGCCGGGTTAAGTACCGAGAAGTGGCTTAACCCCGTCTTGCTGCAGGTAGCTTGTGATTCTCCCAGCAAGGACTTAACAATAGTATTAAGATCCGGGTCTGTTAAGGGGGTCTGGTTGAAGCGTTGAGGGTCATCCACGCTACCAGTATATTAGCACATTAAAGCACCGTGGCGGCTTAATGGCAGGATCCTCCAAGAAACCCAGCAGCGGGTCAGATCGACACCTGTTAATCCGTTGGCTAACACGGCCCTAACTTTTGAGAAAGTGGTGGCATATTGAGCACGTTCAACTGCGGACATCCGATATGGAAGCTCCGTGTCGGTGCTAAGCCGGTAAGGACGATAACCCGGCAGTGGTTTCTCCCCCTCTGGCAAAGTGTCTTGACAGTAGAACCAAGTCTTGTTCCATTCTTTGGGGTGACTCGGCAGAATTGCAGTTGGGAAAAGTACATCCCTCCACCTTTGAAGAGTGATGCCCCCGAGCTCGAGGCTTAATCCATCTGCCATTTCTGTTTGGCGGTTGATATAAAAGTACTCCTTGAAGAGGTCGACAGATGGCTCTTCCTGCAGATAAACTTTGCAGAAGGTCTAAAACTGACAGAGATTGGTGATAGAATTGGGGCCAATGTCTTGGGGGTGAAGCTTAAACGAGTGTAGGACATCCTGGAAAAACATAGACCCGGGCGGGGAGAAACCACGCGGCAGATGATCCGTGAATACAATGACTTCCCCGTCTTTGGGTTTAGGGGTGGTCTCACTGCCTGGAACCCGCCAATGGATAACATCCTGAGCCGGCAGAACTCCCATAGTGACAAATTCCTTGAGTGACCCTTCGGTCACACCAGACCTCACCCAGTTGCAGGTGGATGGGGTTTTAGACATGACGGCGGCTTAAGAAATTGCGGAAAGATATGAATGTTCGGTGGGTTAAAAATGCATTCTGACCAAGGTCGTTATGGCTAGAAATAGTGACAGCATTTTGACGGGTCAATATAAAGTTATAAGCCACCGAAGCTATTTATGGTGTGATGATAACCCACAAGTATAGGGGATCGCAACAGTTTTCGAGGGTAGAGTATTCAACCCAATTTTTTTGATTCGACACATGGGGAGCCAAAGAATATTCTCGAGTATTAGCAGCTGAGTTGTCAATTCAACCACACCTGAAAGACTTAATATCTACAGCAAAGTATTCAGTAGCAAAGTAGTATGGAAGTAACGGTAACGATGGCAAAGTGACAGTAGCAGTATCGTAGTGATTGTAACAGTAGCAACGGAAAAGTAACTTAGCAAAGATCAATATGTGGAAACCTCGTAGGCAATGGATCAGTGATGGATAATTATGTCGGATGGCATTCATCAAGCAATGGTTATAACATAGGGTGACACAGAACTAGCTCCAATTCATCAATGTAATGTAGGCATGTATTCCATATATAGTCATACGTGCTTATGGAAAAGAACTTGCATGACATCTTTTGTCCTACCCTCCCGTGGCAGCGGGGTCCTATTGGAAACTAAGGGATATTAAGGCCTCCTTTTAATAGAGAACCGGACCAAAGCATTAGCACTTAGTGAATACACAAACTCCTCAAACTACGGTAATCACCGGAAAGAATCCCAGTTATTGTCACCCTGGGGGATGCGGATCCTAACTCGTAATAGGTGTCTACAACTTGCAAGATAGGATCAAGAACACACATATATTCATGAAAACATAATAGGTTCAGATCTGAAATCATGGCACCCGGGCCCTAGTGACAAGCATTAAGCATAGCAAAGTCATAGCAACATCAATCTCAGAACATAGTGGATACTAGGGATCAAACCCTAACAAAACTAACTCGATTACATGGTAAATCTCATCCAACCCATCACCGTCCAGCAAGCCTACGATGGAATTACTCACGAACGGCGGAGAGCATCATGAAATTGGTGATGAAGGATGGTTGGTGATGACGACGGCGTCGATTTCCCCTCTCCGGAGCCCAAATCAGGCTCCAGATCTGTCCTCCCGAGGAAGAACAGGAGGTGGCGGCGGCTCCGTATCGTAAAACGCGATGAACTCTCCTCTCTGATTTTTTCTCCCCGAATAGGAATATATAGAAGTGGAAATGATGTCGGAGGAGCAACAGGGGGCCCACAAGCCACAGGGGCGCGCCCTAGGGGGGGGGGCGCCCCCTGGCTTGTGGCTAGGTGTTGGGCCCCCTGCAGTTGATTCTTTCGCCAATATTTTTTATTAATTCCACAATTATTCTCCGTAAATTTTCAGATCAATCCGAGAACTTTTATTTCTGCACAAAAACAACACCAAGGCAATTCTGCTGAAAACAACGTCAGTCTGGGTTAGTTCCATTCAAATCATGCAAATTAGAGTCCAAACAAGGGCAAAAGAGTTTGGAAAAGTAGATACGTTGGAGACGTATCATGTGACAGCGTAAGCCGACAGCCTTACTGTAGGACCGAAAGTATGTCTAGAGGGGGGGGGGTGATTAGACTACTTGACCAAATAAAAATCTAGCCTTTTCCCAATTTTTAGTGTTGGCAGATTTTAGCATTCATAGCAAGTCAAGTACACCCTACACATGCATGTCTAAGAGTATAGCAGCGGAAAGTAACAACAAGCATGAGTAATAAAGGAAGGGTAGGAAGATCAAACGCAATTTGTAGACACGATGATTTTTCCCGTGGTTCCAATAGGTGGTGCTATCGTACGTCCACGTTTATGGAGTCTTCAACCCACGGAGGGTAAAGGTCGTGAGAGTCCACGGAGGGCTCCACCCACGAAGGGTCCATGAAGTAGCAACCTTGACTATTCCATAACGGCTTCCGTCCACGAAGGACTAGCGTCACTATGGGTAGATCTTCACGAAGTAGGTGATCTCCTTGCCCTTACAAACTTCTTGGTTCAACTCCACAACACGAAGTAGGAGGCTCCCAAGCGACACCTAACCAATCTAGGAGGCACCACCCTCCAAAAGGTAATAGGCTTGGTAATGACGATGAACTCCTTGCTCTTGTGCTTCAAGATGATAGACTCCTCAACACACAATCACTCTCTCACAGATTTGGCTTGGTGGAAGATATGGGATTGGTGGAAAGCAACTTGGGGAGGCTAGTGATCAAGATTCATATGGTTGGAATGGATGGCATGATCTCAACACATGAGTAGGTGGCTCTCTCAGAAAATCAGTAGGTATGAGTGGGGGAATTGTTCTGAGTGCTTCTCTTTCGAGTGAGTGGTGGTGGAGGGGTATATATAGGCATCTCCAAAAATCCAACCATTACACCTAATAAGTCAGACTCGGTGACACCGATGTGTTAATCTCGGTGGTACCGAGTTGCCTCAAAGGTAGCAACTTTTGAATCTCGGTGAGACCAATACATAAAACTCGGTTGCACCGATAAGGTGACCAATGGTCAGATTGCCAAACTCGGTGATGCCGATCCAACAAACTCGGTGGTACCGATTTTGTGAATTTGCGTAACAGAAAGTTGGCAACCCAAACTCGGTGGCACCGAAATGGAATCGGTTGCACCGAAGTGGCTAGGGTTTGGCTGAGTCTGTCTAGGGTTGAGAATCGGTGGCACCGAGTGGAAAGTGTTGGTTGCACCGATTTTGGATATTTGGCTTTGGACAGACTTTTGTGGAAGAGCTTGTGGGTGTATGTGGTGACTATCACTTGTGCACGTATGAGCATTTTGTTCACCAACAGTACCTTATCCCCTTTTAATAGTATTGGCTTTCCTATGGACTCAAAGTGATTTCTCACAAAGTAAAATGTAGAGTCCTCTTCCTTGAAGCTTTGCCAAACTATTTCCTTGCATCTTGGGGTATTCCACAATCCTTTTGCCAACCCATCATTGAACTTTTCCTGAAACATGCTTAGTGGAAACATTAGTTCAATGACATATATGTTGTTATTAATTACCAAAACCACCCAGGGAGCAAATGTGCTTTCAATATCCCCCTTTTTGGTAATTGATGACAACATATAGATCAAAGCTTCAACATATGATATAATCAATGAATATAATCGTCGCTTTGAGAAGTATGTGATAAGCAAGAGCTCCCCCTAAATTTGTGCATTATTTTAAATTTGCGTTTGAATGCAAATGCACAATCGATTAGGTACATGGGGCACTTCTTCCATGTCACATACATCTTGGTGGTGTGCGAGAGGAATAAGAATGCATGCCATAGCACAACACAATCAAGCAAAGTGAATGATCATCACATAATCATCAAAATGATAGGAAATAGTAGCAGCACACATTAAGCGTATGATCAAACACCACATAGTTCAACACAAACAAACAAACCAAAAGATCAAATGTTTTGAAAAACGGCAATAAAAACCAGACGCTCTCTCACTCGAAGCCTAGATCTATATACAACTTCTCCCCCTTTGGCAACAAGTTACCAAAAAGTTCGAAGAGATATAGCTAATAGTCCTTCTGAGGCTGATCTCCTTCGGTGGTCGATGTCGGAGTCGAGAGAACTGCATTGGCGAAGACCTCTACTGATGTCCTGGACGGAGTTGGAGTAGCAACTGGAGGCACTGGAGGAGCTGATGGAGCTGAACTCACTGTAGCTGGTCTAGAAGATGAAGGTCTCGTCTCCGGAGCTGGCACTATAGGTGTCCTGGCATGAGTCCAGAACTGGGCAGTCGTCCTGACAGTTGCACAATCCTCATCATCATTATAATCAGATTCTGAAGAGGTGCGACGGATAGGAGCTTCATCTACTTCCTTCTTGAGCTCGTTGACGGTCTTGGTCAGCCCATCTACCTTGTCATTGAGGGTCTTCACCCTGTCCTCAAATATGTTCACAAGGTTTTCCTGACTATCCAGTATGCTTTTGATGTCCTTCTTCATGTCCATGACTATAGAGATCAACAGATCCATCTGCTCATTCCAAGATCTAGGGACCTGAGCACTAGAGGCTCTAGTAGTCTCTGCCTCTATCTGAGCTGCAGCTGATGTGGGATGGTCTGGCTCCATCACCACAACGTTGTCCTCGAAATCTGGCTGTAGGGGCAAGTGGGGTCTGTCCAGAGCAAAGATGTGCTTCTCTAGCTTGGAGTTGATGAGCATCTGAATGTAGGGTGCATAGCAGCATGAACGCTTCTGATCAGCAGCAACCCTCTTCACTGTCTCCACTATCAGATCCATCACTCTGAATCTCTGGTGCTGGTCAATAAGAAGCAGCAGGTTGATGGAGTAGCCTCGGATCATCTTCTCGTCACCTGACTTGGGCATCAAGGTATGCCTCAATATAGTGTTAATGGTGTGGAGACCTGCCTGGAGGTGATAGATGGATCCTAGCTTGTGGGACTAAAGCTGTGCAGCAGGAATGGCATTGTACATGTCCTTCATGGCATTGTGGCTTGCCTTGGACTCTGAGTATACGCAGATGTCTCCATCCTGTGCCTCTGGGACTCCTAAGATGGCAGCCCATTCATCAACTGTAGACTTGTATCTCGCTCCTTCTATCATCCAGACAATCCTACCATCTCCATAGAAATGAGCAGTGGAGTAGAATTGCATTATCATCTCGTCATTCCATGCAGTGAACTCTCTGCCAACAAACTGATCAATGCCAATGCAGTGGAAGTTGTCTTGGACACTCGGGAAGTAGTCTTCATTCTCCTTGATGTACTTCCAATCCACATATCTCATATCGCTCACAGCTGGACTCTTGTCAAGCAAGATTGTCTCATAGAAATCTTGTTGTTCCTTGGTGTAGAACCTATAGTCCACATCTGTCTTCTTCCTCTGAGAGTAAGGATCAATAGCTCTCCATTCTCTCAGTCCTGCATCCTTCTTCTTCTTCTTCATATCAACAGCAATAGGATGGCTGGCATTGTGTTCTGGAAGATGAGGTCTGAGCTTCATCAAAGCAGTCATATCATCATCATCCTCAGCTTCC
The DNA here is from genome assembly GCA_039707655.1 of Elymus sibiricus. Lineage (NCBI taxonomy): Eukaryota > Viridiplantae > Streptophyta > Magnoliopsida > Poales > Poaceae > Elymus > Elymus sibiricus. The sequence continues at coordinate 35,186,050 of CM077669.1, read as the reverse complement.
CTAAAGGTGGAGGTCTTGTTCTTGGAAGAAGCTGGGATATCTCTGGAGAACCTCTTGGGTTTATCAGCAACAACAACCTTCTTGGGAGCAGACTTGGTGCTCTTGGAAGTGTTAGTCTTGGGCATAGCATCTGCCATAAGTTTCTTCTGCTTCTTCTTGGGAGGGGCCTTGACAACATGCTCTTCCTCCTCCTCCTCCTCAGCAGCAGCAGCACCAGCAGCCTCCTCAGGATCCTCAAACATTGAGGTAGGCCTGCCTACAACACAGATGATCCTCTTCCTGGCCTTCTTCTTCTCCCCTGCCTTCTTAGGCATAGACTTCTTTGGGGGCTCAATGGTCATTGTAGCTCTGGCACTCTCAGGTGCTCTCATAGTCTCTGGAGGTGCATATGTTTTGCCAACCACCCTCCTGGAAGAGGTGGCCTCATTGGCTGACTTCTTGGCAGCCTTCTCTTGCTTCTTAGCAAGAACCTCCTCTGGCACAAAGTCTGAATCTTCCTCATCTGAATTCAGTCTCTTCCTGGTCCTTGTAGCAGCTTTTGGCAACCCATGAGAACTAGGGGTGTCTGGATCTGAAAATGAACTAGGCTCAGGACTAGTGCCCGAATCCAACTCAACACTCTGCTCTCTGAGGTTGTTCTCACTGTCATCTGAAGCAGACATCTCTGACCCTGTGAATAGAGTGTAGAAGAGTGGAAGAAGATAAGTCATCACAAAATGTAGAGTTTTTGAAAGTTTGAACAAAAGATTCCCAAGGTTTACATTCTGTCACATGAAAATCGGTACAGCCGAAGCAAAAATTTCGGTGCTACCAAGACTGACTTTCTCTTAAACAGAAACTTGGCACTCCTTTCGGTGAGACCGAAAAGGAGTACTCGGTTTCACCGAGATAGTTCTCAGCAGCACAGATTGGCAAATCGGTGACACCGATTTGTTTGCGTCGGTTCTACCGAGTTCCATCGGGCGGACGGTAAACCCTAGAAAATCGATCATTCGCAATCTACTGGAAGTTTTAGAGGATAGAGAGGTTTGCACATGGTGGATTATAGCTGGAATAAGCTTCAGCGCGCAAGATTCGGACGGGGAGCGCAATGAAGGATCGGATCCATACCCTAACTCGGCGACGGATCCGCTACGGCGGCGACGATGGAGAAGATTTCGTCGACGGCAGCGATTCCCAGCGGCGGAGACACTCAGGGAGGCAAGGCGATGAACAGGGGTCTCGAAACGGCAGCTTAGGGTTCTGAGGTGCGACGGTTTGAGATTGAATTTCAAAGCGTCGGGTCCACAACATATATACCCACCACTATCGGTGATACCGACAGTTGAGAAACTCGGTGTAACCGAGAATATGGAATCGGTAGTACCGAGATTGAAAACCAGATCAACCCTAGGCATTCGGTAAGACCGAGATTTTTGAGTTGGTTCCACCGAGATGCACTTGGGAGGTTTTAATGGTCACTCCTTTGTCGATACGGAACTCCGAGTGCTCCACACACAGAGGGATCGAAAAGTACTTGTTCAAATTTTGTGATGCAGCATGAATGGAATATAAGATGAGAAAGCATAGATAGCTAGAGGAGTGGTCCTAGGCATTCTTGTATACCCAATTGGCAAATGAAAAAATCAAAAGCCAAATAGCAACAATTGGATATCCTCGAATGAGTAAATAAATGCAGACCAACATGCTCACACAATAAGATGTCAAATGAAATCATGGCAAACATGCATAAACATACTAGCATCTAACAAGCATTTAATGTTGTCACATACTAAGAGATGCTTTGACTCAAGTCTTAGAGTAAAGCTCCCCCTTGATGTGACATCCCCCCATAAGAGGGATAAACTAACCTTGGGTTTTGTCGATGAAGACTTCATGTAGGTGAAGTAGTGGTGGATGCTCAAAGTTGATGAAGATCACCAAGAGTTGGGAGCATCCTTGTTGTTTCATTACTCTTCTCACCTACATGGGTTAGTCCCAACACACAAGAGACAAATACAAGGATATCTATGGACATGGAGTGCAAAGCATACATGATGATGTCCATTGATTTGTTGATTACCTTGTCCCTTGCTTACCTTTGAGGGAATGTGTGACTCCTTGAACTATTGCATAGAGTTGATGTTGATTGCAACTAGTTCTTGCCAATAATGAATGTGAGTGAATTTCATTGGCGGAGTCACCCCTCAAGAACTCTCTAGTTCTTCTTCTTGGGGACCCACATCAACTTGATGGGGATCCTTGGTGTTGAAGTAGCCTTTGTAGAAGTTGAGCTTGAAGTAGCCTTGGGAACCCACTCCACCAAAGCTTGGGATTCATCTTCATATGAGTCAATGTCCTCTTGAAGCTTGTTCTTGCCCTTGAGCTTATGGTCTTGTGGTGGAAGGTCATCTTGAGTGCTTGTTCCCTTGGGAGGAGTATTTTCATACTTCTCCTTTTGAGGAACAAACTTGGGCTTGGGGTATTGACCTTCTTCCCATTCAACTCCATTAGCGTTGAAGTAGCCAATGCCATGGTTCTTTCGGTATCCTCCGTGCTTGCGTACAATTTCCTCAAATTGCTTACACCCGACAAGACTCTTGTAGATACCTTTCTCTATAATTCCTTTCAATAAAGCATTTTCTTGCTCAAGTGTAACTTGGCTAAGAGAATCATCATTAGTGGAATCAATAGAACTGCTAGAAGCAAAATCATTAGGTTTAGCATTTTTATTGTTGCTACTAGATGAAGAACCTTTCTTGCCTTTGTTACTAGTTTGTTTAGATTTAACTTGTGGCATGAATGTAGACAAGAGTAGTCGTTTGGCTAGATAAGATGAAGTCTTCTTTCGGAGATCATCATTGATAGCTTTAAGAAACTCATGCTCTTGCTCCAAGTTGAGCTTCTCGAAGCGTAGCTTCTCATGAGTCCTTACAAGCTCTCTATGATCTTCGAGAGTAGATTCATGGGCTAACTTAAGAGTGTTTAATTCTTTAGTTAGTTGTTCTATTTTCATCTTATCATCATCAAATGACTTATCTTGACTAGAGAGATTACTAGCAAGTTCATCTTGACTAACATTACTAGATTTGTCAAATAGCAAGTCATCTTCAATTAACAAGTCATCTTCATCACTATTGAAATCAAGATACTCGGCGTGTGATACCTTGGGGCCTTTAGCCATGAAGCAACATCCACTCCCTTCATTTGGTGAATCAAATAGATCATAGGAGTTGGTAGTCACTAGTGCAAGTCCGGCAACACCTTCATCTTGACTATAGTCGGATTTGGAGTGATAGCTTCTCTCGGAGTTGTTGTCGGAGTCGGAGCCGGAAACCCATTCACCAACATGAGCTTGATGTCTTCTTCTTGTGTAGCTCTTGGTGTACTTGTCCTTCTTCTCCGAATCCCTACTTCTCCTTGAGGGTCTTCGTTTATAACGATCATCCCTACTCCTTCTCTCTCTTCGAGGTGACTCGTCTCTTGAACTTCGTCTTCTTGGTGACTCTTCTTTCCTTTTGTAAGGAGCCGTGCACTCAATGGAGTAGTGTCCGTGCTTCCCACAATTGTAGCAGTTTCGGTCACGACTTGACGAACGCTTCTCTTCATATCTTGAGTTGGAGCTTCGTTCTTTGCCTCTGTTCTTGTAGAACTTGTTGAATTTCTTGACCATGAGGCTTATCTTTTCATTGGTGACAAGGTTGTCGCTTGAAGTTGTGGGAGCATCACTTGTGGCTTTATAAGCACCGCTAGACTTGTTGTGAAGCTCTTCTTTGTCTTTGAGTGTCATCTCATGAGCAACAATCCTTACAATGACTTCCGTAGGCTTCAGATCTTTGTAGTTGGGCATCATTTGGATCAATGTGCACACGGTGTCGTATCTCTCATCCAAAGCTCGAAGTATCTTCTTGATGATGAATTTGTCGGTCATCTCTTCGCTTCCTAAGCCGGTAATCTCATTGGTGATGAGAGCTAGCCTAGAGTACATCTCCGCAACTACTTCACCATCCTTCATCTTGAACTTGTCAAGCTGACTTTGAAGAACATCCAACTTGGATTCTCTCACGGACTCGGTTCCTTCATGCATATCAACCAAAGTATCGCAAATTTCTTTAGCATTCTCAAGACGGCTGATTTTTTTGAATTCTTCGGGGCATAGGCAGTTGAAGAGAATGTCGCATGCTTGAGCGTTGTATTGCAACATCTTCAATTCATCCGCGGTCGCTTCACGATCCGGTTCCTTTCCATCACCAAAGAATTCACCTTGCAAGCCAACACGAACAACAGCCCATACATCGGGGTTATGACCAAGAATATGCATTTTCATTTTGTGCTTCTAACTAGCAAAATTAGTGCCATCAAAGTACGGACCTCTACGGTGATAATTTCCCTCACTAGACGCCATACTCTCCTAGGTTGTGAAACCAATGCAATGGAGACCAACGCTCTGATACCACTTATAGGACCGAAAGTATGTCTAGAGGGGGGGTGATTAGACTACTTGACCAAATAAAAATCTAGCCTTTTCCCAATTTTTAGTGTTGGCAGATTTTAGCATTCATAGCAAGTCAAGTACACCCTACACATGCATGTCTAAGAGTATAGCAGCGGAAAGTAACAACAAGCATGCGTAGTAAAGGAAGGGTAGGAAGATCAAACGCAATTTGTAGACACGATGATTTTTCCCGTGGTTCCGATAGGTGGTGCTATCGTACGTCCACGTTTATTGAGTCTTCAACCCACGGAGGGTAACGGTCGTGAGAGTCCACGGAGGGCTCCATCCACGAAGGGTCCACGAAGTAGCAACCTTGACTATTCCATAACGGCTTCCGTCCACGAAGGACTAGCCTCACTATGGGTAGATCTTCACGAAGTAGGCGATCTCCTACAAACTTCTTGGTTCAACTCCACAACACGAAGTAGGAGGCTCCCAAGCGACACCTAACCAATCTAGGAGGCACCACCCTTGAAAAGGTAATAGGCTCGGTAATGACGATGAACTCCTTGCTCTTGTGCTTCAAGATGATAGACTCCTCAATACACAATCACTCTCTCACAGATTTGGCTTGGTGGAAGAGATGGGATTGGTGGAAAGCAACTTGGGGAGGCTAGAGATCAAGATTCATATGGTTGGAATGGAATGGCATGATCTCAACATATGAGTAGGTGGCTCTCTCTCAGAAAATCAGTAGGTATGAGTGGGGAACTGTTCTGAGTGCTTCTCTTTGGAGTGAGTGGTGGTGGAGGGGTATATATAGGCATCTCCAAAAATCCAACCGTTACACCTAATAAGTCAGACTCGGTGACACCGATGTGTTAATCTCGGTGGTACCGAGTTGCCTCAAAGGTAGCAACTTTTGAATCTCGGTGAGACTGATACATAAAACTCTGTTGCACCGATAAGGTGACCAACGGTCAGATTGCCAAACTCGGTGACGCCGATCCAACAAACTCGGTGGTACCGATTTTGTGAATTTGCGTAACAGAAAGTTGGCAACCCAAACTCGGTGGCACCGAAATGGAATCGGTTTCACCGAAGTGGCTAGGGTTTGGCTGAGTCTGTCTAGGGTGGAGAATTGGTGGCACCGAGTGGAAAGTGTTGCTTGCACCGATTTTGGATATTTGGCTTTGGACAGACTTTTGTGGAAGAGCTTGTGGGTGTATGTGGTGACTATCACTTGTGCACGTATGAGCATTTTGTTCACCAACAGTACCTTACCCCCTTTTAATAGTATTGGCTTTCCTATGGACTCAAAGTGATTTCTCACAAAGTAAAATGTAGAGTCCTCTTCCTTGAAGCTTTGCCAAACTATTTCCTTGCATCTTGGGGTATTCCACAATCCTTTTGCCAACCCATCTTTGAACTTTTCCTGAAATATGCTTAGTGGAAACATTAGTTCAATGACATATATGTTGTTATTAATTACCAAAACCACCAAGGGAGCAAATGTGCTTTCACTTACGGCGGGTCAAGTTTATCAGCATGGACTGAAAAGTTGCTAAGTGTGAAAAAACAGATTCTGCAACCACAACTATGGATTCAAGATCTACGGGCGAGGGAAAAAGGAAATTAATTTTAGCCCTAAAAAGCCGGTGGAAGAGCATGTGTTTTCTATGCAGATTAAAAGGAGCTGTAAATTTAGAGTGAGCAAGGCGTGATTATGGGGCGGACAGCCGCGTGATTTGGGCAGTATTATGAGGCCCTAAAGAGATGTTTTCTTATCTGAATCTGTGAAGGATGTTCCGATGAACGGTGACCAACACCGAAGAAACCCGATGAACTCGGGGGAGATCTAAAGGACTAGTGCAGATCTAACAATGAGCAGTAATGAAACCTGGAGGATGCGAGCAGATACGGCGATGTTCTGGACGCGTTCAGGTTCATGCAGCGGCAAGAGTTGAGGAAGACAGTGAGGATTGAATGGCGCGGCGAGCTTCGGCGGCGTGGCGATCTTCGGTGGTCCAGAGGAAGAAGAAGAAGGTGGCGGCGGAGAAAATGAAAGTGATAGCCCCCCCGTGCTTATTTATAAGGTTATAATGGTCTCACAAACGGTCCGGTGCGGGAATCGAGGGAGCACGATGATGATTAAACTAAGAAAACGCCTCGATTTTCGGGCTGGTCATATTAATAAAGAAAGATCCGCTCTGACGCCAGATGAATCTTTTTTGATTTTTCTAATGATGTCACGGCAGGTCACGAAAGCTTGTCAGAAGCAATGACCGCCCATTTTTCGGTGGGTCATGAAGATTATCAGAGAAGGCAAGACACGCCAACCGGAAGATTTGGAGATTGACATGAACCAGTTCAAATCAATTTGGGGCCTAATGTTGGGGATATAACCTCGTGGTGTGACCCGCCAGGAAGGGCCGGGTCATACGGTTGGCGGCTTACGACAAGGTTAGGAGTAAGCTTATTCAGTGGGCCTGGAGGCCCAGAACCGAAAGACAAGATGTAACCCGGCGGGCTTGAGCCGCCGGTGGCGTTTTGTTAGATAAGGCATATATAATTAGAGGTGAGGTCGGTTATCAAGTATAACCCGGCCCGGACTCTTGTAAGCCCAGGGCCTTGACCTGTATATATAAAGGCGGGTTACCTGGGCGGCTGAGGACACGAAACAACTCATCGATAGCTAGGTCAAGAGAACTCGCTCCCTTGTAATCGATACCCAATCAATACAACACAAAGCAGGATGTAGGCTTTTACCTCTTCCCGACGGGCCGAACCTGGGTAACTCTTGTCTCCCGATTCCGATCAGCCCCTTTGATTTCACCGCCTTAGCGATGGCCCCGAACCTAAGTCTTTTCACCGGGACATCTGCCGTGACAAAGCCACGACAGAAGCTGTTATGGAATAGTCAAGGTTGCTACTTCGTGGACCTTATGGGTGGAGCCCTCCGTGGACTCTCACGTCCGTTACCCTCCGTGGGTTGAAGACTCCATAAACGTGGACGTACGATAGCACCACCTATCGGAACCACGGGAAAAATCTTCGTGTCTTCAAATTGCGTTTGATCTTCCTTCCTACCCTCTACGACATATGCTTGTTGTAACTTTCCGCTGCTATACTCTTAGACATGCATGTGTAGGGTGTACTTGAATTGCTATAATCGCTAAAATCTGCCAACACTTAAAATTAGGAAAAGGTAGAATTTTTATTTTGCTCAAGTAGTCTAATCACCCCCCTCTAGACATACTTTCGATCCTACAACACCCCCAAGCTTAATTCCTACTCGTCCTCGAGTAGGTAAATGATAAAAACAGAATTTTTGATGTGGAATGCTGCCTAACATGTTCATCACATAATCTTTTCTTTTGTATAGCATGGACATTTGGACTTGTAGATGATTCAAAGCAATAGTCTAGTTTTAACATAATGACTTCAATACTCAAGCATGCCAACAAGCAACCACGTCTTTCAAAATATCAACACTAAAGAAAGTTATCCCTAGCCCATCATGCTCAATCATTGATCCATTCATCAAACACACTCAAATATTAGCTATACCCAATGCTCAAGTACGATCATAGTGCCCCCTAGTTGGTGCTTTATGAAGATGGAGACTCAAAGTAAAAATAAAAATTGCATAAAGTAAATAGATAGGCCCTTCGCAGAGGAAAGTAGGGATATGTAGAGGTGACAGAGCTTAAGGTTTTAAATTGAGAGAGAAAAATGTTTTGGGTGGCATGCCTTTCCTGTCAACGAAAACGACAAAGTAGCTCACAATACTTTCCATGCTAGATATATCATAGGCGGTTCCCAAACAAAAAATAAAGTTTATTCATTTTTCCACCATACTTTCACATTCCATGGCGGGCCGTATCCATGGCTGCCTTCCATACCAACACTTTCCAAGGAATTTATTATTTGACAACGTAAAGTAAATATATATTTTTCATTTCGGGAATGGGCATCCCTATTACCGGCGCACTCTCGTGCAATGACAAGTGAATAAACACTCATCTTGAGAATAACACATCTAGCATGGAAAAATATTGGACACTCCCCACCGTTTCATGAGCGGTACGAGCACACAAAAGAGAAAATTTATTTTGAAAATTAGAGATGGCACATACAAATTTGCTTGGAACGGCATGGAAATACCGCATATAGGTAGGTATGGTGGACTCATAAGGCAAAACTTGGTTTAAGGATTTTGGATGCACAAGTAGTATTTCTACTTAGTACAAATGGAGGCTAGCAAATAGATTGAGAAGTAACGAAACAAAGAAATGAAAATTCACATAAGTGAGCACTGAGCATAACTAACACTGAGCATAACTAAGTAGGATGTAATTTCATTGCATAACTATTGACTTTCGTACTTGCATAGGGAATCACAAACCTTAACACCAATATTCCTAGTAAGCATAATTACTCATCAACATGACTCACATATTACTATCATCAAGTTTCAAAACTATTACAAGGAATCAAGTTTAATTTGTCCAATGATCTTCATGAGAGTTTTTATTATATCCTCCTTGGATATCTATCACTTTGGGACTAGTTTCATATATTGCCATTGCTTTTTTGACAAGCTCAAACAAATCTAAGTGAAGCACATGAGCATAAAGATTTCATCTCTCAAAAAGGTATAAGTGAAGAATGAGAGGATTTCGTCAAAATTTACTAACTCTCAAATTAATCTAAGTGAAGCATGAGAGTATTTCTACAAAAATTTCCAAGCACACCGTGCTCAAAAAGATATAAGTGAAGCAGTAGAGCAATTCTAACAAATCATAGCATGATTTTGGCTCTCTCAAATCATGATATTTTGTTATTTTGTTATTGCATTATACCTACTGTATTTTAACTTTACCATGGCTCATATCCTTCAATATAACCCATAGATTCATCAAAACAAGCACACAATGCAACGAAAACATAATCTGTCTTAAACAGAACAGTCTGTAGTAATCTGTACTCTAACCATACTTATGTAACTCTAAAAATTCTGAACAATTAGGACAACGTAAAGAATTTGTATAGAAACACTGTTTTAAAATTTCAGCTCAAGATCACGTTCCAGTAAAAAATGAAAATTTGAAAACTGGACGCAAAGTTTCTGTTTCAGATTCAGCATCGCTTCTACTCATCTTATGAATCATCCTACAGGCTTTACTTAGCGCAAACACTAAATAAAACATAAAAAACACAATCATAACAGAGGAATAATTGTGTCAACACTCAAAATCAGAAAGAAAAAGATGAAAATAAATTTAGTCATTGGGTTGCCTCCCAACAAGCGCTATCGTCTTACGCCCCTAGCTAGGCATAATGATTTCAATGATGCTCACATAAAAAAGTAGTAATTGAAATATGCAAGAGAGCATCATGAATCTCATGACAAGCACATTTAAGTCTAACCCACTTCCTATGCATAGGGATTTTGTGAGCAAACAATTTATGGGAACAAGAGTCAACTAGCATAGGAAGGCAAAACAAGCATAACTTCAAAACTTTGAACACATAGAGAGGAAACTTGATATATTATTCTAATTCCTACAAGCATATGTTCCTCCCTCATAATAAATTTCAGTAGCATCATGAAGGAATTCAACAATATAACTATCACATAAATTATTCTTTTCATGATGCACAAACATAGAATTTTCATTACTCTCCACATAAGCAAATTCATTTTCATCCATGGTAGTGGGAGTAAACTCAACAAAATAACTATCATGAGACACTTGATTGACATAACCACATTGCAAATTAAAACCATGATGATAAGTTTCATAGTTATCATTACTCATTATAGCATACGTGTCATCACCATCATCATAAATAGGAGGCATGCAATCATAATAAATTTGCTCATCAAAATTTGGGGGACTAGAAATATCAACTTCATCAAACATAGCATCCCCAAGCTTGTGGCTTTGCATATCATTAGCATCATGGATATTTAGAGAATTCATACTAGCAACATTGCACTCATGCTTTTCAATCAAGGAGCTATCATGAATCACCTTATAAATTTCTTCTTTCAACACTTCATCAAAATTTTCAGATTCATGATTTTCAAACAAAACTTCATAGTGATAATCAAGTGCACTCAACTCACCAGCAATTGGTTCATCATAATTTGGTATTTTGAAAAGATTAGCAAGTGTATGAGGATCCATATTAATATTTTTTTAGCAAGCAAAGATGCAAGCAAATAGAAGGCACATGGCAACACAAGCAAAGATATCAAACAAGCAAACAAAAAGAGATCCGGCGAGAAAAAGGGCAAACGAAAAAGAGGGCGAATAAAACGGCAAATTGGGTGAAGTGGGGGAGAGGAAAACGAGATGCAAATGGCAAATAATGTAATTGCAAGGAGATGAGATTTGTGATTAGGAGCCTGGTAGATGATGATGGTGTCTCCTCGGCGCCAGAGATTGGCACGTAGAAGAGACTGCTTCTTCCCCGACAACGGCGCGAGAAATTCCTTTGACGTGGCTTGAGACTGCGTCGGTATTTCCCCAAAGAGGAAGGGATGATGCAGCACAGCGACGGTAAGTATTTACCTCAGTTATGAAACCAAGGTTATCGAACCAGTAGGAGGTTCACCACCACCCAATAAGCAGCACCTACACACAAATAACAAATACTTGCAACCCGAAGCGAAAGAGAGGTTGTCAATCTCTCTACGGTAAAAAGATAGATTAGGTCGTGATAGATAGGAGAGATAGATCTCTCAAGAACACAAAATAAGAAGAGAAAATTAAAAGTGCAGCAATATGTTTTTGGATTTTTGGTATAGTAGATCTGAAAACAAAGAGGCCAAAAAGATAGATCGGAAAGCAATATGTTGGAAAAGTAGACCCGGGGGCCGTAGGTTTCACTAGTGGCTTCTCTCATGAGTATGGCACACGGTGGGTGAACAAATTACTGTTAGGAAATTGATACAAGATCAAATAATCATGATGATATCCAAGGCGATGATCATTATATAGGCATCACATCCAAGATAAGTAGACTGACTCCTGTCTGCATCTACCACTATTACTCCACACATCGACTGCTATCCAGCATGCATCTAGTGTATTAAGTTCATGGAAAAACGGAGTAATGAAATAAGAACGATGACATGATGTAGACAAGATCTATTCATGTAGGAATAGACCCCATCTTGTTATCCTTAATGGCAACGATACATGCGTGCCTTGTTGCCCCTTCTGTCACTGGGAAAGGACACCGCAAGATCAAACCCATCACAAAGCACCTCTTCCCATGGCAAGTAAAATCGATCTAGTTGGCCTAACTAAACCAAATATTCAAAGAAGAAATACGAGGCTATAAGTAATCATGCATATAAGAGATCAAAGATGACTCAAATAATATGCATGGATAGAAACTGATCATGAACTCAAAATTCATCGGATCCCAACAAACACACCGCAAAAGTTTAGATCAAATAGATCTCCAAGAGACCATTGTATTGAGAATCAAAAGACAGAGAGGAAGCCATCTAGCTACTGCCTACGGACCCATAAGTCTATGGTGGACTACTCATGCATCATCGGAGAGGCACCTATGAAGAAGATGAACCCCTCTGTGATGGTGTTAGATTGGATCTTGAGGCTCTGGAACTTGTGGCGGCTGGAATTGTGCTTCGTCGACTCCACTAGGGTTTTCCAAATATTTGAGAATTTATAGGCATCAGAGGAGGTGGAGGGGGGCCCCGTGGAGGGCACAACCCATCAGGGCGCGCCGGGGCCCCCTAGCGCCCTGGTGGTTTGTGCTCTCCACAGCCCACCTTCCTGGCACTTCTTTGGCCCACTGGGTGTCTTCTGGTCTAGAAAAAATCTCCAAAAAGTTTCGTCACGATTGGACTCCGTTTGGTACTGATATTCTGCGAAGTAAAAAACAAGCAAAAACAACAACTGGTACTTTGGCACTATGTCAATAGGTTAGTCCCAAAAAATGATATAAAGTTGTTATAAAATGATTGTAAAACATCCAAGAATGATAATATAACAGCATGGAACAAGCAAAAATTATAGATACATTGTAGACGTATCAGACGCCTATGCCAAGGAGGAGAAGGGGGCATGCGAAGGCCGGGCTGCTTGGGTTCGAGCGCGTCGCTGTGGCTGTCCTAGCTTTCCCAAGAGCCGATGACAATGATGACATGCTAAGTGGCCTCGAAGGGCATGCCAAGGAGGCAAGGAGGTCACTGTCCACTGTTTTAATTTAAGTTTGCTTTGTAGGCCTCCAATACAGTTTTTCAGTTAAAAAAGCAATTCGACCAAAGCATTAGCTAGCACATGTATAAAAATCACAGAGATATCATTAGCTCTGAATGATAAAATACTTATGGAAGGGTACATATATTATGCAATGCTCGCGAAGATAATACGCAACGGGTACTAGAAGGAAATAAATGCTTATATAATGTTCTGAATATTATGTGTAGATGGCAACTAGATAGTTGACGCAAAATAGTGATAACAGAAACTAGTAGATGGTGCACCCCAAATCAAAGCACAAAGCACATAAAAAAAATCCAATGAGGCGAACAAAAAAAGATGGAAGTATAACAGTTTGGGCCATCGCCGGCCAAACCAATCCCTGTTGTTCACTCTTCTCGTATCTGCCGCATCTAATAGGGCAGCCAGGATCCTTCGACTGAACCGCTCCCCTCCCTCCCCTCCCCCTCGCGTCACTCCCGTGGGCGACTGAGGGGGCAACCCTAGCCGCCGGTGCCCCAGTCCCCGCCTCCCCCTCCCCTCCCTTGTTACCGCCGATCTGCGCCACTGGGCGAAGCACGGTAGGTGCTGGCGGCGGCGGGGCCACATCTCCTCCTCGCGCGGGGTCTCGACGCGGGCAGCGCTGGTCCTGGGCGCAGCGGCGCGTGGGCAGGCTCGACGGCGGTGTTGCGGTGCCTCGTCCCGTGCGTGATGGGCTGGACTTGGCAAGGGCTTCGACCTGTGGAGGCAAAGGCTGACACATCTTCAACGTATCTACTTTTCCAAACACTTTTGCTCCAGTTTTGACCTATAATTTTCATGATTTGAATGAAACTAACTCGGACTGACGTTGTTTTCAGGAGAACTACATTGGTGTTATTTTTGTGCAGAAATAAAAATTCTCAGAATTGGACGAAACTTTTTGTGAATTATTTCTAGGATTTATAATGAATTATGGAGCAAAGAACTGTCGGAGGGAGGTTGCCAGGGGGCCACAAGCCAACAGGGCGCCCCCCCAGGCCGCGCCCTGATGGCTTGTGGGGCCCACAAGGCTCCTCCGACCCTAATTCCAGTCCTATAAAATCACATATTTGGAAAAAAATCATAGATAAGTTTTCATCATGTTTTACGAGACGGAGCCACCGCCACCTCCTATTTTTCCTCCGGAGGGCTGATGTGGAGTCCGTTTGGGGCTCCATAGAGGGGGATTCGTCGCTGTCGTCATCTCCAACCCTTCTTCATCAACACCACCATGATGCTCACCACCGGGGGTGACTAATTCCTTTGTAGGCTTGCTTGACGGTGGTGGCATTAGATGAGATTAACCATGTAATCGAGTTAAGTTTGATAGGGCTTGATCCCTAGTGTCCACTATGTTCTGAGATTGATGTTGCTATGACTTTGCTATGCTTAATGCTTGTCACTAGGGCCCGAGTGCCATGATTTCAGATCTGAACATATTATGTTTTCACGAATATAAGATTGATTTGGATCTTATCATTATTCATCACTGATCCACGTGCCTACGCTTTACATATACTGAATCTTGCTAACTTACTACTGCTGCTGCTACTGTCACACCTGCTACTAAATTGCTACTGCTACTACTGTTACTAAAATTGCCGCTATCACTATTATCGCTACTCCTACTATTTGCCATGCTACTAAACCTTTGCTGCAGAGAGATATCCTAGGTGTGGTTGAATTGACAACTCAACTGTCAAGGCCAATAAATATTCTTTGGCTCCCCTTGTGTCGAATCAATAAATTAGGGTGAAATACTACCCGTGAAGACTGTCACGATCCCCTATACTTGTCGGTTATCAAGACCTTTTTCTGGCACCATTGCCGGGGAGAATAGCTTTATTTATTGTGTTAACTTGAGGATATGAAATTGATACTACGAAGAACTTGAAAGATAATCGAACTAAGATCGTCCCCTCTCGCACGAGAGGAGGTAAGGAACTGCCGTCTAGCTTTGCTTTTGATTCACCTACTGTTTTGAATTAGCTTATTACACCACCACCTGCTGATCGTCATGATATATCACATGAACTTGATGATGCTACTTCTGAAATTAATCATGATACTATTGCTACACATGTCGAAACTAAAACTGTGCCACTAAGTTAATTACTTGATGCTCATATTGCTAGAGCTAGCAAACTTGAAAATGCTAAAACTAATGAAGACTTTGAATCACCTACACCTCGTCCTCCTAATAGATATGAATTGCCTTATGTGCCTGAAGGTTATGTTATGGATGGTGAGGTAGCTAGGGATTTTCTTTCTTGTGAAAATAGAGATGATTTGAAGATACTATGCAAACTAAAAGAAAAATCTACGATGGAGAAAATGAAACATGATCCTAAATTGCTACTTCTCCTATATTTGTCACTGATAAGGAAATTCGCTATAGACCCTGAACTAATTCCTATAGTAGAGTCTGATCCTTTCCATGGTTATGAAAATGAAACCGTTGTTGAACACCTTATGAAATTCAAAGATATTGCTGCTTTTTTTACCAATGATGAAACGATACGCTACCATTATATCCTTAAGCTTTTTTCCTTTCTCGCTGAAAGGCGAGGCCAAGGAATGGTTCCTTTCTCTTGCTCCTGGTTGTATGCATAGTCCCAAGGATATGCTTTACTACTTTTCTGAAAAATATTTTCCTGCTCATAAGAAACAAGCTGCTTTACATGAAATATATAACTTTGTGCAAATTGAAGAAGAGAATCTCCCTCAAGCTTGGGGGAGGCTTCTCCGGTTACTTAGAGCTTTGCCTGATTGTCCTCTTAAGAAGTATCAAATTCTTGATATCTTTTATAATGGACTAACATATTCTTCTAGGGATTTCCTAGATAGTTGTGCTAGTAGTGTTTTCAGGGAAAGAACTGTTGGACAAGATGAAGAGTTATTAAATAATATATTGCAAAATACCGATGATTGGACACTCCCTGAACTACCGCCAGAACCTATTCAAAAGAAGAGAGGTATTCTATTCCTCAACCATGAAGATATGCAAGAAGCAAAAAGATCTATGAAAGAGAAAGGTATTAAAACTGAGGATATCAAGAAATTACCACCGATTGAAGAAATACATGGACTTGATACCCCGACACAGGTAGTAGAAGTAAACTCTCTCCATTCCTTTAATGAAAATGATATACCTTATACTAAGACTCCTGATCAATGCATGGATGACTTTGATAATTACATTGTTAAGCAAGAGCACTTCAACAACTATGTTAAGGATCAATTGAGAAATAATGCCATGATGATAGATCGCTTAAGTGACTTGATGGTTAGAATTGCTAATGATGTGAAAGGTCTACGTAAACATGCTTCTATGGTTCACACCCAACTAGATCAAGTAGCTAAGTCACAAAATGATTTCCTTGCTGAAATGAATGATAATATTAATGATCATGCTGTTAGAGTAGTGACTAGAGGAGGCTGAATGACTCAATAACGTCTTTATCTTGAAGGTCACCCTAAAAGAATTGAACAAGATTCTCAGAGAATTAATGATGATGCACCTAGTCCACCTAGTAGGAAAAAGAAAAAGAAGGATGATAGGACTTTGCATGCTTCTAGTAAACCTGTTATAGAAAAACCTGCTGAGAATCACAATGATCTTTCTATTTCTTATGCTGAGACACAATCCGGTAGTGAACATGCACCTAGTGATAATGAAAATGAAGATGAAAGTTATAAGGTGCATGTAGATGTTCCACCGGATAGTAATAAAGAACATGATAATGATGTGGAGATAGAACCTGCTGAGGGTCTTGATAACCCACCTCCTAAAAATAAATGTTATGATAAGAGAGACTTTGTTGCTAGAAAACATGGAAGGGAAAGAGAACCATGGGTTCAAAAACTCATGCCATTCCCTCAAAAGCCTTCTAGCAGGGACGATGAACATTTTGAACGCTTTGCTGAAATGATTAGACGTGTCTTTTTGCGCACTCGCTTGACTGATATATTGAAAATGCCTCTGTATGCTAAGTATATGAAAGATATTATTACCAACAAAAGAAAAATACCTGAAACTGAAATCGCTACCATGTTTGCTAATTATTCATTTGATGATGGAGTACCTAAGAAGTTGGGAGATCCGGGTATACCCACAATACCTTGCTCTATTAAAAGAAATTATGTTAAAACTACTTTATGTGATTTAGGAGCCGGTGTTAGTGTTATGCCTTTCTCCCTTTATAAAAGACTTGAATTGAATAAGCTTACACCTACTGAGTTATCTTTGCAAATGGCTGATAAATCCACTGCTTTACCTATTGGAATTTACGAGGACGTTCCTGTTGTGGTTGCAAATGTTACTATTTTAACAGACTTTGTTATTCTTGATATGCCCGAGGACAACAATATGTCGATCATCCTTGGTAGACCCTTTCTAAACACTGCATGGGCTGTTATTGGTTGCAACAAAAGCAAGGTCACTTTTCATGTCAATGGCAAGCAACGCACTCTGCATTTTCCTAAGAAGCAAACTTTGGTTAATAATATTAATGTCATTGAGCCTATCCCCACGGTTATCACTGGAGATTTTACAATCCCCCTACCTATTGCCAAGAAGAAGAAATATTGTAATCTTATTGTTGGGGAGATGCAAATCCCCATTGAGGTAACCTAGTGATATACAAAAGTTCTTCGGTTTCATGTTAATCGGAAATGGTTATTAATAAGACTTGATCAACCTTATTAATGGATCCTTTTCGAGAGACATGTGATTGATGAATTGAGTATTCACAGCTCTCTGTATCACAAGTTTGTTCTCTGTTTATTATTAGTTAAGAAAGACAAATTAGTTTGATTTTTCCAGTTTTCTGATTTTCCCGTGCAATAAAAAATGACCCAAAAATAAAAAGTCTCAGATTGCTACAAAAATTTTCCATGAACTTTTCTGGAATATATTAGAATTTTTGGCATAAAAATAATAGCAGGGAAAAGCATGTGGGCCACAAGCCAACAGGGCCGCCTGGCCGCGCCATGATTGGTTGTGGGGCCCATAGCCCCCCTGCCTTATCCCTTCAGCTCACTTCATCCTCTACCTCCAGAAAAAATTCCCTAGCTCTCCTTCCCCCGTGTTCTTCCTTTACAAACTAATTTTTTTGATCTCTTTGCTTTGAACTCCGTTTCCGAAACTGTTTTGAGGAATTGTTCCTTGGTATGTGACTCCTCCATTCCTCCAATTAGTTTTTGTTATAGTGGTTTATATTTTGCATAAATTGCTGCACTTGGTGTTACAGAAAATGAACTTGCATGTTAAATTCTTTGAGTTCCAAGTAGGATGAATGCTTTATATAGCCTCTAAGTATCCATATGAGTAGTTGCTATCAATCTCATAAAGTTTAATTGACATAAATTTGTGGCTCAAAAATTTCAGAAATTTGTACTTAGGGAGATGAGTTTCTTTAGGAGGAGCTCCTCGAGAAGGTGTACTTCGGGTGAATCATCGAGTGAGGGCTCGATACGACAAGCCTACATTGAGTCTCGGGCCAATCAGATAGTCATGGCTGACGCCAAATCATGCCAGTGGCCAAGCGATGAGTTCATGAGGGGTGCAGGTATCAAGGAGGAATTTGATCATTTCATTTACTATACCGGCCTCACCGACTTCCTTGCAGATAAGTGTGTTCAACAGTATTACCTTACCCGTACATTCACGCATGGATTTCATTATCAATCTAGTACTTCTAGGGTGTTATTTAATCTCTATGATAAAGCCTTTAGCATGAGTCTAGAAGAATTTTTTATCGCATGCAAGCTCCCACATTGGGGTTCACTTGAGAATCCATCAAAAATTGATTATAATATGTTCCTCGGGAGTCTTTGCGTTGGAGAGGATAGAGGAGTGACGCAGGCCAGAATTAAAAGGATTTATTTTCCCTCTATTCGTTACTTTGCACTATTTAATGGGAAATGCGTAGTAGGGAAACAAGATTGGTGCGTTATGTGTCCCTGACTTGAGCCTTATTCACACTGCTGTGACTGGTGAACAACGCTATCACCTTGGTGCAATTATTGCCAGAAGGTTAAACTCCAACTCTAGCAACGGTGATTTGTATGGAGGAATTTATGCCTCCCGTGTAGCTGCACAATTGGGAGTGTCACCTCAACCTAATGATCCTATTTTTCCTGATAGATATTTAGATTATGAAGCTATGTGTTATCATGAATATATTGTAAACCATGCTAGAGGTTATGAGTATAACTTAATATTTGAGAAATATACGCTTGTGCCTGTCACTTTGCCTACACCTGCCCTCTTTGATTTTGAGGCTCGTCAGAGATACTATGTTCGAAGTCCGGGAGTACAAAGCTACAGTGAAGGCTGCTCGTTTGACAGAAGAGACGATCAGGAATGCCCCCACAAGCTACCATCTCAACCATTTTCTAGATTATCAGTGGTGATTACCAAGCTAGGCAAAAGCCTAAGCTTGGGGGAGTACGTATTCCTCACCGACATTACATTCATGTTCACATACATCATATAAATTGTCGTGTTCATCCTCTTTCATTGTATATCCATGTTAGCTTTATTTTTCCACATTCTTCTTGTGTGTTTGAAAAACTTTGAAAACCCAAAAATATTTCTCTCTTCTTTTCGGTTTTCTATTTCCGTTTAATTGGCTGTAGTACTAAAAAGAAAACCAAAAAATATTTCCTTTGCATGTTGGGAGCTTTCCCGTGTAAATAGTTTTTCTCATTCTTATTTTCCCTTAGTTTATTTTGCTTGCTTGAGAAAAACAAAAACTCCAAAAATATTTCAGTGTGTTTCTCTGAATTTCTTTTCCTTTTTGTTGAGTTGTGAAAGGAGAAGACCACGATGAAAAATTTGAGTGGCTCCTATATGCTTTATTGTCGATCTAATAAAGAGCCAATATTACTTTGTCTTCTCCTTTGTGTGAAACTGCCCTGCAGATTCCAGCTTAGTCCACGGTATTCTTGCACCATTATTATCACATCATTCGGTCGTGCAAGTGAAAGGCAATAATGACGATATTCGATGAAGTGATCGTGACAATGGAAGCTGGTATGAACTCTTCTTGTTTTCTGTTTTTGTAAATATGTTTACCCAGTTCAATCTTGATTGAGTATATCATGAGTAGACATGTTTATGATGACAATTAGAGATTATAGTTTCTCATGCCATGCTTAAACAGCTAGGAGTGGATAATGATTTATCTTGTGTGTCAACATGCATTAAAATGGTTATGATGTGATATGGTAGTATGGTATTTCCCTCTGAGTAATTCGACTGGTTTGACTTGGCCCATGTGCAAACATATAGTTGATTCAAAACCAAAGCAGTCTTCATGATATTTAAATTCAGAGTGTTTATATCCTATTCATGCTATGTCCAAAGTTGATTATTTTCAATGCATGCTTATGACCATTTTCGCTCTCTAGCTGGTCGCCTCCCAATCTTTTGCTAGCCTTCACCTGTAATAAGCGGGAATGCTGCTTGTGCATCCAATATCCTTAAACCAAGTTATTACACATGAGTCCACCATACCTACCTATCTGCGGTATTACCCCGCCGTTCCAAGTAAATTTGCACGTGCCACCTCTAAATATTCAAATAAACATCTAATTTGTGCACCGTCTCGCTCATGGAGCGACGAGGCGGTCGGTATCTTCCATGCTAAGTGAGTTATTCTCAAGATGGTCGTTTATTCGCCTTTATTGCATGAGAGAGGCTGGTAAAAAGGATGCCCAGTCCTGCTTAATCAAAATTAATTAAACAAAACTCCTTGGGACAATTGTATGTTGGCAGGCACCCGTGGATTCGGTCAGCCATGGTTTGTGCATGGATAGTGGATAGCAGTAAACTTTACTATTCTGTTTGGGAACCGCCAATAATTAGTTTAGCATGAAAGATATTGAAAACCTTTCTCGTAATGTTGACAGAAAAACCTTTCTCGTAATGTTGACAGGAAAACCTTTCTCGTAATGTTGACAGGAAAACCTTTCTCGTAATGTTGACAGGAAAACCCATTTTTTTTACCTTCAATCCTGTTTTTAAACTTTGAGCTCTGGCACCTCTATAAATTAATGCTTCTCTCTGTGAAGGGCCTGTCTATTTACTTTCATGCTGAGTCATCACTCTCTTACCTACAACACCAGACTTGAGAGCACTATTGTCATTTTTATGCATTGAGTCTATTCAATGTTGGATATGAGCATGACTGGATCTTTTCTATTCTGAATTATAATGTTTAGTCACTGCTTGAATCTCAGAGGTGCTCTGCATTTATGTTTTGCGGTCTCATAAAGGGCTAGCGAAATACCATGTCACTATATTGTATCATGATTGTTTTAACAAATTGTTGGCATGTGAGATATCTTATTATTGCTTGCTAGTTAGTTATGTATTGCAATGAGTAGATGAGATATTTAGTTGTTATCATGGATGTGGTTATTTATGATTTATGCTGAAAACTTGAACACTAGCTAAGCATGTGTATAACGACGAGAACAAAAGAGTTTTGTAAAAGTTTTCTTTATCACTTTCAGTTTATCAACTGAATTGCTTGAGGACAAGCAATGAGTTAAGCTTCGGGGAGTTGATACGCTCCAATGTATCTACTTTTCCAAACACTTTTGCTCTGGTTTTGACCTCTAATTTGCATGATTTGAATGAAACTAACCCGGACTAACGCTGTTTTCTGTAGAACTACCTTGATGTTATTTTTGTGCAGAAATAAAAGTTCTCGGAATTGGACGAAACTTTTTGTGAATTATTTCTAGGATTTATAATAAATTACGGAGCAAAGAACTGCCAGAGGGAGGTTGCCAGGGGGCCACAAGCCAACAGGGCGCCCCCAGGCCACGCCCTGATGGCTTGTGGGGCCCACGTGGCTCCTCTGACCCTACAAAATCACATCTTCAGAGAAAAAAATCAGAGAGAAGTTTTCATCGTGTTTTACAAGACGGAGCCGCTGCCACCTCCCGTTCTTCCTCCGGAGGGCTGATCTGGAGTCCGTTTGGGGCTCCTGAGAGGGGGGATTCGTCGTTGTTGTCATCACCAACCCTTCTTCATCAACACCGCCATGATGCTCACCACCGGGAGTGAGTAATTCCTTTGTAGGCTTGCTAGACGGTGGTGGGATTAGATGAGATTGACCATGTAATCGAGTTAAGTTTGATAGGGCTTGATCCCTAGTGTCCACTATGTTCTGAGTTTGATGTTGCTATGACTTTGCTATGCTTAATACTTGTCACTAGGGCCCGAGTGCCATGATTTTAGATCTGAACATACTATGTTTTCACGAATATAAGATTGATTTGGATCCTATCTTGCAAGTTGTATGCACCTATTACGTGTCTTGATCCGCATACCCCAAGGTGACAATAATTGGGATTCTTTCCGGTGATTACCGTAGTTTGATGAGTTCATGTATTCACCATGTGTTAATGCTTTGTTCCAGTTCTCTATTAAAAGGAGGCCTTAATATCCCTTAGTTTCCATGCAAGTTCTTATCGCAAGCACGTATGACTATATACGGAATACATGCCTATATTATATTGATGAACTGGAGCTAGTTCAGTGTCACCCTAGTGTGTAACTGTTACATGATCAATGTCATCTAAATCATTATCCATCACCGATCCACGTGCCTATGCTTTACATATACCGAATCTTGCTAAGTTACTACTGTTGCTGCTACTGTCACACCGGCTGCTCGTGCGGCGATGGAGGCTTCAGATCCAGGGCTCGTGCTCGGGTGGGCCTAATTTGGGCCCGGAGCGGGTCAGAGCTGTTGCTCTGGGTAGGTGGACTAGGCTTGGTCCGGGAGGTGCTCGCGGGCGGTGACATCCTTCACCTCGCGGGTGCTGTGGGAGTTGGTGGTGGTCGTGGACTGCTGCTCGTACCATCGGATCGGCGCCGAAGGCCATGGACATGGCGTTGTGCGTGCTCGCTTGGGCCAAGGCCAGCGGGCTAGGGTGTAGGCTTGCTCAACAACGGCCATCGGTAGTCCTCGATTCGTGTCCCTCCTAGTCCACTTGGGCTAGTTGGGGATGCAGGTGTGGGCACTTCCTACTGTGGAGGAGCTAACCCAGAATCGAGGGCTGATGCCGGGCTATGAGTGGACGGAGGCGTCCGCTCTTCCTAGGGTGGTGAGTGTGCAGTGAAGTGGTCGGATGGCGGTGTTTCAGACTTGGTATGCCGGGGCTGCGGCCTCGGATGGTGGGCTGCATGGTTGGCTCTCCGGCGAGCACTATGGCAGGTAGTGGTGGCTCTTCTCTTGGTCGTGTGGGGATGAGGGGGTAGCGTCAGGTGGCTCGGGCTCATCCTCTCACAGGGACGAAGCCCAGATCCAAATCTGGGAGTCTGGGATCGCTGTGTTTGTCTTGGTGACCTCATGTGGCACAGTTGAGCTACCGAATGAAAGCTCCGCGCTTTGGCACCAACGACGGCGATGCTCACGGGCGCTGTTCTCTTCTTGAAGACGTCGTCGTGGTTCTGTTCTCCAGCCAAGGTTTCGAGCGAAACATGTCTACTTTGGACTCGGCAGCGACGACGCTTCGCGCCGTTTTCCTTCCCGAGAGCGTTGCCGTGAAGCTTAGGTGTGCTAGGGCGTAGTATGGCGTTGTACCTTGTCTTCCCCATGTTCCTCTTCGGTATCGTAGCTGCATGTGTTCTGCGTGATCCGACTATCTCGGGATCTGCTTTGTAAGAGGGCCACCTCTCCACCTTGTATCTATCGGCTGTGTACTTTGTTGGGTTGATGCTTTATATATAAAGCGGGGCAAAAGCCTATTTTGAGAATAGGGCAGCCAGGTATTCTCACCACTCTACCCTTGTCTGGTCCATGACAGCGTGGGCAACTCCGGGGGAAACCCTAGATCTCCTTGGGACCGAGCGATGGCGGTGCTTTTGCGTCGTAGCCCCTCTTCAGGGCATCATTTTGGAGTTTGCTCCAGTTGAAGGGACCAACGACGCCGGCAGCGCACGCCTGGTGGCGCAACTGCCGATATAAATCGTGCCGACTATGATCATGGCGGACGATGATGACGTCTTTGATGTCATTTCCTTCTTGAGGCATCGTCGTTGCAGTTTGCGTCATCAGGCTCGGGATGCTCCGGGGGAAACCCTAGATCTGGGTCTCCCAGATCGGACGATGATGTCGTTCGAAGTATCGCTTTTCCTCTTGGGGGCATCATTTTGGAGCAAGTGATGGCTGGAGGGGACAAGAGGAGGAGCGGTGTTGCATCTACAGCAGGGCCGACGGCGGATCACGGCGGCATGGTGCTACGGAGTTTCGGCGACGGGCGAGTGTGGATGGACACGTGCAGGATGGTGGCGTTGTCTGGCGCTGTGGTAGCTGATACGTGTCCAACGTATCGATAATTTATGAAGTATCCATGCCATATTCACCTATGTTTACAATACTTTTATATGGTTTTGATGCACTTTATATAATTTATTTAGAACTAACCCGGACTGACGTTATTTTCAGCAGAACTACCGTGGTGTTGTTTTTTGTGCAAAAAATGAAAGTTCCCGGAATCGCCCGAAACTTTTTGACGATTTTTTGGGAACAAAAGAGGCACTAGACACTTCGTGGGAGGTCCAGAGGATCCACGGGGTGGGCAGCACCCACCAGGGCGCGCCAGACCCCCTACCCGTGCCCTGGTGGGTGCTCCTCACCTCGTGGCCCACCTTCGCGTGAAATTAACGCCAAAAATTCCTATAAATATAGAAACCATCAGAAATAACCCTAGACTCTCCGCTCCGCCGCCGCAACTCTCAGTATCGGCGAAAAACCAATCTGGAGGCGTTCCAGTACCTTGCCGGAGAGGGGAATCCATCTCCGGTGGCCATCTTCATCATCCCGGTGGAGGCCATGACGAGAAGGGAGTAGTCCACCCTCGGGGCTAAGGGTATGTACCAGTAGCTATGTGTTCAATCTCTCTTTCTCTCGTGTTCTTGAGATGTCACGATCTTGATGTATTACGGGCTTTGTTAATATAGTCGGATCACATGATGTTATTCCCTTGCTACCTTGTTGTGATGAATTAAATCTTTCCCTTGGAGATATCGTTATGTTGGATTGAATATTGGATTTGAGAACACTTGATATATGTCTTGCATGTGGATACCCGTATTGACAATGGGGTGTTCTATTGATTCACTTGATATAAGTTTTGGTACTCAACTTGCGGATTCCCGCAGTGACATTGGGGTAATCTATGCATAGGGGTTGTTACACGTTCTTGTCCTACTTTCTCCGATAGAGATCTTGGGGTACTCTTTGAGGTTCTTTGTGCGGATTGAGTATTATAAATCTGAAATTGTTTGATGCGTATCGTATAATTAACTCATGGATACTTGTGGTGACATTAGAGTTGGTTGATGCGTATCATATGGTGTTATTCTAGTACGAACTCTTAGATAGATCAAACGGAAAGGATAACTTGATGTTATCTTAGTACGAACTCTTGAATAGATCGATCGGAAAGAATAACTTTAAGGTGGTTTCGTACCCTACAAACAATTTCTTATTATGTTCTCCACTAGATAAGAACTTTGGAGTGATTCTTCGTTGCACGTTAAGGGATGGTTATGTGATCCAATTATATTAGCATTGTTGAGAGATTGCACTAGTGAAAGTACGGAACCTAGGCCCTATTACCAAGCATTAATATACCATTTTGCTCGCTGTTTACTATTTGTTACCTTGCTGTTTTTATATTTTCAGATTACAAAAACCTATATCTACCATCCATATTGCACTTGTACCACCATCTCTTCGCCGAACTAGTGTACCTATACAATTTGCCATTGTATTGGGTGTGTTGGGGACACAAGAGATTTCTTGTATTTGATTGCAGGGTTGTTTGAGAGAGACCATCTTCATCCTACACCTCCCACGGATTGATAAACCTTAGGTCATCCACTTGAGGGAAAATTGCTACTGTCCTACAAAACTCTGCGCTTGGAGGCCCAACATAGTCTACAAGAATAAAGTTGCGTAGTAGACATCAAGCTCTTTTCTGGCGCCGTTGCCGGGGAAGTGAGTGCTTGAAGGTATATCTTTAGATCTTGCAATTAAATCTTTTAGTTTCTTGTTTTTCACTAGTTTGGTTTTATAAAAGAAAACTACAAAAAAATGGAGTTTAGGTTGCATCATTTGTTTCGTCTTTATAATGTCTTTCGTGAAAATAAGGATTCAGAAAATTGTGCTCAATTGGTAGAGGAAGAAACTATGAAAATACTTAATGAGAATTCCTTGAATGATGAGCATGATTCTAATGTTGTTAGTATGAATTCTATGAATATCCAAAATAGTAATGATGATTGCACTAGTCATGATAAAAATGTTTCTTATAAGCATGTCAATTTTTGTGGAGTGGATAAAGTTTGTGAAGACGTGGCTTATAGGGATGATAGATTTTGCAAGAAGCATAAACATGATAGAACCAATTGTTTGCTCAAAGTAATAGATGAATTTGCTACAAAATTGTGTTCTCTTTTTCCTATTACTTGTGAACTTTGCAATAAAGTTGGTCATCTTAATTTCCAATGCAAACTTTTTCATGATCAAATTATGGCCAAATATTGTAATGACTTGATCACCCTTGAACTTTATGATGAACTTTATCTATTTTTGGGGAGTGAAGAATTGACACATAAAAATAGTTGGTTTGAAGTATTCATTCTCACGGACGACATTGAAACTAATCTAAAAATATCTATATGTTTTGCATGGTAAATTGCAATGAGAATGCTTATATTGCCAACTATAGAAAGATGGGAAAACCAATAGAATATAAAAGGAATACTAATGAAAGGGCAAAGAATTCCACTTTCCCTCCTATTGTCTCTCATGATGTAATAGGTGATGAGGAGGAGCTCCCTATTCAACCAATCTCATCAATAAGAAGCTAGAAAAAATTAATTAAACCCACACATGATGTGGTGAAGAAGAAGAGAAGAAGAAAGAGTAAAGGTAAAAAGGTATCTCTCTCAAAGGATGTTGCTCCTATTATTGTTGTGCCTCACGAGGATGAATCAAAAATAATTTGTTATGCCTATTGCTTGTTGTGATGGCTATGATTGGGAAGATGGTGATACTTCTTATAATCTTGAAAATCTTTTTGGCACCAACTTGGTAAATTATGATTGTTATGCTATTGGTGCTATTCATGCTATTAATGATGAGAGTGATTATGCTTATGGTATGCCAAGACACAAGCTTGGGGATGTTATGTTTGATGATAATGACATGTTTGAGAATTTATTTGCTGCAATTAATGTTTGTTCCAAGCTTGGGGATGTTATGCTTAATGAAGATGATCTTTTTAGTTCCCCTACTTTGAATGATCAATTTGTTATGATGATTGCATGCCTCCTATTTATGATGATTGTGATATTTATGAAAGTGGGTTTGGAAGAGTGTCAACTTTAGATAATTATTATCCCACTATCTTGGAGGGCGTTGAATTTTATTATAATGATAAAAGTGGATTTGGAGAGGTCATGACTTTATTTAGTAATGATTCCACTATTTCGGAAGAGGTTTCACTTGACTATGATGAGAACAAAGTTGCTACTTATGATGATTATTGTGATGATACTTATGTTATAAAAGGTAGTGATAATTATTGTCATAATTTTTAATATCCCTTTACTGAAGATTACTCTTTTAATGTGGAAACAATTTATAGTATTCGAGTTTCATTTGATGCTCCCACTTTTACGAATGAGACGAAGTTTGCTTATGTGGAGAGGGATAAATTTTCTATGCTTGTAGATCATGAAACGAATGCTGTATGTGATAGTTATATTGTTGAATTCCTTCATGATGCTACTGAAAATTATTATGAGGGAGGAACATATGCTTGTAGGAATTGCAATAATATCAAGTTTCCTCTCTATGGGTTCAAAGTTTTGAAGTTGTGCTTGTTTTGCCTTCCTATGCTAGTTGATTCTTGTTCCCATAAATCGTTTTCTCACAAAATCCCTATGCATAGGAAGTGTGTTATACTTAAATGTGCTTGTCATGAGATTCATGATGCTCTCTTGCATGTTTCATTTACTACTTTTTGTGCGAGCATCATTGAAATCATCATGCCTAGCTAAAAAGGCATTAAAGAAAAGCGCTTGTTGGGAGACAACCCATCATTTTTACTTTCTGTTTTTGAGTGATCATATGATTAAGATACTGAAGTAATAATGTTTTGTGCCTTTTATTTCAATAAAGTGCTAAGTAAAGCCTTTGGGATGACTCACAAGATGAGTAGAATTGATGCTGTGCAAAAACAGAAACTTTTGCCTCCAGGAAAGAATTTCTCTGATTTTACTGGAGAGTCAAACAATTATGTAATTTTTACATAGTCTTAATATACAAATTCTTCAGGTTTTCCTAATTGTTCAGAGTTTTTAGAGACAGGGAAGTATGGTTACACTACAGTTCTTCACAGACTGTTCTGTTTTTGACAGATTCTGTTTTGCATGCATAGTTTGCTTGTTTTAGTGTTCCCCTAGCTTATATTCAGTGATATAAATTATGAGAATGTTAGAATACAGTAGTTATCATGTGGGAACAATTATGAATCTTGTCTTGACAGTACCTAAGTGAATGATTTTTCTTTATTACATTAACCCTTCTCACGAAGTTCCGTTAAGTTTTGTGTGATTGAAGTTTTCAAGTTTTGGGTGAGACACCGATATGAGGAGAATAAGGAGTGACAAGAAACTAAGCTTGGGAATGCCCAAGGCACCCCCAAGGTAATATCCAAGGAATACTCAAGCGCCTAAGCTTGGGGATGCCCTGGAAGGCATCCCCTCTTTCGTCTTCAACACTATCGGTATATCTTACTTGGAGCTATATTTTTATTTGTCACATAATATGTGCTTTGCTTGGAGCGTCATATTATTTTGTTGGTCTTTGTTATGTGTTATTTATAATCTTGTTTTTCAATAAAAAGTTCCAATAATTGCCTTAGGATGCTTGCATTGCATGTTTGATGTGTGCTGTGTAAAAACAGAAACTTTTTCTGTAGTGTTTGAATTTTCATATTTTACTGGAACGTGGAAAGTTTCTGAAATTTTTACACAGTTTTCATATAAATTATTTAGCATTTCCTAAATTTTCATAATTTTTTGAGTTACAGAAGTACACTAGTTTAATAGATTACTACAGACTGTTCTGTTTGGACAGATTGCTGTCATAGTTTTGTTATCTACTTATCCTATAGTTTCCATAGCCTATATTGGTACATATAAATTGTGGAAACGATAGTAAACAGTAGATGATGTTTGAAAATTATTGTGCAACTTGTCTTGGCAGTACATGAAGTGTTGATTTGTTTTTATGTGTACTAACCTATCTCACGAGTTCTTTTCGAGTTTTGTGTGGATGGAGTTTTTGAGAATAGGTGAAACCATGATATGAGAGGATTGAACGAGATACAAATGCTCAAGCTTGGGGATGCCCAAGGCACCCCGAGTAAATATTTCAAGAAGTCTCAAGCATCTAAGCCCGGGGATGCTACGCATCCCACCTCTCTTCGTCAACTATCGGTTAGCCTATGTTGAGCCTAAATTTTTATTTGTCCACATGATATGTGTTATTCTCGGAGTGCTATTTTTATTTAGTTTGCTGTTTGAATAAAAGACTCAGATCTGAAAATCTTTATTGAGAGAGAGAGTCCTCACATAGGTACTTAATTGTTTGACTACTCATTGATCTTCACTTATATCTTTTGAGAGTAGCTTGCCAATTACTCTTGTGCTTCACTTATATCCTATGAGTAAATTGTGAATGAATTGAGTATCATAAATAGGAAATTATCAATGTGCTTTATGCTTAGTAGTAGCTTCACATCTGGTTTAGAAAGTAAAAGCTATTGAAGTTTGACAATCACAATATTGGTCATACAAGCAATTCTTGAATGATTAGTATAAGGAAGAGAACTTTCACATACAAATATATTATCCTGGACATCTTCTATGATTGTGAATACCCATTAATTATTTTCAAACTTGAGAAAATTAGTTGAAGTTGGACAAGGAAGACAACGTAATGAGTTATGGTTGTGTATATTTGCATAGAAGTTATATTGTTATGGATCCTCCAACATGTGGTGCTTGTTTAGAACGTTTTGCTAGCCAACACTTCGTACTAAGTAGAGATACTACTTGTGCATCCAAACCCTTAAACCCAGTTTCTTGCCATGAGAGTCCACTATATCTACCTATATGCGGTTTTACCCTGCCATTCCAAGTAAATTTGCATGTGCCACCTCTAAACATTCAAATAAACATCTATTTTGTGTGCCTAGACCGCTCATGGAGCGACAGGGGGCGGTCAGTATCTTCCATGTTAAGCGGGTTACTCTCATGATGAGTGTTTATTCACTTGTCCTTGCACGAGAGGGGCGGTAATAGGGATTCCCAGTCCCGAAATCATAAATAAATGCAAATAATTAAACAAAACTCCCCCAGGAATGTTGTTGGTATGGATGGTACCCGTGGATTCGGCTCGCCGTGGAGTGTGTTTGTTGGTGGAGGGGGAGTAAACCTTTACTTTTACCGCTTGGGAACCGCCACTAATGTGTTTAGCATGGAAGATATTGATAACTCTTGGTCGTATCGTTGACAGGAAGGGTGTGCCTCCCAAAATTATATTCATCTCTGTTTTAAACAATGAGCTCTGGCACATATGCAAATCCCTGCTTCCCTCTGCGAAGGGCCAATCTATTTACTTTCATGTTATTTACTATTCATGTTGAGTCAACTTCTTATTCCAACCTCAATCTCTTAGTTGGCAAGCATCATGTGGTGGGGAAAGATCCAAACACATATATCCAGTCGAATATATTTGATCATGATTCATTATTGTTGACAATTATCTTTATGATAAGTATGTTGGGAGGCGAAACTTTAAGCCCCTATCTTTCTCTGTGTTCGATGGATGTTGTTTGTTCCAAAAATATGCTTTGAGTACTAGCAATCATAGAAGACTGTATGATGATTGAGTATGTGGAGATCTTACTTAGACTTTGTTGAGAATAAGTTGAATTGCAATTGTTTGGTGACTAAGAACATAGGTTGTTAAGTTTCAAGACAATTCATTGTTTGAACCATAACATGTGAATTGGTTGCTACTTTATGATGATGAGTTTTATGAGAAAGAGTTGCTGTGTTATGATGCTAGGAAAAGTGGTTGAAATTATCATTGATCAAACTTATGCACTATGCTAGCATTCACACTTCATAAATTATTTCTTTTATCATTTACCTACTCGAGGACGAGTAGGAATTAAGCTTGGGGATGCTGATACGTCTCAAACGTATTGATAATTTATGAAGTATTCATGCCATATTCACCTATGTTTACAATACTTTTATATGGTTTTGATGCACTTTATATGATTTATTTAGAACTAACCCGGACGAACGCTGTTTTCAGTAGAACTACCGTGGTGTTGTTTTTTGTGCAGAAAATGAAAGTTCTCAGAATCGCCCGAAACTTTTTGACGATTTTTTTGGAACAAAAGAGGCACTAGACACTTCGTCGGAGGTCCAGAGGAGCCACGAGGTGGGCAGCACCCACCAGGGCGCGCCGGATCCCCTACCCGTGCCCTGGTGGGTGCTCCTCACCTCGTGGCCCACCTTCACGTGAAACCAATGCCAAAAATTCCTATAAATATAGAAACCATCAGAAATAACCCTAGACTCCCCGCTCCGCCGCTGCAACTCTCTATATCGACGAAAAACCAATCTGGAGGCGTTCCAGTACCCTGCCGGAGAGGGGAATCCATCTCCGGTGGCCATCTTCATCATCCCGGCGGAGGACATGACGAGGAGGGAGTAGTCCACCCTCGGGGCTGAGGGTATGTACCAGTAGCTATGTGTTCAATCTCTCTCTCTCTCGTGTTCTTGAGATGTCACGATCTTGATGTATCACGGGCTTTGTTAATATAGTCGGATCACATGATGTTATTCCCTCGCTACCTTGTTGTGATGAATTGAATCTTTCCCTTGGAGATATCATTATGTTGGATTGAATATTGGATTTGAGAACACTTGATATATGTCTTGCATGTGGATGCCCGTAGTGACAATGGGGTGTTCTATTGATTCACTTGATATATGTTTTGGTACTCAACTTGCGGATTCCCGCGGTGACATTGGGGTAATCTATGCATAGGGATTGATACACGTTCTTGTCCTAGTTTCTCCGATAGAGATCTTGGGGTACTCTTTGAGGTTCTTTGTGTGGATTGAGTATTATGAATCTGAAATTGTTTGATGCGTATCGTATAATTAACTCATGGATACTTGTGATGACATTAGAGTATCTAGGTGACATTAGAGTTGGTTGATGCGTATCATATGGTGTTATTTTAGTACGAACTCTTAGATAGATCGAACGGAAAGGATAACTTGATGTTATCTTAGTACGAACTCTTGAATAGATCGATCGGAAAGAATAACTTTAAGGTGGTTTCGTACCCTACAAACAATTTCTTCTTATGTTCTCCGCTAGATAAGAACTTTGGAGTGATTCTTCGTTGCACATTGAGGGATGGTTATGTGATCCAATTATATTAGCATTGTTGAGAGATTGCACTAGCGAAAGTATGGACCCTAGGCCCTATTACCAAGCATTAATATACCATTTTGCTCGATGTTTACTATTTGTTACCTCGCTGTTTTTATATTTTCAGATTACAAAAACCTTTATCTACCATCCATATTGCACTTGTATCACCATCTCTTCGCCGAACTACTGCACCTATACAATTTGCCATTGTATTGGGTGTGTTGGGGACACAAAAGATTTCTTGTATTTGATTGCAGGGTTGTTTGAGAGAGACCATCTTCATCCTACACCTCCCATGGATTGATAAACCTTAGGTCATCCAATCGAGGGAAAATTGCTACTGTCCTACAAAACTCTGCGCTTGGAGGCCCAACATAGTCTACAAGAATAAAGTTGCGTAGTAGACATCAGTAGCGTCGACGGCAGGCCAGCCAAGGTCGATGCTTTAGTTCCTGCTCTGGAGATGGATCGGTGGAAGATGGCGGCGGCAGCGAGAGTGCGCCGGACCGGTGTGGGACCCAGTTCCGGTATGTGGCTGGGCTGGGGCATCCGGCTATAGATGTTAGGGTTAGGTGCGATGTCTGTTTGGTATTAGGCCCGGATATTCGGCACACCTTCATCAAGGAGATAGGAGTAGCAACAGGTGTTGTCTAGATGACGGCTTCAGGCTGATTGATGTATTACCTTGTATGGTCTTTGTGAATAATTAATAAAATGGCTGCATGCATCGTCGAGATGCAGAGGCCGGGGGTATATCCTCCTTTAAAAAAAAGGTATTCTCACCACTACGGTCTGATCCTTCATGCCAACCAATTAAGAGAAGTGTAAACTATGCACAATATAATCATTTGTTAAATTCATTTTTGGGTTAATTGGATAAATGCCACTCAAATTCTGATGATTCCGAGAAACGCCACCGCAATTTTCAAACTTTGAAAAATGCCACTGCAAATATTGCAAACTTTGAAAAATGGCACTGCAAATATTGAAAACTTTGTAAAACGCCGCTGCAGACTTTGAACTGCAAAATCACCAGAATTCGAGTGGCATTTATCAAATCAACCCACTTTTTTTTGGCAGGGCAACAGATGAATCGCTAGTTGAGAACTGCTCTAATTCATTCGACCACTTCCGTTCGTGCTAGAGGGCACAGACGCAAGGAAGGACAAGCTATGGAAGAAATATCCAAGATATCAACATCCCTTACTTTCTATATAAATGAATACCAAGCTTCAGACAAATATTCCAACATTATGCCACCATGTTACGAAATCAAACTTTTAGTCGGGAGAAAAAGAACTCACTGATTACTTTTGAAATTTAGTACATTGTTCTTTTATCAGGCAAATCTGAAACTAGCACAATTGCCTTCTGCAAGCGGTAGCATGGTATTCAGCAGGGTGAGGCAGCTTCCTTGTAAGGTTATCAACAAATACCTTCTCCCTCAACATTATTCAGCAATATTAGCTCAGCCATGACCTAGCGATCCATTTGCCTTACAGAATCGGCATCTGAGCGACCGCTCCAGGCTGTAATGGTGCATTACCCACCGATGAGCTCGATCGTGTTCCTTGGACGCCGCTGGCGCTTGTAGGACACCGCTCGCACATTTCTAGGAAGTGTGCCCAACCGGCCGACCCATTTGGTTCGGCTCGGCCATTTTTTTTTTCAAAATATCAAATCTATTATAAAAAGTTCACTATAAGAAGTATAAAGCACAATGAGTGAGATCGTACAACTATAAAAATGACTAGCACATGGCCGCAAATATTCTGCCAGCCGGACCTCTCAGTTCTACACACACACGAAATGACCAACATGACAACATCACTATAATCTCTCCAATTTTTTCCTCACAATAACGACCCGGCATCACCCATCCACCCTCATTTGCCCAGGTCCTAATATCCAAAATCCATGCAATCCAATGCAACATAGATGAACACAACGTTAACGTACCAAATTGTAACACATAGACGACATAGCATAGCATACCATCGGACATACACAAAAGATAGATAGTTCGAGCGTTCGATGACAAATATATGACTAAAAGGATACTAGCTAAGTTCACCACTTCCTTTCCGGGCCCTGCCACTAAGGTTCGAGCGATCTATGAAAAACAGATCGCACAAAACTACCGTAGATACCATGCCCGGGCGACATGGGTTCGACTGCTGTCATCAGGCACACCAGAGTAGGATTGCTGAGCAGGCTGCATGGGGTGCCCGTAAATGAGGGGTCGTGCACGCACAGGCATCACAGTATGCTGGTGCTGCGTGTATGCCAGTGGGCTTTGTGAATTCCGTGCCATGTGATACTGACGCATGGAATGGTGCTGCAGCTGCTGATGATACTGTTGATAAAGGTAGTGTGGTTGTTGAATCCGCTCCTGCTGGAGATTACCTTGAGAATGCCGCAGCTGCTGATGATACTGTTGATAAGGGTAGTGTGGTTGTTGGATCCTCTCCTGCTGGAGATTACCTTGAGAATGCCGCAGCTGCTGATGATACTGTTGATAAGGGTAGTGTGGTTGTTGAATCCGCTCCTGCTGGAGATTACCTTGAGAATGTGGCATGTCATCCTCCTTGTCATCACCATCGCCATCACCATACTTGCGAATCATTTCTTCTATCGATTCATCGCCATCGCCATCACCATACTCGCGAATCATTTCGTCCTGATGGCTCTTGTAGGACTGTGTCCTTGTCACATCGGCAATTGAGTTTGAGACGCTAACCAAATTGTATTCAGCAGGTAGACCATCCTGGTGCCTGCCAACACCAGAACCAACACCCAGAGGAACGTCAGCTGCTAGAACTTCCTGATGAGACACATTGGAAGAGCGAGCTGATGGCTTGGAAATCATGGGCGAACTGCTGGAACTCTTGGCCTGCCTCTTGGAGCCATCTTGCCTGCTGGGTACCCTAGATGAGGCATGAGGCCTTTGCCACACGACGACTCCGATGATAGATGTTCTAGACATGGTTAAACTATGCAAGTGCTCCTTTGGCAGGTGATCAGCAAGTATCTGAGCTGCCTTCCCTTGAGAAGGACATAAGTACAACGTGATCCCTTGAGCTGGCTTCACTAGCCCTACTGTGTCATCAGCGATATACGAGTCAATATTCTGCAGAAGAATAATAGATGGTTAGAAAATCAGGAGCTCGATCCGTTGCCGTGCTAAGCTTTGACTCAAGGGCAAATACTAGGGAACAATGTTTTTAGGATAGTAGGGAGGAGCCTTTAAGAGATGATGTCGACCACTCTCAAGAGAGCCCTCCTTCCAACGTAAGTCAGTTACCTGTAAAACAAGTGAAAGATACTCAATGTAAGAAAACCATATTTTCAGGACTAAAACTCAAGAAAGCCAAAAAGGCGCGAAGTAGGAACATATTATTCAAAATAAAACATCTGAATTCAGTACAATGTGCACATGGCAATCTACTAAAAGTCTAGGTAGTAATTTATTTGTTACTCCCGCCATATGTACTGCATTATGGAACTGGAACCTGTATGCTTAAATCAGTGACACTTAATATGGATCGGATTTATACTAAATCAATGTGCACATGGGAGTATTCAAATTCAAACAAAAATTTGGATGTCAATACAAGCATACAGGTTCCAGTTCCATAATGCAGTACATATGGCAACACAACTCATACGCCACAACTGGGCCACCAGTCAGCTGATCCTTTCCTAACCATCCCTATCTTCTCCATGCAATGGTAGACTAGGATCATAACCTGGCAATGCAGCGACAGACTCCAGCCGGTGGCAGCACAAGGAAGATCTCTTGTTAGCTTGAATGCCAAAAGGCAGGACCTCAGAGAGAGAGAGAGAGAGAGAGAGAGAGAGAGAGAGAGAGAGAGAGAGAGAGAGAGAGAGGAGGGAGAGGGAGGGAGGGAGGGAGGGAGGGAGAGAGGGAGAGAGAGGGAGGGAGAGAAGGAGAGGGGGAGGGAGGGAGAGAGAGAGGGAGAGAGAGAGGGAGAGGGAGAGGGGGGGAGAGGGAGGGGGAGAGGGAGGGAGAGAGGGAGAGGGAGAGGGAGAGGGAGAGAGAGAGGGAGAGAGAGAGAGAGAGGGAGGGAGGGAGGGAGGGATAGAGGGAGAGAGGGAGAGGGAGAGAGAGAGGCAATGAGACGAGGCTGAAGCATAGCGATGGCAAGGCTTGGAAGAATGATGAGCGCGAGCAACAAGGTCTAGACGACAACGGTATTGCAGCAAGGGGGGTGAACGATGATGGAATTACATGTAGGACGGTTGTACCAGCTTCAAGGGTTTAGGGTTTAGGGCATGGGGCCTTCGCCACACGAAGAGATGGGTATTATATAAAAGTATGACAGGGAAATACCCAAGTTTGCTTATCATTGTGCTCTCAGCGAGTTAATATTTACAGAAAATTAGATACCTACATTATAGTGTTATTGTTTCTGTAATCAAGCGATGTGAATTATCTGTGCTTCTGTCCCTAAGTCCTAAGTCGTCTCGCTAATACAGTCTCTCCTCATTCGTTACAAGGCATGCCGCCCAGCCATACTATACGAGGCATTTGCCCGGTCATATTTCCGAGGGGTATTACTGAGAGGATTACTAGGACAGCTCGACTGGGTGGAGAAGAGAGACTATTGATATGGGATATGACTTGTGGAGACCACAGGAGATAATTATTATCGCTTCATTATGAATTTATGATACAAACCTTACCTTGTATAACTGGCTATAAAGTAATTTTGAAAAAAAAGCAAACGTACGACTCAGAGTCTAAGGTAGTAGAGTCTAATCCTTTAGGATGATTCATAGGATGAGTAGAAGCGATGCTGCATCTGAAACAGAAACTTTGCGTCCAGTATATGAATTTTCATTTTTTTCTGGAACGTGATATTGAGCTGAAATTTTAACAAAGTGTTGCTATACAAATTCCATACGTTGTCCTAATTTTTCAGAATTGTTAGAGTTACAGAAGTATGGGTAGAGTACAGATTACTACAGACTGTTTTGTTTAAGACAGATTCTGTTTTCGTTGCATTGTGTGCTTGTTTTGATGAATCTATGGGTTATATTGAAGGGTATGAGCCATGGTAAAGTTAAAATACAGTAGGTATAATGCAATAATAAAATATTAATGGGTTTGCAATAGTACCTAAAGTAGTGATTTGCTTTATTATACTAACGGATCTCACGAAGATTTTGTTGAGTTTTGTGTGATTGAAGTTTTCAAGTTTTGGGTGAGATCACGATGGATGAAGGAATAAGGAGTAATAAAAGCCTAAGGTTAGGGATGCTACCGCACCCCCAAGATATATCCAAAGAGAAACAAGCAACTAAGCTTGGGGATGCCCCCAAGTGGCATCCCCTCTTTCTGCTAACGACCATCGGTATTTTACTTGGAGCTATATTTTTATTCGTCACATATCATGGGTTTTGATTGGAGCGTCTTGTATCTTTGCTTGCTTTGTTTGTTAGTTTTTCCTTTGTATCCTTTCTGGACACACCTATTTGAGAAAGCCAAAATCATGCTATGATTTGTTAGAATTGTCCTATGTGCTTCACTTAAACTTTTTGAGCTATAGAATTGCTCTAGTGCTTCACTTATATCTTTTTGAGCACGGTGTGCTTGGAAATTTTCGTAGAAATAC
Source organism: Elymus sibiricus (assembly GCA_039707655.1). Classification (NCBI taxonomy): domain Eukaryota; kingdom Viridiplantae; phylum Streptophyta; class Magnoliopsida; order Poales; family Poaceae; genus Elymus; species Elymus sibiricus. The sequence continues at coordinate 35,148,159 of CM077669.1, read as the reverse complement.
TCTCATGCTTCACTTAGATTAATTTGAGAGTAGGCAATTTTGAAGAAATCATCTCATGCTTCACTTATACTATTTTGAGAGATGAAATCTTTATGCTCATGTGCTTCACTTAAATTTGTTTGAGCTTGCCAAAAAGCAATGGCAATATATGAAATCAGTCCCAAAGTGATAGATATCCAAGGAGGATATAATAAAAAATTTCATGAAGATAATTGGACAAATTAAACTTGATTCCTTGTAATAGTTTTGCAACATGATTATAGTAATATGTGAGTCATGTTAGTGAGTAATTATGCTTAGTAGGAATATCGGTGTTAAGGTTTGTGATTCCCTATGCATGCACGAAAGTCAATAGTTATGCAATGAAGTTACATCCTACTTGTGGTGAATTATTCGATGTTAGTTATGCTCAATGTTCGCTTATGTGAATTTTCGTTTCTTGGTTTGGTTGCTTCCCAATCTATTTGCTAGCCTCCATTTGTACTAAGTAGAAATACTACTTGTGCATCCAAAATCCTTAAACCAAGTTTTGCCTTATGAGTCCACCATACCTACCTATATGCGGTATTTTCATGCCGTTCCAAGCAAATTTGTATGTGCCATCTCTAAATTTTCAAAATAAATTTTCTTTTGTGTGTGCCCTTACCGCTCATGAAACAGTGGGGAGTGTCCAATATTTTTCCATGCTAGATGTGTTATTCTCAAGATGAGTGTTTATTCACTTGTCATTGCATGAGAGTGCGGCGGTAATAGGAATGCCCATTCCCGAAATGAAAAAGAAAAAAAATATTTACTTTATGTTGTCAAATAATAAATTCCTTGGAAAGTGTTGGTATGGAAGGCAACCGTGGATACGGCCCGCCATGGAAAGTGAAAGTTTGGTGGAAAAAGGAATAAACTTTATTTTCTGTTTGGGAACCGCCTATGATATATCTAGCATGGAAAGTATTGTGTGCTACTTTGTTGTTTTCGTTGACAGGAAAAGCATGCCACCCAAAATATTTTTCTCTCTCAATTTAAACCTTGAGCTCTGGCATCTCTACAAATCCCTACTTCCCTCTGCGAAGGGCCTATCTTTTACTTTATGCAATTTCTATTTTTACTTTGAGTCTCCATCTTCTCTTATAAGCACCAACTAGGGGGCACTATGATCGTACTTAAGCATTGGGCATAGTTAATATTTGAGTGTGTTTCATGAATGGATCAATGATTGAGCATGATGTGCTAGGGATAACTTTCTTTAGTGTTGATATTTTGAAAGACATGGTTGCTTGTTGACATGCTTGAGTATTGAAGTCATTATGTTAACACTAGACTATTGCTTTGAATCATTTACAAGTCCAAATGTCCATGCTATACAAAAGAAAAGAATGTGATGAACATGTTAGGCAGCATTCCACATCAAAAATTCTGTTTTTATCATTTACCTACTCGAGGACGAGTAGGAATTAAGCTTGGGGATGCTGATACATCTCCAACGTATCTATATTTTTTGCTTGTTCCATGCTGTTATATTACCATTCTTGGATGTTTTACAATCATTTTATAACAACTTTATATCATTCTTTGGGACTAACCTATTGACATAGTGCCAAAGTGCCAGTTGTTATTTTTGCTTGTTTTTTACTTCGCAGAAAATCAATACCAAATGGAGTCCAATCGCGACGAAACTGTTTGGAGATTTTTTCTGGACCAGAAGACACCCAGTGGGCCAAAGAAGTGCCGGGGGAGTGGGACGAGGAGAGCACAACCCACCAGGGCGCGCCGGGGCCGGCGCGCCCTGATGGGTTGTGCCCTCCTCGGGGCCCCTCTCCACCGCCTCTGATGCCTATAAATTCCTAAATATTCCAAAAACCCTAGGAGAGTTGACTAAACACAATTCTAGCAGCCGCAAGTTCCAGAACCTCGAGATCCAATCTAAACACCATCACGGAGGGGTTCATCTTCCGCATAGGTGCCTCTCCGATTATGCGTGAGTAGTCCACCATAGACCTACGGGTCCGTAGGCAGTATCTAGATGGCTTCTTCTCTCTCTCTTATGTTTCTCAATACAATGGTCTCTTGGAGATCTATTTGATGTAAACTTTTGCGGTGTGTTTGTTGGGATCCGATGAATTTTGAGTTCATGATCAGTTTCTATCCATGAATATTATTTGAGTCTTCTTTGATCTCTTATATGCATGATTACTTATAGCCTCGTATTTCTTCTTCGAATCTTTGGTCTAGTTTGGCCGACTAGATTGATTTTTCTTGCCATGGGAAGAGGTGCTTTGTGATGGGTTCGATCTTGCGGTGTTCTTTCCCAGTGACAGAAGGGGCAGCAAGACACGCATGTATCGTTGCTATTAAGGATAACAAGATGGGGTCTATTCCTACATGAATAGATCTTGTCTACATCATGTCATCGTTCTTATTGCATTACTCCGTTTTTCCATGAACTTAATACACTAGATGCATGCTGGATAGCGGTCGATGGGTGGAGTAATTGTGGTAGATGCAGGCAGGAGTCGGTCTACTTATCTTGGACGTGATGCCTATATAATGATCATCGCCTTGGATATCGTCATTACTATTCGATTTTCTATCAATTGCCCAACAGTAATTTGTTCACCCACCGTGCGCTATACTCATGAGAGAAGCCACTAGTGAACCCTACGGCTCCCGGGTCTACTTTTCCAACATATTGCTTTCCGTTCTACTTTTTTGCTATCTTTGTTTTCAGATCTAGAAAACCAAAAACCCAAAACCATATTGCTGCATATTTACTCTTTTTAGTTGTGTTCTTGAGAGATCTATCTCTCCTATCTATCACTACCTAATCTATCTTATTACCGTAGAGAGATTGACAACCTCTCTTTCGCGTCGGGTTGCAAGTATTTGTTGTTTGTGTGCAGGTGTTGCTTATTGGGTGGTGGTGATCCTCCTACTGGTTCGATAACCTTGGTTTCAAAACTGAGGGAAATACTTACCGTCGCTGTGCTGCATCATCCCTTCCTCTTTGGGGAAATACTGACGCAGTCTCAAGCCACGTCACCCGTGTAAATAGTTTTTCTCATTTTTGTTTTTCCTTTTTAATTTGCTTTCTTCTAGAAAAACCAAAAACTCCAAAAATATTTCAGTGTGTTTCTCTGAAATTCTTTTCCTTTTATTTGAGTCGTACCAAGGAGAAGACCACAATGAAATTGTCGAGTGGCTCTCATCAGCATTATTGTTTATCTAACAAAGAGCCCATATTACTTTGTCTTCTCCTCTTGAATAAAATGCTTGCAGATTCCAGCTTAGTCCACGGCACTCTTGCATTCTTATTATTTTCCTATCATTCGGTCGTGCAAGTGAAAGGCAATAATGTCGATATTTGATGAATTGACTGTGGCATAGAAAAGCGGGTATGAACTCAACTTGTTTTTGTTTTTGTAAATATGTTTAACCTAGTATCCTTGATTCAGCATATTATGATCAAACATGCTTGCAATGACCATTAGAGATTATAGTTGTTCATGCCATGCTTAAGTAGCTAGGAGTGGATAATGATTTATCTTGGGTGTCAACATGCATTAAAATGGTTGTGATGCGGTATGATGATATGGTATCCTGCTCTGAATGTTTCAAGTGGCTTGACTTGGCACATGTTCACGCATGTAGTTGAATCAAAGCCAACATAGCCTTCATGATATTTATGTTCATGGTGTCCATATATTACTCATGCAAGTATTCAATGTTGATTATATGTAATGCATGTTCATGACCGTTTGCGCTCTCTAGCTGGCCGCTTCTCAATCTAATTGCTAGCCTTCGCCTGTACTAAGCGGGAATACTGCTTGTGCATCAAAACCCTTAAACCAAGTTGTGCCAGATGAGTCCACCATATCTACCTATATGCGGTATTACCCTGCCGTTCCAAAGTAAATTTGCATGTGCCATCTCTAAAAATTCAAATGAACATCTGTTTTGTGTGCCTGGACCTCTCATGGAGCGACAGGGGGTGGTAATAGGGATTCCCAGTGCCTGGACCTCTCAGTATCTTCCATGCTAAGCGGGTTATTCTCATGCTGAGTGTTTATGTGACACCCCCAATTTCGACCGTACGCTAATCAAACACGCAATGCATACGACCAAGATTAGGGACTCACTGATCGATATCACAACACAACACTAGACACAAATTAAAGTCATACAGCTTCATATTACAAGCCAGGGGGCTCGAGGGCTCGAATACAAAGCTCGACAAGCACGAGTCAGTGGAAGCAGATAATATCTGAGTACAGACATAAGTTAAACAAGTTTTGCCTTAAGAAGGCTAGCACAAACATAAGCAGCAGATCGGAAGAGGCGAGGCCTCCTGCTTGGGAGCCAACCTAACTATTCCTGAGCGTCGGCACTCTCCACGTAGGAGTAGGCTCCAGCGGTGGTGTAGTAGTCGTCCCCGGCGTACTCCATCTCCTGGGCTCCATCGTCTGAACGCGGAATCGTATTGAGGGGGAAAGAGAAAGCAAAGCAGCGGTGAGTACTCATCCAAAGTACTCGCAAGACTGACATCAGAACTATGCTAAGTATGCATCATTATCAAGGAATGGGGTTATATCTGGGCTGACTGTAGAAAGCAAGAATAGGGGGAAGGCCTAGTCCTATCGAAGACTAGAATCTTCAGCATCTTGCAGCATTAGAAGAGAGTAGACTGGTATCTCATATATAGCAATCTTATTGTAGCAATTTTATTAAGTAACCACGCCCAGAGATTCTTCCTCGACTCCCTGCGAGGAAGCAATCCCGGAGCCAACATTCATTTCACTTATAAGTCACAATTTTAGTTGTAGTAGATCAAGGTACAACTCCAAGTCGTCCTGTTACCGTGGACACGGCTATTCGAATAGATGAATTCATCCCTGTAGGGGTGCACCGCATTTCCAACATGCTTGATCACCTCCGGCCGGACACACATTCCTGGGTCATGCCCGGCCTCGGGATATTAACACGTCGTCGCCCCACCTAGGCTCAACAGAGAGGGCAGCCCGCCGGTCTAAATCCTAAGCACACAGGGGTCGTGGGCCCACTTGCCCTCTGCGCTCCTGCATGATGCGTGGGCGGCCAAGTTCAGCCCTGGCACACTGTAGTCCAAGAGCTGTACCATCCTGGCCACTCGGGCGGGCGCCGCTCCATTGCTGACGTCCGAAGAGCTTCGGCTGATACAACGACGCTGAGTACCCATAACTTCTCCCACGTGAAGGTTTGGTGCTTATAAGGTCAAACGACCAACTCAGATCAAATACCCAACCCATTAGCATTTTATTAATGTGGGGCAAGCGCGACCCATGAAGTGCGGTCCCGTCGCCCCGTCTCGAGGATGTGTGGCAAGGGCCTCTCCTGCCCGTCCACGCCTCATCATCATCAAACCGTGGGTACCCATCAGGGTCGACCCATCACCAACATGTTTCTGTAACCAGGTCATAGTAATTGTGTGTATAAAACATCAAGATGGAACCTGAGGAATCACCCTCAAAGGGTCCCGCTCGATGAAACCGTCAAGGTGGACTTAGAGGAATCACCCTCGAGGGTCCCACACTTGAGGGGTTGCACGACAGAGTCATTGTCGGGAGTGGTGAAGGAGGAATCACCCTCGATAACCACGACCGACTAGCTGCACTACAGAGCTAGCATCATGAGTACTTCACGAGGTGTCACCCTCGGTACTCGATAGTAGCTCTGCAGAGTCGTACAACTAAGGGGTGTGCGGTGATGTGAGGGGCCTGGCTCGTCGGTCGGTTGACCGAGTCTTCGAGTCGTCGAGTCATCGAGTCGTCGATGAAGAAGCAGGGGCAACTGGGACTAAGGGGGGTCACAGGGGATTCATTGATCAACCTATACTAAGTAGTTGATATGATTGCAGGTATAGTAGCAGTTTATCAAAAACAGGCTATGCATCAGAAATAGGAGCTAGCTAATACAATAGCAAAATCTAATGCAAGAATGAGAGGGAAAGAAATGGGCGATATCAGAATGATCAAGGGGGGTTGCTTGCCTTGCTGCTCTGCGACAAAGGCCTGATCGTCAACGGTGTAGTCGTACCCGGCAGCAGCGTCAGTCTCGGGGTCTACCGGTAAGAAGAGGGGGGAGAAACAATAAATATAAAGCACAGATGCAATCACGACGCATGACATGGCAATATGCAGAGCTAGGCATGCACTAACGCAGTACTGCACGTCGCAGACGGGTCGGAAGAATATCTGACGATATTTCCCGGGTCTCGGGCTACTACCAGACAGACGAAAACGATGGAAAAGTTCCACGTTTGCCATGATAGGAGCACGTGCCAGACTAACGGACGGCGTATTCGGATTCGTCTCGTCGTTCTGAGCAACTTTCATGTATAAAGTATTTTCATCCGAGTTACGGATTATTTTATATTAATTTTTAAAGTTTTATTAATATTCTGGAATAAAACAGATTAAATTTAATTCAAAAATAGAATTATGACACCAGCATGATGTCATGCTGACATCAGCAGTCAACAGTCCTGTTGACTGGTCAAACTGACAAGTGGGCCCCACATGTCAGTGTCACAGTTTTAATTAATGTTTAATTAACATTAATCAGATTAATTAAGGGGGTGGGACCCACCTGTCATACACTGATAAACTTAATTAATTAACAGAATTATTAATTAACCTAATTAATTTCATTAAGTTAATTAACAGATTAATCAACTACTTAATTAGTCTTAATTAAGTTAAGTAATTAATTAACTAATTACTTAATTAATAATATTATTATTTATTTAATTAATTTTCTATTTTCTATTTTATTATTTTTATTTTTAAAACGTCATTAGGGGGGGTGGGCCCCCACTGTCATACACAGGGGGGGGGGTTAGTGGGTGGTTAACCCCCACTAACCAAATCGGACAGGGGAGGGGAGACAGGCCCCGACGGGGGTTCGGGCGCGCCGGCGCCTGCGGCCAGGGGCGGTGCGGTGCGGCAGGGGCGGCGGAGCAGTCGGGCGAGACTGCTGGCGGCCCGGGGCAGGCGCGGGCGCGAGCGGGCACACACGAGTGGTGGCGAGCGGCGCGAGGGCGAGCAGGCGCGTGGGGAGCGCGACGATGCGGGAGCGCGGCGGGCGTGACGAGCGCGCGGCCGTGCGCGTGCGTGCGACGGTGACCGCGGCGATGCGGGAGGGCGGCTGGAGGCCGCATCGGGCAGGGGCGGACGCGGCGCTGCGTGGTTTGGAGGACGTGGGCGCGCGGGGCCACGGTGGGCGGTGCCGGTGGCCGGATCCGGTCGGCAAGGGGGAGATGGAGGAGCCCGGTGGGCTCACCGGTGTTGCGGGGTGGCTAGGGCGGCGAGGTTCGAGGTGGTCCGACGGGGAGGGGGACGAGGAGGTCCGGGGAGGCGGAGGCGAGGCGGACGGCGGCGTGGTCGACGGTGGCGGCGCCGGTGCGGGGCGCCGGGGCGGCGGCGGCCTCTGCCCTGATCCAATCTGGATCGGGAGGAGAGGGGGGGGGGGGGGGCAGGTGCGAGCGACGGGGGCGAGTGGGGGCGTCTCGGGGGCTAGGGTTGGCGCCCCACCCCTTGTAGGCGCCGGCTGGGCCGACTGGTCAAATGGGCCGAGGCCCAGTTGGGCCGGGGGGCTTTTCCCTTTTTGTTTTTTTTTTGTTTTTTTGTTTGTGTTAGTTTTTTATCTTTTATTAGTTTTCCGTTTTAGTTTTATTTTATTTTAGTGATTTTAAATACCTCCAATAATGTTGATTTCTAAAGGAGAATTACCTATGCATTATTTGACACACTCCGAACATTTTTGTTTTGACATTTGAAAACTTTTATTGTCCGACTTGGTTTTGAACTTCGAATTCGCACGGGATTGAATCATCGCGATATTAACAACAGTAATCGTGGTGACGTGGCATCATTAGCGTGGGATTACTGTAGCTTAATTACAGAGATTACTGTAGCACAAATCCAGGGCGTCACAATTCTCCCCTACTAAAAAGAATTCTCTTCCCGAGAATTAAGAAGTACTAGAAGGAAAGAGCCCGGGGTATTCTGCACGAAGATGATCTTCGCGTTCCCAAGTGGCTTCGTCTTCAGAATGATTTGCCCACTGCACCTTGAAGAACTTGGTAACCTTCTGACGAGTCCGACGTTCAGTTTCACCAAGAATGCGGACCGGTTGCTCCTTGTAGGAAAGGTCTTGTTGCAGTTCAAGCATATCATGATCCACTGCTCGGATAGGATCCTTGAAGCAGCGACGAAGTTGTGACACATGGAACACATCGTGAACCTGAGAAAGGTTTGGCGGTAGCTCCAGTTGATATGCCACTTTACCACGCCTTTCGAGAACAGTGAAAGGACCAATATATCGAGGAGCCAGCTTGCCCTTGATCCCGAAACGGTGTGTACCTCTCATTGGCGTGACTCGAAGATAAGCCTTTTCGCCAGGTTGATAGACCATATCTTTGTGATGACGGTCATACTGACTCTTCTGACGAGACTGAGGAGCCTTCAGATTTGCATGAATAATGCGGACTTGATCTTCGGCATGTTGGATAATATCCGGACCGATAAGTGTACATTCCCCAGTTTCTGACCAATTCAGAAGAGTTCGACACTTACGTCCATATAACACTTCAAAGGGAGCCATCTTCAGACTAGCTTGATACCTATTGTTGTAGGAGAACTCAGCATATGGGAGAGATTCCTCCCATTTCTTGCCGAAAGAAATGACACAAGCTCGAAGCATGTCTTCGAGAATCTGATTGACTCTTTCAACTTGTCCCTGGGATTGAGGGTGAAAAGATGTGCTGAATGACAAATGAGTTCCCATAGCTTCCTGGAAACTTGCCCAGAATCTTGTAGTGAATAAACTGCCACGGTCTGAACTAATCACCATTGGAATACCGTGGAGCGAAACAACTCTGGACATGTATAGATCTGCTAGCTGACTAGCAGTAATAGTTTCCTTGACAGTGAGAAAATGTGCAACTTTGGACAGTCGGTCAATGACAACAAGAATAGCATTATTACCTTTATGCGACCTGGGAAAACCAGTGACAAAGTCCATTTCAACATGATCCCATTTCCATTCAGGAATAGAAATAGGTTGCAGAGTTCCAGGAGGCTTTTGATGTTCTGCTTTGATCCGACGGCAAACGTCACATTCTGAAATATAGCGTGCAATGTCTTGTTTCATGTTTGGCCACCAGAACCTTTGACGGATGTCTTGGTACATCTTGGTACTACCCGGATGAATAGACAGAGGTGTATCATGAGCTTCCTTCATCACTTTCTTAGTTACATTCTGGTTTTCCTTCGTAGTGGGAACGAATAAACGATCCTTGAAGTACAAGGCGCCATCATCAGCCACGGTGAAGAATGAGGGTTTACCTTCCGCCAGATAGCGTTTAATCTTTTCGACTTCACTGCAATAGCGTTGCATAGTTTTGATGCTGCCCACGAGATCTGGTTCAACAACCAGGTTACTCAAAGAACCCTGGTTAACAACACGAAGGTTCATCTTGCGAAATTCCGACGGAGGGGGAATGAGATAACCCTGAGGAACAATATGGAGGTTCAGCTTGCGGAATTCCTCTTGAAGAAGGGGGTGAACCTTGTGAACCTGAAGGTGGTTGCAGTATGCTTGCGGCTCAAAGCATCAGCCATTACATTAGCCTTACCTGGTGTATAAGAAATACCCACGTTGTAATCTGCTATGCGCTCCATCCATCTCTGTTGACGGAGGTTCAGATCTGGCTGAGTAAACAGGTACTTCAGACTTTGGTCATCGGTGTAGATCTCGCAACGATTACCAATAAGGTACTGCCGCCACTCTTTCAGTGCATGGATTACTGCAGCAAGTTCAAGGTCATGAACTGGGTAGTTCTCTTCATGAGGACGCAATTGACGAGAGGCATAAGCAACCACTCTGCGTTCTTGCATTAGGACACAGCCCATTCCTTGACGTGAAGCATCACAATAGATGACGAAGTCCTTCTGAGTATCCGGAGGAGCAAGCACTGGAGCAGATGTCAGCTTGTCCTTAAGTGCTTGAAAGCTCTCCTGACATTTTACTGTCCACTCATATTTAACACCTTTGTGAAGCAGATTAGTTAAGGGCTTGGCAATCTTGGAGAAGTTCTCGACGAATCGACGGTAATAGCTGGCGAGTCCGAGAAAACTTCTGACTTGCTTGACATTCTTCGGGGGAGGCCAGTCAAGAATAGCCTGAACTCGTTCAGGGTTGACCGCAATACCATCCTTGGAGATCACATGACCAAGGTAGGTTACTTCGTCCATCCAGAACTCACACTTTGAATACTTTGCATAAAGTTGATGTTCTCAAAGCTTCTCCAGTATAAGACGAAGATGTTCAGCATGCTCTTCTTTATTCTTAGAATAAACCAGTATATCATCCAGATAAACCATGACGAATTTATCGAGGTAGTCGATGAATATGTAATTCATCAACCGAGAGAAGGTTGCTGGAGCATTTGTTAACCCGAAAGACATAACGGTGTACTCGTATGAACCATAGCGAGTAACAAATGCGGTCTTAGGGATATCTTCTTCACGAACACGGATCTGATGGTAACCCAACCTCAAGTCAAGTTTGGAGAATATTGAGGAACCAGCAAGTTGATCATATAAATCATTGATCCGAGGAAGCGGATATTTGTTTTGAATCGTTGCTTGGTTGATGGGGCGATAATCTTGGACCAATCGATTCATACCATCTTTCTTCTTGACAAAGAGAGAAGGTGCTCCCCAAGCAGAGTAACTTCGACGAATGAAACCCAGATGAAGCGAATTTTCAATTTCTTGCTTAAGTTCAAGGAGTTCATGTGGTGGCATCTTATACGGACGCTTGGCTATAGGATTGGTACCGGGTATCAAGTCGATGAGAAACTCGACAACTCTTACAGGGGGAATCCCTGGAAGTTCTTCCGGAAAAACATCTTGAAAATCCCGGACAACTAGAATGTTTTCAATCCCTTCAAGAGGTGACACATTTAATGCATTCAAGGCATATAGCCGGGCTTCAGCATCTAACAGCTTGGAATGACATGATAGAGTACATTTCATAATCAAAGAAGATTACTAAGAGTTGTTGAATCGCAATGTGTACTCGATTCAGATATCAGTGTCCTTGATTGTCCAACAACTCAGAACACGAGGAAACTGGAATCAGTGAAACATCATGGTTGATTAGGAGCTCATAAGAAGTTATAAGGCTCTGTGATATTTATCAAGATACCAGGGTTAATACTCGGAGGTAGATCAGAATAGAGATTAGACTAGTGTATTGATCTGTGGAAGACAAGCACTTTAACTTGTCTGAGAATGAAATCAAAGTAGAACAACATGGTCGGAACCACGATTGCAAAGGACAAGATCAAAGATACAATACCAAATCATACAATGAATGATTATATGAAAGGAGAAGCTTGTATGATAAGATCAACATCGTTTCCATGGGCATGAACACAAGGTTCAAGGTCGACTCCCACTTCATCAATGCATCACCTTCCATTTACACCTCGCCTTTGATGAAGTTGTAGTTTTGAAAGTTTAACTGGCAAAACACCAGGAGAGTATGACTCGTGAAAACTATCGGGTTCACACGGATTAAGGAAGGCATAGGTTCAACCCATCGGAGCATCTTAGGAACATATACCACAAGCTTCAAGAGTAACTAACACATGCTTGCAATCAGAGCATGGCTGACGAAAGCATAGGATACAACTTATCAGAGGGAGAAAACACAGTTTACCAATGGCATCATGTATCAGGGGAAGAACATCACAAGAATTTTGAATCTGAAGGATGCTATCTGATAATAACCCAACACTGGGTCGATCTGGCGGTCCACAAAGGACCTGATGTGAGTATCAGTACCCAATCAGAGGGAGAAAGAATGCAAGGCATCAGATCATAGAACATCCAAATAATTTGATGCTTAAATAACCAAAGGAATTACGATTTCCAAATTGGTGTATCGGAAACAGATGTTCCAATCAAATACAAGTAAGATGAAAGGACTTAGATGGGCAATCAATCAAGGTTGATTTGTCGGGAACCAACTCATGTTTGGAAAGACGTCTGAGCCGGACGGATAATTTATGATAAACAACTGATGACTGCGTGCATTCACACATAGGTTGAATCAATAAAATCAAATGAATGGGGTTATATCTGGGGATTTCGGAAGATCGAATAGTAATTCGAATGATTTTGTGAAACTCATGACATTTAAGGACGAATGAATGCCCGATAAGATAATTCAATGTACCTTGTAATCACAAGAGCAACTGGAAACAAAAGTATGAGCGGCAATTGTATGTAATCATCCATAGGGATTGACAGTGGAAGGGAATCGCAAAAGCGATGAGCACAAGTTCTCGGGAGAACCTCAGAGAGTATCTTCGGAGTGTTCTGATGAATCAAGCCATCATCTGGAATGAGGGGCTCTCCAGGGGAAGTAGTTACGAGAACCTAGAGTTAGAATTAGCAAAATCTTTAACCCGAAAGAGAAGAGAGATCAGAACCCAGAGTATAGACGAGGAATAAAAGATCCTAATACCACCCGATTGAGATGTGGGCCCCTAAGCCACACAACAATGTTAGTAAAAGTTTTTCAATTACTAGACTCAACTTCGGCCAAGGATTTGGAAAGGGGGCTACCTACAGGCAGTCGGCTCTGATACCAACTTGTGACGCCCCCAATTTCGACCGTACGCTAATCAAACACGCAATGCGTACGACCAAGATTAGGGACTCACTGATCGATATCACAACACAACACTAGACACAAATTAAAGTCATACATCTTCATATTACAAGCCAGGGGCCTCGAGGGTTCGAATACAAAGCTCGACAAGCACGAGTCAGCGGAAGCAGATAATATCTGAGTACAGACATAAGTTAAACAAGTTTTGCCTTAAGAAGGCTAGCACAAACATAAGCAGCGGATCGGAAGAGGCGAGGCCTCCTGCCTAGGAGCCAACCTAACTATTCCTGAGCGTCGGCACTCTCCACGTAGGAGTAGGCTCCAGCGGTGGTGTAGTAGTTGTCCCCGGCATACTCCATCTCCTGGGCTCCATCGTCTGAACGCGGAATCGTATCGAGGGGGAAAGAGAAAGCAAAGCAGCGGTGAGTACTCATCCAAAGTACTCGCAAGATTGACATCAGAACTATGCTAAGTATGCATCATTATCAAGGAATGGGGTTATATCTGGGCTGACTGTAGAAAGCAAGAATAGGGGGAAGGCCTAGTCCTATCGAAGACTAGCATCTTCAGCATCTTGCAGCATTAGAAGAGAGTAGACTGGTATCTCATATATAGCAATATTATTGTAGCAATTTTATTAAGTAACCACGCCCAGAGATTCTTCCTCGACTCCCTGCGAGGAAGCAATCCCGGAGCCAACATTCATTTCACTTATAAGTCACAATTTTAGTTGTAGTAGATCAAGGTACAACTCCAAGTCGTCCTGTTACCATGGACACGGCTATTCGAATAGATGAATTCATCCCTGCAGGGGTGCACCGCATTTCCAACACGCTTGATCACCTCCGGTCGGACACACTTTCCTGGGTCATGCCCGGCCTCGGGATATCAACACGTCGTCGCCCCACCTAGGCTCAACAGAGAGGCCAGCCCGCCGGTCTAAATCCTAAGCACACAGGGGTCGTGGGCCCACTTGCCCTCTGCGCTCCTGCACGATGCGTGGGCGGCCGAGGTCAGCCCTAGCATACTGTATTCCAAGAGCTGTACCATCCAGGCCACTCGGGCGCGCACCGCTCCATTGCTGACGTCCGAAGAGCTTCGGCTGATACAACGACGCTGAGTACCCATAACTTCTCCCACGTGAAGGTTTGGTGCGTATAAGGTCAACGACCAACTCAGATCAAATACCCAACCCATTAGCATTTTATTAATGCGGGGCAAGCGCGACCCATGAAGTGCGGTCCCGTCGCCCCGTCTCGAGGATGTGTGGCAAGGGCCTCTCCTGCCCGTCCACGCCTCATCATCATCAAACCGTGGGTACCCCTCAGGGCCGACCCGTTGTGGCACCCCGGCTCAAAGAACCGGATTACCAGTGTTTCCAACCCAGAGATCATGTCTTCTGGAAACACACAACAACTTGGTACAGAACATAACTGAACTTTATTAATAAACTGAGGGTACAAGCTCGTATTTACATTGACATCGAGGCCAAAGGCACACCTGGTGCTATGACAATATCTACATTATTTATGGAACATGGCAGGGCCTCGGAACTACTAAGTGCTTCTACGGCGTAGCGGAACATAGCGGCAATTCCATCCACAGGGACACTGCTGTGGACACATCCTAGCTATCGTAGCACGAACCATCGGGACCTCCGTCCTCGGCTTCTCCTGCATCTGGCATGATACGCCAGGTGAGTACTTTGAATGTACTCGCAAGCTCACGACAACCAAGTAATGCAGCAAACAATAGCATGGCAATCAACATGTTAAATATTTAAGCAATTCACTTACTGTACCAGTTACCAACTTACTCTCATCCGGGTTGTCCCACAACCCTCAGAATACTCATCAAGTACTTCCGATCATACGAAGAGTTCTTCCATCATTACTAACATTATTACGGTTGACCATCTACTGAGGTCTGGACGGGCTGTCCAATACCGTGGACGCGGCTATTCGAATAGATTTTTCACTCTGCAGAGGTTGCGCACTTTACCCACACCATGAAGCACCTGGCCTCGTGATCCCACTTGGGTGGACCAGCGTTGCTCCAACGAAACCTGCCTGACCCGTGACTCTCCCATCGTACCACCGGCACTCAACCTCCCCCGGAGTTCTGCCTTGGGTGGCCCCTGTGTTCTCATGACACCTGCCACCGTCGTGGGCAAACTAAACTGTCCCAAATGGGGACGCCGGCACAAACAAACAACAACTGGGCTCACAGGGTTATCGCCGCCTACCTGATCAAGGTAGCACGCGGGCATAACTCTCCCTCTTTGGAGGTACCGATGAAAGAGCACGCTGTCAAGCCAAGTCAAGGCCGTCCCATACCGGCAAATGTGGTTGCACGAGTATGCCCGGACAGGTGACTCAAAATCAACCGACTAAGTTCATCTTGCAAACATAGTGATTCATCACAATGCTTAGGTATTTGAATATTGCTATGAATTATCTATGGCAATTAAATAAACATAATGCATATAAAGATGCAATGCTATTGAAATGCATTCATGAAATGGGTATCATGGCTTGCCTTGCTCTGTTGGGTTGTTCAAACATTCTTGATCTTCAAATGCACCACAATCTCCTTCTAAAAATATTTTTAAAGTGCAAAGGAAAATGTCACATAATGCTTTTCTGTTCACCAACAATTCTGTGAGTATTGGAAAATACCAATATTTGTCAGAAAATAAAAGGGCTCAGTACCAACACAATGCAAAAAGAATCAACTGAATTGGGTTTGTAGATTAAAAGTTATTCAGGGTCAAAGTTTGGTCAAAATCTGGAATAAATGAAAAACAGAAAAACCAGAAAACCCTCCAGCGGCCACGTCGAAGGCGTATTCTTAGAATACGCCTCCACTCATACTGCTTCGGGCGTGGGCGGGGTCGCTGACAAGTGGGGCCTGTCTGGTTCAAACAGAGGGAGAGGAAGGCAGGGAGGAACGGCGGCTCACCGGCGACGCTCACCGGCGTTAGAGACGGCGGCGGGGCTAGGTAAAGGTCGGAACGGATCGGGCGCTCAACAGTGGTTCTCCCTATACCCGTAGCTCCTCCAGAGGTGGACGGACGGCGTCGCCCCCTTCCTCTCCGGCGGGTGGAGCTCACGGTGGTTGCTGGCGATGCCGATTCCGACGAGGATTGGGTTGGGCAAAGGGTCGAGGAGGACCAGGGAGACCTACTGATCTCGATGGCTGGCTCAGGAGGGCTAGGAAGGGGCTGGAGGTGGCTGGCGACAGAGAAGATTCAGGCGGCGGAGCCTTCGCCGGAGTCGAGGGAGACGAGCTCCCGGCTCTTGCTGGGGTGCTCTAGAGACGATTCAGAGGTGGAGAGGTGGGGTGAGGAGCTAGGAGGGGCTGGGTAGGGCCTTTTATAGGCCAGCGGCGAGCGCTGCCGAGCTCTCCCGAAGCGGCGAGGCTCGGGCCTGCCACTGGAGCAAGAACGGCGAGCTGGCCATCGCGGCCTGGGGTGAGGTGATGGAGGAGGGCAGAGGAGCGACGGGACAGGTCCGGCGCCATCAATGGCTCGCGGACCACCACAGTGGCCGGAGCCTATTGTTCTGCCCGTGGCGGAGCTTGGCTGGGAGCGGCGGCGGCCTTCGCCGGCGGTCAGGACAGTTCGGGAGACGCCACACGTTCGACTGGAGCGCTGTCAGCACCAAGGGACAAGGGGGGACAGCGAGGGACGGCTCGGGCGAGCGCATCCGACTCTGGCGCCGCGCAGAGCGCGCGCTCTGGCATGCCAGCACCGTGCTCACCACGGGTGCGGACAACAGGAGGCCACGCAGGCCTGGCGCTCCTTGTCCAGGATGTCTACCTTCGTCCCCCTAGCCTCTCTGTACCACTGGCTCGACCAGATACACTCTGGTTTGATGGGTAGCATCAACTATAGTTCCTGACTGCAAACTTGAGAGGGTTCTGTAGGGAAAATAAGATGGAGATGGAGCTAGTGGATATGTCTGGTCACTACTAGGAAAAAGCCTAGTAGTAGCGCGGGTTAAATACCTAGTAGTAGCGTGGGTGCTCGCGCTACTACTAGGGCGCTACAGCTAACTGGTAGTAGTAGCGCGGTGCATCCTGCGCTACTAGTACGTGTGTTAGTAGTAGCGCGGGTTCCGCGCGCGCTACTACTAACTATCTGTAGCGCGTCTGTGAGCCGTGCTACTACTATTAATTTCAAAAACCAAAAAAAAATCCCGATCCCGTGCGTGCTGTCAATGGTTCGATCCAGCGATGATAGGGCTCGCCGGAGGGTCAGAGGGGTGTCGTGGAGGAGGCCGGATGGTCGGCGCGCGGCGGATCTGGTCGTCCCATGACTGAATCTGGCCAGACGAGGAGGATGTGGCGGCGGGCGGAGATCCGTGCTCCCATGGCACGATGGTGCGGGGCGTGCTCCGGCAAGGTTGAGCGACGGAGACGAGGTGCGGGGGAGGCGGGGTGCTCCGGTGAGGACCTGGTGGTGCGGCGGCGGGGCGACAAGGGGCTGCACAGACGGAGGTGAGTAAAACCAGAGGGAGAGAGAGGGGAAAGGAGATCAAGGGAGAGAGGAAGGAAATGGAGGGTGCATCGGGTCTGGTCGCCGGTAGTGAGGTGCTCCGTCGTGGTGGCATGGAGGCGAGGGGGAAGACGGGCGAGCTCTTGGACGCCAGCGACGTGAAGAGGCCGCCTCGTTGGGCGCCATGGAGGAGGAGGTGTTCTTGGGCAGGAGAGCTTATGGAGAGAGGGGGAGAGTGAGGGAGAGAGGAGGGATTCGGCCGAGGATATGGGGACTTCACCTACCTTGTACTTAGTAGTAGCGAGGGGTATAAACCCGCACTACTACTATCAACTTAGTAGTAGCGCGGGTTTATACCCCGCGCTACTACGATGGTCTGTCTCGGGGGGAACGGTAGAGACCACTTAGTAGTAGCGAGGGGTATAAACCCGCGCTACTACTATCAACTTAGTAGTAGCGCGGGTTTATACCCCGCGCTACTACTATGGCCTGTCTCGGGGGGCACGGTAGAGACCACTTAGTAGTAGCAAGGGGTATAAACCCGTGCTACTACTATCAACTTAGTAGTAGCATGGGTTTATACCCCGCGCTACTACTATGGCCTGTCCCGGGGGGGAACGGTAGAGATCACTTAGTAGTAGCGAGGGTTAACCCGCGCTACTACTATCAACTTAGCAGTAGCGGGGGTTATAAACCCGCGCTACTAGTAAATAGTAGTAGCGAGGGGTATAAACCCGCGCTACTAGTAAGAGGCTACCTATAAGCTTTTCCCTAGTAGTGGGTGTCATCTATCTTGGAAGGATTATAAACTGGCAAAGTTTGGAGAGATTTGAAAAAGATTTGAACATAGTTCCTTTGGAAACCACCATTCTAGTCCAGAATCTAAATGAGCTTGTGGCACTCACATGGATGCTCTGCTAATGATGAAACTTGGTGGAGGGAAGTTATTTGGTAGTGCACACATGCCATAAAAGTTGTAGATCAATTGTGCACCCCTAGCTTGTACTTCCTTCACAAAGGTTCAAAATAAGCAGAAACTTGACAGGGTCCTGCTGCTCAAAAATTGTACTGGACCAGATGATGTTTTTGGATATTGAGGCTATATAAGATCCCTAGGAGCTTGGGGAATTTATTGAGAATTTTCTGAGATAAGAAAGATTGGGTTGCTTCACAATGGACAAATTCTGGTCAGAAATAAAATAATTATTCTGGTCAAAATTTTACATTAGGCAATGAAATATTTTTGGAGATTATGGAATCATATGATAATGAGAAGGTGTGGAAAAAGTTTGGGAATTTATTGGTCAGCCAAACTATAGGTTGCTTCACAACCCATAGTGGTAACATAATTTCCCAAATAAAGACAAGGGTTTATTGGAAAATATTTAATATTGGAAGTTGATCCAGGAGAGATGTAGAAAGGTTTTGGCAAGCTGATAAGGGTTTTGGGTTACTTGGGAAAAGATTCAAAGATTCACAGATCCAAATCCATTGAAAAGATTTGAAAATCAACCAAGTCTGCAAATAAAACCCAAATGATTTCGAAAAGAAAAATTTGCCAAAATTAGGGTGTCACACCCATCACCAACATGTTTCTGTAACCAGGTCATAGTAACTGTGTGTATAAAACATCAAGACGGAACATGAGGAATCACCCTCAAAGGGTCCCGCTCGATGAAACCGTCAAGGTGGACTTAGAGGAATCACCCTCGAGGGTCCCACACTTGAGTGGTTGCACGACAGAGTCATCGTCGGGAGTGGTGAAGGAGGAATCACCCTCGATAACCATGACCGACTAGCTACACTACAGAGCTAGCATCATGAGTACTTCACGAGGTGTCACCCTCGGTACTCGATAGTAGCTCTGCAGAGTTGTACAACTAAGGGGTGTGCGGTGATGTGAGGGGCCTGGCTCGTCGGTCGGTTGACCGAGTCTTCGAGTCGTCGATGAAGAAGCAGGGGCAACTGGGACTAAGGGGGGTCACAGGGGATTCATTGATCAACCTATACTAAGTAGTTGATATGATTGCAGGTATAGTAGCAGTTTATCAAAAACAGGCTATGCATCAGAAATAGGAGCTAGCTAATACAATAGCAAAATCTAATGCAAGATTGAGAGGGAAAGAAATGGGCGATATCGGAATGATCAAGGGGGGTTGCTTTCATTGCTGCTCTGCGACAAAGGCCTGATCGTCAACGGTGTAGTCGTACCCGGCAGCAGCGTCAGTCTCTGGGTCTACCGGTAAGAAGAGGTGGGAGAAACAATAAATATAAAGCACAGATGCAATCACGATGCATGACATGGCAATATGCAGAGCTAGGCATGCACTAACGCAGTACTGCACGTCGCAGACGGGTCGGAAGAATATCTGACGATATTTCCCGGGTCTCGGGCTACTACCGGACAGACGAAAACGATGGAAAAGTTCCACGTTCGCTATGATAGGAGCACGTGACAGACTAACGGACAGCGTATTCGGATTCGTCTCATCGTTCTGAGGAACTTTCATGTATACAGTATTTTCATCTGAGTTACGGATTATTTTATATTAATTTTTAAAGTTTTATTAATATTCTGGAATAAAACATATTAAATTTAATTCAAAAATAGAATTATGACACCAGCATGATGTCATGCTGAGATCAGCAGTCAACAGTCCTGTTGACTGGTCAAACTGACCAGTGGGCCCCACATGTCAGTGTCATAGTTTTAATTAATGTTTAATTAACATTAATCAGATTCATTAAGGGGGTGGGATCCACCTGTTATACACTGATAAACTTAATTAATTAACATAATTATTAATTAACCTAATTAATTTCATTAAGTTAATTAACAGATTAATCAACTACTTAATTAGTCTTAATTAAGTTAAGTAATTAATTAACTAATTACTTACTTAATTAATTAATATTATTATTATTTATTTAATTAATTTTCTATTTTCTATTTTTAAAATGTCATTAGGGGGGGTGGGCCCCACTGTCATACACAGGGGGGGTTAGTGGGGCGGTTAACCCCCACTAACCAAATTGGACAGGGAAGGGGAGGCAGGCCCCAACGGGGGTTCGGGCGCACCGGCGCCGGCGGCCAGGGGCGGCGGAGCAGTCGGGTGCGGCTGCGGGCGGCCGGGGGCAGGCGCGGGCGTGAGCGGGCGCACGCGGGTGGTGGCGAGCGGGCGCGCGGGGCGGTGCGAGCGGGGCCGCGGCGGGCGTGACGAGCGCGCGGTTATGCGCGTGCGGGCGACGGTGAGCGCGGCGATGCGGGGGGGGGGGGGGGGGGCTAGAGGCCGCAGCGGGCAGGGGCGGACGCGGCACTGCGCGGTTTTGAGGACGCGGGCGCGCGGGGCCGCAGTTGGCGGCGCCGGCGGCCGGATCCGGTCGGCGAGGGGGAGAGGGAGGAGAGGGAGGAGCCCGGTGGGCTCACCGGCGTTGCGGGGTGGCTAGGGCGGCGAGGCTCGAGGTGGTCCGACGGGGAGGGGGACGAGGAGGTCCGGGGAGACGGAGGCGAGGCGGACGTCGGCATGGTCGACGGTGGCGGCGCCGGTGCGGGGCGCCGGGGCGGCGGCGGCCTCTGCCCCGATCCAATCTGGGTCGGGAGGAGAGGGGGGGCAGGTGCGAGCGACGGGGGCGAGTGGGGGCGTCTCGGGGGCTAGGGTTGCGCCCCACCCCTTGTAGGCGCCGGCTGGGCCGACTGGTCAAATGGGCCGAGGCCTAGTTGGGCCGGGGGGCTTTTCCCTTTTTCTTTTTTTTCTTTTTTTTTGTTTGTGTTAGTTTTTTTTATCTTTTATTAGATTTCTGTTTTAGTTTTATTTTATTTTAGTGATTTTAAATACCTCCAATAATGTTGATTTCTAAAGGACAATTACCTATGCATTATTTGACACACTCCGAACATTTTTGTTTTGACATTTGAAAACTTTTATCGCCCGACTTGGTTTTGAACTTCGAATTCACACGGAATTGAATCATCGCGAGATTAACAACAGTAATCGTGGTGACGTGGCATCATTAGCATGGGATTACTGTAGCTTAATTACAGAGATTACTGTAGCACAAATCCAGGGCGTAACAGTTTATTCACTTGTCCTTACACAAGAGGGGCGGTAATAGGGATTCCCAGTCCCGAAATCAAAAATAAAAAATAATTAAACAAAACTACCCTAGGAATGTTGTTGGTTTGGACGGTATCCGTGGATGCGGCTAGCCGTGGAGTGTGATTGTTGGTGGAAGGGGAGTAAACCTTTACTTTTACCGCTTGGGAACCGCCGCTAATTTGTTTAGCATGGAAGATATTGATAACTCTTGGTCGTGACGTTGACAGGAAGGGTTTACCTCCCAAAAATTATATCTATCTCTGTTTTAAACTTTGAGCTCTGGCACCGTTGTAAATCCATGCTTCCCTCTGCGAAGGGACTATCTATTTACTTTTATGTTGAGTCATCATCTTCTGAAATAAGCGCCAGACCTGAGAGCACTATTGTCATCCTCATGCATTGTGTATAGTTGATGTTGGGTGCAGCATGACTGGATCTTTTCTACCATGAATTACAATGTTTAGTCGCTGCTTGAACTTTGGAGGTGCTCTGCATTTATGTTTTGCGGTCTCAGAAAGGGCTAGCGAGATACCACTATTGTCATATTGTATCATGATTGTTTTGACGAAGTGTTGGCGCTTGAGATATCTTATTATTGCTCGCTAGCTGCTTATGTTATTGATATGAGTTAATATAATTTCTAAGAGTTATTGTTGGCATGGTTAGTCATAATCTTTGCTGAAAACTTGGGTGCTACTTAAGCATATATATGTAAACAAGAACAAAAGAATTCGTAAAAGTTTTTCTTTATCACTTTCAGTTTGTCAACTGAATTGCTTGAGGACAAGCAAGGGTTTAAGCTTGGGGGAGTTGATACATCTCCAACGTATCTACTTTTCCTCACTCTTTTGCCCTTGTTTTGGACTCTAATTTGGATGATTTGAATGGAACTAACCCGGACTAACGCTGTTTTCAGCAGAACTACCATGGTGTTGTTTTTGTGCAGATATAAAAGTTGTCGGAATGGAACAAAACTTTTTGGAGAATTATTTCAGAATATATGAGAATTATTGGAGCCAAAATCCACCAAGGAGGGGGCCCAGGGTGAGCAGTACCCACCAGGGCGCGCCAGGTGGGTTGTGGCCACCTCGTGGCCCCACTGACCCTAATTCCGCCACTATAAATTCCTATTTTTGGAGAAAAAAATCAGAGAGAAAGTTTCATCGCATTTTACGATACGGAGCCGCCGCCACCTCCTATTCTTCATCGGGAGGCGAGATCTGGAGCCTGTTTGGGGCTCCGGAGAGGGGAATCTTCGGTCTTCGTCATCACCAACCCTTCTCCATCGCCAATTCCATGATGCTACGCACCGGGAGTGAGTAATTTCTTCGTATGCTTGCTGGTCGGTGAGGAGTTGGATGAGATTCATCATGTAATAGAGTTAGTTTTATTAGGGCTTGATCCCTAGTATCCACTATGTTCTGAGATTGATGTTGCTATGACTTTGCTATGCCTAATGCTTGTCACTAGGGCCCGAGTGACATGATTTCAGATCTGAACCGTTTATGTTATCCTCTCTATATCCATGTTCTTGATCCGATCTTGCCTAGTCATATGCACCTATTACGTGTTATGATCCGTCAACCCCATAGTGACAATATTTGGGATACTTCGCGGTGATGACCGTAGTTTGAGGAGTTCATGTATTCACCATGTGTTAATGCTTTGTTTCGGTTCTCTATTAAAAGGAGGCCATAATATCCCTTGGTTTCCTTATGGACCCCGTTGCCACGGGTAGGTAGGACAAAAGATGTCATGCAAGTTCTTTTCCATAAGCACGTATGACTATTTACGAAATACATGCCTACATTACATTGACGAACTGGAGCTAGTTCTGTGTCGCCCTAGGTTATGACTATTATATGATGAATATCATCCAACGAGTTCACCGATCCAGTGCCTACGAGCTTTCCACTTATTGTTCTTGCTAAGTTACTATTGTTGTTGCTATTGTTCCATCTGCTACAAAACTATTGCTACTACTGTTACTGTTGAGGATATAACCCCGTGGTAAGACCCGCCCAGGAGGGGCCGGGTCATAACTGGCGGCTCATAGCCCAAGACCCATAAGGTGGGCCGGAAGATGAAGGCCAGGCCACGTGTCGGCTTACCAGATGGACTAAGGCGGAGGCCCAGATACAGAAGATGGTATGAAGACCCGGGCGGTTAAGCCGCCCGGAGACGGCTTGCCCAAGACGGCAAGGCGGCTTAGAGACAGGATTCACTACGATGTATGAGTCGGTTTAGGACTCGTGTAACCCAGGGCCTTGACCTCTTATATAAAGTTGAGACCTTGGGGCGGCTTAGACAGGAAACCAACAAGTCGAGAACTAGGTCAAGCGAAACCGCTCCCTTGTAATCGATACTCCAATCAATACAACACAAGCAGGACGTAGGCTTTTACCTCTTCTTGAGGGGCCGAACCTGAGTAAACTCGTGTCCTTCGTCTCGATCAACCCCTTTGAGTCCATCCCTTTGGCGATGGCCTCGAACCTAAGTCTTCGGACATCTGCCGTGACAAACCCACGACTGTTGGTGCCCACCGTGGGGCTAGAGCTCGGTGGTGTTGAGTTCTGAAAGGGCTCTCTCCCAAAGATCGAGGGGTACGCTGTTGGCAGGATGACCAAGAGTCGTCGCGGCCGGCTCTACATCGACGACGCCGGCTGGGGCCCCGAGGCTGACTCCATTGAGTACGGTTTCCGGGTCCCCTTCGGCGGAATCCACGTCTTCATGGGCAAGATCGGCGGATCTGAACCCGGGCCAGACACCTGCACCGACATCATCGAGCCGTCCCGGCGCAAGCAACCCGCCCGACGCGTGCGACCCGCCCGTGCTAACCTGGGCAGGAAGCATGTCTTCGTCGGCTTCACTCAGGGCATGGATCTCGAAGGATCTATGTCGCTGGAGGAAACTCTCATCTGCTCTGAGGACGGGTCTTCGAGCGAAGAGACGGAATCAATCTATCAGCTTCACAATGGTGGGCTCGGGGGCTACATCGAGCCTTACCCCGAGTCAGAGTATCATGAGCCGGAGGAGTATGAGCCGCCGAACCGCGCTACCGTCTTCATGGCGGGTTCAGCAGCGGCTCCTGGAAGCTCAGCGGCCTGTGCGACTGGGACTAGGGCTGGCAGGCCGCCGGGTCAGGTTCTTCTGGATCTGATGAATGAGCTTACAACCCTGATGGCAACTGAGGTCATGGCTGAAAACCAAGCGGCCCGTAACACGGAGATAGCAAGGTTGAAGAACCAGATGACCGAGGTCCAACAGGAAATCAATGCGCTGAAGGCTCAGATGGATGCTGAGGCGGAACGCCTTAGGGCAGATGCTTTCCGTCTTGAGTTAGAGTAGCAGTCAGCAGCGGCGGTTCAGCGGATGAGGCATCAATCCCTCTTGCCGGATCAGTATGAAGCCAGGAATCTTTTCAAAACGCCATGGACGGGACGGAACGTGCCTTTGACCGTAACCCGGACGGCGGAAGTTCCTGGAAGCCGGGCGGCGGTTCAGCATCAGCAGCCTAACCCACCCCGGCGGAACCAGACCCCACCAGCCTCTTTCCCAATGCCGGCGGGCCATTATTCTAACCCGGCGGAGAACATGGTGGTGGCGGCAACCAGGCTTGCTGCAATCCCCATCCCCGACGAGGCGGCTTTCGCAGAAGAGGTGCGGAGCACTGTTGGATACCTGCAGACGGCGGTGGCCCAGCAGGAGAAGTATACTTACAGCTGGAGTCATGTGCACTCGACCCCCATCCCCAGTCGCAGCTACAGTCGGCGTTATGAGTCGCCGGCGGTTTCTAGCAGTGAACGGCATCAGAACCCGCTGCGAGCCGATCGGGCGGCTCTGGATGTTCAGGCACTGGTGGATCGAGTGAGAGCACAGCGAGAGGCGGCGGCTCTGGCGGCAGCGGCGGCTCATCAGGAACCCTCAGTAGCACCTTCCGTCTTAGTTGGAGCGGGGTTAACTTCCAGGGCTGTGGGAGTGCCGTGTTTAACGCCGGCTTTGCGGAATGAGCGTCTGCCGAAGGATTTCAAGGGCCCTCGCAAGGTGCCCAATTACACAGTTGACTTACCTCCAGAGGCTTGGATTGAGAGCTATGAGCTGGCCATGGAGATGTTAGATGTTAGTGATGCAGTATGTGCCAAATACTTCATCATGATGCTGGAAGGGCCGGCTCGGACGTGGTTGAAGGGACTGCCACCCAACACCATTACTTCCTGGGCCGAGTTGAAGGCGAAATTTATCAAAAATTTCAAAGGAACGTGCAAGCAGCCCATGATGATCGTGGATTTGGATCATTGTGTGCAACAGGCCGATGAGTCGGCTCATCACTGGGTCCGGCGGGTCTCAACCATCATCCACTCTTCAGAACAGATTACGGCGGCTCAAGCGGTTTTGATTCTGGAGAAGAATTGCCACTTTACGCCTTTGAAGCAGAATCTTGGCCGACTCAAGTGCTCGTGTCAAGACATGGGGGAGCTCATGGCGGCTCTCACCAAATATGCAGACTCTGATAACACGAAGGACCCGGGCTCTGATGAAAAATCAGGTCAGGGGAAGAAGAGTAACAATGGAAAGGGTCAGCAGCAAAACGCGGCCGGAAACAGCAATTCTGGCAAGCGGAAGAACCCGGACGGCGGGTCAGAGCTGGTGGCGAACACCAGCGCTGGAAACAATCGTGCTAAGGGCAACGGGAACTTCAGGCAACCCTTTAACAAGGGCAAAGCTCCTTTCAACTTGGAAGCGATGCTCAACAAACCTTGTCCGGAGCACAGCCGGCCAGATAAGCCGGCAAATCACACCTAGAGGGACTGCAGTATCATGCGACAGTTCCGGGACTACAGCCTTCAACAGCATCATAATAATGGTAATGGTCCGTCAGGCGGCTCAGGGCCAGGCGGGTCAGGTGCCGGCTTTGGTCCCGGCGGCTCAGGGTCCGGTTACCAGGGTCAAGGCAATCAAGGAGGTCATCATCAACAATCTGGTGGTGGAGGCCAGCAGCAGCATAACCTGTCAGGATTCCAGAGTAACCCGAAGCAGCTCAGTGGGGGTCAATACCATGTTTTTACATCCAGCCTTGACAAGCGAGACCGGAAGGTGCGGAAGCGGGCAGTTAATACGGTCATGCCGGCTCTCCCGCCTATTTGAAGTGGTCTGAGTATGACATCACTTGGAGCAGGGCGGATCACCCGCCGCGGGTTGACAACCCGGGGCAGCTAGCTTTGGTGGTTGCCCCCCAAGTGGGTGGATACATATTCACTAAGGTGCTTATGGATGGTGGCAGCAGTATCAACATCCTGTATTATGACACTTTTAGCCAGATGGGTCTGCTTGATAAGGATCTTAAGCCCTCTTCAACAGTTTTTCATGGTGTGGTGCCTGGAAAATCAGCTTACCCAGTGGGGAAGATATCTTTGGAAGTTGCTTTTGGTGATGAATTCAACTACAGGGTGGAATCTTTGTGGTTTGAGGTGGTCAAGATCAAGAGCCCATATCATGCTCTGTTTGGATGGCCGGCTTACGCCAAATTCATGGCTAGGCCTTGCTATGTTTACTTACAGCTCAAGATGCCCGGGTTGAACGGGACGATCACTGTGCATGGTGATCGGAAGACGGCTCTTGAGTGTGAGGAAGGGGACGCAGCTTATGCAGAGTCAGGTTGTGCTGAGGCAGAGCTCAAGTTCTATAAGGAGAATGTTGACCCCGAAGACATGACTCCACTCAAGAAGCCTAACACGGAATCTGAGCCGCCCCTCAAGTTTGCGGCGGATGATACCAAGCTGGTGGATTTCACTGAGGGCGACTCATCACAGCAGTTCACTATCGGGGCTAACATGGACCCCGCATAGGAAAGCGCGCTCATCGAATTCATCCGTGAGAACCGGGACATCTTTGCATGGAAGCCATTTGACATGCCGGGTGTACCGAGAGAATTCGCTGAGCACCACCTTAATGTGGATCCTAAGTTCAAGCCGATCAAGCAGTTCCTTCGTCGTTTCAATGAAGAGCGGCGCAAGGCTATTGGAGAAGAGGTGGCCCGGCTCTTAGCAGCAGGGTTCATCGTGGAGGTTTTTCACCCGGAGTGGTTAGCTAACCCGGTGCTAGTGCTTAAGAAGAACGGCATGTGGCGCATGTGTGTGGATTACACGGATCTTAACAAGGCCTGTCCAGTTGACCCGTTTGCTCTCCCCCGTATCGACCAGATTATTGATGCAACAGCGGGTTGTGAGAGTTTATGCTTCCTGGATGCTTATTCAGGTTATCACCAGATCAAGATGGCAGTCAAAGACCAAGAGAAGACGGCTTTCATCACGCCTTTTGGTGCTTTCTGCTATGTGTCTATGCCTTTCGGGCTCAACAGTGCCCAGGCGACTTACCAGCGTTGTGTACAGAACTGTCTTCACAGTCAAATTGGACGCAATATTCATGCTTATGTGGATGATATTGTGGTCAAGTCAAGGAAGAAGGAAACTCTGCTGGACGACCTGAAGGAAACTTTCGACAACTTGCGGGTCTACAAGATGATGCTTAACCCGGCCAAGTGTTTCTTCGGAGTTCCTGCAGGCAAGCTCTTGGGATTTTTGGTCTCTGAGCGTGGTATTGAAGCTAACCCGGACAAGATAAAGGCTATCACTTCCCTGTCTGAGCCGGCGTGCATCAATGACGTTCAGCGCCTGGCGGGTCGGATCGCTGCTTTAAGCCGGTTCATAAGCCACCTGGGTGAGAAGGCTATCCCTTTGTATCAAATGATGAAGAAAACAGACAACTTTGTCTGGAGCAAGGCGGCGGGTGAGGCGTTCGAGGCGCTAAAGAAGCAACTGACTGAGCTGCCAATCTTGGCCGCTCCGGTTGAGAAAGAACCTTTGCTCCTCTACGTGGCGGCTAACAATAGAGCAGTCAGTGCTGCGGTCGTTGTGGAGCGTAAGGAGGCAGGAAAGGAGTATCCGGTTCAGAGGCTAGTTTACTATGTCAGCGAAGTCTTGATTGAGTCCAAGCAAAGGTACCCACATTGGCAGAAGCTGATCTATGGAGTGTTCATGGCGAATCGTAAGCTGAAGCATTACTTCCTAGGACACCAGATCACGGTGGTTAGCCCTGCTCCGTTGGGAGACATAATTCAAAACAGAGAAGCCACTGGCAGGATTGCTAAGTGGGCATTGGAGCTTGGGCCTCTTAATCTGAAGTATGTGCCTCGCACAGCTGTTAAGTCTCAAGCCTTGGTGGACTTTATAAACGACTGGACAAAGTGTCAGTCGCCTGAGGAGAAGCCAGATAACACATACTGGACGATTCACTTTGACGGATCCAGGCAGTTGGAAGGCTCGGGGGCTGGAGTGGTCTTAACTTCCCCTAAAGGTGACAAGTTCTGTTATGTGCTAAGGTTGATGTTTCCTTGTACTAACAATGTAGCTGAGTATGAGGCTTTGCTTCATGGCCTCCGTGTGGCTAAGGATATGAACCTAAGCTGGGTTAGATGTCTTGGCGACTCAGACCTCGTGGCTCAGCAAGTTTCAGGCACGTGGGACTCCAAAGACCCACGGATGGCGGCTTATCGCCAGGCGGTGGACATCATTACTGGTCACTTCAAGGGTTATCAAGTGGATCACATTGATCGTCGCAAGAACGAGGCGGCTGATGCGTTATCACGGCTGGGTTCTCAGCGTAAACCGGTGCTGCCTAATGTTTTCTTGGATGTGTTATATCACCCGTCAGTTAAGCTACCTTCAGAGGAGGATCTGGCAATACCTGACCCGGAGGGGCAGCTGGTGGCGGCTCTTCACGCCATCCCAGATTGGACGGTACCCTACTTGGCGTACTTGACTCGCGGCGAGTTACCTGAGGACGAAACTTTGGCAAGGCAAATCGTCAGGCGATCCAAGTCCATGACTATCATCAATGGCGAGTTGCATAAGCGCAGCGTCACCGGTGTTTTTCAACGCTGTGTTTCACCGGAAGAAGGCAAGGAAATCTTAAGTGAGATTCATGCTGGTGATTGTGGTCATCACGCCGGCTCAAAATCTCTGGTGGCCAAGGCTTTCCGACATGGTTTCTTCTGGCTGACGGCTCATAAGGATGCAGAAGACTTGGTCCTCAAGTGTGACGGGTGTCAAAAGTTCGGGCGACGTGCTCACGTGCCGGCTCAGGAGTTGCAGATGATCCCAATTACCTGGCCGTTCGCGGTCTGGGGGCTTGATATGGTCGGGCCCTTCAAGAGATCCAAAGACAAGAAGACCCACCTTTTGGTGGCGGTGGATAAGTTTACCAAGTGGGTGGAGGCTGAGCCGGTCGGCAAGTGTGACGCAGCTACGGCGCTTCAGTTTGTCAAAAAACTGATCCATCGCTTTGGTTACCCTCATAGTATCATCACAGATAACGGCACAAACCTATCCAAGGGGGCTATGCAAGCGTTCTGTGAAAGTGAGCACATCCGGCTTGACGTCTCTGCTGTGGCTCATCCACAGTCCAATGGTCAGGCGGAGCGGGCTAACCAGGAGATCCTGAGAGGTATCAAGCCCCGGCTTATGGTTCCTTTACAGAGAACGCCGGGTTGTTGGGTTGAGGAGTTACCATCAGTTCTATGGAGTATCAGAACAACTCCCAACAGGTCAACAGGCTATACGCCTTTCTTCATGGTTTACGGCACATAAGTCGTGTTACCAAGCGACATACGTCATGACTCGCCAAGGGTGGCGGCTTACGTTGAGGCAGACAATGAGACGGCGCGCCAGGACTCGTTAGATGCTTTGGATGAAGAGCGTGATCTGGTGGCGGCTCGATCGGCGATTTATCAACAAGACTTGCGTCGCTATCACAGCCGCAGAGTCAAGACCCGGACGTTTCAAGAAGGCGACTTAGTGTTGCGCCTGATTCAAGATCAGACGGACGCGCACAAGTTATCTCCTCCATGGGAAGGACCTTTTGTGGTTAGCAGAAACCTCAACAATGGGTTATACTATCTCATCGACGTACGAGACGAGTCACGCACTTCTGGGCAGGAGACCCACCGGCCGTGGAATATCGCTCATCTGCGGCCTTATTATACTTGAGTCATCGACTCCCCCCATTCTACATCATCATTGTATATATCACATATATATATAATAAAGTTGGCATCCCTGCAAGACGGGGCCTCTGCCGTTTTTACGTATCTCAAATTGTGC
Source organism: Elymus sibiricus (assembly GCA_039707655.1). NCBI lineage: Eukaryota > Viridiplantae > Streptophyta > Magnoliopsida > Poales > Poaceae > Elymus > Elymus sibiricus. Next base: position 35,117,692 of record CM077669.1, on the reverse strand, counting down.
AAAGATGGATACAATCATAAGGTCACTTGGGGGCTTCTAACCCGCCAGGGTTAAGCTTCAACCCTCTTGATCGGCTCTTCAGCCAAAATAGCACCATCATCTGGCGGCTTACAAGTTGACGGTCCACAGGACGGCGGCTTACAAGACGGTGCACAAGTTGATATCATCAACAAGGTCGTTTGGGGGCTTTCCACCCATCGGGTTAAGCTTCAACCCTTTCGATCAGGCTCTTCAGCCACAGTAAGGCCGGGTTATATACCCAAAAAGTTGACTCCGTCAACAAGGTCATTTGGGGGCTTCCAACCCACCGGGTGTAGCTTACACACCCTCTTGATCGGCTCTTCAGCCACCGCAAGTTAGAGTTAAACCTCCCTGTAAGCTGCTGCTGCTCCACCAGGTGACCCGCCGAACTCTTACCAGTTAATCTCGATTAGAGACCCTGAGCTGTTCAAACATATTTGGCAGTCACTCTCACTAGAGACCCTGTACTGGTCAAGGTTCAACCGGCGGCTCTTGTCACGAGAGGGCCGGCTTACGGAAAGCGAGGATAAACTCACCCATCTGCTGCCGACTCTCCGCTATGTGGCCCGCTCGTACTATTAAACAGTTACTCTTTTAAAGACCCTGCACTGTTTAAGTTTCCAACGACGGAATTACGTCACGTGAGAGGTACCTTATGGGCCTTAAGGGTACTCATACCCTACTGCGTCTCTCTCTGGTTCGTTGCGCTCTTATCAGTTAATCTCGCCTAGAGACCTTGAGCCGTTCAAAGAATTGACGGTCACTCTTGTTAGAAACCCTGTACTGTTAAGAGTTCAAGTAACAAGTCCACCCAGAAGAACCGGCTTATGAGTTTTAAAAAGCAAGGTCATGGAAGATTCAACATCTTCGGGTTGTGCTTTTTCAAGCTGCCCTTACGGCAATACAGAACATATTCTGTCTTGTTTATTTTTGCAGTGTTTATCTTCTAAAGATGAGCGGCCGTGCAATCAGATATTATAAGCACAAACATAAGAAAGACAAACATGCATCAAGCTATGCAAACTTTACTACGTGCACGATGGCACGGCTCAGACAGTTCAAGATTTTCTAAGTCTATTACAAAGCTCTCCACAGAGCCCAAAAGGCAATAGACTTAAAGTTTTTATACAACTTTCAGTTCGGCGGTTCAGCAAGCCGAGTTATCAATTTCAAGCATCAAGTGCTTAGCTCGACGGCGGGTCATCCTGCGCCGGGTCTTCGACCTCTTCGATCTGAAGATTATCCACATCCCAGTTGCAGTTTGTTAGAGCTTCAAACTGAGCCTCTTCAAAGAGGGGAGACGGGTCAAACTCAGGGGCGAAGAGGTGCTTACGGCGAGCAGGAGTCAAATCTGTGGTTTCTAAAGTTGGGCCACGCACTCTTTTGCTGACCTCGCTGTAAGCCGCCTGGTACGTTGACAGATCAAGCTCATCAACCAGTGTTGATGCAAGAACCCTGGAGGCCTTCATGCACTTGGCATAGTCAGCTTCTGTGAACTCTGAGCCGTCGTCCTTCTTCGACGGAAAGCCATCCATCATTTCTTCTGCTGTCAGTTCAGGGGCAAAGGCCAGAGACCGGCTTAGCGCAGCCATAGCTCCTTTCCTGGCGGCTGATCGCTTCAGTTCCTCAATCTATTTGGGCAGCGTGGATAAGAGTTCTATCACTCCCTTCATATACTTGGGAATGCTCTTCTCAGTCAGCATTGCTTTGTTGGGCAGCAAGGCTTTCTTTTACGTCAGCCACTTGAGACTCGGCCGCTTCCAAGGCTTCCTGTATAGTACAAAAACAAAATAGCAGTTCAGGAAGTTGATGAAGAGGTTATGATGCAAGTCTCACGCAGATTGCAAGCAATATACTTGACACTTCGGGGCTAATGTCTGTGTTTGCTCTCCAAGTCTACAATGAAGTTCCGGCTCATCTTCTTCAAGATAAGCCGGCACTTGGGGAATACACAGCGCTTTCCAAGTTTTCTAATGAAGTTCTGGCTCATCTTCTTCAAGATAAGCCGGCACTTGGGGGCTACACACAGCGCTCCAAGTCTACAAGGAAGTTCCGGCTCATCTTCTTCAAGATAAGCCGGCACTTGGGGGCTACATGCAGTGGTCTTTAAATCTACAATGCAGTCCCGGCTCATCTTCATAAAGATAAGCCGGCACTTGGGGGCTACAATTGGCGTTTCCCAAGGTTCCAGTGAAGTTCCGGCTCATCATTTTTATACTGACCCGGACTTGGGGGCTATCATTGATCAACTCTTCCAGATAAGTATCGGCTTACTATCTATACTAACCCGATACTTGGGGGTTACAGGCTAAGCTATTTGCAGTATGACATATATTGGAAGAGCCGGTCTACCATTTGCAATACTAAACCAGCTCTTGGGGGCTACGTAAGGGTACAAGGAAAAAGCAGGAGTGGTACCTCATATTTTTTCTTCATCAAGCCAACAAGTTTGAGCTCCATGTTCCGGCTTGTGGTCACGCAGTTCAGATAACCAGCATGTAATTCATCGGCAGTCAGCTTCTCCAGCACAGGGAATTCAAACTCAAGCTTCTCAGGAGAGGAAGTTTCAGCCTTGCCAGAATGTCTTGTCAATACATGAGGCTCGGGAGATTGATGACCCATCCCAGTGAAGATAACGTCTGGAAGAGCTGTGTCTTCGACGGCTGTTGAAGGGTTGGGCGGCTTAGGATCATCCCTTGGAGGACTGTCAGTTGCCATGTCATGATCAGCCGGCTCAGAGGGCTGATGAGTGGCTTCAGGTGCATCTTTCAAATCGTCAGTAGGCTCAACATGAGCTGAAGGAGAGTCCGGCTTAGCAATTTCCGGTTCTTGGGCAGAAGTAGTAGCGGTAGACCCGCCGGTCTTCCTTCGTTTTGCTTGATCCCTGGAAGACAGAAAAGATTGTTACACAGAGGACAAGAGTATTAAAAGGTATGGTGCAAGAGTAAAAATACGCACTCTGGGTTGATCTTCATTGGAGGGAGCTTGGAGGCAGTCGAGTCGCCAGATGAAGGGGGAGAATCCTAGTAAAAGCAGTTAAGACAATACAAAACGTTAAGGTTACAATGCAAGATTGTTAAAGCTAAACCTGAGTAAAAAGAATAACTCAGCCGGCCGTTTCCGTGGAGCCGGAGAATGCGATAACCCGGCCACAAGATTTTCAGAGCCGGTGCTCCGGGTCTGACGTCGGGAGTTGTGTTGTTGCTTTTTCAAAAGAAAATTGGGGTCTAAATGAGCAAGAGGATGAGAAAAAGGGACTTTTCGGATGACCCGCCGCACTTTCTCTGGTGGAAGGTTTTCTTAGTCAGAAGAAATGTAAGTTACCTCAGGGGCGTCCGCATGGCTGGTCTCCGTTTCCTCCTGTGAATGATTGTTGTCAATAAGTTGCATAAAAAGACGGCCAAGGGAGTCAAGTTCTACCTCTGAGTCGTCAAGCTCAGGCAGGTCTTGAGTGGCGGCTTTCTTCTTCTGGGCGCGGGCTTTCACCTTAGGCTTCCTCGCTGGAGGGTTATACTTCTTCTTCCAGAAAGGAGAGCCGGCCTATACATAAGCCGCCAACAATGATTAGAAGGGGCAAGACAAAGTAAAGATGAATTTGACCAATTGAGGGAAAGGAGTTTCTTACAGCTGGTGCTGGGTTCTTGGCACAAAAAGGTTTAAGTCCGGTTTTGTTGCAAACCGCTTGTTTTTCGCCGAGAAGTCCTTTGACGGTAGAGTTGATGTCTTCTTCGGTCAGAGGAGTGGCGTTGAAACAGAGAGGGTCATTGGGCTCACCCGTAAATTGGTGCATGAGCCGGTCATGCCGGCTCAGCGGCAAGATCTTCCAGCTAACCCAGCAGCGGGTTAAATCGATGCCAGTCAAGCCGTTCGCTAGTAAGGCCTTGATTTTGGCAAAAGCCGGAGCGTAATTTGCTCGCTCTGCGGCGGACATCTGGTTTGGGAGTTCACTTGTGTTGCATAGCCGGGTTGGACGGTAACCCGGCAGCGGATATTCACTTTCAGGAGAAGTGTCCTTACAGTAGAACCAAGTCTTGTTCCAGTCCTTGGGGTGGCTTGGTAGGAGAGCTATTGGGTAAGGCAAATCTCTCCGTCTCTGGATGGAAACCCCGCCAAGCTCCAAGCTTGGCCCAGCTGCCACTTCAGTTTGGCGGTTGGCATAATGATAGTCATGGAAGAGGTCAACCGACGGCTCTTCTTGCAGATAAACTTCACACAAGACTTGAAACTGACACATGTTGGTGACAGAGTTGGGACCGATGTCTTGAGGATGAAGCTTGAAAAAATGAAGAACATCCTGGAAGAATTTCGACCCAGGTGGGCTGAATCCGCGTAGGAGGTGATCAGTAAACACGACAACCTCTCCTTCTTTAGGCTCAGGTCTTTTCTCTGATCCTGGAACCCGCCGGTGTATGACATCCTTAGCCGGCAAGATACCCGACTCTACGAAGTTAAGCAGAAGTTCTTCAGTGACTCCGGAGCTGACCCAATCGCAGGATGAGGGTGCCCTTGACATGATGGCGAGTTACGCTATGAAGACATATAGTACGGCGGGTTAGAAAAATAATAACTAGATGAGGCAGCTGTGGTCAGTGTAATGGTGAGGAGTTAAACTACCAAAGCATTCTAGCAGAGAGCCGCCAAAGCTATGGCGGGTTAAGTGGACAAGGCAGTATTGGAAGAAACGATTAAGTGTGGTTAAACAGGTTTCACATAATATCACTATGGCTGCAAGATCTACAGACGAAGGTAAAATGAAAAATATTCATGACCTAAAAACGACTGTGGAAGGACAAGTGAATCACTATGCAAAGATGAGTGCTATATGGATCTAAAACAGATGGGCATTGATACTAAAGGGATAACCGCAACAAATAGACAGTACCATGGGACGCAAAGTGGTGCTCAGTGGTCTATGCTATGATGAACACTGACGAACTGCTATGAACAACAGAGAAACCCGAGGAGCTCGGGAACCCTACTGGAGATGGATCCAGATTGGAACGAGGGCTGAAAGTAGTACCTTGCGGATGCGGCCGCGCCGGCGAAAAATCTGGTCCGATTCAGGTCGATGCAGCGGCCAGCGATGGAGATGACGGCGAGGTCCAGTCGGCGGCGGCGGAGCTCTGGAGGCACTGTTGACCGAAGGAGGAAGAAGACAGAGGAGGTGGAGAAAGGAAAAAAGGGCACCACGTGTCCCTATTTATGAGTAAGGAGGGCAACAGTGCGCACGAAAATTGAGGAGGCACAGTGATGATTGACCAAACGTGGCGCCTCGATTTTCGGGATGGCCCTTCAATGAGAAGATCCGTTGCAAACGTCACAGAATCTTTTCGGAATATTCGATATGGCGTCATGGCGGGTTATAACTCTTCTTTTCAGATGACAGAAATGTAAAGACTCGCCGCCAAGTGAGTTTGAAGATTGACATGAGCAGGCTCAAATCAACCTGGGGCCTAATGTTGGGGATATAACCCCGTGGTAAGACCCGCCCAGGAGGGGCCGGGTCATACCTGGCGGCTCATAGCCCAAGACCCATAAGGTGGGCCAGAAGATGAAGGCCAGGCCGCGTGGCGGCTTACCATATGGGCTAAGGCGGAGGCCCAGAGACAGAAGATGGTATGAAGACCCGGGCGGTTAAGCCGCCCGGAGACGGCTTGCCCAAGACGGTAAGACGGCTTAGAGACAGGATTCACTATGATGTATGAGTCGGTTTAGGACTCGTGTAACCCAGGGCCTGGACCTCTTATATAAAGGCGAGACCTTGGGGCGGCTTAGACAGGAAACCAACAAGTCGAGAACTAGGTCAAGCAAAACCGCTCCCTTGTAATCGATACTCCAATCAATACAACACAAGCAGGACGTAGGCTTTTACCTCTTCTTGAGGGGCCGAACTTGGGTAAACTCGTGTCCTTCGTCTCGATCAACCCCTTTGAGTCCACCCCTTTGGCGATGGCCTCGAACCTAAGTCTTCGGACATCTGCCGTGACAAACTCACGACAGTTACCGCTACTGTTACTGTTGCTACTGCTATCAAACTATCATATTACTGTGCTACTGATCACCTTGCTGCAGATATTTAATCTCCAGGTGTGGTTGAATTGACAACTCAACTGATAATACTCTCAAGTATTCTTTGGCTCCCCTTGTGTCGAATCTATAAATTTGGGTTGAATACTCTACCCTCAAAAACTGTTGCGATCCCCTATACTTGTGGGTTATCAGTACACTGCCAGAGGCATTCATTCAGAGTCATATCTTCCTATCAGTCCTTCATGTTGAGTTGTAAGTAAATAAAAGTGTGATGATCATCATTATTAGAGCATTGTCCTAGTGAGGAAAGGATGATGTAGACTATGATTCCCCCACAAGTCAGGATGAGGCTCTAGACGAAAAATGAAATAAAAATGGGGGAGGCCAAATGAGCCCACCATAAAAAAAGAAAAAATGGGGGAGGCAAATAAAAAAGAAGAGAAAAGTCCACCATAAAAAAATAAAAAAATGAGAGAAAAGAGAGAAGGGACTTTGCTACTATCCTTTACCACACTTGTGCCTCAAAGTGGCACCATGTTCTTCATATAGAGAGTCTCCTATGTTCACACTTCCATATGCTAGTGGGAACTACCTTTTCATATAATAAACTTGACTTGTATATTCCGATGACGGGCTTCCTCAAATGCCCGAGGTCTTCATGAGCAAGCAAGTTTGATGCACACCCCACTTAGCTTCAGTTGAGCTTTCATACACTTATAGCTCTAGTGCATCATTTGCATGGCAATCCCTACTCCTTACATTGACATCTATCGATGAGCATCTCCATAGCTCGTTGGTATGCCTAGTTGATGTGAGACTATCTTCTCCACTTTTTACCCCTTTGATACCTACCACCATATTCTATACCACCTATATGCTATGTCCAATGGTTCACGCTCATGTATTGCGTGAAGAATAAAAAGTTGATGCATATTGAAAAAGTACGATCCAATTGCCTGACTTGGACACTATGGTGCTTAACATTTGTTTCTATGTGGTGAAGACAGAGTCATGCCTTGCTAATATAATAAGATGAGTAGGGTTAAACATTCTTTTAGGATCGTATACTTTGAAAAATCAATGATTTTGTTTCCTATACTTATAAATATTACTATGTTTCTATTTGTTAATTCATCATTTCTCAATGAGCATACATACCAAAGATTACATAATGGGTAGCATGTCAAATCAAAAATTCTATTTTTATCATTTACCTACTCGAGGACGAGCAGGAATTAAGCTTGGGGATGCTGATACATCTCCAACGTATCTATAATTTTTGATTGTTCCATGCTAATATATTATCATTCTAGGACACTTTTTGGTATATATTTACCAATTTATAATATTTTTGAGCACTAACCTATTGACCCAGTGCCCAGTGCCAGTTCCTGTTTTCTGCGTGTTTTTGCCTTTTCAGAGTTACAGTACCAAACGGAGTCCAATTGCCACGAAACTTTTTGATGATTTTTTCTGGACCAATACAAGACCTAGAAGTTTCGGAGGAAGGCCGGAAGGTGCACCAGGGACCCACCACATATCCCACCATGCCACTAGGGAGGCGCGGCCAGATATGTGGTGGCTCCCTGGTGCGTCTCCCGACGTCGTTCTCTAGCCTATAAATTCACATCTACCCTAAAAACACCAGAAGCGCTCCCGAAACACTTTTTCCGCCGCCGCAAGTCTCTGTTTCGACGGGAGGCCATATTCACCTCCGTTTCGGCACCCTGCCAGAGGTGAGATCGATCACGGAGGGCCTCTTCATCAACCTTGCTGCCCTCACCATGATGTGTGAGTACTTCACCACAGACCTACGTGTCGTGGGTTTGTCACGGCAGATGTCTGAAGACTTAGGTTCGAGGCCATCGCCAAAGGGGTGGACTCAAAGAGGTTGATCGAGACGAAGGACACGAGTTTACCCAGGTTCGGCCCCTCAAGAAGAGGTAAAAGCCTACGTCCTGCTTGTGTTGTATTGATTGGAGTATCGATTACAAGGGAGCGGTTTCGCTTGACCTAGTTCTCAACTTGTTGGTTTCCTGTCTAAGCCGCCCCAAGGTCTCGCCTTTATATAAGAGGTCAAGGCCCTGGGTTACACGAGTCCTAAACTGACTCATACATCGTAGTGAATCCTGTCTCTAAGCCGCCTTGCCGTCTTGGGCAAGCCGTCTCCGGGCGGCTTAACCGCCCGGGTCTTCATACCATCTTCTGTCTCTGGGCCTCCGCCTTAGCCCATCTGGTAAGCCGCCACGCGGCCTGGCCTTCATCTTCCGGCCCACCTTATGGGTCTTGGGCTATGAGCCGCCAGGTATGACCCGGCCCCTCCTGGGCGGGTCTTACCACGGGGTTATATCCCCAACATTAGGCCCCAGGTTGATTTGAGCCTGCTCATGTCAATCTTCAAACTCACTTGGCGGCGAGTCTTTACATTTCTGTCATCTGAAAAGAAAAGTTATAACCCGCCATGACGCCATATCGAATATTACGACAAGATTCTGTGACGTTTGCAACGGATCTTCTCATTGAAGGGCCACCCCGAAAATCGAGGCGCCACGTTTGGTCAATCATCACTGTGCCTCCTCAATTTTCGCGTGCACTGTTGCCCTCCTTACTCATAAATAGGGACACGTGGTGCCCTTTTTTCCTTTCTCCACCTCCTCTGTCTTCTTCCTCCTTCGGTCAGCAGCGCCTCCAGAGCTCCGCCGCCGCCGACTGGACCTCGCCGTCATCTCCATCGCTGGCCGCTGCATCGACCTGAATCGGACCAGATTTTTTGCCGGTGCGTCCGCATCCGCAAGGTACTACTTTCAGCCCTCGTTCCAATCTGGATCCATCTCCATTAGGGTTCCCGAGCTCCTCGGGTTTCTCTGTTGTTCATAGCAGTTCGTCAGTGTTCATCATAGCATAGACCACTGAGCACCACTTTGCGTCCCATGGTACTGTCTATTTGTTGCGGTTATCCATTTAGTATCAAAGCCCATCTGTTTTAGATCCGTATAGCACTCATCTCTGCATACTGATTTACTTGTCCTTCCACTGTTGTTTTTAGGTCATGAATATTTTTCATTTTACCTTCGTTTGTAGATCTTGCAGCCATAGTGATATTATGTGAAACCTGTTTAACCACACTTAATCGTTTCTTCCAATACTGCCTTGTCCACTTAACCCGCCATAGCTTTGGCGGCTCTCTGCTAGAATGCTTTGGCAGTTTAACTCCTCACCATTACACTGACCACAGCTGCCTCATCTAGTTATTATTTTTCTAACCCGCCGTACTATATGTCTTCATAGCTTAACTCGCCATCATGTCAAGGGCACCCTCATCCTGCGATTGGGTCAGCTCCGGAGTCACTGAAGAACTTCTGCTTAACTTCGTAGAGTTGGGTATCTTGCCGGCTAAGGATGTCATACACTGGCGGGTTCCAGGATCAGAGAAAAGACCTGAGCCTAAAGAAGGAGAGGTTGTCGTGTTTACTGATCACCTCCTACGCGGATTCAGCCCACCCGGGTCGAAATTCTTCCGGGATGTTCTTCAATTTTTCAAGCTTCATCCTCAAGACATCGGTCCCAACTCTGTCACCAACATGTGTCAGTTTCAAGTCTTGTGTGAAGTTTATCTGCAAGAAGAGCCGTCGGTTGACCTCTTCCATGACTATCATTATGCCAACCGCCAAACTGAAGTGGCAGCTGGGCCAAGCTTGGAGCTTGGCGGAGTTTCCATCCAGAGACGGAGAGATTTGCCTTACACAATAGCTCTCCTACCAAGCCACCCCAAGGACTGGAACAAGACTTGGTTCTACTGTAAGGACACTTCTCCTGAAAGTGAAAATCCGCTGCCGGGTTACCGTCCAACCCAGCTATGCAACACAAGTGAACTCCCAAACCGGATGTCTGCCGCAGAGCGAGCAAAATACGCTCTGGCTTACGCCAAAATCAAGGCCTTACTAGCAAACGGCTTGACTGGCGTCGATTTAACCCGCTGTTGGGTTAGCTGGAAGATCTTGCCGCTGAGCCGGCGTGACCGGCTCATGCACCAATTTACGGGTGAGCCCAATGACCCTCTCTGTTTCAATGCCACTCCTCTGACCGAAGAAGACATCAACTCTACCGTCAAAGGACTTCTCGGCGAAAAACAAGCGGTTTGCAACAAAACCGGACTTAAACCCTTTTGTGCCAAGAACCCAACACCAGCTGTAAGAAACTCCTTTCCCTCAATTGGTCAAATTCATCTTTACTTTGTCTTGCCCCTTCTAATCATTGTTGGCGGCTTATGTATAGGCCGGCTCTCCTTTCTGGAAGAAGAAGTATAACCATCCAGTGAGGAAGCCTAAGGTGAAAGCCCGCGCCCAGAAGAAGAAAGCCGCCACTCAAGACCCGCCCGAGCTTGACGACTCAGAGGTAGAACTTGACTCCCTTGGCCGTCTTTTTATGCAACTTATTGACAACAATCATTCACAGGAGGAAACGGAGACCAGCCATGCGGACGCCCCTGAGGTAACTTTCATTTCTTCTGACTCAGAAAACCTTCCACCAGAAACAGTGCGGCGGGTCATCCGAAAAGTCCCTTCTTCTCATCCTCTTGCTCATTTAGACCCCAATTTTCTTTTGAAAAAGCAACAGCACAACTCCCGACGTCAGACCCGGAGCACCGGCTCTGAAAATCTTGTGGCCGGGTTATCGTATTCTCCGACTCCACGGAAACGGCCGGCTAAGGTATTCTTTTAACTGAGGTTTGGCTTTAACAATCTTGCATTGTAACCTTACCGTTTTGTATTGTCTTAACTGCTTTTACTAGGATTCTCCCCCGTCATCTGGTGAGTCGACTGCCTCCAAGCTGCCTCCAATGAAGATCAACCCAGATTGCGTGTCTTTACTCTTGCACCATACCTTTTAATACTCTTGTCCTCTGTGTAACAATCTTTTCTGTATTCCAGGGCTCAAGCAAAACGAAGGAAGACCGGCGGGTCTACCGCTACTACTGCTGCCCAAGAGCCGGAAATTGCTAAGCCAGACTCCCCTTCAGCTCATGCTGAACCTACTGGCGTTACGGAAGATGCCCCTGAAGACACTCATCAGCCCTCTGAGCCGGCTGATCATTACATGGCAACCGAGAGTCCTCCAAGGGATGATCCTAAGCTGCCCAGCCCTTCAACCGCCGTCGAAGACACAGCTCTTCCAGACGTTATCTTCACTGGGATGGGTCATCATTCTCCCGAGCCTCATGTATTGACAAGACATACCAGCAAGGCTGAAACTTCCTCGCCTGAGAAGTTTGGTTTCGAATTCCCTGTGTTGGAGAAGCTAACTGCTGATGAATTACACGCTGGTTATCTGAACCGCCTGACCACAAGCCGGAACATGGAGCTCAAACTTGTTGGTCTGATGAAGAAAAAATATGAGGTAATCTCTGCTGGCTTTTTCCTTGTACCCTTATGTAGCCCCCAAGAGCTGGTTTAGTATTGCAAATGGTAGACCGGGTCTTCCAATCTATGTCATACTGCAAATAGCTTAGCCTGTAACCCCAAGTATCGGGTTAGTATAGATAGTAAGCCGATACTTATCTGGAAGAGTTGATCAATGATAGCCCCCAAGTCCGGGTCTGTATAAATATGATGAGCCGGAACTTCACTGGAACCTTGGGAAACGCCAATTGTAGCCCCCAAGTGCCGGCTTATCTTTATCGAAGATGAGCCGGGACTGCATTGTAGATTTGAAAACCATGGCATGTAGCCCCCAAGTGCCGGCTTATCTTGAAGAAGATGAGCCGGAACTTCCTTGTAGACTTGGAGCGCTGTGTGTAGCCCCCAAGTGCCGGCTTATCTTTATCGAAGATGAGCCGGGACTGCATTAGAAAACTTGGAAAGCGCTGTGTAGCCCCCAAGTGCCGACTTATCTTGAAGAAGATGAGTCGGAACTTCATTAGAAAACTTGGAAAGCGCTGTGTAGCCCCCAAGTGCCGGCTTATCTTGAAGAAGATGAGCCGGAACTTCATTGTAGACTTGGAGAGCAAACACAGACATTAGCCCCCAAGTGTCAAGTATATTGCTTGCAATCTGCGTGAGACTTGCATCATAACCACTTCATCAACTTCCTGAACTACTGTTTTGTTTTTGTACTATACAGGAAGCTTTGAAAGCGGCCGAGTCTGATCTGACCGGTTTAAAGGAAAAACTTGCTTCACCACAAACCGCCCGGTCTGAGGCAGAAGAGAAAAGGCGGGTTGCCGTTAAGGAGCTTGAGAAGGTTCAGGCGGACTTTGATGCTTTCAAAAAGAGCGCTGAAGCTACCCAAGCTGTCCTGACCAAGCGCGCAGATGACGCGGACCAGCGACTCAAGGTTGTGTCAGATGAATTGCAAACTCTCAAGCGCCATATCTCTAGGATGACTGCTGCTATCTTTGGTAAGCACTTAATGCTTAGCGAATTTCCTTGCCTTGCGTAAAAACTGTGCTGGCGGCTTATAATCCCAAATCTTCCTTACAGGTGAAAGAAGCCGCCAACTCTCTTCAGATAGCTTGCTGAAGCTAAAAGCAGTCTATTCCTTGTCAGAACAGCTATACTGCGGTACCCTTTGTACCATTAAAGCAATGCTGAATAGGGAAAGCATCCCCAAATTCATGCAGGGGGTGATAGAACTCTTGTCAACGCTGCCCAAGCAAATCGAAGAGCTCAAACGATCAGCCGCCAGGAAGGGAACAATGGCCGCGCTGAGCCGGGCTCTGGCCTTTGCCCCTGAGTTGACTGTAGAGGAGATGATGGATGGCTTTCCCTCCAAGAAAGACGATGGCTCAGACTTCACCGAAGCTGACTATGCCAAGTGTGTGAAGGCCTCCAGAGTTCTCGCATCAGTATTGGCGGATGAAGTTGATCTGTCAACCTACCAGGTGGCTTACAGCGCAGACAACAAACGAGTGCGCTGCCCAACCTTCGAAGCCAGAGATTTGACTCCTGCTCGCCGTAAGCACCTCTTCGCCCCTAAGATTGACCCGTCTCCCCTCTTTGAAGAGGCTCAGTTTGAAGCTCTAACAAACTGCAACTGGGATGTGGATAATCTTCAGATCGAAGCGGTCGAAGACCCGGCGCAGGATGACCCGCCGTCGAGCTAAGCACTTGATGCTTGAAATTGATAACTCGGCTTGCTGAGCCGCCGAACTGAAAGTTGTATAAAAACTTTAAGTCTGTTGCCTTTTGGGCTCTGTGAAGAGCTTTGTAATAGGCTTAGAAAATCTTGAACTGTCTGAGCCGTGCCATCGTGCACGTAGTAAAGTTTGCATAGCTTGATGCATGTTTGTCTGTCTTATGTTTGTGCTTATAATATCTGATTGCACGGCGGCTCATCTTTAGAAGATAAACCCTGCAAAAATAAACAAGACAGAATATGTTCTGTATTGCCGTAAGGGCGGCTTGAAAAAGCACAACCCGGAGATGTTGAATCTTCCATGACCTTGCTTTTTAAAACTCATAAGCCGGTTCTTCTGGGTGGACTTGTTACTTGAACTCTTAACAGTACAGGGTCTCTAACAAGAGTGACCGTCAATTCTTTGAACGGCTCAGGGTCTCTAGGTGAGATTAACTGATAAGAGCGCAACGAACCAGAGAGAGACACAGCAGGGTATGAGTACCCTTATGGCCCATAAGCTACCTCTCACGTGACGTAATTCCGTCGTTGGAAACTTAAACAGTGCAGGGTCTTTAAAAGAGTAACTGTTTAACAGTACGAGCGGGCCACATAGCGGAGAGTCGGCAGCAGATGGGTGAGTTTATCCTCGCTTTCCGTAAGCCGGCCCTCTCGTGACAAGAGCCGCCGGTTGAACCTTGACCAGTACAGGGTCTCTAGTGAGAGTGACTGCCAAATATGTTTGAACAGCTCAGGGTCTCTAATCGAGATTAACTGGTAAGAGTTCGGCGGGTCACCTGGTGGAGCAGCAGCAGCTTACAGGGAGGTTTAACTCTAACTTGCGGTGGCTGAAGAGCCGATCAAGAGGGTGTGTAAGCTAAACCCGGTGGGTTGGAAGCCCCCAAATGACCTTGTTGACGGAGTCAACTTTTTGGGTATATAACCCGGCCTTACTGTGGCTGAAGAGCCGGATCGAAAGGGTTGAAGCTTAACCCGGTGGGTGGAAAGCCCCCAAACGACCTTGTTGATGATATCAACTTGTGCACCGTCTTGTAAGCCGCCGTCCTGTGGACCGCCAACTTGTAAGCCGCCAGATGATGGTGCTATTTTGGCTGAAGAGCCGATCAAGAGGGTTGAAGCTTAACCCTGGCAGGTTAGAAGCCCCCAAGTGACCTTATGATTGTATCCATCTTTGCACAATTTGAGATACGTAAAAACGGCAGAGGCCCCGTCTTGCAGGGATGCCAACTTTATTATATATATATGTGATATATACAATGATGATGTACAATGGGGGGAGTCGATGACTCAAGTATAATAAGGCCGCAGATGAGCGATATTCCACGGCCGGTGGGTCTCCTGCCCAGAAGTGCGTGACTAGTCTCGTACGTCGATGAGCTAGTATGACCCATTGTTGAGGTTTCTGCTAACCACAAAAGGTCCTTCCCATGGAGGAGATAACTTGTGCGCGTTCGTCTGATCTTGAATCAGGCGCAACACTAAGTCGCCTTCTTGAAACGTCCGGGTCTTGACTCTGCGGCTGTGATAGCGACGCAGGTCTTGTTGATAAATCGCCGATCGAGCCGCCGCCAGATCACGCTCTTCATCCAAAGCATCTAACGAGTCCTGGCGCGCCGTCTCATTGTCTGCCTCAACGTAAGCCGCCACCCTTGGCGAGTCATGACATATGTCGCTTGGTAACACGGCTTCTGTGCCGTAAACCATGAAGAAAGGCGTATAGCTTGTTGACCTGTTGGGAGTTGTTCTGATACTCCATAGAACTGATGGTAACTCCTCAACCCAACAACCCGGCGTTCTCTGTAAAGGAACCATAAGCCGGGGCTTGATACCTCTCAGGATCTCCTGGTTAGCCCGCTCCGCCTGACCATTGGACTGTGGATGAGCCACAGCAGAGACGTCAAGCCGGATGTGCTCACTTTCACAGAACGCTTGCATAGCCCCCTTGGATAGGTTTGTGCCGTTATCTATGATGATACTATGAGGGTAACCAAAGCGATAGATCAGTTTTTTGACAAACTAAACCACCGTAGCTGCGTCACACTTGCCGACCGGCTCAGCCTCCACCCACTTGGTAAACTTATCCACCGCCACCAAAAGGTGGGTCTTCTTGTCTTTGGATCTCTTGAAGGGCCCGACCATATCAAGCCCCCAGACCGCGAACGGCCAGGTAATTGGGATCATCCGCAACTCCTGAGCCGGCACGTGAGCACGTCGCCCCAACCTTTGACACCCGTCACACTTGAGCACCAAGTCTTCTGCATCCTTATGAGCCGTCAGCCAGAAGAAACCATGTCGAAAAGCCTTGGCTACCAGAGACTTTGAACCGGCGTGATGACCACAATCACCAGCATGAATCTCACTTAAGATTTCCTTGCCTTCTTCCGGTGAAACACAACGTTGAAAAACGCCGGTGACGCTGCACTTATGCAACTCGCCATTGATGATAGTCATGGACTTGGATCGCCTGACGATTTGCCTTGCCAAAGTTTCGTCCTCAGGTAACTCGCCGCGAGTCAAGTACGCCAAGTAGGGT
Source organism: Elymus sibiricus (assembly GCA_039707655.1). Classification (NCBI taxonomy): domain Eukaryota; kingdom Viridiplantae; phylum Streptophyta; class Magnoliopsida; order Poales; family Poaceae; genus Elymus; species Elymus sibiricus. The sequence continues at coordinate 35,101,974 of CM077669.1, read as the reverse complement.
ACCGTCCAATCTGGGATGGCGTGAAGAGCCGCCACCAGCTGCCCCTCCGGGTCAGGTATTGCCAGATCCTCCTCCGAAGGTAGCTTAACTGACGGGTGATATAACATGTCCAAGAAAACATTAGGCGGCACCGGTTTACGCTGAGAACCCGGCCGTGATAACGCGTCAGCCGCCTCGTTCTTACGACGGTCAATGTGATCCACTTGATAACCCTTGAAGTGACCAGCAATGATGTCCACCGCCTGACGATAAGCTGCCATCCGTGGGTCTTTGGAGTCCCGCGTGCCTGAAACTTGCTGAGCCACGAGGTCTGAGTCGCCAAGACATCTAACCCGGCTTAGGTTCATCTCCTTAGCCACACGGAGGCCATGAAGCAAAGCCTCATACTCAGCTGCATTGTTAGTACAAGGAAACATCAACCTTAGCACATAACAGAACTTGTCACCTTTAGGGGAAGTTATGACCACTCCAGCCCCCGAGCCTTCCAACTGCCTGGATCCGTCAAAGTGAATCGTCCAGTATGTGTTATCCGGCTTCTCCTCAGGTGACTGACACTCTGTCCAGTCGTTTATAAAGTCCACCAAGGCTTGAGACTTAACAGCTGTGTGAGGCACATACTTCAGATTAAGAGGCCCAAGCTCCAATGCCCACTCAGCAATCCTGCCAGTGGCTTCTCTGTTTTGAATTATGTCTCCCAACGGAGCAGAGCTAACCACCGTGATCTGGTGTCCTAGGAAGTAATGCTTCAGCTTACGATTCGCCATGAACACTCCATAGATCAGCTTCTGCCAATGTGGGTACCTTTGCTTGGACTCAATCAAGACTTCGCTGACATAGTAAACCGGCCTATGAACCGGATACTCCTTTCCTGCCTCCTTACGCTCCACAACGACCGCAGCACTGACTGCTCTGTTGTTAGCCGCCACGTAGAGGAGCAAAGGTTCTTTGTCAGCCGGAGCGGCCATGATTGGCGGCTCAGTCAGTTGCTTCTTGAGCGCCTCGAACGCCTCACCCGCCACCTTGCTCCAGACAAAGTTGTCTGTTTTCTTCATCATTTGATACAAAGGGATAGCCTTCTCACCCAAGCGGCTTATGAACCAGCTTAAAGCAGCGATCCGACCCGCCAGGCGCTGAACGTCATTGATGCACGCCGGCTCAGACAGGGAAGTGATAGCCTTTATCTTGTCCGGGTTAGCTTCAATACCACGCCCAGAGACCAAAAATCCAAAGAGCTTGCCTGCAGGAACTCCGAAGACACACTTGGCCGGGTTAAGCATCATCTTGTAGACCCGCAAGTTGTCGAAAGTTTCCTTCAGGTCGTCCAACAGAGTTTCCTTATTCCTTGACTTGACCACAATATCATCCACATAAGCATGAACATTGCGTCCAATTTGACTGTGAAGACAGTTTTGTACACAACGCTGGTAAGTCGCTTGGGCACTCTTGAGCCCGAAAGGCATAGACACATAGCAGAAAGCACCAAAAGGCGTGATGAAAGTCGTCTTCTCTTGGTCTTTGACTGCCATCTTGATCTAGTGATAACCTGAATAAGCGTCCAGGAAGCATAAACTCTCACAACCCGCTGTTGCATCAATAATCTGGTCGATACGGGGGAGAGCAAACGGGTCAACTGGACAGGCCTTGTTAAGAACCGTGTAATCCACACACATGCGCCACGTGCCATTCTTCTTAAGCACAAGCACCGGGTTAGCTAACCACTCCGGGTGAAAAACCTCCACGATGAACCCTGCTGCTAAGAGCCGGGCCACCTCTTCTCCAATAGCCTTGCGCCGCTCTTCATTGAAACGACGAAGGAACTGCTTGATCGGCTTGAACTTAGGATCCACATTAAGGTGGTGCTCAGCGAATTCTCTCGGTACACCCGGCATGTCAGATGGCTTCCATGCAAAGATGTCCCGGTTCTCACGGATGAATTCGATGAGCGCGCTTTCCTATGCGGTGTCCATGTTAGCCCCGATAGTGAACTGCTGTGATGAGTCGCCCTCAGTGAAATCCACCAGCTTGGTATCATACGCCGCAAACTTGAGGGGCGGCTCAGATTCCGTGTTAGGCTTCTTGAGTGGAGTCATGTCTTCGGGGTCAACATTCTCCTTATAGAACTTGAGCTCTGCCTCAGCACAACTTGACTCTGCATAAGCTGCGTCCCCTTCCTCACACTCAAGAGCCGTCTTCCGATCACCATGCACAGTGATCGTCCCGTTCAACCCGGGCATCATGAGCTGTAAGTAAACATAGCAAGGCCTAGCCATGAATTTGGCGTAAGCCGGCCGTCCAAACAGAGCATGATATGGGCTCTTGATCTTGACCACCTCAAACCACAAAGATTCCACCCTGTAGTTGAATTCATCACCAAAAGCAACTTCCAAAGATATCTTCCCCACTGGGTAAGCTGATTTTCCAGGCACCACACCGTGAAAAACTGTTGAAGAGGGCTTAAGATCCTTATCAAGCAGACCCATCCGGCTAAAAGTGTCATAATACAGGATGTTGATACTGCTGCCACCATCCATAAGCACCTTAGTGAATATGAATCCACCCACTTGGGGGGCAACCACCAAAGCTAGTTGCCCCGGGTTGTCAACCCGTGGCGGGTGATCCGCCCTGCTCCAAGTGATGTCATACTCAGACCACTTCAAATACTGCGGGAGAGCCGGCATGACCGTATTAACCGCCCGCTTGCGCACCTTCCGGTCTCGCTTGTCAAGGCTGGTTGTAAAAACATGGTATTGACCGCCACTGAGCTGCTTCGGGTTACTCTGGAATCCCGACTGGTTATGCTGCTGCTAGCCTCCACCACCAGATTGTTGATGATGACCTCCTTGATTGCCTTGACCCTGGTAACCGGACCCTGAGCCGCCGGGACCAAAGCCGGCTCCTGACCCGCCTGGCCCTGAGCCGCCTGACGGACCATTACCATTATTATGATGCTGTTGAAGGCTGTAGTCCCGGAACTGTCGCATGATACTGCAGTCCCTCCAGGTGTGATTTGCCGGCTTATCTGGCTGGCTGTGCTCCGGACAAGGTTTGTTGAGCATCGCTTCCAAGTTGAAAGGAGATTTGCCCTTGTTAAAGGGTTGCCTGAAGTTCCCGTTTCCCTTAACACGATGGTTTCCAGCGCTGGTGTTCGCCACCAGCTCTGACCCGCCGTCCGGGTTCTTCCGCTTGCCAGAATTGCTATTTCCGGCCGCGTTTTGCTGCTGACCCTTTCCATTGTTACTCTTCTTCCCCTGACTTGATTTTTCATCATCAGAGCCCGGGTCCTTCGTGTTATCAGAGTCTGCATATTTGGTGAGAGCCGCCATGAGCTCCCCCATGTCCTGACACGAGCGCTTGAGTCGGCCAAGCTTCTGCTTCAAAGGCGTAAAGTGGCAATTCTTCTCCAGTATCAAAACCGCTTGAGCCGCCGTAATCTGTTCTGAAGAGTGGATGATGGTTGAGACCCGCCGGACCCAGTGATGAGCCGACTCATCTGCCTGTTGCACACAATGATCCAAATCCACGATCGTCATGGGCTGCTTGCACGTTCCTTTGAAATTTTTGATAAATTTCGCCTTCAACTCGGCCCAGGAAGTAATGGTGTTGGGTGGCAGTCCCTTCAACCACGTGCGAGCCGGCCCTTCCATCATCATGATGAAGTATTTGGCACATACTGCATCACTAACATCTAACATCTCCATGGCCAGCTCATAGCTCTCAAGCCAAGCCTCTGGAGGTAAGTCAGCTATGTAATTGGGCACCTTGCGAGGGCCCTTGAAATCCTTCGGCAGACGCTCATTCCGCAAAGCCGGCATTAAACACGGCACTCCCACAGCCCTAGAAGTTAACCCCGCTCCAACTGAGACGGAAGGTGCTACTGAGGGTTCCTGATGAGCCGCCGCTGCCGCCAGAGCCGCCGCCTCTCGCTGTGCTCTCGCTCGATCCACCAGTGCCTGAACATCCAGAGCCGCCCGATCGGCTCGCGGCGGGTTCCGATGCCGTTCACTGCTAGAAACTGCCGGCGACTCATAACGCCGACTGTAGCTGTGACTGGGGATGGGGGTCGAGTGCACACGACTCCGGCTGTAAGTATACTTCTCCTGCTGGGCCACCGCCGTCTGCAGGTATCCAACAGCGTTCCGCACCTCTTCTGCGAAAGGCGCCTCGTCGGGGATGGGGATTGCAGCAAGCCGGGTTGCCGCCACCACCATGTTCTCCGTCGGGTTAGAATAATGGCCCGCCAGCGTTGGAAAAGAGGCTGGTGGGGTCTGGTTCCGCCGGGGCGGGTTAGGCTGCTGATGCTGAACTGCCGCCCAGCTTCCAGGAACTTCCGCCGTCCGGGTTACGGTCAAAGGCACGTTCCGTCCCGTCCCTGGCGTGTTGAAAAGATTCCTGGCTTCATACTGATCCGGCAAGTGGGATTGATGCCTCATCCGTTGAACCGCCACTGCTGACTGCTGCTCTAACTCAAGACGGAAAGCATCTGCCCTAAGGCGTTCCACCTCAGCAGCCATCTGAGCCTTCAGCGCATTGATTTCCTGTTGGACCTCGGTCATCTGGTTCTTCAACCTTGCGATCTCCGTGTTACGGGCCGCTTGGTTTTCAGCCGTGACCTCAGTTGCCATCAGGGTTGTAAGCTCATTCATCAGATCCAGAAGAACCTGAGCCGGCGGCCTGCCAGCCCTAGTCCCAGTCACACCGGCGGCTGAGCTTCCAGGAGCCACTGCTGAACCCGCCATGAAGACGGCAGCGTGGTTCGGCGGCTCATACTCCTCCGGCTCATGATACTCTGACTCGGGGTAAGGCTCGATGTAGCCCCCGAGCCCACCATTGTGAAGCTGATAGATTGATTCCGTCTCTCCGCTCGAAGACCCGTCCTCGGAGCAGATGAGAGTTTCCTCCAGCGACATAGATCCTTCGAGATCCATGCCCCGAGAGAAGCCGACGAAGACATGCTTCCTGCCCGGGTTAGCACGGGCGGGTCGCACGCGTCGGGCGGGTTGCTTGCGCCGGGCCGGCTCGATGATGTCGGTGCAGGTGTCCGGCCCGGGTTCAGATCCGCCGATCTTGCCGATGAAGACGTGGATTCCGCCGAAGGGGACCCGGAAACCGTACTCAATGGAGTCAGCCTCGGGGCCCCAGCCGGCGTCGTCGATGTAGAGCCGGCCGCGACGACTCTTGGTCATCCTGCCAACAGCGTGCCCCTCGATCTCTGGGAGAGAGCCCTTTGAGAACTCAACACCACCGAGCGCTAGCCCCACGGTGGGCGCCAACTGTCGTGGGTTTGTCACGACAGATGTCCAAAGACTTAGGTTCGAGGCCATCGCCAAAGGGGTGAACTCAAAGGGGTTGATCGAGACGAAGGACACGAGTTTACCCAGGTTCGGCCCCTCAAGAAGAGGTAAAAGCCTACGTCCTGCTTGTGTTGTATTGATTGGAGTATCGATTACAAGGGAGCGGTTTCGCTTGACCTAGTTCTCGACTTGTTGGTTTTTCCTGTCTAAGCCGCCCCAAGGTCTCGCCTTTATATAAGAGGTCAAGGCCCTGGGTTACACGAGTCCTAAACCGACTCATACATCGTAGAGAATCCTGTCTCTAAGCCGCCTTGCCGTCTTGGGCAAGCCGTCTCCGGGCGGCTTAACCGCCCGGGTCTTCATACCATCTTCTGTCTCTGGGCCTCCGCCTTAGCCCATCTGGTAAGCTGCCACGCGGCCTGGCCTTCATCTTCCGGCCGACCTTATGGGTCTTGGGCTATGAGCTGCCAGGTATGACCCGGCCCCTCCTACATGGCAATCTCTCTCTCCCTCTCGATCTTCAATACAATGTTCATCGCATCTTTGCCTTGATCTATCCGATGTAATCCCTTTGTATGGTGTGTTTGTTGGGATCCGAGGAATTGTGAGTTTATGTTCAGATTATTCATGAAAAGTATTTGAGTCAAATCTGATTACTATGATTCTTATTTGCATGATCATTATAGCTTCGTAATGCTCTCGATCTATTGAGATAGTTTGGCCAACTAGATTGATATTTCTTCGGTTAGAGTGGTGCGTTTTAGTAGGTTCAACCTGGCAAGTTTCTATATCCCAGTGATAGAAGGGGACAAGTTGTGTCTTTGTCTTGCTGCTACTAAGGATAAAACGATGGGGTTTAATCATATTGATTGAGTTTACTTTGTCTACATCATGTCAATGTTCTCCAAGCATTAGTCTGTTTTACTTAATACTCTAGATGCATGCTGGATAGCGGTCGATGGGTGGAGTAATAGTAATAGGTGCAGGCAGGAGTCAGCCTATTTGCTTATGGACGTGATGCCTATATACACATGATCATTGCCGTGAAAATCGCATAATATTCGCTTTTCTATCAATTGCCCAACAGTAATTTGTTTACCCATCATATGCTTTGCTTATGAGATATGCAACCAGAGAACTCTACGGCCCCCGGGTCTATTCACTTATATATTCACAAACGCTACCATTACCTTGCTGTTATTTATTACCTTTTATTTTTGTTTGCACTTGCTTGCAAATAACGAGATCAAGGGGATTGACAACCCTCTTGCCGGCGTTGGGCGCAAGTTGTTTGTTCTTTTGTGTGCAGTCGCTGAAGACGGTTGAGGATTGGTATTCCTATTGGTTCGATAAACCTTGGTTTCATAACTGAGGGAAATACTTACCCATTTTGTGCTGCGATTACCCGTTCCTCTTCACGGAAAACCCAACACAAATCACGAGTATCAGGTTGTTGTCATGGATCTCAGGTGCCTTAGGTCCCCGATTGGTATCTCTCCTATGCTCATGCTCGGCTTCGTAGTTGTGTCGTTTATAGTGCTCTCGAACGATCTTTTTTGTGTGGTGTGATACGTCTCCAACGTGTCGATAATTTATGAAGTATTCATACCATATTCACCTATGTTTACAATACTTTTATATGGTTTTGATGCACTTTATATGATTTATTTAGAACTAACCCGGACTGGCGATGTTTTCAGCAGAATTACCGTGGTGTTGTTTTGTGCAGAAAATGAAAGTTCTCGGAATCGCCCGAAACTTTTTTGTGATTTTTTCTAGAGGAAATAAGCAACATTGGAGCGAACACCTGCCGGAGGGGGGTGCCAATGGGCCACCACGCAATAGGCTGCGCCCCCCTAGTGGCGCGGTGAGATATGTGGTGGGGCCCATGTGGCTCCGTTTGGCATGACTCCAATGGTGAAAAATCCCATAAATACCAGAAACCCCAAAAATAAAGAGAGACTCCTCGTTCCGCCGCCACAACTCTCTGTATCGATGAAAAACCAATCTGGAGACGTTCCAGTACCCTGCCGGAGAGGGTAGATCATCTCCGGTGGCCATCTTCTTCATCCCGGCGGAGGCCATGCCGAGGAGGGAGTAGTCCACCCTCGGGGATGACGGTTTGTACCAGTAGCTATGTGTTCAATCTCTCTCTCTCTCGTGTTCTTGAGATGGCACGATCTCGATGTATCACGGGCTTTGTTAATATAGTCGGATCATATGATGTTATTCCCTTGCTACCTTGTTGTGATGAATTGAATATTTACCTTCGAAATCTCGTTATGTTGGATTGAATATTATGGTTTGAGAACACTTGATGTACGTCTTGCGTGGGATCCCGTAGTGACATTGGGGTATTCTATTGGTTCACTTGATATATGTTGAGGCATCAACTTGCAGATTCCGGTGACCTAGGGGATCTATGCATAGGGGTTGATTGCACGTTTTCATACCACGTTCTCCGATAGAAATCTTGGGGTGCTCCTTGAAGTTCTTTGTGTTGGATTGAATATGATAGATCTGAATTTGTTTGATGCATGTCGCATAATTTACCCACGGATACTTGAGGTGACATTGGAGTATCTAGGTGACATTAGGGTTGATTGATATGTATCATTGGTGTTATTCTAGTAGGAACTCTAGGGTTGTTTGTGACACTTATAGGAATAGCCCAATAGATTGATCGGAAAGAATAACGTTGAGGTGGTTCTACTACGTACACCAATTTCATCTTATTGTTCTCCGCTAGATAGGAACTTTGGAGTGATTATTTGTTGCACATTGAGGGATGATCATATGATTCAACTATGTTAGCATTGTTGGGAGATTGCACTAGCGAAAGTATGAACCCAAGGCCTTATTTCCAAGCATTTATTCACTGTTTTGCTTGCTGTTTTACACTTGCTACCTTGCTGTTTTTATATTTTCAGATTACAAAAACCTATATCTATCATCCATATTGCACTTGTATCACCATCTCTTCGCTGAACTAGTGCACCTATACAATTTGCCATTGTATTGGGTGTGTTGGGGACACAAGAGATTTCTTGTATTTGATTGCAGGGTTGTTTGAGAGAGACCATCTTCATCCTACACCTCCCATGGATTGATAAACCTTAGGTCATCCACTTGAGGGAAAATTGCTACTGTCCTACAAAACTCTGCGCTTGGAGGCCTAACACGAGTCTACATGAATAAAGTTGCGTAGTAGACATCAAGCTCTTTTCTGGCGCCGTTGCCGGGGAGGTGAGTGCTTGAAGGTATATCTTTAGATCTTGCAATTAAATCTTTTAGTTTCTGGTTTATCACTAGTTTGGCTTTATAAAAGAAAACTACAAAATAAAGATAAAACGATCCTCATCCACTTGCTAATCTTTTCAAAAGACCCGATTATGTTGGAACAATTGCTAGTGAGAGTTCACTAGATTATCTTTATGAGGTCTTGCTTGAAAATCATGAATCTAAAAATTATGAAATTTATAAAGTGATTCATGGTAGTTCCTTGAATGAAAAGCATGATTTCCATGTTGTTAGTATGAATTCTCTGAATATCCATGATGCTAATGATGATTGCACTAGTCATGATAAAAAGATTTCTTATAAGCATGTCAATTTTTGTGGAGTGAATAAAATTTGTAAAGACATGCCATATAGGGATGATAGATTTTGTAAGAAGCATAAACAAGATCAAACTAATTGGTGGCTTAAAGTGATAGATGTACTTGCCACAACAATATGCTCTCTTCATCCCATTACTTGTGAACTTTGCAATAGGGTTGGTCATCTTAATTTCCAATGCATGCTTTTTCATGACCGGACCGTTTCGAAATATTGTGATAATTTGATCTCCCGTGAACTCTATAATGAACTTTGCTTATTTTTGGGGAATGAAAAATTATCACATAAAAATGATTGGTTTGATATATTCATTACCACAAATGATAATGAACCTAATCTACAAGAAATCTATATGTTTTGCGTAGTGAATTGCAATGAGAATGCTTATATTGCCAACTATAGAAATAATGAGAAACCAATAGAGTATAAAAGGAATACTAATGAAAGGATAAAGGTCTCCCAATACCCTCCTATTGTTTCTCGTGATAAATCAGGTTGCAAGGAAGAGCTTTCCATCGAACCAATCTCTTCAAAAAGGAGCTCAGAAAAACTACTTAAACCCACACAAAATGTGGTAAAGGAGAAGAAGAAGAGAAGAAAAGGTAAAGGTAAAAAAGTATCTCTCAAATATAATGTTGCTCCTATAATCATTGAAAATGAATACGACAGTAGTTGGGATGATGATACACTTGATGATTATTTTGTTATGCCTACTACTTGTTGTGATGAGGATGATTGGGAAGATAATGATACGCCTTATAATATTGAAAATATTTTTGGCACCAACTTGGAAAACTATGATGATAATTGCTACACTATTGGTGCTATTCATGCTATTGATGATTATGCTAATGATTCGCAAACCCACAAGCTTTGGATGCTATGCTTGATGAGAATGACATATTTGAGAATATATTTGCTAGAATTGATGTGTGTCCCAAGCTTGGGGATGCTATGCATAATGGAGATGATCTTTTTAGTCCCCCCACTTCAAATGATCAAATTTATTATGATGATTACATGCCTCCTATTTATGATGATTATTGTGATAATACTTATGTTATGAAAAGTAGTGATGATTATTATTATACAACTTGTCACAATTATGAATACCCTTTCTCTGAACATTACTCTTTTAATGTGGAAACAATTTATAATATTCAAGTCTCCTATGATACTCCCTCGCTTGTTGTATCAAGAAGGAGGAGACGTCATCGAGCTGCACGTGTGCTGAACGCGAAGGTGCCCTCCGTTCAGTGCTTGATCGGAACGGATCGCGATTGGATCATGAAGATGTATGACTACATCAACCGCGTTTTAACGCTTCCGCTTAGCGATCTACAAGGGTATGTAGAGACACTCCCCCTCTCGTAGCTATGCATCTCCATGGATAGATCTTGCATGTGCGTAGGAAAATTTGTTTCCCATGCAACGTTCACCAACATATTTTTGTGGCGAACATTATTGAATGTTTTGGGGAGTGATTGCAAGTTTCATGATGTAATGACATTCATGGAAGTTGTGGCAAAAAGAAAATAAAGTCGATGCTTTTCCGAGGAACTTTACAAGCACTCGAAACATTCAATAATGTTTGACATTATGAACCATTTTTAAATTTATTTTTTCCGAACAATGCAGGAGAGTTGCATGCTTATTCATTAAGAGAAAAGGGTTACATCACCAATGAAGGCATGACGGGTACAACGCCAAAACGACACGACCTAAAGATCGTTGACCCGATCCACAACCCTAAATGACCAATCCTAAACTAGGCTATATCAAGAGTACAATACAAGGCAAAAAGGCGGAAAACATAACATGGACAATTATGCCATTAGCCTTGAGATAGAACCACACGCAAAAGACTAGGTACAACATCACCGAGGGAAGAGGCCACCAGTCCAACGCAGCCCGATCGGCCGTCACTTTGGCCATAGAAGGAGGACCATGAAGAAATGGGCATCGACCGGAGTGGATAAAGGAACACACTCGGGTCAGGGACAAAATCAGACCATGACCGACGACCAAGAGGGAGCCATTGCAAGATTCGCCCTGGGTAGAAAACAACCTGCAACAAACGACCAACACCATCACCGGTAGAAGATGAGGCAGAAATCAACCTAAAAGCAACGACCAACACCACCACCGATAGAAGATGAGCCTCCGATAGGTGGTTGAATGACCAAAATGGTGATGACTATCCCGAGTGAGTAGTAGCCGAGTGGGCGGGAGCAACAGACCCCACTAGGGGGTGATCCGATCCGGCGATGGGAAGGCCAGATCCACCGACAAATAACCAAGGGGATCTGGGAGCACAAGATCGAAAGAGGGATAGCCGTATCTAGCAATGGGAAGGCTGTATCCGATGGTGGGATCCGGCGGACGGATGGCCAATCCCAACTTGAGATGACCGAGGGGCGATGATGGTAGCCACGGCTATGGATCAGCACGAGGCACCGAAAAGGAATGGAGGCCAATGGTGGGGGACGATAGAGAAGGGCGGCGGCACGTCGGAGATGTACAATAGCGGTGGCATCGTCGACTATAAAGCCCCCGCCGCCGATGACCAGAGGAGGATGACGAAGCTTCTGAACAGAGCTCAATAGAGGTGCCTCGTCGCCGTCGTCCTTGGTTGTCGCAATCCTCGAGTGGCGGCGAGGGGGTAGAGAATGGTGAGGAAGAAACTACTCGAACGTAGGGTTTCTTGGAGTCGGAAGGAGGATAGGAAAAGGACTTTCGCCTTAGACTATATATAACGAGAGTAACATAGGTAATAACATGCGTGACACATAGATAAAAAAGAGATGGTGTGAAAAATAATTAAAGAAGAGACACAAGTGGAGTAACATAATACTCCATCCGTCCTAAAATATATGTGTTTGATTTAGTATAAACTAGCAAAAGGTTGCAGCGTTGCAACGGGAGAAAAAAAATCATAATCTTCAATGATTGTAACCACATTTTGTTGCATCACCGAGATAGACTATCACTCTCAATTTCGTGAAATATTGAACATTTTCTAAACTAGTGGACATATATCAAATCACGAATATTCATACAAAATTGTAAACCTTTTCTAAAATCAAGAACATTTTTTTTGAATTCATGAACATTTTATACTAGTTGCCAACATTCTTTAAAATTGTGAACATTTGTTTAAATAATTGTTTTGAATCGGTGAACGTTTCTAGAATCGACGAATTTTTAGAAAAGTTGGTGGAACTATTTTTTAAAGTCACGAACAAGTTTTTGATTTAACGAACATTTTTTAATTTAATGAACATTTTTGAAATGCATGATCATTTTTTTAATCAACGAACATTTTATGAATGTATAAACTATTTTGTAAGTCACAAACAAACTTTGAATTTTTAAAAAAAATTCATTCATGAACCTTTTTTGAATTGGCGTAATTTTGTTCAATTTCATTTAAAAAACACACGATTTTTCTAAAAAACCATGAACATGTATTGATTTTCTGAACATTTGTTTTCAATATTTTGAACATTTTTTGTATAAGCAAACATTTTTTTTCAAAATCGCGAACATCCTTTGAATCCACAAACATTTGATGATTTACTAAAAAAATACTTAAGAATCCTCATAATTCTAATTTTCGGAATTTTTCGTAGTCCCAATTTATTTAAATTATAAAAAAAAGAAAAAGGAAAATAAAAATAACAAACACAATTCAAAAAACTGGCCACCCGGACATGGGCCGGCCCAAACGGACGTGTTGCGTCTTCTCCTAGCTCACGCATGCGAGGCCCCTATTGCATGGGCTGGCTGAGGCAGGGAATTCCCCTCTGTGAAACGTTTTTTCTATCACTTATAGATACATTGGTGGGTAATATTTTGCAACTTTAGGGGCAATTTTTTTTCCTGAAATTTAAGCAAAATAATATTTTCCACGACGAAAAATAATATATTTCAAGTTGGAATATTCAATTACTACTACAAAACAGGCAACATGCAACACAATAATGACAAAAGGAAAAAAGAAATGTAATTCCGTCTTCAATGGAGGACGCAGCACTACAGGACAGAGAACAAGGAGCCAAGGCCGAATGCGCCATGAGTGGTCGCCGATCGTCAAGAGACCTGACGACCAAACCACCGCGGGAGCAACATCGGGGACTCTGCGTGCTGCATAGTCGACCGACGCCCGCCTCGCCACGCCTCGTCACGGGTTGCAGGAATGAGCCGATGTATAAATTTAACGTTTTTTTCTGTAGTGGGGAGTGAATACGAACACTACACCCTTTGGTTGCTGGCTGTTCGTTTCCTCTCCCGTCCTTTCGTTTCGTCTTCTGTCGCAGCCTATTCGCCTCCTTATCTTGTGCCTATAAAAGAGAGGTCGCTCCTTTCCAGAGAGACACGTCAGAACATCCTCCTTCTCACGCCATCGAGTTCCAATCTCCGAACTGCTCTAAGGTTCTTCCCCATCCCGGCTTGCGGCGTGCACCGCAGGTCGGGACAGTAGGCCTCCGAAACCCCACCACTTTGAGTCCTGTACGGGAGAAGGGTGATAAGGTTTTTGGGGAGCGCTCTGCGCGACTACTAACTTTTTCGTCACGGACACCACGAACGCCGACAACTACTTCCCAGACGACGACTTCTTCCCCGACGTCAACAACCTCTTCGACGACATGGCCGGTGACGATGTCAACGCTAACGCTAACACTGCTGCCACCGCTCAGTACGTGTTTGTGTCTTTCCTATTCAATGTCCTGCCAGAGTTTCTTGGTCTAGTTTCTGTTCGTCTAGTTCACATGTTCACATAATATTCACCTACTATCCTTTAGTTTGCATGATAAGCTTTTTTCCTCTTATTGTTACACACTCTCCTCTACGTTGCATGACTAGTGTTGCTTATGTTACCATGATCTTGTTTTATCTACTGTTTATTTCTTTTAAATCATTCGGTAAATTGCTCATTTTCCCAACAATCCAAAAACCTTATAATAGGCAATTTACCCCGAGTGGTTTTGCTGCTTCCATGAGGCCTCCTATGTTTGAGGGTGTGCACTATAAGAGGTGGCGTGTGAGGGCCGTTCTATGGTTTCAATCCATGAGCTGCTATGACGCCACTCTTGGCAAACCTAAAGGAGATCTTAATCCTCAAGAGGAACAAGTTTTTCAGAAAACGGATACCTTGTTTAAGGCTGCTGTTTTGAGTATTCTTGGTGAGAACATAGTTGACTCTTATGCGTCAATTGATAATGGCAAAGTTATGTGGATGCACTCGAGGCCAAGTTTGGGGTCTCGGATGCAGGCACTGAGCTGTATATCATGGAACAATTCTATGATTACATGATGACTGATGAGCACTCCATGGTTGAGCAAGCTCACGAGATACAGTCATTTGCTGGAGAACTTGAGCACTTCAATTGTATGTTACCAGATAAGTTTGTTGCCGGAGGCATTATCACTAAGCTTCCTCCCTCGTGGAGGAACTTTGTTTCCTCTCTGAAGCATAAGAGACAGGAGTTTTCCGTTCCGGATCTCATTGGTACTCTTGATGTGGAAGAAAAGGCGAGAGCAAAAGCCATACGTGCTCGAGGTATTGAGGGAGGTTCTAGTGCCAATCTGGTACAGAAGAAAAACTTCCAGCCTCACAAGTTCAAGAACAAGGGCAAGTTTGATGGCAAGGGAAAGTTTGATGGGAAGAACAAGGCTTCGCAGCACAACAACTTCAAGAAGAAGACAGACAGAAGAAAGGTGTTTGTCATGTCTGCGGAGATCCTGATCATTGGGCCCCTAGCTGCCCTAACCGTTATGACAAGCGTCAACATGGGAAAGGCGACAAGATCGCCAATGTTGTCATTGATTACGCTGAGATGAAGGATGTTGGGTATGGTATACTTCCCACTATTCTCTCAGTATGTCGTTCTCCTGATTGGTTGATTGACACGGGTGCTAATGTGCATGTATGCGGTGATATTTTCATGTTTTCTTCCTATCAGGCCGCAGGAACTACTTGCGTGCTGATGGGCAACGGTTCAAGTGCTTCTCTTCGTGGTATTGGCACGGTCGATCTGAAGTTTACTTCGGGGAAGATCGTGTGGCTGAAGAACGTGCATTATGTCCCCTCCGTCAATAAAAATCTTGTTAGCGGACCTCTTCTATGTAGAGATGGCTACAAGCTTGTGTTTGAGTCCAATAAATTTATGATATCCAAGTATGGAACTTTTGTTGGTAAAGGTTATGAGTCGGGAGGTTTATTCAGACTATCCTTGTCAGATGTTTGTAATAAAGTTGTTAATCATGTTTGCAACAATAGTGAATCAAATGTCTGGCATTCACGTCTATGTCATGTTAACTTCGGTTGTATGATGCGGCTAGCCAAGTTGAACTTAATCCCTATTTTCACCGTTGTTAAGGGATCTAAGTGTCAAGTTTGTGTGCAAGCTAAGCAACCTCGTAAGTCTCATACAACTGCGGAAACAAGAAATCTTGCACCACTAGAACTCATACATTCAGATCTTTGTGAAATGAATGGTGTTTTAACAAAAGGCGGAAAGAAATATTTCATGATGTTAATTGATGACTCCACTAGGTATTGCCATGTGTATCTTTTGAAATCAAAAGATGAGGCTTTGAACTTTTTCAAGAACTATAAAGCTGAAGTGGAAAACCAATTTGATCGGAAAATCAAGAGGCTTAGGTCCGATCGTGGTGGAGAGTATTTTTCCAATGAATTTGATTATTTTTGTGTGGAACATGGTATAATCCATGAAAGGACGCCTCCCTATTCACCTCAGTCAAATGGGGTAGCCAAAAGAAAGAACCGTACTCTAACTGATTTGGTTAACGCCATGTTAGACACATCGGGTCTCTCCAAGGCATGGTGAGGGGAGGCGATATTGACTGCATGTCATGTCCTAAATCGAGTTCCCCCAAAGAACAAAGAGATAACTCTATTCGAGGAATGGGAGAAGAAAAGGTTAAAACTCTCTTACCTATGAACTTGGGGCTGCTTGGCAAAGGTCAATATACCAATTCCAAAGAAGCGAAAGCTTGGACCAAAAACTGTGGATTGTGTTTTCCTGGGCTATGCTTTTCATAGCATTGGTTATAGATTCTTGATTGTAAAATCTGAGGTATCTGACATGCATGTCGGTACAATCATGAAGTCGAATGATGCGACTTTCTTCGAAGATATCTTTCCCATGAAGGATATGGGTAGCTCATCAAATCAAGAGTTGCCTAGTTCATCGAGTCGAGATGTAGTTGCAATTTCTGAACCTACCATTTGGATGCAACATCTTGAAGATCCCGTGGAGGACAATAATGAGACTTCTAAAAGAAGCAAGAGATAGAGGACTGCAAAGTCTTTTGGTGATGATTTTCTTGTGTATCTCATAGATGACACTTCTAGTTCTATCTCAGAGGCTTATGCATCTGAAGATGCCGACTACTGGAATGAAGCGGTCCGTAGTGAGATGGATTCCATCTTGGCAAATGAAACTTGGGAGATAACTGATCGTCCTTATGGGTGCAAACCTATAGGGTGCAAATGGGTATTCAAGAAGAAGCTTAGGCCTGATGGTACTATTGAGAAGTACAAGGTACGGCTCGTGACCAAGGGTTATACCAAAAAGGAAGGTGAAGACTTCTTTGATACTTACTTACCTGTGGCTCGACTGACCGCTATTCGAATACTACTTTCACTAGATGCCTCACATGGTCTTCTCGTCCATCAAATGGATGTTAAGACTGCTTTCCAAAATGGAGAGTTGGACGAGGAAATTTATATGGAACAACTAGATGGGTTTATAGTGGACGGTCAGGAAGGAAAAGTGTGCAGATTATTGAAGTCTTTGTATGGACTCAAGCAAGCACCTAAGCAGTGGCATGAGAATTTTGAAAGAACTTTAACAGCTGCTGGCTTTGTGGTAAATGAAGCTGACAAATGCGTATACTATCGCCATGGTGGGGGCGAGGGAGTTATCCTTTGCTTGTATGTTGATGACATATTGATTTTCGGAACAAATCTGAATGTTATTAAGGAGGTCAAGGATTTCCTATCTCGTTCTTTTGAGATGAAGGATTTAGGAGTAGCTGATGTTATTCTGAATATCAAGTTGCTGAGAGATGATGATGGTGGGATTACATTGCTTCAATCTCACTATGTGAAAAAGATCTTGAGTCGCTTTGGTTATAGTGACTGCAGGCCCTCTCCAACACCTTATGATGCTAGCGTGTTACTTCGAAAGAATAGAAGAATTGCTAGAGATCAATTGAAATACTCTCAGATTATTGGCTCACTTATGTACTTAGCTAGTGCCACGAGACCTGACATCTCTTTTGCTATTAGCAAACTGAGCCGGTTTGTCTCAAAACCAGGAGATGATCATTGGAAAGCTCTAGAAAGAGTTATGCGCTATTAGAAGGGCACAACGAGTTATGGAATTCACTACACTGGGTACCCAAAGGTATTTGAAGGGTATAGTGACTCAAACTGGATCTCTGATGCTGATGAGATATAGGCCACGAGTGGATATGTATTCACTCATGGAGGTGGCACTGTTTCTTGGAAGTCTTGGAAGCTGTCAGGGATATAACCCCGCGATATAAACCCGGCCGGAGTATAACCCGGCCAGGACTTGGCGATTCACTGAAGACCCGGAAACCAGCTTGGCGGTTCATAGTCAAGACCCATAAGGTGGGCCAGAAGACGGAGACCAAACCACATGGCGGGTTACCAAGTGGGCCAAGAGGAAGACGAGACATGAAGACCAGGCCATATGGCGGCTTACCAGATGGGCTGAGGCCAAGGCCCAAGAGGCAGGAGGCGACTCATGGGCCAGAAGGTATAAGCCGCAATAAGATGACTTGTTCTGTAAGACTAGGAAGTTGTAACCAGGATCGGTTACGTTGTATAACCCAACCCGGACTCTTGTAAGCCGTCGGACCTCAGCCTATGTATATAAAGGCGAGACCTGGCGGCGAGTTAGACAGGTTAAGACAGACAGACAAGCTTTATGGCGAGAGAGACCAAGCAGTCGAGAGCTAGGGCAAGCAAGCCGCCCCTTGTAATCGATACACCAGTTAATACAGCATAAGCAGGACGTAGGCTTTTACCTCCACCGTGAGGGGCCGAACCTGGGTAAACTCGTGCCCTTGTCCCGTTTAAACCCTTTGAGTCCACTTCCATGGCGTTGGCCTCGAACCTAAGCCTTTGGGCATTTGCCGTGACAAAACCACGACAGTTGGCGCCCACCGTGGGGCTAGCGCTCGGTGGTGTTGAGTTCTCAAAGGGTTCTCTCTCTGGGAGCGAGGGGGACGTCAATGGTGAGATGACCAAGAGTCGCCATGGGAGACTCTACCTCGACGATGCCGGCTGGGGTCCTGAGGCCGACACAATCGAGCATGGTTTCCGGGTCCCCTTCGGTGGAATCAACGTCTTCATCGGCAAGACTGGCGGATCTGAACCCGGGCCGGACATCTACACCGACATCGTCGAGCCGGCTCGGCGCAAGCAACTCGCCCGGAGCGTGCAACCCGCCCGTGTTGACCCGGGCAAGAAGCACGTCTTCGTTGGCTTTACTCAGGGCATGGAACTTGAAGGTTCTATGTCACAGGAGGAAACTCTTGTCTACTTAGAGGAAGGATCCTCGAGTAGAGAGACGGAATCGATCTATCAGCTTCATAATGGTGGACTTGGGGGCTACGACGAGCCTTACCCCGAGTCAGAGTATCATGAGCCGGAGCAGGATGAGCTGCCAAACCGCGCTGCCGTCTTTATGACGGGTTCCGCGGCGGCTCCGAGCAGTACAGCCGCCGGTGCGACCGGGTCTGGGGCTGGCAGGTCGCCGGCTCAGGTTCTTCTGGATCTGATGAACGAGTTTACAACCCTAATGGAGACTGAGGTCACTATTGAAAACCAAGCGGCCCGTAACGCGGAAATCGCAAAGTTGAAGAATCAGATGGCCGGAGTCCAACAGGAGATCAATGAGCTGAAGGCTCAGATGGATGCGGAGGCAGAATGCCTTAAGGCGGACGCTTTTCGTTTTGAGTTAGAGCAGCAGTCAGCAGCGGCGGTTTATCGCATGAGACATCAATCCCGCTTGCCAGAGCAATATGAAGCTCGGAATCTTTTTAACATGCCAGGAACGGGACGGAATGTACCTTTGACCGTAACCCGGACGGCGGAAATACCTGGAAGCCGGGCGGCGGCTCAACGTCAGCAGCTAGACCCGCCCCGACGGAATCAAAACCCGCCACCTTTTTGTCCAACGCCGCTGGGTCATTATGCTAACCCGGCGGAGAACATGGTGGCAGCGGCAACAAGGCTTGATACAATCCCAATCCCCGATGAGGCACCTTATGCAGAAGAGGTGCGGAATGCCATCGGATATCTGCGAACGGCGATCGCCCAGCAGGAGAAGTACACTTACAGCCAGAATCGCGTGCACTCAACCCCCATCCACAGCCGTAGCTACAGCCGGCGTTATGAGTCGCCGGCGGTCTCTAGCAGTAACCCGCCGCAAGCTGATCGGGCGGTTCTGGATGTTCAAGCACGGGTGGAACGGGCAAAAGCACAGCAAGAGGTGGCGGTTCAGGCGACGGCGACGGCTCATCAAGAACCCTCAGTTGCACCCTCCGTCCCAGCAGGAGCAGGAATGACCTCCAGGGCTGTGGGAGTGCCCTGTTTGGTGCCGACTCTGCGGGATGAACGTCTGCCGAAAGATTTTAAGGGTCCTCAAAAGGTGCCCAATTACACTGCTGACTTACCTCTAGAGGCTTGGGTTGAAAGTTATGAGCTAGCAATGGAGATGTTAGACGTCAGTGATGCAATATGTGCTAAATATTTTGTCATGATGCTGGAAGGACCGGCTCGCACATGGTTGAAGGGTTTACCACCCAACAGCATTACTTCCTGGGCCGAGTTAAGGGCGAAATTCATCAATAATTTCCAAGGAACGTGCAAGCATCCCATGACGATTGTGGATTTAGACCATTGTGTACAACGTACAGACGAGTCGGCTCATCACTGGGTCCGGCGGGTCTCCGAACTCATCCACTCTTCTGAGCAGATTACGGCGTCTCAGGCGGTTTTGATTCTAGAAAAGAATTGTCACTTCACGCCTTTGAAGCAGAAGCTTGGCCGGCTCAAACGGTCATGTCAAGACATGGGGGAGCTCATGGTAGCTCTCACCAAATATGCAGACTCCGACAACACAAAAGACACAAGCTCTGATGATGAGAAATCAGGTCAGGGGAAGAAAGGCAACAATGCAAAGGGTCAACAGCAAAGCATGGCTGGAAACAACCCGGGCAAACGGAAGCACCCGGACGGTGAGTCAGAACTGGTGGCAAGCACCAACACCAGGAACACCCGTGCTAAGGGTAAAGCTCCTATCAACCTGGAAGAGATGTTCAATAAGCCTTGCCCAGAACACAGCCGGCCCGATAAGCCGGCACGACATACCTGGGGGGATTGCTACATTATGCAACAGTTCCGGGATTACAGCATTCAACAGCATCGTGATAACGGTAACGGTCCATCAGGCGGCTCAGCACCGGGCGGCTCAGGGGCCGGTTTTGGTGCTGGCGGTTCAGGAACCGGTTACCAAGGTCAGAGCGATCATGGAGGTCATAATCGACAGTCTGGTGATGGAGGCCAGCAGCAGAATAACCAGTCGGGGTATCTGACTAACCCGAAACAACTCGGTCAGGGTCAGTACCATGCTTAAAACCCGGCTCAAAAGAAGTCTGTCTCTCACAAAGCTTTGAGACCTTGATATCCGGCTCAGCGTCCGGTTCAAAAGAATTCATCTCTCGCAAGTTCGAGTTTTCAAGAATATTGTAAAGTCGCCCAAGAGGACAAGCCGCCATGATGTACCATTCAAATATATGGGTACCCTGGTTCATTGAATAATCATAAAAGTCATTTGGGGGCTTCCAACCCACCGGGTTTAGCTTTCAACCCTCTTGACCGGCTTTTAAGCCATAACCAGACCGGAGTAATCCTGCCTGTTTGCCAAGATGTTACTCCGACCCCCTGTACTCTTGATAAGTCATGAACTTATCCAGGTTAAAACATGATGGGTCATGTGAGAGCCGGCTTACAGAAAGCGAGGATCCTTCATGGGTTGTTAAGCCGCCTTCATTGAAACTTGGTTAAACCTGCCTGTTCACCAAGATGCTACTCCGATCCCCTGTACTCTTGATAAGTCATGAACTTATCCAGGTTAAAACATGATGGGTCATGTGAGAGCCGGCTTACCGAAGCAAGGATAAACCAGTGGCTATCACGCTAGTTTCATTGAAATAAAACTCGACTACCAGACCGGGTTAGATACCCGAAAAGTTGACGCCGTCAACAAGGTCATTTGGGGGCTTCCAACCCACCGGGTTTAGCTTACACACCCTCTTGATCGGCTCTTCAGCCACCCTCGCAACAATGAAAGACTTAACAGTTCCGGGTTATGCTTCTTCAAGCCGCCCCCACAGCAATACAGAGCATGCTCTGTACTGTTTATTTTTTGCAGGTCTCGTCTCCTAAGACAAGCCGGTCACCAAACCGGGTTACATCGTAACCTCTGCAAGCATAATAAAGACTCTAAATAGCCGACATGGCTGGATATTCTTGAAGAGCCGCCCTCTTGATTATATTGCCGGGTCATCTAATTGACCGGTTCTTGGATTTCTTCAACCGGTGCTCTGTGGTATACTACAGCACTCATGGATTTCTCAAGCATATATTTGCCGGGTTGCACCGCAACCACGAGCAGAGATTTTATTATTCATACCGGGTTACAACCACGGTCAAGGAGTTATATTAATCTTATACAGCCCCGAGTCACCGCAGGCATGCAACCCGGCGCTTGGGGGCTACATTATTCAAGTCCGGTTTATGTCAAGTACGCAAATCCCGTGTCACTGCAAGCATGCACCACGGCACTTGGGGGCTAATGCAAGCCGGTTTTCAAGTCAGTACATTATCAACAAGACCCTGTTATCTCAAGGAGATGAGCCAGTTTTTTACAATCCTTCTAAGTCCCGGCCCAGTACATATTACTGACCCGGCACTCGGGGGCTATAGCGCTCAGATCAAATTCTCTAAAGTCCCAAGTCGCCACAGGCATGCGACCCGGAACTTCGGGTTACAGTATTCAGCTGTTCAAGCAGACTATAAAGTTCCCATTGAAGACCCGGCCCATCATGTACTGAAGAGCCGGCTCTTGGGGGCTACACCAGCTGAAGCTTTATAAGGTATAAGACAGTTACAAGTCCCAGGCTGCTGCAGGCAAGACAACCTGGTACTTGGGGGCTGCACAGTCAAAGAAATGATTGCAAAGCACCAAGTCATCATGGACAAACTTGGAGCTTGGGGGCTACAGGTAATACGGATATATCAAAAAATTGAAAGGAGTTATCAAAGTCAACCGGAGTCTGGTTATTTGACCCGGCGATACCAACATTACATGACCCGGCGTCGTTAAAGATTATAACCCGAGAGTATTGGAGGCCGACTCAATGGCATATGGGTGTTGTATTCCCAGAGTTTTTACTTCAAAGGACACTGACAAGCAAGACGATTGAGAAGACGGCTCGTACACATGAAACCCGGATTTTGAAAGGAATTACTTCATTAAAGCCGGCTGATGGGGCGAGCCGGTCACTTAACATATTTATTCTTATTTCAGGAGCTTAGCATGAATGAATTCAAGCTAACCTGGGGGCTAATGTCAGGGATATAACCCCGCGATATAAACCCGGCCAGAGTATAACCCGGCCAGGACTTGGCGATTCACTGAAGACCCGGGAACCAGCTTGGCGGTTCATAGTCAAGACCCATAAGGTGGGCCAGAAGACGGAGACCAAACCACATTGCGGGTTACCAAGTGGGCCAAGAGGAAGACAAGACATGAAGACCAGGCCATATGGCGGCTTACCAGATGGGCTGAGGCCAAGGCCCAAGAGGCAGGAGGCGACTCATGGGCCAGAAGGTATAAGCCGCCATAAGATGACTTGTTATGTAAGACTAGGAAGTTGGAACCAGGATCGGTTACGTTGTATAACCCGACCCGGACTCTTGTAAGCCGTCGGACCTCAGCCTATGTATATAAAGGCGAGACCTGGCGGCGAGTTAGACAGGTTAAGACAGACAGACAAGCTTTACGGCGAGAGAGACCAAGCAGTCGAGAGCTAGGGCAAGCAAGCCGCCCCTTGTAATCGATACACCAGTTAATATAGCATAAGCAGGACGTAGGCTTTTACCTCCACCGTGAGGGGCCGAACCTGGGTAAACTCGTGTCCCTTGTCCCGTTTAAACCCTTTGAGTCCACTTCCATGGCGTTGGCCTCGAACCTAAGCCTTCGGGCATCTGCCATGACAAAACCACGACAGAAGCAGACCATCTTAACGAGGTCAACAATGGAAGCAGAACTCACAGCACTAGATACAGCTACGGTCGAAGCAGATTGGCTTCGTCGGCTCTTGAATGACTTACCGGTTGTGGAGAAACCCGTGCCGGGTGTTCTTATGAACTGCGATAATCAAACTGTGATCGCCAAAGTGAGTAGTTCAAAGGATAACATGAAGTCATCAAGACATGTTCAGAGAAGGTTAAAGTCTGTCAGAAAAATGAGAAACTCCGGAGTTATTGCATTGGATTATATCCAAATGTCTGAAAATCTAGCAGATCCTTTTACTAAGGGTCTATCACATAGTGTGATAGATAATGCATCGAAGGAGATGGGTATGAGACCCACAATATGAGTTGTTCACAGTGGTAACCTATCTATGTGATCGGAGATCCCGTGAATTAGATGTGGAAGACAAAATGTTGGTCAACGGAGAGGAGAGTATCCTTACTATTAATAACACCACTCCATGAAGATGCAATACTCTCCTAATCTACATGGCAGGTTGATGTATATCTTAATGTGTTCTAAGTGGCTTATTTAAGCAGAGATGTTGTCCTGCAGAATATCTCTTGAAGAACACACCTATATGAGTCTGATTGTTAAACATCGCAATCTATGAGAGTAGGGTGCTCTCTAGTAAACTCATGAAAGGTCACGGAGTATGACGCATAAGCTCCACCCACGGGGAAGACCCACGGTAGCCTAGTATCGTTCAAGGCTTTGTGTGAAGCTAGATTCGCCGAAAACTTGCAGTTCAATGCATAGTCCACTGTTCAAGTTGCTTACTAGTGTAGCATAGAGTTTTAGGTGGAAGTTCAACTTAACAGTCTCCACTGTAGTACCGGTATATAAACAGTGTTTTGGAACCAAAGGCAAATTTTGTGTGCCTCTGGGATCTGGTGGGGGATTGCTGGAATTTGATCTATATATGGGTCAACCCAATAGCATTTTTAGAATTCCTAATAAATCCTAGAGCGCCCATTCATGCAAGGCAAGAGGTGGGACAAAAGTTTAGTCCCATACTGCTCACCTAGTAGGAGTTGGACCTCCTTATAAGGGAGGTTGTTTCCACACATGTATGAGCATGAGAACAAGAGACAGATACACACGCACTCCTCCTCCGCCGCCCGCCTCGCCACGCCATGCCTCGTCACGATGCACCGTGGGTTGCGGGAATGAGCCGAGCCGATGTATAAATTTTGCCATGCATGACTGGTATGTGAAAGGTTGCACGGGAGTTGAAACATTTTTTTTTCTATAGTGGGGAGTGAATACGAACACTGCACCCTTCGGTTGCTGGCTGTTCGTTTCCTCTCCCGTCCTTTCGTTTCGTCTTCTGCCACAGCCTATTCGCCTCCTTCTCCTGTGCCTTAAAAAGAGAGGTCGCTTCTCTCCAGAGAGACACATCAGAACATCCTCCTCCTCACGCCATCGAGTTCCAATCTCCGAGCTGCTGCAAGGTTCTTCCCCATCCCGGCTTGCGGCGTGCACCGCAGGTCGGGACAGTAGGCCTCCGAAACCCCACCACTTTGAGTCCTGTACGGGAGAAGGGTGATAAGGTTTTTGGGGAGCGCTCTACGCGACTACTGACTTCTTCGTTACGGACACCATGGACGCCGACGACTACTTCGCAGACGACGACTTCTTCCCCGACGTCAACAACCTCTTCGACGACATGGCCGGTAACGATGTCAACGCCAACGCTAACACTGCTGCCACCACTCAGTACGTGTTCGTGTATTTCCTATTCAATGTCCTCCTAGAGTTTCTTGGTCTAGTTTCTATTCTACATATGTTTCGGTCTAGTTCACATGTTCACATAATATTCACCTACTATCCTTTAGTTTGCATGATAAGCTTTGTTCCTCTTATTGTGACATACTCTCCTCTGCGTTGCATGACTAGTGTTGCTTATGTTACTATGATCTTGTTTTATCTACTGTTTATTTCTTTTAAATCATTTGGTAAATTGCTCATTATTCCAACAATACTATACATACACACCATATGCCTTCAGATAACAGGGCATTGTCCGTCCAGGTACCACGGACCATGCCAAGTAGGAAGCCAGGAACATAACAGGAGGGACATCTTGCAGATTTCATCAAGAGATGACTATTCGCTCCCTGTTGCCCTTGCTCGGTAGATAAGAGGAACAATACACATTTGTAAAACTTCAGAAAAACACATGTCTCAAATATTTGCTGGACAGTCAGGATTAGGCTGAGGAAAATCAGCTTTATCAACTAAGAGGAAACTACAAGCTATCAAAAAAGCACATATCATACCATGAGAAGGTCGTACTATCAGTCTATAACTGGGTTGAAGCCCTGACCTTCACTGAATTGTCATCGGCCGACTATCAGCAGGCTCTGCTAACACCACTATCTGACAAAGAAAATTGTCGTGAACCAGCAACCCTCCCATCATCATGCAACATAGTTCGAATGACGGCTATCTGAAATTCATTTGACCATAGGCAAACTACACAATTTGTTCCAAGGTTCATGGATATAACTTTTAAGTAGATACTTCGTTATTACAGGTAAAACAGAATAAGTTAAAAAACCGATTCGACCAAGGCATTAGCTAACACATGTACGAAAAGCACAGAGATATCATTATCTCCAAACAAACAATACATATAGAAAAGGCCACATATATTGTGAAGTGCTCACGAAGATAATGCACAACGGATACCAGAAAAGCATAGAGATTTCCTGACGTTTACCAATGTAACCAATTCTTTGACATTCATCACAAAAGAGGACATACTTAGGAGCATCTTTAAAAAGAGTAGGCCAATAAAATCCAGACTGTAATACCTTGTGTGCAGTTCTGTCACCAGCGTGGTGCCCTCCATAGACCTCGGAATGACACTTCCGTATGATCTGTCCATGTTCATGATCAGGTACACAACATCTAATAACACCATCTACTCCTTCTTTATAAAGACGTGGGTCCTCCCAAAAGTAATGTCTTAAATCATAGAAGAAAAAATTCTTTTTTTGGTAGGTGAAACTAGGTGGTATATATTTAGCAACAATGTAATTAGCATAATCTGCATACCAAGGAGTACTATGGGAAGCATTTATAACAGCTAGTTGTTCATCAGGAAAATTACGATCAATAGGTAGTGGGTCATCAAGAACATTTTCCATTCTAGACAAAAAATTATCTGCTACAGGGTTTTCAGCTCCCTTTCTATCAACAATATGCAAATCAAACTCTTGAAGTAAAAGCACCCACCTGATCAGTCTAGGCTTAGCGTCTTTCTTTTCCATAAGGTATTTAATAGCAGCATGATCATTATGAATAGTAACTTTGGAATCAACAATACAAGGTCTAAACTTATCACAAGTAAACACAATTGCTAAAAATTCCTTCTCAGTTGTAGCATAATTTCTTTGAGCATTGTCTAGAGTTTTACTAGCATAATGAATAACATTCAATTTCTTTTCTACTCTTTGCCCTAGAACAGCACCAATAACATAATTACTAGCATCACACATAATTTCAAATGGTAAATTCGAATCAGGTGGTTGGATAATAGGTGCAGAAATCAGGGCTTTCTTAAGTATTTCAAAGGCTTCTACACTATCATCATCAAAAACAAATGAAATATGCTTTTGAAGAAGATTAGTTAATGGCCTAGAAATCATCGAGAAATCTTTAATAAAACGCCTATAGAAACCAGCATGACCAAGGAAACTTCTTATACCCTTAATATCTTTAGGATATGGCATTTTCTCTATTGCATCAACTTTAGCTTTGTCTACCTCAATACCTTGTTCAGAAATTTTACCAAGTACTATACCTTCATTCACCATAAAGTGGCACTTTTCCCAAATTCAAGACAAGATTAGTTTCTTCACATCTCTGCAAAACTCGATCAAGGTTGCTTAAGCAATCATCAAAAGAAGTCCCGTAAACGGAATCATCCATGAAAACCTCAACAATCTTTTCACAAAAGTCAGAGAATATAGCAATCATACATCTTTGAAAGGTAGCAGGTGCATTGCAAAAACCAAAAGGCATACGTCTATAAGCATAAGTTCCAAATGGGCAAGTAAAAGTAGTTTTCTCTTGGTCCTCTTTTGACACAGGTATTTGAAAAAATCCAGAATATCGATCAAGAAAGCAAAAATGTGTGTGCTTAGATAATCTTTCTAACATTTGATCAATAAAAGGCAAGGGGTAATGATCTTTTCTAGTGGCTTTGTTTAATTTCCGAAAATCAATTACCATCATATAACCAGTTACTATACTTTGTGGTATAAGTTCATTTTTATCATTAGGGACAACAATTATACCTCCTTTCTTAGGAACACAGTGAACAAGACTTACCCATATACTACAATAATATGCAATAATATCCAGTTATATCTCCAACGTATTGATAGTTTTTGATCGTTCCATGCTATTATATTATCAATTTTGAATACTTTATATGCAATAATATGCTATTTTATATCATTTTTTGGGACAAACCTATTAACCCAGTGTCTAGTCCTAGTTGTTGTTTTCTGCTTGTTTTTGGTTTTCCCGGAAATCAGTACCAAACGAAGTCCAAATGCTAAAAAACTTTTTGATGATTTTTTTCTAGACAAAAGAGACCCTAGAAGCTTCGGGAGGAGACCATACGTGAAACGAGGAGATGACAAGGCAACAGGGCGCGCCCTGATACCTTGTGGGCCCCTCGTGGCTCCGTCTGACCTAATTCCACCTCCATAAATTCTCTAAAATCGGGAAACAAACAGAGAGCCACCCGAAACAAATTTTCCACTGTCGCAAGTCTCTGTTCCACCGTGATCCCATCTGGAGACCTTTTCCGGTGTCCTGCCGGAGGGGGAATCGATCACGGAGGCCATATATATCAACCTTGCTGCCTCCATGATGATGTATGACTAGTCCACCACAGACCTATGGGTCCATAGCTAGTACCTAGATGGCTTGTTCTCTCTCTATAGTCTTCAATACCATGTTGACCGCGATTCTCGCGGTGATCTATCCGATGTAATCCTCTGTTGTGGTGTGATTGTTGGGACCCGATGAATTGTGGGTTTATGATCAAATTATTGATGAATATTAATTGAGTCTTCTCTGAATACTTTTATGCATGATTGTTATAGCTCCGTATTTCTCTCTGATCTATCGGTTTGGTTTGGCTAACTAGATAGATTTATCTTCAGTGGGAGTGGTGCATTGTAATGGATTCAATCTTGTGGTGCTCAATCCCAGCGATAGAAAGGGTCATGACACGTATATGTATTTTTGCCATTAAGGATAAAACGACGGGGTCTGAACATATTGCTTGTCTTACTTTGTCTACATCATGTCATCTTGCTCCAAACATTACTCTGTTTTATAATTAATACTCTAGATGCATGTTGGATAGCAGTCGATGGTTGGAGTAATAGTAGTAGATGCAGGCAAGAGTCGGTCTACTTGTTTATGGACGTGATGCCTATATACATGATCATTGCCTTGAACAACATGTCATAACTATGCGCTATTATGTCAAATGCCCAACAGTAATTTGTTTACCCACCGTATGCTATGTTCGAGAGAGAAGCCTCTAGCAAAAACTATGCCCCCGGGGTCTACCTAAGCATATTTACTAAAACCCTAAAAGTACCTTGCTGCCTTTTATTTTTTGTATTTACTTTCTATATTTATATTATCTATCTATCAGTATTTAATCCTTGCAAGTAACGAGTTCAAGGGGCTTTACAAACCTCTTGCCCGCATTGGGTGCGAGTGTTTGGTTTTGTGTGTGCATGAGCTGTCGAAGGGAGTTTGCATGATTCTCCTATTGGTTCGATAACCTTGGTTCTCACTGAGGGGAATACTTATCTCTACTGTGGTGCATCTCCCTCCTCTTCGGGAAAAAATCCCAACGCAGTTTACATGTAGCAGCTAGCGGTAAATTCTCTCACTCACGCATATTGGCAACGTTGGGCACCCATCCATCAAGACACTTTATGTGATGCCATAGTTAGGCTTTTATGCACTAGTGTTCACTTCTACGAATCCTCGTGGAGAACTCAATTCTATGCGCCTAATGCAACGGAAGAGCACACAGAGTGCTCAAGTCCTTCTATCCCAAATCCCACTACAATAAATAATGCTATGGAGGGATATGAGAGGAAGAACAAAAGAGGAGAATACAAAAGAACTCCAAGATCTAGATGCAAGGGACTCCCCTCACTAAGAGGAGAGATGGATTGGTGGAAATGCATATCTAGATCTCCTCTTTCTTTTCCCACAAATAGATGCAAGAATCATGACAGGAGTAGAGAGAAAGCAAGCTTAAAGAGGTCAACAATGTTGTCGTTGGGACCATTGGGGAAAAATACCTCCTTAAATAGCCCCCCACGAATCTAACCGTTATGCTATAGGAAAACACTTGAACGGTACAACTTCTTGGATGAGCGGTAGAACCGCTCTAGGCAGGAAAACTGTGGCAGTTGCGACCCGAGCTGTATAACCGTTGCGACGTCCAGCTGTACCGGTTATTGAAACAATAACCGAAACAACAGCACAACCACAACTTAGTAACGCACCCCAAAACTGAGAGGAATTACCCTCGAGCTGTAGTTGGGGCGGTACAAGCGCCAGTACAACTGCCCCCTGTCTACATGTGTGGCAATGTCAAACAAAGCGGTAGAACCGCTCAGTACTTGCTCTGATAGTACCACTCAATGAGGGAGCGGGACAACCACCAAAGTATGCGGTACAACCGCATGGCCTACTAAACACATAAGACCAAAATAACCATAACTTTTGCAAACGAACTCTAATTTTTATGAACTCAAGCTTGATGGAAAGCTAACGACATGAGCAGTCAGGGTAGATGTCGTAGTCATGCTTCCGTCGTATGGACGGTCCGCCGTATGCCTATGGATCCTCATCCCCAGAGGCCCTTCGCCTCTTCTGTCTTCCACCTGGCTGCCCACCTCCTGGGGGAGAAGGCCAAGTTCACGCAACGACTGGTACCGACTGGCCATGTCAAACGATTTCCAAGTAGATGCTTATGTGGATCGCAAAGCCTTAGCCCCTATTTGACACGCCAGATATTGGAGTGTGTACTCATGACACCATGGATCAAGGATACCCCGTATTTATGAGTTCGACCAAGGGATAAAACACTTTGTCAAACCATCGGCGAGAGAACATACAAAGACACATGGATTTTATACAGGTTTAGGTCGCCATGTTGGTGTAAAAGCCTACTTCCTGTTGGTATTGATATGGAATGGATGAGTACAAGTGTTTGTGGTGTTACAGTATGCTGGTCACGGTATGGCCAGCGATGGTCGGGGTCCTAGCTAGAGTGCCCAGGCACTCCTAACTCTACTCTTCTTGCCTTCCTCGGGGCAATGCTACTGATACGTCTCCATCGTATCTACTTTTCCAAACTCTTTTGCCCTTGTTTTGGACTCTAATTTGCATGATTTGAATGGAACTAACCCGGACTGACGCTGTTTTCAGCAGAATTGCCTTGGTGTTATTTTTGTGCAGAAATAAAAGTTCTCGGATTGACCTGAAAATTTACGGAGAATATTTTTGGAATTAATAAAAAATACTAGCGAAAGAATCAACCGGAGGGGGTCCACCCATTGGCCACAAGCCAGGGGGCGCCCCCCCCTAGGACGCGCCCAGGTGGCTTGTGGGCCCCCTGCAACTCCTCCGACCTCAACTCCAACTCCATATAACCCTATTCGGGGAGAAAAAAATCAAGGAGAAGAGTTCATCACGTTTCACGATACGGAGCCGCCGCCACCTCCTGTTCTTCCTCGGGAGGGCAGATCTGGGGTCCGTTTTGGGCTCCGTAGAGGGGAAATCGACACCGTCGTCATCACCAACCATCCTTCATCACCAATTTCATGATGCTCCCCGCCGTTCGTGAGTAATCCCATCGTAGGCTTGCTGGACGGTGATGGGTTGGATGAGATTTACCATGTAATCGAGTTAGTTTTGTTAGGGTTTGATCCCTAGTGTCCACTATGTTCTGAGATTGATGTTGCTATGACTTTCCTATGCTTAATGCTTGTCACTAGGGCCCGAGTGCCATGATTTCAGATCTGAACCCATTATGTTTTCATGAATATATATATGTGTTCTTGATCCTATCTTGCAAGTTGTAGACAACTATTACGAGTTATGATCCGCATCCCCCAGGGTGACAATAACTGGGATTCTTTCCGGTGATTACCGTAGTTTGAGGAGTTCATGTATTCACTAAGTGCTAATGCTTTGGTCCAGTTCTCTATTAAAAGGAGGCCTTAATATCCCTTAGTTTCCATTAGGACCCCGCTGCCACGGGAGGGTAGGACAAAAGATGTCATGCAAGTTCTTTTCCATAAGCACGTATGACTATATATGGAATACATGCCTACATTATATTGATGAATTGGAGCTAGTTCTGTGTCACCCTATGTTATAAACGTTGCATGATGAATGCCATCCGACATAATTATCCATCACTGATCTGTTGCCTACGAACTTTTCATTTATTGATCTTTGCTAAGTTACTTTTCCGTTGCTACTGTTACAATCACTACAAAACTGCTACTGTCACTTTTGCCATCGTTATTGTTACTTCCATACTACTTTGCTACTAAATACTTTGCTGCAGATATTAAGTCTTTCAGGTGTGGTTGAACTGACAACTCAGCTGCTAATACTCGAGGATATTCTTTGGCTCCCCTTGTGTCGAATCAATAAATTTGGGTTGAATACTCTACCCTCGAAAACTGTTGCGATCCCCTATACTTGTGGGTTATCAGCTACTACTGTGTGTTCTCCTTGGGATTGGTGGATGTATACTAGTGAGCTTGGTGCTGGTTGGGCTATGTGTTTTTCCTTGTCCTCTAGACGACCTTGTGTGTGATCAACAACAACCAAAGGAAAATAATTCTCCCTTCTACTTTTAATCTGATATGGTCTTTTCCAGAGGAGCCCATTTTTACCAAAAAAATAGGGATACCCCTGTTGCCATTGCTCCATCAATCACCTGTACTTTGTACTGCATCCCAAATTAATACAAACACAAGAAATGACATAGGGTTTTATCTCTTAGGAGAGGCCGAACATTGATAAAAAGTTGTGCCCCTGTTACCATCGTGTCAAGACACCTAGTTCGGGACCCCTTACCCGAGATCTGCAGAATTTGACTCCATCACCTAGGCACGTGCGGTCACGGGTAGATGGTGTGCCGACGCGGGCTGAGTGGTCTCATGGATCATCAAAGGGAAGGAAAAGGAAGGGGAAAGCTGCGTCGGGTGACACGATGGCTCATGACGATCGAAGATGGTGGCCTAGTATCTTAGTGGTTGATGGGGACACTCAAATACTGGTTGGCACAAAAGGGTAGCAGATGGGGTGAGCGGGCGACATCGGATGGGAAGGTGGTGGTCTGAAATATCGGTCTCATTGTATAGATGCAGTATCGGGAGTTGCACCCCCCCCCCCCCCCCCCCTTTGCACGGGGGAGTTGGAGCGTTTTCTTTTGGTGATCAGGTATTGGAGCAAGAAACCAACCCATAGCTTCGAACCGTTTTTTAAGATTTGAGTGGTAAGGTGGCGCGCTTCAATCTTTGTTGGTGTTTCCTTCCCGCCATTCCGCTCAAGGCTGCGCTATAGCTGTAGCATAATTTATTATAAATTGTTTGAAAACACTATATCTATTGTTGATTTATCCTCGATCTTGTAAATGGACGGTAACAATTAGTTTGAGATGGACAAAGAGATGGCCTTTTGGATTTTATGCATCTTTTAGTACGATGATGCCCTTGGCTGCCACTAAAGTTGAAAGAAACGGGCAATTTAGTAGTACATCCATGTCAGGTAATTTCTTGAAAACATTTATTATGGATCTACATGCCATTATTTTTATGGATATAGATGGCATTATTTTCTTACTACTAGTTCTCGGGGAAGTTCTTCCAGAAGCGGTAAAGCCCATCCAGATCCAGGCAAACAGTGAGGAGACAAGATAACGCAGCCGCCGCTCTATTTCCCTTTCCCTTTCCCTTTCCGGCTTCCGAACCCTAGACCTCCGGCGACGGTCGAGCCGACAACCCTACAACTCCGGCGACGGTCGAGCCGTTCCGAGGAGGAAGCGATGCCGCCAGGACGAGGCCGGCGTGCCCGCACGGAGCAGCACCACCCGCCGGAGACCGGCTGCCGCGACGAGGGTGCTCCGTCCCGTCCCGCCCCGCCGTTCCCCGCCTTCGCTTCTCAGGTCCGCTCCACACCCGTGACCCGCCCCCCTCCGATGTTTCCTCGGTCCATGGAAGGGGATAATCGGGAGCCTGATTGGATTGGCCGTCCGTCTCTTGAGTTTCCAGGGGAGGAGGACAAGGAGGAGGCCGAGGCAGCCGGCGCCGGCGAGCCTCCCCTTCGCCGAGATCCTGTCGCGGGTGCCGTACCGGTCGCTCTGCCGCTTCCGGTGCGTGTCCAAGGCGTGGCGAGCCCTCTGCTCCCACCCGGCCGTCGTCAGGAGGGCGCCGCAGACCCTCTCCGGATTCTTCCACACCCACCACGCGGACGGCGGCCTCCGTTTCAGCAATCTCTCCGGGGGAGGCGCGCCGCTGGTCGACGCTTCGCTCCCTTTCCTGCGCAGGAGATACGCCAGGATCAAGCTCAAGCACTGCAGCAGCAGCCTTCTCCTCTGCAAATGCTGGGAATCCGAGGACGACGAGGAATGCGATTACGTCGTGTGCAATCCTATGACCGGGCAGTGGACCGTGCTGCCTCCGATAGAATGGCAGGACGAAGAGGATGATGAACCTGAGTATTACAGAGTGGTGGAGCCCTTCCTGGGTTTCGACCCGGCCGTTCCGTCCCGCTTTGTGGTGTTTTCGCCCCTGGTCGAGGTGTGCAACGATGTGGGGATATACTCGTCGGCGACTGGGCGATGGACTCGGAACAGTGAGTGGGGGGATAACAGCGAGTATCCTTCTTTTTCTGCAGAATATGCCTTCCTGAATGGCATGATGCATTTTCTGCATTTGGTGATCGAGGAACCTATAATAGCCGTAGTGGACGCAGATGGGGATGTTTGTGGGGAAATTGCTCTGCCGGACGGAATGGAAGAAGCCTGTTCTGGTTATAGTTCAATTGGGTACTCTCAGGGAAAATTGCATGCCTGGTATATGCATCCTCATTATTATGAACTCTCTGTGTGGATACTTGAGGATTATGCTAGTGAAAACTGGACCCTAAAGCATACCGTTGACGTTCCGGAACTATTTGGAAGGGAATCCGCCGAAGAGGATTGTGACGAAGAGGACAGGACCTATAAGTATGAGATGTTTGCAATTCATCCAGAGCATAATTTGATTTACCTTACAGACTGGAAGGAGGTGAATCTGTCTTATGATATGGATAGCAAGGAAGTGCATCTTATGTGCACTTCAGGAGATTTCCTGGGTGGCCTACCTTATATTCCCTCTTTTGCGGATTTGGTTGTCGGGTGATCGCTGAAAGTCGCTGCTGCTTCATGCTCTTAACAGGAGGCACTAACGCCTTTGTAAAAATCAGTTGTTGTTATTGTTGTTGTGTGTGTGTGTGTGTGCCTAATCTTCTAGTTATGTGGCACATGTTGGTTAGCCGTAGATATTTTGTGCTTTTCAGGTGCATGCCTTTCGCTGCTTTGCACAATGTTGGTTAGCCGTAGATATGTTGTAAGGTTTGGATATGTTGTCCTAGCGTTCCAAATTGTGCTTTTCAGGTGCTTGCCTTTCGCGGCTTTGAACAATGTTGGTTAGCCGTAGATATTTTGTAACCGACAAGCGATCCAATGTGTAATGCTTAGTTGTATGAAAGATCTAGTCCCCTATATATTTGTTTTCATGTAGTACTAACTGTTGTGGTCACTTGTTATTTGTTTGTGTGGGCTGAATGTAAGCTTATATTACCATGTTTAGTATCCTTTACATTTCCTTCTCTTTATTTCTATCTATGCTGAATATTGATGACACACTGTTTTTGTGCATTTGTGAAATTTAAGATGGTGACATTTTTTTTACAGTAATAGGATGTTGCCTGCTGTTGCTGCATATACATAGTGTAAAGATATGTTAGTTTCATTTGTGTATCTTTCATGGCCTTCCATCGATGATGTCAAAAAATATGGAGCTCTTTTATGTAGATTGCACAATATATATGCAGATTATCATATCTAATGAACATCATTATTTATTTATTTTGTTCATGAGAGAGAACAAAATAATTCTGTTTGTTGCCAAGACCAATTAAGCGCTCTTAACTTTGCCGTTTGTTGCCTATTACTTATGCATCCCTGGTGTGTTCCTAATCTTGTGTTTTGATTTGGTTGTCCATCAGACCATGACCACTATTTTCCTACTAGAATTCTGACTATATTGTTGAATTTCTAGGCTGTTGTCAAACAAAACTTATTTTGGAAGAATCTTCAGATTTCTGTTGACCATGATGTAGCTTAGTACATAATTTTATTGTCAACTACCCAACATTCCGAACATTGTATTCAGTGCACATTGAATTCTATTTGATATTTGTATTGTTGCCCAAAGGTTCCGAACCTCTCATTCTAAGGGCCTCTTTTCCATGGACCGGTAAAATTTAAGGGGTAAAAAAGCAACTATGCCTAATCTGGGCATGACTTGTAAATCGAGCAAAGTTTTTACTGCAATGTAGTAGTTGCTAGTTTGTTACTAGAAGCCCAGCTTTTATCACCGCTCTTCGAAATAAATAACCATATCAGATAAGTTATGCTGGTCCTGTCAGTTATTTCAAAAATAGTAATATGGACCTGGCATTTATAGGTTGTATGTACTACCTTCTCTTATTGCATCCACAGCCAATGGTGTAGGCTTACAATGATGTATCACTATACTACATAGCATTACTGATCACTAGTCACTTTGTTTCCTATAACCATCTTTGGCCACATTCCTATTTATTCAAAAACTACAATCACTTTTACCAGTTTGAAAGCATTTAAGATTAGAAATATGGTAGTAAACAATTTGTTTTATTTCCCAACTGGCAAATGTTAAACGATTGTCGGACAAAAGCACTAATAGTGAGATGTGGGGAGGACTCGCAGTTTGTAGTTTGATGACCCTTCTAGAATTAGGATAGGCGTTAAGAAAATTTAAACAATTACTCATTCCGATCCAAACATGAATTCTTCTATCTGATATAACATAATGGCAACATATCCTGTGAATCCGGTGCGTATTGTGTATCCCTGTGTCCGTGTGATCTGAGTCCTTCACTCTAAATCGCGCGTCTTGCGTGCAGCAAGAGGAATATTTTCATTTAGCCGCCCGCTTTTGGACCTAAGAACCATTTCTTTTGCAACAAACCCCCCGAAGTCTCTCATCCACGATTCAAGGGAGGCCCCATGTCGTTTCGTTCTGCTCCAAATCTTCTGAATCCTCTCGCGAAATCCCTCGCCCCGTTGCTCCAAAACCTAAATCTCAACCCGGAGGCCTCCTAGGACAGCAAGCTTGGCCTGGACGACTCCCATGCAGTCCTCTGGCAACGGCAACCAAGTAGCGACGACAACGAAGATCCGGCCGCCGTGTCGACGTCAACGAAGATCCGGTGGCCGTCTCGACGGCGAAGCCATGGCGAATTGATGGTTCGGCGACGGTGACGACTCGTCTCAGATGAGGCGTCAACACCCCCTGGACGTCCTCCTGCAAACACGAAAATCCCGATGTTGTAGCCTGTCGTCCGTTGGAACTTGGCAGCTGTAGACTGTAGGAGATGTACTAGTCCAATGCTTGCTCACATAGTCATATTAGTGCAATTCCTTAATAGGAAGTTGTACCCTGTAGTACATGTATTAGTGTCGTGCCTAATTGCTTATAGTCTGTAGCAGATGTAGGCATGCGCAGATGTATTACTGCAATGCTTATATTCTGTAGCATGTCAGTTTGCTTCTATCCTGAAGCTCTAGACTGTAGCAGATTGTACTGGTGTTCTTGCTCGCATAATCATATTAGTGCAATTTCTGTCAGTTTGCTTGGCATTTGGGGCAAAAAATACCTTCTGTGCTATTGCCAAAATATTCAGTGACTACTTTAGTTATGCGTTGAAAAAATAAGTGACTTTCTCTGGTCAAAACTGAACTAGTCACCGAACAATTTTCTACAGAACTAGTCACTGAATTTTGACTTACAGGAAGTGGCCTGCGACAGCATTGTCCAGTTTTGAGTCAATTATGTGGTTGAACCAAGTATTGTTCAGTCCCACCGCTGCTATAACCTGGAGGACATGGGCGCCACCCAAGTGCAAATTCTTTGCGTGGTTAATCCTGCAAAACCGTGTGTGGACTGCTGACCGGTTGCATCGGCGGGGGTGGCCAAATTGCGGCCTTTGCCCTCTGTGCAGACAGGCCCCAGAGACTGCCGCCCATCTCCTCTTCCAATGTAGATTCACCGCCCGAGTTTGGAATGAGGTCGTCATTTGGCTCGGCATGCAAGGCCACTCGCCGATGACTTGGCAACATGAAACTTCGGTCCAAGCCTGGTGGCTGCGTTCGGTGAATGCCGGAGGGCACGCCAAAAAGGCCATTGCCTCGGTGATGATGCTTGTCTCTTGGGAAATTTGGAAGGAGCGAAACGCAAGAATCTTTTGCAACACTGCCGCCCCGACCGCCATCGTTGTTGCGAAGATCAAAGAGGAGTCCCATCTTTGGGCATTGGCAGGGGCGAAGCACCTGAGTATTCTTATGTCGCGAGAGTAGTTCACTTTGTTTCTTTTGCCGCCTTGCGGCCTTTGTCTAAACCTTCTCCTTATTCAATGAAATTGGCAAGTCTTTTGCCTTGTTTCAAAAAAAAAAAATGAACTACAAGAAGTCGCCTACGATGGCTTTCTTCAGGTTTGAGATCAAACATATATATAAGCGACACGGCAGTATGAAAAGTTTCTTCAACATTTAACCATGTAATAGATATGAAGGGGCAATAAAAATGCATGTATTGCCACTACACAGCCTCTCAAATTACATAAAAACCAGAAATGTCATCATGCTTCCAGACTTGGTAGAAAAACATGAAGTGGATACATATGTTCAATATTCTGTAACAATTTGACAAGCATCAAAACTTGTCAGAAATCAAGTAACTTTAATTTGACATATCGCAAATTCACATCCATTATATGACTTCAGCACATCCAAGTGTAAGTCATATAACATAGATAAAATGGATCATCATTTTCTTGGACATTTTTTGATATCAGGAGGCACCATTTTGGTTGCATATCTTCCACAATCACGCTCCTTTTCCCTTGACTAGTTTTGCTTGGACAATTGCGACTATCATGAAACACCATTTGCCTGCATGTCTTGCACAAGCGTGCAGCCTTTGCCTTCGCTTCTTTGTCCTTCTTTTTTCGATCATCCTCCTTGATCTCCTTTCCTCTCTTTATTCTTTTGCATCTCCCCACGGTATGAACATCAGTCGGTGGATGTATATGAACTTCGGTAGGAATATTGCAACCAATAAAAGCCTCATATTCCTCTTGCCTAGTGTTTTGGGTGCCTGCAGGGAGCATTTGGTCCAAAGGTGCCTCAATGTTCAACACACTTGATGTTAAGAATTCCATGGCTTCAACTGAGTGCTTCGCCTTTTGAATCAACTCTTCCATCTTATCACGTACAGTTGAAATCTTCTTTCTCGTGGCCACATCGAGTGAATCCATGGGCTTTTCTTCTAGTAGGTTCCCTTGTTCATCATAAACATTCTCCATGCAAAGGAAATCTTTTTGTTAGTCATATGATTTCGGAATAACAATAAGAAATTAGTGGGCATGCATTATTATTTTATTTACCTTTTGCACCTTTTCTACCATATTTTCATAATGTAGTAGTTGGGAAGCTCATTTTGGTTCTCAATCCTCAACACTTGGATAATATGTCGACATGGAATACCGATTGACTCAAATAACTTGCATGAACAATTTGCTATCATGGTTATAGTGTCATAGTAAACCTCCGTAACCTTACCAGACCGACCTCTCAGGGTCACATTTTTTACCCCCACACCTTCTGTAATACCTTGAACATAACAATGGTCTCTAGCAGCAATAACTTGTTGCTGAAATTTCTCAAACACCTCATACGTGAATACCTCACTACCTTGTTTCTCCATTGGCCATGGCGTAAAGAGTTGTGGGGTGGTATGTATGCTTCTGTTATCTGCCATTAATTCTTCCTCACGTTGGCATTCTAAAGCTGTGTCGAACCTAAGCCAGAACTCAACAAAAGCGAGCCTTCGATGAATGAAACGATTAAAAAAAGAATTTGCACTTTCTGACCTTGAAGTGGTTCGAAGAATGCCCGCTAGAGATATATCCATAAAGTAGGCTGTTATCCACCTATCTCGAATGCTAAACCTCTTAGTCAACCACTCATTTTCCTCCAACCCAAAATCTGTAATGATGGAATTTCATTGTGACTCAAACTCAGTTGGAGTTTTTGAACCCCAAACACATGAGTTCAATCTTGTCCAAAATTCAGAATCTTTTCTAATCAAAGGTCCAACCTTTTCGGGCACCTTTTCCATTATATGCCACATGCACAACCTATCCACAGTGGTTGGAAGAACTTCATCAATACCATTCTTGATGCTAGCGGCTTCATCGGTTATGATGAGTGTAGGTGCTACCCCTCCCATTGCTCTTAGGAAGGTCTGAAATAACCAAATGTACGACTCATTCTTCTCATCTGCTAGAATCCAACACCAAAAAATACACTTTGTAAGTGATGATTGACCCCTGTAAATGGTGCAAATATCATGTTGTACTGATTAGTGGTGTATGTAGAATCAAAGGATAGCACATCACCAAAGTGACTATAGTTCTTCCTACTTGTGGCATCGGCCCAGAATACATGCATCAACTTCCCCTCATCATACACATCAAAATCATAGAAAAATGCTGAATTCACTTCTTGCTTTCTAGCTAGTTGGGCAACAAACATTTGACCATCCGCATCTCTGATTTTATACCTGAGTCCGCGGTAGTAATTCTGCAAGTCCCTCTTCGTGCACCCAACATTCGAAATCCCACCCTCACTAACTTGTAGTAGCCTGTATGCCTGGGAGGTTCCAATGCTTGCCTTATGACATGTGTATAGAGTATTCTTTGCCCTCTCACTAACCCTGCAATTCGATCTGATTAAATGATGCTTATTAGGTGATACAAGACCATGGACATGGTGCTCAACCCATGAGTCTATCTTGTAGGTGTTATCCCCACAAAGTCTAATAAAGATATGGGCATCACAACCGCATCGTGCGTTTGTCTGCTTACGCCTTTTCCTCAAAGGGTCACCAGTCTCCTTACTATCTTTTGACTTGAATCCTTCTCTATTACACATAAAGCGCTTAGTCCGGACCACCTTATTGTCAATCTTCTTCTGCTGTCCGATACGAACTCCAAAGCCCGATTGATGTGCATACGCCTTGTAGAACTTCTCAACGGCCTCGAGTCCCTCAAATGTCATACCTACTTTAGGCTTCAAATGCTCATCACATTCAGGTATAAAAGACGTGCACTGCAATGTCAAGAACAAACCATGATACACACATTCATGCATAGCTCAGTGAATTAAATAGTTTCAGTTGTTAGTGCAAACTGAACTTACAGAAAGAGGTATGTTTGTGTTCTTTTTTGGTGTACCAAATCCTCCCTGGGACATGTGCATTTGCACATTATGGATTGGCTCCATGTCATTGATTGGCTCCATATTACTACACACACGGCTACACGATTAGCCTGTCACACAGCAGGCACACATGTATATCCAAGGACTGAATTTATTTGTTATGTTACCTGAAACTTATGATGTTGTCGTGTCGCTGAACGTATGTGTTGCCGTGGTACCTGCTAGCCGCTCGTCTTTAGTCGCCTCTGAAGCAAAGTATCACCCGTTATAGAAGAATTACGTCTAGATTAGATCAGAGAGTACATGTATTGGCCGCTTGCCGGTGCACATCGATCAGGTTCGTATCAACGTGGGAGCAAAAGGATCACATGACTGAGACGGTACCTGCATGGGATGGCTGCCGATGGACGTCGGGATCGATTCAATGGAAATTGGGGAACCTGCTGTTTGACGGCGGCGGCGCACGACGCACCACGCACGAGGCACTCGATCGGCAGGGGGAGGGGGGTTCTTGTAAAATTAATTTGCTGGTTTCAGTTGGGGGCGGGCATGTTCGTGTAAAATTACTACAAAATCTGTTAACACGCACGATTTTGATCGTGGGGCTGAGAGCAAAGGGACACACGGATGCAGCATACCTGACGGATTCACAAGATATGTTGCCTAACATAATATAATATCTTAATTCCTAACAACCTTCTCAATAATCCATGTTACCCATGTAGTTAATTAATCTGGTGTAGATATGAGCAAGTAGTTTGCTGTCTAGGCTGATATACTATTAATTATTCTTTAAATGAATTCGGGATGATCACTGAAAGTCGGTGGTGCTTCATGCATTTAACGTGACCGCACTAACTCCTTTGTAAAAATCAGTCGTTCGGTGTGTGTGTGCCTCATATTTTAGTTCTGTGGCTCTGGTTTGGATATGTCCTCCTAGTATTCCGAAGTGTGCTCTTCAGGTCCATGTTTTTTGCGGCTATGAACGATG
Organism: Elymus sibiricus; assembly: GCA_039707655.1. Taxonomy (NCBI): domain Eukaryota; kingdom Viridiplantae; phylum Streptophyta; class Magnoliopsida; order Poales; family Poaceae; genus Elymus; species Elymus sibiricus. Next base: position 35,060,019 of record CM077669.1, on the reverse strand, counting down.
TCGGTTAGCCGTACATATTGTGTTATCGACAGATGGTCCAATGGGTAATGCTAAGTTGTATGAATGACCTAGTCACCTAATATATTTGCTTTCATATAGTACTAACTGCTGTGGTCACTGGTCACTTGTAATCTGTTCGTGTGGGCTGAATGTGAGCTTACATTATCATGTTTAATATCCTTTACATCTTCTGCTCTTTATTTCCATCGAGGCTGTATATTGATGACATATTGTTTCTGTGTATGTGTATGTTTTAAAATGGTGGCATCTTTTACAGTAATAGAATAGAATGTTGCTTGCGGTCTCTTCTATATATACTATGTTGCTGCATATTCGGACTGTAAAGAGATGTTAGTTTCATTTATGAAACCTTCATAGGCTTCCATCAATGGTCTCAAACAATATGGAGCCCTATTTATATTGATTGCACAATATGCAGCTTATCATATCTACTGAACGTCATTATTTCTTTATTTTGTTCAGGAAAGAGAACAAAATAATTCTGATTGTTGCCAAGAATAATTAAGTGCTCTTAAGTTTGCTGTTCGTTGCCTACTACTTATGCACCCCTGGTGTGTTCCTAATCTAGTGTTTTGACTGAGTTGTCCGTCAGACCATGACCAATATTTTCCTGCTAGATTGTTGAATTTCTAGGCTGTTGTCAAACTAAACCTATTTTGGAAGTATCTTCAGATTTTTATTGACCGTAATGTAGCTTAGTACGTAGTTGTGTTGTCAACTACCCAACATTCTGAACTAAATTCTGAACTTCTAACTCAGTGGCTCTTTGTCAAAGGACTTGCAAAACTAAACCTATTGAATTTGTTATTGTTGCCCAACGGTTCGGAACTTGTCACTCTGAGTGGCTCTTTTCCATTGGCCAGCAAAATCAAATGGGTAAAAGAAAAAACAAAGCTATGCCTAATCTGGGCATTACTTGTAAATCGAGCAAAGTTTTTACAGAAGTGTAGTAGTTGCTAATTTGTTGCTAGAAGCTCAGCTTTTATCCCCATTGTTGAAAATAAATAACCACATCAGATATGTGATGCTGGTCCTGTCAGTTATTTCAAAAGTAGAAATATGGACCTGGCATTAAGCTAGTATGTACTACCTTCTCTTATTGCACCCACAGTCAATGGTGTAGCCTTAAAATGATGCATTACTGTATTACATGCATTACTGATCATTACTCACTTCGTATCCTATAACTATCTTGCCCACATTCCTATTGATTCAAAAAACTACAGTCACCTTTACGAGTTAGAAAGCATTTAAGAGTAGAAATACAGTAGTAAACAATTTGTTTTATTTTCTACTGGCAAATGTTTTGAAACGGATTCTGGAACAAAGACACTACTAGTGAGACGATGGAGGGACTTGCAATTTATAGTTTGATGACCCATCTAGAATTAAGCTAGGCATTAAGAAAAAAAAACAATAACTCACTCCAATCCAAACATGAATTCTTCTATCTGATATAACATCTTATATAAGTTCCAAACAGCCTTCTCAATAATCCATGTTACCCATCTATTTTTTATTTCTTTGAATTTTCAACAGGGATTGTTTGTATTCATTTGCCTATAAGGCTTTGCACCCCATTGCAAGATAGGTTAAAGGGATTACCCATCTAAATAACTAATCTGATGTGCATACGAGCAAGAGGTTTGCTGTCTAGGCTGAGATACTACTAATTATTATTTAAATGAATTTTGGATGAGTGATATTTGTTCATATCTTCTTCAGTTTTGCCCACAATCAAGAATGCAGGAGCGGTTAAATTTCCTGTATTACTACTAATGCTGACTTTGCTATTTGTAACCTTCCACAGGTACCCAGAAAACACTCACTTTGAGAGAGGTGGTGAGAAATAGCCATGCATGGTCTCTCCTATCCTTTCTGCAAAAATAGCAGGCTTGTCGATAAAATGCATAAAAAGAAAACATGTGGGCGATCAGGCTTGGTTACTTATAGGCCATGTGTCTAAAAGTATAAACTGCTCCCTCGCTTCTACTGTTCACATTTGGTAATCTTTCTCGACTCTATTTAGTATTTTGAGCTCTTATTTTATTCGACCAGACAAATACCTCCCTATACATTCAATGTTTTCTGTAAAGATAGCATTTTTTGGGTAGGATCGATTTTATTAATAGCATAGTAGGTGTGCATTACTGTGATCATAAGCCAAAACAAACTGTACAATCAAACTCCATATGATCAAACATATCAGCTACAGGGTTCTACAAAAGTAGCCAACTATTACAAATATCTATGCCACAGTTTGGCCACTCCCCTTTTCAAATCTATCGGTGATCCAAACTCGACTTTGGATGGCCAACCCTGCGAAATTTTTGACTTTTGGAGGGCCACAAAGCTTTCCACACTGCCAACTCCATGCACGAAGTAACGAGGCCACGAAATTCTGCTTTATAATCGGAGGCCGCCAAGTAGTGCCCACTAGCCGTATGCTTCCATGTGATGTCGTTCTTTATGTCCATCGTGAGATGGACGTCATGCAACTTGGCCCAAAGGGAGACAATTTGGTGGATGTGCTCAGTGGTTCAATTCTCGGGAGCTTAATTTTCGAGAGCCATGCTCCCTCTTTCATGGCCTCGGTCACCTTCCTAATCTTCCTAGTGGACACCTTGTAAATCAAAGGTGCAATCTCCCTAGGACGGACACCATTGTGCCAAGGGGAGACCCAAAAAGGTGGCCGCTCCCCATTGCCAATGGTTATAGTGCAGGAGGCGTAGAACAAGTCGAGATCGCATCATCACAAGGGTTGAGTACCCCAAGGCCGCCAAGGGTGTAGTGGTGATAGACGATATGCCAGCTATAATCATTTCTGTCGCATCCAATAGAGCGAGTAGTTATTCTCTCCACTACACCCCTACTAGATCCCAAGTGAACAAGCGTAAACAATTGGGCCATCGCCAACCAAACAAACCCATGCTATTCAGTCTTCTCATTTCTGCCGGCAGCTAGTTATTCTCACCACTACGGTCTGATCCCTGGTGCCAACCTATTAAGATAACAAGTATAAACCATTCACAATATATTCATTTGTTCAGTAGATTTTTGACAGGGCCGCAGATGAATGGCTAGTTTAGAACTGCTCTAATTCATTTGACAGCTTCTGTTTGTGCAAGATGACACAGAGCCACGTAGGCAAGGTGGGACAAGCTATGCAAGTAATATCTAAGAGATCAACATCCCTTACTTTCTATATGTAAATGAATATCCAGCTTCAGACACACATTAAATTTTAGTCGGGAGAAAAATAGCTCACTGACTGCTTCCAAAATTTACTGCTGTTCTTATACCAGGCAAATCTAAATCTAGTGCACAGTTGCCTTCTGCAACAACAAAGCAACAGCAACACCAACACCAAAGCCTTTAGTCCCAAACAAGTTTCTTGCGACCAACTCATGGTTGTGGCACATGGATAGCAAACTTCCACGTACCCCTGTTCATGGCTAGTTCGTTGGTGATACTCCAGTCCTTCAGGCCTCTTACGAACTCCTCCCATGTCAAGTTCGGTCTACCCCGGTCTATTTTAACATTATTAGCACGCTTTAGCCGTCTGCTATGCACCGAAGCTTCTGGAGGCCTGCACAGAATATGCCCAAACCATCTCAGACAATGTTGGACAAACTTCTCTTCAATCGGTGCTACCCCAACTCTATCAGTTGCCTTCTGCAAGCGGCAGCATAATATTCACCCGGGTGAGGCCGCTTCCTCGTAAGGCATATGCACTTGAGAACTTCTCCCCAAAATACCTTCACTCTCATCATCATTCTGCTCTAATAGCTCAGCCGTGACTTAGCGATCCATCTGCCGTAAGAAACTACATTATATAGTATCAAAGTATGAGTGGACCCTCTGGGCAGTAACGGTACATTACATGCCGATGAGCTATGTGTGCCTACCAAATCATATATTGTGAATCTTGTCAACCATCAGTTGTTAAAATTTGCAGCTATCAATCATCAACTGTCGTCAATCACAGATATCTTCATGCGTTTTAACCTGTTGGAATTAACCACGCTGTTGTAGTCCGGCTAGGATACAAATCAGTCACCTGTTTAGGTTTTTGCATGCCACCCAGGTGCAAGAGCGACGCAGACGGTAAAGCATTTTATTTATATATTGCAATTTTAGCAAGTGATTAATTAAGTTTCTGATTTCCCCCTGTTATATAATTTGTGCCGCTCATGTAAGCTGAGAGATATCTCTCAGCTTAGTTAAATTGCAACTTAGTACCAGTGTGTTCTTAGGCAGTAATCATCGAAAATGTATTTTTTAATGGTTTTAACAGTTAAAAATAGAACATGTCGTATTTATTTTTGGGCTGCAGAATAACGTAATACATCCATAACATCACACAGCAAGGGTCAGCCTATACCTCAAGGTAAAAAAATAAATCGGCCATTTACTTCTAATATGTTCAATATATAAACACATATAACAAAAGAATAAATAAAGACTAAGTATTCATTACCAATTTCTAGGATACACGGTGTGGTCGGCATCATGGATGTCTAGGACAAAACAAATAGATGAATAATGCAACCAGAGGGGGTGCCAGAACCATACACATGTGTTGTCAAGTATAACCTCTCTAAATCTTATAACATTTCATAAAGTTTATACATGAAATTTCACTTGTATTTATTGGTTTTGGCGAAAAGCCATGTAGTTAATTGACTACACACCCATAACGTGGATTTGACACTGAATCCAAGCCGCAGGAGGATCAAGGCCAAGATCAGCATGACAATGGCAATGATCAAGCCCTTCCTAGCTAGGAGCCAGTTCTTTGTCTTGTTTGCTAGTTCTGCTCCTCGCTGTGCTCTGCGCATCCATCTCATCATTCTGTCTAGACCTTCTGGAGATAATGAAGACATAGCTTGTTGCGCTTTGGCAGCATCCTCCTTGGAGAGCATCATCCCGAACTTCTGACTCAACTCTGCCATAACATCAGGACTCATGTTCTCCATCATGGACATAAACATCTGCCGCATTGCATGGTCTTCCATCGATTTGCTCACGGCTTCTTGCATGTCAGCTATAGAAGGTGGGGAACTGGACGGCGACTGGTAGTTTGTTACTATTTCATCATGGTTCTCCGCAACAATTTCCGAAGACGGAGGCTGGAGGGTTGGAAGTTCTTCTACAACCTCTTCAATAACAACTCCTTTGGGCAGATTTCCTTGAGCTGCCAGTTCTCCCTGTGTTTCTCTGAGTACCTCAGCAACGGTATCATCCTCGGGAGAGATTTCATGGGCTTTACTCAAGTCAGCGACGGCAGCCTGAAGGTTCCCCAGTCCTCTGTACGCCTGACCCCTCCGGTAGTACGCCTTGGCGACGACATTGCTGGAGCCATCGCAGCAAGCTTGAAGAACCTGTGAACCTTCGTTTACGGAATCCTCAAACCTGCCCGATTTCAGGTAACAGGACATGAGATTAAGGCTGCACTGCACCCTTAATGCGTGCGCGGCTGCCGATGGCACGTTCTTCAAGCTATCCTTGGCGAGGTGGTACTTTGCAGCAGCCTCGGCGTACCGCCCACGGCCGTGAAGCTCGTTCCCCTGCCGCTTCAGCGTGTTGGCACCAGATATGGCATGTGAGATCTGAGCGTCGGCCTGGGCCTTCATGGCGGCGAAGTCCTTGGGCTTAGCGGCGGCGAACTTTTCGGCCATGGAAAGCATCTCCACTGGGCTGGTCTGGTTCAGCTGCTAAGCGGCAAGTTTGAGGTCCTGAGGCGTCATGTTTCTCATGGTCTCACTTGCTAGCTTTACCAGGTCAGGGTTGGACGCGAGCTGCCGCTGCATCCTGGCGAGGTCGTCGGGGGACATGCGTCGCATCTGCTCCTCCGCCAGCCGCATCAACTCCGGGTTCATCATGCCGCCGCCGAGCAATAATCCCGATGTGATCGACGCCAACACGAATCAGGACCCGGAGCTCTTGAAGTTGGGAATTAGCTCGTATATTTCTTTGGTGTGCTCGCTTTTCTTTGGTGGCTGATTCGTAAGGTATGTTGCTATATTTATTTACCGGTCGGGGTCCTGGAGAGGTGACCCGAGTCCAAGCCAAGACGGATACGTACGCAGTCCAAGCCGACACGGATTGGGGCACCTAGCTGCATTTTGTTTTTTTAGAGCTGCTAAGCTTGCTGCAGGTGAGTATCAGATGGTTGCCACAGAAACACGCGATCTTTTTTCTCGACAAATTTTATTATATTGAAAATTATGCATATGAAATCGTCCCTCCGTCCCAAAATAGCATCTGGACAAATCTAAGACAACAATTTTGAGACAGAGGTAATATTACAAGATGTGATCAACCTGGTTAAAGGATTATGTCGTAGTCTTAGAAAGCTAAAAAGAGTATTTTTAAAGATAAATAATAACAACAACAAAGCCTTTCAGTCCCCCGCGTCGCTCGTGTCTGGCGAGATGGGGGAAACCCTAGCTGCCGCCGCCACGACGCCCCTCCCTCCGCCCGCTTCCGCTGCGCCACAGACGAAGGGCAGTCCGCGCCTTGCCTCGGGATGGTGGTGTTGGAAATATAAGCAATTTATCTTATGATTTTATTAACAAAAATAGTAGATAAATCATGACTATCATAGCAGTTATAAGACTAGTCATGCAATCATACAGAGAGTATGCACATAGCATCTGAACTGGTGAGTATGAACGGAACATATCTAAAACAGAAAGTAGAACAACAAACTGTGGCAAGAACTCAAACAAAATGAACACGAACATGTACTGAGTTGCAGCAGCAGCAGCAGTGGGATTGGCGTTGAGGTCATCACCGGCCATGTTGTCGAAGAGGTTGTTGACGACGGGGAAGAAGTCGTCGTCTGGGAAGTGATCATCGGCGTCCGTGGCGTCCGTGATGAAGAAGCCCGTAGTCGCGCAGAGCGCTCCCCAAAAACCTTATCACCCTTCTCCCGTATAGGACTCAAAGTGGCGGGGTTTCGGAGCCTACTGTCCCGACCTGTGGTGCACGCCGCAAGCCGGGATGGGGAAGAACCTAGTAGCAGCTCAGAGATTGAAACTCGATGGCATGAGAAAGATGATGTCCTAGTGTCTCTCTGGAGAGGAGCGACCTCTCTTTTATAGGCACAGGACAAGGAGGCGAATAGGCAGCGACGGGAGGCGAAGCAAAAGAGGGAAACGAAACGAACAGACAGCAGTCGAATGGTGCAGCGTTCGTATTCAATCTCCACTACAGCAAAGCCTTTCAGCTCCCAAGTGACCTTTCGTATACTAGTCGTACGTGGCAAAAATTTAGACATCGGCTCGGCTCATTCCTGCAACCCGCGGCGCGGCGCGTCGTGACGAGGCGTGGGGGGCGGCGGAGGAGGAGCGTGCGTGTATGTCTCTCCTGTTCTCATGCTCATACATGTGGGGAAACATCCTCCCTTATAAGGAGGTCCAACTCCTACCAAACTAGCAATGTGGGACTAAACTTTAGTCCCACATCTTGCCTTGCACGAATGGGCTTAGTGGGCCTCTAGGATTTATCAGGAATTCTGAAACTGGTTATTGGACTGGGCCATATATGGATCAAATTCCAGCAATCCCCCACCAGATCCCAGAGGCACACAAAATATGCCTTTGGTTCCAAAACACTGTTTATATACCAGTACTGCAGTGAAGACTGTTAAGTTGAACTTTCACCTAGAACTCTATGCTACAGTAGTAAGCAACTTGAACAGTGGACTATGCCTTGAACTGCAAGTTTTCTGTAAATCTAGCTTCACACAAAGCCTTGACCGATACTAGGCTACCGTGGGACGTCCCTGCGGGTGGAGCTTATGCGTCATACTCCGAGGCCTTTTATGAGTTTAGTAAAGAGCACCCTACTCTCATAGATTGTGACGTTAACAATCAGACTCATATAGGTGTGTTCTTGAAAAGATGTTCTGCAGGAAAACATCTCTGCTTAAATAAGCCACTTAGAACACATTAAGATATATATCAACCTTCCATGCAGTTTAGGAAAGTATTGCATCTTCGTGGAGTGGTATTTTTAATATTAAGGATACTCTCCTCTCAGTTGATTAACAGCTTGTCTTCCACATCTAATTCACGGGATCTCCGATCACATAGACTAGGTTACCACTGTGAACAATTCATATTGTGGGTCTCATACCCATATCCTTTGATGATTATCTATCACATTATGTGATAGACCCTTAGTAAAAGGATCTGTCAGATTTTTAGTCGTGTGGATATAATCCAATGCAATAACTCCGGAGTTTCTCATTTTCCTGACAGACTTTAACCTTCTCTGAACATGTCTTGATGACTTCATTTTATCCATTGAACTACTCACTTTGGCGATCACAGTTTGATTGTCGCAATTCATAAGAACATCCGGCACAGGTTTCTCAACAACCAGTAAGTCATTCAAGAGCCGACGAAGCCAATCTGCTTCAACCGTAGTTGTATCTAGTGTTCTGAGTTCTTCTTCCATTGTTGACCTCGTTAAGATGGTCTGCTTGCAAGACTTCCAAGAAACAACGCCACCACCATGAGTGAATACATATCCGCTCGTGGCCTTTATCTCATCAGCATCAGAGATCCAGTTTGAGTCACTATACCCATCAAGTACCTTTGGGTACCCAGTGTAGTGAATTCCATAACTCGTATTGTCCTTCAGATAGCGCATAACTCTTTCTAGAGCTTTCCAATGATCATTTCCTGGTTTTGAGACAAACCGGCTCAGTTTGCTAATAGCAAAAGAGATGTCAGGTCTCGTAGCGCTGGCTAAATACATAAGCGAGCCAATTATCTGAGAGTATTTCAATTGATCTCTAGCAATTCTGCGATTCTTTTAAAGCAACACACTAGCATCATAAGGTGTTGGAGAGGGCTTGCAGTCACTATAACCAAAGCGACTCAAGATCTTTTCCACATAGTGATATTGAAGAAATGTAATCCCACCATCATAATCTCTCAACAGCTTGATATTCCGAATAAGATCAGCTACTCCTAAATCCTTCATCTCGAAACAACGAGGTAGGAAATCCTTGACCTCCTTAATAACATTCAGATTTGTTCCGACAATCAATATGTCATCAACATACAAGCAAAGGATAACTCCCTCACCCCCACCATGGCGATAGTACACACATTTGTCAACTTCATTTACAAAAAAGCCTGCAGCTGTTAGATTTCTTTCAAACTTCTCATGCCACTGCTTAGGTGCTTGCTTAAGTCCATACAAAGACTTCAACAATTTGCACACTTTTCCTTCCTGACCGTCCACTATAAACCCATCTGGTTGTTCCATATAAATTTCCTCATCCAACTCTCAATTTAGGAAAGCAGTCTTAACATCCATTTGATGAACGAGAAGACCATGCGAGGCAGCTAGTGAAAGTAGTACTCGAATATGGGTCAGTCGAGCCACATGTTAGTAAGTATCAAAGAAGTCTTCACCTTCCTTTTGGCTATAACCCTTGGCCACGAGCCGTGCCTTGTACTTCTCAATAGTACCATCAGGCCTAAGCTTCTTCTTGAATACCCATTTGCACCCTATATGTTTGCACTCATAAGGACGATCAGTTATCTCCCAAGTTTCATTTGCCAAGATGGAATCCATCTCACTACGGACCGCTTCCCTTCAGTTAAATGGGTATGCATAAGCCTCCGAAATAGAACTAGGAGTGTCATCTATGAGATATACAAGAAAATCATCACCAAAAGATTTTGCAGTCCTCTGTCTCTTGCTCCTTTTAGGAGACTCATTATTATCTCCCACAGGACCTTCAAGATATTGCGTTGCAATGGTAGGTTCAAAAATTACAGCAACATCTGGACTCGATGAACTAGGCAACTCCTTATTTGATGAGCTGCCCATATCCTTCATGGGAAAGATATCTTCGAAGAATGTTGCATCATTCGACTCCATGATTGTACCGACATGCATGTCAGATACCTTAGATTTTACAATTAAGAATCTATAACCAATGCTATGAAAAGCATAGCCCAGGAAAACACAATCCACAGTTTTTGGTCCAAGCTGTCGCTTCTTTGGAATTGGTATATTGACTTTTGCCAAGCAGCCCCAAGTTCGTAGGTAAGAGAGTTTTAACCTTTTCTTTTCCCAGTCCTCAAATGGAGTTATCTCTTTGTTCTTCGTGGGAACTCGGTTTAGGACATGACATGCAGTCAATATCGCCTCCCCCCACCATGCCTTGGAGAGACCCGATGTGTCTAACATGGCATTGACCAAATCAGTTAGAGTACGGTTGTTTCTTTCGGCTACCCCATTTGACCGAGGTGAATAGGGAGGCGTCCTCTCATGGATTATACCATGTTCCGCACAAAAAGAATCAAATTCATTTTAAAAATACTCTCCACCACGATCGGACCTAAGCCTCTTGATTTTCCGATTAAGTTGGTTTTCCACTTCAGCTTTATAGATCTTGAAGAAATTTAAAGCCTCATATTTTGATTTTAAAAGATAGACATGGCAGTATCAAGTGGAGTCATCGATTAATGTCATAAAATATTTCTTTCCAACTTTCGTCAAAACACCATTCATTTCACAAAGATCTCAATGTATGAGTTACAGTGGCGCAAGATTTCTTATTTCCATAGTTGTATGAGACTTACGAGGTTGCTTAGCTTGCACAAAAAATTGACACTTAGATCCCTTGACAACAGTGAAGTTGGGGATTAAGTTCAACTTGGCTAGCCGCGTCATACAACCAAAATTAACATGACAGAGACGTGAATGCCAGACATTTGATTCACTATTGTTACGAACATGATTAACAACTTTATTACAAATGTCTGACAAGGATAGTCTGAACAAGCCTCCTGACTCATAACCTTTACCAACAAAAGTTCCATACTTTGATATTACAAATTTATTGGACTCAGAGACAAGCTTGTAGCCATCTCTACATAGAAGAGATCCTATAACAAGATTTTTATTGACGGAGGGGACATAATGCACGTTCTTGAGCCGCACGATCTTCACCGAAGTAAACTTCAGATCGACTGTGCCAACACCATGAACAGAAGCACTTGAACCGTTGCCTATCAGCACGGAAGTAGTCCCCGCGGCCTGATAAGAAGAAAACATGGAAATATCACCGCATACATGCACATTAGCACCCGTGTCAATCAACCAATCAGGGGAACGACATACTGAGAGAATGGTGGGAAGTATACCATACCCAACATCCTTCATCTAAGTGTCACCAATGACAACATTGGCGATCTTGTCCCCTTTCCCATGTTGACGCTTGTCATAACGGTTAGGGCAACTAGGCATAGTTTAAAAAACCGAACCGATAATCGAACCGGCGAGGTTGCCGGTTCAGGTTTCTACCGGTCGGACCGCCGGTTCACCGGTTCGATTGTCGGTTTTTTAAGCGATAAAATAATACATATTTATCAATAAATTCACCAATCAATAGATAAAAAATGTGTAATCGGTGGTGACCATCGGGCATCTTGGTCCACCGGCTCGACTGCTTCTGGTCTGGACTCCAAAATGGAGGGAGGCAACCGGAGGGAAGCCTGGTTAATTTGATTGGAGCAGAGGGATGTCGATGTTGTACGGACCAGTCTAACCAGGTGGCAGCATCCCCTCTACCCAACCTTCAATAGAGCAGGGGCAGATGGCGGGACGTGGGAGTGACGGCATGGACTGGTGGCCTAGTGTTGCCGCGTGGACCAGCGATGGATAAGCAGCATCGCCACGCCATGGCACCAAGAAAGGGTTGCGTTGGAGGGGGCGCCGGCGCCCGATAGGGTTTGCCCGTGGATAAAATCAAGAGAAATGCTCCTAAAATGGCTGAAACCCTACTAAAAGAGGAGTTTTCTTCCTTTTTTGATTGTACCCCGGCTTATTCGCACGAAAACGAGTTGATTGAGGGGCTTTTCTGAAAACGACATCGAACCGATCGGTTTTCTGTGAACCGCCCGGTTCACCTGTTTTTAAAAAAGCTAGCCGGTTCGACCGGTTTTTTCTGGTTCGATTGCTTGAACAGTCCGCTGCACTTAAAAAACCGGCGGAATCGCCGGTTCCGGTTTTTTCCGGTCCGACCGCTGGTCCGGTCCGGTTTTTTAAACTATGCAACTAGGTGCCCAATGATCAGGATATCCGCAGACATGACAAACACCTTTCTTCTTGTCAGTATTCTTCTTGAAGTTGGTTTGCTGCGAAGCCTTGTTCTTCCCATCAAACTTTCCCTTACCATCAAACTTGCCCTTGTTCTTGCACTTGTGGGGCTGGAAGTTTTTCTTCTGTACCATATTGGCACTGGAACCTCCCTCCATACCTCGAGCTGCTATGTCTTTTGCTCTTGCCTTTTCTTCCACATCAAGAGTACCAATGAGATACGGAACGGAAAAGTCCTGCCTCTTATGCTTCAGAGAGGTAGCAAAGTTCCTCCACGGGGTAGGAAGCTTAGTGATGATACCTCCGACAACAAACTTCTCCGGTAACATACAATTGAAGTGCTCAAGTTCTCTAGCAAATGATTGTATCTCGTGAGCTTGCTCAACCACGGAGCGCTCATCAGTCATCCTGTAATCATAGAATTGTTCCATGATATACAGCTCAGTGCCGGCATTCGGGACCCCAAACTTGGCCTCGAGTGCGTTCCACATATCTTTTCCATTGTCAATTCATACGTCTCCAATGTATCTATATTTTTTGATTGTTCCATGCTATTATATTATCTTTTTTGGATGTTTTATATGAATTAATATGCTATTTTATATTATTTTCGGGACTAACCTATTAATCTAGTGCCTAGTGCCAGTTTCTGTTTTTTCCTTGTTTTTGAGTATTGCAGATAAGGAATATCAAACGGAGTCCAAACGGAATAAAACCTTCGCGATGATTTTTCTTGGACCAGAAGAAACCTGCCATACTTGGAGAGGGGGGCAGGAGACCTGCCGGGAGGCGACAAGCCTGCAGGGGATAAAAAGATGGGGTTTTCATCATATTGCTTGAGTTTATCCCTCTACATCATGTCATCTTACCTAATGCGTTACTCTGTTCTTCATGAACTTAATACTCTAGATGCAGGCAGGAGTCGGTCGATGTGTGGAGTAATAGTAGTAGATGCAGAATCGTTTCGGTCTACTTGACGCGGACGTGATGCCTATATGCATAATCATTGCCTTGGATATCGTCATAACTATGCACTTTTCTATCAATTGCTCGACAGTAATTTGTTCACCGACCATATTATTTTCCTTCAAGAGAGAAGCCTCTAGTGAAACCTATGGCCCCCGGGTCTATTTTTCATATTATATTTTCAGATCTATAAACCAAAAATATCAAAAATACTTTGCTGCAATCTTTTTACTTTTCGTTTTAGCAATCTTCTATATATATCTCTATCAGATCTCATCCTTGCAAATAACTGTGAAGGGATTGACAACCCCTTTATAGCGTTGGGTGCAAGTGTTTGATTATTTGTGTAGGTACATCTATTGGGGACTTGCTTGTATCTCCTACTGGATTGATACCTTGGTTCTCAACAACTGAGGGAAATACTTATCTACTTTGCTGCATCACCCTTTCCTCTTCAAGGGAAAACCAACGCAAGCTCAAGAAGTAGCAAGAAGGATTTCTAGCGCCGTTGCCGGGGAGGATACACAACAAGTCAAGACAAGAACTCTCCCGTCAACTTGCCAATTTCTGGCGCCGTTGCCGGGGAGATCTATATCAAGCCTACCAAGTACCCATCACAAACTCATCTCTTTCATTTACATTATTTGCCATTTGCCTCTCGTTTTCCTCTCCCCCACTTCTAAAACGATTTTCAGAAAAAACCAAAAAGATTTGCCGTTTTATTCGCTTTCTCTTTTTCGATTGCCCTTTTTGCCGGATCTCTTGCTCGTTACTATGACTAGCGTTACTACTCCCCCTTTGTCACCAGATTTTGAAGTTCTATACTTCAAACAAAAACAAAGGGAAAATTTGAAAGATGCCTGGTATAGGATAATGGAATCTTACCGCATTTCCAATCTAAAAGGAGACGCAAAAAAGTTTCTTAGAAATTTTTACATTGGATTGGCTTTGCATCATAGAGAACTTTTGGATTTCGCCTCAAAAGGGAATTTTATTGAACTTGATGCAAACGCCGCTTATGAAGTTTTGGAAGGAATTTTGGGAGTTCCTCCCCCAAAAACGGGGCCTGCCTTTTCACAAGAGGGAGTTCAAATTCTCGACAAATTGGGTGACTTACATAAGCACTTGGTCGAGTTACAAAATTATCACGAACCCCTCAAACATATTAGTGGGAACCTCAATCGCTTGAATACTTTGATTACCCTTTGCAATAAGCGTTTGGATATTTTGGATTTTAAGATGGTTTCTTCTCCTGAAAATTTAGGGAAGCGGAAAGAGTCCCCCGGACTCCCGAAGACCCTCGCAAAAGTGGCCAAAACCAAAGATGACAATACCTAGATCTATTGCGTTATGCCTAGCTAGGGGCGTTAAACAATAGCGCTTGTTGGGAGGCAACCCAATTTTATTTTATGTCTTTCTCTTTTTGCTTCTGTTTTTTGAGTTTTCTACACATTATTACATCTGTAGTAATTGTGTTTTTGTGTTTTAATTAGTGTTTCAGCCAAGTAAGACCTTTGGGATGGTCTACGGTGATTGTTGATTTGATTTTGCTGAAAAACAGAAACTTTTGCGCTCAGTCCAGGAATTTTATAAATTCACCAGAGCGTCGAATGAGTCTGAAAGTTTTACACAAGATTGATTTACAAATTTCCCTGATTGTCCTAATGTTTCAGAATTTTCGGAGTTACATAAGTATCCGAAGTCTACAGATTGCTACAGACTGTTCTGTTTTTGACAGATTCTCTTTTCTTTGTGTTGTTTGCTTATTTTGATGTATCTATGGGTTGTATCGGGGGGTATGAACCATGGAGAAGTTCGAATACAGTATATATTACACCAATATAAATAAAGAATGAGTTCACAACAGTACCTAAAGTGGTGATTTATTTTTCTTATACTAACGGATCTCATGAGTTTTCTGTTGACTTTTGTGTTGTGAAGTTTTCAAGTTTTGGGTAAAGATTTGATGGACTATGGAATAAGGAGTGACAAGAGCCTAAGCTTGGGGATTCCCAAGGCACCCCAAGCCATATTCAAGGATACCAAAGAGCCTAAGCTTGGGGATGCCCCGGAAGGCATCCCCTCTTTCGTCTTCAACCCATCGGTAAATTTATTTGAGGCTATATTTTTATTCACCACATGATATGTGTTTTGCTTGGAGCGTCTTGTATGATTTGAGTCTTTGTTTTTTAGTTTTCCACAATCATCCTTGCTGCACACATCTTTTGAGAGAGACACGCACGAATCGTGAATTTATTAGAATACTCTATGTGCTTCACTTATATCTTTTGAGCTAGGCAATGTTGCTCTAGTGCTTCACTTATATCTTTTTAGAGCACGGTGGTGTTTTATTTTATAGAAATAATTGAACTCTCGTACCTCACTTATATTATTTTGAGTCTTTAAACAGCATGGTAATTGGTTTAGGTTATGAATTTAGTCCTAATATAATAGGCATCCAACAGGGATATAATAAAAACTTTCATATAAAAGTGCATTGAATACTATGAGAAGTTTGATTCCTTGCATATAGTTTTGAGATATAAAGATGGTGATATTAGAGTCATGCTAGTGAGTAATTGTGGTATGATAAAAATACTTGTGTTAAAGTTTGTGATTCCCGTAGCATGCACGTATGGTGAACCGTTATGTAACGAAGTCGGAGCATGATTTGTTTATTGATTGCCAACCTTTGTGTGAGGGTCGGGAGCGCGCGATGGTTAAGTCCTACCAACCTCTCCCCTAGGAGCATGCGTCTAATACTTTGCTTCGATAACTAATAGATTTTTGCAATAAGTATGTGAGTTCTTTATGACTAATGTTGAGTCCATGGATTATACGCACTCTCACCCTTCCACCTTTGCTAGCCTCTCTAGTACCGCGTAACTTTCGCCGGTGCATTAAACCCACCATATTCCCTTCCTCAAAACAGCCACCATACCTACCTATTATGGCATTTCCATAGCCATTCCAAGATATATTGCCATGCAACTTCCACCGTTCTGTTTATTATGACACGCACCATCACTTTCATATTGCATTCATATAGAGTCATATTTTGTTCTAGGTATCGAGTTGTAATTTTTGAGTTGTAAGTAAATAAAAGTGTGATGATATTCATTATTAGAGCATTGTCCAATGAGAGGAAATGATGATGGAAGCTATGATTCCCTCACAAGTTGCGATGAGTCTCCGGACTTTACAAGTAATAAAAGAGGCCAGCGAAGCCCAAATAAAATAAAGAGGCCAAAGATGCCCACCGAAATAAAAAAGAAAAAGAAAAAAAATGAGAGAAAAGAGAGAAGGGACAATGCTACTATCTTTTTCCACACTTGTGCTTCAAAGTAGCACCATGATCTTCATGATACAGAGTCTCCTATTTTGTCACTTGCATATACTAGTGGGAATTTTTCATTATGATGCACACCCACTTAGTTTCCTTTTTGAGCTTTCATACACTTATAGCTCTAGTGCATCCGTTGCATGGCAATCCCTACTCACTCACATTGATATCTATTGATGGGCATCTCCATAGCCCGTTGATACGCCTAGTTGATGTGAGACTATCTTCTCCTTTTCCTTGCAACCTCCACCATATTCTATTCCACCTATAGTGCTATATCCATGGCTCACGCTCATGTATTGCGTGAAAGTTGAAAAGGTTTGAGAACATAAAAGGTGTGAAACAATTGCTTGACTTGTCATCAGGGTTGTGCATGATGTAAATACTTTGTGTGGGGAAGATGGAGCATAGCCAGACCATATGATTTTGTAGGGATAAGTTTCTGAGGCCATGTTATTTTGAAAGGATACGATTGCTTGTTAGTATGCTTGAAGTATTGTTGTTTTTATGTCAATATTGAACTTTTGTTTTGAATCTTATGGATCTAAACATTTATGCCACAATAAAGAATATTACATGTATAAATATGTTAGGTAGCATTCCACATCAAAAATTCTGTTTTTATCATTTACCTACTCGAGGACGAGCAGGAATTAAGCTTGGGGATGCTTGATACGTCTCCAACGTATCTATAATTTTTGATTGTTCCGTGCTATTATATTATCTATTTTGGATGTTTTATATGCATTAATATGCTATTTTCTATTATTTTTGGGACTAACCTATTAATCTAGTGCCTAGTGCCAGTTTCTGTTTTTTCCTTGTTTTTGAGTATTGCAGATAAGGAATATCAAACGGAGTCCAAACGGAATAAAACCTTCGCGATGATTTTTCTTGGACCAGAAGAAACCTGCCATACTTGGAGAGGGGGGCAGGAGACCTGCCGGGAGGCGACAAGCCTGCAGGGCGCGCCCTAGGGGGGGGGGGCTGGCTTGTGGCCCCCATGCAGGCCTCCTAACCCTAATCTTCGTCCTATAAATTCCCAAATATTCCCCCAATACCAAAAAGAGCCACGAAAATACTTTTCCGCCGCCGGAAGCCTCTGTTCCCGTGAGATCCCATCTTGGAGCCTTTTCCGGTAATCTGCCGGAGGGGGATTCGATCACGGAGGGCATCTACATCAACTCCATTGCCCCTCCGATGATGCGTGAGTAGTTCACCACAGACCTTCGGGTCCATAGCTAGTAGCTAGATGGCTTCTTCTCTCTCTATGCTCTTCAATACCATGTTCTTCATGATCTTCATGGAGATCTATCCGATGTAATACTCTTTTGCGGTGTGTTTGTCGAGATCCGATGAATTGTGGGTTTATGATCAGATTATCTATGAATATTATTTGAGTCTTTTCTGAATTCTTATATGCATGATTTCATATCTTTGCAAGTCTCTTCGAGTTATTGGTTTGGTTTGGCCAACTAGATTGGTAATTCTTGCAATGGGAGAAGTTCTTAGTTTTGGGCTCAATCTTGTGGTGTCCTCACCCAGTGACATAGTAGGGGTAGCGAGGCACGTATTTGTATTGTTGCCATCGAGGATAAAAAGATGGGGTTTTCATCATATTGCTTGAGTTTATCCCTCTACATCATGTCATCTTACCTAATGTGTTACTCTGTTTTTCATGAACTTAATACTCTAGATGCAGGCAGGAGTCGGTCGATGTGTGGAGTAATAGTAGTAGATGCAGAATCGTTTCGGTCTACTTGACGCGGACGTGATGCCTATATGCACAATCATTGCCTTGGATATCGTCATAACTATGCACTTTTCTATCAATTGCTCGACAGTAATTTGTTCACCGACCGTATTATTTTCCTTCAAGAGAGAAGCCTCTAGTGAAACCTATGGCTCCCGGGTCTATTTTCCATATTATATTTTCAGATCTATAAACCAAAAATACCAAAAATACTTTGCTGCAATCTTTTTACTTTTCGTTTTAGCAATCTTCTATATATATCTCTATCAGATCTCATCCTTGCAAATAACTGTGAAGGGATTGACAACCCCTTTATAGCGTTGGGTGCAAGTGTTTGATTATTTGTGTAGGTACATCTATTGGGGACTTGCTTGTATCTCCTACTGGATTGATACCTTGGTTCTCAACAACTGAGGGAAATACTTATCTACTTTGCTGCATCACCCTTTCCTCTTCAAGGGAAAACCAACGCAAGCTCAAGAAGTAGCAAGAAGGATTTCTGGCGCCGTTGCCGGGGAGGATACACAACAAGTCAAGACAAGAACTCTCCCGTCAACTTGCCAATTTCTGGCGCCGTTGCCGGGGAGATCTACATCAAGCCTACCAAGTACCCATCACAAACTCATCTCTTTCATTTACATTATTTGCCATTTGCCTCTCGTTTTCCTCTCCCCCACTTCTAAAACGATTTTCAGAAAAAACCAAAAAGATTTGCCGTTTTATTCGCTTTCTCTTTTTCGATTGCCCTTTTTGCCGGATCTCTTGCTCGTTACTATGACTAGCGTTACTACTCCCCCTTTGTCACCAGATTTTGAAGTTCTATACTTCAAACAAAAACAAAGGCAAAATTTGAAAGATGCCTGGTATAGGATAATGGAATCTTACCGCATTTCCAATCTAAAAGGAGACGCAAAAAAGTTTCTTAGAAAATTTTACATTGGATTGGCTTTGCATCATAGAGAACTTTTGGATTTCGCCTCAAAAGTGAATTTTATTGAACTTGATGCAAACGCCGCTTATGAAGTTTTGGAAGGAATTTTGGGAGTTCCTCCCCCAAAAACGGGGCCTGCCTTTTCACAAGAGGGAGTTCAAATTCTCGACAAATTGGGTGACTTACATAAGCACTTGGTCGAGTTACAAAATTATCACGAACCCCTCAAACATATTAGTGGGAACCTCAATCGCTTGAATACTTTGATTACCCTTTGCAATAAGCGTTTGGATATTTTGGATCTTAAGATGGTTTCTTCTCCTGAAAATTTAGGGAAGCGGAAAGAGTCCCCCGGACTCCCGAAGACCCTCGCAAAAGTGGCCAAAACCAAATATGACAAAACCTAGATCTATTGCGTTATGCCTAGCTAGGGGCGTTAAACAATATCGCTTGTTGGGAGGCAACCCAATTTTATTTTATGTCTTTCGCTTTTTGCTTCTGTTTTTTGAGTTTTCTACACATTATTACATCTGTAGTAATTGTGTTTTTGTGTTTTAATTAGTGTTTCAGCCAAGTAAGACCTTTGGGATGGTCTACGGTGATTGTTGATTTGATTTTGCTGAAAAACAGAAACTTTTGCGCTCAGTCCAGGAATTTTATAAATTCACCAGAGCGTCGAATGAGTCTGAAAGTTTTACACAAGATTGATTTACAAATTTCCCTGATTGTCC
Source organism: Elymus sibiricus (assembly GCA_039707655.1). Taxonomy (NCBI): domain Eukaryota; kingdom Viridiplantae; phylum Streptophyta; class Magnoliopsida; order Poales; family Poaceae; genus Elymus; species Elymus sibiricus. The sequence continues at coordinate 35,040,139 of CM077669.1, read as the reverse complement.
TAATGTTTCAGAATTTTCGGAGTTACATAAGTATCCGAAGTCTACAGATTGCTACAGACTGTTCTGTTTTTGACAGATTCTCTTTTCTTTGTGTTGTTTGCTTATTTTGATGTATCTATGGGTTGTATCGGGGGGTATGAACCATGGAGAAGTTCGAATACAGTAGATATTACACCAATATAAATAAAGAATGAGTTCACAACAGTACCTAAAGTGGTGATTTATTTTTCTTATACTAACGGATCTCATGAGTTTTCTGTTGACTTTTGTGTTGTGAAGTTTTCAAGTTTTGGGTAAAGATTTGATGGACTATGGAATAAGGAGTGACAAGAGCCTAAGCTTGGGGATTCCCAAGGCACCCCAAGCCATATTCAAGGATACCAAAGAGCCTAAGCTTGGGGATGCCCCGGAAGGCATCCCCTCTTTCGTCTTCAACCCATCGGTAAATTTATTTGAGGCTATATTTTTATTCACCACATGATATGTGTTTTGCTTGGAGCGTCTTGTATGATTTGAGTCTTTGTTTTTTAGTTTGCCACAATCATCCTTGCTGCACACATCTTTTGAGAGAGACACGCATGAATCGTGAATTTATTAGAATACTCTATGTGCTTCACTTATATCTTTTGAGCTAGGCAATGTTGCTCTAGTGCTTCACTTATATCTTTTTAGAGCACGGTGGTGTTTTATTTTATAGAAATAATTGAACTCTCGTACCTCACTTAAATTATTTTGAGTCTTTAAACAGCATGGTAATTGGTTTAGGTTATGAATTTAGTCCTAATATAATAGGCATCCAACAGGGATATAATAAAAACTTTCATATAAAAGTGCATTGAATACTATGAGAAGTTTGATTCCTTGCATATAGTTTTGAGATATAAAGATGGTGATATTAGAGTCATGCTAGTGAGTAATTGTGGAATGATAAAAATACTTGTGTTAAAGTTTGTGATTCCCATAGCATGCACGTATGGTGAACCGTTATGTAACGAAGTCGGAGCATGATTTGTTTATTGATTGCCAACCTTTGTGTGAGGGTCGGGAGCGCGTGATGGTTAACTCCTACCAACCTCTCCCCTAGGAGCATGCGTATAATACTTTGCTTCGATAACTAATAGATTTTTGCAATAAGTATGTGAGTTCTTTATGACTAATGTTGAGTCCATGGATTATACGCACTCTCACCCTTCCACCTTTGCTAGCCTCTCTAGTACCGCGCAACTTTCGCCGGTGCATTAAACCCACCATATTCCCTTCCTCAAAACAGCCACCATACCTACCTATTATGGCATTTCCATAGGCATTCCGAGATATATTGCCATGCAACTTCCACCGTTCCGTTTATTATGACACGCACCATCACTTTCATATTGCATTCATATAGAGTCATATTTTGTTATAGGTATCGAGTTGTAATTTTTGAGTTGTAAGTAAATAAAAGTGTGATGATATTCATTATTAGAGCATTGTCCCATGAGAGGAAATGATGATGGAAGCTATGATTCCCTCACAAGTTGGGATGAGTCTCCGGACTTTACAAATAATAAAAGAGGCCAGCGAAGCCCAAATAAAAAAAAGAGGCCAAAGATGCCCACCAAAATAAAAAAAAATGAGAGAAAAGAGAGAAGGGATAATGCTACTATATTTTTCCACACTTGTGCTTCAAAGTAGCACCATGATCTTCATGATAGAGAGTCTCCTATTTTGTCACTTGCATATACTAGTGGGAATTTTTCATTATGATGCACACCCACTTAGTTTCCTTTTTGAGCTTTCATACACTTATAGCTCTAGTGCATCCGTTGCATGGCAATCCCTACTCACTCACATTGATATCTATTGATGGGCATCTCCATAGCCCGTTGATACACCTAGTTGATGTGAGACTATCTTCTCCTTTTCCTTGCAACCTCCACCATATTCTATTCCACCTATAGTGCTATATCCATAGCTCACGCTCATGTATTGCGTGAAAGTTGAAAAGGTTTGCGAACATAAAAGGTGTGAAACAATTGCTTGACTTGTCATCGGGGTTGTGCATGATGTAAATACTTTGTGTGGGGAAGATGGAGCATAGCCAGACCATATGATTTTGTAGGGATAAGTTTCTGAGGCCATGTTATTTTGAAAGGATACGATTGCTTGTTTGTATGCTTGAAGTATTGTTGTTTTTATGTCAATATTGAACTTTTGTTTTGAATCTTATGGATCTAAACATTTATGCCACAATAAAGAATATTACATGTATAAATATGTTAGGTAGCATTCCACATCAAAAATTCTGTTTTTATCATTTACCTACTCGAGGACGAGCAGGAATTAAGCTTGGGGATGCTTGATACGTCTCCAACGTATCTATAATTTTTGATTGTTCCGTGCTATTATATTATCTATTTTGGATGTTTTATATGCATTAATATGCTATTTTATATTATTTTTGGGACTAACCTATTAATCTAGTGCCTAGTGCCAGTTTCTGTTTTTTCCTTGTTTTTGAGTATTGCAGATAAGGAATATCAAACGGAGTCCAAACGGAATAAAACCTTCGCGATGATTTTTCTTGGACCAGAAGAAACCTGCCAGCCTTGGAGAGGGGGGCAGGAGACCTGCCGGGAGGCGACAAGCCTGCAGGGCGCGCCCTAGGGGGGGGCGCCCCATGGCTTGTGGCCCCCCTGCAGGCCTCCTAACCCTAATCTTCGTCCTATAAATTCCCAAATATTCCCCCAATACCAAAAAGAGCCAGGAAAATACTTTTTCGCCGCCGTAAGCCTCTGTTCCCGTGAGATCCCATCTTGGAGCCTTTTCTGGTAATCTGCCGGAGGGGGATTCGATCACGGAGGGCATCTACATCAACTCCATTGCCCCTCCGATGATGCGTGAGTAGTTCACCACAGACCTTCGGGTCCATAGCTAGTAGCTAGATGGCTTCTTCTCTCTCTATGCTCTTCAATACCATGTTCTTCATGATCTTCATGGATATCTATCCGATGTAATACTCTTTTGCGGTGTGTTTGTCGAGATCCGATGAATTGTGGGTTTATAATCAGATTATCTATGAATATTATTTGAGTCTTTTCTGAATTCTTATATGCATGATTTCATATCTTTGCAAGTCTCTTCGAGTTATTGGTTTGGTTTGGCCAACTAGATTGGTAATTCTTGCAATGGGAGAAGTGCTTAGTTTTGGGGTCAATCTTGCGGTGTCCTCACCCAGTGACATAGTAGGGGTAGCGAGGCACGTATTTGTATTGTTGCCATCGAGGATAAAAAGATGGGCTTTTCATCATATTGCTTGAGTTTATCCCTCTACATCATGTCATCTTACCTAATGCGTTACTCTGTTCTTCATGAACTTAATACTCTAGATGCAGGCAGGAGTCGGTTGATATATGGAGTAATAGTAGTAGATGCAGAATCGTTTCGGTCTACTTGATGCGGACGTGATGCCTATATGCATAATCATTGCCTTGGATATCGTCATAACTATGCGCTTTTCTATCAATTGCTCGACAGTAATTTGTTCACCCACCGTATTATTTTCCTTCAAGAGAGAAGCCTCTAGTGAAACCTATGGCCCCCGGGTCTATTTTCCATATTATATTTTCAGATCTATAAACAAAAAATACCAAAAATACTTTGCTGCAATCTTTTTACTTTTCGTTTTAGCAATCTTCTATATCTATCTCTATCAGATCTCATCTTTGCAAATAACCGTGAAGGGATTGACAACCCCTTTATAGCGTTGGGTGCAATTGTTTGATTATTTGTGTAGGTACATCTATTGGGGACTTGCTTGTATCTCCTACTGGATTGATACCTTGGTTCTCAACAACTGAGGGAAATACTTATCTACTTTGCTGCATCACCCTTTCCTCTTCAAGGGAAAACCAATGCAAGCTCAAGAAGTAGCATCAATTGATGCATAAGCATCAACTATGTTCTCACCAAGAACACTCAGGAGAGCAGCCTTAAACAAGGTATCAGTTTTCTGAAAAGCTTGTTCCTATTGAGGATCAAGAATTCCTTCAGGTTTGCCAAGAGTGGCGTCATAGCATCTCATGGTTTGAAACCATAGAACGGCCCTCGCACGCCACCTCTTATAGTGCACACCCTCAAACATGGGAGGCCTCATGGAAGCAGCAAAACCTCTCGGGGTAAATTGCCTATAATAAGGTTTTTGGATTGTTGGAAATATGAGCAATTTACCATATGATTTTATTAACATAAATAGTAGATAAATCATGACTATCATAGCAGTTATAAGACTAGTCATGCAATCATACAGAGAGTATGCACATAACATCTGAAGTGGTGAGTATGAATGAAACATATCAAGGACAGAAAGTAGAACAACAAATTGTGGCAAAAACTCAAACAAAATGAACACGAACAGATACTGAGTTGCAACAGCAGCAGCAGCAGTGGGATTGGCGTTGACGTCATCACCGGCCATGTTGTCGAAGAGGTTGTTGACGTCGGGGAAGAAGTCGTTGTCTGGGAAGTGATCGTCGGCGTCCGTGGCGTCCGTGATGAAGAAGCGAGTAGTAGCGCAGAGCGCTGCCAAAAACCTTATCATCCTTCTCCCGTACAGGACTGAAAGTGGCGGGGTTTCGGAGGCCAGCTGTCCCGACCTGCGGTGCACGCCGCAAGCCGGGATGGGAAAGAACCTAGCAGCAGCTCAGGAGAGGAGCGACCTCTCTTTTATAGGCACGGGACAAGGAGGCGAATAGGCAGCGACGGGAGGCGAAGCAAAAGAGGGAGACGAAACGAACATGCAACAGGCGAAGGGTGCAACGTTCGTATTCAATCTCCACTACAACAAAGACTTTCAGCTCCCAAGTGACCTTTCGTATACCAGTCGTGCGTGGCAAAAATTTAGACATCAGCTCGGCTCATTCCCGCAACTCGCGGCACGACACGAAGAGGCGTGGCGTGGCGTGGCGACGCGGGCGGCGGAGGAGGAGCGCGCATGTATGTCTGTCTTGTTCTCATGCTCATACATGTGGGGAAACATCCTCCCTTATAAGGAGGTCCAACTCCTACCAAACTAGCAATGTGGGACTAAACTTAAGTCCCACCTCTTGTCTTGCATGAATGGGCTTAGTGGGCCTCTAGGATTTATTAGGAATTCTGAAACTGGTTTTGTGCTGGGCCATATATGGATCAAATTCCAGCAGGTGGTGGCAGGTCGGTTCCGTCCCTCACACGCCCCCCTGTCCCACGTCCCAAATCCATTTACGCATCGCATGCGCCACCACCCAGCTGTTGCTTACTCTTGCCGGTCAGACATCAGGTGCGGCGTGCCTGGCTAAGGTTTCGGCGTCCTCCCCTGTAGTCCACCCATCCCCCCTTTATGACGCGGCCCAGCCCTACAGGTCCTGTTGTTGGCCGTGGGTTGGGTACGGGACATGCGGCCTGTTGTCGGGTGATATGTCTATAATATATCTATAATTTTTTATTGTTCCATGCTGCTATATTTTCATTCTTGGATACTTTTTATGCATTTATATGCTATTTTATATCATTTTTGTGAACTAACCTATTAACCTAGTGCCCAATGCAAGTTGTTGCTTTCTGCTTGTTTTTGGCCTTTCAGAAATACTGTACCAAACGAAGTCCAAATGCCCTGAAACTTTTTAATGATTTTTTCTGGAGAAAAATAAGACCTAGAAGCTTCGGAGGGAGACCGGAGGCCACACGGGGTGGTGCCAAGCCAACTGGGCTCGTCCGGGGGGTGTCCGCGCCTTGATGGAGCATCACCACATGTAGTACATGCTTGCAATCTATAATCAATGTCCCAGAGAGTTGAAGAAATTGTACCATTGCCTCTAAACAACATAGAAGGTGTCGAAGTCGCCGCTCCAGAAGCTAGTGAACCGCTCTCCTTGATAAGCACACCAATCGTCAATATTCGAAGAGAGTCAACATATCTGGCGACACAAGCGGCCACAAGCCATTCGCCGGCATCGGATCAAACGTCGTCAAGGGAGGAAGTGGATTGATACAGCCACCATCTGTCGATGCCGCCAGATAAACAAAAACTAAGGAAAATAAATAAATGGGTCTCCACTCCTCTTGATGTTGACGAGGCTGACGGCGTGGATGAGACCTTAGGAGACGACATGCGTTGGAAGCATGACATCCTGTGAATATGTACTGAGTCTATCTATACCTGCCTACTAATAAAGGGAGGTGATATTCTTGGTTTGGTCAGTCACATGAGTTTTGCAAAATAAAAACCTGACCTTTTTTCGTCTGTGTCCGAGGAACGTACGCTTCCTTGGCCGAACCATGTGGGATTTGGAGTCCAAATCACTGATCAGAATACATACCAGAAGCGACCAGGGAACCTCAAGCATGATTATAAATAGACAAAGAAGAGGATTTCCATACACCAGATGACTATACATAGTGGTTATTGGCATTTTAATCCAGTAAAATTCAAACAAAACCCAAAAATCATGGAAGTTGACAATGGTGTCTTGATATGACCCCTAGATGTTGTGGTAAAAAATGGGAATGTTTCACAAAATTTATCATGCAAAGTGCTTACAAAACAGACCATCTCCGAGTAAGGAACTACGTTTCGAGAGGGAAGGGACCAAATTCACATGTAAAAGCGATGCATTCTCGGTTGACCTTGATTTTTTTTCACACTTAATACACACCATCGCATGTCTCATGTCAAACTTTGGCAGTTTTTGGGGTGGGTTTTCTTTCTTTGAGAAATTAAATGGATTTGGAGGTATTTGATAGAGACCGGTTTGCATGCGAAGCGACTTCTCCTTATCTGTTGGTGTCCAAATTATTTCCACACTCAATATACACCATTACGTGTGACATGAGAAAATTTGACATATTTTCAGGTCCGTCTAGTATATTTAAACCTTTAAGTGCATTTTCTCCACTAAATACATAGAAATCTATTTATCGCCCTATAAATAGGTAATTAATAGTAAAAAGTGTCAAACTCTTACATGAAATTTCCAGTGATGTATCTTTAACATGGGAAAAAAACTAGGCCAGAAGCCTACACCTAAAACACTAAAATCTAGCATTACAAAAATGGCAAAAAAACACTAATAGCCACACAAAAAAACACCCACCACTGGTATTTTAGTTACGAGGCAGACAAAGTGACCACTGGCGGCCACAAAAACCAGCATTTCCCTATTACTTGCGTTACCCGTGGTGGGTAGGAATATGCGCCTTCCACTAGTATTTTTGGACATCAGTGGCGGGCGCATATTCCTAGCCGCCATTGATAACTCATGTACCAGTTTGCTCGTCATTGGTAATTTTTAGTCCATGGATATAATCTAGACCAATGTTACAAGTGGTGGGCGCAATCTGATGCCACCATTGGTGAGAAAATACCAGTGGCGTGCATGAATTTGCAGCAAATTGCATGTTTACCACACTAACAATGCGCCTACAACTAATGTGACCCCAAATAAGTCTTTTCTCAGTAGTACCTACCTGATCTAGCTCGACAAGGAGCTCAGGGGAGGGTTTGGCGGTGCTCCTCTTCCGGTGGTCAATTGGGAGGAAAGAGAGGGTGGCTAGCTGCTAGATGAGAGAGATGTGAGTTCTTTGGCTCTTTGCGATGCCACGCTTGTCCAATTTTGGGGTCTCCTTTGCCATGTCGGCATTGACTGGTCAAAACTAGGACTACACTTATTCGGTTTTAGGAGTTGGGGGTGCAAGTTGTCCAGTTTCAAAGTTGAGGGACCAAATCTAGACTTTGCAAGAGTCTAGGGACCTAAATATTCTTTGAGTGCCCCCCGCCCCCCACCCCCGGCCGCTCCTGTGCGTGCGACTCGGGCGGCTCCCCCCAAACCCTAGCTAGCGCCGCTGCCGGCCATCCACCTCCACCCCTCTGCCGCTGCCGCAGGACGTCATGAGGCAAAGCCGTTCGGCTGACGGCGGCGGCGGGGACCCTTGCTGACCGGCGTGTCGATCTGTGAGCTGGTGCCTGGATCCGGCGGCTCCTGGCTTCTGTGGGGACGTCGTCCAAGTGGGTGGCTCTGGGCAGAGCTGGTGGCGCGGTGCCTCGGGCGCGTGTGCGCGGGGTTGGTCGCTGGCTCAGCGGCGGCGGCCCTTGGCAGCGGCTGCTGGAGTGGAAGCTTGGGCACGCATAGTTGGCCAGGGGTTGACGCGCCGTGCGTGGCTGGTGGAGCCCCTGTTTGCCCCTGTGCTTCCCCAGATCTAGTGGGCGGCGGCGTTCTCTTGCATCCCTCCCCTCGTCCGCGAATGTGTGGTGGTGGTGCTAACTGACGGTTTTAGGCCGGTTCTGCTGTGCGGGGGAGGGGGGAGGTGGAGGGAGTCCCAGGATCCACGGCGACGATATCCCTGCCCTCTTTTTGTGGTAATGGGGGTGCCCTTCTCCCCTCCCGGGGGCTGCGACGGCGGCCGGAGGTGTGCCAGGCCTTGGTTTTTGTGGGAATTTGGTCGTGGTTGGCTCCAGGAGAAATCCTTGTGAAAACTGTTGTTGATGCTGGTGACGGCGGCGCCTTTTTGGTGTCGTACACCTCCTTGGGGGCATTCCTGAGGAGTTCAGATCTTCCAAATCCCCTCGAGGTGTCTCCGGGCATAAGCCCAAGATCTTGTTTTGCTAGATCGGGCGACGACGGCGTTAGGTACGTCGCAACCTTCTTGGAGGCGTCGTCTTTGAGACAATGGCTACTGGTGGTAACCGACAGCTCGTGTGGGTGGCGGTGATGTGTGGTTGATGTCGATGGTGGTGCGGCCGGCTTGGGGTCGACGGTGTGTTTGTGCTCTTCTTCGGCGATGTTCATGATCGAGTGCTCCTTGGTGTCTCTCTGCTAGGCGGTGCCCTGTGACAAGCTGGTGGCACACAGGTGTCGTGGCGTCGCCTCGGCCCCGTGTGCCCTTTCGAATGTACCCGCAACACAGGTGGTGTTGTGGCGTTGTGCAGTCTCGGTTGCGTGGAGCCTTTCGATTGCGACGACGGTGCAGTGTCGTGGCTTGGTCTGCTAGGTGACGCCCCTCGACCATGCCGGTGGCACACAGGTGCCGTGGCGTCGTCTAGGCCTCGCGTGACCCTTCGAGTGTGCCTCGCGACGCAGGTGGTGTCGCGGCGTTGTGCAGTCTCAGATGCGTGGTGCCTTTCGATTGCGTCAACGGTGCAGTGCCGTGGTTGGTTCTCGGCTCGCCGATGCCGTTCGATTACACCGGCGGTGCTCTTTGTTGTGTTGTGTTGTGTTTTCCCTCTTTGTTCTCCCTTGTTGTGTGTGTTGTCATGTGCGTCGCGGTGTGTTGTGTCTTTTCTTTTATCTCTCCTCCCCGTATCCCCTGTACCTCTGATTCACTTGAACCTATCTTGCGATGGGCTGAGAAGCCTTATAGGCATATGGATACAATTCAGGTGAGGACCTCCCCCGGTGAAAATTCAAAAAAAAAAGAGTCTAGGAACGAAAAATATACATTTCTTTTAAAAAATGGATATATTATTCATGATTACAGTTTTTCGCTTCTTTAATGAACATCTAAGATGTACATGTATCGAACGATGCAAAACATAAAATTGCTTATCGAATTTATCTCTAGAACTTCAAAACATGTTCTAAACTCCTACGTACATACGTAATCTGTTTTGAAAAGTTTGGGCACCAAGTCAAACTCAATGCCATGCCAACACGGCAACACGCCAAATTTAGGGTTCTTCTAGCCTGCTGTCTATATATATAGCGGCAGCCGATATCCATACTCTCGCGCCGCCGAGATCCAAATACGTTCCAATACAACATAAGATCAAGAAATAATCAATGGCAGCCGGCGACGGCAGCAACGAGCGGGCGTGGTCGGAGCTCCCCGCCGACCTCCACGTGGCCGTCTACCGCGGCTGCTCCTCGGCGCACGACCGCGCGCGCTTCGCTGCCGTCTGTGCGCCTTGGCGCGCCGCCGTGTCCTGGCATCCGCCAATGCCCGCTCTCCCGCTGCTGCTTCCCTGGCCGTCCGCCGGCGGCGGTGAGGCGGCGTGGGCGTACAGTCCCGAGGACGGCAGGGCCGTGCGCGTCCCGCTCCCGTCGGCCGTGACACCCGGCATGCGCATCGTTGGATGCCACGATGGCGGCTGGATCGCGGCCACGAGCACGTCTGCTGACCACCAGCACCAGCTCATGATCGCGAACCTCTACTCCGGCGCCGAGGTCGCGCTCTCAGCAAAGCAGAGGGCGGTCGAGTGCGCGTCCTCAGACGTCCCTATGTATTACGACGCGAATTTCGAGCCTGTAACCGTCCGGCCGGCCGTCAAGAAGATGGTCTTCTCCGGGGACCCTTCCTCGAGCTGCTGCATCCTAGCCGCGACCACCGGAATATGCAAGCTCGCGCTCTGCAGGCTTGGCTGCCCGGCCCCGGATCATGGTGATGGGTGGACCACGGCAGGGTGCACCACTAAACGATACGAAGAGCTCGTGGACATCTCCTTCTGCAACGGCGGCGAGCTCAACAACGGCCGCTCCTCCCGAAACGGCACACTGTTCCTGTACGGCATCTCGCGCAGCGACCAGCTGCTCAAGTTCGAGGTCGCCGTCGACGGCAGTGGCGCACCGGCTATCGCCAGGACACACCTCATCGCAGGCCTCAAGGCCGGCATCCCACGCGCGCCCGGGGCCACGTGCCGCCCCCAACACATCTTTGAGCTGCACGGCGAGGTGGCGATCGCGGTGGAGCAGACCAGCATCCACGGCGAAGCGTCATCCTTGTTGTTGTATGAGCTTGCCGAGCTTGCCGCCGACGACGAGAAGACGCGGCACAGATACACGTTCATGGAGGTGACGAGCTTGGACGACCATGCCCTGTTCCTCAGCCCGGCGTGCTCCAAGGTGGTCCACGTGTCAGCTGCTGGCGCACGGGGTGGGGTCTATAGAAACTGCATCTACTACCCCAAGGGACATGCGTCGGCCTTAGACGGCGAGCGCTACCTGAAACGTCTGGACCTTGGTGGTCGCGTCGTCTTCTCCCCGGACAACGACGACGACGTGCATTACTTGGGTAGGACGATCATGTCCAAGTTATACCATTACCGTTGCAACAACAAGGACGGCGGTAACGGGTTTACGTGGTTTCTGCCTCCGGACTTCTAATCTCTCGTGGGCAAATTATATATGTTCACCTTTTCTTAGTTTTGTTAGATGCATGGTTCGTATTTGCTTAGTTTATTTATGCTGCTACCAAATTATCAATGAGATTATGAGAATGCTATGGATCGAGACAGTACGGCTAGGACCTGATCACAATATTGAATTTTCATGTATTACATGATCAAGCACGGGGTGTTTATTTCTGAATATGTAACACCAAAGAGTTGCCAACCTACTTACTCGGAGAGATTTTACACTCGCGCAACTAAACGTCCATGTTCACTCCAACGAATTCTACACTCGAACAACTATAGTAAACGTCCATGACAACTACCGTGCAGGTTCACATAGATGGATTCTCCACTCGGACAACTAACGTGTAGGTTCACAGTGATGGGTTCTGCACTCGGACAGCTAACAAGCTCACTCAGCTGAATTTGTCGGCGGTATCTTCTTCAACTCGTCCGCCGCGCCATTTTCGCCATTTTGAGAGGAATTTGTTTCCCTGATATTGTTCACCATTTTTGCCACGACGTCTCCTCGACAAAACAAAACGAAAATACAAAAGGGAGGGATCCAAATATGAAGAACGGGCATGAGACGAAATTTCGAGCGGGAGAAGAAACTTTGGACGGGAAACAAAATTTCATCCACCATGGGGTGTGACTGGTCGGATCGGTGGGGAGATGGAAATCCGGTGAACATGAGTTTCCAGTGAAGTCCTTCCGGAAAAGAAGGGTGTGTCTCCCTCGAACGCAATCCGCGTCGGCTCCCCGCGACCCTCACGGGTACTTAGCCATGATCGCGGGCATTCGACAGGAGCCCGTGCATGCCAAAGGGGGGCCGTCATTTGGACCATTTTGTCCACGCCAATCGTCATTTGGACCATATTGTCGAGCACACCTTTGGCCAGCTGCTCACCGGAGATTAGATCCAGGTCCTAATCCAAAGGGGGCCCGTCAGATACTGCATAGCCTATGTGCTATTCCATGAGGTAGGGGAATGCACGCAGATCATATTTAGCACTAGCTCAGGAGACACAAGTCGACAATGCCGGATTAATCTCTAGTTCTCTTCGACATCATGAGTTACGTGTTCGGCACATTTTAAAATCCGCCCCTACGAACCCTATTCTTCTCCACGGGGAAAATATGAGGTGCTCCCATCCTTGGAGTGCTCCCCATGCTCCAATTTTTTTTAAAAATTTAAAATGTTTCAAAAAATTCTGAAAAAAAGCAAATGTTCACAACGAATGTGACTAGAACTCTAAATGCGCATTGAGAAAAATATATTAAATCTAGCATGAATAGTATCCAAAGAAGACAAAATCAACATTGACTCTATTCACATATGAATCTGTCCTTTTTCTTTCTCAATGTACATTTCAAGTTTGGACCTGAATTACTTAAGAGTTGTAGTTACAGTCGTTATGAGCAGTCACATTTTTTCAGAATTTTTTGAAACAATTTTTTTTTTCAAATTGAAGCTTGGGAAATACCCGAAAGATGGGAGCACCTGATACTCCGCTCTTCTCCAGATCGCGAGTCGCAAGCGACGGAGGCTGGTCCAAACTGCCGGTCTGCCGCCAGGCACAGTACATGCGTACGCTGGCAAAGTTTGCACTCTGGCCGGTCTTCAGGTGCTAGACATGCATCCCCTTCCGGCAGACTCTATTCATGCATGGCGACCTGATTGATTTATGGTATTTAATAATTCTTCCGGTCCATATTATTTGTTGCTTAGATGGATGTATCTAGTATTTAAAATCTATTTGAGCCACAAGTTATATGAATCGGAGGGAATATTATTATTTCCTATTCGTAGTATTTGGTACGGGTAGTTTTCCATCTTGATGATTATTATAGACACCTCCGGGCTTCCATCCGATCGTTACGATACTTTCTATGTATCCGGTAAGTAAAAAACATTAGTGACAAACAAAACAGGAAGGCACCAAGTGACTATATCCACTGGAAAAAAAATGTGACTGTATCCAGATTATTTCTCTTGTTCCATTTGACTATTCATGTTTTTTTTTTTGGAGATTGACTACTCATATTTTACTGTGGAATACACCAAAGCCTTAACCGGGGTTGGACCCTCAACGTCTAACACACCTTCATGTTTCGAGTAAATAGCGTAAAACTAGCACAGTTCAGTTTAGGGTTCCAAAAAACTGCAAGATTTTAATTTTTCGCTGATAACTACCAACTAAGGGGTCGGCTGTTTTCAAAAAACCCAAATGACTGTTGATTAAAAATAAAACCTGTTTATGACATGTCGGACCCGCATCTAAGCGATCCATCTATTTGACCATGTGTTTGACCGTTAACTGACATGTAGGGCCTACATGCCAGTGTCTCAAAAAGCAATCGGGTCCCCAAAAGTTTTCTGGAAAAGAAATCGGCCCCTGTGAGTTTTCAATCAGGTCCTTACAATATTTTTGCAAAAGGCAATCAGGTCCCTGCTCTAGAGCCGGAGGAGTCTTGCCCGCAGCAGCCATGAGCTCGATCGCGAGCGCTCTGCTCGGAAATCCTTCAAACATAATTTCAAAATATAGTTGTAGCGCCTTCATAAACACACGCATATAGATATTGCTAGAAAACATTAAGAAAATAAGTTTACATCTTATTACATCCAAATAGTCTTTTTGGAATCATATGATCACACGCATATAGAGATTGCTAGAAAACATTAAGAAAATAAGTTTACATCTTATTACATCCAAATAGTCTTTTAGGTACCACATACATAATCACTTAGCTAGCTAGTCGGAAGTACGGGGCAAGGACTGAAAGCTCGGTGGGACGTGGCCGTTTGCGGCCTTGATTCGATTTGAGTGACGTACGTGTCCATTTAGTTTGACACACGTACGCACGCGCACACACAAATACATACGTATATACGTATAATAACGGCACAATTAAGTAGGCTTGAGCGAGAAGGATGACCGGACGCCATCGATGCGCCTAGCGTGGACAGCGGAGCACCATGGTCTCGATCGTGATTCCGGGTCCGAAGGCCAGCATGGCGCCCCACTCCGGCAGCAGGCTCCGGCGCCAGCGCAGCTCGTCGAGCATGAAGACGATGGTCGCGCCGCTCATGTTGCCGTACTCGCGGAGCACGTGCCGGCTGGCCGATAGCTTCTCCGGCTCCAGCTGGAGCACCTTGTCTATGTTGTCCAGGATCGGACGGCCGCCCGGGTGCACCGCCCAGAAGAGGTCGTTCCACTTCCCTTTCCCGGCTAATGGAGACGGGAGGTGAGCGCCACCTTCGTGGTCGCCGTCGTCGTCTCCGCCACGGAACGCGTCGAGGAGGCAGCGCTCCACGTTCTGCCCGATGAGCGTGGGCACCTGGATGGCGAGGTGGAAGTCGACGCCGCTGCCGGAGACCTGCATGCCGAGCGCGTGCTCGGTCTTGGGCAGCGTGGTCTGCGTTGCGTGGACCATCTCGAAGATCGGGCTCTGCTCGCCGTCGCGGAAGGGCCCGGCGCCGACTATGACCGCACCGGCGCCGTCCCCAAACAGCGCGTGGCCGACGAGGTTGCCGCCGTCGGGCCCGCCGAAGCAGACGAGCGCGCCGCGGTTGTTCTCTGCGAGATCCCTGGCGAGGTTCAGCGCCCTGCCGCCGCCGTAGCAGCCGTGGAGGCTGAGGATGGTGCGGGAGACCGTGGGGCGGAGGCCCAGCAGCGTGGCCAGCCGCAGGTCGGCGCTCGGGGCGCCCCAGGCGAAGTAGGTGCTGAAGACGAGGTGGGTGATCTCGCTCGCCGGGCGGCCCCACTCGGCGATGGCCTTGGCCGCCGCGCACTGCGCCAGCTTCGGCACGGCGTCGACGGTCATGGCGATGCGGTTGTCCAGAGACGGCGCGTCGTGGTCGTACAGCTCCGGGTGCGCCGCCAGCGTCTCCTCCGTCAGGTGGAAGTGCCGTTTGTCGATGTCAGTCTTCTCGCCTGCAACCAAACCAAGGAGTAATAAATCAGTTAATGTATACATTCAATTGTATATATCGTAGAAGTAGTTAATGTGGTGAACAGGCGTTGTTAAATGAACGTGGTAGTACCAAGCAAAAAAAAAACAACAACGTGGTAGTACCAAGCAAAAAAAAATAAAAAAAATAACGTGGTAGTACAGATTCTGGTTAGCTTGTGCTGGAGGTGAGTGAGGTGGTCGCTCTTGGTGATGCGGAAGAGGTTCTCGGCGAACATGTTCTGGGCCAACTCGAGGCCGGTGGGGTTCGCCGTGCCGATGCCGAGCATGGCCGCGGGGCCTTGAGCGTGCTGCCGCCGCGCCACCGCGGTACCCTTCCCATTGACATTGCCGTTGCTGGTTCCGATGCTTCCCATGGCCAATCTTTGGGATGTAGACTAGCTCACTGGGTAGGTGTTGCCAGTGGATCTTCAGGTGGTTCGTCGTCTGTCTAAGGGGCTATGTGTCTCAGGCTTTATATATAGTCTGCTCGTTTGGCTGCCTGGCTGGACTAGCAACCACCAAGTTTGCATGGCATTAACTAATCTCTACGTCTAAGAGCCTATAAAGAGTTGTCATGTCATATATGTGATCTTATTTATTTTCATGCATGACACAAAGTACCATTTCATTGCACATGATACGGTATCTACCTATATTACTCTAACCCTCTCTCTCTTCTCTAATTTTCTGCCACGTCAACATGTTTGTTATTCCCGAATGCATGATACCGGCTAAGATACCAATACCATCACTATGGCCAGCCTTAGTCCTTATATCCTGCTTCTGTCAACTTATTATTCTTGCTCTAAGTAATCCCGGTCGTGTGGTGGTCCACAGGTGTAGCTTCCTGACAGTAGAGCATGGGAAAGTTTTCGGAAACAAACTTAAAATGTTAATAGTAAAGAAATAGGAATTTTGATATGTCATGTACACCCTATGATCCTTTTTTTTACTCCACATATAAGATTTCTCTCAAGTCAAACTTCATAAAGTTTGACTATACTTATCTGAAAAAATAGCAACATCTACAATAATACTAAAGTTATACAATATGAAAATCAAATTCATGATGCATCTAATGATATTGATTTCGTATTGCGAATGTGTTTCAATAAATTTGGTCAAATTTTTGTTTGTCTTCAGACAAATGTTATATATGCTGAGTAAAGAGGACTGGAAGGAGTATATATATCATAGATTCCTACGTGAACCAAAACTTTTGGGAAATTCTAAAATTGTCGTTCTGATGTCATGTAGGAAAAGCACAGCAGTACTCACAATGTACGATCTCATGTTTGGTTTCCTTCAAACTTCCAGTGTAATAGCATATTCCAGATAAATTTCAAGTGATGTTGGATAGAAATGTCTTTGATCGAAATGGTACCAAGGAATATTCTCCTATTCGATCCATATCCTTTAAAAAAATTGGTGATCCTTCTCAACCTCTCATAGACGGGGTGGACATATGGGCTAAGGGTGTACCATGTGCTCGGCGATGTCTTATGGGGCCCTTGGAGCATCGAAAGGATAGCCTTCGAGCATTTGGGCACTAATGAGAGTTCAAGACACATGAAGTTGTTATACACCTGGACATATATATGGAGGTGGGTACGGTGTTTGATGCAGCGGATGTGTAGTTACCGACTTACTCTTGTCATCGATTCTTTACGACATACATGACTGTAAACCAATATGATTATGTTAGCAATTTAATGTAGCAGGATTATTGTAGTAATACTGGACACCTGTATATAGAGTCTAGTTGAATATGTACGTTTTCAGTAGAAGTCGGCCTCACATGGGCCATTTGTCTCACTATGTCATTGTGTGTCGTTTAGTGATTTGTCTACCAAGCAGCCATAGGCCAGTAGTAAAAACAGAAATTTCATATTCACGGAAATGGAAAATGCTCCACAGGAAAACACAGCTTTGTTTTTGTTTCCGTTTCCGTGTAAGCATTTATGTTTCCGTTTTGCGGATTTCCATTTCCATTTCCATATTTTCTCTCCGTTTTCGTTTCTACCATTTCCTCATGAAAAAAGCGGAAAGGTTCCACTCCATTTTCATCCCTACATAATTGTATTGAGTTCGACGACAGAGGAGAGGAGAGAGATGAGAACCATGTTCTATATTTATAAAGGAGTAGTAGTGAGGTGCTAGTGTAGGGGCATTGACGGAGAATTTGCCTATGAGTCACCGCCGGCATTTCATCTACTCATGAGGGCAAGACATAAGGGGATGACGATAACAATATGGTCAACAAGGTGTCGAAGGGCATCGGACAAGCAAGGTCTAGAGGTATCGTCTTGTTGTGTCGGCAGTGCTACCCTAGAAGTAGAGTTATCTTCTAAATGGATGGTATCATGTCTATGGTGGATGGTAAGATACGCGTAAGAAACAACTCCATGTCATTCCCGCCAAACAGTGATTACATGGGGAGAGGCCTAGTCACTGCAAGCGTACTAATAAGCATAACACCTTTCAGGAAAGTATTTCCAAGCATTTATCAAACCCGAAGACCCTAAGGTTACGTGTACCACATTTACCACAACTAGAGTTCTCACAGTCTCTAGTCGCGTTCACACCCAAAACATAGTTTGGAAATTAGCCTACTCATACTACCTAGGCCACGAGGAGGAAGATGGACTGAACTAGGAACACATAAAAAGAAGAATCAAACTAAATTAAACTAAACTATCAATGGTCAAGTGATAAAAGACCTTGTAGGCCCTAGTACAACTAGCGATGATTAAGTACTGAGATAGTAAAGAGGGGTAAGCTTAGCACCTCACACCACCCACGCTAACATTCCGCTAGTATATGATGGTAATTATGGGTTTCCATTCGATGCAATATAAAGCTAGTGGGGTTTTCTTGCTCCCCCTAAGTATACGATCAAAGATAAACGGGTGACATCAATCACTGTTGCAACCCTCACTAGTAGAAAACAGACCTTTTGTTAGGAGCATTAGTACCGGTCGGGTTTGGGACCGGGACTAATATGACCATTAGTCCCGGTTTCAACGGCTAGGATCGGACGGGGGCATGACCAGGACTAGTCCCGGTTCATGAGAGACCTCTAGTCCCGGTTGGTGATACCAACCGGGACTAAAGGGTTGCGGCAGAGTTGTAGTAGGCTCGGCACCCTGCGAGCCCCTTTAGTCCCAGTTGGTATCACCAACCGGGACTAGAGATAGACCTTTAGTCCCGGTTGGTATAGCCAACCGGGACTAAAGTCTTCCCTATATAAAGCTGCCAGCCCCGATTGAGTCCAAGCTTAATTTTCTCTCCTCTCCTCTCTGTTTTCTTCCCCAAGCTCGAGTTCATCCTCCATTTTTGCCAAGATTTGTCAAGATTGGAGGCACCCCATCTATCCAACGGTTCTAAAAGGTTAGCAACTTCATCCTTTCATCTCTCATTGCTAGTTAAGCTCATTTCATGCTCTATAAGTATAGTGATTTGTGGGTTTTAGTTTGGGAGTAATTTTATGGGAGTTTATTTAATTTATATGCAATTTGAGCTCAAATTAACTTCTTGGTTTTCATATGTGTAGGTGTGGTTTACTTAGTGCATTCCCATCCCCATCCTCACCGCCGTCGATCGCCCACACCGTCCCGTCGCCGGCACCACCTTGGTGAGCCTCTTTTTCATATCCTCTTTGTAGAAAAAAATCTTATTTGTTTGACTTACATAGTTACTTGTATAATTTTCTTACTTGTATGATTGTTTGTTATATATAGTGCCATGGTTTTGATATCTGTCCCCATCGGCCCTCGTCCGGTTTATGATTCGGATGTGGTATATTATCTTTTATAACTATTTATTTCATTTCGTGTTTATGACAATTATGCCCATGAAGTTGCAACCAACCCTCTTGTCGAGAAGGTATGTGAACCAGAAATTGCAACCGACCCTCTTGTCGAGAAGTTAAACTTAGTTGAAAAAGAAAACGATTATTTGAAAGAAAAATTGAAAATAATTGAAGAAGAGAAGATGAAATTGGAGTTGTATGTTGCCGATGTCATCGATGATCATACGATCAAGATGGATGCAATTCGCTTGAAGATTAGAAAGATTACAAAATATGCCATTAATAAAGAGGCTTGGTATCATTATGCTATTGGTGTGATTTTGATCGCATTTGTTGTTGCATTTAAATGCTTTCGTTAGTTGTATGTTGTTTTATGAGAAGTATGTATGAACTATATGTATATATTTTTGAAGTAATAACATTTGGTCACTACTCTACTTTGGTTTTAATGTAATGAACTTGTATTAATTTGGTCACTCGGATGTTGTGTAATGAAGATGAGACGGCAATGGATGTCCGATGACCGACGCTCTCCCGAGTTCATTAATGGCCTGCATAATTTTTTGCATGTGGCTGAGGCAAACAAGCGGGATGGTTTTATGTATTGTCCATGTGGTGTCTGTAAGAATAGTAAGGATTATTCTACCTCAAAAACCCTTCACATCCACCTAGTTCAGTCCGATTTCATGTCCGGCTATAACTGTTGGACCAAGTACGGAGAAAGAGGGGTTATGATGGAAGATAATGATGAAGAAGAGGATGATGACAACTATCCTAGTTTCCCTGAATACGATGAGACTACAATGGGGGAAGCTAAAGAAGAGGCATCCGATGAGCCCTTTGATGATCTTGGTCGGGCCATTGTTGATGCAAAGAGAAACTGCGAAAGTTAAAAGGAGAAGTTGGAGTGCATGTTATAGGATCACAAAAAATTGTTGTACCCAAATTGCAAAGATGACAAGAAAAAGCTGGGTACCACATTGGAATTGCTGCAATGGAAGGCAGAGAATGGTGTATCTTACAAGGGATTTGAAAAGTTGCTGATAATGATAAAGAAGATGCTGCACGCCAGTACGTACGAAGCAAAGAAAGGTTGTATACACTCTAGGATTAGAGGTGCAGAAGATACATGCATGCCCTAATGACTGCATCCTCTACCGCGGTGAGAAGTACGAGAATTTGAATGCATGCCCGGTATGCAGTGCATTGCGCTATAAGATCAGCCGCGATGACCCTGGTGATGTTGAGGGTGAGCGTCCCAGGAAGAGGGTTCCTGCCAAGGTGATGTGGTATGCTCCTATAATACCACGGTTGAAATGTTTGTTCCAAAACAAAGAGCGTGCCAAGTTGTTGCGATGGCACAAAGAGGACCGTAAGAAAGACACGATGTTAAGAGTACCCGTTGATGGTTTGCAGTGGAGAAAAATCGAGAGAGAGTTCCCAGACTTTGCAGATGACGCAAGGAACTTATGGTTTGCTCTAAGTACAGATGTCATGAATCCTTTTGGGGAGCAGAGCTGCGGTCATAGAACCTGGCCTGTGACTCTATGTATCTACAACCTTCCTCCTTGGTTGTGCATGAAGCAGAAGTTCATTATGTTGCCAGTGCTCATCCAAGGCCCTAAGCAACCCGGCAACGACATTGATGTGTACCTAATGCCATTAGTTGAAGAACTTTTACAGTTGTTGGATAAAAAAGGTGTACGTGTATGGGATGAGCACAAACAAGAGGAATTTGACCTACGAGCGTTGCTGTTTGTAACCATCAATGATTGGCCTGCTCTTAGTAACCATTCAAGACATACAAACAAGGGATACAATGCATGCACACACTTTTTAGATGAGACTGAAGGTATATATTTGGATAAACGTAAGAAGGTTGTGTACCCGGGACATCGTCGATTTCTTCCGATCAAGCATCCCTTAAGAAAGAAAGGCAAGCATTTCAAAGGTGAGACAGATCACCGGAAGAAGCCTGGACATCGTACTGGGTTAGATATATTTGATATGGTCAAGGATTTAAAAGTAATCTTTGGAAAGGGTCCTGGAGGTCAATCTGTTCCGAATGACGCTAACGGACACGCCCCCATGTGGAAGAAGAAATCTATATTTTGGGAGCTACCCTATTGGGAAGTCCTAGAGGTCCGCTCTGCAATCGACGTGATGCACGTGACGAAGAATCTTTGCGTGAACGTGCTAGGCTTCTTGGGCGTGTATGGGAAGACAAAAGATACACCTGAGGCACGACAGGACCAACAACTTATGAACGAAAAATATGGCATGCATCTAAAGCAGTATCAAGGTCCTGCCAGCCACGCTCTTACCAAATAAGAGAAGGAAATATTTTTGAAAGCCTGAGCAGTATGAAGGTCCCGTCTGTCTTCTCTTCGAATATGAAGGGAATAATAAATATGGCAGAGGATAATTCCAAAACCTAAAGTCTCATGACTGCCACGTGATTATGACGCAATTACTTCCGGTTGCATTGAGGGGGCTTCTACCGGAAAATGTTCGAGTACCTATTGTGAAGCTATGTGCATTCCACAATGCAATTTCTTAGAAGGTAATCGATCCAGAAATCCTACCAAGGTTACAGAATGATTTGGTCCAATGTCTTGTCAGTTTCGAGTTGGTGTTCCCACCATCGTTCTTCAATATTATGACACACATCCTAGTTCACCTAGTCGAAGAGATTACCATTATGGGTCCTATATTTCTACACAATATGTTCCCTTTTGGGAGGTTCATGGTAGTCTTAAAGAAATATGTTCATAACCGTGCTAGGCCAGAAGGAAGCATCTCCAAGGGCTATGGAACAAAGGAGGTTATTGAGTTTTGTATTCACTTTATTCCTGACCTTAAGCCGATTGGTGTTCCTCAATCGCGGCATGAGGGGAGACTGAGGGGAAAAGGCATGCTAGGAAAGAAAGCAGTAATAAGTATGGACGGGCATTCCTTCACTCAAGCACACTACACAGTTCTACAAAATTCCACCTTGGTGGCTCCATTTATCGAGGAACACATGGATATTGTACGCTTCAAGAACCCGGAGCAGTCTGACTCCTCGATTAACCATACACACATGGCGACTTTCGGCGGTTGGTTGCAAACACATCTCATGAATAACACCACTGTTGGAGATGATCTGTACTCGTTGGCCAAGTCACCATCTTCGACTATATTGACTTTCCAAGGGTACGAGTTAAATGATAATACATTTTACACGATCGCCCAAGATAAAAAGAGCACCAACCAAAATTGTGGTGTCTGCTTTGATGCAACATACAATAATGAGAAAAAGGACACAAATCATGGTTACATGGAGGAGATATGGGAACTTGACCATGGACGGTTTTTTAAGGTCCCTTTGTTTCGGTGCAAATGGGTCAATCTGACAGGAGGCGGGGTAAAGGTACACCCGCAGTACGGAATGACAACAGTGGATCTCAACAATCTTGGGTACACATACGAACCATTCGTCCTAGCCAATGATGTGGCTCGGGTTTTCTATGTGAAGGACATGTCTACCAAACCGAGAAAAAGAAAAGATAAGGAAGCGACTACATCATACGATGAGCCAAAGCGCCACATAGTTCTTTCAATGAAAAGAAACATCGTGGGAGTGTTGGACAAGACAGACATGTCAGAAGATTATAATAAGTTTGATGAAATTCCTCCCTTCAAAGTGAACACTGACCCAAGCATCATGTTAAATGATGAAGATTCTCCATGGTTACGGCGCAATCATAAGAAAGGGACATACGCGAAGAAAAAGTCTTATACCCCAAGATCCCACTCTGGGATGTCACTGGCTTCATCGTCATCACTTTCTCTCTAGGGTATACATGTGTTTTGGGTGTTCCTAGGGGTTACCCTAACACAAGCAACAAAATAGTTTCACTTTGCTACCCCCTTCTGACACCGGAATCTTTGTAAGAGCTAGGGCATTTTGGCATTTGAAACATGATTTGTGAGGAGTTAATCAATGCAATTATGTCCAACTCATTTGGTTTTAGTTTCGAAATTGTTATGCATTTTACAAGAATTAATTTCATTCTGTAAAATTGACTAACAAAAACATAATATAATTTTTCAAAAGAATAACAAGATAACAGAAACTAAAATATCCTAAAAATTCTCAAAAACATAAACAAAGTAAAAGGTATAGAACTAAAAGAGTTAAACAAAATCTGTTTTTGATTAAAACACCTATATAAAATATCCTAAAAATTGCTAAATTGAACATACTGATAAAACATACTAATATTAAACAACATGAAAAAGAATCACTCAAAAATCTATTTTTAAACTAAAGTTATTCATAAACTAGTGATTCACACAAATTTCAAAGACTTAAAATTTAAACTATTCAAATTTGAAAACTACTGGCACTAATAGAAAGTTTATATTTTTTTTGACCTAAGGCATAAATGATTCATTCAAAAACTCTAAATATTCTAACAGTTATTCAAAAAATCTAAATATTCTAATAGTTATTCAAAAAGATTCTATAGAAAAACAAAACAGAAAAGAGAAAATCCACCTTTAGTCCCGGTTGGTCTCACTAACCGGGAGTAAAGGTCCCTTCCCGCGCGGAATTTGGGCCGCCGAAAAGGACCTTTAGTCCCGGTTGGTGGCTCCAACCGGGGTTAAAGGTCTGAGCTCCCGTGCGGGGAGAAGAAACTATAGTCCCGGTTGGAGCCACCAACCGGGACTAAAGGCCTCTTTAGTCCCGGTTGGTGGCTCCAACCGGGACTAAAGGTCTCTGCTATATAACTCTTGCGACCTTCGTGTCCCGGTGCCAGCCACTGCCCGAGACATCCAGATCGAACACAATGCTGCCAGGCTAGCCGTTCCCGTTCCCGTCGCCCTCACTCCACCGGCGAATGCCTACGACGCCGGCAGGCCGTCCCGTCCAGTCCAACGCCATCCCCGACCCCCTCTCCCTCCGCGTGTTGGTGAGCTCTCCTCTTGCCCCTGGCACCGTCCCCAACCCCCTCTCCTCCCCGCGTCTCTCTGCCGGCCGCCGTCGCCATGGACACCGAAACAAGCAGCTGAGAGTTGTGCTTTAACTGTATTATATAGCTTGCCAATCTACGCGCTGTAGCAATCTACAGCAAGATTTGAAGCTAAGAGTTGTGCTATTGTTCTTTTCTTATTCCAGACCCATTTTGCCATCTCAAAACTGAATCAAAACTTTCATTCTTGGTGACATGAAAATATCTCTCTCAATAGGTGACATGAAAATAAATTCTGGCAACAATGCAAATGTGACAGCTTACCCCTTTACTTTTTCAAATGTACATAGTTTTTTTTAAATACTGTGGATACTGCTGTCAGCACAACCCATCTATGTGATGGCGTAACAAAATTATATATTTTTTCTTGTTTATTTGGTACATGACTATTTTGTACAGTGTCAAGTATATATTTGTAAAACATAAATATGTTTCCTGACTTTATTGGTACCTTTACACGAATTGCAAGTAGTTTTTGCAATAAGTATTCTCTGTCTGACATATGTGCTTAGTAGTCATTTTTGATAATAATAAGATTTTTGAGGAGTCCACGACGATCGTGGGTGATTACTATATAGTTGTAAAAGTTTATTAAATATGAGTAGCATAATAAAATGGAAATTCTCGCATAGGAATTTGTTTTCATAGGAATTTGTTCTCGACGTCGACGATGCTCGGCCCGCATCCTTGTCGTCGATTCGGGACAGGGCTGCCATGTTCGGGACAGGGCTCCGCCGGGCTGGCACTGGGGAGGTGCTACCTTCTGGGGTGCGCGGCTTGGTAAGGAATCGGGGTCTCATCGTCGACCCGGAGCTTCTTTGGTGGCGGTCACGTGGGCCACTATCGGTGCGGAGGGAGCCGACCCCTGAGGAGGTGGTACGTCACCGTATAAGGGAGGAGGACGAGCACGTCCGTCGCTACATGGTTGCGTTGTACGTCAGGTTCTCCAATACATGGTAGTTTCTTCAGGGATCTCACCCGAGCTATGATCCTGTGATGGTTCCTTTTCTTTGGGTGTCCACCGCCCGCGGCTCAGGAACCGCTAGTCAACTGGATTATTCGATAATATTCGAGTTGTATTAGTGATATTATATGATAATATTCGGCATGTATTAGTGATAATATTCGATAATATTCGATGATGCTTTAACTAGATTATTCGAAATGTATTAGTGATATTATATTATAATATTATATGAAGAGTCCCGGACGATCGCCGGTGATATTATATGTATTAGTGCTAAAAAATTAATTTTCCTCGCCATCCCTCGCCCCTCAGATCAAACCTCGCCGGCGGCTGACTACTATGATTCAGTTTTTGCTTATTGAATGCATTCTAATTAATACATCATACTAAATTGTTTTATCTTTCTTCAAGATTAATTAAGCTATGGATGGTAGTGACAGATACCGTGAAGATGACATCTTCGACATGATACGCTCTGGTGAGGGAGTTGAGCAAGATGACGGCTCACAATTTCTAAACGAATCCGGTGATGGACTAGAGCAACAACCAAGAGATGAAGGGGAAACAAACAATGATGGCGAAGAAAGTGATAGACAATTAACAATGTCCGGCAAGGTATATATATATAATAAGCCTTTGGTGATCATTAGATGTATTAATTGATTTGTGTATATATATATTTCTTCTTTTAGCCCTCCGGATCGAGCCAATCTTCTAGAAGGGTACGAGGCCAGGCCAAAAATTTGGACGATGACATAAAGCTCAACATCGATGAAGTCGCAGAAGATGGCGAACCATTGCTCCTCCCAAGAATGCCCGTAAATTTATAAATCAATGCGGAGTTATTGTTAGGGACCATATCCCGATCACCATTCAAGAATGGAATAAGGCAAAGGAAGATCGAGCAGTTAGTTATGTCGATGAAAGATAAAAAAAAAATCTTTGGGATACGCTCATGTCACATTTCAAGCTACCAGAGGGTCTCACAGATAAAATCGGTTGAAAGTAAAGCGCTTTGCTCTTAAGAAGATGGCGACACAATTCCAGACCTGGAAGAAAATCCTATACAATGTGTACATCAAGGATAAAAAGACGACTCCAGAATTCATTGGAGCACTAGAGAAGATAAAAGATCACTGGGACGCATTTGTTGAGTACAAGTAGTCAGATGCAGCTAAGGAAAGGTCGAGAAAAAATAAGTTAAATGCTGAGAAAAAGGAGTATCACCATGTTCTAGGGTCAGGTGGCTACAAGAGAGCCTTGCCAAAGTGGGAAGAATCTGAGGCCAAGATGGTTGTAGAAGGGGTCACTCCAGCTACAACGGGTTGGCCCGACAGGGCCATGACTTGGTTTTATGCGCATGGGAGGAAGTTGGACCCAGCGACAGGGAAGATTATTGCAAAGGCAAATCTTAAAACAGCCTCAGACGCTTTACTTGAAGCAATAGCATATGCTTGAAAGGGGGTGTTCTAGCCCGAGAGAGAGAACGACGAGCTTACACGCGCCCTCGGCAATCGTGAACACGAAGGACGAACACGAGGCAAAGGCATTGCTCCATGGGTTCAGGGGTTTTCAGAGTGGAAAGACACTTATAGAAGCCGTCACAGAAAAAAGAAGCAGGAAGCAGACCGGTTTCAATAGATAGAAACATTGTTAAAGCAACAGCAAGAGCAAATTGACACAATTAGCCAGCAAAGGGCATCTCCGCGGCAGGAGCAAGCAGATCCAGCATTGGATAGTACCGTCCCATCTATGCGGAAAAGCAACGTGGGTTCCACGGGGGTCCTGGCCGATGATGCACTGCTAGCTCGCTACCCCGTGGATGATATCAAAGAGAGGACAGATTGTGAGCTTCATCAGAAAATGAAGAATATATCCGTGAAGGTGGCGATCGGCGTTGCTTTACCGAATGCACCTGAAGCAACCATCCATGGCATTCCGATTCAAGCTGGCTATGCTAAAGTCGGGGTGGATGAAGTAGTGCCGGGATATGAGTCACTAAAGCTTCACATTCCTGGAGGTGAAGGGGAGCTAACACTGGGGGAAGTCGTACATGGTGTCATTGTATGGAGAAAGGAATGCATCATGTTTCCAAACTCGGCGCCAAGGCCACCGACTCCTCCGAGTAGCAATACACCTGGAAGTCCACTCCACGTCGATAGGCAGCCCAACACGAGTCCATATCAATCTCTGCCGCGTCAGCCGACTCCACCCCCTACGTCCCAGTATTGCCAAAAGCGGAAGACCACCACTCCGTCAAGTCCTATTCGGAAGAAATGCAAAAAGAAGAAAGACAACAACGAGCCTCTTGCCAAAAAGAAGTTAGCTTACGATAAGACTGATGAGGAACTCGGTAGGGTCGTGGCTTCCCAAGTGAGGTCCCATTTTGCACCGAAACCTCCCTCGCCGCCAAAGGAGCCAATACGTCCGAA
This sequence comes from Elymus sibiricus, assembly GCA_039707655.1. Classification (NCBI taxonomy): domain Eukaryota; kingdom Viridiplantae; phylum Streptophyta; class Magnoliopsida; order Poales; family Poaceae; genus Elymus; species Elymus sibiricus. The sequence goes on along the minus strand of CM077669.1, from coordinate 35,012,835 downwards.
AACCATAGAGCACTTTATGAAGATGCTTGAGCGACCCCCGGCACATGTGGCGAATAGGCCATCAGACTATGACCGTTCTATTATGAAGTCATATAAGGAACAAATGCAGCAGTAGAGATGTAAAAAAAGCGGGAAAACAATAGCCCAGCTCAGAGAACAGGAATGCAATCGACCCCCCCGCTCAAGGTGACTACCGATAAGGTAGTCACCGAGGACGCTGCTAGAAACATGGGTATCAATGTTGATCAACTCCTAGGCACCGAGGAAATCCTCATGGCTGAACTAGCATGGCGATATGTTCCCAGGAAAACTCTGATCAGACCTTAGCAGGTCCCCAATCTATCAACACAAATACAAAGATTGCATGAGTGCTACATGACCGAAGTTGCCAAGGCGCGAGTGTGGATCATGGTGAAAGTCAAGGAAGATCATTACTTCTATGAAAACGAGCTATACATTGAGTTTGAAGAATTGTTTCAGTTATACAATCAAGACGCATTCGACAAATCTATTGTCAGTTGCTATTGTCTGTAAGTGATTTCTTTCTGTAATTGAAGTCTCTAGTTCAGCTCGTTCATTGCCTGTAATTATCCTCACTATATTCTTTTGTACGCTATTATGCAGAATGAAGATTCTTGATTGCAAAACACAAGGAATCTTTGACATTGGGTTCATTGACCCATATATCCTTACTGAAAAACATATAGAAGACCACCCCAAAGACTCAGATGAAAACTTGCTAAGGTTTTTAAAGGCACAAAATACCAAAATAGAAATACATTTTCCTTACAACTTCAAGTGAGTGTTACTATCGTGAACTACAAATTCTATTTTGATTACTCGATGTTAAGTGTAGTTGATGAGTAATGCATGTAAACATGCGCAGGTTCCACTAGATCCTGCTAAACATTAGGATTGACGCTGGAATAGTTGAAGTCATGGACTCACTACGTAAAGACCCTACGTAATACAAGAGCGTGGTTTTGATGATCGACAGGTAATTTCAATCATTGTCGCACTATATCGGCCTCTTTCGTTCATTTCCTGATATCAAGTAATTAATAACTCCTTTATTCATTTTCTTTGCCAGACATGGTTTGGAAATAGTTCATCAAGGAAGTTGTCGGTAAATGGAAACCGAAGCTGCAATAGCGAAGGACCAAGGTAATTAAGTAGTACTAGCTACGTCCGCGTATCTCTTTAATTCTAGTTTCAATACCATTATCATGCTTGATTATTATCTGATTGAATTCTATTCTCACAAAGTGCATGAGGCAGAATCAGGGGATTGATTTATGTGCATACTATGTTTGCGAGAACATTCGCATGGCGTAAACACTATTCATTTTTTTTTATGAAATGATCTAATATATATACAGACAACTAATATATTTGTATTGATCTCCATCTTTAAAGATGGAAGAAATGCGGGAGAAGCTCCTACCAAAATACCGCCTACGAGCAATCCAAGAGGAAATTGCGGAATTTTTTCTTACGGAGGTCATATCTGAAACAGGAGAATATCATTGCACGTAATGATCTCCAAATTGTAGGAGAAATTGTATATACCAAATTGTATATATATATATATATATATATATATATATATATATATGTATCGTCGTACGAGAAATTATATTATATATCATCAACGTGTGTACAGTATGTAGTAGCGTAAAATATGTTTGAAATGAAAAAATAATTGAATGAAAAACACAAAATGAAAAGGAAAAATAAACCATAAACCCTAAAACCCTAAACCCCTCTAAAAAACACAAAATCTTTAGTCCCGGATTGTGTCACCAACCGGGACTAAAGGTCCTCCAGCCCCCACCGCACACTCGCGGCCATGTGGAGGGACTTTAGTCCCGGATTGTGGCCAGCCGGGACTAAAGGGTGGGAACCTTTAGTCTCCACTCTTTAGTCCCGGTTGGTGACCCGGGACTAAAGGGTGGGAACCTTTAGTCTCCACTCTTTAGTCTCCACTCCTCTTGATGTTGACGAGGCTGACGGCGTGGATGAGACCTTAGGCGACGACATGCGTTGGGAGCATGACATCCTGTGAATATGTACTGAATCTATCTATACCTGCCTACTAATAAAGGGAGGTGATATTCTTGGTTTGGTCAGTCACATGAGTTTTGCAAAATAAAAACCTGACCTTTTTTCGTCTGTGTCCGAGGAACGTACGCTTCCTCGGCCGAACCATGTGGGATTTGGAGTCCAAATCACTGATCAGAATACATACCAGAAGCGACCAGGGAACCTCAAGCATGATTATAAATAGACAAAGAAGAGGATTTCCATACACCAGATGACTGAGATCAGGAAACCAACATAGTGGTTATTGGCATTTTAATCCAGTAAATTCAAACAAAACCCAAAAATCATGGAAGTTGACAATGGTGTCTTGATATGACCCCTAGATGTTGTGGTAAAAAATGGGAATGTTTCACAAAATTTATCATGCAAAGTGCTTACAAAACGGACCATCTCCGAGTAAGGAACTACGTTTCGAGAGGGAAGGGACCAAATTCACATGTAAAAGCGATGCATTCTCGGTTGACCTTGATTTTTTTTTCACACTTAATACACACCATCGCATGTCTCATGTCAAACTTTGGCAGTTTTTGGGGTGGGTTTTCTTTCTTTGAGAAATTAAATGGATTTGGAGGTATTTGATAGAGACCGGTTTGCAGGACGTCATGAGGCAAAGCCGTTCGGCTGACGGCGGCGGCGGGGACCCTTGCTGACCGGCGTGTCGATCTGTGAGCTGGTGCCTGGATCCGGCGGCTCCTGGCTTCTGTGGGGACGTCGTCCGAGTGGGTGGCTCTGGGCGGAGCTGGTGGCGCGGTGCCTCAGGCGCGTGTGCGCGGGGTTGGTCGCTGGCTCAGCGGCGGCGGCCCTTGGCAGCGGCTGCTGGAGTGGAGGCTTGGGCACGCATAGTTGGCCAGGGGTTGACGCGCCGTGCGCGGCTGGTGGAGCCCCTGTTTGCCCCTGTGCTTCCCCAGATCTAGTGGGCGGCGGCGTTCTCTTGCATCCCTCCCCTTGTCCGCGAATGTGTGGTGGTGGTGCTAACTGACGGTTTTAGGCCGGTTCTGCTGTGCGGGGGAGGGGGAGGTGGAGGGAGTCCCAGGATCCACGGCGACGATATCCCTGCCCTCTTTTTGTGGTAATGGGGGTGCCCTTCTCCCCTCCCGGGGGCTGCGACGGCGGCCGGAGGTGTGCCAGGCCTTGGTTTTTGTGGGAATTTGGTCGTGGTTGGCTCCAGGAGAAATCCTTGTGAAAACTGTTGTTGATGCTGGTGACGGCGGCGCCTTTTTGGTGTCGTACACCTCCTTGGGGGCATTCCTGAGGAGTTCAGATCTTCCAAATCCCCTCGAGGTGTCTCCGGGCATAAGCCCAAGATCTTGTTTTGCTAGATCGGGCGACGACGGCGTTAGGTACGTCGCAACCTTCTTGGAGGCGTCGTCTTTGAGACAATGGCTACTGGTGGTAACCGACAGCTCGTGTGGGTGGCGGTGGTGTGTGGTTGATGTCGATGGTGGTGCGGCCGGCTTGGGGTCGACGGTGTGTTTGTGCTCTTCTTCGGCGATGTTCATGATCGAGTGCTCCTTGGTGTCTCTCTGCTAGGCGGTGCCCTGTGACAAGCTGGTGGCACACAGGTGTCGTGGCGTCGCCTCGGCCCCGTGTGCCCTTTCGAATGTACCCCCAACACAGGTGGTGTTGTGGCGTTGTGGAGTCTCGGTTGCGTGGAGCCTTTCGATTGCGACGACGGTGCAGTGTCGTGGCTTGGTCTGCTAGGTGACGCCCCTCGACCATGCCGGTGGCACACAGGTGCCGTGGCGTCGTCTAGGCCTCGCGTGACCCTTCGAGTGTGCCTCGCGACGCAGGTGGTGTCGCGGCGTTGTGCAGTCTCAGATGCGTGGTGCCTTTCGATTGCGTCAACGGTGCAGTGCCGTGGTTGGTTCTCGGCTCGCCGATGCCGTTCGATTACACCGGCGGTGCTCTTTGTTGTGTTGTGTTGTGTTTTCCCTCTTTGTTCTCCCTTGTTGTGTGTGTTGTCATGTGCGTCGCGGTGTGTTGTGTCTTTTGTTTTATCTCTCCTCCCCCGTATCCCCTGTACCTCTGATTCACTTGAACCTATCTTGCGATGGGCTGAGAAGCCTTATAGGCATATGGATACAATTCAGGTGAGGACCTCCCCCGGTGAAAATTCAAAAAAAAAAGAGTCTAGGAACGAAAAATATACATTTCTTTTAAAAAATGGATATATTATTCATGATTACAGTTTTGCGCTTCTTTAATGAACATCTAAGATGTACATGTATCGAACGATGCAAAACATAAAATTGCTTATCGAATTTATCTCTAGAACTTCAAAACATGTTCTAAACTCCTACGTACATACGTAATCTGTTTTGAAAAGTTTGGGCACCAAGTCAAACTCAATGCCATGCCAACACGGCAACACGCCAAATTTAGGGTTCTTCTAGCCTGCTGTCTATATATATAGCGGCAGCCGATATCCATACTCTCGCGCCGCCGAGATCCAAATACGTTCCAACTTCCAATACAACATAAGATCAAGAAATAATCAATGGCAGCCGGCGACGGCAGCAACGAGCGGGTGTGGTCGGAGCTCCCCGCCGACCTCCACGTGGCCGTCTACCGCGGCTGCTCCTCGGCGCACGACCGCGCGCGCTTCGCTGCCGTCTGTGCGCCTTGGCGCGCCGCCGTGTCCTGGCATCCGCCAATGCCCGCTCTCCCGCTGCTGCTTCCCTGGCCGTCCGCCGGCGGCGGTGAGGCGGCGTGGGCGTACAGTCCCGAGGACGGCAGGGCCGTGCGCGTCCCGCTCCCGTCGGCCGTGACTCCCGGCATGCGCATCGTTGGATGCCACGATGGCGGCTGGATCGCGGCCACGAGCACGTCTGCTGACCACCAGCACCAGCTCATGATCGCGAACCTCTACTCCGGCGCCGAGGTCGCGCTCTCAGCAAAGCAGAGGGCGGTCGAGTGCGCGTGCTCAGACGTCCCTATGTATTACGACGCGAATTTCGAGCCTGTAACCGTCCGGCCGGCTGTCAAGAAGATGTTCTTCTCCGGGGACCCTTCCTCGAGCTGCTGCATCCTAGCCGCGACCACCGGAATATGCAAGCTCGCGCTCTGCAGGCTTGGCTGCCCGGCCCCGGATCATGGTGATGGGTGGACCACGGCAGGGTGCACCACTAAACGATACGAAGAGCTCGTGGACATCTCCTTCTGCAACGGCGGCGAGCTCAACAACGGCCGCTCCTCCCGAAACGGCACACTGTTCCTGTACGGCATCTCGCGCAGCGACCAGCTGCTCAAGTTCGAGGTCGCCGTCGACGGCAGTGGCGCACCGGCTATCGCCAGGACACACCTCATCGCAGGCCTCAAGGCCGGCATCCCACGCGCGCCCGGGGCCACGTGCCGCCCCCAACACATCTTTGAGCTGCACGGCGAGGTGGCGATAGCGGTGGAGCAGACCAGCGTCCACGGCGAAGCGTCATCCTTGTTGTTGTATGAGCTTGCCGAGCTTGCCGCCGACGACGAGAAGACGCGGCACAGATACACGTTCATGGAGGTGACGAGCTTGGACGACCATGCCCTGTTCCTCAGCCCGGCGTGCTCCAAGGTGGTCCACGTGTCAGCTGCTGGCGCACGGGGTGGGGTCTATAGAAACTGCATCTACTACCCCAAGGGACATGCGTCGGCCTTAGACGGCGAGCGCTACCTGAAACGTCTGGACCTTGGTGGTCGCGTCGTCTTCTCCCCGGACAACGACGACGACGTGCATTACTTGGGTAGGACGATCATGTCCAAGTTATACCATTACCGTTGCAACAACAAGGACGGCGGTAACGGGTTTACGTGGTTTCTGCCTCGGGACTTCTAATCTCTCGTGGCCAAATTATATATGTTCACCTTTTCTTAGTTTTGTTAGATGCATGGTTCGTATTTGCTTAGTTTATTTATGCTGCTACAAAATTATCAATGAGATTATGAGAATGCTATGGATCGAGACAGTACGGCTAGGACCTGATCACAATATTGAATTTTCATGTATTACATGATCAAGCACGGGGTGTTTATTTCTGAATATGTAACACCAAAGAGTTGCCAACCTACTTACTCGGAGAGATTTTACACTCGCGCAACTAAACGTCCATGTTCACTCCAACGAATTCTACACTCGAACAACTATAGTAAACGTCCATGACAACTACCGTGCAGGTTCACATAGATGGATTCTCCACTCTGACAACTAACGTGTAGGTTCACAGTGATGGGTTCTGCACTCGGACAGCTAACAAGCTCACTCAGCTGAATTTGTCGGCGGTATCTTCTTCAACTCGTCCGCCGCGCCATTTTCGCCATTTTGAGAGGAATTTGTTTCCCTGATATTGTTCACCATTTTTGCCACGACGTCTCCTCGACAAAACAAAACGAAAATACAAAAGGGAGGGATCCAAATATGAAGAACGGGCATGAGACGAAATTTCGAGCGGGAGAAGAAACTTTGGACGGGAAACAAAATTTCATCCACCATGGGGTGTGAATGGTCGGATCGGTGGGGAGATGGAAATCCGGTGAACATGAGTTTCCAGTGAAGTCCTTCCGGAAAAGAAGGGTGTGTCTCCCTCGTACGCAATCCGCGTCGGCTCCCCGCGACCCTCACGGGTACTTAGCCATGATCGCGGGCATTCGACAAGAGCCCGTGCATGCCAAAGGGGGGCCGTCATTTGGACCATTTTGTCCACGCCAATCGTCATTTGGACCATATTGTCGAGCACACCTTTGGCCAGCTGCTCACCGGAGATTAGATCCAGGTCCTAATCCAAAGGGGGCCCGTCAGATACTGCATAGCCTATGTGCTATTCCATGAGGTAGGGGAATGCACGCAGATCATATTTAGCACTAGCTCAGGAGACACAAGTCGACAATGCCGGATTAATCTCTAGTTCTCTTCGACATCATGAGTTACGTGTTCGGCACATTTTAAAATCCGCCCCTACGAACCCTATTCTTCTCCACGGGGAAAATATGAGGTGCTCCCATCCTTGGAGTGCTCCCCATGCTCCAATTTTTTTTAAAAATTTAAAATGTTTCAAAAAATTCTGAAAAAAAGCAAATGTTCACAACGAATGTGACTAGAACTCTAAATGCGCATTGAGAAAAATATATTAAATCTAGCATGAATAGTATCCAAAGAAGACAAAATCAACATTGACTCTATTCACATATGAATCTGTCCTTTTTCTTTCTCAATGTACATTTCAAGTTTGGACCTGAATTACTTAAGAGTTGTAGTTACAGTCGTTATGAGCAGTCACATTTTTTCAGAATTTTTTGAAACAATTTTTTTTTTCAAATTGAAGCTTGGGAAATACCCGAAAGATGGGAGCACCTGATACTCCGCTCTTCTCCAGATCGCGAGTCGCAAGCGACGGAGGCTGGTCCAAACTGCCGGTCTGCCGCCAGGCACAGTACATGCGTACGCTGGCAAAGTTTGCACTCTGGCCGGTCTTCAGGTGCTAGACATGCATCCCCTTCCGGCAGACTCTATTCATGCATGGCGACCTGATTGATTTATGGTATTTAATAATTCTTCCGGTCCATATTATTTGTTGCTTAGATGGATGTATCTAGTATTTAAAATCTATTTGAGCCACAAGTTATATGAATCGGAGGGAATATTATTATTTCCTATTCGTAGTATTTGGTACGGGTAGTTTTCCATCTTGATGATTATTATAGACACCTCCGGGCTTCCATCCGATCGTTACGATACTTTCTATGTATCCGGTAAGTAAAAAACATTAGTGACAAACAAAACAGGAAGGCACCAAGTGACTATATCCACTGAAAAAAAAATTTGACTGTATCCAGATTATTTCTCTTGTTCCATTTGACTATTCATGTTTTTTTTTTTGGAGATTGACTACTCATATTTTACTGTGGAATACACCAAAGCCTTAACCGGGGTTGGACCCTCAACGTCTAACACACCTTCATGTTTCGAGTAAATAGCGTAAAACTAGCACAGTTCAGTTTAGGGTTCCAAAAAACTGCAAGATTTTAATTTTTCGCTGATAACTACCAACTAAGGGGTCGGCTGTTTTCAAAAAACCCAAATGACTGTTGATTAAAAATAAAACCTGTTTATGACATGTCGGACCCGCATCTAAGCGATCCATCTATTTGACCATGTGTTTGACCGTTAACTGACATGTAGGGCCTACATGCCAGTGTCTCGAAAAGCAATCGGGTCCCCAAAAGTTTTCTGGAAAAGAAATCGGCCCCTGTGAGTTTTCAATCAGGTCCTTACAATATTTTTGCAAAAGGCAATCAGGTCCCTGCTCTAGAGCCGGAGGAGTCTTGCCCGCAGCAGCCATGAGCTCGATCGCGAGCGCTCTGCTCGGAAATCCTTCAAAAATAATTTCAAAATATAGTTGTAGCGCCTTCATAAACACACGCATATAGATATTGCTAGAAAACATTAAGAAAATAAGTTTACATCTTATTACATCCAAATAGTCTTTTTGGAATCATATGATCACACGCATATAGATATTGCTAGAAAACATTAAGAAAATAAGTTTACATCTTATTGCATCCAAATAGTCTTTTAGGTACCACATACATAATCACTTAGCTAGCTAGTCGGAAGTACGGGGCAAGGACTGAAAGCTCGGTGGGACGTGGCCGTTTGCGGCCTTGATTCGATTTGAGTGACGTACGTGTCCATTTAGTTTGACACACGTACGCACGCGCACACACAAATACATACGTATATACGTATAATAACGGCACAATTAAGTAGGCTTGAGCGAGAAGGATGACCGGACGCCATCGATGCGCCTAGCGTGGACAGCGGAGCACCATGGTCTCGATCGTGATTCCGGGTCCGAAGGCCAGCATGGCGCCCCACTCCGGCAGCAGGCTCCGGCGCCAGCGCAGCTCGTCGAGCACGAAGACGATGGTCGCGCCGCTCATGTTGCCGTACTCGCGGAGCACGTGCCGGCTGGCCGATAGCTTCTCCGGCTCCAGCTGGAGCACCTTGTCTATGTTGTCCAGGATCGGACGGCCGCCCGGGTGCACCGCCCAGAAGAGGTCGTTCCACTTCCCTTTCCCGGCTAATGGAGACGGGAGGTGAGCGCCACCGTCGTGGTGGCCGTCGTCGTCTCCGCCACGGAACGCGTCGAGGAGGCAGCGCTCCACGTTCTGCCCGATGAGCGTGGGCACCTGGATGGCGAGGTGGAAGTCGACGCCGCTGCCGGAGACCTGCATGCCGAGCGCGTGCTCGGTCTTGGGCAGCGTGGTCTGCGTTGCGTGGACCATCTCGAAGATCGGGCTCTGCTCGCCGTCGCGGAAGGGCCCGGCGCCGACGATGACCGCACCGGCGCCGTCCCCAAACAGCGCGTGGCCGACGAGGTTGCCGCCGTCGGGCCCGCCGAAGCAGACGAGCGTGATCTCGGCGCAGGCCACGAGGACGCGCGCGCCGCGGTTGTTCTCTGCGAGATCCCTGGCGAGGTTCAGCGCCCTGCCGCCGCCGTAGCAGCCGTGGAGGCTGAGGATGGTGCGGGAGACCGTGGGGCGGAGGCCCAGCAGCGTGGCCAGCCGCAGGTCGGCGCTCGGGGCGCCCCAGGCGGAGTAGGTGCTGAAGACGAGGTGGGTGATCTCGCTCGCCGGGCGGCCCCACTCGGCGATGGCCTTGGCCGCCGCGCACTGCGCCAGCTTCGGCACGGCGTCGACGGTCATGGCGATGCGGTTGTCCAGAGACGGCGCGTCGTGGTCGTACAGCTCCGGGTGCGCCGCCAGCGTCTCCTCCGTCAGGTGGAAGTGCCGTTTGTCGATGTCAGTCTTCTCGCCTGCAACCAAACCAAGGAGTAATAAATCAGTTAATGTATACATTCAATTGTATATATCGTAGAAGTAGTTAATGTGGTGAACAGGCGTTGTTAAATGAACGTGGTAGTACCAAGCAAAAAAAAAAAAAAACAACGTGGTAGTACCAAGCAAAAAAAAATAAAAAAAATAACGTGGTAGTACAGATTCTGGTTAGCTTGTGCTGGAGGTGAGTGAGGTGGTCGCTCTTGGTGATGCGGAAGAGGTTCTCGGCGAACATGTTGTGGGCCAACTCGAGGCCGGTGGGGTTCGCCGTGCCGATGCCGAGCATGGCCGCGGGGCCTTGAGCGTGCTGCCGCCGCGCCACCGCGGTACCCTTCCCATTGACATTGCCGTTGCTGGTTCCGATGCTTCCCATGGCCAATCTTTGGGATGTAGACTAGCTCACTGGGTAGGTGTTGCCAGTGGATCTTCAGGTGGTTCGTCGTCTGTCTAAGGGGCTATGTGTCTCAGGCTTTATATATAGTCTGCTCGTTTGGCTGCCTGGCTGGACTAGCAACCACCACGTTTGCATGGCATTAACTAATCTCTACGTCTAAGAGCCTATAAAGAGTTGTCATGTCATATATGTGATCTTATTTATTTTCATGCATGACACAAAGTACCATTTCATTGCACATGATACGGTATCTACCTATATTACTCTAACCCTCTCTCTCTTCTCTAATTTTCTGCCACGTCAACATGTTTGTTATTCCCGAATGCATGATACCGGCTAAGATACCAATACCATCACTATGGCCAGCCTTAGTCCTTATATCCTGCTTCTGTCAACTTATTATTCTTGCTCTAAGTAATCCCGGTCGTGTGGTGGTCCACAGGTGTAGCTTCCTGACAGTAGAGCATGGGAAAGTTTTCGGAAACAAACTTAAAATGTTAATAGTAAAGAAATAGGAATTTTGATATGTCATGTACACCCTATGATCCTTTTTTTTACTCCACATATAAGATTTCTCTCAAGTCAAACTTCATAAAGTTTGACTATACTTATCTGAAAAAATAGCAACATCTACAATAATACTAAAGTTATACAATATGAAAATCAAATTCATGATGCATCTAATGATATTGATTTCGTATTGCGAATGTGTTTCAATAAATTTGGTCAAATTTTTGTTTGTCTTCAGACAAATGTTATATATGCTGAGTAAAGAGGACTGGAAGGAGTATATATATCATAGATTCCTACGTGAACCAAAACTTTTGGGAAATTCTAAAATTGTCGTTCTGATGTCATGTAGGAAAAGCACAGCAGTACTCACAATGTACGATCTCATGTTTGGTTTCCTTCAAACTTCCAGTGTAATAGCATATTCCAGATAAATTTCAAGTGATGTTGGATAGAAATGTCTTTGATCGAAATGGTACCAAGGAATATTCTCCTATTCGATCCATATCCTTTAAAAAAATTATTGATCCTTCTCAACCTCTCATAGACGGGGTGGACATATGGGCTAAGGGTGTACCATGTGCTCGGCGATGTCTTATGGGGCCCTTGGAGCATCGAAAGGATAGCCTTCGAGCATTTGGGCACTAATGAGAGTTCAAGACACATGAAGTTGTTATACACCTGGACATATATATGGAGGTGGGTACGGTGTTTGATGCAGCGGATGTGTAGTTACCGACTTACTCTTGTCATCGATTCTTTACGACATACATGATTGTAAACCAATATGATTATGTTAGCAATTTAATGTAGCAGGATTATTGTAGTAATACTGGACACCTGTATATAGAGTCTAGTTGAATATGTACGTTTTCAGTAGAAGTCGGCCTCACATGGGCCATTTGTCTCACTATGTCATTGTGTGTCGTTTAGTGATTTGTCTACCAAGCAGCCATAGGCCAGTAGTAAAAACAGAAATTTCATATTCACGGAAATGGAAAATGCTCCACAGGAAAACACAGCTTTGTTTTTGTTTCCGTTTCCGTGTAAGCATTTATGTTTCCGTTTTGCGGATTTCCATTTCCATTTCCATATTTTCTCTCCGTTTTCGTTTCTACCATTTCCTCATGAAAAAAGCGGAAAGGTTCCACTCCATTTTCATCCCTACATAATTGTATTGAGTTCGACGACAGAGGAGAGGAGAGAGATGAGAACCATGTTCTATATTTATAAAGGAGTAGTAGTGAGGTGCTAGTGTAGGGGCATTGACGGAGAATTTGCCTATGAGTCACCGCCGGCATTTCATCTACTCATGAGGGCAAGACATAAGGGGATGACGATAACAATATGGTCAACAAGGTGTCGAAGGGCATCGGACAAGCAAGGTCTAGAGGTATCGTCTTGTTGTGTCGGCAGTGCTACCCTAGAAGTAGAGTTATCTTCTAAATGGATGGTATCATGTCTATGGTGGATGGTAAGATACGCGTAAGAAACAACTCCATGTCATTCCCGCCAAACAGTGATTACATGGGGAGAGGCCTAGTCACTGCAAGCGTACTAATAAGCATAACACCTTTCAGGAAAGTATTTCCAAGCATTTATCAAACCCGAAGACCCTAAGGTTACGTGTACCACATTTACCACAACTAGAGTTCTCACAGTCTCTAGTCGCGTTCACACCCAAAACATAGTTTGGAAATTAGCCTACTCATACTACCTAGGCCACGAGGAGGAAGATGGACTGAACTAGGAACACATAAAAAGAAGAATCAAACTAAATTAAACTAAACTATCAATGGTCAAGTGATAAAAGACCTTGTAGGCCCTAGTACAACTAGCGATGATTAAGTACTGAGATAGTAAAGAGGGGTAAGCTTAGCACCTCACACCACCCACGCTAACATTCCGCTAGTATATGATGGTAATTATGGGTTTCCATTCGATGCAATATAAAGCTAGTGGGGTTTTCTTGCTCCCCCTAAGTATACGATCAAAGATAAACGGGTGACATCAATCACTGTTGCAACCCTCACTAGTAGAAAACAGACCTTTTGTTAGGAGCATTAGTACCGGTCGGGTTTGGGACCGGGACTAATATGACCATTAGTCCCGGTTTCAACGGCTAGGATCGGACGGGGGCATGACCAGGACTAGTCCCGGTTCATGAGAGACCTCTAGTCCCGGTTGGTGATACCAACCGGGACTAAAGGGTTGCGGCAGAGTTGTAGTAGGCTCGGGACCCTGCGAGCCCCTTTAGTCCCGGTTGGTATCACCAACCGGGACTAGAGATAGACCTTTAGTCCCGGTTGGTATAGCCAACCGGGACTAAAGTCTTCCCTATATAAAGCTGCCAGCCCCGATTGAGTCCAAGCTTAATTTTCTCTCCTCTCCTCTCTGTTTTCTTCCCCAAGCTCGAGTTCATCCTCCATTTTTGCCAAGATTTGTCAAGATTGGAGGCACCCCATCTATCCAACGGTTCTAAAAGGTTAGCAACTTCATCCTTTCATCTCTCATTGCTAGTTAAGCTCATTTCATGCTCTATAAGTATAGTGATTTGTGGGTTTTAGTTTGGGAGTAATTTTATGGGAGTTTATTTAATTTATATGCAATTTGAGCTCAAATTAACTTCTTGGTTTGCATATGTGTAGGTGTAGTTTACTTAGTGCATTCCCATCCCCATCCTCACCGCCGTCGATCGCCCACACCGTCCCGTCGCCGGCACCACCTTGGTGAGCCTCTTTTTCATATCCTCTTTGTAGAAAAAAATCTTATTTGTTTGACTTACATAGTTACTTGTATAATTTTCTTACTTGTATGATTGTTTGTTATATATAGTGCCATGGTTTTGATATCTGTCCCCATCGGCCCTCGTCCGGTTTATGATTCGGATGTGGTATATTATCTTTTATAACTATTTATTTCATTTCGTGTTTATGACAATTATGCCCATGAAGTTGCAACCAACCCTCTTGTCGAGAAGGTATGTGAACCAGAAATTGCAACCGACCCTCTTGTCGAGAAGTTAAACTTAGTTGAAAAAGAAAACGATTATTTGAAAGAAAAATTGAAAAGAATTGAAGAAGAGAAGATGAAATTGGAGTTGTATGTTGCCGATGTCATCGATGATCATACGATCAAGATGGATGCAATTCGCTTGAAGATTAGAAAGATTACAAAATATACCATTAATAAAGAGGCTTGGTATCATTATGCTATTTGTGTGATTTTGATCGCATTTGTTGTTGCATTTAAATGCTTTCGTTAGTTGTATGTTGTTTTATGAGAAGTATGTATGAACTATATGTATATATTTTTGAAGTAATAACATTTGGTCACTACTCTACTTTGGTTTTAATGTAATGAACTTGTATTAATTTGGTCACTCGGATGTTGTGTAATGAAGATGAGACGGCAATGGATGTCCGATGACCGACGCTCTCCCGAGTTCATTAATGGCCTGCATAATTTTTTGCATGTGGCTGAGGCAAACAAGCGGGATGGTTTTATGTATTGTCCATGTGGTGTCTGTAAGAATAGTAAGGATTACTCTACCTCAAAAACCCTTCACATCCACCTGGTTCAGTCCGGTTTCATGTCCGGCTATAACTGTTGGACCAAGTACGGAGAAAGAGGGGTTATGATGGAAGATAATGATGAAGAAGAGGATGATGACAACTATCCTAGGTTCCCTAAATACGATGAGACTACAATGGGGGAAGCTAAAGAAGAGGCATCCGATGAGCCCTTTGATGATCTTGGTCGGGCCATTGTTGATGTAAATAGAAACTGCGAAAGTTAAAAGGAGAAGTTGGAGTGCATGTTATAGGATCACAAAAAATTGTTGTACCCAAATTGCAAAGATGACAAGAAAAAGCTGGGTACCACATTGGAATTGCTGCAATGGAAGGCAGAGAATGGTGTATCTTACAAGGGATTTGAAAAGTTGCTGATAATGATAAAGAAGATGCTGCACGCCAGTACGTACGAAGCAAAGAAAGGTTGTATACACTCTAGGATTAGAGGTGCAGAAGATACATGCATGCCCTAATGACTGCATCCTCTACCGCGGTGAGAAGTACGAGAATTTGAATGCATGCCCGGTATGCAGTGCATTGCGCTATAAGATCAGCCGCGATGACCCTGGTGATGTTGAGGGTGAGCGTCCCAGGAAGAGGGTTCCTGCCAAGGTGATGTGGTATGCTCCTATAATACCACGGTTGAAATGTTTGTTCCAAAACAAAGAGCATGCCAAGTTGTTGCGATGGCACAAAGAGGACCATAAGAAAGACACGATGTTAAGAGTACCCGTTGATGGGTTGCAGTGGAGAAAAATCGAGAGAGAGTTCCCAGACTTTGCAGATGACGCAAGGAACTTATGGTTTGCTCTAAGTACAGATGTCATGAATCCTTTTGGGGAGCAGAGCTGCGGTCATAGAACCTGGCCTGTGACTCTATGTATCTACAACCTTCCTCCTTGGTTGTGCATGAAGCAGAAGTTCATTATGTTGCCAGTGCTCATCCAAGGCCCTAAGCAACCCGGCAACGACATTGATGTGTACCTAATGCCATTAGTTGAAGAACTTTTACAGTTGTGGGATAAAAAAGGTGTACGTATATGGGATGAGCACAAACAAGAGGAATTTGACCTACGAGCGTTGCTGTTTGTAACCATCAATGATTGGCCTGCTCTTAGTAACCTTTCAAGACATACAAACAAGGGATACAATGCATGCACACACTTTTTAGATGAGACTGAAGGTATATATTTGGATAAACGTAAGAAGGTTGTGTACCCGGGACATCGTCGATTTCTTCTGATCAAGCATCCCTTAAGAAAGAAAGGCAAGCATTTCAAAGGTGAGACAGATCACCAGAAGAAGCCTGGACATCGTACTGGGTTAGATATATTTGATATGGTCAAGGATTTAAAAGTAATCTTTGGAAAGGGTCCTGGAGGTCAATCTGTTCCGAATGACGCTAACGGACACGCCCCCATGTGGAAGAAGAAATCTATATTTTGGGAGCTACCCTATTGGGAAGTCCTAGAGGTCCGCTCTGCAATCGACGTGATGCACGTGACGAAGAATCTTTGCGTGAACGTGCTAGGCTTCTTGGGCGTGTATGGGAAGACAAAAGATACACCTGAGGCACGACAGGACCAACAACTTATGAACGAAAAATATGGCATGCATCTAAAGCAGTATCAAGGTCCTGCCAGCCACGCTCTTACCAAATAAGAGAAGGAAATATTTTTGAAAGCCTGAGCAGTATGAAGGTCCCGTCTGTCTTCTCTTCGAATATAAAGGGAATAATAAATATGGCAGAGGATAATTCCAAAACCTAAAGTCTCATGACTGCCACGTGATTATGACGCAATTACTTCCGGTTGCATTGAGGGGGCTTCTACCGGAAAATGTTCGAGTACCTATTGTGAAGCTATGTGCATTCCACAATGCAATTTCTTAGAAGGTAATCGATCCAGAAATCCTACCAAGGTTACAGAATGATTTGGTCCAATGTCTTGTCAGTTTCGAGTTGGTGTTCCCACCATCGTTCTTCAATATTATGACACACATCCTAGTTCACCTAGTCGAAGAGATTACCATTATGGGTCCTATATTTCTACACAATATGTTCCCTTTTGGGAGGTTCATGGTAGTCTTAAAGAAATATGTTCATAACCGTGCTAGGCCAGAAGGAAGCATCTCCAAGGGCTATGGAACAAAGGAGATTATTGAGTTTTGTATTCACTTTATTCCTGACCTTAAGCCGATTGGTGTTCCTCAATCGCGGCATGAGGGGAGACTGAGTGGAAAAGGCATGCTAGGAAAGAAAGCAGTAATAAGTATGGACGGGCATTCCTTCACTCAAGCACACTACACAGTTCTACAAAATTCCACCTTGGTGGCTCCATTTATCGAGGAACACATGGATATTGTACGCTTCAAGAACCCGGAGCAGTCTGACTCCTCGATTAACCATACACACATGGCGAATTTCGGCGGTTGGTTGCAAACACATCTCATGAATAACACCACTGTTGGAGATGATCTGTACTCGTTGGCCAAGTCACCATCTTCGACTATATTGACTTTCCAAGGGTACGAGTTAAATGATAATACATTTTACACGATCGCCCAAGATAAAAAGAGCACCAACCAAAATTGTGGTGTCTGCTTTGATGCAACATACAATAATGAGAAAAAGGACACAAATCATGGTTACATGGAGGAGATATGGGAACTTGACCATGGACGTTTTTTTAAGGTCCCTTTGTTTCGGTGCAAATGGGTCAATCTGACAGGAGGCGGGGTAAAGGTAGACCCGCAGTACGGAATGACAACAGTGGATCTCAACAATCTTGGGTACACATACGAACCATTCGTCCTAGCCAATGATGTGGCTCGGGTTTTCTATGTGAAGGACATGTCTACCAAACCGAGAAAAAGAAAAGATAAGGAAGCGACTACATCATACGATGAGCCAAAGCGCCACATAGTTCTTTCAATGAAAAGAAACATCGTGGGAGTGTTGGACAAGACAGACATGTCAGAAGATTATAATAAGTTTGATGAAATTCCTCCCTTCAAAGTGAACACTGACCCAAGCATCATGTTAAACGATGAAGATTCTCCATGGTTACGGCGCAATCATAAGAAAGGGACATACGCGAAGAAAAAGTCTTATACCCCAAGATCCCACTCTGGGATGTGACTGGCTTCATCGTCATCACTTTCTCTCTAGGGTATACATGTGTTTTGGGTGTTCCTAGGGGTTACCCTAACACAAGCAACAAAATAGTTTCACTTTGCTACCCCCTTCTGACACCGGAATCTTTGTAAGAGCTAGGGCATTTTGGCATTTGAAACATGATTTGTGAGGAGTTAATCAATGCAATTATGTCCAACTCATTTGGTTTTAGTTTCGAAATTGTTATGCATTTTACAAGAATTAATTTCATTCTGTAAAATTGACTAACAAAAACATAATATAATTTTCAAAAGAATAACAAGATAACAGAAACTAAAATATCCTAAAAATTCTCAAAAACATAAACAAAGTAAAAGGTATAGAACTAAAAGAGTTAAACAAAATCTGTTTTTGATTAAAACACCTATATAAAATATCCTAAAAATTGCTAAATTGAACATACTGATAAAACATACTAATATTAAACAACATGAAAAAGAATCACTCAAAAATCTATTTTTAAACTAAAGTTATTCATAAACTAGTGATTCACACAAATTTCAAAGACTTAAAATTTAAACTATTCAAATTTGAAAACTACTGGCACTAATAGAAAGTTTATATTTTTTTTGACCTAAGGCATAAATGATTCATTCAAAAACTCTAAATATTCTAACAGTTATTCAAAAAATCTAAATATTCTAATAGTTATTCAAAAAGATTCTATAGAAAAACAAAACAGAAAAGAGAAAATCCACCTTTAGTCCCGGTTGGTCTCACTAACCGGGAGTAAAGGTCCCTTCCCGCGCGGAATTTGGGCCGCCAAAAAGGACCTTTAGTCCCGGTTGGTGGCTCCAACCGGGGTTAAAGGTCTGAGCTCCCGTGCGGGGAGAAGAAACTATAGTCCCGGTTGGAGCCACCAACTGGGACTAAAGGCCTCTTTAGTCCCGGTTGGTGGCTCCAACCGGGACTAAAGGTCTCTGCTATATAACTCTTGCGACCTTCGTGTCCCGGTGCCAGCCACTGCCCGAGACATCCAGATCGAACACAATGCTGCCAGGCTAGCCGTTCCCGTTCCCGTCGCCCTCACTCCACCGGCGAATGCCTACGACGCTGGCAGGCCGTCCCGTCCAGTCCAACGCCATCCCCGACCCCCTCTCCCTCCGCGTGTTGGTGAGCTCTCCTCTTGCCCCTGGCACCGTCCCCAACCCCCTCTCCTCCCCGCGTCTCTCTGCCGGCCGCCGTCGCCATGGACACCGAAACAAGCAGCTGAGAGTTGTGCTTTAACTGTATTATATAGCTTGCCAATCTACGCGCTGTAGCAATCTACAGCAAGATTTGAAGCTAAGAGTTGTGCTATTGTTCTTTTCTTATGCCAGACCCATTTTGCCATCTCAAAACTGAATCAAAACTTTCATTCTTGGTGACATGAAAATATCTCTCTCAATAGGTGACATGAAAATAAATTCTGGCAACAATGCAAATGTGACAGCTTACCCCTTTACTTTTTCAAATGTACATAGTTTTTTTTAAATACTGTGGATACTGCTGTCAGCACAACCCATCTATGTGATGGCGTAACAAAATTATATATTTTTTCTTGTTTATTTGGTACATGACTATTTTGTACAGTGTCATGTATATATTTGTATAACATAAATATGTTTCCTGACTTTATTGGTACCTTTACACGAATTGCAAGTAGTTTTTGCAGTAAGTGTTCTCTGTCTGACATATGTGCTTAGTAGTCATATTTGATAATAATAAGATTTTTGAGGAGTCCACGACGATCGTGGGTGATTACTATATAGTTGTAAA
Organism: Elymus sibiricus; assembly: GCA_039707655.1. Classification (NCBI taxonomy): domain Eukaryota; kingdom Viridiplantae; phylum Streptophyta; class Magnoliopsida; order Poales; family Poaceae; genus Elymus; species Elymus sibiricus. The sequence continues at coordinate 34,993,505 of CM077669.1, read as the reverse complement.
AGTTTATTAAATATGAGTAGCATAATAAAATGGACATTCTCGCATAGGAATTTGTTTTCATAGGAATTTGTTCTCGACGTCGACGATGCCCGGCCCGCATCCTTGTCGTCGATTCGGGACAGGGCTGCCATGTTCGGGACAGGGCTCCGCCGGGCTGGCACTGGGGAGGTGCTACCTTTTGGGGCGCGCGGCTTGGTAAGGAATCGGGGTCTCATCGTTGACCCGGAGCTTCTTTGGTGGCGGTCACGTGGGCCACTATCGGTGCGGAGGGAGCCGACCCCTGAGGAGGTGGTACGTCACCGTATAAGGGAGGAGGACGAGCACGTCCGTCGCTACATGGTTGCGTTGTACGTCAGGTTCTCCAATACATGGTAGTTTCTTCAGGGATCTCACCCGAGCTATGATCCTGTGATGGTTCCTTTTCTTTGGGTGTCCACCGCCCGCGGCTCAGGAACCGCTAGTCAACTGGATTATTCGATAATATTCGAGTTGTATTAGTGATATTATATGATAATATTCGGCATGTATTAGTGATAATATTCGATAATATTCGATGATGCTTTAACTAGATTATTCGAAATGTATTAGTGATATTATATTATAATATTATATGAAGAGTCCCGGACGATCGCCGGTGATATTATATGTATTAGTGCTAAAAAATTAATTTTCCTCGCCATCCCTCGCCCCTCAGATCAAACCTCGCCGGCGGCTGACTACTATGATTCAGTTTTTGCTTATTGAATGCATTCTAATTAATACATCATACTAAATTGTTTTATCTTTCTTCAAGATTAATTAAGCTATGGATGGTAGTGACAGATACCGTGAAGATGACATCTTCGACATGATACGCTCTGGTGAGGGAGTTGAGCAAGATGACGGCTCACAATTTCTAAATGAATCCGGTGATGGACTAGAGCAACAACCAAGAGATGAAGGGGAAACAAACAATGATGGCGAAGAAAATGATAGACAATTAACAATGTCCGGCAAGGTATATATATATATAATAAGCCTTTGGTGATCATTAGATGTATTAATTGATTTGTATATATATATATATTTCTTCTTTTAGCCCTCCGGATCGAGCCAATCTTCTAGAAGGGTACGAGGCCAGGCCAAAAAGTTGGACGATGACATAAAGCTCAACATCGATGAAGTCGCAGAAGATGGCGAACCATTGCTCCTCCCAAGAATGCCCGTAAATTTATAAATCAATGCGGAGTTATTGTTAGGGACCATATCCCGATCACCATTCAAGAATGGAATAAGGCAAAGGAAGATCGAGCAGTTAGTTATGTCGACGAAAGATAAAAAAAATTCTTTGGGATACGCTCATGTCACATTTCAAGCTACCAGAGGGTCTCACAGAATAAATCGGTTGAAAGTAAAGCGCTTTGCTCTTAAGAAGATGGCGACACAATTCCAGACCTGGAAGAAAATCCTATACAATGTGTACATCAAGGATAAAAAGACGACTCCAGAATTCATTGGAGCACTAGAGAAGATAAAAGATCACTGGGACGCATTTGTTGAGTACAAGTAGTCAGATGCAGCTAAGGAAAGGTCGAGAAAAAATAAGTTAAATGCTGAGAAAAAGGAGTATCACCATGTTCTAGGGACGGGTGGCTACAAGAGAGCCTTGCCAAAGTGGGAAGAATCTGAGGCCAAGATGGTTGTAGAAGGGGTCACTCCAGCTACAACGGGTTGGCCCGAGAGGGCCATGACTTGGTTTTATGCGCATGGGAGGAAGTTGGACCCAGCGACAGGGAAGATTATTGCAAAGGCAAATCTTAAAACAGCCTCAGACGCTTTACTTGAAGCAATAGCATATGCTTGAAAGGGGGTGTTCTAGCCCGAGAGAGAGAACGACGAGCTTACACGCGCCCTCGGCAATCGTGAACACGAAGGACGAACACGAGGCAAAGGCATTGCTCCATGGGTTCAGGGGTTTTCAGAGTGGAAAGACACTTATAGAAGCCGTCACAGAAAAAAGAAGCAGGAAGCAGACCGGTTTCAATAGATAGAAACATTGTTAAAGCAACAACAAGAGCAAATTGACACAATTAGCCAGCAAAGGGCATCTCCGCGGCAAGAGCAAGCAGATCCAGCATTGGATAGTACCGTCCCATCTATGCGGAAAAGCAGCGTGGGTTCCACGGGGGTCCTGGCCGATGATGCACTGCTAGCTCGCTACCCCGTGGATGATATCAAAGAGAGGACAGATTGTGAGCTTCATCAGAAAATGAAGAATATATCCGTGAAGGTGGCGATCGGCGTTGCTTTACCGAATGCACCTGAAGCAACCATCCATGGCATTCCGATTCAAGCTGGCTATGCTAAAGTCGGGGTGGATGAAGTAGTGCCGGGATATGAGTCCCTAAAGCTTCACATTCCTGGAGGTGAAGGGGAGCTAACACTGGGGGAAGTCGTACATGGTGTCATTGTATGGAGAAAGGAATGCATCGTGTTTCCAAACTCGGCGCCAAGGCCACCGACTCCTCCGAGTAGCAATACACCTGGAAGTCCACTCCACGTCGATAGGCAGCCCAACACGAGTCCATATCAATCTCTACCGCGTCAGCCGACTCCACCCCCTACGTCCCAGTTTTGCCAAAAGCGGAAGACCACCGCTCCGTCAAGTCCTATTCGGAAGAAATGCAAAAAGAAGAAAGACAACAACGAGCCTCTTGCCAAAAAGAAGTTAGCTTACGATAAGACTGATGAGGAACTCGGTAGGGTCGTGGCTTCCCAAGTGAGGTCCCATTTTGCACCGAAACCTCCCTCGCCGCCAAAGGAGACAATACGTCCGAAAACCATAGAGCACTTTATGAAGATGCTTGAGCGACCCCCGGCACATGTGGCGAATAGGCCATCAGACTATGACCGTTCTATTATGAAGTCATATAAGGAACAAATGCAGCAGTAGAGATGTAAAAAAAACCGGGAAAACAATAGCCCAGCTCGGAGAACAGGCAATGCAATCGACCCCCCCGCTCAAGGTGACTACCGATAAGGTAGTCACCGAGGACGCTGCTAGAAACATGGGTATCAATGTTGATCAACTCCTAGGCACTGAGGAAATCCTCATGGCTGAACTAGCATGGCGATATGTTCCCAGGAAAACTCTGATCAGACCTTAGCAGGTCCCCAATCTATCAACACAAATACAAAGATTGCATGAGTGCTACATGACCGAAGTTGCCAAGGCGCGAGTGTGGATCATGGTGAAAGTCAAGGAAGATCATTACTTCTATGAAAACGAGCTATACATTGAGTTTGAAGAATTGTTTCAGTTATACAATCAAGACGCATTCGACAAATCTATTGTCAGTTGCTATTGTCTGTAAGTGATTTCTTTCTGTAATTGAAGTCTCTAGTTCAGCTCGTTCATTGCCTGTAATTATCCTCACTATATTCTTTTGTACGCTATTATGCAGAATGAAGATTCTTGATTGCAAAACCCAAGGAATCTTTGACATTGGGTTCATTGACCCATATATCCTTACTGAAAAACATATAGAAGACCACCCCAAAGACTCAGATGAAAACTTGCTAAGGTTTTTAAAGGCACAAAATACCAAAATAGAAATACATTTTCCTTACAACTTCAAGTGAGTGTTACTATCGTGAACTACAAATTCTATTTTGATTACTCGATGTTAAGTGTAGTTGATGAGTAATGCATGTAAACATGCGCAGGTTCCACTAGATCCTGCTAAACATTAGGATTGACGCTGGAATAGTTGAAGTCATGGACTCACTACGTAAAGACCCTACGTAATACAAGAGCGTGGTTTTGATGATCGACAGGTAATTTCAATCATTGTCGCACTATATCGGCCTCTTTCGTTCATTTCCTGATATCAAGTAATTAATAACTCCTTTATTCATTTTCTTTGCCAGACATGGTTTGGAAATAGTTCATCAAGGAAGTTGTCGGTGAATGGAAACCGAAGCTGCAATAGCGAAGGACCAAGGTAATTAAGTAGTACTAGCTACGTCCGCGCATCTCTTTAATTCTAGTTTCAATACCATTATCATGCTTGATTATTATCTGATTGAATTCTATTCTCACAAAGTGCATGAGGCAGAATCAGGGGATTGATTTATGTGCATACTATGTTTGCGAGAACATTCGCATGGCGTAAACACTATTCATATTTTTTTTATGAAATGATCTAATATATATACAGACAACTAATATATTTGTATTGATCTCCATCTTTAAAGATGGAAGAAATGCGGGAGAAGCTCCTACCAAAATACCGCCTACGAGCAATCCAAGAGGAAATTGCGGAATTTTTTCTTACGGAGGTCATATCTGAAACAGGAGAATATCATTGCACGTAATGATCTCCAAATTGTAGGAGAAATTGTATATACCAAATTGTATATATATATATATATATATATATGTATCGTCGTACGAGAAATTATATTATATATCATCAACGTGTGTACAGTATGTAGTAGCGTAAAATATGTTTGAAATGAAAAAATAATTGAATGAAAAACACAAAATGAAAAGGAAAAATAAACCATAAACCCTAAAACCCTAAACCCCTCTAAAAAACACAAAATCTTTAGTCCCGGATTGTGTCACCAACCGGGACTAAAGGTCCTCCAGCCCCCACCGCACACTCGCGGCCACGTGGAGGGACTTTAGTCCCGGATTGTGGCCAGCCGGGACTAAAGGGTGGGAACCTTTAGTCTCCACTCTTTAGTCCCGGTTGGTGACCCGGGACTAAAGGGTGGGAACCTTTAGTCTCCACTCTTTAGTCTCCACTCCTCTTGATGATGACGAGGCTGACGGCGTGGATGAGACCTTAGGCGACGACATGCGTTGGGAGCATGACATCCTGTGAATATGTACTGAATCTATCTATACCTGCCTACTAATAAAGGGAGGTGATATTCTTGGTTTGGTCAGTCACATGAGTTTTGCAAAATAAAAACCTGACCTTTTTTCGTCTGTGTCCGAGGAACGTACGCTTCCTCGGCCGAACCATGTGGGATTTGGAGTCCAAATCACTGATCAGAATACATACCAGAAGCGACCAGGGAACCTCAAGCATGATTATAAATAGACAAAGAAGAGGATTTCCATACACCAGATGACTGAGATCAGGAAACCAACATAGTGGTTATTGGCATTTTAATCCAGTAAATTCAAACAAAACCCAAAAATCATGGAAGTTGACAATGGTGTCTTGATATGACCCCTAGATGTTGTGGTAAAAAATGGGAATGTTTCACAAAATTTATCATGCAAAGTGCTTACAAAACGGACCATCTCCGAGTAAGGAACTACGTTTCGAGAGGGAAGGGACCAAATTCACATGTAAAAGCGATGCATTCTCGGTTGACCTTGATTTTTTTTCACACTTAATACACACCATCGCATGTCTCATGTCAAACTTTGGCAGTTTTTGGGGTGGGTTTTCTTTCTTTGAGAAATTAAATGGATTTGGAGGTATTTGATAGAGACCGGTTTGCATGCGAAGCGACTTCTCCTTATCTGTTGGTGTCCAAATTATTTCCACACTCAATATACACCATTACGTGTGACATGAGAAAATTTGACATATTTTCAGGTCCGTCTAGTATATTTAAACCTTTAAGTGCATTTTCTCCACTAAATACATAGAAATCTATTTATCGCCCTATAAATAGCTAATTAATAGTAAAAAGTGTCAAACTCTTACATGAAATTTCCAGTGATGTATCTTTAACATGGGAAAAAAACTAGGCCAGAAGCCTACACCTAAAACACTAAAATCTAGCATTACAAAAATGGCAAAAAAACACTAATAGCCACACAAAGAAACACCCACCACTGGTATTTTAGTTACGAGGCAGACAAAGTGACCACTGGCGGCCACAAAAACCAGCATTTCCCTATTACTTGCGTTACCCGTGGTGGGTAGGAATATGCGCCTTCCACTAGTATTTTTGGACATCAGTGGCGGGCGCATATTCCTAGCCGCCATTGATAACTCATGTACCAGTTTGCTCGTCATTGGTAATTTTTAGTCCATGGATATAATCTAGACCGATGTTACCAGTGGTGGGCGCAATCTGATGCCACCATTGGTGAGAAAATACCAGTGGCGTGCATGAATTTGCAGCAAATTGCATGTTTACCACACTAACAATGCGCCTACAACTAATGTGACCCCAAATAAGTCTTTTCTCAGTAGTACCTACCTGATCTCGCTCGACAAGGAGCCCATCATGGTTGAGATCATGGGTGATCCGTGTGTCGTCTATTCGAGAAGAGGTCAGGGGAGGGTTTGGCGGTGCTCCTCTTCCGGTGGTCAATTGGGAGGAAAGAGAGGGTGGCTAGCTGCTAGATGAGAGAGATGTGAGTTCTTTGGCTCTTTGCGATGCCACGCTTGTCCAATTTTGGGGTCTCCTTTGCCATGTCGGCATTGACCGGTCAAAACTAGGACTACACTTATTCGGTTTTAGGAGTTGGGGGTGCAAGTTGTCCAGTTTCAAAGTTGAGGGACCAAATCTAGACTTTGCAAGAGTCTAGGGACCTAAATATTCTTTGAGTGCCCCCCCCCCGGCCGCTCCTGTGCATGCGACTCGGGCGGCTCCCCCCAAACCCTAGCTAGCGCCGCTGCCGGCCATCCACCTCCACCCCTCTGCCGCTGCCGCAGGACGTCATGAGGCAAAGCCGTTCGGCTGACGGCGGCGGCGGGGACCCTTGCTGACCGGCGTGTCGATCTGTGAGCTGGTGCCTGGATCCGGCGGCTCCTGGCTTCTGTGGGGACGTCGTCCGAGTGGGTGGCTCTGGGCGGAGCTGGTGGCGCGGTGCCTCGGGCGCGTGTGCGCGGGGTTGGTCGCTGGCTCAGCGGCGGCGGCCCTTGGCAGCGGCTGCTGGAGTGGAGGCTTGGGCACGCATAGTTGGCCAGGGGTTGACGCGCCGTGCGCGGCTGGTGGAGCCCCTGTTTGCCCCTGTGCTTCCCCAGATCTAGTGGGCGGCGGCGTTCTCTTGCATCCCTCCCCTCGTCCGCGAATGTGTGGTGGTGGTGCTAACTGACGGTTTTAGGCCGGTTCTGCTGTGCGGGGGAGGGGGGAGGTGGAGGGAGTCCCAGGATCCACGGCGACGATATCCCTGCCCTCTTTTTGTGGTAATGGGGGTGCCCTTCTCCCCTCCCGGGGGCTGCGACGGCGGCCGGAGGTGTGCCAGGCCTTGGTTTTTGTGGGAATTTGGTCGTGGTTGGCTCCAGGAGAAATCCTTGTGAAAACTGTTGTTGATGCTGGTGACGGCGGCGCCTTTTTGGTGTCGTACACCTCCTTGGGGGCATTCCTGAGGAGTTCAGATCTTCCAAATCCCCTCGAGGTGTCTCCGGGCATAAGCCCAAGATCTTGTTTTGCTAGATCGGGCGACGACGGCGTTAGGTACGTCGCAACCTTCTTGGAGGCGTCGTCTTTGAGACAATGGCTACTGGTGGTAACCGACAGCTCGTGTGGGTGGCGGTGGTGTGTGGTTGATGTCGATGGTGGTGCGGCCGGCTTGGGGTCGACGGTGTGTTTGTGCTCTTCTTCGGCGATGTTCATGATCGAGTGCTCCTTGGTGTCTCTCTGCTAGGCGGTGCCCTGTGACAAGCTGGTGGCACACAGGTGTCGTGGCGTCGCCTCGGCCCCGTGTGCCCTTTCGAATGTACCCCCAACACAGGTGGTGTTGTGGCGTTGTGGAGTCTCGGTTGCGTGGAGCCTTTCGATTGCGACGACGGTGCAGTGTCGTGGCTTGGTCTGCTAGGTGACGCCCCTCGACCATGCCGGTGGCACACAGGTGCCGTGGCGTCGTCTAGGCCTCGTGTGACCCTTCGAGTGTGCCTCGCGACGCAGGTGGTGTCGCGGCGTTGTGCAGTCTCAGATGCGTGGTGCCTTTCGATTGCGTCAACGGTGCAGTGCCGTGGTTGGTTCTCGGCTCGCCGATGCCGTTCGATTACACCGGCGGTGCTCTTTGTTGTGTTGTGTTGTGTTTTCCCTCTTTGTTCTCCCTTGTTGTGTGTGTTGTCATGTGCGTCGCGGTGTGTTGTGTCTTTTCTTTTATCTCTCCTCCCCCGTATCCCCTGTACCTCTGATTCACTTGAACCTATCTTGCGATGGGCTGAGAAGCCTTATAGGCATATGGATACAATTCAGGTGAGGACCTCCCCCGGTGAAAATTCAAAAAAAAAAGAGTCTAGGAACGAAAAATATACATTTCTTTTAAAAAATGGATATATTATTCATGATTACAGTTTTGCGCTTCTTTAATGAACATCTAAGATGTACATGTATCGAACGATGCAAAACATAAAATTGCTTATCGAATTTATCTCTAGAACTTCAAAACATGTTCTAAACTCCTACGTACATACGTAATCTGTTTTGAAAAGTTTGGGCACCAAGTCAAACTCAATGCCACGCCAACACGGCAACACGCCAAATTTAGGGTTCTTCTAGCCTGCTGTCTATATATATAGCGGCAGCCGATATCCATACTCTCGCGCCGCCGAGATCCAAATACGTTCCAATACAACATAAGATCAAGAAATAATCAATGGCAGCCGGCGACGGCAGCAACGAGCGGGCGTGGTCGGAGCTCCCCGCCGACCTCCACATGGCCGTCTACCGCGGCTGCTCCTCGGCGCACGACCGCGCGCGCTTCGCTGCCGTCTGTGCGCCTTGGCGCGCCGCCGTGTCCTGGCATCCGCCAATGCCCGCTCTCCCGCTGCTGTTTCCCTGGCCGTCCGCCCGCGGCGGTGAGGCGGCGTGGGCGTACAGTCCCGAGGACGGCAGGGCCGTGCGCGTCCCGCTCCCGTCGGCCGTGACTCCCGGCATGCGCATCGTTGGATGCCACGATGGCGGCTGGATCGCGGCCACGAGCACGTCTGCTGACCACCAGCACCAGCTCATGATCGCGAACCTCTACTCCGGCGCCGAGGTCGCGCTCTCAGCAAAGCAGAGGGCGGTCGAGTGCGCGTGCTCAGACGTCCCTATGTATTACGACGCGAATTTCGAGCCTGTAACCGTCCGGCCGGCCGTCAAGAAGATGGTCTTCTCCGGGGACCCTTCCTCGAGCTGCTGCATCCTAGCCGCGACCACCGGAATATGCAAGCTCGCGCTCTGCAGGCTTGGCTGCCCGGCCCCGGATCATGGTGATGGGTGGACCACGGCAGGGTGCACCACTAAACGATACGAAGAGCTCGTGGACATCTCCTTCTGCAACGGCGGCGAGCTCAACAACGGCCGCTCCTCCCGAAACGGCACACTGTTCCTGTACGGCATCTCGCGCAGCGACCAGCTGCTCAAGTTCGAGGTCGCCGTCGACGGCAGTGGCGCACCGGCTATCGCCAGGACACACCTCATCGCAGGCCTCAAGGCCGGCATCCCACGCGCGCCCGGGGCCACGTGCCGCCCCCAACACATCTTTGAGCTGCACGGCGAGGTGGCGATAGCGGTGGAGCAGACCAGCGTCCACGGCGAAGCGTCATCCTTGTTGTTGTATGAGCTTGCCGAGCTTGCCGCCGACGACGAGAAGACGCGGCACAGATACACGTTCATGGAGGTGACGAGCTTGGACGACCATGCCCTGTTCCTCAGCCCGGCGTGCTCCAAGGTGGTCCACGTGTCAGCTGCTGGCGCACGGGGTGGGGTCTATAGAAACTGCATCTACTACCCCAAGGGACATGCGTCGGCCTTAGACGGCGAGCGCTACCTGAAACGTCTGGACCTTGGTGGTCGCGTCGTCTTCTCCCCGGACAACGACGATGACGTGCATTACTTGGGTAGGACGATCATGTCCAAGTTATACCATTACCGTTGCAACAACAAGGACGGCTGTAACGGGTTTACGTGGTTTCTGCCTCCGGACTTCTAATCTCTCGTGGCCAAATTATATATGTTCACCTTTTCTTAGTTTTGTTAGATGCATGGTTCGTATTTGCTTAGTTTATTTATGCTGCTACCAAATTATCAATGAGATTATGAGAATGCTATGGATCGAGACAGTACGGCTAGGACCTGATCACAATATTGAATTTTCATGTATTACATGATCAAGCACGGGGTGTTTATTTCTGAATATGTAACACCAAAGAGTTGCCAACCTACTTACTCGGAGAGATTTTACACTCGCGCAACTAAACGTCCATGTTCACTCCAACGAATTCTACACTCGAACAACTATAGTAAACGTCCATGACAACTACCGTGCAGGTTCACATAGATGGATTCTCCACTCGGACAACTATCGTGTAGGTTCACAGTGATGGGTTCTGCACTCGGACAGCTAACAAGCTCACTCAGCTGAATTTGTCGGCGGTATCTTCTTCAACTCGTCCGCCGCGCCATTTTCGCCATTTTGAGAGGAATTTGTTTCCCTGATATTGTTCACCATTTTTGCCACGACGTCTCCTCGACAAAACAAAACGAAAATACAAAAGGGAGGGATCCAAATATGAAGAACGGGCATGAGACAAATTTCGAGCGGGAGAAGAAACTTTGGACGGGAAACAAAATTTCATCCACCATGGGGTGTGACTGGTCGGATCGGTGGGGAGATGGAAATCCGGTGAACATGAGTTTCCAGTGAAGTCCTTCCGGAAAAGAAGGGTGTGTCTCCCTCGTACGCAATCCGCGTCGGCTCCCCGCGACCCTCACGGGTACTTAGCCATGATCGCGGGCATTCGACAGGAGCCCGTGCATGCCAAAGGGGGGCCGTCATTTGGACCATTTTGTCCACGCCAATCGTCATTTGGACCATATTGTCGAGCACACCTTTGGCCAGCTGCTCACCGGAGATTAGATCCAGGTCCTAATCCAAAGGGGGCCCGTCAGATACTGCATAGCCTATGTGCTATTCCATGAGGTAGGGGAATGCACGCAGATCATATTTAGCACTAGCTCAGGAGGCACAAGTCGACAATGCCGGATTAATCTCTAGTTCTCTTCGACATCATGAGTTACGTGTTCGGCACATTTTAAAATCCGCCCCTACGAACCCTATTCTTCTCCACGGGGAAAATATGAGGTGCTCCCATCCTTGGAGTGCTCCCCATGCTCCAATTTTTTTAAAAATTTTAAAATGTTTCAAAAAATTCTGAAAAAAAGCAAATGTTCACAACGAATGTGACTAGAACTCTAAATGCGCATTGAGAAAAATATATTAAATCTAGCATGAATAGTATCCAAAGAAGACAAAATCAACATTGACTCTATTCACATATGAATCTGTCCTTTTTCTTTCTCAATGTACATTTCAAGTTTGGACCTGAATTACTTAAGAGTTGTAGTTACAGTCGTTATGAGCAGTCACATTTTTTCAGAATTTTTTGAAACAAATTTTTTTTTTCAAATTGAAGCTTGGGAAATACCCGAAAGATGGGAGCACCTGATACTCCGCTCTTCTCCAGATCGCGAGTCGCAAGCGACGGAGGCTGGTCCAAACTGCCGGTCTGCCGCCAGGCACAGTACATGCGTACGCTGGCAAAGTTTGCACTCTGGCCGGTCTTCAGGTGCTAGACATGCATCCCCTTCCGGCAGACTCTATTCATGCATGGCGACCTGATTGATTTATGGTATTTAATAATTCTTCCGGTCCATATTATTTGTTGCTTAGATGGATGTATCTAGTATTTAAAATCTATTTGAGCCACAAGTTATATGAATCGGAGGGAATATTATTATTTCCTATTCGTAGTATTTGGTACGGGTAGTTTTCCATCTTGATGATTATTATAGACACCTCCGGGCTTCCATCCGATCGTTACGATACTTTCTATGTATCCGGTAAGTAAAAAACATTAGTGACAAACAAAACAGGAAGGCACCAAGTGACTATATCCACTGAAAAAAAAATGTGACTGTATCCAGATTATTTCTCTTGTTCCATTTGACTATTCATGTTTTTTTTTTTTTGGAGATTGACTACTCATATTTTACTGTGGAATACACCAAAACCTTAACCGGGGTTGGACCCTCAACGTCTAACACACCTTCATGTTTCGAGTAAATAGCGTAAAACTAGCACAGTTCAGTTTAGGGTTCCAAAAAACTGCAAGATTTTAATTTTTCGCTGATAACTACCAACTAAGGGGTCGGCTGTTTTCAAAAAACCCAAATGACTGTTGATTAAAAATAAAACCTGTTTATGACATGTCGGACCCGCATCTAAGCGATCCATCTATTTGACCATGTGTTTGACCGTTAACTGACATGTAGGGCCTACATGCCAGTGTCTCAAAAAGCAATCGGGTCCCCAAAAGTTTTCTGGAAAAGAAATCGGCCCCTGTGAGTTTTCAATCAGGTCCTTACAATATTTTTGCAAAAGGCAATCAGGTCCCTGCTCTAGAGCCGGAGGAGTCTTGCCCGCAGCAGCCATGAGCTCGATCGCGAGCGCTCTGCTCGGAAATCCTTCAAAAATAATTTCAAAATATAGTTGTAGCGCCTTCATAAACACACGCATATAGATATTGCTAGAAAACATTAAGAAAATAAGTTTACATCTTATTACATCCAAATAGTCTTTTTGGAATCATATGATCACACGCATATAGATATTGCTAGAAAACATTAAGAAAATAAGTTTACATCTTATTACATCCAAATAGTCTTTTAGGTACCACATACATAATCACTTAGCTAGCTAGTCGGAAGTACGGGGCAAGAACTGAAAGCTCGGTGGGACGTGGCCGTTTGCGGCCTTGATTCGATTTGAGTGACGTACGTGTCCATTTAGTTTGACACACGTACGCACGCGCACACACAAATACGTACGTATATACGTATAATAACGGCACAATTAAGTAGGCTTGAGCGAGAAGGATGACCGGACGCCATCGATGCGCCTAGCGTGGACAGCGGAGCACCATGGTCTCGATCGTGATTCCGGGTCCGAAGGCCAGCATGGCGCCCCACTCCGGCAGCAGGCTCCGGCGCCAGCGCAGCTCGTCGAGCACGAAGACGATGGTCGCGCCGCTCATGTTGCCGTACTCGCGGAGCACGTGCCGGCTGGCCGATAGCTTCTCCGGCTCCAGCTGGAGCACCTTGTCTATGTTGTCCAGGATCGGACGGCCGCCCGGGTGCACCGCCCAGAAGAGGTCGTTCCACTTCCCTTTCCCGGCTAATGGAGACGGGAGGTGAGCACCACCGTCGTGGTGGCCGTCGTCGTCTCCGCCACGGAACGCGTCGAGGAGGCAGCGCTCCACGTTCTGCCCGATGAGCGTGGGCACCTGGATGGCGAGGTGGAAGTCGACGCCGCTGCCGGAGACCTGCATGCCGAGCGCGTGCTCGGTCTTGGGCAGCGTGGTCTGCGTTGCGTGGACCATCTCGAAGATCGGGCTCTGCTCGCCGTCGCGGAAGGGCCCGGCGCCGACGATGACCGCACCGGCGCCGTCCCCAAACAGCGCGTGGCCGACGAGGTTGCCGCCGTCGGGCCCGCCGAAGCAGACGAGCGTGATCTCGGCCCAGGCCACGAGGACGCGCGCGCCGCGGTTGTTCTCTGCGAGATCCCTGGCGAGGTTCAGCGCCCTGCCGCCGCCGTAGCAGCCGTGGAGGCTGAGGATGGTGCGGGAGACCGTGGGGCGGAGGCCCAGCAGCGTGGCCAGCCGCAGGTCGGCGCTCGGGGCGCCCCAGGCGGAGTAGGTGCTGAAGACGAGGTGGGTGATCTCGCTCGCCGGGCGGCCCCACTCGGCGATGGCCTTGGCCGCCGCGCACTGCGCCAGCTTCGGCACGGCGTCGACGGTCATGGCGATGCGGTTGTCCAGAGACGGCGCGTCGTGGTCGTACAGCTCCGGGTGCGCCGCCAGCGTCTCCTCCGTCAGGTGGAAGTGCCGTTTGTCGATGTCAGTCTTCTCGCCTGCAACCAAACCAAGGAGTAATAAATCAGTTAATGTATACATTCAATTGTATATATCGTAGAAGTAGTTAATGTGGTGAACAGGCGTTGTTAAATGAACGTGGTAGTACCAAGCAAAAAAAAAAAAAACAACGTGGTAGTACCAAGCAAAAAAAAATAAAAAAAATAACGTGGTAGTACAGATTCTGGTTAGCTTGTGCTGGAGGTGAGTGAGGTGGTCGCTCTTGGTGATGCGGAAGAGGTTCTCGGCGAACATGTTGTGGGCCAACTCGAGGCCGGTGGGGTTCGCCGTGCCGATGCCGAGCATGGCCGCGGGGCCTTGAGCGTGCTGCCGCCGCGCCACCGCGGTACCCTTCCCATTGACATTGCCGTTGCTGGTTCCGATGCTTCCCATGGCCAATCTTTGGGATGTAGACTAGCTCACTGGGTAGGTGTTGCCAGTGGATCTTCAGGTGGTTCGTCGTCTGTCTAAGGGGCTATGTGTCTCAGGCTTTATATATAGTCTGCTCGTTTGGCTGCCTGGCTGGACTAGCAACCACCAAGTTTGCATGGCATTAACTAATCTCTACGTCTAAGAGCCTATAAAGAGTTGTCATGTCATATATGTGATCTTATTTATTTTCATGCATGACACAAAGTACCATTTCATTGCACATGATACGGTATCTACCTATATTACTCTAACCCTCTCTCTCTTCTCTAATTTTCTGCCACGTCAACATGTTTGTTATTCCCGAATGCATGATACCGGCTAAGATACCAATACCATCACTATGGCCAGCCTTAGTCCTTATATCCTGCTTCTGTCAACTTATTATTCTTGCTCTAAGTAATCCCGGTCGTGTGGTGGTCCACAGGTGTAGCTTCCTGACAGTAGAGCATGGGAAAGTTTTCGGAAACAAACTTAAAATGTTAATAGTAAAGAAATAGGAATTTTGATATGTCATGTACACCCTATGATCCTTTTTTTTACTCCACATATAAGATTTCTCTCAAGTCAAACTTCATAAAGTTTGACTATACTTATCTGAAAAAATAGCAACATCTACAATAATACTAAAGTTATACAATATGAAAATCAAATTCATGATGCATCTAATGATATTGATTTCGTATTGCGAATGTGTTTCAATAAATTTGGTCAAATTTTTGTTTGTCTTCAGACAAATGTTATATATGCTGAGTAAAGAGGACTGGAAGGAGTATATATATCATAGATTCCTACGTGAACCAAAACTTTTGGGAAATTCTAAAATTGTCGTTCTGATGTCATGTAGGAAAAGCACAGCAGTACTCACAATGTACGATCTCATGTTTGGTTTCCTTCAAACTTCCAGTGTAATAGCATATTCCAGATAAATTTCAAGTGATGTTGGATAGAAATGTCTTTGATCGAAATGGTACCAAGGAATATTCTCCTATTCGATCCATATCCTTTAAAAAAAATTGGTGATCCTTCTCAACCTCTCATAGACGGGGTGGACATATGGGCTAAGGGTGTACCATGTGCTCGGCGATGTCTTATGGGGCCCTTGGAGCATCGAAAGGATAGCCTTCGAGCATTTGGGCACTAATGAGAGTTCAAGACACATGAAGTTGTTATATACCTGGACATATATATGGAGGTGGGTACGGTGTTTGATGCAGCGGATGTGTAGTTACCGACTTACTCTTGTCATCGATTCTTTACGACATACATGACTGTAAACCAATATGATTATGTTAGCAATTTAATGTAGCAGGATTATTGTAGTAATACTGGACACCTGTATATAGAGTCTAGTTGAATATGTACGTTTTCAGTAGAAGTCGGCCTCACATGGGCCATTTGTCTCACTATGTCATTGTGTGTCGTTTAGTGATTTGTCTACCAAGCAGCCATAGGCCAGTAGTAAAAACAGAAATTTCATATTCACGGAAATGGAAAATGCTCCACAGGAAAACACAGCTTTGTTTTCGTTTCCGTTTCCGTGTAAGCATTTATGTTTCCGTTTTGCGGATTTCCATTTCCATTTCCATATTTTCTCTCCGTTTTCGTTTCTACCATTTCCTCATGAAAAAAGCGGAAAGGTTCCACTCCATTTTCATCCCTACATAATTGTATTGAGTTCGACGACAGAGGAGAGGATAGAGATGAGAACCATGTTCTATATTTATAAAGGAGTAGTAGTGAGGTGCTAGTGTAGGGGCATTGACGGAGAATTTGCCTATGAGTCACCGCCGGCATTTCATCTACTCATGAGGGCAAGACATAAGGGGATGACGATAACAATATGGTCAACAAGGTGTCGAAGGGCATCGGACAAGCAAGGTCTAGAGGTATCGTCTTGTTGTGTCGGCAGTGCTACCCTAGAAGTAGAGTTATCTTCTAAATGGATGGTATCATGTCTATGGTGGATGGTAAGATACGCGTAAGAAACAACTCCATGTCATTCCCGCCAAACAGTGATTACATGGGGAGAGGCCTAGTCACTGCAAGCGTACTAATAAGCATAACACCTTTCAGGAAAGTATTTCCAAGCATTTATCAAACCCGAAGACCCTAAGGTTACGTGTACCACATTTACCACAACTAGAGTTCTCACAGTCTCTAGTCGCGTTCACACCCAAAACATAGTTTGGAAATTAGCCTACTCATACTACCTAGGCCACGAGGAGGAAGATGGACTGAACTAGGAACACCTAAAAAGAAGAATCAAACTAAATTAAACTAAACTATCAATGGTCAAGTGATAAAAGACCTTGTAGGCCCTAGTACAACTAGCGATGATTAAGTACTGAGATAGTAAAGAGGGGTAAGCTTAGCACCTCACACCACCCACGCTAACATTCCGCTAGTATATGATGGTAATTATGGGTTTCCATTCGATGCAATATAAAGCTAGTGGGGTTTTCTTGCTCCCCCTAAGTATACGATCAAAGATAAACGGGTGACATCAATCACTGTTGCAACCCTCACTAGTAGAAAACAGACCTTTTGTTAGGAGCATTAGTACCGGTCGGGTTTGGGACCGGGACTATATGACCATTAGTCCCGGTTTCAACGGCTAGGATCGGACGGGGGCATGACCAGGACTAGTCCCGGTTCATGAGAGACCTCTAGTCCCGGTTGGTGATACCAACCGGGACTAAAGGGTTGCGGCAGAGTTGTAGTAGGCTCGGGACCCTGCGAGCCCCTTTAGTCCCGGTTGGTATCACCAACCGGGACTAGAGATAGACCTTTAGTCCCGGTTGGTATAGCCAACCGGGACTAAAGTCTTCCCTATATAAAGCTGCCAGCCCCGATTGAGTCCAAGCTTAATTTTCTCTCCTCTCCTCTCTGTTTTCTTCCCCAAGCTCGAGTTCATCCTCCATTTTTGCCAAGATTTGTCAAGATTGGAGGCACCCCATCTATCCAACGGTTCTAAAAGGTTAGCAACTTCATCCTTTCATCTCTCATTGCTAGTTAAGCTCATTTCATGCTCTATAAGTATAGTGATTTGTGGGTTTTAGTTTGGGAGTAATTTTATGGGAGTTTATTTAATTTATATGGAATTTGAGCTCAAATTAACTTCTTGGTTTGCATATGTGTAGGTGTGGTTTACTTAGTGCATTCCCATCCCCATCCTCACCGCCGTCGATCGCCCACACCGTCCCGTCGCCGGCACCACCTTGGTGAGCCTCTTTTTCATATCCTCTTTGTAGAAAAAAATCTTATTTGTTTGACTTACATAGTTACTTGTATAATTTTCTTACTTGTATGATTGTTTGTTATATATAGTGCCATGGTTTTGATATCTGTCCCCATCGGCCCTCGTCCGGTTTATGATTCGGATGTGGTATATTATCTTTTATAACTATTTATTTCATTTCGTGTTTATGACAATTATGCCCATGAAGTTGCAACCAACCCTCTTGTCGAGAAGGTATGTGAACCAGAAATTGCAACCGACCCTCTTGTCGAGAAGTTAAACTTAGTTGAAAAAGAAAACGATTATTTGAAAGAAAAATTGAAAAGAATTGAAGAAGAGAAGATGAAATTGGAGTTGTATGTTGCCGATGTCATCGATGATCATACGATCAAGATGGATGCAATTCGCTTGAAGATTAGAAAGATTACAAAATATGCCATTAATAAAGAGGCTTGGTATCATTATGCTATTGGTGTGATTTTGATCGCATTTGTTGTTGCATTTAAATGCTTTCGTTAGTTGTATGTTGTTTTATGAGAAGTATGTATGAACTATATGTATATATTTTTGAAGTAATAACATTTGGTCACTACTCTACTTTGGTTTTAATGTAATGAACTTGTATTAATTTGGTCACTCGGATGTTGTGTAATGAAGATGAGACGGCAATGGATGTCCGATGACCGACGCTCTCCCGAGTTCATTAATGGCCTGCATAATTTTTTGCATGTGGCTGAGGCAAACAAGCGGGATGGTTTTATGTATTGTCCATGTGGTGTCTGTAAGAATAGTAAGGATTACTCTACCTCAAAAACCCTTCACATCCACCTAGTTCAGTCCGGTTTCATGTCCGGCTATAACTGTTGGACCAAGTACGGAGAAAGAGGGGTTATGATGGAAGATAATGATGAAGAAGAGGATGATGACAACTATCCTAGGTTCCCTGAATACGATGAGACTACAATGGGGGAAGCTAAAGAAGAGGCATCCGATGAGCCCTTTGATGATCTTGGTCGGGCCATTGTTGATGCAAAGAGAAACTGCGAAAGTTAAAAGGAGAAGTTGGAGTGCATGTTATAGGATCACAAAAAATTGTTGTACCCAAATTGCAAAGATGACAAGAAAAAGCTGGGTACCACATTGGAATTGCTGTAATGGAAGGCAGAGAATGGTGTATCTTACAAGGGATTTGAAAAGTTGCTGATAATGATAAAGAAGATGCTGCACGCCAGTACGTACGAAGCAAAGAAAGGTTGTATACACTCTAGGATTAGAGGTGCAGAAGATACATGCATGCCCTAATGACTGCATCCTCTACCGCGGTGAGAAGTACGAGAATTTGAATGCATGCCCGGTATGCAGTGCATTGCGCTATAAGATCAGCCGCGATGACCCTGGTGATGTTGAGGGTGACCGTCCCAGGAAGAGGGTTCCTGCCAAGGTGATGTGGTATGCTCCTATAATACCACGGTTGAAATGTTTGTTCCAAAACAAAGAGCATGCCAAGTTGTTGCGATGGCACAAAGAGGACCGTAAGAAAGACACGATGTTAAGAGTACCCGTTGATGGGTTGCAGTGGAGAAAAATCGAGAGAGAGTTCCCAGACTTTGCAGATGACGCAAGGAACTTATGGTTTGCTCTAAGTACAGATGTCATGAATCCTTTTGGGGAGCAGAGCTGCGGTCATAGAACCTGGCCTGTGACTCTATGTATCTACAACCTTCCTCCTTGGTTGTGCATGAAGCAGAAGTTCATTATGTTGCCAGTGCTCATCCAAGGCCCTAAGCAACCTGGCAACGACATTGATGTGTACCTAATGCCATTAGTTGAAGAACTTTTACAGTTGTGGGATAAAAAAGGTGTACGTGTATGGGATGAGCACAAACAAGAGGAATTTGACCTACGAGCGTTGCTGTTTGTAACCATCAATGATTGGCCTGCTCTTAGTAACCTTTCAAGACATACAAACAAGGGATACAATGCATGCACACACTTTTTAGATGAGACTGAAGGTATATATTTGGATAAACGTAAGAAGGTTGTGTACCCGGGACATCGTCGATTTCTTCCGATCAAGCATCCCTTAAGAAAGAAAGGCAAGCATTTCAAAGGTGAGACAGATCACCGGAAGAAGCCTGGACATCGTACTGGGTTAGATATATTTGATATGGTCAAGGATTTAAAAGTAATCTTTGGAAAGGGTCCTGGAGGTCAATCTGTTCCGAATGACGCTAACGGACACGCCCCCATGTGGAAGAAGAAATCTATATTTTGGGAGCTACCCTATTGGTGTTGGAAATATGCCCTAGAGGCAATAATAAATTGGTTATTATTATATTTCCTTGTTCATGATAATCGTTTATTATCCATGCTATAATTGTATTGATTGGAAACTCAAATACATGTGTGGGTACATAGACAACACTGTGTCCCTAGTAAGCCTCTAGTTGACTAGCTCGTTGATCAAAGATGGTTAAGGTTTCCTAGCCATTGACATGAGATGTCATTTGATAACGGGATCACATCATTAGGAGAATGATGTGATGGACAAGACCCAAACTGTAAACGTAGCATTTGATCGTGTCAGTTTATTGCTATTGTTTTCTGCATGTCAAGTATCTGTTCCTTTGACCATGAGATCATGCAACTCACTGACACCGGAGGAATACCTTGTGTGTATCAAACGTCGCAACGTAACTGGGTGACTATAAAGGTGCTCTACAGGTATCTCCGAGGGTGTCTGTTGGGTTGGCATGGATCAAGACTGGGATTTGTTACTCCGTGTGACGGAGAGGTATCTCAGGGCCCACTCGGTAATACAACATCACATTGAGCCTTGCAAGCAAAGTGACTAAAGAGTTAGCCACAGGATCTTGTATTACGGAACGAGTAAAGAGACTTGCCGGTAACGAGATTGAACTAGGTATAGAGATACTGACGATCGAATCTCGGGCAAGTAACATACCGAAGAACAAAGGGAACAGCATACGGGATTAACTGAATCCTTGACATAGAGGTTCGACCGATAAAGATCTTCGTAGAATATGTAGGAGCCAATATGGGCATCCAGGTCCCGCTATTGGTTATTGGCCGTAGAGGTGTCTCGGTCATGTCTACATAGTTCTCGAACCCGCAGGGTCTACACACTTAACGTTTGGTGACGATTAGTATAGTTGAGTTATTATGTTGGTGACCGAAGGTTGTTCGGAGTCCCGGATAAGATCCCGGACATGACGAGGATCTCCGGAAGAGTCCGGAGGTAAAGATTGATATATGTGATAATAGTGTTTTGATCTCCGGAAGAGTTCCGGAGTTCACCGGAAGGGGTTCCGGATGTTTACCGAAGTGTTCGGGTGCAGCAACACTTTATATGGGCCAAAGGGATAAAGCCCACGAGGTATTGGAAAGTGCAAAAGTAGTTTTGCTGCCGCGTAAGCGGTACTACCGCTTGTGTGAAGCGGTACTACCGTCCGAGCGGTACTACCGCTTGTGTGAAGCGGTACTACCGCCCAAGCGGTACTACCGCTTGTGTGAAGCGGTACTACCGCTTGTGTGCGGCTGTGCACGGTTCGGCAGGGATCCGAGTTGGACTCTTTCCCTGCGGGCCAAACCGACCTTGTGCGGGCAAAACCGACCTGGAGGAGGCTTTTACTCCAAGTTTAGACCCCAAGGCTCAACATATAAATAGAGGGGCAGGGCTAGCACACGGGATACATCAAGATTTCCCCAAGCCGTGTGCGGCAACCCTAACCCTCTAGTTCCTCCGTCATAATCTCCATAGCGCTTGGCGAAGCCCTGCAGAGATTGTTCCTCACCACCATCACCACGCCGTCGTGCTGCTGGAACTCAACCACTACTTCATCATCGCTCGCTGGATCGAGAAGGTGAAGGCGTCATCAAGCCGTACGTGTGTTGAACGCGGAGGTGCCGTCCGTTCGGCGCTAGTTCGTGATCGGATCGAGGGACGACTTGCGATTTGGATCGCGGAGACGTTCGACTACATCAACCGCGTTTCTTAAACGCTTCCGCTTAGCGATCTACAAGGGTATGTAGATTCACTCTCCCTCTCGTAGATGCTCATCACCATGGATAGATCTTGTGTGTGCGTAGGAAAATTTTTGTTTCCCATGCAACGTTCCCCAACAGTGGCATCTGAGCTAGGTCTATGCGTAGATGAGATCTCGAGTAGAACACAAACGAGTTGTGGGCGTGGGTGTATACATATTGCTTGCCGTTACTAGTTGATATTTGATTCGGCGGTACTGTGAGATGAAGCGGCCCGGACCGACATTACGCGTACACTTACGCGAGACAGGTTCCTTCAACTAACATGTAACTTCGTTGCATAAAGATGGCTAGCGGGTGTCTGTCTCTCTCACTTTAGTTGAATCGATTTCAATGAAGAGGGTTCTTTTAGAAGATCAAAAAGCAATCACTACACCACGTTGTGGTTTTGCGTAGGTAAGAACGGTTCTTGCAAACCCGTAGCAGCCACGTAAAATTTGCAACAACAATTAGAGGACGTCTAACTTGTTTTTGCAGGGTATGTTGTGATGTGATATGGCCAATTTCATGATGAGATATATGTGATGTATGAGATGATCATGTGATGTATAGAATATCACGACTTGCATGTCGATGAGTACGGCAACTGGCAGGAGCCATAGAGTTGTCTTTAATTATTGTATGACCTGCGTGTCAATCATTAAGCGCTATGTAATGCTTTACTTTATCGCTAAACGTTAGCTATAGTCGTGGAAGCAACAGTCGGCGCGACAACCTTATGGCGACACGTTGATGGAGATCAAGATGATGGAGATCATGGTGTCATGCCGGTGACGATGGAGATCATGCCGGTGCTTTGGAGATGGAGATCAAAAGCACAAGTTCATGGCCATATCATGTCACTTATGATTTGCATGTGATGTTAATCCTTTTATGCATCTTATTTTGCTTAGGACGACGGTAGCATTGTAAGGTGATCCCTCACTTAAATTTCAAGATAAAATTGTGTTCTCCCCAAGTGTGCACCGTTGCGAAAGTTCGTCGTTTCGAGACACGCCGTGATGATCGGGTGTGATAGACTCTACGTTCGCATACAACGGGTGTAAGCCATGTTACACGTGCGGAACACTCGGGTTAAACTTGACGAGCCTAGCATGTACAGACATGGCCTCGGAACACAAGAGACCGAAAGGTCGAACATGAGTCATATAGTAGATATGATCAACATGAAGATGTTCACCATTGAAACCACCTCAACTCACGTGATGATCGGACTTGAGTTGGTGGATTTGGATCATGTTACACTCGAATGACCGGAGGGATGTCAATTTGAGTGGGAGTTTTTTAAAGTAATATGATTAACTAAACTCATTATCTAGAACAATAGTCTAAGTTGTCTTTGCTATATTTATGTTGTAGATCATGGCTCGCGCAGTAGCACCCCTGAATTTTAATGCGTTCCTAGAGAAAGCTAAGTTGAAAGATGATGGAAGTAACTTTGTGGACTGGGCCCGTAATCTAAGGATTATCCTTACGGCTTCCCAGAAGGCTTATGTCCTTGATGCACCGCTTGGTGATCCACCCGCTCCAGTTGAGTCTCTAGATGTTGTGAACGCCTGGCAGGCTCGTTCTGATGATTACTCAATAGTTCAATGTGCAATGTTGTATGGCTTAGAACCGGGACTTCAAAGACGTTTTGAACGTCATGGAGCATATGAGATGTTCCAGGAGTTGAAGTTTATCTTTCAGAAGAATGCCCGGATCGAGAGATATGAGATCTCCGATAAGTTCTATGCTTGCAAGATGGAGGAGAACGGGTCTATCAGTGATCACGTGCTCAGAATGTCTGGGTACTCCACCCGTCTGGCTGAGTTAGGGATGCCCCTTCCGCCAGAGGCTATCACTGACAGAGTTCTTCAATCATTGCCACCTAGCTACAAGAGCTTCGTGTTGAACTATAACATGCACGGGATGAACAAGTCAGTCGCCGAGCTGTTTGCGATGCTGAAAGCCGCTGAGTCTGAAATTCAGAAGGAGCATCAAGTGTTGATGGTCAATAAAACCACTAGTTTCAAGAAAAATGGCAAGGGTAAGAAGGGTAACTCCAAGAAGAGTGGCAAAGCAGTTGCTCCTCTCATGAAGAAACCCAAGGCTGGACCCAAACCAGAAACTGTGTGTTTTAATTGCAAGGGAACTGGACACTGGAAGCGGAATTGCCCCAAGTATTTGGCTGACAAGAAGGCGGCCAACAACAAACAAGGTATATATGATATACATGTTATTGATGTGTACCTTACCAACTCTCGTTGTAGTGCCTGGGTATTTGATACCGGTGCGGTTGCTCATATTTGCAACTCAAAACAGGAACTGCGGAATAGACGGAGGCTGGCAAAGGACGAAGTGACGATGCGCGTGGGAAATGGTTCCAAGGTTGATGTGATTGCCGTCGGCACGCTCGCTCTTCGATTACCGTCGGGATTAGTGATGAACCTAAATAAGTGTTATTTGGTGCCTGCGTTAAGCATGAACATTATATCTGGATCTTGTTTATTGCGAGACGGTTACTCATTTAAATCAGAGAATAATGGTTGTTCTATTTATATGAGTAATATCTTTTATGGTCATGCACCCAATGTGAGGGGTTTATTCTTGTTGAATCTCGATAGTAATGATACACATGTTCATAACATTGATGCCAAAAGATATAGAATTGATAATGATAATACCACTTTCTTGTGGCACTGCCGTTTAGGTCATATTGGCGTAAAACGCATGAAGAAGCTCCATGCTGATGGACTTTTGGAGTCACTTGATTTTGAATCACTTGACACATGTGAGCCATGCCTCATGGGCAAGATGACTAAAACGCCGTTCTCTGGAACAATGGAACGGGCAAGTGACTTATTGGAAATCATACATACTGATGTGTGCGGTCCGATGAGTATTGAGGCGCGCGGTGGTTATCGTTACTTTCTCACCTTCACTGATGACTTAAGTAGATATGGGTATATTTACTTAATGAAACACAAGTCTGAAACATTTGAAAAGTTCAAACAATTTCAGAGTGAAGTTGAGAATCATCGTAACAAGAAGATTAAATTCCTACGATCTGATCGAGGGGGAGAATATCTGAGTTATGAGTTTGGCAGTCACTTAAGACAGTGTGGAATTGTTTCACAATTGACACCGCCTGGAACACCACAGCGTAATGGTGTGTCCGAACGTCGTAATCGAACCTTATTGGATATGGTGCGATCTATGATGTCTCTTGCCGATTTGCCACTATCGTTTTGGGGTTATGCATTAGAGACAGCTGCATTCACTTTAAATAGGGCACCATCGAAATCCGTTGAGACAACGCCATATGAACTTTGGTTTGACAAGAAGCCAAAGCTGTCGTTTCTTAAAGTTTGGGGATGTGATGCTTATGTCAAAAAGCTTCAGCCTGAAAAGCTGGAACCCAAAGCGGAGAAATGCGTCTTCATAGGATACCCAAAAGAGACAATTGGGTATACCTTCTACCTCAGATCCGAGGGCAAAGTGTTTGTCGCTAAAAACGGAACATTTCTTGAGAAAGAGTTTCTCTCGAAAGAATTGAGTGGGAGGAAGATAGAACTTGATGAGGTTGTTGAACCTTTACTTCAACCTGAGAGTAGCGCAGCGCAGAAAGTTGTTTCTGTGGAGCCTACATTAGCTGAAGAGGAAGTTAATGATGGTGATCATGAAGCTTTGGATCAAGTTGCTATCGAACCTCGTAGGTCGACAAGGACGCGTACTGCTCCTGAGTGGTACGGCAACCCTGTCTTAGAGGTCATGTTGTTAAACAACGATGAACCTACGAGCTATGGAGAAGCGATGATGGGCCCGGATTCTGAGAAGTGGTTAGAGGCCATGAAATCCGAGATGGGATCCATGTATGAAAACAAAGTATGGACTTTGGAAGTATTACCTGAAGGGCGTAAGGCCATTCAGAACAAATGGATCTTTAAGAGGAAGACGGACGCGGACGGTAATGTCACCGTCTATAAAGCTCGACTTGTGGCAAAGGGTTTTTCACAAGTTCAAGGAGTTGACTACGATGAGACCTTCTCACCCGTAGCGATGCTTAAGTCCGTCAGAATCATGTTAGCAATAGCTGCCTTTTTCGATTATGAAATTTGGCAGATGGATGTCAAAACAGCGTTCCTTAACGGTTACCTTAAGGAAGAGTTGTATATGATACAACCAGAAGGTTTTGTCGATCCAGAGAATGCTGACAAAGTTTGCAAACTCCAGCGATCCATTTATGGACTGGTGCAAGCATCTCGGAGTTGGAATCTTCGTTTTGATGAGGTGATCAAAGCGTTCGAGTTTATACAAGTTTACGGAGAAGCTTGTATTTACAAGAAAGTGAGTGGGAGCTCTATAGCGTTTCTAATATTATATGTGGATGACATATTGTTGATTGGAAACAATATAGAAATGCTGGAAAGCGTAAAGGAATATTTGAACAAGAGTTTTTCAATGAAGGACCTAGGAGAAGCTGCTTTCATATTAGGCATCAAGATCTATAGAGATAGATCAAGACGTTTAATAGGACTTTCACAAAGCACATACCTTGATAAGATTTTGAAGAAGTTCAAAATGGATCAGTCCAAGAAGGGGTTCTTGCCTGTTTTGCAAGGTGTGAAGTTGAGTAAGACTCAATGCCCAGTGACTGCAGAAGATAGAGAAAAGATGAGTGTCATCCCCTATGCTTCAGCCATAGGCTCTATCATGTATGCAATGCTGTGCACAAGACCCGATGTCAGCCTTGCCATAAGTATGGCCGGAAGGTTTCAAAGTGATCCAGGAATGGAACACTGGACGGCGGTCAAGAATATCCTGAAGTACCTGAAAAGGACTAAGGACATGTTTCTCGTTTATGGAGGTGATCAAGAGCTCGTCGTAAAGGGTTACGTCGATGCAAGCTTTGACACTGATCCGGATGACTCTAAGTCGCAAACCGGATACGTATTTATTCTTAATGGGGGTGCGGTTAGCTGGTGCAGTTCCAAGCAAAGCGTGGTAGCAGATTCTACATGCGAAGCGGAGTACATCGCTGCCTCGGAGGCGGCGAAGGAAGGTGTCTGGATGAAGGAGTTCATGACAGATCTTGGAGTAGTGCCTAGTGCGCTTAACCCAATGACTCTGTTTTGTGATAACACTGGTGCCATTGCTCTAGCCAAGGAACCAAGATTTCACAAGAGGACCAGACACATAAAACGACGTTTCAATTCCATCCGCGATTACATCAAGGAGGACGACATAAATATTTGCAAAGTACACACGGATCTAAATGTTGCAGATCCGATGACTAAACCTCTTCCGAGGGCTAAACATGAACAACACCAGAACTGCATGGGTGTTCGATTCATTACAATGTAAATCACATAGTGATGTGAACTAGATTATTGACTCTAGTGCAAGTGGGAGACTGTTGGAAATATGCCCTAGAGGCAATAATAAATTGGTTATTATTATATTTCCTTGTTCATGATAATCGTTTATTATCCATGCTATAATTGTATTGATTGGAAACTCAAATACATGTGTGGGTACATAGACAACACTGTGTCCCTAGTAAGCCTCTAGTTGACTAGCTCGTTGATCAAAGATGGTTAAGGTTTCCTAGCCATTGACATGAGATGTCATTTGATAACGGGGTCACATCATTAGGAGAATGATGTGATGGACAAGACCCAAACTGTAAACGTAGCATTTGATCGTGTCAGTTTATTGCTATTGTTTTCTGCATGTCAAGTATCTGTTCCTTTGACCATGAGATCATGCAACTCACTGACACCGGAGGAATACCTTGTGTGTATCAAACGTCGCAACGTAACTGGGTGACTATAAAGGTGCTCTACAGGTATCTCCGAGGGTGTCTGTTGGGTTGGCATGGATCAAGACTGGGATTTGTTACTCCGTGTGACGGAGAGGTATCTCAGGGCCCACTCGGTAATACAACATCACATTGAGCCTTGCAAGCAAAGTGACTAAAGAGTTAGCCACAGGATCTTGTATTACGGAACGAGTAAAGAGACTTGCCGGTAACGAGATTGAACTAGGTATAGAGATACCGACGATCGAATCTCGGGCAAGTAACATACCGAAGAACAAAGGGAACAGCATACGGGATTAACTGAATCCTTGACATAGAGGTTCGACCGATAAAGATCTTCGTAGAATATGTAGGAGCCAATATGGGCATCCAGGTCCCGCTATTGGTTATTGGCCGTAGAGGTGTCTCGGTCATGTCTACATAGTTCTCGAACCCGCAGGGTCTACACACTTAACGTTTGGTGACGATTAGTATAGTTGAGTTATTATGTTGGTGACCGAAGGTTGTTCGGAGTCCCGGATAAGATCCCGGACATGACGAGGATCTCCGGAAGAGTCCGGAGGTAAAGATTGATATATGTGATAATAGTGTTTTGATCTCCGGAAGAGTTCCGGAGTTCACCGGAAGGGGTTCCGGATGTTTACCGAAGTGTTCGGGTGCAGCAACACTTTATATGGGCCAAAGGGATAAAGCCCACGAGGTATTGGAAAGTGCAAAAGTAGTTTTGCTGCCGCGTAAGCGGTACTACCGCTTGTGTGAAGCGGTACTACCGCCCGAGCGGTACTACCGCTTGTGTGAAGCGGTACTACCGCCCAAGCGGTACTACCGCTTGTGTGAAGCGGTACTACCGCTTGTGTGCGGCTGTGCACGGTTCGGCAGGGATCCGAGTTGGACTCTTTCCCTGCGGGCCAAACCGACCTTGTGCGGGCAAAACCGACCTGGAGGAGGCTTTTACTCCAAGTTTAGACCCCAAGGCTCAACATATAAATAGAGGGGCAGGGCTAGCACACGGGATACATCAAGATTTCCCCAAGCCGTGTGCGGCAACCCTAACCCTCTAGTTCCTCCGTCATAATCTCCATAGCGCTTGGCGAAGCCCTGCAGAGATTGTTCCTCACCACCATCACCACGCCGTCGTGCTGCTGGAACTCAACCACTACTTCATCATCGCTCGCTGGATCGAGAAGGTGAAGGCGTCATCAAGCCGTATGTGTGTTGAACGCGGAGGTGCCGTCCGTTCGGCGCTAGTTCGTGATCGGATCGAGGGACGACTTGCGATTTGGATCGCGGAGACGTTCGACTACATCAACCGCGTTTCTTAAACGCTTCCGCTTAGCGATCTACAAGGGTATGTAGATTCACTCTCCCTCTCGTAGATGCTCATCACCATGGATAGATCTTGTGTGTGCGTAGGAAAATTTTTGTTTCCCATGCAACGTTCCCCAACAATTGGGAAGTCCTAGAGGTCCGCTCTGCAATCGACGTGATGCACGTGACGAAGAATCTTTGCGTGAACGTGCTAGGCTTCTTGGGCGTGTATGGGAAGACAAAAGATACACCTGAGGCACGACAGGACCAACAACTTATGAACGAAAAATATGGCATGCATCTAAAGCAGTATCAAGGTCCTGCCAGCCACGCTCTTACCAAATAAGAGAAGGAAATATTTTTGAAAGCCTGAGCAGTATGAAGGTCCCGTCTGTCTTCTCTTCGAATATAAAGGGAATAATAAATATGGCAGAGGATAATTCCAAAACCTAAAGTCTCATGACTGCCACGTGATTATGACGCAATTACTTCCGGTTGCATTGAGGGGGCTTCTACCGGAAAATGTTCGAGTACCTATTGTGAAGCTATGTGCATTCCACAATGCAATTTCTTAGAAGGTAATCGATCCAGAAATCCTACCAAGGTTACAGAATGATTTGGTCCAATGTCTTGTCAGTTTCGAGTTGGTGTTCCCACCATCGTTCTTCAATATTATGACACACATCCTAGTTCACCTAGTCGAAGAGTTTACCATTATGGGTCCTATATTTCTACACAATATGTTCCCTTTTGGGAGGTTCATGGTAGTCTTAAAGAAATATGTTCATAACCGTGCTAGGCCAGAAGGAAGCATCTCCAAGGGCTATGGAACAAAGGAGGTTATTGAGTTTTGTATTCACTTTATTCCTGACCTTAAGCCGATTGGTGTTCCTCAATCGCGGCATGAGGGGAGACTGAGTGGAAAAGGCATGCTAGGAAAGAAAGCAGTAATAAGTATGGACGGGCATTCCTTCACTCAAGCACACTACACAGTTCTACAAAATTCCACCTTGGTGGCTCCATTTCTCGAGGAACACATGGATATTGTACGCTTCAAGAACCCGGAGCAGTCTGACTCCTCGATTAACCATACACACATGGCGACTTTCGGCGGTTGGTTGCAAACACATCTCATGAATAACACCACTGTTGGAGATGATCTGTACTCGTTGGCCAAGTCACCATCTTCGACTATATTGACTTTCCAAGGGTACGAGTTAAATGATAATACATTTTACACGATCGCCCAAGATAAAAAGAGCACCAACCAAAATTGTGGTGTCTGCTTTGATGCAACATACAATAATGAGAAAAAGGACACAAATCATGGTTACATGGAGGAGATATGGGAACTTGACCATGGACGGTTTTTTAAGGTCCCTTTGTTTCGGTGCAAAGGTAGACCCGCAGTACGGAATGACAACAGTGGATCTCAACAATCTTGGGTACACATACGAACCATTCGTCCTAGCCAATGATGTGGCTCGGGTTTTCTATGTGAAGGACATGTCTACCAAACCGAGAAAAAGAAAAGATAAGGAAGCGACTACATCATACGATGAGCCAAAGCGCCACATAGTTCTTTCAATGAAAAGAAACATCGTGGGAGTGTTGGACAAGACAGACATGTCAGAAGATTATAATAAGTTTGATGAAATTCCTCCCTTCAAAGTGAACACTGACCCAAGCATCATGTTAAACGATGAAGATTCTCCATGGTTACGGCGCAATCATAAGAAAGGGACATACGCGAAGAAAAAGTCTTATACCCCAAGATCCCACTCTGGGATGTCACTGGCTTCATCGTCATCACTTTCTCTCTAGGGTATACATGTGTTTTGAGTGTTCCTAGGGGTTACCCTAACACAAGCAACAAAATAGTTTCACTTTGCTACCCCCTTCTGACACCGGAATCTTTGTAAGAGCTAGGGCATTTTGGCATTTGAAACATGATTTGTGAGGAGTTAATCAATGCAATTATGTCCAACTCATTTGGTTTTAGTTTCGAAATTGTTATGCATTTTACAAGAATTAATTTCATTCTATAAAATTGATTAACAAAAACATAATATAATTTTTCAAAAGAATAACAAGATAACAGAAACTAAAATATCCTAAAAATTCTCAAAAACATAAACAAAGTAAAAGGTATAGAACTAAAAGAGTTAAACAAAATCTGTTTTTGATTAAAACACCTATATAAAATATCCTAAAAATTGCTAAATTGAACATACTGATAAAACATACTAATATTAAACAACATGAAAAAGAATCACTCAAAAATCTATTTTTAAACTAAAGTTATTCATAAACTAGTGATTCACACAAATTTCAAAGACTTAAAATTTAAACTATTCAAATTTGAAAACTACTGGCACTAATAGAAAGTTTATATTTTTTTTGACCTAAGGCATAAATGATTCATTCAAAAACTCTAAATATTCTAACAGTTATTCAAAAAATCTAAATATTCTAATAGTTATTCAAAAAGATTCTATAGAAAAACAAAACAGAAAAGAGAAAATCCACCTTTAGTCCCGGTTGGTCTCACTAACCGGGAGTAAAGGTCCCTTCCCGCGCGGAATTTGGGCCGCCGAAAAGGACCTTTAGTCCCGGTTGGTGGCTCCAACCGGGGTTAAAGGTCTGAGCTCCCGTGCGGGGAGAAGAAACTATAGTCCCGGTTGGAGCCACCAACTGGGACTAAAGGCCTCTTTAGTCCCGGTTGGTGGCTCCAACCGGGACTAAAGGTCTCTGCTATATAACTCTTGCGACCTTCGTGTCCCGGTGCCAGCCACTGCCCGAGACATCCAGATCGAACACAATGCTGCCAGGCTAGCCGTTCCCGTTCCCGTCCCCCTCACTCCACCGGCGAATGCCTACGACGCCGGCAGGCCGTCCCGTCCAGTCCAACGCCATCCCCGACCCCCTCTCCCTCCGCGTGTTGGTGAGCTCTCCTCTTGCCCCTGGCACCGTCCCCAACCCCCTCTCCTCCCCGCGTCTCTCTGCCGGCCGCCGTCGCCATGGACACTGAAACAAGCAGCTGAGAGTTGTGCTTTAACTGTATTATATAGCTTGCCAATCTACGCGCTGTAGCAATCTACAGCAAGATTTGAAGCTAAGAGTTGTGCTATTGTTCTTTTCTTATGCCAGACCCATTTTGCCATCTCAAAACTGAATCAAAACTTTCATTCTTGGTGACATGAAAATATCTCTCTCAATAGGTGACATGAAAATAAATTCTGGCAACAATGCAAATGTGACAGCTTACCCCTTTACTTTTTCAAATGTACATAGTTTTTTTTAAATACTGTGGATACTGCTGTCAGCACAACCCATCTATGTGATGGCGTAACAAAATTATATATTTTTTCTTGTTTATTTGGTACATGACTATTTTGTACAGTGTCATGTATATATTTGTATAACATAAATATGTTTCCTGACTTTATTGGTACCTTTACACGAATTGCAAGTAGTTTTTGCAGTAAGTATTCTCTGTCTGACATATGTGCTTAGTAGTCATTTTTGATAATAATAAGATTTTTGAGGAGTCCACGACGATCGTGGGTGATTACTATATAGTTGTAAAAGTTTATTAAATATGAGTAGCATAATAAAATGGAAATTCTCGCATAGGAATTTGTTTTCATAGGAATTTGTTCTCGACGTCGACGATGCCCGGCCCGCATCCTTGTCGTCGATTCGGGACAGGGCTGCCATGTTCGGGACAGGGCTCCGCCGGGCTGGCACTGGGGAGGTGCTACCTTCTGGGGTGCGCGGCTTGGTAAGGAATCGGGGTCTCATCGTCGACCCGGAGCTTCTTTGGTGGCGGTCACGTGGGCCACTATCGGTGCGGAGGGAGCCGACCCCTGAGGAGGTGGTACGTCACCGTATAAGGGAGGAGGACGAGCACGTCCGTCGCTACATGGTTGCGTTGTACCTCAGGTTCTCCAATACATGGTAGTTTCTTCAGGGATCTCACCCGAGCTATGATCCTGTGATGGTTCCTTTTCTTTGGGTGTCCACCGCCCGCGGCTCAGGAACCGCTAGTCAACTGGATTATTCGATAATATTCGAGTTGTATTAGTGATATTATATGATAATATTCGGCATGTATTAGTGATATTCGATAATATTCGATGATGCTTTAACTAGATTATTCGAAATGTATTAGTGATATTATATTATAATATTATATGAAGAGTCCCAGACGATCGCCGGTGATATTATATGTATTAGTGCTAAAAAATTAATTTTCCTCGCCATCCCTCGCCCCTCAGATCAAACCTCGCCGGCGGCTGACTACTATGATTCAGTTTTTGCTTATTGAATGCATTCTAATTAATACATCATACTAAATTGTTTTATCTTTCTTCAAGATTAATTAAGCTATGGATGGTAGTGACAGATACCGTGAAGATGACATCTTCGACATGATACGCTCTGGTGAGGGAGTTGAGCAAGATGACGGCTCACAATTTCTAAACGAATCCGGTGATGGACTAGAGCAACAACCAAGAGATGAAGGGGAAACAAACAATGATGGCGAAGAAAATGATAGACAATTAACAATGTCCGGCAAGGTATATATATATATAATAAGCCTTTGGTGATCATTAGATGTATTAATTGATTTGTATATATATATATTTCTTCTTTTAGCCCTCCGGATCGAGCCAATCTTCTAGAAGGGTACGAGGCCAGGCCAAAAATTTGGACGATGACATAAAGCTCAACATCGATGAAGTCGCAGAAGATGGCGAACCATTGCTCCTCCCAAGAATGCCCGTAAATTTATAAATCAATGCGGAGTTATTGTTAGGGACCATATCCCGATCACCATTCAAGAATGGAATAAGGCAAAGGAAGATCGAGCAGTTAGTTATGTCGATGAAAGATAAAAAAAAATTCTTTGGGATACGCTCATGTCACATTTCAAGCTACCAGAGGGTCTCACAGATAAAATCGGTTGAAAGTAAAGCGCTTTGCTCTTAAGAAGATGGCGACACAATTCCAGACCTGGAAGAAAATCCTATACAATGTGTACATCAAGGATAAAAAGACGACTCCAGAATTCATTGGAGCACTAGAGAAGATAAAAGATCACTGGGACGCATTTGTTGAGTACAAGTAGTCAGATGCAGCTAAGGAAAGGTCGAGAAAAAATAAGTTAAATGCTGAGAAAAAGGAGTATCACCATGTTCTAGGGTCAGGTGGCTACAAGAGAGCCTTCCCAAAGTGGGAAGAATCTGAGGCCAAGATGGTTGTAGAAGGGGTCACTCCAGCTACAACGGGTTGGCCCGAGAGGGCCATGACTTGGTTTTATGCGCATGGGAGGAAGTTGGACCCAGCGACAGGGAAGATTATTGCAAAGGCAAATCTTAAAACAGCCTCAGACGCTTTACTTGAAGCAATAGCATATGCTTGAAAGGGGGTGTTCTAGCCCGAGAGAGAGAACGACGAGCTTACACGTGCCCTCGGCAATCGTGAACACGAAGGACGAACACGAGGCAAAGGCATTGCTCCATGGGTTCAGGGGTTTTCAGAGTGGAAAGACACTTATAGAAGCCGTCACAGAAAAAAGAAGCAGGAAGCAGACCGGTTTCAATAGATAGAAACATTGTTAAAGCAACAGCAAGAGCAAATTGACACAATTAGCCAGCAAAGGGCATCTCCGCGGCAGGAGCAAGCAGATCCAGCATTGGATAGTACTGTCCCATCTATGCGGAAAAGCAGCGTGGGTTCCACGGGGGTCCTGGCCGATGATGCACTGCTAGCTCGCTACCCCGTGGATGATATCAAAGAGAGGACAGATTGTGAGCTTCATCAGAAAATGAAGAATATATCCGTGAAGGTGGCGATCGGCGTTGCTTTACCGAATGCACCTGAAGCAACCATCCATGGCATTCCGATTCAAGCTGGCTATGCTAAAGTCGGGGTGGATGAAGTAGTGCCGGGATATGAGTCACTAAAGCTTCACATTCCTGGAGGTGAAGGGGAGCTAACACTGGGGGAAGTCGTACATGGTGTCATTGTATGGAGAAAGGAATGCATCATGTTTCCAAACTCGGCGCCAAGGCCACCGACTCCTCCGAGTAGCAATACACCTGGAAGTCCACTCCACGTCGATAGGCAGCCCAACACGAGTCCATATCAATCTCTGCCGCGTCAGCCGACTCCACCCCCTACGTCCCAGTATTGCCAAAAGCGGAAGACCACCACTCCGTCAAGTCCTATTCGGAAGAAATGCAAAAAGAAGAAAGACAACAACGAGCCTCTTGCCAAAAAGAAGTTAGCTTACGATAAGACTGATGAGGAACTCGGTAGGGTCGTGGCTTCCCAAGTGAGGTCCCATTTTGCACCGAAACCTCCCTCGCCGCCAAAGGAGCCAATACGTCCGAAAACCATAGAGCACTTTATGAAGATGCTTGAGCGACCCCCGGCACATGTGGCGAGTAGGCCATCAGACTATGACCGTTCTATTATGATGTCATATAAGGAACAAATGCAGCAGTAGAGATGTAAAAAAAGCGGGAAAACAATAGCCCAGCTCAGAGAACAGGCAATGCAATCGACCCCCCCGCTCAAGGTGACTACCGATAAGGTAGTCACCGAGGACGCTGCTAGAAACATGGGTATCAATGTTGATCAACTCCTAGGCACCGAGGAAATCCTCATGGCTGAACTAGCATGGCGATATGTTCCCAGGAAAACTCTGATCAGACCTTAGCAGGTCCCCAATCTATCAACACAAATACAAAGATTGCATGAGTGCTACATGACCGAAGTTGCCAAGGCGCGAGTGTGGATCATGGTGAAAGTCAAGGAAGATCATTACTTCTATGAAAACGAGCTATACATTGAGTTTGAAGAATTGTTTCAGTTATACAATCAAGACGCATTCGACAAATCTATTGTCAGTTGCTATTGTCTGTAAGTGATTTCTTTCTGTAATTGAAGTCTCTAGTTCAGCTCGTTCATTGCCTGTAATTATCCTCACTATATTCTTTTGTACGCTATTATGCAGAATGAAGATTCTTGATTGCAAAACACAAGGAATCTTTGACATTGGGTTCATTGACCCATATATCCTTACTGAAAAACATATAGAAGACCACCCCAAAGACTCAGATGAAAACTTGCTAAGGTTTTTAAAGGCACAAAATACCAAAATAGAAATACATTTTCCTTACAACTTCAAGTGAGTGTTACTATCGTGAACTACAAATTCTATTTTGATTACTCGATGTTAAGTGTAGTTGATGAGTAATGCATGTAAACATGCGCAGGTTCCACTAGATCCTGCTAAACATTAGGATTGACGCTGGAATAGTTGAAGTCATGGACTCACTACGTAAAGACCCTACGTAATACAAGAGCGTGGTTTTGATGATCGACAGGTAATTTCAATCATTGTCGCACTATATCGGCCTCTTTCGTTCATTTCCTGATATCAAGTAATTAATAACTCCTTTATTCATTTTCTTTGCCAGACATGGTTTGGAAATAGTTCATCAAGGAAGTTGTCGGTGAATGGAAAACGAAGCTGCAATAGCGAAGGACCAAGGTAATTAAGTAGTACTAGCTACGTCCGCGCATCTCTTTAATTCTAGTTTCAATACCATTATCATGCTTGATTATTATCTGATTGAATTCTATTCTCACAAAGTGCATGAGGCAGAATCAGGGGATTGATTTATGTGCATACTATGTTTGCGAGAACATTCGCATGGCGTAAACACTATTCATATTTTTTTTATCAAATGATCTAATATATATACAGACAACTAATATATTTGTATTGATCTCCATCTTTAAAGATGGAAGAAATGCGGGAGAAGCTCCTACCAAAATACCGCCTACGAGCAATCCAAGAGGAAATTGCGGAATTTTTTCTTACGGAGGTCATATCTGAAACAGGAGAATATCATTGCACGTAATGATCTCCAAATTGTAGGAGAAATTGTATATACCAAATTGTATATATATATATATATATATATATATATAGATATATATATATATGTATGGTCGTACGAGAAATTATATTATATATCATCAACGTGTGTACAGTATGTAGTAGCGTAAAATATGTTTGAAATGAAAAAATAATTGAATGAAAAACACAAAATGAAAAGGAAAAATAAACCATAAACCCTAAAACCCTAAACCCCTCTAAAAAACACAAAATCTTTAGTCCCGGATTGTGTCACCAACCGGGACTAAAGGTCCTCCAGCCCCCACCGCACACTCGCGGCCATGTGGAGGGACTTTAGTCCCGGATTGTGGCCAGCCGGGACTAAAGGGTGGGAACCTTTAGTCTCCACTCTTTAGTCCCGGTTGGTGACCCGGGACTAAAGGGTGGGAACCTTTAGTCTCCACTCTTTAGTCTCCACTCCTCTTGATGTTGACGAGGCTGACGGCGTGGATGAGACCTTAGGCGACGACATGCGTTGGGAGCATGACATCCTGTGAATATGTACTGAATCTATCTATACCTGCCTACTAATAAAGGGAGGTGATATTCTTGGTTTGGTCAGTCACATGAGTTTTGCAAAATAAAAACCTGACCTTTTTTCGTCTGTGTCCGAGGAACGTACGCTTCCTCGGCCGAACCATGTGGGATTTGGAGTCCAAATCACTGATCAGAATACATACCAGAAGTGACCAGGGAACCTCAAGCATGATTATAAATAGACAAAGAAGAGGATTTCCATACACCAGATGACTGAGATCAGGAAACCAACATAGTGGTTATTGGCATTTTAATCCAGTAAATTCAAACAAAACCCAAAAATCATGGAAGTTGACAATGGTGTCTTGATATGACCCCTAGATGTTGTGGTAAAAAATGGGAATGTTTCACAAAATTTATCATGCAAAGTGCTTACAAAACGGACCATCTCCGAGTAAGGAACTACGTTTCGAGAGGGAAGGGACCAAATTCACATGTAAAAGCGATGCATTCTCGGTTGACCTTGATTTTTTTTTCACACTTAATACACACCATCGCATGTCTCATGTCAAACTTTGGCAGTTTTTGGGGTGGGTTTTCTTTCTTTGAGAAATTAAATGGATTTGGAGGTATTTGATAGAGACCGGTTTGCATGCGAAGCGACTTCTCCTTATCTGTTGGTGTCCAAATTATTTCCACACTCAATATACACCATTACGTTTGACATGAGAAAATTTGACATATTTTCAGGTCCGTCTAGTATATTTAAACCTTTAAGTGCATTTTCTCCACTAAATACATAGAAATCTATTTATCGCCCTATAAATAGCTAATTAATAGTAAAAAGTGTCAAACTCTTACATGAAATTTCCAGTGATGTATCTTTAACATGGGAAAAAAACTAGGCCAGAAGCCTACACCTAAAACACTAAAATCTAGCATTACAAAAATGGCAAAAAAACACTAATAGCCACACAAAAAAACACCCACCACTGGTATTTTAGTTACGAGGCAGACAAAGTGATCACTGGCGGCCACAAAAACCAGCATTTCCCTATTACTTGCGTTACCAGTGGTGGGTAGGAATATGCGCCTTCCACTAGTATTTTTGGACATCAGTGGCGGGCGCATATTCCTAGCCGCCATTGATAACTCATGTACCAGTTTGCTCGTCATTGGTAATTTTTAGTCCATGGATATAATCTAGACCGATGTTACCAGTGGTGGGCGCAATCTGATGCCACCATTGGTGAGAAAATACCAGTGGCGTGCATGAATTTGCAGCAAATTGCATGTTTACCACACTAACAATGCGCCTACAACTAATGTGACCCCAAATAAGTCTTTTCTCAGTAGTACCTACCTGATCTAGCTCGAGAAGGAGCCCATCATGGTTGAGATCATGGGTGATCCGTGTGTCGTCTATTCGAGAAGAGGTCAGGGGAGGGTTTGGCGGTGCTCCTCTTCCGGTGGTCAATTGGGAGGAAAGAGAGGGTGGCTAGCTGCTAGATGAGAGAGATGTGAGTTCTTTGGCTCTTTGCGATGCCACGCTTGTCCAATTTTGGGGTCTCCTTTGCCATGTCGGCATTGACCGGTCAAAACTAGGACTACACTTATTCGGTTTTAGGAGTTGGGGGTGCAAGTTGTCCAGTTTCAAAGTTGAGGGACCAAATCTAGACTTTGCAAGAGTCTAGGGACCTAAATATTCTTTGAGTGCCCCCCCCGGCCGCTCCTGTGCATGCGACTCGGGCGGCTCCCCCCAAACCCTAGCTAGCGCCGCTGCCGGCCATCCACCTCCACCCCTCTGCCGCTGCCGCAGGACGTCATGAGGCAAAGCCGTTCGGCTGACGGCGGCGGCGGAGACCCTTGCTGACCGGCGTGTCGATCTGTGAGCTGGTGCCTGGATCCGGCGGCTCCTGGCTTCTGTGGGGACGTCGTCCGAGTGGGTGGCTCTGGGCGGAGCTGGTGGCGCGGTGCCTCGGGCGCGTGTGCGCGGGGTTGGTCGCTGGCTCAGCGGCGGCGGCCCTTGGCAGCGGCTGCTGGAGTGGAGGCTTGGGCACGCATAGTTGGCCAGGGGTTGACGCGCCGTGCGCGGCTGGTGGAGCCCCTGTTTGCCCCTGTGCTTCCCCAGATCTAGTGGGCGGCGGCGTTCTCTTGCATCCCTCCCCTTGTCCGCGAATGTGTGGTGGTGGTGCTAACTGACGGTTTTAGGCCGGTTCTGCTGTGCGGGGGAGGGGGGAGGTGGAGGGAGTCCCAGGATCCACGGCGACGATATCCCTGCCCTCTTTTTGTGGTAATGGGGGTGCCCTTCTCCCCTCCCGGGGGCTGCGACGGCGGCCGGAGGTGTGCCAGGCCTTGGTTTTTGTGGGAATTTGGTCGTGGTTGGCTCCAGGAGAAATCCTTGTGAAAACTGTTGTTGATGCTGGTGACGGCGGCGCCTTTTTGGTGTCGTACACCTCCTTGGGGGCATTCCTGAGGAGTTCAGATCTTCCAAATCCCCTCGAGGTGTCTCCGGGCATAAGCCCAAGATCTTGTTTTGCTAGATCGGGCGACGACGGCGTTAGGTACGTCGCAACCTTCTTGGAGGCGTCGTCTTTGAGACAATGGCTACTGGTGGTAACCGACAGCTCGTGTGGGTGGCGGTGGTGTGTGGTTGATGTCGATGGTGGTGCGGCCGGCTTGGGGTCGACGGTGTGTTTGTGCTCTTCTTCGGCGATGTTCATGATCGAGTGCTCCTTGGTGTCTCTCTGCTAGGCGGTGCCCTGTGACAAGCTGGTGGCACACAGGTGTCGTGGCGTCGCCTCGGCCCCGTGTGCCCTTTCGAATGTACCCCCAACACAGGTGGTGTTGTGGCGTTGTGCAGTCTCGGTTGCGTGGAGCCTTTCGATTGCGACGACGGTGCAGTGTCGTGGCTTGGTCTGCTAGGTGACGCCCCTCGACCATGCCGGTGGCACACAGGTGCCGTGGCGTCGTCTAGGCCTCGCGTGACCCTTCGAGTGTGCCTCGCGACGCAGGTGGTGTCGCGGCGTTGTGCAGTCTCAGATGCGTGGTGCCTTTCGATTGCGTCAACGGTGCAGTGCCGTGGTTGGTTCTCGGCTCGCCGATGCCGTTCGATTACACCGGCGGTGCTCTTTGTTGTGTTGTGTTGTGTTTTCCCTCTTTGTTTTCCCTTGTTGTGTGTGTTGTCATGTGCGTCGCGGTGTGTTGTGTCTTTTCTTTTATCTCTCCTCCCCCGTATCCCCTGTACCTCTGATTCACTTGAACCTATCTTGCGATGGGCTGAGAAGCCTTATAGGCATATGGATACAATTCAGGTGAGGACCTCCCCCGGTGAAAATTCAAAAAAAAAAAGAGTCTAGGAACGAAAAATATACATTTCTTTTAAAAAATGGATATATTATTCATGATTACAGTTTTGCGCTTCTTTAATGAACATCTAAGATGTACATGTATCTAACGATGCAAAACATAAAATTGCTTATCGAATTTATCTCTAGAACTTCAAAACATGTTCTAAACTCCTACGTACATACGTAATCTGTTTTGAAAAGTTTGGGCACCAAGTCAAACTCAATGCCATGCCAACACGGCAACACGCCAAATTTAGGGTTCTTCTAGCCTGCTGTCTATATATATAGCGGCAGCCGATATCCATACTCTCGCGCCGCCGAGATCCAAATACGTTCCAATACAACATAAGATCAAGAAATAATCAATGGCAGCCGGCGACGGCAGCAACGAGCGGGCGTGGTCGGAGCTCCCCGCCGACCTCCACGTGGCCGTCTACCGCGGCTGCTCCTCGGCGCACGACCGCGCGCGCTTCGCTGCCGTCTGTGCGCCTTGGCGCGCCGCCGTGTCCTGGCATCCGCCAATGCCCGCTCTCCCGCTGCTGCTTCCCTGGCCGTCCGCCGGCGGCGGTGAGGCGGCGTGGGCGTACAGTCCCGAGGACGGCAGGGCCGTGCGCGTCCCGCTCCCGTCGGCCGTGACTCCCGGCATGCGCATCGTTGGATGCCACGATGGCGGCTGGATCGCGGCCACGAGCACGTCTGCTGACCACCAGCACCAGCTCATGATCGCGAACCTCTACTCCGGCGCCGAGGTCGCGCTCTCAGCAAAGCAGAGGGCGGTCGAGTGCGCGTGCTCAGACGTCCCTATGTATTACGACGCGAATTTCGAGCCTGTAACCATCCGGCCGGCCGTCAAGAAGATGGTCTTCTCCGGGGACCCTTCCTCGAGCTGCTGCATCCTAGCCGCGACCACCGGAATATGCAAGCTCGCGCTCTGCAGGCTTGGCTGCCAGGCCCCGGATCATGGTGATGGGTGGACCACGGCAGGGTGCACCACTAAACGATACGAAGAGCTCGTGGACATCTCCTTCTGCAACGGCGGCGAGCTCAACAACGGCCGCTCCTCCCGAAACGGCACACTGTTCCTGTACGGCATCTCGCGCAGCGACCAGCTGCTCAAGTTCGAGGTCGCCGTCGACGGCAGTGGCGCACCGGCTATCGCCAGGACACACCTCATCGCAGGCCTCAAGGCCGGCATCCCACGCGCGCCCGGGGCCACGTGCCGCCCCCAACACATCTTTGAGCTGCACGGCGAGGTGGCGATAGCGGTGGAGCAGACCAGCGTCCACGGCGAAGCGTCATCCTTGTTGTTGTATGAGCTTGCCGAGCTTGCCGCCGACGACGAGAAGACGCGGCACAGATACACGTTCATGGAGGTGACGAGCTTGGACGACCATGCCCTGTTCCTCAGCCCGGCGTGCTCCAAGGTGGTCCACGTGTCAGCTGCTGGCGCACGGGGTGGGGTCTATAGAAACTGCATCTACTACCCCAAGGGACATGCGTCGGCCTTAGACGGCGAGCGCTACCTGAAACGTCTGGACCTTGGTGGTCGCGTCGTCTTCTCCCCGGACAACGACAACGACGTGCATTACTTGGGTAGGACGATCATGTCCAAGTTATACCATTACCGTTGCAACAACAAGGACGGCGGTAACGGGTTTACGTGGTTTCTGCCTCCGGACTTCTAATCTCTCGTGGCCAAATTATATATGTTCACCTTTTCTTAGTTTTGTTAGATGCATGGTTTGTATTTGCTTAGTTTATTTATGCTGCTACCAAATTATCAATGAGATTATGAGAATGCTATGGATCGAGACAGTACGGCTAGGACCTGATCACAATATTGAATTTTCATGTATTACATGATCAAGCACGGGGTGTTTATTTCTGAATATGTAACACCAAAGAGTTGCCAACCTACTTACTCGGAGAGATTTTACACTCGCGCAACTAAACGTCCATGTTCACTCCAACGAATTCTACACTCGAACAACTATAGTAAACGTCCATGACAACTACCGTGCAGGTTCACATAGATGGATTCTCCACTCGGACAACTAACGTGTAGGTTCACAGTGATGGGTTCTGCACTCGGACAGCTAACAAGCTCACTCAGCTGAATTTGTCGGCGGTATCTTCTTCAACTCGTCCGCCGCGCCATTTTCGCCATTTTGAGAGGAATTTGTTTCCCTGATATTGTTCACCATTTTTGCCACGACGTCTCCTCGACAAAACAAAACGAAAATACAAAAGGGAGGGATCCAAATATGAAGAACGGGCATGAGACGAAATTTCGAGCGGGAGAAGAAACTTTGGACGGGAAACAAAATTTCATCCACCATGGGGTGTGACTGGTCGGATCGGTGGGGAGATGGAAATCCGGTGAACATGAGTTTCCAGTGAAGTCCTTCCGGAAAAGAAGGGTGTGTCTCCCTCGTACGCAATCCGCGTCGGCTCCCCGCGACCCTCACGGGTACTTAGCCATGATCGCGGGCATTCGACAAGAGCCCGTGCATGCCAAAGGGGGGCCGTCATTTGGACCATTTTGTCCACGCCAATCGTCATTTGGACCATATTGTCGAGCACACCTTTGGCCAGCTGCTCACCGGAGATTAGATCCAGGTCCTAATCCAAAGGGGGCCCGTCAGATACTGCATAGCCTATGTGCTATTCCATGAGGTAGGGGAATGCACGCAGATCATATTTAGCACTAGCTCAGGAGACACAAGTCGACAATGCCGGATTAATCTCTAGTTCTCTTCGACATCATGAGTTACGTGTTCGGCACATTTTAAAATCCGCCCCTACGAACCCTATTCTTCTCCACGGGGAAAATATGAGGTGCTCCCATCCTTGGAGTGCTCCCCATGCTCCAATTTTTTTTAAAAATTTAAAATGTTTCAAAAAATTCTGAAAAAAAGCAAATGTTCACAACGAATGTGACTAGAACTCTAAATGCGCATTGAGAAAAATATATTAAATCTAGCATGAATAGTATCCAAAGAAGACAAAATCAACATTGACTCTATTCACATATGAATCTGTCCTTTTTCTTTCTCAATGTACATTTCAAGTTTGGACCTGAATTACTTAAGAGTTGTAGTTACAGTCGTTATGAGCAGTCACATTTTTTCAGAATTTTTTGAAACAATTTTTTTTTTCAAATTGAAGCTTGGGAAATACCCGAAAGATGGGAGCACCTGATACTCCGCTCTTCTCCAGATCGCGAGTCGCAAGCGACGGAGGCTGGTCCAAACTGCCGGTCTGCCGCCAGGCACAGTACATGCGTACGCTGGCAAAGTTTGCACTCTGGCCGGTCTTCAGGTGCTAGACATGCATCCCCTTCCGGCAGACTCTATTCAT
Source organism: Elymus sibiricus (assembly GCA_039707655.1). Taxonomy (NCBI): domain Eukaryota; kingdom Viridiplantae; phylum Streptophyta; class Magnoliopsida; order Poales; family Poaceae; genus Elymus; species Elymus sibiricus. The sequence goes on along the minus strand of CM077669.1, from coordinate 34,949,629 downwards.
GCATGGCGACCTGATTGATTTATGGTATTTAATAATTCTTCCGGTCCATATTATTTGTTGCTTAGATGGATGTATCAGTATTTAAAATCTATTTGAGCCACAAGTTATATGAATCGGAGGGAATATTATTATTTCCTATTCGTAGTATTTGGTACGGGTAGTTTTCCATCTTGATGATTATTATAGACACCTCCGGGCTTCCATCCGATCGTTACGATACTTTCTATGTATCCGGTAAGTAAAAAACATTAGTGACAAACAAAACAGGAAGGCACCAAGTGACTATATCCACTGAATTTTTTTTTTGACTGTATCCAGATTATTTCTCTTGTTCCATTTGACTATTCATGTTTTTTTTTTTTTGGAGATTGACTACTCATATTTTACTGTGGAATACACCAAAGCCTTAACCGGGGTTGGACCCTCAACGTCTAACACACCTTCATGTTTCGAGTAAATAGCGTAAAACTAGCACAGTTCAGTTTAGGGTTCCAAAAAACTACAAGATTTTAATTTTTCGCTGATAACTACCAACTAAGGGGTCGGCTGTTTTCAAAAAACCCAAATGACTGTTGATTAAAAATAAAACCTGTTTATGACATGTCGGACCCGCATCTAAGCGATCCATCTATTTGACCATGTGTTTGACCGTTAACTGACATGTAGGGCCTACATGCCAGTGTCTCAAAAAGCAATCGGGTCCCCAAAAGTTTTCTGGAAAAGAAATCGGCCCCTGTGAGTTTTCAATCAGGTCCTTACAATATTTTTGCAAAAGGCAATCAGGTCCCTGCTCTAGAGCCGGAGGAGTCTTGCCCGCAGCAGCCATGAGCTCGATCGCGAGCGCTCTGCTCGGAAATCCTTCAAAAATAATTTCAAAATATAGTTGTAGCGCCTTCATAAACACACGCATATAGATATTGCTAGAAAACATTAAGAAAATAAGTTTACATCTTATTACATCCAAATAGTCTTTTTGGAATCATATGATCACACGCATATAGATATTGCTAGAAAACATTAAGAAAATAAGTTTACATCTTATTACATCCAAATAGTCTTTTAGGTACCACATACATAATCACTTAGCTAGCTAGTCGGAAGTACGGGGCAAGGACTGAAAGCTCGGTGGGACGTGGCCGTTTGCGGCCTTGATTCGATTTGAGTGACGTACGTGTCCATTTAGTTTGACACACGTACGCACGCGCACACACAAATACGTACGTATATACGTATAATAACGGCACAATTAAGTAGGCTTGAGCGAGAAGGATGACCGGACGCCATCGATGCGCCTAGCGTGGACAGCGGAGCACCATGGTCTCGATCGTGATTCCGGGTCCGAAGGCCAGCATGGCGCCCCACTCCGGCAGCAGGCTCCGGCGCCAGCGCAGCTCGTCGAGCACGAAGACGATGGTCGCGCCGCTCATGTTGCCGTACTCGCGGAGCACGTGCCGGCTGGCCGATAGCTTCTCCGGCTCCAGCTGGAGCACCTTGTCTATGTTATCCAGGATCGGACGGCCGCCCGGGTGCACCGCCCAGAAGAGGTCGTTCCACTTCCCTTTCCCGGCTAATGGAGACGGGAGGTGAGCGCCACCGTCGTGGTCGCCGTCGTCGTCTCCGCCACGGAACGCGTCGAGGAGGCAGCGCTCCACGTTCTGCCCGATGAGCGTGGGCACCTGGATGGCGAGGTGGAAGTCGACGCCGCTGCCGGAGACCTGCATGCCGAGCGCGTGCTCGGTCATGGGCAGCGTGGTCTGCGTTGCGTGGACCATCTCGAAGATCGGGCTCTGCTCGCCGTCGCGGAAGGGCCCGGCGCCGACGATGACCGCACCGGCGCCGTCCCCAAACAGCGCGTGGCCGACGAGGTTGCCGCCGTCGGGCCCGCCGAAGCAGACGAGCGTGATCTCGGCGCAGGCCACGAGGACGCGCGCGCCGCGGTTGTTCTCTGCGAGATCCCTGGCGAGGTTCAGCGCCCTGCCGCCGCCGTAGCAGCCGTGGAGGCTGAGGATGGTGCGGGAGACCGTGGGGCGGAGGCCCAGCAGCGTGGCCAGCCGCAGGTCGGCGCTCGGGGCGCCCCAGGCGGAGTAGGTGCTGAAGACGAGGTGGGTGATCTCGCTCGCCGGGCGGCCCCACTCGGCGATGGCCTTGGCCGCCGCGCACTGCGCCAGCTTCGGCACGGCGTCGACGGTCATGGCGATGCGGTTGTCCAGAGACGGCGCGTCGTGGTCGTACAGCTCCGGGTGCGCCGCCAGCGTCTCCTCCGTCAGGTGGAAGTGCCGTTTGTCGATGTCAGTCTTCTCGCCTGCAACCAAACCAAGGAGTAATAAATCAGTTAATGTATACATTCAATTGTATATATCGTAGAAGTAGTTAATGTGGTGAACAGGCGTTGTTAAATGAACGTGGTAGTACCAAGCAAAAAAAAAAAAAACAACGTGGTAGTACCAAGCAAAAAAAAATAACGTGGTAGTACAGATTCTGGTTAGCTTGTGCTGGAGGTGAGTGAGGTGGTCGCTCTTGGTGATGCGGAAGAGGTTCTCGGCGAACATGTTCTGGGCCAACTCGAGGCCGGTGGGGTTCGCCGTGCCGATGCCGAGCATGGCCGCGGGGCCTTGAGCGTGCTGCCGCCGCGCCACCGCGGTACCCTTCCCATTGACATTGCCGTTGCTGGTTCCCATGCTTCCCATGGCCAATCTTTGGGATGTAGACTAGCTCACTGGGTAGGTGTTGCCAGTGGATCTTCAGGTGGTTCGTCGTCTGTCTAAGGGGCTATGTGTCTCAGGCTTTATATATAGTCTGCTCGTTTGGCTGCCTGGCTGGACTAGCAACCACCAAGTTTGCATGGCATTAACTAATCTCTACGTCTAAGAGCCTATAAAGAGTTGTCATATCATATATGTGATCTTATTTATTTTCATGCATGACACAAAGTACCATTTCATTGCACATGATACGGTATCTACCTATATTACTCTAACCCTCTCTCTCTTCTCTAATTTTCTGCCACGTCAACATGTTTGTTATTCCCGAATGCATGATACCGGCTAAGATACCAATACCATCACTATGGCCAGCCTTAGTCCTTATATCCTGCTTCTGTCAACTTATTATTCTTGCTCTAAGTAATCCCGGTCGTGTGGTGGTCCACAGGTGTAGCTTCCTGACAGTAGAGCATGGGAAAGTTTTCGGAAACAAACTTAAAATGTTAATAGTAAAGAAATAGGAATTTTGATATGTCATGTACACCCTATGATCCTTTTTTTTACTCCACATATAAGATTTCTCTCAAGTCAAACTTCATAAAGTTTGACTATACTTATCTGAAAAAATAGCAACATCTACAATAATACTAAAGTTATACAATATGAAAATCAAATTCATGATGCATCTAATGATATTGATTTCGTATTGCGAATGTGTTTCAATAAATTTGGTCAAATTTTTGTTTGTCTTCAGACAAATGTTATATATGCTGAGTAAAGAGGACTAGAAGGAGTATATATATCATAGATTCCTACGTGAACCAAAACTTTTGGGAAATTCTAAAATTGTCGTTCTGATGTCATGTAGGAAAAGCACAGCAGTACTCACAATGTACGATCTCATGTTTGGTTTCCTTCAAACTTCCAGTGTAATAGCATATTCCAGATAAATTTCAAGTGATGTTGGATAGAAATGTCTTTGATCGAAATGGTACCAAGGAATATTCTCCTATTCGATCCATATCCTTTAAAAAAATTGGTGATCCTTCTCAACCTCTCATAGACGGGGTGGACATATGGGCTAAGGGTGTACCATGTGCTCGGCGATGTCTTATGGGGCCCTTGGAGCATCGAAAGGATAGCCTTCGAGCATTTGGGCACTAATGAGATTTCAAGACACATGAAGTTTTTATATACCTGGACATATATATGGAGGTGGGTACGGTGTTTGATGCAGCGGATGTGTAGTTACCGACTTACTCTTGTCATCGATTCTTTACGACATACATGACTGTAAACCAATATGATTATGTTAGCAATTTAATGTAGCAGGATTATTGTAGTAATACTGGACACCTGTATATAGAGTCTAGTTGAATATGTACGTTTTCAGTAGAAGTCGGCCTCACATGGGCCATTTGTCTCACTATGTCATTGTGTGTCGTTTAGTGATTTGTCTACCAAGCAGCCATAGGCCAGTAGTAAAAACAGAAATTTCATATTCACGGAAATGGAAAATGCTCCACAGGAAAACACAGCTTTGTTTTTGTTTCCGTTTCCGTGTAAGCATTTATGTTTCCGTTTTGCGGATTTCCATTTCCATTTCCATATTTTCTCTCCGTTTTCATTTCTACCATTTCCTCATGAAAAAAGCGGAAAGGTTCCACTCCATTTTCATCCCTACATAATTGTATTGAGTTCGACGACAGAGGAGAGGAGAGAGATGAGAACCATGTTCTATATTTATAAAGGTGTAGTAGTGAGGTGCTAGTGTAGGGGCATTGACGGAGAATTTGCCTATGAGTCACCGCCGGCATTTCATCTACTCATGAGGGCAAGACATAAGGGGATGACGATAACAATATGGTCAACAAGGTGTCGAAGGGCATCGGACAAGCAAGGTCTAGAGGTATCGTCTTGTTGTGTCGGCAGTGCTACCCTAGAAGTAGAGTTATCTTCTAAATGGATGGTATCATGTCTATGGTGGATGGTAAGATACGCGTAAGAAACAACTCCATGTCATTCCTGCCAAACAGTGATTACATGGGGAGAGGCCTAGTCACTGCAAGCGTACTAATAAGCATAACACCTTTCAGGAAAGTATTTCCAAGCATTTATCAAACCCGAAGACCCTAAGGTTACGTGTACCACATTTACCACAACTAGAGTTCTCACAGTCTCTAGTCGCGTTCACACCCAAAACATAGTTTGGAAATTAGCCTACTCATACTACCTAGGCCACGAGGAGGAAGATGGACTGAACTAGGAACACATAAAAAGAAGAATCAAACTAAATTAAACTAAACTATCAATGGTCAAGTGATAAAAGACCTTGTAGGCCCTAGTACAACTAGCGATGATTAAGTACTGAGATAGTAAAGAGGGGTAAGCTTAGCACCTCACACCACCCACGCTAACATTCCGCTAGTATATGATGGTAATTATGGGTTTCCATTCGATGCAATATAAAGCTAGTGGGGTTTTCTTGCTCCCCCTAAGTATACGATCAAAGATAAACGGGTGACATCAATCACTGTTGCAACCCTCACTAGTAGAAAACAGACCTTTTGTTAGGAGCATTAGTACCGGTCGGGTTTGGGACCGGGACTAATATGACCATTAGTCCCGGTTTCAACGGCTAGGATCGGACGGGGGCATGACCAGGACTAGTCCCGGTTCATGAGAGACCTCTAGTCCCGGTTGGTGATACCAACCGGGACTAAAGGGTTGCGGCAGAGTTGTAGTAGGCTCGGGACCCTGCGAGCCCCTTTAGTCCCGGTTGGTATCACCAACCGGGACTAGAGATAGACCTTTAGTCCCGGTTGGTATAGCCAACCGGGACTAAAGTCTTCCCTATATAAAGCTGCCAGCCCCGATTGAGTCCAAGCTTAATTTTCTCTCCTCTCCTCTCTGTTTTCTTCCCCAAGCTCGAGTTCATCCTCCATTTTTGCCAAGATTTGTCAAGATTGGAGGCACCCCATCTATCCAACGGTTCTAAAAGGTTAGCAACTTCATCCTTTCATCTCTCATTGCTAGTTAAGCTCATTTCATGCTCTATAAGTATAGTGATTTGTGGGTTTTAGTTTGGGAGTAATTTTATGGGAGTTTATTTAATTTATATGCAATTTGAGCTCAAATTAACTTCTTGGTTTGCATATGTGTAGGTGTGGTTTACTTAGTGCATTCCCATCCCCATCCTCACCGCCGTCGATCGCCCACACCGTCCCGTCGCCGGCACCACCTTGGTGAGCCTCTTTTTCATATCCTCTTTGTAGAAAAAAATCTTATTTGTTTGACTTACATAGTTACTTGTATAATTTTCTTACTTGTATGATTGTTTGTTATATATAGTGCCATGGTTTTGATATCTGTCCCCATCGGCCCTCGTCCGGTTTATGATTCGGATGTGGTATATTATCTTTTATAACTATTTATTTCATTTCGTGTTTATGACAATTATGCCCATGAAGTTGCAACCAACCCTCTTGTCGAGAAGGTATGTGAACCAGAAATTGCAACCGACCCTCTTGTCGAGAAGTTAAACTTAGTTGAAAAAGAAAACGATTATTTGAAAGAAAAATTGAAAAGAATTGAAGAAGAGAAGATGAAATTGGAGTTGTATGTTGCCGATGTCATCGATGATCATACGATCAAGATGGATGCAATTCGCTTGAAGATTAGAAAGATTACAAAATATGCCATTAATAAAGAGGCTTGGTATCATTATGCTATTGGTGTGATTTTGATCGCATTTGTTGTTGCATTTAAATGCTTTCGTTAGTTGTATGTTGTTTTATGAGAAGTATGTATGAACTATATGTATATATTTTTGAAGTAATAACATTTGGTCACTACTCTACTTTGGTTTTAATGTAATGAACTTGTATTAATTTGGTCACTCGGATGTTGTGTAATGAAGATGAGACGGCAATGGATGTCCGATGACCGACGCTCTCCCGAGTTCATTAATGGCCTGCATAATTTTTTGCATGTGGCTGAGGCAAACAAGCGGGATGGTTTTATGTATTGTCCATGTGGTGTCTGTAAGAATAGTAAGGATTACTCTACCTCAAAAACCCTTCACATCCACCTGGTTCAGTCCGGTTTCATGTCCGGCTATAACTGTTGGACCAAGTACGGAGAAAGAGGGGTTATGATGGAAGATAATGATGAAGAAGAGGATGATGACAACTATCCTAGGTTCCCTGAATACGATGAGACTACAATGGGGGAAGCTAAAGAAGAGGCATCCGATGAGCCCTTTGATGATCTTGGTCGGGCCATTGTTGATGCAAAGAGAAACTGCGAAAGTTAAAAGGAGAAGTTGGAGTGCATGTTATAGGATCACAAAAAATTGTTGTACCCAAATTGCAAAGATGACAAGAAAAAGCTGGGTACCACATTGGAATTGCTGCAATGGAAGGCAGAGAATGGTGTATCTTACAAGGGATTTGAAAAGTTGCTGATAATGATAAAGAAGATGCTGCACGCCAGTACGTAAGCAAAGAAAGGTTGTATACACTCTAGGATTAGAGGTGCAGAAGATACATGCATGCCCTAATGACTGCATCCTCTACCGCGGTGAGAAGTACGAGAATTTGAATGCATGCCCGGTATGCAGTGCATTGCGCTATAAGATCAGCCGCGATGACCCTGGTGATGTTGAGGGTGAGCGTCCCAGGAAGAGGGTTCCTGCCAAGGTGATGTGGTATGCTCCTATAATACCACGGTTGAAATGTTTGTTCCAAAACAAAGAGCATGCCAAGTTGTTGCGATGGCACAAAGAGGACCATAAGAAAGACACGATGTTAAGAGTACCCGTTGATGGGTTGCAGTGGAGAAAAATCGAGAGAGAGTTCCCAGACTTTGCAGATGACGCAAGGAACTTATGGTTTGCTCTAAGTACAGATGTCATGAATCCTTTTGGGGAGCAGAGCTGCGGTCATAGAACCTGGCCTGTGACTCTATGTATCTACAACCTTCCTCCTTGGTTGTGCATGAAGCAGAAGTTCATTATGTTGCCAGTGCTCATCCAAGGCCCTAAGCAACCCGGCAACGACATTGATGTGTACCTAATGCCATTAGTTGAAGAACTTTTACAGTTGTGGGATAAAAAAGGTGTACGTATATGGGATGAGCACAAACAAGAGGAATTTGACCTACGAGCGTTGCTGTTTGTAACCATCAATGATTGGCCTGCTCTTAGTAACCTTTCAAGACATACAAACAAGGGATACAATGCATGCACACACTTTTTAGATGAGACTGAAGGTATATATTTGGATAAACGTAAGAAGGTTGTGTACCCGGGACATCGTCGATTTCTTCTGATCAAGCATCCCTTAAGAAAGAAAGGCAAGCATTTCAAAGGTGAGACAGATCACCGGAAGAAGCCTGGACATCGTACTGGGTTAGATATATTTGATATGGTCAAGGATTTAAAAGTAATCTTTGGAAAGGGTCCTGGAGGTCAATCTGTTCCGAATGACGCTAACGGACACGCCCCCATGTGGAAGAAGAAATCTATATTTTGGGAGCTACCCTATTGGGAAGTCCTAGAGGTCCGCTCTGCAATCGACGTGATGCACGTGACGAAGAATCTTTGCGTGAACGTGCTAGGCTTCTTGGGCGTGTATGGGAAGACAAAAGATACACCTAAGGCACGACAGGACCAACAACTTATGAACGAAAAATATGGCATGCATCTAAAGCAGTATCAAGGTCCTGCCAGCCACGCTCTTACCAAATAAGAGAAGGAAATATTTTTGAAAGCCTGAGCAGTATGAAGGTCCCGTCTGTCTTCTCTTCGAATATAAAGGGAATAATAAATATGGCAGAGGATAATTCCAAAACCTAAAGTCTCATGACTGCCACGTGATTATGACGCAATTACTTCCGGTTGCATTGAGGGGGCTTCTACCGGAAAATGTTCGAGTACCTATTGTGAAGCTATGTGCATTCCACAATGCAATTTCTTAGAAGGTAATCGATCCAGAAATCCTACCAAGGTTACAGAATGATTTGGTCCAATGTCTTGTCAGTTTCGAGTTGGTGTTCCCACCATCGTTCTTCAATATTATGACACACATCCTAGTTCACCTAGTCGAAGAGATTACCATTATGGGTCCTATATTTCTACACAATATGTTCCCTTTTGGGAGGTTCATGGTAGTCTTAAAGAAATATGTTCATAACCGTGCTAGGCCAGAAGGAAGCATCTCCAAGGGCTATGGAACAAAGGAGGTTATTGAGTTTTGTATTCACTTTATTCCTGACCTTAAGCTGATTGGTGTTCCTCAATCGCGGCATGAGGGGAGACTGAGTGGAAAAGGCATGCTAGGAAAGAAAGCAGTAATAAGTATGGACGGGCATTCCTTCACTCAAGCACACTACACAGTTCTACAAAATTCCACCTTGGTGGCTCCATTTATCGAGGAACACATGGATATTGTACGCTTCAAGAACCCGGAGCAGTCTGACTCCTCGATTAACCATACACACATGGCGACTTTCGGCGGTTGGTTGCAAACACATCTCATGAATAACACCACTGTTGGAGATGATCTGTACTCGTTGGCCAAGTCACCATCTTCGACTATATTGACTTTCCAAGGGTACGAGTTAAATGATAATACATTTTACACGATCGCCCAAGATAAAAAGAGCACCAACCAAAATTGTGGTGTCTGCTTTGATGCAACATACAATAATGAGAAAAAGGACACAAATCATGGTTACATGGAGGATATATGGGAACTTGACCATGGACGTTTTTTTAAGGTCCCTTTGTTTCGGTGCAAATGGGTCAATCTGACAGGAGGCGGGGTAAAGGTAGACCCGCAGTACGGAATGACAACAGTGGATCTCAACAATCTTGGGTACACATACGAACCATTCGTCCTAGCCAATGATGTGGCTCGGGTTTTCTATGTGAAGGACATGTCTACCAAACCGAGAAAAAGAAAAGATAAGGAAGCGACTACATCATACGATGAGCCAAAGCGCCACATAGTTCTTTCAATGAAAAGAAACATCGTGGGAGTGTTGGACAAGACAGACATGTCAGAAGATTATAATAAGTTTGATGAAATTCCTCCCTTCAAAGTGAACACTGACCCAAGCATCATGTTAAACGATGAAGATTCTCCATGGTTACGGCGCAATCATAAGAAAGGGACATACGCGAAGAAAAAGTCTTATACCCCAAGATCCCACTCTGGGATGTGACTGGCTTCATCGTCATCACTTTCTCTCTAGGGTATACATGTGTTTTGGGTGTTCCTAGGGGTTACCCTAACACAAGCAACAAAATAGTTTCACTTTGCTACCCCCTTCTGACACCGGAATCTTTGTAAGAGCTAGGGCATTTTGGCATTTGAAACATGATTTGTGAGGAGTTAATCAATGCAATTATGTCCAACTCATTTGGTTTTAGTTTCGAAATTGTTATGCATTTTACAAGAACTAATTTCATTCTGTAAAATTGACTAACAAAAACATAATATAATTTTCAAAAGAATAACAAGATAACAGAAACTAAAATATCCTAAAAATTCTCAAAAACATAAACAAAGTAAAAGGTATAGAACTAAAAGAGTTAAACAAAATCTGTTTTTGATTAAAACACCTATATAAAATATCCTAAAAATTGCTAAATTGAACATACTGATAAAACATACTAATATTAAACAACATGAAAAAGAATCACTCAAAAATCTATTTTTAAACTAAAGTTATTCATAAACTAGTGATTCACACAAATTTCAAAGACTTAAAATTTAAACTATTCAAATTTGAAAACTACTGGCACTAATTGAAAGTTTATATTTTTTTTGACCTAAGGCATAAATGATTCATTCAAAAACTCTAAATATTCTAACAGTTATTCAAAAAATCTAAATATTCTAATAGTTATTCAAAAAGATTCTATAGAAAAACAAAACAGAAAAGAGAAAATCCACCTTTAGTCCCGGTTGGTCTCACTAACCGGGAGTAAAGGTCCCTTCCCGCGCGGAATTTGGGCCGCCAAAAAGGACCTTTAGTCCCGGTTGGTGGCTCCAACCGGGGTTAAAGGTCTGAGCTCCCGTGCGGGGAGAAGAAACTATAGTCCCGGTTGGAGCCACCAACTGGGACTAAAGGCCTCTTTAGTCCCGGTTGGTGGCTCCAACCGGGACTAAAGGTCTCTTCTATATAACTCTTGCGACCTTCGTGTCCCGGTGCCAGCCACTGCCCGAGACATCCAGATCGAACACAATGCTGCCAGGCTAGCCGTTCCCGTTCCCGTCGCCCTCACTCCACCGGCGAATGCCTACGACGCCGGCAGGCCGTCCCGTCCAGTCCAACGCCATCCCCGACCCCCTCTCCCTCCGCGTGTTGGTGAGCTCTCCTCTTGCCCCTGGCACCGTCCCCAACCCCCTCTCCTCCCCGCGTCTCTCTGCCGGCCGCCGTCGCCATGGACACCGAAACAAGCAGCTGAGAGTTGTGCTTTAACTGTATTATATAGCTTGCCAATCTACGCGTTGTAGCAATCTACAGCAAGATTTGAAGCTAAGAGTTGTGCTATTGTTCTTTTCTTATGCCAGACCCATTTTGCCATCTCAAAACTGAATCAAAACTTTCATTCTTGGTGACATGAAAATATCTCTCTCAATAGGTGACATGAAAATAAATTCTGGCAACAATGCAAATGTGACAGCTTACCCCTTTACTTTTTCAAATGTACATAGTTTTTTTTAAATACTGTGGATACTGCTGTCAGCACAACCCATCTATGTGATGGCGTAACAAAATTATATATTTTTTCTTGTTTATTTGGTACATGACTATTTTGTACAGTGTCATGTATATATTTGTAAAACATAAATATGTTTCCTGACTTTATTGGTACCTTTACACGAATTGCAAGTAGTTTTTGCAGTAAGTGTTCTCTGTCTGACATATGTGCTTAGTAGTCATATTTGATAATAATAAGATTTTTGAGGAGTCCACGACGATCGTGGGTGATTACTATATAGTTGTAAAAGTTTATTAAATATGAGTAGCATAATAAAATGGACATTCTCGCATAGGAATTTGTTTTCATAGGAATTTGTTCTCGACGTCGACGATGCCCGGCCCGCATCCTTGTCGTCGATTCGGGACAGGGCTGCCATGTTCGGGACAGGGCTCCGCCGGGCTGGCACTGGGGAGGTGCTACCTTTTGGGGCGCGCGGCTTGGTAAGGAATCGGGGTCTCATCGTTGATCCGGAGCTTCTTTGGTGGCGGTCACGTGGGCCACTATCGGTGCGGAGGGAGCCGACCCCTGAGGAGGTGGTACGTCACCGTATAAGGGAGGAGGACGAGCACGTCCGTCGCTACATGGTTGCGTTGTACGTCAGGTTCTCCAATACATGGTAGTTTCTTCAGGGATCTCACCCGAGCTATGATCCTGTGATGGTTCCTTTTCTTTGGGTGTCCACCGCCCGCGGCTCAGGAACCGCTAGTCAACTGGATTATTCGATAATATTCGAGTTGTATTAGTGATATTATATGATAATATTCGGCATGTATTAGTGATAATATTCGATAATATTCGATGATGCTTTAACTAGATTATTCGAAATGTATTAGTGATATTATATTATAATATTATATGAAGAGTCCCGGACGATCGCCGGTGATATTATATGTATTAGTGCTAAAAAATTAATTTTCCTCGCCATCCCTCGCCCCTCAGATCAAACCTCGCCGGCGGCTGACTACTATGATTCAGTTTTTGCTTATTGAATGCATTCTAATTAATACATCATACTAAATTGTTTTATCTTTCTTCAAGATTAATTAAGCTATGGATGGTAGTGACAGATACCGTGAAGATGACATCTTCGACATGATACGCTCTGGTGAGGGAGTTGAGCAAGATGACGGCTCACAATTTCTAAACGAATCCGGTGATGGACTAGAGCAACAACCAAGAGATGAAGGGGAAACAAACAATGATGGCGAAGAAAATGATAGACAATTAACAATGTCCAGCAAGGTATATATATATATAATAAGCCTTTGGTGATCATTAGATGTATTAATTGATTTGTATATATATATATTTCTTCTTTTAGCCCTCCGGATCGAGCCAATCTTCTAGAAGGGTACGAGGCCAGGCCAAAAAGTTGGACGATGACATAAAGCTCAACATCGATGAAGTCGCAGAAGATGGCGAACCATTGCTCCTCCCAAGAATGCCCGTAAATTTATAAATCAATGCGGAGTTATTGTTAGGGACCATATCCCGATCACCATTCAAGAATGGAATAAGGCAAAGGAAGATCGAGCAGTTAGTTATGTCGACGAAAGATAAAAAAAAATTCTTTGGGATACGCTCATGTCACATTTCAAGCTACCAGAGGGTCTCACAGAATAAATCGGTTGAAAGTAAAGCGCTTTGCTCTTAAGAAGATGGCGACACAATTCCAGACCTGGAAGAAAATCCTATACAATGTGTACATCAAGGATAAAAAGACGACTCCAGAATTCATTGGAGCACTAGAGAAGATAAAAGATCACTGGGACGCATTTGTTGAGTACAAGTAGTCAGATGCAGCTAAGGAAAGGTCGAGAAAAAATAAGTTAAATGCTGAGAAAAAGGAGTATCACCATGTTCTAGGGACAGGTGGCTACAAGAGAGCCTTGCCAAAGTGGGAAGAATCTGAGGCCAAGATGGTTGTAGAAGGGGTCACTCCAGCTACAACGGGTTGGCCCGAGAGGGCCATGACTTGGTTTTATGCGCATGGGAGGAAGTTGGACCCAGCGACAGGGAAGATTATTGCAAAGGCAAATCTTAAAACAGCCTCAGACGCTTTACTTGAAGCAATAGCATATGCTTGAAAGGGGGTGTTCTAGCCCGAGAGAGAGAACGACGAGCTTACACGCGCCCTCGGCAATCGTGAACACGAAGGACGAACACGAGGCAAAGGCATTGCTCCATGGGTTCAGGGGTTTTCAGAGTGGAAAGACACTTATAGAAGCCGTCACAGAAAAAAGAAGCAGGAAGCAGACCGGTTTCAATAGATAGAAACATTGTTAAAGCAACAGCAAGAGCAAATTGACACAATTAGCCAGCAAAGGGCATCTCCGCGGCAGGAGCAAGCAGATCCAGCATTGGATAGTACCGTCCCATCTATGCGGAAAAGCAGCGTGGGTTCCACGGGGGTCCTGGCCGATGATGCACTGCTAGCTCGCTACCCCGTGGATGATATCAAAGAGAGGACAGATTGTGAGCTTCATCAGAAAATGAAGAATATATCCGTGAAGGTGGCGATCGGCGTTGCTTTACCGAATGCACCTGAAGCAACCATCCATGGCATTCCGATTCAAGCTGGCTATGCTAAAGTCGGGGTGGATGAAGTAGTGCCGGGATATGAGTCACTAAAGCTTCACATTCCTGGAGGTGAAGGGGAGCTAACACTGGGGGAAGTCGTACATGGTGTCATTGTATGGAGAAAGGAATGCATCGTGTTTCCAAACTCGGCGCCAAGGCCACCGACTCCTCCGAGTAGCAATACACCTGGAAGTCCACTCCACGTCGATAGGCAGCCCAACACGAGTCCATATCAATCTCTACCGCGTCAGCCGACTCCACCCCCTACGTCCCAGTTTTGCCAAAAGCGGAAGACCACCGCTCCGTCAAGTCCTATTCGGAAGAAATGCAAAAAGAAGAAAGACAACAACGAGCCTCTTGCCAAAAAGAAGTTAGCTTACGATAAGACTGATGAGGAACTCGGTAGGGTCGTGGCTTCCCAAGTGAGGTCCCATTTTGCACCGAAACCTCCCTCGCCGCCAAAGGAGACAATACGTCCGAAAACCATAGAGCACTTTATGAAGATGCTTGAGCGACCCCCGGCACATGTGGCGAATAGGCCATCAGACTATGACCGTTCTATTATGAAGTCATATAAGGAACAAATGCAGCAGTAGAGATGTAAAAAAAGCGGGAAAACAATAGCCCAGCTCGGAGAACAGGCAATGCAATCGACCCCCCCGCTCAAGGTGACTACCGATAAGGTAGTCACCGAGGACGCTGCTAGAAACATGGGTATCAATGTTGATCAACTCCTAGGCACCGAGGAAATCCTCATGGCTGAACTAGCATGGCGATATGTTCCCAGGAAAACTCTGATCAGACCTTAGCAGGTCCCCAATCTATCAACACAAATACAAAGATTGCATGAGTGCTACATGACCGAAGTTGCCAAGGCGCGAGTGTGGATCATGGTGAAAGTCAAGGAAGATCATTACTTCTATGAAAACGAGCTATACATTGAGTTTGAAGAATTGTTTCAGTTATACAATCAAGACGCATTCGACAAATCTATTGTCAGTTGCTATTGTCTGTAAGTGATTTCTTTCTGTAATTGAAGTCTCTAGTTCAGCTCGTTCATTGCCTGTAATTATCCTCACTATATTCTTTTGTACGCTATTATGCAGAATGAAGATTCTTGATTGCAAAACACAAGGAATCTTTGACATTGGGTTCATTGACCCATATATACTTACTGAAAAACATATAGAAGACCACCCCAAAGACTCAGATGAAAACTTGCTAAGGTTTTTAAAGGCACAAAATACCAAAATAGAAATACATTTTCCTTACAACTTCAAGTGAGTGTTACTATCGTGAACTACAAATTCTATTTTGATTACTCGATGTTAAGTGTAGTTGATGAGTAATGCATGTAAACATGCGCAGGTTCCACTAGATCCTGCTAAACATTAGGATTGACGCTGGAATAGTTGAAGTCATGGACTCACTACGTAAAGACCCTACGTAATACAAGAGCGTGGTTTTGATGATCGACAGGTAATTTCAATCATTGTCGCACTATATCGGCCTCTTTCGTTCATTTCCTGATATCAAGTAATTAATAACTCCTTTATTCATTTTCTTTGCCAGACATGGTTTGGAAATAGTTCATCAAGGAAGTTGTCGGTGAATGGAAACCGAAGCTGCAATAGCGAAGGACCAAGGTAATTAAGTAGTACTAGCTACGTCCGCGCATCTCTTTAATTCTAGTTTCAATACCATTATCATGCTTGATTATTATCTGATTGAATTCTATTCTCACAAAGTGCATGAGGCAGAATCAGGGGATTGATTTATGTGCATACTATGTTTGCGAGAACATTCGCATGGCGTAAACACTATTCATATTTTTTTTATGAAATGATCTAATATATATACAGACAACTAATATATTTGTATTGATCTCCATCTTTAAAGATGGAAGAAATGCGGGAGAAGCTCCTACCAAAATACCGCCTACGAGCAATCCAAGAGGAAATTGCGGAATTTTTTCTTACGGAGGTCATATCTGAAACATGAGAATATCATTGCACGTAATGATCTCCAAATTGTAGGAGAAATTGTATATACCAAATTGTATATATATATATATATATATATATATGTATCGTCGTACGAGAAATTATATTATATATCATCAACGTGTGTACAGTATGTAGTAGCGTAAAATATGTTTGAAATGAAAAAATAATTGAATGAAAAACACAAAATGAAAAGGAAAAATAAACCATAAATCCTAAAACCCTAAACCCCTCTAAAAAACACAAAATCTTTAGTCCCGGATTGTGTCACCAACCGGGACTAAAGGTCCTCCAGCCCCCACCGCACACTCGCGGCCACGTGGAGGGACTTTAGTCCCGGATTGTGGCCAGCCGGGACTAAAGGGTGGGAACCTTTAGTCTCCACTCTTTAGTCCCGGTTGGTGACCCGGGACTAAAGGGTGGGAACCTTTAGTCTCCACTCTTTAGTCTCCACTCCTCTTGATGATGACAAGGCTGACGGCGTGGATGAGACCTTAGGCGACGACATGCGTTGGGAGCATGACATCCTGTGAATATGTACTGAATCTATCTATACCTGCCTACTAATAAAGGGAGGTGATATTCTTGGTTTGGTCAGTCACATGAGTTTTGCAAAATAAAAACCTGACCTTTTTTCGTCTGTGTCCGAGGAACGTACGCTTCCTCGGCCGAACCATGTGGGATTTGGAGTCCAAATCACTGATCAGAATACATACCAGAAGCGACCAGGGAACCTCAAGCATGATTATAAATAGACAAAGAAGAGGATTTCCATACACCAGATGACTGAGATCAGGAAACCAACATAGTGGTTATTGGCATTTTAATCCAGTAAATTCAAACAAAACCCAAAAATCATGGAAGTTGACAATGGTGTCTTGATATGACCCCTAGATGTTGTGGTAAAAAATGGGAATGTTTCACAAAATTTATCATGCAAAGTGCTTACAAAACGGATCATCTCCGAGTAAGGAACTACGTTTCGAGAGGGAAGGGACCAAATTCACATGTAAAAGCGATGCATTCTCGGTTGACCTTGATTTTATTTTCACACTTAATACACACCATCGCATGTCTCATGTCAAACTTTGGCAGTTTTTGGGGTGGGTTTTCTTTCTTTGAGAAATTAAATGGATTTGGAGGTATTTGATAGAGACCGGTTTGCATGCGAAGCGACTTCTCCTTATCTGTTGGTGTCCAAATTATTTCCACACTCAATATACACCATTACGTGTGACATGAGAAAAATTGACATATTTTCAGGTCCGTCTAGTATATTTAAACCTTTATGTGCATTTTCTCCACTAAATACATAGAAATCTATTTATCGCCCTATAAATAGCTAATTAATAGTAAAAAGTGTCAAACTCTTACATGAAATTTCCAGTGATGTATCTTTAACATGGGAAAAAAACTAGGCCAGAAGCCTACACCTAAAACACTAAAATCTAGCATTACAAAAATGGCAAAAAAACACTAATAGCCACACAAAGAAACACCCACCACTGGTATTTTAGTTACGAGGCAGACAAAGTGACCACTGGCGGCCACAAAAACCAGCATTTCCCTATTACTTGCGTTACCCGTGGTGGGTAGGAATATGCGCCTTCCACTAGTATTTTTGGACATCAGTGGCGGGCGCATATTCCTAGCCGCCATTGATAACTCATGTACCAGTTTGCTCGTCATTGGTAATTTTTAGTCCATGGATATAATCTAGACCGATGTTACCAGTGGTGGGCGCAATCTGATGCCACCATTGGTGAGAAAATACCAGTGGCGTGCATGAATTTGCAGCAAATTGCATGTTTACCACACTAACAATGCGCCTACAACTAATGTGACCCCAAATAAGTCTTTTCTCAGTAGTACCTACCTGATCTCGCTCGACAAGGAGCCCATCATGGTTGAGATCATAGGTGATCCGTGTGTCGTCTATTCGAGAAGAGGTCAGGGGAGGGTTTGGCGGTGCTCCTCTTCCGGTGGTCAATTGGGAGGAAAGAGAGGGTGGCTAGCTGCTAGATGAGAGAGATGTGAGTTCTTTGGCTCTTTGCGATGCCACGCTTGTCCAATTTTGGGGTCTCCTTTGCCATGTCGGCATTGACCGGTCAAAACTAGGACTACACTTATTCGGTTTTAGGAGTTGGGGGTGCAAGTTGTCCAGTTTCAAAGTTGAGGGACCAAATCTAGACTTTGCAAGAGTCTAGGGACCTAAATATTCTTTGAGTGCCCCCCCCCCCCCCCCCGGCCGCTCCTGTGCATGCGACTCGGGCGGCTCCCCCCAAACCCTAGCTAGCGCCGCTGCCGGCCATCCACCTCCACCCCTCTGCCGCTGCCGCAGGACGTCATGAGGCAAAGCCGTTCGGCTGACGGCGGCGGCGGGGACCCTTGCTGACCGGCGTGTCGATCTGTGAGCTGGTGCCTGGATCCGGCGGCTCCTGGCTTCTGTGGGGACGTCGTCCGAGTGGGTGGCTCTGGGCGGAGCTGGTGGCGCGGTGCCTCGGGCGCGTGTGCGCGGGGTTGGTCGCTGGCTCAGCGGCGGCGGCCCTTGGCAGCGGCTGCTGGAGTGGAGGCTTGGGCACGCATAGTTGGCCAGGGGTTGACGCGCCGTGCGCGGCTGGTGGAGCCCCTGTTTGCCCCTGTGCTTCCCCAGATCTAGTGGGCGGCGGCGTTCTCTTGCATCCCTCCCCTCGTCCGCGAATGTGTGGTGGTGGTGCTAACTGACGGTTTTAGGCCGGTTCTGCTGTGCGGGGGAGGGGGGAGGTGGAGGGAGTCCCAGGATCCACGGCGACGATATCCCTGCCCTCTTTTTGTGGTAATGGGGGTGCCCTTCTCCCCTCCCGGGGGCTGCGACGGCGGCCGGAGGTGTGCCAGGCCTTGGTTTTTGTGGGAATTTGGTCGTGGTTGGCTCCAGGAGAAATCCTTGTGAAAACTGTTGTTGATGCTGGTGACGGCGGCGCCTTTTTGGTGTCGTACACCTCCTTGGGGGCATTCCTGAGGAGTTCAGATCTTCCAAATCCCCTCAAGGTGTCTCCGGGCATAAGCCCAAGATCTTGTTTTGCTAGATCGGGCGACGACGGCGTTAGGTACGTCGCAACCTTCTTGGAGGCGTCGTCTTTGAGACAATGGCTACTGGTGGTAACCGACAGCTCGTGTGGGTGGCGGTGGTGTGTGGTTGATGTCGATGGTGGTGCGGCCGGCTTGGGGTCGACGGTGTGTTTGTGCTCTTCTTCGGCGATGTTCATGATCGAGTGCTCCTTGGTGTCTCTCTGCTAGGCGGTGCCCTGTGACAAGCTGGTGGCACACAGGTGTCGTTGCGTCGCCTCGGCCCCGTGTGCCCTTTCGAATGTACCCCCAACACAGGTGGTGTTGTGGCGTTGTGCAGTCTCGGTTGCGTGGAGCCTTTCGATTGCGACGACGGTGCAGTGTCGTGGCTTGGTCTGCTAGGTGACGCCCCTCGACCATGCCGGTGGCACACAGGTGCCGTGGCGTCGTCTAGGCCTCGCGTGACCCTTCGAGTGTGCCTCGCGACGCAGGTGGTGTCGCGGCGTTGTGCAGTCTCAGATGCGTGGTGCCTTTCGATTGCGTCAACGGTGCAGTGCCGTGGTTGGTTCTCGGCTCGCCGATGCCGTTCGATTACACCGGCGGTGCTCTTTGTTGTGTTGTGTTGTGTTTTCCCTCTTTGTTCTCCCTTGTTGTGTGTGTTGTCATGTGCGTCGCGGTGTGTTGTGTCTTTTCTTTTATCTCTCCTCCCCCGTATCCCCTGTACCTCTGATTCACTTGAACCTATCTTGCGATGGGCTGAGAAGCCTTATAGGCATATGGATACAATTCAGGTGAGGACCTCCCCCGGTGAAAATTCAAAAAAAAAAGAGTCTAGGAACGAAAAATATACATTTCTTTTAAAAAATGGATATATTATTCATGATTACAGTTTTGCGCTTCTTTAATGAACATCTAAGATGTACATGTATCGAACGATGCAAAACATAAAATTGCTTATCGAATTTATCTCTAGAACTTCAAAACATGTTCTAAACTCCTACGTACATACGTAATCTGTTTTGAAAAGTTTGGGCACCAAGTCAAACTCAATGCCATGCCAACACGGCAACACGCCAAATTTAGGGTTCTTCTAGCCTGCTGTCTATATATATAGCGGCAGCCGATATCCATACTCTCGCGCCGCCGAGATCCAAATACGTTCCAATACAACATAAGATCAAGAAATAATCAATGGCAGCCGGCGACGGCAGCAACGAGCGGGCGTGGTTGGAGCTCCCCGCCGACCTCCACGTGGCCGTCTACCGCGGCTGCTCCTCGGCGCACGACCGCGCGCGCTTCGCTGCCGTCTGTGCGCCTTGGCGCGCCGCCGTGTCCTGGCATCCGCCAATGCCCGCTCTCCCGCTGCTGCTTCCCTGGCCGTCCGCCGGCGGCGGTGAGGCGGCGTGGGCGTACAGTCCCGAGGACGGCAGGGCCGTGCGCGTCCCGCTCCCGTCGGCCGTGACTCCCGGCATGCGCATCGTTGGATGCCACGATGGCGGATGGATCGCGGCCACGAGCACGTCTGCTGACCACCAGCACCAGCTCATGATCGCGAACCTCTACTCCGGCGCCGAGGTCGCGCTCTCAGCAAAGCAGAGGGCGGTCGAGTGCGCGTGCTCAGACGTCCCTATGTATTACGACGCGAATTTCGAGCCTGTAACCGTCCGGCCGGCCGTCAAGAAGATGGTCTTCTCCGGGGACCCTTCCTCGAGCTGCTGCATCCTAGCCGCGACCACCGGAATATGCAAGCTCGCGCTCTGCAGGCTTGGCTGCCCGGCCCCGGATCATGGTGATGGGTGGACCACGGCAGGGTGCACCACTAAACGATACGAAGAGCTCGTGGACATCTCCTTCTGCAATGGCGGCGAGCTCAACAACGGCCGCTCCTCCCGAAACGGCACACTGTTCCTGTACGGCATCTCGCGCAGCGACCAGCTGCTCAAGTTCGAGGTCGCCGTCGACGGCAGTGGCGCACCGGCTATCGCCAGGACACACCTCATCGCAGGCCTCAAGGCCGGCATCCAACACATCTTTGAGCTGCACGGCGAGGTGGCGATCGCGGTGGAGCAGACCAGCGTCCACGGCAAAGCGTCATCCTTGTTGTTGTATGAGCTTGCCGAGCTTGCCGCCGACGACGAGAAGACGCGGCACAGATACACGTTCATGGAGGTGACGAGCTTGGACGACCATGCCCTGTTCCTCAGCCCGGCGTGCTCCAAGGTGGTCCACGTGTCAGCTGCTGGCGCACGGGGTGGGGTCTATAGAAACTGCATCTACTACCCCAAGGGACATGCGTCGGCCTTAGACGGCGAGCGCTACCTGAAACGTCTGGACCTTGGTGGTCGCGTCGTCTTCTCCCCGGACAACGACGACGACGTGCATTACTTGGGTAGGACGATCATGTCCAAGTTATACCATTACCGTTGCAACAACAAGGACGGCGGTAACGGGTTTACGTGGTTTCTGCCTCCGGACTTCTAATCTCTCGTGGCCAAATTATATATGTTCACCTTTTCTTAGTTTTGTTAGATGCATGGTTCGTATTTGCTTAGTTTATTTATGCTGCTACCAAATTATCAATGAGATTATGAGAATGCTATGGATAGAGACAGTACGGCTAGGACCTGATCACAATATTGAATTTTCATGTATTACATGATCAAGCACGGGGTGTTTATTTCTGAATATGTAACACCAAAGAGTTGCCAACCTACTTACTCGGAGAGATTTTACACTCGCGCAACTAAACGTCCATGTTCACTCCAACGAATTCTACACTCGAACAACTATAGTAAACGTCCATGACAACTACCGTGCAGGTTCACATAGATGGATTCTCCACTCGGACAACTAACGTGTAGGTTCACAGTGATGGGTTCTGCACTCGGACAGCTAACAAGCTCACTCAGCTGAATTTGTCGGCGGTATCTTCTTCAACTTGTCCGCCGCGCCATTTTCGCCATTTTGAGAGGAATTTGTTTCCCTGATATTGTTCACCATTTTTGCCACGACGTCTCCTCGACAAAACAAAACGAAAATACAAAAGGGAGGGATCCAAATATGAAGAACGGGCATGAGACGAAATTTCGAGCGGGAGAAGAAACTTTGGACGGGAAACAAAATTTCATCCACCATGGGGTGTGACTGGTCGGATCGGTGGGGAGATGGAAATCCGGTGAACATGAGTTTCCAGTGAAGTCCTTCCGGAAAAGAAGGGTGTGTCTCCCTCGTACGCAATCCGCGTCGGCTCCCCGCGACCCTCACGGGTACTTAGCCATGATCGCGGGCATTCGACAGGAGCCCGTGCATGCCAAAGGGGGGCCGTCATTTGGACCATTTTGTCCACGCCAATCGTCATTTGGACCATATTGTCGAGCACACCTTTGGCCAGCTGCTCACCGGAGATTAGATCCAGGTCCTAATCCAAAGGGGGCCCGTCAGATACTGCATAGCCTATGTGCTATTCCATGAGGTAGGGGAATGCACGCAGATCATATTTAGCACTAGCTCAGGAGACACAAGTCGACAATGCCGGATTAATCTCTAGTTCTCTTCGACATCATGAGTTACGTGTTCGGCACATTTTAAAATCCGCCCCTACGAACCCTATTCTTCTCCACGGGGAAAATATGAGGTGCTCCCATCCTTGGAGTGCTCCCCATGCTCCAATTTTTTTTTAAAATTTAAAATGTTTCAAAAAATTCTGAAAAAAAGCAAATGTTCACAACGAATGTGACTAGAACTCTAAATGCGCATTGAGAAAAATATATTAAATCTAGCATGAATAGTATCCAAAGAAGACAAAATCAACATTGACTCTATTCACATATGAATCTGTCCTTTTTCTTTCTCAATGTACATTTCAAGTTTGGACCTGAATTACTTAAGAGTTGTAGTTACAGTCGTTATGAGCAGTCACATTTTTTCAGAATTTTTTGAAACAATTTTTTTTTTCAAATTGAAGCTTGGGAAATACCCGAAAGATGGGAGCACCTGATACTCCGCTCTTCTCCAGATCGCGAGTCGCAAGCGACGGAGGCTGGTCCAAACTGCCGGTCTGCCGCCAGGCACAGTACATGCGTACGCTGGCAAAGTTTGCACTCTGGCCGGTCTTCAGGTGCTAGACATGCATCCCCTTCCGGCAGACTCTATTCATGCATGGCGACCTGATTGATTTATGGTATTTAATAATTCTTCCGGTCCATATTATTTGTTGGTTAGATGGATGTATCTAGTATTTAAAATCTATTTGAGCCACAAGTTATATGAATCGGAGGGAATATTATTATTTCCTATTCGTAGTATTTGGTACGGGTAGTTTTCCATCTTGATGATTATTATAGACACCTCCGGGCTTCCATCCGATCGTTACGATACTTTATATGTATCCGGTAAGTAAAAAACATTAGTGACAAACAAAACAGGAAGGCACCAAGTGACTATATCCACTGAAAAAAAAATGTGACTGTATCCAGATTATTTCTCTTGTTCCATTTGACTATTCATGTTTTTTTTTTTTTGAGATTGACTACTCATATTTTACTGTGGAATACACCAAAGCCTTAACCGGGGTTGGACCCTCAACGTCTAACACACCTTCATGTTTCGAGTAAATAGCGTAAAACTAGCACAGTTCAGTTTAGGGTTCCAAAAAACTGCAAGATATTAATTTTTCGCTGATAACTACCAACTAAGGGGTCGGCTGTTTTCAAAAAACCCAAATGACTGTTGATTAAAAATAAAACCTGTTTATGACATGTCGGACCCGCATCTAAGCGATCCATCTATTTGACCATGTGTTTGACCGTTAACTGACATGTAGGGCCTACATGCCAGTGTCTCAAAAAGCAATCGGGTCCCCAAAAGTTTTCTGGAAAAGAAATCGGCCCCTGTGAGTTTTCAATCAGGTCCTTACAATATTTTTGCAAAAGGCAATCAGGTCCCTGCTCTAGAGCCGGAGGAGTCTTGCCCGCAGCAGCCATGAGCTCGATCGCGAGCGCTCTGCTCGGAAATCCTTCAAAAATAATTTCAAAATATAGTTGTAGCGCCTTCATAAACACACGCATATAGATATTGCTAGAAAACATTAAGAAAATAAGTTTACATCTTATTACATCCAAATAGTCTTTTTGGAATCATATGATCACACGCATATAGATATTGCTAGAAAACATTAAGAAAATAAGTTTACATCTTATTACATCCAAATAGTCTTTTAGGTACCACATACATAATCACTTAGCTAGCTAGTCGGAAGTACGGGGCAAGGACTGAAAGATCGGTGGGACGTGGCCGTTTGCGGCCTTGATTCGATTTGAGTGACGTACGTGTCCATTTAGTTTGACACACGTACGCACGCGCACACACAAATACGTACGTATATACGTATAATAACGGCACAATTAAGTAGGCTTGAGCGAGAAGGATGACCGGACGCCATCGATGCGCCTAGCGTGGACAGCGGAGCACCATGGTCTCGATCGTGATTCCGGGTCCGAAGGCCAGCATGGCGCCCCACTCCGGCAGCAGGCTCCGGCGCCAGCGCAGCTCGTCGAGCACGAAGACGATGGTCGCGCCGCTCATGTTGCCGTACTCGTGGAGCACGTGCCGGCTGGCCGATAGCTTCTCCGGCTCCAGCTGGAGCACCTTGTCTATGTTGTCCAGGATCGGACGGCCGCCCGGGTGCACCGCCCAGAAGAGGTCGTTCCACTTCCCTTTCCCGGCTAATGGAGACGGGAGGTGAGCGCCACCGTCGTGGTCGCCGTCGTCGTCTCCGCCACGGAACGTGTCGAGGAGGCAGCGCTCCACGTTCTGCCCGATGAGCGTGGGCACCTGGATGGCGAGGTGGAAGTCGACGCCGCTGCCGGAGACCTGCATGCCGAGCGCGTGCTCGGTCTTGGGCAGCGTGGTCTGCGTTGCGTGGACCATCTCGAAGATCGGGCTCTGCTCGCCGTCGCGGAAGGGCCCGGCGCCGACGATGACCGCACCGCCGTCCCCAAACAGCGCGTGGCCGACGAGGTTGCCGCCGTCGGGCCCGCCGAAGCAGACGAGCGTGATCTCGGCGCAGGCCACGAGGACGCGCGCGCCGCGGTTGTTCTCTGCGAGATCCCTGGCGAGGTTCAGCGCCCTGTCGCCGCCGTAGCAGCCGTGGAGGCTGAGGATGGTGCGGGAGACCGTGGGGCGGAGGCCCAGCAGCGTGGCCAGCCGCAGGTCGGCGCTCGGGGCGCCCCAGGCGGAGTAGGTGCTGAAGACGAGGTGGGTGATCTCGCTCGCCGGGCGGCCCCACTCGGCGATGGCCTTGGCCGCCGCGCACTGCGCCAGCTTCGGCACGGCGTCGACGGTCATGGCGATGCGGTTGTCCAGAGACGGCGCGTCGTGGTCGTACAGCTCCGGGTGCGCCGCCAGCGTCTCCTCCGTCAGGTGGAAGTGCCGTTTGTCGATGTCAGTCTTCTCGCCTGCAACCAAACCAAGGAGTAATAAATCAGTTAATGTATACATTCAATTGTATATATCGTAGAAGTAGTTAATGTGGTGAACAGGCGTTGTTAAATGAACGTGGTAGTACCAAGCAAAAAAAAAAAAAACAACGTGGTAGTACCAAGCAAAAAAAAATAAAAAAAATAACGTGGTAGTACAGATTCTGGTTAGCTTGTGCTGGAGGTGAGTGAGGTGGTCGCTCTTGGTGATGCGGAAGAGGTTCTCAGCGAACATGTTCTGGGCCAACTCGAGGCCGGTGGGGTTCGCCGTGCCGATGCCTAGCAACCACCAAGTTTGCATGGCATTAACTAATCTCTACGTCTAAGAGCCTATAAAGAGTTGTCATGTCATATATGTGATCTTATTTATTTTCATGCATGACACAAAGTAGCATTTCATTGCACATGATACGGTATCTACCTATATTACTCTAACCCTCTCTCTCTTCTCTAATTTTCTGCCACGTCAACATGTTTGTTATTCCCGAATGCATGATACCGGCTAAGATACCAATACCATCACTATGGCCAGCCTTAGTCCTTATATCCTGCTTCTGTCAACTTATTATTCTTGCTCTAAGTAATCCCGGTCGTGTGGTGGTCCACAGGTGTAGCTTCGTGACAGTAGAGCATGGGAAAGTTTTCGGAAACAAACTTAAAATGTTAATAGTAAAGAAATAGGAATTTTGATATGTCATGTACACCCTATGATCCTTTTTTTTACTCCACATATAAGATTTCTCTCAAGTCAAACTTCATAAAGTTTGACTATACTTATCTGAAAAAATAGCAACATCTACAATAATACTAAAGTTATACAATATGAAAATCAAATTCATGATGCATCTAATGATATTGATTTCGTATTGCGAATGTGTTTCAATAAATTTGGTCAAATTTTTGTTTGTCTTCAGACAAATGTTATATATGCTGAGTAAAGAGGACTGGAAGGAGTATATATATCATAGATTCCTACGTGAACCAAAACTTTTGGGAAATTCTAAAATTGTCGTTCTGATGTCATGTAGGAAAAGCACAGCAGTACTCACAATGTACGATCTCATGTTTGGTTTCCTTCAAACTTCCTGTGTAATAGCATATTCCAGATAAATTTCAAGTGATGTTGGATAGAAATGTCTTTGATCGAAATGGTACCAAGGAATATTCTCCTATTCGATCCATATCCTTTAAAAAAATTGGTGATCCTTCTCAACCTCTCATAGACGGGGTGGACATATGGGCTAAGGGTGTACCATGTGCTCGGCGATGTCTTATGGGGCCCTTGGAGCATCGAAAGGATAGCCTTCGAGCATTTGGGCACTAATGAGAGTTCAAGACACATGAAGTTGTTATACACCTGGACATATATATGGAGGTGGGTACGGTGTTTGATGCAGCGGATGTGTAGTTACCGACTTACTCTTGTCATCGATTCTTTACGACATACATGACTGTAAACCCATATGATTATGTTAGCAATTTAATGTAGCAGGATTATTGTAGTAATACTGGACACCTGTATATAGAGTCTAGTTGAATATGTACGTTTTCAGTAGAAGTCGGCCTCACATGGGCCATTTGTCTCACTATGTCATTGTGTGTCGTTTAGTGATTTGTCTACCAAGCAGCCATAGGCCAGTAGTAAAAACAGAAATTTCATATTCACGGAAATGGAAAATGCTCCACAGGAAAACACAGCTTTGTTTTTGTTTCCGTTTCCGTGTAAGCATTTATGTTTCCGTTTTGCGGATTTCCATTTCCATTTCCATATTTTCTCTCCATTTTCGTTTCTACCATTTCCTCATGAAAAAAGCGGAAAGGTTCCACTCCATTTTCATCCCTACATAATTGTATTGAGTTCGACGACAGAGGAGAGGAGAGAGATGAGAACCATGTTCTATATTTATAAAGGAGTAGTAGTGAGGTGCTAGTGTAGGGGCATTGACGGAGAATTTGCCTATGAGTCACCGCCGGCATTTCATCTACTCATGAGGGCAAGACATAAGGGGATGACGATAACAATATGGTCAACAAGGTGTCGAAGGGCATCGGACAAGCAAGGTCTAGAGGTATCGTCTTGTTGTGTCGGCAGTGCTACCCTAGAAGTAGAGTTATCTTCTAAATGGATGGTATCATGTCTATGGTGGATGGTAAGATACGCGTAAGAAACAATTCCATGTCATTCCTGCCAAACAGTGATTACATGGGGAGAGGCCTAGTCACTGCAAGCGTACTAATAAGCATAACACCTTTCAGGAAAGTATTTCCAAGCATTTATCAAACCCGAAGACCCTAAGGTTACGTGTACCACATTTACCACAACTAGAGTTCTCACAGTCTCTAGTCGCGTTCACACCCAAAACATAGTTTGGAAATTAGCCTACTCATACTACTTAGGCCACGAGGAGGAAGATGGACTGAACTAGGAACACATAAAAAGAAGAATCAAACTAAATTAAACTAAACTATCAATGGTCAAGTGATAAAAGACCTTGTAGGCCCTAGTACAACTAGCGATGATTAAGTACTGAGATAGTAAAGAGGGGTAAGCTTAGCACCTCACACCACCCACGCTAACATTCCGCTAGTATATGATGGTAATTATGGGTTTCCATTCGATGCAATATAAAGCTAGTGGGGTTTTATTGCTCCCCCTAAGTATACGATCAAAGATAAACGGGTGACATCAATCACTGTTGCAACCCTCACTAGTAGAAAACAGACCTTTTGTTAGGAGCATTAGTACCGGTCGGGTTTGGGACCGGGACTAATATGACCATTAGTCCCGGTTTCAACGGCTAGGATCGGACGGGGGCATGACCAGGACTAGTCCCGGTTCATGAGAGACCTCTAGTCCCGGTTGGTGATACCAACCGGGACTAAAGGGTTGCGGCAGAGTTGTAGTAGGCTCGGGACCCTGCGAGCCCCTTTAGTCCCGGTTGGTATCACCAACCGGGACTAGAGATAGACCTTTAGTCCCGGTTGGTATAGCCAACCGGGACTAAAGTCTTCCCTATATAAAGCTGCCAGCCCCGATTGAGTCCAAGCTTAATTTTCTCTCCTCTCCTCTCTGTTTTCTTCCCCAAGCTCGAGTTCATCCTCCATTTTTGCCAAGATTTGTCAAGATTGGAGGCACCCCATCTATCCAACGGTTCTAAAAGGTTAGCAACTTCATCCTTTCATCTCTCATTGCTAGTTAAGCTCATTTCATGCTCTATAAGTATAGTGATTTGTGGGTTTTAGTTTGGGAGTAATTTTATGGGAGTTTATTTAATTTATATGGAATTTGAGCTCAAATTAACTTCTTGGTTTGCATATGTGTAGGTGTGGTTTACTTAGTGCATTCCCATCCCCATCCTCACCGCCGTCGATCGCCCACACCGTCCCGTCGCCGGCACCACCTTGGTGAGCCTCTTTTTCATATCCTCTTTCTAGAAAAAAATCTTATTTGTTTGACTTACATAGTTACTTGTATAATTTTCTTACTTGTATGATTGTTTGTTATATATAGTGCCATGGTTTTGATATCTGTCCCCATCGGCCCTCGTCCGGTTTATGATTCGGATGTGGTATATTATCTTTTATAACTATTTATTTCATTTCGTGTTTATGACAATTATGCCCATGAAGTTGCAACCAACCCTCTTGTCGAGAAGGTATGTGAACCAGAAATTGCAACCGACCCTCTTGTCGAGAAGTTAAACTTAGTTGAAAAAGAAAACGATTATTTGAAAGAAAAATTGAAAAGAATTGAAGAAGAGAAGATGAAATTGGAGTTGTATGTTGCCGATGTCATCGATGATCATACGATCAAGATGGATGCAATTCGCTTGAAGATTAGAAAGATTACAAAATATGCCATTAATAAAGAGGCTTGGTATCATTATGCTATTGGTGTGATTTTGATCGCATTTGTTGTTGCATTTAAATGCTTTCGTTAGTTGTATGTTGTTTTATGAGAAGTATGTATGAACTATATGTATATATTTTTGAAGTAATAACATTTGGTCACTACTCTACTTTGGTTTTAATGTAATGAACTTGTATTAATTTGGTCACTCGGATGTTGTGTAATGAAGATGAGACGGCAATGGATGTCTGATGACCGACGCTCTCCCGAGTTCATTAATGGCCTGCATAATTTTTTGCATGTGGCTGAGGCAAACAAGCGGGATGGTTTTATGTATTGTCCATGTGGTGTCTGTAAGAATAGTAAGGATTACTCTACCTCAAAAACCCTTCACATCCACCTAGTTCAGTCTGGTTTCATGTCCGGCTATAACTGTTGGACCAAGTACGGAGAAAGAGGGGTTATGATGGAAGATAATGATGAAGAAGAGGATGATGACAACTATCCTAGGTTCCCTGAATACGATGAGACTACAATGGGGGAAGCTAAAGAAGAGGCATCTGATGAGCCCTTTGATGATCTTGGTCGGGCCATTGTTGATGCAAAGAGAAACTGCGAAAGTTAAAAGGAGAAGTTGGAGTGCATGTTATAGGATCACAAAAAATTGTTGTACCCAAATTGCAAAGATGACAAGAAAAAGCTGGGTACCACATTGGAATTGCTGCAATGGAAGGCAGAGAATGGTGTATCTTACAAGGGATTTGAAAAGTTGCTGATAATGATAAAGAAGATGCTGCACGCCAGTACGTACGAAGCAAAGAAAGGTTGTATACACTCTAGGATTAGAGGTGCAGAAGATACATGCATGCCCTAATGACTGCATCCTCTACCGCGGTGAGAAGTACGAGAATTTGAATGCATGCCCGGTATGCAGTGCATTGCGCTATAAGATCAGCCGCGATGACCCTGGTGATGTTGAGGGTGAGCGTCCCAGGAAGAGGGTTCCTGCCAAGGTGACGTGGTATGCTCCTATAATACCACGGTTGAAATGTTTGTTCCAAAACAAAGAGCATGCCAAGTTGTTGCGATGGCACAAAGAGGACCGTAAGAAAGACACGATGTTAAGAGTACCCGTTGATGGGTTGCAGTGGAGAAAAATCGAGAGAGAGTTCCCAGACTTTGCAGATGACGCAAGGAACTTATGGTTTGCTCTAAGTACAGATGTCATGAATCCTTTTGGGGAGCAGAGCTGCGGTCATAGAACCTGGCCTGTGACTCTATGTATCTACAACCTTCCTCCTTGGTTGTGCATGAAGCAGAAGTTCATTATGTTGCCAGTGCTCATCCAAGGCCCTAAGCAACCCGGCAACGACATTGATGTGTACCTAATGCCATTAGTTGAAGAACTTTTACAGTTGTGGGATAAAAAAGGTGTACGTGTATGGGATGAGCACAAACAAGAGGAATTTGACCTACGAGCGTTGCTGTTTGTAACCATCAATGATTGGCCTGCTCTTTGTAACCTTTCAAGACATACAAACAAGGGATACAATGCATGCACACACTTTTTAGATGAGACTGAAGGTATATATTTGGATAAACGTAAGAAGGTTGTGTACCCGGGACATCGTCGATTTCTTCCGATCAAGCATCCCTTAAGAAAGAAAGGCAAGCATTTCAAAGGTGAGACAGATCACCGGAAGAAGCCTGGACATCGTACTGGGTTAGATATATTTGATATGGTCAAGGATTTAAAAGTAATCTTTGGAAAGGGTCCTGGAGGTCAATCTGTTCCGAATGACGCTAACGGACACGCCCCCATGTGGAAGAAGAAATCTATATTTTGGGAGCTACCCTATTGGGAAGTCCTAGAGGTCCGCTCTGCAATCGACGTGATGCACGTGACGAAGAATCTTTGCGTGAACGTGCTAGGCTTCTTGGGCGTGTATGGGAAGACAAAAGATACACCTGAGGCACGACAGGACCAACAACTTATGAACGAAAAATATGGCATGCATCTAAAGCAGTATCAAGGTCCTGCCAGCCACGCTCTTACCAAATAAGAGAAGGAAATATTTTTGAAAGCCTGAGCAGTATGAAGGTCCCGTCTGTCTTCTCTTCGAATATAAAGGGAATAATAAATATGGCAGAGGATAATTCCAAAACCTAAAGTCTCATGACTGCCACGTGATTATGACGCAATTACTTCCGGTTGCATTGAGGGGGCTTCTACCGGAAAATGTTCGAGTACCTATTGTGAAGCTATGTGCATTCCACAATGCAATTTCTTAGAAGGTAATCGATCCAGAAATCCTACCAAGGTTACAGAATGATTTGGTCCAATGTCTTGTCAGTTTCGAGTTGGTGTTCCCACCATCGTTCTTCAATATTATGACACACATCCTAGTTCACCTAGTCGAAGAGATTACCATTATGGGTCCTATATTTCTACACAATATGTTCGCTTTTGGGAGGTTCATGGTAGTCTTAAAGAAATATGTTCATAACCGTGCTAGGCCAGAAGGAAGCATCTCCAAGGGCTATGGAACAAAGGAGGTTATTGAGTTTTGTATTCACTTTATTCCTGACCTTAAGCCGATTGGTGTTCCTCAATCGCGGCATGAGGGGAGACTGAGTGGAAAAGGCATGCTAGAAAAGAAAACAGTAATAAGTATGGACGGGCATTCCTTCACTCAAGCACACTACACAGTTCTACAAAATTCCACCTTGGTGGCTCCATTTATCGAGGAACACATGGATATTGTACGCTTCAAGAACCCGGAGCAGTCTGACTCCTCGATTAACCATACACACATGGCGACTTTCGGCGGTTGGTTGCAAACACATCTCATGAATAACACCACTGTTGGAGATGATCTGTACTCGTTGGCCAAGTCACCATCTTCGACTATATTGACTTTCCAAGGGTACGAGTTAAATGATAATACATTTTACACAATCGCCCAAGATAAAAAGAGCACCAACCAAAATTGTGGTGTCTGCTTTGATGCAACATACAATAATGAGAAAAAGGACACAAATCATGGTTACATGGAGGAGATATGGGAACTTGACCATGGACGTTTTTTTAAGGTCCCTTTGTTTCGGTGCAAATGGGTCAATTTGACAGGAGGCGGGGTAAAGGTAGACCCGCAGTACGGAATGACAACAGTGGATCTCAACAATCTTGGGTACACATACGAACCATTCGTCCTAGCCAATGATGTGGCTCGGGTTTTCTATGTGAAGGACATGTCTACCAAACCGAGAAAAAGAAAAGATAAGGAAGCGACTACATCATACGATGAGCCAAAGCGCCACATAGTTCTTTCAATGAAAAGAAACATCGTGGGAGTGTTGGACAAGACAGACATGTCAGAAGATTATAATAAGTTTGATGAAATTCCTCCCTTCAAAGTGAACACTGACCCAAGCATCATGTTAAACGATGAAGATTCTCCATGGTTACGGCGCCATCATAAGAAAGGGACATACGCGAAGAAAAAGTCTTATACCCCAAGATCCCACTCTGGGATGTGACTGTCTTCATCGTCATCACTTTCTCTCTAGGGTATACATGTGTTTTGGGTGTTCCTAGGGGTTACCCTAACACAAGCAACAAAATAGTTTCACTTTGCTACCTCCTTCTGACACCGGAATCTTTGTAAGAGCTAGGGCATTTTGGCATTTGAAACATGATTTGTGAGGAGTTAATCAATGCAATTATGTCCAACTCATTTGGTTTTAGTTTCGAAATTGTTATGCATTTTACAAGAATTAATTTCATTCTGTAAAATTGACTAACAAAAACATAATATAATTTTTCAAAAGAATAACAAGATAACAGAAACTAAAATATCCTAAAAATTCTCAAAAACATAAACAAAGTAAAAGGTATAGAACTAAAAGAGTTAAACAAAATCTGTTTTTGATTAAAACACCTATATAAAATATCCTAAAAATTGCTAAATTGAACATACTGATAAAACATACTAATATTAAACAACATGAAAAAGAATCACTCAAAAATTTATTTTTAAACTAAAGTTATTCATAAACTAGTGATTCACACAAATTTCAAAGACTTAAAATTTAAACTATTCAAATTTGAAAACTACTAGCACTAATAGAAAGTTTATATTTTTTTTGACCTAAGGCATAAATGATTCATTCAAAAACTCTAAATATTCTAACAGTTATTCAAAAAAGCTAAATATTCTAATAGTTATTCAAAAAGATTCTATAGAAAAACAAAACAGAAAAGAGAAAATCCACCTTTAGTCCCGGTTGGTCTCACAAACCGGGAGTAAAGGTCCCTTCCCGCGCGGAATTTGGGCCGCCGAAAAGGACCTTTAGTCCCGGTTGGTGGCTCCAACCGGGGTTAAAGGTCTGAGCTCCCGTGCGGGGAGAAGAAACTATAGTCCCGGTTGGAGCCACCAACCGGGACTAAAGGCCTCTTTAGTCCCGGTTGGTGGCTCCAACCGGGACTAAAGGTCTCTGCTATATAACTCTTGCGACCTTCGTGTCCCGGTGCCAGCCACTGCCCGAGACATCTAGATCGAACACAATGCTGCCAGGCTAGCCGTTCCCGTTCCCGTCGCCCTCACTCCACCGGCGAATGCCTACGACGCCGGCAGGCCGTCCCGTCCAGTCCAACGCCATCCCCGACCCCCTCTCCCTCCGCGTGTTGGTGAGCTCTCCTCTTGCCCCTGGCACCGTCCCCAACCCCCTCTCCTCCCCGCGTCTCTCTGCCGGCCGCCGTCGCCATGGACACCGAAACAAGCAGCTGAGAGTTGTGCTTTAACTGTATTATATAGCTTGCCAATCTACGCGCTGTAGCAATCTACAGCAAGATTTGAAGCTAAGAGTTGTGCTATTGTTCTTTTCTTATGCCAGACCCATTTTGCCATCTCAAAACTGAATCAAAACTTTCATTCTTGGTGACATGAAAATATCTCTCTCAATAGGTGACACGAAAATAAATTCTGGCAACAATGCAAATGTCACAGCTTACCCCTTTACTTTTTCAAATGTACATAGTTTTTTTTAAATACTGTGGATACTGCTGTCAGCACAACCCATCTATGTGATGGCGTAACAAAATTATATATTTTTTCTTGTTTATTTGGTACATGACTATTTTGTACAGTGTCATGTATATATTTGTATAACATAAATATGTTTCCTGACTTTATTGGTACCTTTACACGAATTGCAAGTAGTTTTTGCAGTAAGTATTCTCTGTCTGACATATGTGCTTAGTAGTCATATTTGATAATAATAAGATTTTTGAGGAGTCCACGACGATCGTGGGTGATTACTATATAGATGTAAAAGTTTATTAAATATGAGTAGCATAATAAAATGGAAATTCTCGCATAGGAATTTGTTTTCATAGGAATTTGTTCTCGACGTCGACGATGCCCGGCCCGCATCCTTGTCGTCGATTCGGGACAGGTCTGCCATGTTCGGGACAGGGCTCCGCCGGGCTGGCACTGGGGAGGTGCTACCTTCTGGGGTGCGCGGCTTGGTAAGGAATCGGGGTCTCATCGTCGACCCGGAGCTTCTTTGGTGGCGGTCATGTGGGCCACTATCGGTGCGGAGGGAGCCGACCCCTGAGGAGGTGGTACGTCACCGTATAAGGGAGGAGGACGAGCACGTCCGTCGCTACATGGTTGCGTTGTACGTCAGGTTCTCCAATACATGGTAGTTTCTTCAGGGATCTCACCCGAGCTATGATCCTGTGATGGTTCCTTTTCTTTGGGTGTCCACCGCCCGCGGCTCAGGAACCGCTAGTCAACTGGATTATTCGATAATATTCGAGTTGTATTAGTGATATTATATGATAATATTCGGCATGTATTAGTGATAATATTCGATAATATTCGATGATGCTTTAACTAGATTATTCGAAATGTATTAGTGATATTATATTATAATATTATATGAAGAGTCCCGGACGATCGCCGGTGATATTATATGTATTAGTTCTAAAAAATTAATTTTCCTCGCCATCCCTCGCCCCTCAGATCAAACCTCGCCGGCGGCTGACTACTATGATTCAGTTTTTGCTTATTGAATGCATTCTAATTAATACATCATACTAAATTGTTTTATCTTTCTTCAAGATTAATTAAGCTATGGATGGTAGTGACAGATACCGTGAAGATGACATCTTCGACATGATACGCTCTGGTGAGGGAGTTGAGCAAGATGACGGCTCACAATTTCTAAACGAATCCGGTGATGGACTAGAGCAACAACCAAGAGATGAAGGGGAAACAAACAATGATGGCGAAGAAAATGATAGACAATTAACAATGTCCGGCAAGGTCTATATATATATAATAAGCCTTTGGTGATCATTAGATGTATTAATTGATTTGTATATATATATATTTCTTCTTTTAGCCCTCCGGATCGAGCCAATCTTCTAGAAGGGTACGAGGCCAGGCCAAAAAGTTGGACGATGACATAAAGCTCAACATCGATGAAGTCGCAGAAGATGGCGAACCATTGCTCCTCCCAAGAATGCCCGTAAATTTATAAATCAATGCGGAGTTATTGTTAGGGACCATATCCCGATCACCATTCAAGAATGGAATAAGGCAAAGGAAGATCGAGCAGTTAGTTATGTCGACGAAAGATAAAAAAAAATTCTTTGGGATACGCTCATGTCACATTTCAAGCTACCAGAGGGTCTCACAGATAAAATCGGTTGAAAGTAAAGCACTTTGCTCTTAAGAAGATGGCGACACAATTCCAGACCTGGAAGAAAATCCTATACAATGTGTACATCAAGGATAAAAAGACGACTCCAGAATTCATTGGAGCACTAGAGAAGATAAAAGATCACTGGGACGCATTTGTTGAGTACAAGTAGTCAGATGCAGCTAAGGAAAGGTCGAGAAAAAATAAGTTAAATGCTGAGAAAAAGGAGTATCACCATGTTCTAGGGACAGGTGGCTACAAGAGAGCCTTGCCAAAGTGGGAAGAATCTGAGGCCAAGATGGTTGTAGAAGGGGTCACTCCAGCTACAACGGGTTGGCCCGAGAGGGCCATGACTTGGTTTT
This sequence comes from Elymus sibiricus, assembly GCA_039707655.1. Taxonomy (NCBI): domain Eukaryota; kingdom Viridiplantae; phylum Streptophyta; class Magnoliopsida; order Poales; family Poaceae; genus Elymus; species Elymus sibiricus. The sequence continues at coordinate 34,913,124 of CM077669.1, read as the reverse complement.
ATGCGCATGGGAGGAAGTTGGACCCAGCGACAGGGAAGATTATTGAAAGGCAAATCTTAAAACAGCCTCAGACGCTTTACTTGAAGCAATAGCATATGCTTGAAAGGGGGTGTTCTAGCCCGAGAGAGAGAACGACGAGCTTACACGCGCCCTCGGCAATCGTGAACACGAAGGACGAACACGAGGCAAAGGCATTGCTCCATGGGTTCAGGGGTTTTCAGAGTGGAAAGACACTTATAGAAGCCGTCACAGAAAAAAGAAGCAGGAAGCAGACCGGTTTCAATAGATAGAAACATTGTTAAAGCAACAGCAAGAGCAAATTGACACAATTAGCCAGCAAAGTGCATCTCCGCGGCAGGAGCAAGCAGATCCAGCATTGGATAGTACCATCCCATCTATGCGGAAAGCAGCGTGGGTTCCACGGGGGTCCTGGCCGATGATGCACTGCTAGCTCGCTACCCCGTGGATGATATCAAAGAGAGGACAGATTGTGAGCTTCATCAGAAAATGAAGAATATATCCGTGAAGGTGGCGATCGGCGTTGCTTTACCGAATGCACCTGAAGCAACCATCCATGGCATTCCGATTCAAGCTGGCTATGCTAAAGTCGGGGTGGATGAAGTAGTGCCGGGATATGAGTCACTAAAGCTTCACATTCTTGGAGGTGAAGGGGAGCTAACACTGGGGGAAGTCGTACATGGTGTCATTGTATGGAGAAAGGAATGCATCGTGTTTCCAAACTCGGCGCCAAGGCCACCGACTCCTCCGAGTAGCAATACACCTGGAAGTCCACTCCACGTCGATAGGCAGCCCAACACGAGTCCATATCAATCTCTGCCGCGTCAGCCGACTCCACCCCCTACGTCACCAGTATTGCCAAAAGCGGAAGACCACCGCTCCGTCAAGTCCTATTCGGAAGAAATGCAAAAAGAAGAAAGACAACAACGAGCCTCTTGCCAAAAAGAAGTTAGCTTACGATAAGACTGATGAGGAACTCGGTAGGGTCGTGGCTTCCCAAGTGAGGTCCCATTTTGCACCGAAACCTCCCTCGCCGCCAAAGGAGACAATACGTCCGAAAACCATAGAGCACTTTATGAAGATGCTTGAGCGACCCCCGGCACATGTGGCGAATAGGCCATCAGACTATGACCGTTCTATTATGAAGTCATATAAGGAACAAATGCAGCAGTAGAGATGTAAAAAAAGCGGGAAAACAATAGCCCAACTCGGAGAACAGGCAATGCAATCGACCCCCCGCTCAAGGTGACTACCGATAAGGTAGTCACCGAGGACGCTGCTAGAAACATGGGTATCAATGTTGATCAACTCCTAGGCACCGAGGAAATCCTCATGGCTGAACTAGCATGGCGATATGTTCCCAGGAAAACTCTGATCAGACCTTAGCAGGTCCCCAATCTATCAACACAAATACAAAGATTGCATGAGTGCTACATGACCGAAGTTGCCAAGGCGCGAGTGTGGATCATGGTGAAAGTCAAGGAAGATCATTACTTCTATGAAAACGAGCTATACATTGAGTTTGAAGAATTGTTTCGGTTATACAATCAAGACGCATTCGACAAATCTATTGTCAGTTGCTATTGTCTGTAAGTGATTTCTTTCTATAATTGAAGTCTCTAGTTCAGCTCGTTCATTGCCTGTAATTATCCTCACTATATTCTTTTGTACGCTATTATGCAGAATGAAGATTCTTGATTGCAAAACACAAGGAATCTTTGACATTGGGTTCATTGACCCATATATCCTTACTGAAAAACATATAGAAGACCACCCCAAAGACTCAGATGAAAACTTGCTAAGGTTTTTAAAGGCACAAAATACCAAAATAGAAATACATTTTCCTTACAACTTCAAGTGAGTGTTACTATCGTGAACTACAAATTCTATGTTAAGTGTAGTTGATGAGTAATGCATGTAAACATGCGCAGGTTCCACTAGATCCTGCTAAACATTAGGATTGACGCTGGAATAGTTGAAGTCATGGACTCACTACGTAAAGACCCTACGTAATACAAGAGCGTGGTTTTGATGATCGACAGGTAATTTCAATCATTGCCGCACTATATCGACCTCTTTCGTTCATTTCCTGATATCAAGTAATTAATAACTCCTTTATTCATTTTCTTTGCCAGACATGGTTTGGAAATAGTTCATCAAGGAAGTTGTCGGTGAATGGAAACCGAAGCTGCAATGGCGAAGGACCAAGGTAATTAAGTAGTACTAGCTACGTCCGCGCATCTCTTTAATTCTAGTTTCAATACCATTATCATGCTTGATTATTATCTGATTGAATTCTATTCTCACAAAGTGCATGAGGCAGAATCAGGGGATTGATTTATGTGCATACTATGTTTGCGAGAACATTCGCATGGCGTAAACACTATTCATATATTTTTTATGAAATGATCTAATATATATACAGACAACTAATATATTTGTATTGATCTCCATCTTTAAAGATGGAAGAAATGCGGGAGAAGCTCCTACCAAAATACCGCCTACGAGCAATCCAAGAGGAAATTGCGGAATTTTTTCTTACGGAGGTCATATCTGAAACAGGAGAATATCATTGCACGTAATGATCTCCAAATTGTAGGAGAAATTGTATATACCAAATTGTATATATATATATATATATATATATATATATATATATATATATATATATATGTATGGTCGTACGAGAAATTATATTATATATCATCAACGTGTGTACAGTATGTAGTAGCATAAAATATGTTTGAAATGAAAAAATAATTGAATGAAAAACACAAAATGGAAAGGAAAAATAAACCATAAACCCTAAAACCCTAAACCCCTCTAAAAAACACAAAATCTTTAGTCCCGGATTGTGTCACCAACCGGGACTAAAGGTCCTCCAGCCCCCACCGCACACTCGCGGCCACGTGGAGGGACTTTAGTCCCGGATTGTGGCCAGCCGGGACTAAAGGGTGGGAACCTTTAGTCTCCACTCTTTAGTCCCGGTTGGTGACCCGGGACTAAAGGGTGGGAACCTTTAGTCTCCACTCTTTAGTCTCCACTCCTCTTGATGTTGACGAGGCTGACGGCGTGGATGAGACCTTAGGCGACGACATGCGTTGGGAGCATGACATCCTGTGAATATGTACTGAATCTATCTATACCTGCCTACTAATAAAGGGAGGTGATATTCTTGGTTTGGTCAGTCACATGAGTTTTGCAAAATAAAAACCTGACCTTTTTTTGTCTGTGTCCGAGGAACGTACGCTTCCTCGGCCGAACCATGTGGGATTTGGAGTCCAAATCACTGATCAGAATACATACCAGAAGCGACCAGGGAACCTCAAGCATGATTATAAATAGACAAAGAAGAGGATTTCCATACACCAGATGACTGAGATCAGGAAACCAACATAGTGGTTATTGGCATTTTAATCCAGTAAAATTCAAACAAAACCCAAAAATCATGGAAGTTGACAATGGTGTCTTGATATGACCCCTAGATGTTGTGGTAAAAAATGGGAATGTTTCACAAAATTTATCATGCAAAGTGCTTACAAAACGGACCATCTCCGAGTAATGAACTACGTTTCGAGAGGGAAGGGACCAAATTCACATGTAAAAGCGATGCATTCTCGGTTGACCTTGATTTTTTTTCACACTTAATACACACCATCGCATGTCTCATGTCAAACTTTGGCAGTTTTTGGGGTGGGTTTTCTTTCTTTGAGAAATTAAATGGATTTGGAGGTATTTGATAGAGACCGGTTTGCATGCGAAGCGACTTCTCCTTATCTGTTGGTGTCCAAATTATTTCCACACTCAATATACACCATTACGTGTGACATGAGAAAATTTGACATATTTTCAGGTCCGTCTAGTATATTTAAACCTTTAAGTGCATTTTCTCCACTAAATACATAGAAATCTATTTATCGCCCTATAAATAGCTAATTAATAGTAAAAAGTGTCAAACTCTTACATGAAATTTCCAGTGATGTATCTTTAACATGGGAAAAAAACTAGGCCAGAAGCCTACACCTAAAACACTAAAATCTAGCATTACAAAAATGGCAAAAAAACACTAATAGCCACACAAAAAAACACCCACCACTGGTATTTTAGTTACGAGGCAGACAAAGTGACCACTGGCGGCCACAAAAACCAGCATTTCCCTATTACTTGCGTTACCCGTGGTGGGTAGGAATATGCGCCTTCCACTAGCATATTCCTAGCCGCCATTGATAACTCATGTACCAGTTTGCTCGTCATTGGTAATTTTTAGTCCATGGATATAATCTAGACCGATGTTACCAGTGGTGGGCGCAATCTGATGCCACCATTGGTGAGAAAATACCAGTGGCGTGCATGAATTTGCAGCAAATTGCATGTTTACCACACTAACAATGGGCCTACAACTAATGTGACCCCAAATAAGTCTTTTCTCAGTAGTACCTACCTGATCTAGCTCGACAAGGAGCCCATCATGGTTGAGATCATGGGTGATCCGTGTGTCGTCTATTCGAGAAGAGGTCAGGGGAGGGTTTGGCGGTGCTCCTCTTCCGGTGGTCAATTGGGAGGAAAGAGAGGGTGGCTAGCTGCTAGATGAGAGAGATGTGAGTTCTTTGGCTCTTTGCGATGCCACGCTTGTCCAATTTTGGGGTCTCCTTTGCCATGTCGGCATTGACCGGTCAAAACTAGGACTACACTTATTCGGTTTTAGGAGTTGGGGGTGCAAGTTGTCCAGTTTCAAAGTTGAGGGACCAAATCTAGACTTTGCAAGAGTCTAGGGACCTAAATATTCTTTGAGTGCCCCCCCCCCGGCCGCTCCTGTGCGTGCGACTCGGGCGGCTCCCCCCAAACCCTAGCTAGCGCCGCTGCCGGCCATCCACCTCCACCCCTCTGCCGCTGCAGCAGGACGTCATGAGGCAAAGCCGTTCGGCTGACGGCGGCGGCGCGGACCCTTGCTGACCGGCGTGTCGATCTGTGAGCTGGTGCCTGGATCCGGCGGCTCCTGGCTTCTGTGGGGACGTCGTCCGAGTGGGTGGCTCTGGGCGGAGCTGGTGGCGCGGTGCCTCGGGCGCGTGTGCGCGGGGTTGGTCGCTGGCTCAGCGGCGGCGGCCCTTGGCAGCGGCTGCTGGAGTGGAGGCTTGGGCACGCATAGTTGGCCAGGGGTTGACGCGCCGTGCGCGGCTGGTGGAGCCCCTGTTTGCCCCTGTGCTTCCCAAATCTAGTGGGCGGCGGCGTTCTCTTGCATCCCTCCCCTCGTCCGCGAATGTATGGTGGTGGTGCTAACTGACGGTTTTAGGCCGGTTCTGCTGTGCGGGGGAGGGGGGAGGTGGAGGGAGTCCCAGGATCCACGGCGACGATATCCCTGCCCTCTTTTTGTGGTAATGGGGGTGCCCTTCTCCCCTCCCGGGGGCTGCGACGGCGGCCGGAGGTGTGCCAGGCCTTGGTTTTTGTGGGAATTTGGTCGTGGTTGGCTCCAGGAGAAATCCTTGTGAAAACTGTTGTTGATGCTGGTGACGGCGGCGCCTTTTTGGTGTCGTACACCTCCTTGGGGGCATTCCTGAGGAGTTCAGATCTTCCAAATCCCCTCGAGGTGTCTCCGGGCATAAGCCCAAGATCTTGTTTTGCTAGATCGGGCGACGACGGCGTTAGGTACGTCGCAACCTTCTTGGAGGCGTCGTCTTTGAGACAATGGCTACTGGTGGTAACCGACAGCTCGTGTGGGTGGCGGTGGTGTGTGGTTGATGTCGATGGTGGTGCGGCCGGCTTGGGGTCGACGGTGTGTTTGTGCTCTTCTTCGGCGATGTTCATGATCGAGTGCTCCTTGGTGTCTCTCTGCTAGGCGGTGCCCTGTGACAAGCTGGTGGCACACAGGTGTCGTGGCGTCGCCCCGTGTGCCCTTTCGAATGTACCCCCAACACAGGTGGTGTTGTGGCGTTGTGCAGTCTCGGTTGCGTGGAGCCTTTCGATTGCGACGACGGTGCAGTGTCATGGCTTGGTCTGCTAGGTGACGCCCCTCGACCATGCCGGTGGCACACAGGTGCCGTGGCGTCGTCTAGGCCTCGCGTGACCCTTCGAGTGTGCCTCGCGACCCAGGTGGTGTCGCGGCGTTGTGCAGTCTCAGATGCGTGGTGCCTTTCGATTGCGTCAACGGTGCAGTGCCGTGGTTGGTTCTCGGCTCGCCGATGCCGTTCGATTACACCGGCGGTGCTCTTTGTTGTGTTGTGTTGTGTTTTCCCTCTTTGTTCTCCCTTGTTGTGTGTGTTGTCATGTGCGTCGCGGTGTGTTGTGTCTTTTGTTTTATCTCTCCTCCCCCGTACCTCTGATTCACTTGAACCTATCTTGCGATGGGCTGAGAAGCCTTATAGGCATATGGATACAATTCAGGTGAGGACCTCCCCCGGTGAAAATTCAAAAAAAAAAAGAGTCTAGGAACGAAAAATATACATTTCTTTTAAAAAATGGATATATTATTCATGATTACAGTTTTGCGCTTCTTTAATGAACATCTAAGATGTACATGTATCGAACGATGCAAAACATAAAATTGCTTATCGAATTTATCTCTAGAACTTCAAAACATGTTCTAAACTCCTACGTACATACGTAATCTGTTTTGAAAAGTTTGGGCACCAAGTCAAACTCAATGCCATGCCAACACGGCAACACGCCAAATTTAGGGTTCTTCTAGCCTGCTGTCTATATATATAGCGGCAGCCGATATCCATGCTCTCGCGCCGCCGAGATCCAAATACGTTCCAATACAACATTTTTTTTTTGGACAAAGAGCATATATTAATATCGCGGAGATACCAATTACGCCCAGCCTCTGCAACAACGCAATGCCCTAGCGACATTACGGATGCACACAGCCAAAAAAAAGAAAGAAGAATTACGAAAAAGAAAAGTCCCGCTGCAACGATCTATTCCCTGAAACAGCAGCACTAACACCACCAAGACAGCACCAGAAGTCCAGCTTCTCCAAAAGCGACGCCTCCAATAAGGGAACAGTGCACAAACACCGTCGTCGCCCGATCATCGATCTTAGGTTTTCACCCTGAAGAAAGTCCTCGCTCTCAAAAACAATGCCTTCAACAAGGCCATTGCCAGGCACAACCAATTAAGGCCAGACCTTGGATTTTCATCCTGAAAGAAAGACTTTGGACTTCTCCTCTGCAGTCGCCCCCACTAGCATGCCGCTGCTCCAAGTCACGAATCACCAAGCCAATTCCTCATCGCCACAGAAACTCGAATCACCATTGCTAGTCCTCAGATCTCAGCTTCCATGACATTCTCCGCCAGCTGACTTCACCATGGAACGAGAAAGCATACCCCATGATGGTAACAGCCAGTAGAGCTTCGCAGCGCTCCCTCTGAAACCAAACGGCCAGAGAAAAACACGGGTGCGCACGACCGAATCCCACCCGATCCAGCAATCTCCAGGCATGAATCGCCCAAGGGAGTTCCCGGCGGAGCCTTCCGGAACACGACACTGCAGCCAGATCGATGGGGACATGCATCCGGTCGATCAAAATCTCGGCGCGAATTGGAACCCTAGGACCGCCGCCGGAGGAGATCGGCATAAGATCAAGAAATAATCAATGGCAGCCGGCGACGGCAGCAACGAGCGGGCGTGGTCGGAGCTCCCCGCCGACCTCCACGTGGCCGTCTACCGCGGCTGCTCCTCGGCGCACGACCGCGCGTGCTTCGCTGCCGTCTGTGCGCCTTGGCGCGCCGCCGTGTCCTGGCATCCGCCAATGCCCGCTCTCCCGCTGCTACTTCCCTGGCCGTCCGCCGGCGGCGGTGAGGCGGCGTGGGCGTACAGTCCCGAGGACGGCAGGGCCGTGCGCGTCCCGCTCCCGTCGGCCGTGACTCCCGGCATGCGCATCGTTGGATGCCACGATGGCGGCTGGATCGCGGCCACGAGCACGTCTGCTGACCACCAGCACCAGCTCATGATCGCGAACCTCTACTCCGGCGCTGAGGTCGCGCTCTCAGCAAAGCAGAGGGCGGTCGAGTGCGCGTGCTCAGACGTCCCTATGTATTACGACGCGAATTTCGAGCCTGTAACCGTCCGGCCGGACGTCAAGAAGATGGTCTTCTCCGGGGACCCTTCCTCGAGCTGCTGCATCCTAGCCGCGACCACCGGAATATGCAAGCTCGCGCTCTGCAGGCTTGGCTGCCCGGCCCCGGATCATGGTGATGGGTGGACCACGGCAGGGTGCACCAGTAAACGATACGAAGAGCTCGTGGACATCTCCTTCTGCAACGGCGGCGAGCTCAACAACGGCCGCTCCTCCCGAAACGGCACACTGTTCCTGTACGGCATCTCGCGCAGCGACCAGCTGCTCAAGTTCGAGGTCGCCGTCGACGGCAGTGGCGCACCGGCTATCGCCAGGACACACCTCATCGCAGGCCTCAAGGCCGGCATCCCACGCGCGCCCGGGGCCACATGCCGCCCCCAACACATCTTTGAGCTGCACGGCGAGGTGGCGATAGCGGTGGAGCAGACCAGCGTCCACGGCGAAGCGTCATCCTTGTTGTTGTATGAGCTTGCCGAGCTTGCCGCCGACGACGAGAAGACGCGGCACAGATACACGTTCATGGAGGTGACGAGCTTGGACGACCATGCCCTGTTCCTCAGCCCGGCGTGCTCCAAGGTGGTCCACGTGTCAGCTGCTGGCGCACGGGGTGGGGTCTATAGAAACTGCATCTACTACCCCAAGGGACATGCGTCGGCCTTAGACGGCGAGCGCTACCTGAAACGTCTGGACCTTGGTGGTCGCGTCGTCTTCTCCCCGGACAACGACGACGACGTGCATTACTTGGGTAGGACGATCATGTCCAAGTTATACCATTACCGTTGCAACAACAAGGACGGCGGAAACGGGTTTACGTGGTTTCTGCCTCCGGACTTCTAATCTCTCGTGGCCAAATTATATATGTTCACCTTTTCTTAGTTTTGTTAGATGCATGGTTCGTATTTGCTTAGTTTATTTATGCTGCTACCAAATTATCAATGAGATTATGAGAATGCTATGGATCGAGACAGTACGGCTAGGACCTGATCACAATATTGAATTTTCATGTATTACATGATCAAGCACGGGGTGTTTATTTCTGAATATGTAACACCAAAGAGTTGCCAACCTACTTACTCGGAGAGATTTTACACTCGCGCAACTAAACGTCCATGTTCACTCCAACGAATTCTACACTCGAACAACTATAGTAAACGTCCATGACAACTACCGTGCAGGTTCACATAGATGGATTCTCCACTCGGACAACTAACGTGTAGGTTCACAGTGATGGGTTCTGTACTCGGACAGCTAACAAGCTCACTCAGCTGAATTTGTCGGCGGTATCTTCTTCAACTCGTCCGCCGCGCCATTTTCGCCATTTTGAGAGGAATTTGTTTCCCTGATATTGTTCACCATTTTTGCCACGACGTCTCCTCGACAAAACAAAACGAAAATACAAAAGGGAGGGATCCAAATATGAAGAACGGGCATGAGACGAAATTTCGAGCGGGAGAAGAAACTTTGGACGGGAAACAAAATTTCATCCACCATGGGGTGTGACTGGTCGGATCGGTGGGGAGATGGAAATCCGGTGAACATGAGTTTCCAGTGAAGTCCTTCCGGAAAAGAAGGGTGTGTCTCCCTCGTACGCAATCCGCGTCGGCTCCCCGCGACCCTCACGGGTACTTAGCCATGATCGCGGGCATTCGACAAGAGCCCGTGCATGCCAAAGGGGGGCCGTCATTTGGACCATTTTGTCCACGCCAATCGTCATTTGGACCATATTGTCGAGCACACCTTTGGCCAGCTGCTCACCGGAGATTAGATCCAGGTCCTAATCCAAAGGGGGCCCGTCAGATACTGCATAGCCTATGTGCTATTCCATGAGGTAGGGGAATGCACGCAGATCATATTTAGCACTAGCTCAGGAGACACAAGTCGACAATGCCGGATTAATCTCTAGTTCTCTTCGACATCATGAGTTACGTGTTCGGCACATTTTAAAATCCGCCCCTACGAACCCTATTCTTCTCCACGGGGAAAATATGAGGTGCTCCCATCCTTGGAGTGCTCCCCATGCTCCAATTTTTTTTAAAAATTTAAAATGTTTCAAAAAATTCTGAAAAAAAGCAAATGTTCACAACGAATGTGACTAGAACTCTAAATGCGCATTGAGAAAAATATATTAAATCTAGCATGAATAGTATCCAAAGAAGACAAAATCAACATTGACTCTATTCACATATGAATCTGTCCTTTTTCTTTCTCAATGTACATTTCAAGTTTGGACCTGAATTACTTAAGAGTTGTAGTTACAGTCGTTATGAGCAGTCACATTTTTTCAGAATTTTTTGAAACAATTTTTTTTTTCAAATTGAAGCTTGGGAAATACCCGAAAGATGGGAGCACCTGATACTCCGCTCTTCTCCAGATCGCGAGTCGCAAGCGACGGAGGCTGGTCCAAACTGCCGGTCTGCCGCCAGGCACAGTACATGCGTACGCTGGCAAAGTTTGCACTCTGGCCGGTCTTCAGGTGCTAGACATGCATCCCCTTCCGGCAGACTCTATTCATGCATGGCGACCTGATTGATTTATGGTATTTAATAATTCTTCCGGTCCATATTATTTGTTGCTTAGATGGATGTATCAGTATTTAAAATCTATTTGAGCCACAAGTTATATGAATCGGAGGGAATATTATTATTTCCTATTCGTAGTATTTGGTACGGGTAGTTTTCCATCTTGATGATTATTATAGACACCTTCGGGCTTCCATCCGATCGTTACGATACTTTCTATGTATCCGGTAAGTAAAAAACATTAGTGACAAACAAAACAGGAAGGCACCAAGTGACTATATCCACTGAATTTTTTTTTTGACTGTATCCAGATTATTTCTCTTGTTCCATTTGACTATTCATGTTTTTTTTTTTTTGGAGATTGACTACTCATATTTTACTGTGGAATACACCAAAGCCTTAACCGGGGTTGGACCCTCAACGTCTAACACACCTTCATGTTTCGAGTAAATAGCGTAAAACTAGCACAGTTCAGTTTAGGGTTCCAAAAAACTACAAGATTTTAATTTTTCGCTGATAACTACCAACTAAGGGGTCGGCTGTTTTCAAAAAACCCAAATGACTGTTGATTAAAAATAAAACCTGTTTATGACATGTCGGACCCGCATCTAAGCGATCCATCTATTTGACCATGTGTTTGACCGTTAACTGACATGTAGGGCCTACATGCCAGTGTCTCAAAAAGCAATCGGGTCCCCAAAAGTTTTCTGGAAAAGAAATCGGCCCCTGTGAGTTTTCAATCAGGTCCTTACAATATTTTTGCAAAAGGCAATCAGGTCCCTGCTCTAGAGCCGGAGGAGTCTTGCCCGCAGCAGCCATGAGCTCGATCGCGAGCGCTCTGCTCGGAAATCCTTCAAAAATAATTTCAAAATATAGTTGTAGCGCCTTCATAAACACACGCATATAGATATTGCTAGAAAACATTAAGAAAATAAGTTTACATCTTATTACATCCAAATAGTCTTTTTGGAATCATATGATCACACGCATATAGATATTGCTAGAAAACATTAAGAAAATAAGTTTACATCTTATTACATCCAAATAGTCTTTTAGGTACCACATACATAATCACTTAGCTAGCTAGTCGGAAGTACGGGGCAAGGACTGAAAGCTCGGTGGGACGTGGCCGTTTGCGGCCTTGATTCGATTTGAGTGACGTACGTGTCCATTTAGTTTGACACACGTACGCACGCGCACACACAAATACGTACGTATATACGTATAATAACGGCACAATTAAGTAGGCTTGAGCGAGAAGGATGACCGGACGCCATCGATGCGCCTAGCGTGGACAGCGGAGCACCATGGTCTCGATCGTGATTCCGGGTCCGAAGGCCAGCATGGCGCCCCACTCCGGCAGCAGGCTCCGGCGCCAGCGCAGCTCGTCGAGCACGAAGACGATGGTCGCGCCGCTCATGTTGCCGTACTCGCGGAGCACGTGCCGGCTGGCCGATAGCTTCTCCGGCTCCAGCTGGAGCACCTTGTCTATGTTGTCCAGGATCGGACGGCCGCCCGGGTGCACCGCCCAGAAGAGGTCGTTCCACTTCCCTTTCCCGGCTAATGGAGACGGGAGGTGAGCGCCACCGTCGTGGTCGCCGTCGTCGTCTCCGCCACGGAACGCGTCGAGGAGGCAGCGCTCCACGTTCTGCCCGATGAGCGTGGGCACCTGGATGGCGAGGTGGAAGTCGACGCCGCTGCCGGAGACCTGCATGCCGAGCGCGTGCTCGGTCTTGGGCAGCGTGGTCTGCGTTGCGTGGACCATCTCGAAGATCGGGCTCTGCTCGCCGTCGCGGAAGGGCCCGGCGCCGACGATGACCGCACCGGCGCCGTCCCCAAACAGCGCGTGGCCGACGAGGTTGCCGCCGTCGGGCCCGCCGAAGCAGACGAGCGTGATCTCGGCGCAGGCCACGAGGACGCGCGCGCCGCGGTTGTTCTCTGCGAGATCCCTGGCGAGGTTCAGCGCCCTGCCGCCGCCGTAGCAGCCGTGGAGGCTGAGGATGGTGCGGGAGACCGTGGGGCGGAGGCCCAGCAGCGTGGCCAGCCGCAGGTCGGCGCTCGGGGCGCCCCAGGCGGAGTAGGTGCTGAAGACGAGGTGGGTGATCTCGCTCGCCGGGCGGCCCCACTCGGCGATGGCCTTGGCCGCCGCGCACTGCGCCAGCTTCGGCACGGCGTCGACGGTCATGGCGATGCGGTTGTCCAGAGACGGCGCGTCGTGGTCGTACAGCTCCGGGTGCGCCGCCAGCGTCTCCTCCGTCAGGTGGAAGTGCCGTTTGTCGATGTCAGTCTTCTCGCCTGCAACCAAACCAAGGAGTAATAAATCAGTTAATGTATACATTCAATTGTATATATCGTAGAAGTAGTTAATGTGGTGAACAGGCGTTGTTAAATGAACGTGGTAGTACCAAGCAAAAAAAAAAAAACAACGTGGTAGTACCAAGCAAAAAAAAATAAAAAAAATAACGTGGTAGTACAGATTCTGGTTAGCTTGTGCTGGAGGTGAGTGAGGTGGTCGCTCTTGGTGATGCGGAAGAGGTTCTCGGCGAACATGTTCTGGGCCAACTCGAGGCCGGTGGGGTTCGCCGTGCCGATGCCGAGCATGGCCGCGGGGCCTTGAGCGTGCTGCCGCCGCGCCACCGCGGTACCCTTCCCATTGACATTGCCGTTGCTGGTTCCGATGCTTCCCATGGCCAATCTTTGGGATGTAGACTAGCTCACTGGGTAGGTGTTGCCAGTGGATCTTCAGGTGGTTCGTCGTCTGTCTAAGGGGCTATGTGTCTCAGGCTTTATATATAGTCTGCTCGTTTGGCTGCCTGGCTGGACTAGCAACCACCAAGTTTGCATGGCATTAACTAATCTCTACGTCTAAGAGCCTATAAAGAGTTGTCATGTCATATATGTGATCTTATTTATTTTCATGCATGACACAAAGTAGCATTTCATTGCACATGATACAGTATCTACCTATATTACTCTAACCCTCTCTCTCTTCTCTAATTTTCTGCCACGTCAACATGTTTGTTATTCCCGAATGCATGATACCGGCTAAGATACCAATACCATCACTATGGCCAGCCTTAGTCCTTATATCCTGCTTCTGTCAACTTATTATTCTTGCTCTAAGTAATCCCGGTCGTGTGGTGGTCCACAGGTGTAGCTTCCTGACAGTAGAGCATGGGAAAGTTTTCGGAAACAAACTTAAAATGTTAATAGTAAAGAAATAGGAATTTTGATATGTCATGTACACCCTATGATCCTTTTTTTTACTCCACATATAAGATTTCTCTCAAGTCAAACTTCATAAAGTTTGACTATACTTATCTGAAAAAATAGCAACATCTACAATAATACTAAAGTTATACAATATGAAAATCAAATTCATGATGCATCTAATGATATTGATTTCGTATTGCGAATGTGTTTCAATAAATTTGGTCAAATTTTTGTTTGTCTTCAGACAAATGTTATATATGCTGAGTAAAGAGGACTGGAAGGAGTATATATATCATAGATTCCTACGTGAACCAAAACTTTTGGGAAATTCTAAAATTGTCGTTCTGATGTCATGTAGGAAAAGCACAGCAGTACTCACAATGTACGATCTCATGTTTGGTTTCCTTCAAACTTCCAGTGTAATAGCATATTCCAGATAAATTTCAAGTGATGTTGGATAGAAATGTCTTTGATCGAAATGGTACCAAGGAATATTCTCCTATTCGATCCATATCCTTTAAAAAAATTGGTGATCCTTCTCAACCTCTCATAGACGGGGTGGACATATGGGCTAAGGGTGTACCATGTGCTCGGCGATGTCTTATGGGGCCCTTGGAGCATCGAAAGGATAGCCTTCGAGCATTTGGGCACTAATGAGATTTCAAGACACATGAAGTTTTTATATACCTGGACATATATATGGAGGTGGGTACGGTGTTTGATGCAGCGGATGTGTAGTTACCGACTTACTCTTGTCATCGATTCTTTACGACATACATGACTGTAAACCAATATGATTATGTTAGCAATTTAATGTAGCAGGATTATTGTTGTAATACTGGACACCTGTATATAGAGTCTAGTTGAATATGTACGTTTTCAGTAGAAGTCGGCCTCACATGGGCCATTTGTCTCACTATGTCATTGTGTGTCGTTTAGTGATTTGTCTACCAAGCAGCCATAGGCCAGTAGTAAAAACAGAAATTTCATATTCACGGAAATGGAAAATGCTCCACAGGAAAACACAGCTTTGTTTTTGTTTCCGTTTCCGTGTAAGCATTTATGTTTCCGTTTTGCGGATTTCCATTTCCATTTCCATATTTTCTCTCCGTTTTCGTTTCTACCATTTCCTCATGAAAAAAGCGGAAAGGTTCCACTCCATTTTCATCCCTACATAATTGTATTGAGTTCGACGACAGAGGAGAGGAGAGAGATGAGAACCATGTTCTATATTTATAAAGGAGTAGTAGTGAGGTGCTAGTGTAGGGGCATTGACGGAGAATTTGCCTATGAGTCACCGCCGGCATTTCATCTACTCATGAGGGCAAGACATAAGGGGATGACGATAACAATATGGTCAACAAGGTGTCGAAGGGCATCGGACAAGCAAGGTCTAGAGGTATCGTCTTGTTGTGTCGGCAGTGCTACCCTAGAAGTAGAGTTATCTTCTAAATGGATGGTATCATGTCTATGGTGGATGGTAAGATACGCGTAAGAAACAACTCCATGTCATTCCTGCCAAACAGTGATTACATGGGGAGAGGCCTAGTCACTGCAAGCGTACTAATAAGCATAACACCTTTCAGGAAAGTATTTCCAAGCATTTATCAAACCCGAAGACCCTAAGGTTACGTGTACCACATTTACCACAACTAGAGTTCTCACAGTCTCTAGTCGCGTTCACACCCAAAACATAGTTTGGAAATTAGCCTACTCATACTACCTAGGCCACGAGGAGGAAGATGGACTGAACTAGGAACACATAAAAAGCAGAATCAAACTAAATTAAACTAAACTATCAATGGTCAAGTGATAAAAGACCTTGTAGGCCCTAGTACAACTAGCGATGATTAAGTACTGAGATAGTAAAGAGGGGTAAGCTTAGCACCTCACACCACCCACGCTAACATTCCGCTAGTATATGATGGTAATTATGGGTTTCCATTCGATGCAATATAAAGCTAGTGGGGTTTTCTTGCTCCCCCTAAGTATACGATCAAAGATAAACGGGTGACATCAATCACTGTTGCAACCCTCACTAGTAGAAAACAGACCTTTTGTTAGGAGCATTAGTACCGGTCGGGTTTGGGACCGGGACTAATATGACCATTAGTCCCGGTTTCAACGGCTAGGATCGGACGGGGGCATGACCAGGACTAGTCCCGGTTCATGAGAGACCTCTAGTCCCGGTTGGTGATACCAACCGGGACTAAAGGGTTGCGGCAGAGTTGTAGTAGGCTCGGGACCCTGCGAGCCCCTTTAGTCCCGGTTGGTATCACCAACCGGGACTAGAGATAGACCTTTAGTCCCGGTTGGTATAGCCAACCGGGACTAAAGTCTTCCCTATATAAAGCTGCCAGCCCCGATTGAGTCCAAGCTTAATTTTCTCTCCTCTCCTCTCTGTTTTCTTCCCCAAGCTCGAGTTCATCCTCCATTTTTGCCAAGATTTGTCAAGATTGGAGGCACCCCATCTATCCAACGGTTCTAAAAGGTTAGCAACTTCATCCTTTCATCTCTCATTGCTAGTTAAGCTCATTTCATGCTCTATAAGTATAGTGATTTGTGGGTTTTAGTTTGGGAGTAATTTTATGGGAGTTTATTTAATTTATATGCAATTTGAGCTCAAATTAACTTCTTGGTTTGCATATGTGTAGGTGTGGTTTACTTAGTGCATTCCCATCCCCATCCTCACCGCCGTCGATCGCCCACACCGTCCCGTCGCCGGCACCACCTTGGTGAGCCTCTTTTTCATATCCTCTTTGTAGAAAAAAATCTTATTTGTTTGACTTACATAGTTACTTGTATAATTTTCTTACTTGTATGATTGTTTGTTATATATAGTGCCATGGTTTTGATATCTGTCCCCATCGGCCCTCGTCCGGTTTATGATTCGGATGTGGTATATTATCTTTTATAACTATTTATTTCATTTCGTGTTTATGACAATTATGCCCATGAAGTTGCAACCAACCCACTTGTCGAGAAGGTATGTGAACCAGAAATTGCAACCGACCCTCTTGTCGAGAAGTTAAACTTAGTTGAAAAAGAAAACGATTATTTGAAAGAAAAATTGAAAAGAATTGAAGAAGAGAAGATGAAATTGGAGTTGTATGTTGCCGATGTCATCGATGATCATACGATCAAGATGGATGCAATTCGCTTGAAGATTAGAAAGATTACAAAATATGCCATTAATAAAGAGGCTTGGTATCATTATGCTATTGGTGTGATTTTGATCGCATTTGTTGTTGCATTTAAATGCTTTCGTTAGTTGTATGTTGTTTTATGAGAAGTATGTATGAACTATATGTATATATTTTTGAAGTAATAACATTTGGTCACTACTCTACTTTGGTTTTAATGTAATGAACTTGTATTAATTTGGTCACTCGGATGTTGTGTAATGAAGATGAGACGGCAATGGATGTCCGATGACCGACGCTCTCCCGAGTTCATTAATGGCCTGCATAATTTTTTGCATGTGGCTGAGGCAAACAAGCGGGATGGTTTTATGTATTGTCCATGTGGTGTCTGTAAGAATAGTAAGGATTACTCTACCTCAAAAACCCTTCACATCCACCTGGTTCAGTCCGGTTTCATGTCCGGCTATAACTGTTGGACCAAGTACGGAGAAAGAGGGGTTATGATGGAAGATAATGATGAAGAAGAGGATGATGACAACTATCCTAGGTTCCCTGAATACGATGAGACTACAATGGGGGAAGCTAAAGAAGAGGCATCCGATGAGCCCTTTGATGATCTTGGTCGGGCCATTGTTGATGCAAAGAGAAACTGCGAAAGTTAAAAGGAGAAGTTGGAGTGCATGTTATAGGATCACAAAAAATTGTTGTACCCAAATTGCAAAGATGACAAGAAAAAGCTGGGTACCACATTGGAATTGCTGCAATGGAAGGCAGAGAATGGTGTATCTTACAAGGGATTTGAAAAGTTGCTGATAATGATAAAGAAGATGCTGCACGCCAGTATGTAAGCAAAGAAAGGTTGTATACACTCTAGGATTAGAGGTGCAGAAGATACATGCATGCCCTAATGACTGCATCCTCTACCGCGGTGAGAAGTACGAGAATTTGAATGCATGCCCGGTATGCAGTGCATTGCGCTATAAGATCAGCCGCGATGACCCTGGTGATGTTGAGCGTGAGCGTCCCAGGAAGAGGGTTCCTGCCAAGGTGATGTGGTATGCTCCTATAATACCACGGTTGAAATGTTTGTTCCAAAACAAAGAGCATGCCAAGTTGTTGCGATGGCACAAAGAGGACCATAAGAAAGACACGATGTTAAGAGTACCCGTTGATGGGTTGCAGTGGAGAAAATCGAGAGAGAGTTCCCAGACTTTGCAGATGACGCAAGGAACTTATGGTTTGCTCTAAGTACAGATGTCATGAATCCTTTTGGGGAGCAGAGCTGCGGTCATAGAACCTGGCCTGTGACTCTATGTATCTACAACCTTCCTCCTTGGTTGTGCATGAAGCAGAAGTTCATTATGTTGCCAGTGCTCATCCAAGGCCCTAAGCAACCCGGCAACGACATTGATGTGTACCTAATGCCATTAGTTGAAGAACTTTTACATTTGTGGGATAAAAAAGGTGTACGTATATGGGATGAGCACAAACAAGAGGAATTTGACCTACGAGCGTTGCTGTTTGTAACCATCAATGATTGGCCTGCTCTTAGTAACCTTTCAAGACATACAAACAAGGGATACAATACATGCACACACTTTTTAGATGAGACTGAAGGTATATATTTGGATAAACGTAAGAAGGTTGTGTACCCGGGACATCGTCGATTTCTTCTGATCAAGCATCCCTTAAGAAAGAAAGGCAAGCATTTCAAAGGTGAGACAGATCACCGGAAGAAGCCTGGACATCGTACTGGGTTAGATATATTTGATATGGTCAAGGATTTAAAAGTAATCTTTGGAAAGGGTCCTGGAGGTCAATCTGTTCCGAATGACGCTAACGGACACGCCCCCATGTGGAAGAAGAAATCTATATTTTGGGAGCTACCCTATTGGGAAGTCCTAGAGGTCCACTCTGCAATCGACGTGATGCACGTGACGAAGAATCTTTGCGTGAACGTGCTAGGCTTCTTGGGCGTGTATGGGAAGACAAAAGATACACCTGAGGCACGACAGGACCAACAACTTATGAACGAAAAATATGGCATGCATCTAAAGCAGTATCAAGGTCCTGCCAGCCACGCTCTTACCAAATAAGAGAAGGAAATATTTTTGAAAGCCTGAGCAGTATGAAGGTCCCGTCTGTCTTCTCTTCGAATATAAAGGGAATAATAAATATGGCAGAGGATAATTCCAAAACCTAAAGTCTCATGACTGCCACGTGATTATGACGCAATTACTTCCGGTTGCATTGAGGGGGCTTCTACCGGAAAATGTTCGAGTACCTATTGTGAAGCTATGTGCATTCCACAATGCAATTTCTTAGAAGGTAATCGATCCAGAAATCCTACCAAGGTTACAGAATGATTTGGTCCAATGTCTTGTCAGTTTCGAGTTGGTGTTCCCACCATCGTTCTTCAATATTATGACACACATCCTAGTTCACCTAGTCGAAGAGATTACCATTATGGGTCCTATATTTCTACACAATATGTTCCCTTTTGGGAGGTTCATGGTAGTCTTAAAGAAATATGTTCATAACCGTGCTAGGCCAGAAGGAAGCATCTCCAAGGGCTATGGAACAAAGGAGGTTATTGAGTTTTGTATTCACTTTATTCCTGACCTTAAGCCGATTGGTGTTCCTCAATCGCGGCATGAGGGGAGACTGAGTGGAAAAGGCATGCTAGGAAAGAAAGCAGTAATAAGTATGGACGGGCATTCCTTCACTCAAGCACACTACACAGTTCTACAAAATTCCACCTTGGTGGCTCCATTTATCGAGGAACACATGGATATTGTACGCTTCAAGAACCCGGAGCAGTCTGACTCCTCGATTAACCATACACACATGGCGACTTTCGGCGGTTGGTTGCAAACACATCTCATGAATAACACCACTGTTGGAGATGATCTGTACTCGTTGGCCAAGTCACCATCTTCGACTATATTGACTTTCCAAGGGTACGAGTTAAATGATAATACATTTTACACGATCGCCCAAGATAAAAAGAGCACCAACCAAAATTGTGGTGTCTGCTTTGATGCAACATACAATAATGAGAAAAAGGACACAAATCATGGTTACATGGAGGAGATATGGGAACTTGACCATGGACGTTTTTTTAAGGTCCCTTTGTTTCGGTGCAAATGGGTCAATCTGACAGGAGGCGGGGTAAAGGTAGACCCGCAGTACGGAATGACAACAGTGGATCTCAACAATCTTGGGTACACATACGAACCATTCGTCCTAGCCAATGATGTGGCTCGGGTTTTCTATGTGAAGGACATGTCTACCAAACCGAGAAAAAGAAAAGATAAGGAAGCGACTACATCATACGATGAGCCAAAGCGCCACATAGTTCTTTCAATGAAAAGAAACATCGTGGGAGTGTTGGACAAGACAGACATGTCAGAAGATTATAATAAGTTTGATGAAATTCCTCCCTTCAAAGTGAACACTGACCCAAGCATCATGTTAAACGATGAAGATTCTCCATGGTTACGGCGCAATCATAAGAAAGGGACATACGCGAAGAAAAAGTCTTATACCCCAAGATCCCACTCTGGGATGTGACTGGCTTCATCGTCATCACTTTCTCTCTAGGGTATACATGTGTTTTGGGTGTTCCTAGGGGTTACCCTAACACAAGCAACAAAATAGT
Source organism: Elymus sibiricus (assembly GCA_039707655.1). NCBI lineage: Eukaryota > Viridiplantae > Streptophyta > Magnoliopsida > Poales > Poaceae > Elymus > Elymus sibiricus. The sequence goes on along the minus strand of CM077669.1, from coordinate 34,892,495 downwards.
TTCACTTTGCTACCCCCTTCTGACACCGGAATCTTTGTAAGAGCTAGGGCATTTTGGCATTTGAAACATGATTTGTGAGGAGTTAATCAATGCAATTATGTCCAACTCATTTGGTTTTAGTTTCGAAATTGTTATGCATTTTACAAGAATTAATTTCATTCTGTAAAATTGACTAACAAAAACATAATATAATTTTCAAAAGAATAACAAGATAACAGAAACTAAAATATCCTAAAAATTCTCAAAAACATAAACAAAGTAAAAGGTATAGAACTAAAAGAGTTAAACAAAATCTGTTTTTGATTAAAACACCTATATAAAATATCCTAAAAATTGCTAAATTGAACATACTGATAAAACATACTAATATTAAACAACATGAAAAAGAATCACTCAAAAATCTATTTTTAAACTAAAGTTATTCATAAACTAGTGATTCACACAAATTTCAAAGACTTAAAATTTAAACTATTCAAATTTGAAAACTACTGGCACTAATAGAAAGTTTATATTTTTTTTGACCTAAGGCATAAATGATTCATTCAAAAACTCTAAATATTCTAACAGTTATTCAAAAAATCTAAATATTCTAATAGTTATTCAAAAAGATTCTATAGAAAAACAAAACAGAAAAGAGAAAATCCACCTTTAGTCCCGGTTGGTCTCACTAACCGGGAGTAAAGGTCCCTTCCCGCGTGGAATTTGGGCCGCCAAAAAGGACCTTTAGTCCCGGTTGGTGGCTCCAACCGGGGTTAAAGGTCTGAGCTCCCGTGCGGGGAGAAGAAACTATAGTCCCGGTTGGAGCCACCAACTGGGACTAAAGGCCTCTTTAGTCCCGGTTGGTGGCTCCAACCGGGACTAAAGGTCTCTGCTATATAACTCTTGCGACCTTCGTGTCCCGGTGCCAGCCACTGCCCGAGACATCCAGATCGAACACAATGCTGCCAGGCTAGCCGTTCCCGTTCCCGTCGCCCTCACTCCACCGGCGAATGCCTACGACGCCGGCAGGCCGTCCCGTCCAGTCCAACGCCATCCCCGACCCCCTCTCCCTCCGCGTGTTGGTGAGCTCTCCTCTTGCCCCTGGCACCGTCCCCAACCCCCTCTCCTCCCCGCGTCTCTCTGCCGGCCGCCGTCGCCATGGACACCGAAACAAGCAGCTGAGAGTTGTGCTTTAACTGTATTATATAGCTTGCCAATCTACGCGTTGTAGCAATCTACAGCAAGATTTGAAGCTAAGAGTTGTGCTATTGTTCTTTTCTTATGCCAGACCCATTTTGCCATCTCAAAACTGAATCAAAACTTTCATTCTTGGTGACATGAAAATATCTCTCTCAATAGGTGACATGAAAATAAATTCTGGCAACCATGCAAATGTGACAGCTTACCCCTTTACTTTTTCAAATGTACATAGTTTTTTTTAAATACTGTGGATACTGCTGTCAGCACAACCCATCTATGTGATGGCGTAACAAAATTATATATTTTTTCTTGTTTATTTGGTACATGACTATTTTGTACAGTGTCATGTATATATTTGTAAAACATAAATATGTTTCCTGACTTTATTGGTACCTTTACACGAATTGCAAGTAGTTTTTGCAGTAAGTGTTCTCTGTCTGACATATGTGCTTAGTAGTCATATTTGATAATAATAAGATTTTTGAGGAGTCCACGACGATCGTGGGTGATTACTATATAGTTGTAAAAGTTTATTAAATATGAGTAGCATAATAAAATGGACATTCTCGCATAGGAATTTGTTTTCATAGGAATTTGTTCTCGACGTCGACGATGCCCGGCCCGCATCCTTGTCGTCGATTCGGGACAGGGCTGCCATGTTCGGGACAGGGCTCCGCCGGGCTGGCACTGGGGAGGTGCTACCTTTTGGGGCGCGCGGCTTGGTAAGGAATCGGGGTCTCATCGTTGACCCGGAGCTTCTTTGGTGGCGGTCACGTGGGCCACTATCGGTGCGGAGGGAGCCGACCCCTGAGGAGGTGGTACGTCACCGTATAAGGGAGGAGGACGAGCACGTCCGTCGCTACATGGTTGCGTTGTACGTCAGGTTCTCCAATACATGGTAGTTTCTTCAGGGATCTCACCCGAGCTATGATCCTGTGATGGTTCCTTTTCTTTGGGTGTCCACCGCCCGCGGCTCAGGAACCGCTAGTCAACTGGATTATTCGATAATATTCGAGTTGTATTAGTGATATTATATGATAATATTCGGCATGTATTAGTGATAATATTCGATAATATTCGATGATGCTTTAACTAGATTATTCGAAATGTATTAGTGATATTATATTATAATATTATATGAAGAGTCCCGGACGATCGCCGGTGATATTATATGTATTAGTGCTAAAAAATTAATTTTCCTCGCCATCCCTCGCCCCTCAGATCAAACCTCGCCGGCGGCTGACTACTATGATTCAGTTTTTGCTTATTGAATGCATTCTAATTAATACATCATACTAAATTGTTTTATCTTTCTTCAAGATTAATTAAGCTATGGATGGTAGTGACAGATACCGTGAAGATGACATCTTCGACATGATACGCTCTGGTGAGGGAGTTGAGCAAGATGACGGCTCACAATTTCTAAACGAATCCGGTGATGGACTAGAGCAACAACCAAGAGATGAAGGGGAAACAAACAATGATGGCGAAGAAAATGATAGACAATTAACAATGTCCAGCAAGGTATATATATATATAATAAGCCTTTGGTGATCATTAGATGTATTAATTGATTTGTATATATATATATTTCTTCTTTTAGCCCTCCGGATCGAGCCAATCTTCTAGAAGGGTACAAGGCCAGGCCAAAAAGTTGGACGATGACATAAAGCTCAACATCGATGAAGTCGCAGAAGATGGCGAACCATTGCTCCTCCCAAGAATGCCCGTAAATTTATAAATCAATGCGGAGTTATTGTTAGGGACCATATCCCGATCACCATTCAAGAATGGAATAAGGCAAAGGAAGATCGAGCAGTTAGTTATGTCGACGAAAGATAAAAAAAAATTCTTTGGGATACGCTCATGTCACATTTCAAGCTACCAGAGGGTCTCACAGAATAAATCGGTTGAAAGTAAAGCGCTTTGCTCTTAAGAAGATGGCGACACAATTCCAGACCTGGAAGAAAATCCTATACAATGTGTACATCAAGGATAAAAAGACGACTCCAGAATTCATTGGAGCACTAGAGAAGATAAAAGATCACTGGGACGCATTTGTTGAGTACAAGTAGTCAGATGCAGCTAAGGAAAGGTCGAGAAAAAATAAGTTAAATGCTGAGAAAAAGGAGTATCACCATGTTCTAGGGACAGGTGGCTACAAGAGAGCCTTGCCAAAGTGGGAAGAATCTGAGGCCAAGATGGTTGTAGAAGGGGTCACTCCAGCTACAACGGGTTGGCCCGAGAGGGCCATGACTTGGTTTTATGCGCATGGGAGGAAGTTGGACCCAGCGACAGGGAAGATTATTGCAAAGGCAAATCTTAAAACAGCCTCAGACGCTTTACTTGAAGCAATAGCATATGCTTGAAAGGGGGTGTTCTAGCCCGAGAGAGAGAACGACGAGCTTACACGCGCCCTCGGCAATCGTGAACACGAAGGACAAACACGAGGCAAAGGCATTGCTCCATGGGTTCAGGGGTTTTCAGAGTGGAAAGACACTTATAGAAGCCGTCACAGAAAAAAGAAGCAGGAAGCAGACCGGTTTCAATAGATAGAAACATTGTTAAAGCAACAGCAAGAGCAAATTGACACAATTAGCCAGCAAAGGGCATCTCCGCGGCAGGAGCAAGCAGATCCAGCATTGGATAGTACCGTCCCATCTATGCGGAAAAGCAGCGTGGGTTCCACGGGGGTCCTGGCCGATGATGCACTGCTAGCTCGCTACCCCGTGGATGATATTAAAGAGAGGACAGATTGTGAGCTTCATCAGAAAATGAAGAATATATCCGTGAAGGTGGCGATCGGCGTTGCTTTACCGAATGCACCTGAAGCAACCATCCATGGCATTCCGATTCAAGCTGGCTATGCTAAAGTCGGGGTGGATGAAGTAGTGCCGGGATATGAGTCACTAAAGCTTCACATTCCTGGAGGTGAAGGGGAGCTAACACTGGGGGAAGTCGTACATGGTGTCATTGTATGGAGAAAGGAATGCATCGTGTTTCCAAACTCGGCGCCAAGGCCACCGACTCCTCCGAGTAGCAATACACCTGGAAGTCCACTCCACGTCGATAGGCAGCCCAACACGAGTCCATATCAATCTCTACCGCGTCAGCCGACTCCACCCCCTACGTCCCAGTTTTGCCAAAAGCGGAAGACCACCGCTCCGTCAAGTCCTATTCGGAAGAAATCCAAAAAGAAGAAAGACAACAACGAGCCTCTTGCCAAAAAGAAGTTAGCTTACGATAAGACTGATGAGGAACTCGGTAGGGTCGTGGCTTCCCAAGTGAGGTCCCATTTTGCACCGAAACCTCCCTCGCCGCCAAAGGAGACAATACGTCCGAAAACCATAGAGCACTTTATGAAGATGCTTGAGCGACCCCCGGCACATGTGGCGAATAGGCCATCAGACTATGACCGTTCTATTATGAAGTCATATAAGGAACAAATGCAGCAGTAGAGATGTAAAAAAAGCGGGAAAACAATAGCCCAGCTCGGAGAACAGGCAATGCAATCGACCCCCCCGCTCAAGGTGACTACCGATAAGGTAGTCACCGAGGACGCTGCTAGAAACATGGGTATCAATGTTGATCAACTCCTAGGCACCGAGGAAATCCTCATGGCTGAACTAGCATGGCGATATGTTCCCAGGAAAACTCTGATCAGACCTTAGCAGGTCCCCAATCTATCAACACAAATACAAAGATTGCATGAGTGCTACATGACCGAAGTTGCCAAGGCGCGAGTGTGGATCATGGTGAAAGTCAAGGAAGATCATTACTTCTATGAAAACTAGCTATACATTGAGTTTGAAGAATTGTTTCAGTTATACAATCAAGACGCATTCGACAAATCTATTGTCAGTTGCTATTGTCTGTAAGTGATTTCTTTCTGTAATTGAAGTCTCTAGTTCAGCTCGTTCATTGCCTGTAATTATCCTCACTATATTCTTTTGTACGCTATTATGCAGAATGAAGATTCTTGATTGCAAAACACAAGGAATCTTTGACATTGGGTTCATTGACCCATATATCCTTACTGAAAAACATATAGAAGACCACCCCAAAGACTCAGATGAAAACTTGCTAAGGTTTTTAAAGGCACAAAATACCAAAATAGAAATACATTTTCCTTACAACTTCAAGTGAGTGTTACTATCGTGAACTACAAATTCTATTTTGATTACTCGATGTTAAGTGTAGTTGATGAGTAATGCATGTAAACATGCGCAGGTTCCACTAGATCCTGCTAAACATTAGGATTGACGCTGGAATAGTTGAAGTCATGGACTCACTACGTAAAGACCCTACGTAATACAAGAGCGTGGTTTTGATGATCGACAGGTAATTTCAATCATTGTCGCACTATATCGGCCTCTTTCGTTCATTTCCTGATATCAAGTAATTAATAACTCCTTTATCCATTTTCTTTGCCAGACATGGTTTGGAAATAGTTCATCAAGGAAGTTGTCGGTGAATGGAAACCGAAGCTGCAATAGCGAAGGACCAAGGTAATTAAGTAGTACTAGCTACGTCCGCGCATCTCTTTAATTCTAGTTTCAATACCATTATCATGCTTGATTATTATCTGATTGAATTCTATTCTCACAAAGTGCATGAGGCAGAATCAGGGGATTGATTTATGTGCATACTATGTTTGCGAGAACATTCGCATGGCGTAAACACTATTCATATTATTTTTATGAAATGATCTAATATATATACAGACAACTAATATATTTGTATTGATCTCCATCTTTAAAGATGGAAGAAATGCGGGAGAAGCTCCTACCAAAATACCGCCTACGAGCAATCCAAGAGGAAATTGCGGAATTTTTTCTTACGGAGGTCATATCTGAAACATGAGAATATCATTGCACGTAATGATCTCCAAATTGTAGGAGAAATTGTATATACCAAATTGTATATATATATATATATATATATATATATATATATATATATATATATATATATATATATATATATATATATATATATATGTATCGTCGTACGAGAAATTATATTATATATCATCAACGTGTGTACAGTATGTAGTAGCGTAAAATATGTTTGAAATGAAAAAATAATTGAATGAAAAACACAAAATGAAAAGGAAAAATAAACCATAAATCCTAAAACCCTAAACCCCTCTAAAAAACACAAAATCTTTAGTCCCGGATTGTGTCACCAACCGGGACTAAAGGTCCTCCAGCCCCCACCGCACACTCGCGGCCACGTGGAGGGACTTTAGTCCCGGATTGTGGCCAGCCGGGACTAAAGGGTGGGAACCTTTAGTCTCCACTCTTTAGTCCCGGTTGGTGACCCGGGACTAAAGGGTGGGAACCTTTAGTCTCCACTCTTTAGTCTCCACTCCTCTTGATGATGACGAGGCTGACGGCGTGGATGAGACCTTAGGCGACGACATGCGTTGGGAGCATGACATCCTGTGAATATGTACTGAATCTATCTATACCTGCCTACTAATAAAGGGAGGTGATATTCTTGGTTTGGTCAGTCACATGAGTTTTGCAAAATAAAAACCTGACCTTTTTTCGTCTGTGTCCGAGGAACGTACGCTTCCTCGGCCGAACCATGTGGGATTTGGAGTCCAAATCACTGATCAGAATACATACCAGAAGCGACCAGGGAACCTCAAGCATGATTATAAATAGACAAAGAAGAGGATTTCCATACACCAGATGACTGAGATCAGGAAACCAACATAGTGGTTATTGGCATTTTAATCCAGTAAATTCAAACAAAACCCAAAAATCATGGAAGTTGACAATGGTGTCTTGATATGACCCCTAGATGTTGTGGTAAAAAATGGGAATGTTTCACAAAATTTATCATGCAAAGTGCTTACAAAACGGACCATCTCCGAGTAAGGAACTACGTTTCGAGAGGGAAGGGACCAAATTCACATGTAAAAGCGATGCATTCTCGGTTGACCTTGATTTTATTTTCACACTTAATACACACCATCGCATGTCTCATGTCAAACTTTGGCAGTTTTTGGGGTGGGTTTTCTTTCTTTGAGAAATTAAATGGATTTGGAGGTATTTGATAGAGACCGGTTTGCATGCGAAGCGACTTCTCCTTATCTGTTGGTGTCCAAATTATTTCCACACTCAATATACACCATTACGTGTGACATGAGAAAATTTGACATATTTTCAGGTCCGTCTAGTATATTTAAACCTTTAAGTGCATTTTCTCCACTAAATACATAGAAATCTATTTATCGCCCTATAAATAGCTAATTAATAGTAAAAAGTGTCAAACTCTTACATGAAATTTCCAGTGATGTATCTTTAACATGGGAAAAAAACTAGGCCAGAAGCCTACACCTAAAACACTAAAATCTAGCATTACAAAAATGGCAAAAAAACACTAATAGCCACACAAAGAAACACCCACCACTGGTATTTTAGTTACGAGGCAGACAAAGTGACCACTGGCGGCCACAAAAACCAGCATTTCCCTATTACTTGCGTTACCCGTGGTGGGTAGGAATATGCGCCTTCCACTAGTATTTTTGGACATCAGTGGCGGGCGCATATTCCTAGCCGCCATTGATAACTCATGTACCAGTTTGCTCGTCATTGGTAATTTTTAGTCCATGGATATAATCTAGACCGATGTTACCAGTGGTGGGCGCAATCTGATGCCACCATTGGTGAGAAAATACCAGTGGCGTGCATGAATTTGCAGCAAATTGCATGTTTACCACACTAACAATGCGCCTACAACTAATGTGACCCCAAATAAGTCTTTTCTCAGTAGTACCTACCTGATCTCGCTCGACAAGGAGCCCATCATGGTTGAGATCATAGGTGATCCGTGTGTCGTCTATTCGAGAAGAGGTCAGGGGAGGGTTTGGCGGTGCTCCTCTTCCGGTGGTCAATTGGGAGGAAAGAGAGGGTGGCTAGCTGCTAGATGAGAGAGATGTGAGTTCTTTGGCTCTTTGCGATGCCACGCTTGTCCAATTTTGGGGTCTCCTTTGCCATGTCGGCATTGACCGGTCAAAACTAGGACTACACTTATTCGGTTTTAGGAGTTGGGGGTGCAAGTTGTCCAGTTTCAAAGTTGAGGGACCAAATCTAGACTTTGCAAGAGTCTAGGGACCTAAATATTCTTTGAGTGCCCCCCCCCCCCCCGGCCGCTCCTGTGCATGCGACTCGGGCGGCTCCCCCCAAACCCTAGCTAGCGCCGCTGCCGGCCATCCACCTCCACCCCTCTGCCGCTGCCGCAGGACGTCATGAGGCAAAGCCGTTCGGCTGACGGCGGCGGCGGGGACCCTTGCTGACCGGCGTGTCGATCTGTGAGCTGGTGCCTGGATCCGGCGGCTCCTGGCTTCTGTGGGGACGTCGTCCGAGTGGGTGGCTCTGGGCGGAGCTGGTGGCGCGGTGCCTCGGGCGCGTGTGCGCGGGGTTGGTCGCTGGCTCAGCGGCGGCGGCCCTTGGCAGCGGCTGCTGGAGTGGAGGCTTGGGCACGCATAGTTGGCCAGGGGTTGACGCGCCGTGCGCGGCTGGTGGAGCCCCTGTTTGCCCCTGTGCTTCCCCAGATCTAGTGGGCGGCGGCGTTCTCTTGCATCCCTCCCCTCGTCCGCGAATGTGTGGTGGTGGTGCTAACTGACGGTTTTAGGCCGGTTCTGCTGTGCGGGGGAGGGGGGAGGTGGAGGGAGTCCCAGGATCCACGGCGACGATATCCCTGCCCTCTTTTTGTGGTAATGGGGGTGCCCTTCTCCCCTCCCGGGGGCTGCGACGGCGGCCGGAGGTGTGCCAGGCCTTGGTTTTTGTGGGAATTTGGTCGTGGTTGGCTCCAGGAGAAATCCTTGTGAAAACTGTTGTTGATGCTGGTGACGGCGGCGCCTTTTTGGTGTCGTACACCTCCTTGGGGGCATTCCTGAGGAGTTCAGATCTTCCAAATCCCCTCGAGGTGTCTCCGGGCATAAGCCCAAGATCTTGTTTTGCTAGATCGGGCGACGACGGCGTTAGGTACGTCGCAACCTTCTTGGAGGCGTCGTCTTTGAGACAATGGCTACTGGTGGTAACCGACAGCTCGTGTGGGTGGCGGTGGTGTGTGGTTGATGTCGATGGTGGTGCGGCCGGCTTGGGGTCGACGGTGTGTTTGTGCTCTTCTTCGGCGATGTTCATGATCGAGTGCTCCTTGGTGTCTCTCTGCTAGGCGGTGCCCTGTGACAAGCTGGTGGCACACAGGTGTCGTTGCGTCGCCTCGGCCCCGTGTGCCCTTTCGAATGTACCCCCAACACAGGTGGTGTTGTGGCGTTGTGCAGTCTCGGTTGCGTGGAGCCTTTCGATTGCGACGACGGTGCAGTGTCGTGGCTTGGTCTGCTAGGTGACGCCCCTCGACCATGCCGGTGGCACACAGGTGCCGTGGCGTCGTCTAGGCCTCGCGTGACCCTTCGAGTGTGCCTCGCGACGCAGGTGGTGTCGCGGCGTTGTGCAGTCTCAGATGCGTGGTGCCTTTCGATTGCGTCAACGGTGCAGTGCCGTGGTTGGTTCTCGGCTCGCCGATGCCGTTCGATTACACCGGCGGTGCTCTTTGTTGTGTTGTGTTGTGTTTTCCCTCTTTGTTCTCCCTTGTTGTGTGTGTTGTCATGTGCGTCGCGGTGTGTTGTGTCTTTTCTTTTATCTCTCCTCCCCCGTATCCCCTGTACCTCTGATTCACTTGAACCTATCTTGCGATGGGCTGAGAAGCCTTATAGGCATATGGATACAATTCAGGTGAGGACCTCCCCCGGTGAAAATTAAAAAAAAAAAGAGTCTAGGAACGAAAAATATACATTTCTTTTAAAAAATGGATATATTATTCATGATTACAGTTTTGCGCTTCTTTAATGAACATCTAAGATGTACATGTATCGAACGATGCAAAACATAAAATTGCTTATCGAATTTATCTCTAGAACTTCAAAACATGTTCTAAACTCCTACGTACATACGTAATCTGTTTTGAAAAGTTTGGGCACCAAGTCAAACTCAATGCCATGCCAACACGGCAACACGCCAAATTTAGGGTTCTTCTAGCCTGCTGTCTATATATATAGCGGCAGCCGATATCCATACTCTCGCGCCGCCGAGATCCAAATACGTTCCAATACAACATAAGATCAAGAAATAATCAATGGCAGCCGGCGACGGCAGCAACGAGCGGGCGTGGTCGGAGCTCCCCGCCGACCTCCACGTGGCCGTCTACCGCGGCTGCTCCTCGGCGCACGACCGCGCGCGCTTCGCTGCCGTCTGTGCGCCTTGGCGCGCCGCCGTGTCCTGGCATCCGCCAATGCCCGCTCTCCCGCTGCTGCTTCCCTGGCCGTCCGCCGGCGGCGGTGAGGCGGCGTGGGCGTACAGTCCCGAGGACGGCAGGGCCGTGCGCGTCCCGCTCCCGTCGGCCGTGACTCCCGGCATGCGCATCGTTGGATGCCACGATGGCGGATGGATCGCGGCCACGAGCACGTCTGCTGACCACCAGCACCAGCTCATGATCGCGAACCTCTACTCCGGCGCCGAGGTCGCGCTCTCAGCAAAGCAGAGGGCGGTCGAGTGCGCGTGCTCAGACGTCCCTATGTATTACGACGCGAATTTCGAGCCTGTAACCGTCCGGCCGGCCGTCAAGAAGATGGTCTTCTCCGGGGACCCTTCCTCGAGCTGCTGCATCCTAGCCGCGACCACCGGAATATGCAAGCTCGCGCTCTGCAGGCTTGGCTGCCCGGCCCCGGATCATGGTGATGGGTGGACCACGGCAGGGTGCACCACTAAACGATACGAAGAGCTCGTGGACATCTCCTTCTGCAACGGCGGCGAGCTCAACAACGGCCGCTCCTCCCGAAACGGCACACTGTTCCTGTACGGCATCTCGCGCAGCGACCAGCTGCTCAAGTTCGAGGTCGCCGTCGACGGCAGTGGCGCACCGGCTATCGCCAGGACACACCTCATCGCAGGCCTCAAGGCCGGCATCCAACACATCTTTGAGCTGCACGGCGAGGTGGCGATCGCGGTGGAGCAGACCAGCGTCCACGGCGAAGCGTCATCCTTGTTGTTGTATGAGCTTGCCGAGCTTGCCGTCGACGACGAGAAGACGCGGCACAGATACACGTTCATGGAGGTGACGAGCTTGGACGACCATGCCCTGTTCCTCAGCCCGGCGTGCTCCAAGGTGGTCCACGTGTCAGCTGCTGGCGCACGGGGTGGGGTCTATAGAAACTGCATCTACTACCCCAAGGGACATGCGTCGGCCTTAGACGGCGAGCGCTACCTGAAACGTCTGGACCTTGGTGGTCGCGTCGTCTTCTCCCCGGACAACGACGACGACGTGCATTACTTGGGTAGGACGATCATGTCCAAGTTATACCATTACCGTTGCAACAACAAGGACGGCGGTAACGGGTTTACGTGGTTTCTGCCTCCGGACTTCTAATCTCTCGTGGCCAAATTATATATGTTCACCTTTTCTTAGTTTTGTTAGATGCATGGTTCGTATTTGCTTAGTTTATTTATGCTGCTACCAAATTATCAATGAGATTATGAGAATGCTATGGATAGAGACAGTACGGCTAGGACCTGATCACAATATTGAATTTTCATGTATTACATGATCAAGCACGGGGTGTTTATTTCTGAATATGTAACACCAAAGAGTTGCCAACCTACTTACTCGGAGAGATTTTACACTCGCGCAACTAAACGTCCATGTTCACTCCAACGAATTCTACACTCGAACAACTATAGTAAACGTCCATGACAACTACCGTGCAGGTTCACATAGATGGATTCTCCACTCGGACAACTAACGTGTAGGTTCACAGTGATGGGTTCTGCACTCGGACAGCTAACAAGCTCACTCAGCTGAATTTGTCGGCGGTATCTTCTTCAACTTGTCCGCCGCGCCATTTTCGCCATTTTGAGAGGAATTTGTTTCCCTGATATTGTTCACCATTTTTGCCACGACGTCTCCTCGACAAAACAAAACGAAAATACAAAAGGGAGGGATCCAAATATGAAGAACGGGCATGAGACGAAATTTCGAGCGGGAGAAGAAACTTTGGACGGGAAACAAAATTTCATCCACCATGGGGTGTGACTGGTCGGATCGGTGGGGAGATGGAAATCCGGTGAACATGAGTTTCCAGTGAAGTCCTTCCGGAAAAGAAGGGTGTGTCTCCCTCGTACGCAATCCGCGTCGGCTCCCCGCGACCTTCACGGGTACTTAGCCATGATCGCGGGCATTCGACAGGAGCCCGTGCATGCCAAAGGGGGGCCGTCATTTGGACCATTTTGTCCACGCCAATCGTCATTTGGACCATATTGTCGAGCACACCTTTGGCCAGCTGCTCACCGGAGATTAGATCCAGGTCCTAATCCAAAGGGGGCCCGTGAGATACTGCATAGCCTATGTGCTATTCCATGAGGTAGGGGAATGCACGCAGATCATATTTAGCACTAGCTCAGGAGACACAAGTCGACAATGCCGGATTAATCTCTAGTTCTCTTCGACATCATGAGTTACGTGTTCGGCACATTTTAAAATCCGCCCCTACGAACCCTATTCTTCTCCACGGGGAAAATATGAGGTGCTCCCATCCTTGGAGTGCTCCCCATGCTCCAATTTTTTTTTAAAATTTAAAATGTTTCAAAAAATTCTGAAAAAAAGCAAATGTTCACAACGAATGTGACTAGAACTCTAAATGCGCATTGAGAAAAATATATTAAATCTAGCATGAATAGTATCCAAAGAAGACAAAATCAACATTGACTCTATTCACATATGAATCTGTCCTTTTTCTTTCTCAATGTACATTTCAAGTTTGGACCTGAATTACTTAAGAGTTGTAGTTACAGTCGTTATGAGCAGTCACATTTTTTCAGAATTTTTTGAAACATTTTTTTTTTTCAAATTGAAGCTTGGGAAATACCCGAAAGATGGGAGCACCTGATACTCCGCTCTTCTCCAGATCGCGAGTCGCAAGCGACGGAGGCTGGTCCAAACTGCCGGTCTGCCGCCAGGCACAGTACATGCGTACGCTGGCAAAGTTTGCACTCTGGCCGGTCTTCAGGTGCTAGACATGCATCCCCTTCCGGCAGACTCTATTCATGCATGGCGACCTGATTGATTTATGGTATTTAATAATTCTTCCGGTCCATATTATTTGTTGCTTAGATGGATGTATCTAGTATTTAAAATCTATTTGAGCCACAAGTTATATGAATCGGAGGGAATATTATTATTTCCTATTCGTAGTATTTGGTACGGGTAGTTTTCCATCTTGATGATTATTATAGACACCTCCGGGCTTCCATCCGATCGTTACGATACTTTATATGTATCCGGTAAGTAAAAAACATTAGTGACAAACAAAACAGGAAGGCACCAAGTGACTATATCCACTGAAAAAAAAATGTGACTGTATCCAGATTATTTCTCTTGTTCCATTTGACTATTCATGTTTTTTTTTTTTTGGAGATTGACTACTCATATTTTACTGTGGAATACACCAAAGCCTTAACCGGGGTTGGACCCTCAACGTCTAACACACCTTCATGTTTCGAGTAAATAGCGTAAAACTAGCACAGTTCAGTTTAGGGTTCCAAAAAACTGCAAGATTTTAATTTTTCGCTGATAACTACCAACTAAGGGGTCGGCTGTTTTCAAAAAACCCAAATGACTGTTGATTAAAAATAAAACCTGTTTATGACATGTCGGACCCGCATCTAAGCGATCCATCTATTTGACCATGTGTTTGACCGTTAACTGACATGTAGGGCCTACATGCCAGTGTCTCAAAAAGCAATCGGGTCCCCAAAAGTTTTCTGGAAAAGAAATCGGCCCCAGTGAGTTTTCAATCAGGTCCTTACAATATTTTTGCAAAAGGCAATCAGGTCCCTGCTCTAGAGCCGGAGGAGTCTTGCCCGCAGCAGCCATGAGCTCGATCGCGAGCGCTCTGCTCGGAAATCCTTCAAAAATAATTTCAAAATATAGTTGTAGCGCCTTCATAAACACACGCATATAGATATTGCTAGAAAACATTAAGAAAATAAGTTTACATCTTATTACATCCAAATAGTCTTTTTGGAATCATATGATCACACGCATATAGATATTGCTAGAAAACATTAAGAAAATAAGTTTACATCTTATTACATCCAAATAGTCTTTTAGGTACCACATACATAATCACTTAGCTAGCTAGTCGGAAGTACGGGGCAAGGACTGAAAGATCGGTGGGACGTGGCCGTTTGCGGCCTTGATTCGATTTGAGTGACGTACGTGTCCATTTAGTTTGACACACGTACGCACGCGCACACACAAATACGTACGTATATACGTATAATAACGGCACAATTAAGTAGGCTTGAGCGAGAAGGATGACCGGACGCCATCGATGCGCCTAGCGTGGACAGCGGAGCACCATGGTCTCGATCGTGATTCCGGGTCCGAAGGCCAGCATGGCGCCCCACTCCGGCAGCAAGCTCCGGCGCCAGCGCAGCTCGTCGAGCACGAAGACGATGGTCGCGCCGCTCATGTTGCCGTACTCGCGGAGCACGTGCCGGCTGGCCGATAGCTTCTCCGGCTCCAGCTGGAGCACCTTGTCTATGTTGTCCAGGATCGGACGGCCGCCCGGGTGCACCGCCCAGAAGAGGTCGTTCCACTTCCCTTTCCCGGCTAATGGAGACGGGAGGTGAGCGCCACCGTCGTGGTCGCCGTCGTCGTCTCCGCCACGGAACGCGTCGAGGAGGCAGCGCTCCACGTTCTGCCCGATGAGCGTGGGCACCTGGATGGCGAGGTGGAAGTCGACGCCGCTGCCGGAGACCTGCATGCCGAGCGCGTGCTCGGTCTTGGGCAGCGTGGTCTGCGTTGCGTGGACCATCTCGAAGATCGGGCTCTGCTCGCCGTCGCGGAAGGGCCCGGCGCCGACGATGACCGCACCGCCGTCCCCAAACAGCGCGTGGCCGACGAGGTTGCCTCCGTCGGGCCCGCCGAAGCAGACGAGCGTGATCTCGGCGCAGGCCACGAGGACGCGCGCGCCGCGGTTGTTCTCTGCGAGATCCCTGGCGAGGTTCAGCGCCCTGCCGCCGCCGTAGCAGCCGTGGAGGCTGAGGATGGTGCGGGAGACCGTGGGGCGGAGGCCCAGCAGCGTGGCCAGCCGCAGGTCGGCGCTCGGGGCGCCCCAGGCGGAGTAGGTGCTGAAGACGAGGTGGGTGATCTCGCTCGCCGGGCGGCCCCACTCGGCGATGGCCTTGGCCGCCGCGCACTGCGCCAGCTTCGGCACGGCGTCGACGGTCATGGCGATGCGGTTGTCCAGAGACGGCGCGTCGTGGTCGTACAGCTCCGGGTGCGCCGCCAGCGTCTCCTCCGTCAGGTGGAAGTGCCGTTTGTCGATGTCAGTCTTCTCGCCTGCAACCAAACCAAGGAGTAATAAATCAGTTAATGTATACATTCAATTGTATATATCGTAGAAGTAGTTAATGTGGTGAACAGGCGTTGTTAAATGAACGTGGTAGTACCAAGCAAAAAAAAAAAAACAACGTGGTAGTACCAAGCAAAAAAAAATAAAAAAAATAACGTGGTAGTACAGATTCTGGTTAGCTTGTGCTGGAGGTGAGTGAGGTGGTCGCTCTTGGTGATGCGGAAGAGGTTCTCAGCGAACATGTTCTGGGCCAACTCGAGGCCGGTGGGGTTCGCCGTGCCGATGCCTAGCAACCACCAAGTTTGCATGGCATTAACTAATCTCTACGTCTAAGAGCCTATAAAGAGTTGTCATGTCATATATGTGATCTTATTTATTTTCATGCATGACACAAAGTAGCATTTCATTGCACATGATACGGTATCTACCTATATTACTCTAACCCTCTCTCTCTTCTCTAATTTTCTGCCACGTCAACATGTTTGTTATTCCCGAATGCATGATACCGGCTAAGATACCAATACCATCACTATGGCCAGCCTTAGTCCTTATATCCTGCTTCTGTCAACTTATTATTCTTGCTCTAAGTAATCCCGGTCGTGTGGTGGTCCACAGGTGTAGCTTCGTGACAGTAGAGCATGGGAAAGTTTTCGGAAACAAACTTAAAATGTTAATAGTAAAGAAATAGGAATTTTGATATGTCATGTACACCCTATGATCCTTTTTTTTACTCCACATATAAGATTTCTCTCAAGTCAAACTTCATAAAGTTTGACTATACTTATCTGAAAAAATAGCAACATCTACAATAATACTAAAGTTATACAATATGAAAATCAAATTCATGATGCATCTAATGATATTGATTTCGTATTGCGAATGTGTTTCAATAAATTTGGTCAAATTTTTGTTTGTCTTCAGACAAATGTTATATATGCTGAGTAAAGAGGACTGGAAGGAGTATATATATCATAGATTCCTACGTGAACCAAAACTTTTGGGAAATTCTAAAATTGTCGTTCTGATGTCATGTAGGAAAAGCACAGCAGTACTCACAATGTACGATCTCATGTTTGGTTTCCTTCAAACTTCCAGTGTAATAGCATATTCCAGATAAATTTCAAGTGATGTTGGATAGAAATGTCTTTGATCGAAATGGTACCAAGGAATATTCTCCTATTCGATCCATATCCTTTAAAAAAATTGGTGATCCTTCTCAACCTCTCATAGACGGGGTGGACATATGGGCTAAGGGTGTACCATGTGCTCGGCGATGTCTTATGGGGCCCTTGGAGCATCGAAAGGATAGCCTTCGAGCATTTGGGCACTAATGAGAGTTCAAGACACATGAAGTTGTTATACACCTGGACATATATATGGAGGTGGGTACGGTGTTTGATGCAGCGGATGTGTAGTTACCGACTTACTCTTGTCATCGATTCTTTACGACATACATGACTGTAAACCCATATGATTATGTTAGCAATTTAATGTAGCAGGATTATTGTAGTAATACTGGACACCTGTATATAGAGTCTAGTTGAATATGTATGTTTTCAGTAGAAGTCGGCCTCACATGGGCCATTTGTCTCACTATGTCATTGTGTGTCGTTTAGTGATTTGTCTACCAAGCAGCCATAGGCCAGTAGTAAAAACAGAAATTTCATATTCACGGAAATGGAAAATGCTCCACAGGAAAACACAGCTTTGTTTTTGTTTCCGTTTCCGTGTAAGCATTTATGTTTCCGTTTTGCGGATTTCCATTTCCATTTCCATATTTTCTCTCCATTTTCGTTTCTACCATTTCCTCATGAAAAAAGCGGAAAGGTTCCACTCCATTTTCATCCCTACATAATTGTATTGAGTTCGACGACAGAGGAGAGGAGAGAGATGAGAACCATGTTCTATATTTATAAAGGAGTAGTAGTGAGGTGCTAGTGTAGGGGCATTGACGGAGAATTTGCCTATGAGTCACCGCCGGCATTTCATCTACTCATGAGGGCAAGACATAAGGGGATGACGATAACAATATGGTCAACAAGGTGTCGAAGGGCATCAGACAAGCAAGGTCTAGAGGTATCGTCTTGTTGTGTCGGCAGTGCTACCATAGAAGTAGAGTTATCTTCTAAATGGATGGTATCATGTCTATGGTGGATGGTAAGATACGCGTAAGAAACAATTCCATGTCATTCCCGCCAAACAGTGATTACATGGGGAGAGGCCTAGTCACTGCAAGCGTACTAATAAGCATAACACCTTTCAGGAAAGTATTTCCAAGCATTTATCAAACCCGAAGACCCTAAGGTTACGTGTACCACATTTACCACAACTAGAGTTCTCACAGTCTCTAGTCGCGTTCACACCCAAAACATAGTTTGGAAATTAGCCTACTCATACTACTTAGGCCACGAGGAGGAAGATGGACTGAACTAGGAACACATAAAAAGAAGAATCAAACTAAATTAAACTAAACTATCAGTGGTCAAGTGATAAAAGACCTTGTAGGCCCTAGTACAACTAGCGATGATTAAGTACTGAGATAGTAAAGAGGGGTAAGCTTAGCACCTCACACCACCCACGCTAACATTCCGCTAGTATATGATGGTAATTATGGGTTTCCATTCGATGCAATATAAAGCTAGTGGGGTTTTATTGCTCCCCCTAAGTATACGATCAAAGATAAACGGGTGACATCAATCACTGTTGCAACCCTCACTAGTAGAAAACAGACCTTTTGTTAGGAGCATTAGTACCGGTCGGGTTTGGGACCGGGACTAATATGACCATTAGTCCCGGTTTCAACGGCTAGGATCGGACGGGGGCATGACCAGGACTAGTCCCGGTTCATGAGAGACCTCTAGTCCCGGTTGGTGATACCAACCGGGACTAAAGGGTTGCGGCAGAGTTGTAGTAGGCTCGGGACCCTGCGAGCCCCTTTAGTCCCGGTTGGTATCACCAACCGGGACTAGAGATAGACCTTTAGTCCCGGTTGGTATAGCCAACCGGGACTAAAGTCTTCCCTATATAAAGCTGCCAGCCCCGATTGAGTCCAAGCTTAATTTTCTCTCCTCTCCTCTCTGTTTTCTTCCCCAAGCTCGAGTTCATCCTCCATTTTTGCCAAGATTTGTCAAGATTGGAGGCACCCCATCTATCCAACGGTTCTAAAAGGTTAGCAACTTCATCCTTTCATCTCTCATTGCTAGTTAAGCTCATTTCATGCTCTATAAGTATAGTGATTTGTGGGTTTTAGTTTGGGAGTAATTTTATGGGAGTTTATTTAATTTATATGGAATTTGAGCTCAAATTAACTTCTTGGTTTGCATATGTGTAGGTGTGGTTTACTTAGTGCATTCCCATCCCCATCCTCACCGCCGTCGATCGCCCACACCGTCCCGTCGCCGGCACCACCTTGGTGAGCCTCTTTTTCATATCCTCTTTCTAGAAAAAAATCTTATTTGTTTGACTTACATAGTTACTTGTATAATTTTCTTACTTGTATGATTGTTTGTTATATATAGTGCCATGGTTTTGATATCTGTCCCCATCGGCCCTCGTCCGGTTTATGATTCGGATGTGGTATATTATCTTTTATAACTATTTATTTCATTTCGTGTTTATGACAATTATGCCCATGAAGTTGCAACCAACCCTCTTGTCGAGAAGGTATGTGAACCAGAAATTGCAACCGACCCTCTTGTCGAGAAGTTAAACTTAGTTGAAAAAGAAAACGATTATTTGAAAGAAAAATTGAAAAGAATTGAAGAAGAGAAGATGAAATTGGAGTTGTATGTTGCCGATGTCATCGATGATCATACGATCAAGATGGATGCAATTCGCTTGAAGATTAGAAAGATTACAAAATATGCCATTAATAAAGAGGCTTGGTATCATTATGCTATTGGTGTGATTTTGATCGCATTTGTTGTTGCATTTAAATGCTTTCGTTAGTTGTATGTTGTTTTATGAGAAGTATGTATGAACTATATGTATATATTTTTGAAGTAATAACATTTGGTCACTACTCTACTTTGGTTTTAATGTAATGAACTTGTATTAATTTGGTCACTCGGATGTTGTGTAATGAAGATGAGACGGCAATGGATGTCCGATGACCGACGCTCTCCCGAGTTCATTAATGGCCTGCATAATTTTTTGCATGTGGCTGAGGCAAACAAGCGGGATGGTTTTATGTATTGTCCATGTGGTGTCTGTAAGAATAGTAAGGATTACTCTACCTCAAAAACCCTTCACATCCACCTAGTTCAGTCTGGTTTCATGTCCGGCTATAACTGTTGGACCAAGTACGGAGAAAGAGGGGTTATGATGGAAGATAATGATGAAGAAGAGGATGATGACAACTATCCTAGGTTCCCTGAATACGATGAGACTACAATGGGGGAAGCTAAAGAAGAGGCATCTGATGAGCCCTTTGATGATCTTGGTCGGGCCATTGTTGATGCAAAGAGAAACTGCGAAAGTTAAAAGGAGAAGTTGGAGTGCATGTTATAGGATCACAAAAAATTGTTGTACCCAAATTGCAAAGATGACAAGAAAAAGCTGGGTACCACATTGGAATTGCTGCAATGGAAGGCAGAGAATGGTGTATCTTACAAGGGATTTGAAAAGTTGCTGATAATGATAAAGAAGATGCTGCACGCCAGTACGTACGAAGCAAAGAAAGGTTGTATACACTCTAGGATTAGAGGTGCAGAAGATACATGCATGCCCTAATGACTGCATCCTCTACCGCGGTGAGAAGTACGAGAATTTGAATGCATGCCCGGTATGCAGTGCATTGCGCTATAAGATCAGCCGCGATGACCCTGGTGATGTTGAGGGTGAGCGTCCCAGGAAGAGGGTTCCTGCCAAGGTGATGTGGTATGCTCCTATAATACCACGGTTGAAATGTTTGTTCCAAAACAAAGAGCATGCCAAGTTGTTGCGATGGCACAAAGAGGACCGTAAGAAAGACACGATGTTAAGAGTACCCGTTGATGGGTTGCAGTGGAGAAAAATCGAGAGAGAGTTCCCAGACTTTGCAGATGACGCAAGGAACTTATGGTTTGCTCTAAGTACAGATGTCATGAATCCTTTTGGGGAGCAGAGCTGCGGTCATAGAACCTGGCCTGTGACTCTATGTATCTACAACCTTCCTCCTTGGTTGTGCATGAAGCAGAAGTTCATTATGTTGCCAGTGCTCATCCAAGGCCCTAAGCAACCCGGCAACGACATTGATGTGTACCTAATGCCATTAGTTGAAGAACTTTTACAGTTGTGGGATAAAAAAGGTGTACGTGTATGGGATGAGCACAAACAAGAGGAATTTGACCTACGAGCGTTGCTGTTTGTAACCATCAATGATTGGCCTGCTCTTAGTAACCTTTCAAGACATACAAACAAGGGATACAATGCATGCACACACTTTTTAGATGAGACTGAAGGTATATATTTGGATAAACGTAAGAAGGTTGTGTACCCGGGACATCGTCGATTTCTTCCGATCAAGCATCCCTTAAGAAAGAAAGGCAAGCATTTCAAAGGTGAGACAGATCACCGGAAGAAGCCTGGACATCGTACTGGGTTAGATATATTTGATATGGTCAAGGATTTAAAAGTAATCTTTGGAAAGGGTCCTGGAGGTCAATCTGTTCCGAATGACGCTAACGGACACGCCCCCATGTGGAAGAAGAAATCTATATTTTGGGAGCTACCCTATTGGGAAGTCCTAGAGGTCCGCTCTGCAATCGACGTGATGCACGTGACGAAGAATCTTTGCGTGAACGTGCTAGGCTTCTTGGGCGTGTATGGGAAGACAAAAGATACACCTGAGGCACGACAGGACCAACAACTTATGAACGAAAAATATGGCATGCATCTAAAGCAGTATCAAGGTCCTGCCAGCCACGCTCTTACCAAATAAGAGAAGGAAATATTTTTGAAAGCCTGAGCAGTATGAAGGTCCCGTCTGTCTTCTCTTCGAATATAAAGGGAATAATAAATATGGCAGAGGATAATTCCAAAACCTAAAGTCTCATGACTGCCACGTGATTATGACGCAATTACTTCCGGTTGCATTGAGGGGGCTTCTACCGGAAAATGTTCGAGTACCTATTGTGAAGCTATGTGCATTCCACAATGCAATTTCTTAGAAGGTAATCGATCCAGAAATCCTACCAAGGTTACAGAATGATTTGGTCCAATGTCTTGTCAGTTTCGAGTTGGTGTTCCCACCATCGTTCTTCAATATTATGACACACATCCTAGTTCACCTAGTCGAAGAGATTACCATTATGGGTCCTATATTTCTACACAATATGTTCCCTTTTGGGAGGTTCATGGTAGTCTTAAAGAAATATGTTCATAACCGTGCTAGGCCAGAAGGAAGCATCTCCAAGGGCTATGGAACAAAGGAGGTTATTGAGTTTTGTATTCACTTTATTCCTGACCTTAAGCCGATTGGTGTTCCTCAATCGCGGCATGAGGGGAGACTGAGTGGAAAAGGCATGCTAGGAAAGAAAGCAGTAATAAGTATGGACGGGCATTCCTTCACTCAAGCACACTACACAGTTCTACAAAATTCCACCTTGGTGGCTCCATTTATCGAGGAACACATGGATATTGTACGCTTCAAGAACCCGGAGCAGTCTGACTCCTCGATTAACCATACACACATGGCGACTTTCGGCGGTTGGTTGCAAACACATCTCATGAATAACACCACTGTTGGAGATGATCTGTACTCGTTGGCCAAGTCACCATCTTCGACTATATTGACTTTCCAAGGGTACGAGTTAAATGATAATACATTTTACACAATCGCCCAAGATAAAAAGAGCACCAACCAAAATTGTGGTGTCTGCTTTGATGCAACATACAATAATGAGAAAAAGGACACAAATCATGGTTACATGGAGGAGATATGGCAACTTGACCATGGACGTTTTTTTAAGGTCCCTTTGTTTCGGTGCAAATGGGTCAATTTGACAGGAGGCGGGGTAAAGGTAGACCCGCAGTACGGAATGACAACAGTGGATCTCAACAATCTTGGGTACACATACGAACCATTCGTCCTAGCCAATGATGTGGCTCGGGTTTTCTATGTGAAGGACATGTCTACCAAACCGAGAAAAAGAAAAGATAAGGAAGCGACTACATCATACGATGAGCCAAAGCGCCACATAGTTCTTTCAATGAAAAGAAACATCGTGGGAGTGTTGGACAAGACAGACATGTCAGAAGATTATAATAAGTTTGATGAAATTCCTCCCTTCAAAGTGAACACTGACCCAAGCATCATGTTAAACGATGAAGATTCTCCATGGTTACGGCGCCATCATAAGAAAGGGACATACGCGAAGAAAAAGTCTTATACCCCAAGATCCCAATCTGGGATGTGACTGTCTTCATCGTCATCACTTTCTCTCTAGGGTATACATGTGTTTTGGGTGTTCCTAGGGGTTACCCTAACACAAGCAACAAAATAGTTTCACTTTGCTACCTCCTTCTGACACCGGAATCTTTGTAAGAGCTAGGGCATTTTGGCATTTGAAACATGATTTGTGAGGAGTTAATCAATGCAATTATGTCCAACTCATTTGGTTTTAGTTTCGAAATTGTTATGCATTTTACAAGAATTAATTTCATTCTGTAAAATTGACTAACAAAAACATAATATAATTTTTCAAAAGAATAACAAGATAACAGAAACTAAAATATCCTAAAAATTCTCAAAAACATAAACAAAGTAAAAGGTATAGAACTAAAAGAGTTAAACAAAATCTGTTTTTGATTAAAACACCTATATAAAATATCCTAAAAATTGCTAAATTGAACATACTGATAAAACATACTAATATTAAACAACATGAAAAAGAATCACTCAAAAATTTATTTTTAAACTAAAGTTATTCATAAACTAGTGATTCACACAAATTTCAAAGACTTAAAATTTAAACTATTCAAATTTGAAAACTACTAGCACTAATAGAAAGTTTATATTTTTTTTGACCTAAGGTATAAATGATTCATTCAAAAACTCTAAATATTCTAACAGTTATTCAAAAAAGCTAAATATTCTAATAGTTATTCAAAAAGATTCTATAGAAAAACAAAACAGAAAAGAGAAAATCCACCTTTAGTCCCGGTTGGTCTCACAAACCGGGAGTAAAGGTCCCTTCCCGCGCGGAATTTGGGCCGCCGAAAAGGACCTTTAGTCCCGGTTGGTGGCTCCAACCGGGGTTAAAGGTCTGAGCTCCCGTGCGGGGAGAAGAAACTATAGTCCCGGTTGGAGCCACCAACTGGGACTAAAGGCCTCTTTAGTCCCGGTTGGTGGCTCCAACCGGGACTAAAGGTCTCTGCTATATAACTCTTGCGACCTTCGTGTCCCGGTGCCAGCCACTGCCCGAGACATCTAGATCGAACACAATGCTGCCAGGCTAGCCGTTCCCGTTCCCGTCGCCCTCACTCCACCGGCGAATGCCTACGACGCCGGCAGGCCGTCCCGTCCAGTCCAACGCCATCCCCGACCCCCTCTCCCTCCGCGTGTTGGTGAGCTCTCCTCTTGCCCCTGGCACCGTCCCCAACCCCCTCTCCTCCCCGCGTCTCTCTGCCGGCCGCCGTCGCCATGGACACCGAAACAAGCAGCTGAGAGTTGTGCTTTAACTGTATTATATAGCTTGCCAATCTACGCGCTGTAGCAATCTACAGCAAGATTTGAAGCTAAGAGTTGTGCTATTGTTCTTTTCTTATGCCAGACCCATTTTGCCATCTCAAAACTGAATCAAAACTTTCATTCTTGGTGACATGAAAATATCTCTCTCAATAGGTGACACGAAAATAAATTCTGGCAACAATGCAAATGTCACAGCTTACCCCTTTACTTTTTCAAATGTACATAGTTTTTTTTAAATACTGTGGATACTGCTATCAGCACAACCCATCTATGTGATGGCGTAACAAAATTATATATTTTTTCTTGTTTATTTGGTACATGACTATTTTGTACAGTGTCATGTATATATTTGTATAACATAAATATGTTTCCTGACTTTATTGGTACCTTTACACGAATTGCAAGTAGTTTTTGCAGTAAGTATTCTCTGTCTGACATATGTGCTTAGTAGTCATATTTGATAATAATAAGATTTTTGAGGAGTCCACGACGATCGTGGGTGATTACTATATAGATGTAAAAGTTTATTAAATATGAGTAGCATAATAAAATGGAAATTCTCGCATAGGAATTTGTTTTCATAGGAATTTGTTCTCGACGTCGACGATGCCCGGCCCGCATCCTTGTCGTCGATTCGGGACAGGTCTGCCATGTTCGGGACAGGGCTCCGCCGGGCTGGCACTGGGGAGGTGCTACCTTCTGGGGTGCGCGGCTTGGTAAGGAATCGGGGTCTCATCGTCGACCCGGAGCTTCTTTGGTGGCGGTCATGTGGGCCACTATCGGTGCGGAGGGAGCCGACCCCTGAGGAGGTGGTACGTCACCGTATAAGGGAGGAGGACGAGCACGTCCGTCGCTACATGGTTGCGTTGTACGTCAGGTTCTCCAATACATGGTAGTTTCTTCAGGGATCTCACCCGAGCTATGATCCTGTGATGGTTCCTTTTCTTTGGGTGTCCACCGCCCGCGGCTCAGGAACCGCTAGTCAACTGGATTATTCGATAATATTCGAGTTGTATTAGTGATATTATATGATAATATTCGGCATGTATTAGTGATAATATTCGATAATATTCGATGATGCTTTAACTAGATTATTCGAAATGTATTAGTGATATTATATTATAATATTATATGAAGAGTCCCGGACGATCGCCGGTGATATTATATGTATTAGTGCTAAAAAATTAATTTTCCTCGCCATCCCTCGCCCCTCAGATCAAACCTCGCCGGCGGCTGACTACTATGATTCAGTTTTTGCTTATTGAATGCATTCTAATTAATACATCATACTAAATTGTTTTATCTTTCTTCAAGATTAATTAAGCTATGGATGGTAGTGACAGATACCGTGAAGATGACATCTTCGACATGATACGCTCTGGTGAGGGAGTTGAGCAAGATGTCGGCTCACAATTTCTAAACGAATCCGGTGATGGACTAGAGCAACAACCAAGAGATGAAGGGGAAACAAACAATGATGGCGAAGAAAATGATAGACAATTAACAATGTCCGGCAAGGTCTATATATATATAATAAGCCTTTGGTGATCATTAGATGTATTAATTGATTTGTATATATATATATTTCTTCTTTTAGCCCTCCGGATCGAGCCAATCTTCTAGAAGGGTACGAGGCCAGGCCAAAAAGTTGGACGATGACATAAAGCTCAACATCGATGAAGTCGCAGAAGATGGCGAACCATTGCTCCTCCCAAGAATGCCCGTAAATTTATAAATCAATGCGGAGTTATTGTTAGGGACCATATCCCGATCACCATTCAAGAATGGAATAAGGCAAAGGAAGATCGAGCAGTTAGTTATGTCGACGAAAGATAAAAAAAAATTCTTTGGGATACGCTCATGTCACATTTCAAGCTACCAGAGGGTCTCACAGATAAAATCGGTTGAAAGTAAAGCACTTTGCTCTTAAGAAGATGGCGACACAATTCCAGACCTGGAAGAAAATCCTATACAATGTGTACATCAAGGATAAAAAGACGACTCCAGAATTCATTGGAGCACTAGAGAAGATAAAAGATCACTGGGACGCATTTGTTGAGTACAAGTAGTCAGATGCAGCTAAGGAAAGGTCGAGAAAAAATAAGTTAAATGCTGAGAAAAAGGAGTATCACCATGTTCTAGGGACAGGTGGCTACAAGAGAGCCTTGCCAAAGTGGGAAGAATCTGAGGCCAAGATGGTTGTAGAAGGGGTCACTCCAGCTACAACGGGTTGGCCCGAGAGGGCCATGACTTGGTTTTATGCGCATGGGAGGAAGTTGGACCCAGCGACAGGGAAGATTATTGAAAGGCAAATCTTAAAACAGCCTCAGACGCTTTACTTGAAGCAATAGCATATGCTTGAAAGGGGGTGTTCTAGCCCGAGAGAGAGAACGACGAGCTTACACGCGCCCTCGGCAATCGTGAACACGAAGGACGAACACGAGGCAAAGGCATTGCTCCATGGGTTCAGGGGTTTTCAGAGTGGAAAGACACTTATAGAAGCCGTCACAGAAAAAAGAAGCAGGAAGCAGACCGGTTTCAATAGATAGAAACATTGTTAAAGCAACAGCAAGAGCAAATTGACACAATTAGCCAGCAAAGTGCATCTCCGCGGCAGGAGCAAGCAGATCCAGCATTGGATAGTACCGTCCCATCTATGCGGAAAAGCAGCGTGGGTTCCACGGGGGTCCTGGCCGATGATGCACTGCTAGCTCGCTACCCCGTGGATGATATCAAAGAGAGGACAAATTGTGAGCTTCATCAGAAAATGAAGAATATATCCGTGAAGGTGGCGATCGGCGTTGCTTTACCGAATGCACCTGAAGCAACCATCCATGGCATTCCGATTCAAGCTGGCTATGCTAAAGTCGGGGTGGATGAAGTAGTGCCGGGATATGAGTCACTAAAGCTTCACATTCTTGGAGGTGAAGGGGAGCTAACACTGGGGGAAGTCGTACATGGTGTTATTGTATGGAGAAAGGAATGCATCGTGTTTCCAAACTCGGCGCCAAGGCCACCGACTCCTCCGAGTAGCAATACACCTGGAAGTCCACTCCACGTCGATAGGCAGCCCAACACGAGTCCATATCAATCTCTGCCGCGTCAGCCGACTCCACCCCCTACGTCACCAGTATTGCCAAAAGCGGAAGACCACCGCTCCGTCAAGTCCTATTCGGAAGAAATGCAAAAAGAAGAAAGACAACAACGAGCCTCTTGCCAAAAAGAAGTTAGCTTACGATAAGACTGATGAGGAACTCGGTAGGGTCGTGGCTTCCCAAGTGAGGTCCCATTTTGCACCGAAACCTCCCTCGCCGCCAAAGGAGACAATACGTCCGAAAACCATAGAGCACTTTATGAAGATGCTTGAGCGACCCCCGGCACATGTGGCGAATAGGCCATCAGACTATGACCGTTCTATTATGAAGTCATATAAGGAACAAATGCAGCAGTAGAGATGTAAAAAAAGCGGGAAAACAATAGCCCAACTCGGAGAACAGGCAATGCAATCGACCCCCCGCTCAAGGTGACTACCGATAAGGTAGTCACCGAGGACGCTGCTAGAAACATGGGTATCAATGTTGATCAACTCCTAGGCACCGAGGAAATCCTCATGGCTGAACTAGCATGGCGATATGTTCCCAGGAAAACTCTGATCAGACCTTAGCAGGTCCCCAATCTATCAACACAAATACAAAGATTGCATGAGTGCTACATGACCGAAGTTGCCAAGGCACGAGTGTGGATCATGGTGAAAGTCAAGGAAGATCATTACTTCTATGAAAACGAGCTATACATTGAGTTTGAAGAATTGTTTCAGTTATACAATCAAGACGCATTCGACAAATCTATTGTCAGTTGCTATTGTCTGTAAGTGATTTCTTTCTATAATTGAAGTCTCTAGTTCAGCTCGTTCATTGCCTGTAATTATCCTCACTATATTCTTTTGTACGCTATTATGCAGAATGAAGATTCTTGATTGCAAAACACAAGGAATCTTTGACATTGGGTTCATTGACCCATATATCCTTACTGAAAAACATATAGAAGACCACCCCAAAGACTCAGATGAAAACTTGCTAAGGTTTTTAAAGGCACAAAATACCAAAATAGAAATACATTTTCCTTACAACTTCAAGTGAGTGTTACTATCATGAACTACAAATTCTATTTTGATTACTCCATGTTAAGTGTAGTTGATGAGTAATGCATGTAAACATGCGCAGGTTCCACTAGATCCTGCTAAACATTAGGATTGACGCTGGAATAGTTGAAGTCATGGACTCACTACGTAAAGACCCTACGTAATACAAGAGCGTGGTTTTGATGATCGACAGGTAATTTCAATCATTGTCGCACTATATCGACCTCTTTCGTTCATTTCCTGATATCAAGTAATTAATAACTCCTTTATTCATTTTCTTTGCCAGACATGGTTTGGAAATAGTTCATCAAGGAAGTTGTCGGTGAATGGAAACCGAAGCTGCAATGGCGAAGGACCAAGGTAATTAAGTAGTACTAGCTACGTCCGCGCATCTCTTTAATTCTAGTTTCAATACCATTATCATGCTTGATTATTATCTGATTGAATTCTATTCTCACAAAGTGCATGAGGCAGAATCAGGGGATTGATTTATGTGCATACTATGTTTGCGAGAACATTCGCATGGCGTAAACACTATTCATATATTTTTTATGAAATGATCTAATATATATACAGACAACTAATATATTTGTATTGATCTCCATCTTTAAAGATGGAAGAAATGCGGGAGAAGCTCCTACCAAAATACCGCCTACGAGCAATCCAAGAGGAAATTGCGGAATTTTTTCTTACGGAGGTCATATCTGAAACAGGAGAATATCATTGCACGTAATGATCTCCAAATTGTAGGAGAAATTGTATATACCAAATTGTATATATATATATATATATATATATATATATATATATATATATATATATATGTATGGTCGTACGAGAAATTATATTATATATCATCAACGTGTGTACAGTATGTAGTAGCGTAAAATATGTTTGAAATGAAAAAATAATTGAATGAAAAACACAAAATGGAAAGGAAAAATAAACAATAAACCCTAAAACCCTAAACCCCTCTAAAAAACACAAAATCTTTAGTCCCGGATTGTGTCACCAACCGGGACTAAAGGTCCTCCAGCCCCCACCGCACACTCGCGGCCACGTGGAGGGACTTTAGTCCCGGATTGTGGCCAGCCGGGACTAAAGGGTGGGAACCTTTAGTCTCCACTCTTTAGTCCCGGTTGGTGACCCGGGACTAAAGGGTGGGAACCTTTAGTCTCCACTCTTTAGTCTCCACTCCTCTTGATGTTGACGAGGCTGACGGCGTGGATGAGACCTTAGGCGACGACATGCGTTGGGAGCATGACATCCTGTGAATATGTACTGAATCTATCTATACCTGCCTACTAATAAAGGGAGGTGATATTCTTGGTTTGGTCAGTCACATGAGTTTTGCAAAATAAAAACCTGACCTTTTTTTGTCTGTGTCCGAGGAACGTACGCTTCCTCGGCCGAACCATGTGGGATTTGGAGTCCAAATCACTGATCAGAATACATACCAGAAGCGACCAGGGAACCTCAAGCATGATTATAAATAGACAAAGAAGAGGATTTCCATACACCAGATGACTGAGATCAGGAAACCAACATAGTGGTTATTGGCATTTTAATCCAGTAAAATTCAAACAAAACCCAAAAATCATGGAAGTTGACAATGGTGTCTTGATATGACCCCTAGATGTTGTGGTAAAAAATGGGAATGTTTCACAAAATTTATCATGCAAAGTGCTTACAAAACGGACCATCTCCGAGTAAGGAACTACGTTTCGAGAGGGAAGGGACCAAATTCACATGTAAAAGCGATGCATTCTCGGTTGACCTTGATTTTTTTTCACACTTAATACACACCATCGCATGTCTCATGTCAAACTTTGGCAGTTTTTGGGGTGGGTTTTCTTTCTTTGAGAAATTAAATGGATTTGGAGGTATTTGATAGAGACCGGTTTGCATGCGAAGCGACTTCTCCTTATCTGTTGGTGTCCAAATTATTTCCACACTCAATATACACCATTACGTGTGACATGAGAAAATTTGACATATTTTCAGGTCCGTCTAGTATATTTAAACCTTTAAGTGCATTTTCTCCACTAAATACATAGAAATCTATTTATCGCCCTATAAATAGCTAATTAATAGTAAAAAGTGTCAAACTCTTACATGAAATTTCCAGTGATGTATCTTTAACATGGGAAAAAAACTAGGCCAGAAGCCTACACCTAAAACACTAAAATCTAGCATTACAAAAATGGCAAAAAAACACTAATAGCCACACAAAAAAACACCCACCACTGGTATTTTAGTTACGAGGCAGACAAA
Organism: Elymus sibiricus; assembly: GCA_039707655.1. Lineage (NCBI taxonomy): Eukaryota > Viridiplantae > Streptophyta > Magnoliopsida > Poales > Poaceae > Elymus > Elymus sibiricus. The sequence continues at coordinate 34,861,802 of CM077669.1, read as the reverse complement.
GTGACCACTGGCGGCCACAAAAACCAGCATTTCCCTATTACTTGCGTTACCCGTGGTGGGTAGGAATATGCGCCTTCCACTAGTATTTTTGGACATCAGTGGCGGGCGCATATTCCTAGCCGCCATTGATAACTCATGTACCAGTTTGCTCGTCATTAGTAATTTTTAGTCCATGGATATAATCTAGACCGATGTTACCAGTGGTGGGCGCAATCTGATGCCACCATTGGTGAGAAAATACCAGTGGCGTGCATGAATTTGCAGCAAATTGCATGTTTACCACACTAACAATGGGCCTACAACTAATGTGACCCCAAATAAGTCTTTTCTCAGTAGTACCTACCTGATCTAGCTCGACAAGGAGCCCATCATGGTTGAGATCATGGGTGATCCGTGTGTCGTCTATTCGAGAAGAGGTCAGGGGAGGGTTTGGCGGTGCTCCTCTTCCGGTGGTCAATTGGGAGGAAAGAGAGGGTGGCTAGCTGCTAGATGAGAGAGATGTGAGTTCTTTGGCTCTTTGCGATGCCACGCTTGTCCAATTTTGGGGTCTCCTTTGCCATGTCGGCATTGACCGGTCAAAACTAGGACTACACTTATTCGGTTTTAGGAGTTGGGGGTGCAAGTTGTCCAGTTTCAAAGTTGAGGGACCAAATCTAGACTTTGCAAGAGTCTAGGGACCTAAATATTCTTTGAGTGCCCCCCCCCCCCGGCCGCTCCTGTGCGTGCGACTCGGGCGGCTCCCCCCAAACCCTAGCTAGCGCCGCTGCCGGCCATCCACCTTCACCCCTCTGCCGCTGCAGCAGGACGTCATGAGGCAAAGCCGTTCGGCTGACGGCGGCGGCGGGGACCCTTGCTGACCGGCGTGTCGATCTGTGAGCTGGTGCCTGGATCCGGCGGCTCCTGGCTTCTGAGGGGACGTCGTCCGAGTGGGTGGCTCTGGGCGGAGCTGGTGGCGCGGTGCCTCGGGCGCGTGTGCGCGGGGTTGGTCGCTGGCTCAGCGGCGGCGGCCCTTGGCAGCGGCTGCTGGAGTGGAGGCTTGGGCACGCATAGTTGGCCAGGGGTTGACGCGCCGTGCGCGGCTGGTGGAGCCCCTGTTTGCCCCTGTGCTTCCCAGATCTAGTGGGCGGCGGCGTTCTCTTGCATCCCTCCCCTCGTCCGCGAATGTATGGTGGTGGTGCTAACTGACGGTTTTAGGCCGTTTCTGCTGTGCGGGGGAGGGGGGAGGTGGAGGGAGTCCCAGGATCCACAGCGACGATATCCCTGCCCTCTTTTTGTGGTAATGGGGGTGCCCTTCTCCCCTCCCGGGGGCTGCGACGGCGGCCGGAGGTGTGCCAGGCCTTGGTTTTTGTGGGAATTTGGTCGTGGTTGGCTCCAGGAGAAATCCTTGTGAAAACTGTTGTTGATGCTGGTGACGGCGGCGCCTTTTTGGTGTCGTACACCTCCTTGGGGGCATTCCTGAGGAGTTCAGATCTTCCAAATCCCCTCGAGGTGTCTCCGGGCATAAGCCCAAGATCTTGTTTTGCTAGATCGGGCGACGACGGCGTTAGGTACGTCGCAACCTTCTTGGAGGCGTCGTCTTTGAGACAATGGCTACTGGTGGTAACCGACAGCTCGTGTGGGTGGCGGTGGTGTGTGGTTGATGTCGATGGTGGTGCGGCCGGCTTGGGGTCGACGGTGTGTTTGTGCTCTTCTTCGGCGATGTTCATGATCGAGTGCTCCTTGGTGTCTCTCTGCTAGGCGGTGCCCTGTGACAAGCTGGTGGCACACAGGTGTCGTGGCGTCGCCCCGTGTGCCCTTTCGAATGTACCCCCAACACAGGTGGTGTTGTGGCGTTGTGCAGTCTCGGTTGCGTGGAGCCTTTCGATTGCGACGACGGTGCAGTGTCGTGGCTTGGTCTGCTAGGTGACGCCCCTCGACCATGCCGGTGGCACACAGGTGCCGTGGCGTCGTCTAGGCCTCGCGTGACCCTTCGAGTGTGCCTCGCGACCCAGGTGGTGTCGCGGCGTTGTGCAGTCTCAGATGCGTGGTGCCTTTCGATTGCGTCAACGGTGCAGTGCCGTGGTTGGTTCTCGGCTCGCCGATGCCGTTCGATTACACCGGCGGTGCTCTTTGTTGTGTTGTGTTGTGTTTTCCCTCTTTGTTCTCCCTTGTTGTGTGTGTTGTCATGTGCGTCGCGGTGTGTTGTGTCTTTTGTTTTATCTCTCCTCCCCCGTATCCCCTGTACCTCTGATTCACTTGAACCTATCTTGCGATGGGCTGAGAAGCCTTATAGGCATATGGATACAATTCAGGTGAGGACCTCCCCCGGTGAAAATTCAAAAAAAAAAGAGTCTTGGAACGAAAAATATACATTTCTTTTAAAAAATGGATATATTATTCATGATTACAGTTTTGCGCTTCTTTAATGAACATCTAAGATGTACATGTATCGAACGATGCAAAACATAAAATGGCTTATCGAATTTATTTCTAGAACTTCAAAACATGTTCTAAACTCCTACGTACATACGTAATCTGTTTTGAAAAGTTTGGGCACCAAGTCAAACTCAATGCCATGCCAACACGGCAACACGCCAAATTTAGGGTTCTTCTAGCCTGCTGTCTATATATATAGCGGCAGCCGATATCCATACTCTCGCGCCGCCGAGATCCAAATACGTTCCAATACAACATTTTTTTTTCGACAAAGAGCATATATTAATATCGCGGAGATACCAATTACACCCAGCCTCTGCAACAACGCAATGCCCTAGCGACATTACGGATGCACACAGCCAAAAAAAAAAAAGAAGAATTACGAAAAAGAAAAGTCCCGCTGCAATGATCTATTCCCTGAAACAGCAGCACTAACACCACCAAGACAGCACCAGAAGTCCAGCTTCTCCAAAAGCGACGCCTCCAATAAGGGAACAGTGCACAAACACCGTCGTCGCCCGATCATCGATCTTAGGTTTTCACCCTGAAGAAAGTCCTCGCTCTCAAAAACAATGCCTTCAACAAGGCCATTGCCAGGCACAACCAATTAAGGCCAGACCTTGGATTTTCATCCTGAAAGAAAGACTTTGGACTTCTCCTCTGCAGTCGCCCCCACTAGCATGCCGCTGCTCCAAGTCACGAATCACCAAGCCAATTCCTCATCGCCACAGAAACTCGAATCACCATTGCTAGTCCTCAGATCTCAGCTTCCATGACATTCTCCGCCAGCTGACTTCACCATGGAACGAGAAAGCATACCCCATGATGGTAACAGCCAGCAGAGCTTCGCAGCGCTCCCTCTGAAACCAAACGGCCAGAGAAAAACACGGGTGCGCACGACCGAATCCCACCCGATCCAGCAATCTCCAGGCATGAATCGCCCAAGGGAGTTCCCGGCGGAGCCTTCCGGAACACGACACTGCAGCCAGATCGATGGGGACATGCATCTGGTCGATCAAAATCTCGGCGCGAATTGGAACCCTAGGACCGCCGCCGGAGGAGATCGGTATAAGATCAAGAAATAATCAATGGCAGCCGGCGACGGCAGCAACGAGCGGGCGTGGTCGGAGCTCCCCGCCGACCTCCACGTGGCCGTCTACCGTGGCTGCTCCTCGGCGCACGACCGCGCGTGCTTCGCTGCCGTCTGTGCGCCTTGGCGTGCCGCCGTGTCCTGGCATCCGCCAATGCCCGCTCTCCCGCTGCTGCTTCCCTGGCCGTCCGCCGGCGGCGGTGAGGCGGCGTGGGCGTACAGTCCCGAGGACGGCAGGGCCGTGCGCGTCCCGCTCCCGTCGGCCGTGACTCCCGGCATGCGCATCGTTGGATGCCACGATGGCGGCTGGATCGCGGCCACGAGCACGTCTGCTGACCACCAGCACCAGCTCATGATCGCGAACCTCTACTCCGGCGCTGAGGTCGCGCTCTCAGCAAAGCAGAGGGCGGTCGAGTGCGCGTGCTCAGACGTCCCTATGTATTACGACGCGAATTTCGAGCCTGTAACCGTCCGGCCGGCCGTCAAGAAGATGGTCTTCTCCGGGGACCCTTCCTCGAGCTGCTGCATCCTAGCCGCGACCACCGGAATATGCAAGCTCGCGCTCTGCAGGCTTGGCTGCCCGGCCCCGGATCATGGTGATGGGTGGACCACGGCAGGGTGCACCAGTAAACGATACGAAGAGCTCGTGGACATCTCCTTCTGCAACGGCGGCGAGCTCAACAACGGCCGCTCCTCCCGAAACGGCACACTGTTCCTGTACGGCATCTCGCGCAGCGACCAGCTGCTCAAGTTCGAGGTCGCCGTCGACGGCAGTGGCGCACCGGCTATCGCCAGGACACACCTCATCGCAGGCCTCAAGGCCGGCATCCCACGCGCGCCCGGGGCCACATGCCGCCCCCAACACATCTTTGAGCTGCACGGCGAGGTGGCGATAGCGGTGGAGCAGACCAGCGTCCACGGCGAAGCGTCATCCTTGTTGTTGTATGAGCTTGCCGAGCTTGCCGCCGACGACGAGAAGACGCGGCACAGATACACGTTCATGGAGGTGACGAGCTTGGACGACCATGCCCTGTTCCTCAGCCCGGCGTGCTCCAAGGTGGTCCACGTGTCAGCTGCTGGCGCACGGGGTGGGGTCTATAGAAACTGCATCTACTACCCCAAGGGACATGCGTCGGCCTTAGACGGCGAGCGCTACCTGAAACGTCTGGACCTTGGTGGTCGCGTCGTCTTCTCCCCGGACAACGACGACGACGTGCATTACTTGGGTAGGACGATCATGTCCAAGTTATACCATTACCGTTGCAACAACAAGGACGGCGGAAACGGGTTTACGTGGTTTCTGCCTCCGGACTTCTAATCTCTCGTGGCCAAATTATATATGTTCACCTTTTCTTAGTTTTGTTAGATGCATGGTTCGTATTTGCTTAGTTTATTTATGCTGCTACCAAATTATCAATGAGATTATGAGAATGCTATGGATCGAGACAGTACGGCTAGGACCTGATCACAATATTGAATTTTCATGTATTACATGATCAAGCACGGGGTGTTTATTTCTGAATATGTAACACCAAAGAGTTGCCAACCTACTTACTCGGAGAGATTTTACACTCGTGCAACTAAACGTCCATGTTCACTCCAACGAATTCTACACTCGAACAACTATAGTAAACGTCCATGACAACTACCGTGCAGGTTCACATAGATGGATTCTCCACTCGGACAACTAACGTGTAGGTTCACAGTGATGGGTTCTGCACTCGGACAGCTAACAAGCTCACTCAGCTGAATTTGTCGGCGGTATCTTCTTCAACTCGTCCGCCGCGCCATTTTCGCCATTTTGAGAGGAATTTGTTTCCCTGATATTGTTCACCATTTTTGCCACGACGTCTCCTCGACAAAACAAAACGAAAATACAAAAGGGAGGGATCCAAATATGAAGAACGGGCATGAGACAAATTTCGAGCGGGAGAAGAAACTTTGGACGGGAAACAAAATTTCATCCACCATGGGGTGTGACTGGTCGGATCGGTGGGGAGATGGAAATCCGGTGAACATGAGTTTCCAGTGAAGTCCTTCCGGAAAAGAAGGGTGTGTCTCCCTCGTACGCAATCCGCGTCGGCTCCCCGCGACCCTCACGGGTACTTAGCCATGATCGCGGGCATTCGACAGGAGCCCGTGCATGCCAAAGGGGGGCCGTCATTTGGACCATTTTGTCCACGCCAATCGTCATTTGGACCATATTGTCGAGCACACCTTTGGCCAGCTGCTCACCGGAGATTAGATCCAGGTCCTAATCCAAAGGGGGCCCGTCAGATACTGCATAGCCTATGTGCTATTCCATGAGGTAGGGGAATGCACGCAGATCATATTTAGCACTAGCTCAGGAGACACAAGTCGACAATGCCGGATTAATCTCTAGTTCTCTTCGACATCATGAGTTACGTGTTCGGCACATTTTAAAATCCGCCCCTACGAACCCTATTCTTCTCCACGGGGAAAATATGAGGTGCTCCCATCCTTGGAGTGCTCCCCATGCTCCAATTTTTTTAAAAATTTTAAAATGTTTCAAAAAATTCTGAAAAAAAGCAAATGTTCACAACGAATGTGACTAGAACTCTAAATGCGCATTGAGAAAAATATATTAAATCTAGCATGAATAGTATCCAAAGAAGACAAAATCAACATTGACTCTATTCACATATGAATCTGTCCTTTTTCTTTCTCAATGTACATTTCAAGTTTGGACCTGAATTACTTAAGAGTTGTAGTTACAGTCGTTATGAGCAGTCACATTTTTTCAGAATTTTTTGAAACAATTTTTTTTTTTCAAATTGAAGCTTGGGAAATACCCGAAAGATGGGAGCACCTGATACTCCGCTCTTCTCCAGATCGCGAGTCGCAAGCGACGGAGGCTGGTCCAAACTGCCGGTCTGCCGCCAGGCACAGTACATGCGTACGCTGGCAAAGTTTGCACTCTGGCCGGTCTTCAGGTGCTAGACATGCATCCCCTTCCGGCAGACTCTATTCATGCATGGCGACCTGATTGATTTATGGTATTTAATAATTCTTCCGGTCCATATTATTTGTTGCTTAGATGGATGTATCTAGTATTTAAAATCTATTTGAGCCACAAGTTATATGAATCGGAGGGAATATTATTATTTCCTATTCGTAGTATTTGGTACGGGTAGTTTTCCATCTTGATGATTATTATAGACACCTCCGGGCTTCCATCCGATCGTTACGATACTTTCTATGTATCCGGTAAGTAAAAAACATTAGTGACAAACAAAACAGGAAGGCACCAAGTGACTATATCCACTGAAAAAAAAATGTGACTGTATCCAGATTATTTCTCTTGTTCCATTTGACTATTCATGTTTTTTTTTTTGGAGATTGACTACTCATATTTTACTGTGGAATACACCAAAGCCTTAACCGGGGTTGGACCCTCAACGTCTAACACACCTTCATGTTTCGAGTAAATAGCGTAAAACTAGCACAGTTCAGTTTAGGGTTCCAAAAAACTACAAGATTTTAATTTTTCGCTGATAACTACCAACTAAGGGGTCGGCTGTTTTCAAAAAACCCAAATGACTGTTGATTAAAAATAAAACCTGTTTATGACATGTCGGACCCGCATCTAAGCGATCCATCTATTTGACCATGTGTTTGACCGTTAACTGACATGTAGGGCCTACATGCCAGTGTCTCAAAAAGCAATCGGGTCCCCAAAAGTTTTCTGGAAAAGAAATCGGCCCCTGTGAGTTTTCAATCAGGTCCTTACAATATTTTTGCAAAAGGCAATCAGGTCCCTGCTCTAGAGCCGGAGGAGTCTTGCCCGCAGCAGCCATGAGCTCGATCGCGAGCGCTCTGCTCGGAAATCCTTCAAAAATAATTTCAAAATATAGTTGTAGCGCCTTCATAAACACACGCATATAGATATTGCTAGAAAACATTAAGAAAATAAGTTTACATCTTATTACATCCAAATAGTCTTTTTGGAATCATATGATCACACGCATATAGATATTGCTAGAAAACATTAAGAAAATAAGTTTACATCTTATTACATCCAAATAGTCTTTTAGGTACCACATACATAATCACTTAGCTAGCTAGTCGGAAGTACGGGGCAAGGACTGAAAGCTCGGTGGGACGTGGCCGTTTGCGGCCTTGATTCGATTTGAGTGACGTACGTGTCCATTTAGTTTGACACACGTACGCACGCGCACACACAAATACGTACGTATATACGTATAATAACGGCACAATTAAGTAGGCTTGAGCGAGAAGGATGACCGGACGCCATCGATGCGCCTAGCGTGGACAGCGGAGCACCATGGTCTCGATCGTGATTCCGGGTCCGAAGGCCAGCATGGCGCCCCACTCCGGCAGCAGGCTCCGGCGCCAGCGCAGCTCGTCGAGCACGAAGACGATGGTCGCGCCGCTCATGTTGCCGTACTCGCGGAGCACGTGCCGGCTGGCCGATAGCTTCTCCGGCTCCAGCTGGAGCACCTTGTCTATGTTATCCAGGATCGGACGGCCGCCCGGGTGCACCGCCCAGAAGAGGTCGTTCCACTTCCCTTTCCCGGCTAATGGAGACGGGAGGTGAGCGCCACCGTCGTGGTCGCCGTCGTCGTCTCCGCCACGGAACGCGTCGAGGAGGCAGCGCTCCACGTTCTGCCCGATGAGCGTGGGCACCTGGATGGCGAGGTGGAAGTCGACGCCGCTGCCGGAGACCTGCATGCCGAGCGCGTGCTCGGTCTTGGGCAGCGTGGTCTGCGTTGCGTGGACCATCTCGAAGATCGGGCTCTGCTCGCCGTCGCGGAAGGGCCCGGCGCCGACGATGACCGCACCGGCGCCGTCCCCAAACAGCGCGTGGCCGACGAGGTTGCCGCCGTCGGGCCCGCCGAAGCAGACGAGCGTGATCTCGGCGCAGGCCACGAGGACGCGCGCGCCGCGGTTGTTCTCTGCGAGATCCCTGGCGAGGTTCAGCGCCCTGCCGCCGCCGTAGCAGCCGTGGAGGCTGAGGATGGTGCGGGAGACCGTGGGGCGGAGGCCCAGCAGCGTGGCCAGCCGCAGGTCGGCGCTCGGGGCGCCCCAGGCGGAGTAGGTGCTGAAGACGAGGTGGGTGATCTCGCTCGCCGGGCGGCCCCACTCGGCGATGGCCTTGGCCGCCGCGCACTGCGCCAGCTTCGGCACGGCGTCGACGGTCATGGCGATGCGGTTGTCCAGAGACGGCGCGTCGTGGTCGTACAGCTCCGGGTGCGCCGCCAGCGTCTCCTCCGTCAGGTGGAAGTGCCGTTTGTCGATGTCAGTCTTCTCGCCTGCAACCAAACCAAGGAGTAATAAATCAGTTAATGTATACATTCAATTGTATATATCGTAGAAGTAGTTAATGTGGTGAACAGGCGTTGTTAAATGAACGTGGTAGTACCAAGCAAAAAAAAAAAAACAACGTGGTAGTACCAAGCAAAAAAAAATAAAAAAAATAACGTGGTAGTACAGATTCTGGTTAGCTTGTGCTGGAGGTGAGTGAGGTGGTCGCTCTTGGTGATGCGGAAGAGGTTCTGGGCGAACATGTTCTGGGCCAACTCGAGGCCGGTGGGGTTCGCCGTGCCGATGCCGAGCATGGCCGCGGGGCCTTGAGCGTGCTGCCGCCGCGCCACCGCGGTACCCTTCCCATTGACATTGCCGTTGCTGGTTCCGATGCTTCCCATGGCCAATCTTTGGGATGTAGACTAGCTCACTGGGTAGGTGTTGCCAGTGGATCTTCAGGTGGTTCGTCGTCTGTCTAAGGGGCTATGTGTCTCAGGCTTTATATATAGTCTGCTCGTTTGGCTGCCTGGCTGGACTAGCAACCACCACGTTTGCATGGCATTAACTAATCTCTACGTCTAAGAGCCTATAAAGAGTTGTCATGTCATATATGTGATCTTATTTATTTTCATGCATGACACAAAGTAGCATTTCATTGCACATGATACGGTATCTACCTATATTACTCTAACCCTCTCTCTCTTCTCTAATTTTCTGCCACGTCAACATGTTTGTTATTCCCGAATGCATGATACCGGCTAAGATACCAATACCATCACTATGGCCAGCCTTAGTCCTTATATCCTGCTTCTGTCAACTTATTATTCTTGCTCTAAGTAATCCCGGTCGTGTGGTGGTCCACAGGTGTAGCTTCCTGACAGTAGAGCATGGGAAAGTTTTCGGAAACAAACTTAAAATGTTAATAGTAAAGAAATAGGAATTTTGATATGTCATGTACACCCTATGATCCTTTTTTTTACTCCACATATAAGATTTCTCTCAAGTCAAACTTCATAAAGTTTGACTATACTTATCTGAAAAAATAGCAACATCTACAATAATACTAAAGTTATACAATATGAAAATCAAATTCATGATGCATCTAATGATATTGATTTCGTATTGCGAATGTGTTTCAATAAATTTGGTCAAATTTTTGTTTGTCTTCAGACAAATGTTATATATGCTGAGTAAAGAGGACTGGAAGGAGTATATATATCATAGATTCCTACGTGAACCAAAACTTTTGGGAAATTCTAAAATTGTCGTTCTGATGTCATGTAGGAAAAGCACAGCAGTACTCACAATGTACGATCTCATGTTTGGTTTCCTTCAAACTTCCAGTGTAATAGCATATTCCAGATAAATTTCAAGTGATGTTGGATAGAAATGTCTTTGATCGAAATGGTACCAAGGAATATTCTCCTATTCGATCCATATCCTTTAAAAAAATTGGTGATCCTTCTCAACCTCTCATAGACGGGGTGGACATATGGGCTAAGGGTGTACCATGTGCTCGGCGATGTCTTATGGGGCCCTTGGAGCATCGAAAGGATAGCCTTCGAGCATTTGGGCACTAATGAGAGTTCAAGACACATGAAGTTGTTATACACATGGACATATATATGGAGGTGGGTACGGCGTTTGATGCAGCGGATGTGTAGTTACCGACTTACTCTTGTCATCGATTCTTTACGACATACATGACTGTAAACCAATATGATTATGTCAGCAATTTAATGTAGCAGGATTATTGTAGTAATACTGGACACCTGTATATAGAGTCTAGTTGAATATGTACGTTTTCAGTAGAAGTCGGCCTCACATGGGCCATTTGTCTCACTATGTCATTGTGTGTCGTTTAGTGATTTGTCTACCAAGCAGCCATAGGCCAGTAGTAAAAACAGAAATTTCATATTCACGGAAATGGAAAATGCTCCACAGGAAAACACAGCTTTGTTTTTGTTTCCGTTTCCGTGTAAGCATTTATGTTTCCGTTTTGCGGATTTCCATTTCCATTTCCATATTTTCTCTCCGTTTTCGTTTCTACCATTTCCTCATGAAAAAAGCGGAAAGGTTCCACTCCATTTTCATCCCTACATAATTGTATTGAGTTCGACAACAGAGGAGAGGAGAGAGATGAGAACCATGTTCTATATTTATAAAGGAGTAATAGTGAGGTGCTAGTGTAGGGGCATTGACGGAGAATTTGCCTATGAGTCACCGCCGGCATTTCATCTACTCATGAGGGCAAGACATAAGGGGATGACGATAACAATATGGTCAACAAGGTGTCGAAGGGCATCAGACAAGCAAGGTCTAGAGGTATCGTCTTGTTGTGTCGGCAGTGCTACCCTAGAAGTAGAGTTATCTTCTAAATGGATGGTATCATGTCTATGGTGGATGGTAAGATACGCGTAAGAAACAATTCCATGTCATTCCCGCCAAACAGTGATTACATGGGGAGAGGCCTAGTCACTGCAAGCGTACTAATAAGCATAACACCTTTCAGGAAAGTATTTCCAAGCATTTATCAAACCCGAAGACCCTAAGGTTACGTGTACCACATTTACCACAACTAGAGTTCTCACAGTCTCTAGTCGCGTTCACACCCAAAACATAGTTTGGAAATTAGCCTACTCATACTACTTAGGCCACGAGGAGGAAGATGGACTGAACTAGGAACACATAAAAAGAAGAATCAAACTAAATTAAACTAAACTATCAGTGGTCAAGTGATAAAAGACCTTGTAGGCCCTAGTACAACTAGCGATGATTAAGTACTGAGATAGTAAAGAGGGGTAAGCTTAGCACCTCACACCACCCACGCTAACATTCCGCTAGTATATGATGGTAATTATGGGTTTCCATTCGATGCAATATAAAGCTAGTGGGGTTTTCTTGCTCCCCCTAAGTATACGATCAAAGATAAACGGGTGACATCAATCACTGTTGCAACCCTCACTAGTAGAAAACAGACCTTTTGTTAGGAGCATTAGTACCGGTCGGGTTTGGGACCGGGACTAATATGACCATTAGTCCCGGTTTCAACGGCTAGGATCGGACGGGGGCATGACCAGGACTAGTCCCGGTTCATGAGAGACCTCTAGTCCCGGTTGGTGATACCAACCGGGACTAAAGGGTTGCGGCAGAGTTGTAGTAGGCTCGGGACCCTGCGAGCCCCTTTAGTCCCGGTTGGTATCACCAACCGGGACTAGAGATAGACCTTTAGTCCCGGTTGGTATAGCCAACCGGGACTAAAGTCTTCCCTATATAAAGCTGCCAGCCCCGATTGAGTCCAAGCTTAATTTTCTCTCCTCTCCTCTCTGTTTTCTTCCCCAAGCTCGAGTTCATCCTCCATTTTTGCCAAGATTTGTCAAGATTGGAGGCACCCCATCTATCCAACGGTTCTAAAAGGTTAGCAACTTCATCCTTTCATCTCTCATTGCTAGTTAAGCTCATTTCATGCTCTATAAGTATAGTGATTTGTGGGTTTTAGTTTGGGAGTAATTTTATGGGAGTTTATTTAATTTATATGGAATTTGAGCTCAAATTAACTTCTTGGTTTGCATATGTGTAGGTGTGGTTTACTTAGTGCATTCCCATCCCCATCCTCACCGCCGTCGATCGCCCACACCGTCCCGTCGCCGGCACCACCTTGGTGAGCCTCTTTTTCATATCCTCTTTGTAGAAAAAAATCTTATTTGTTTGACTTACATAGTTACTTGTATAATTTTCTTACTTGTATGATTGTTTGTTATATATAGTGCCATGGTTTTGATATCTGTCCCCATCGGCCCTCGTCCGGTTTATGATTCGGATGTGGTATATTATCTTTTATAACTATTTATTTCATTTCGTGTTTATGACAATTATGCCCATGAAGTTGCAACCAACCCTCTTGTCGAGAAGGTATGTGAACCAGAAATTGCAACCGACCCTCTTGTCGAGAAGTTAAACTTAGTTGAAAAAGAAAACGATTATTTGAAAGAAAAATTGAAAAGAATTGAAGAAGAGAAGATGAAATTGGAGTTGTATGTTGCCGATGTCATCGATGATCATACGATCAAGATGGATGCAATTCGCTTGAAGATTAGAAAGATTACAAAATATGCCATTAATAAAGAGGCTTGGTATCATTATGCTATTGGTGTGATTTTGATCGCATTTGTTGTTGCATTTAAATGCTTTCGTTAGTTGTATGTTGTTTTATGAGAAGTATGTATGAACTATATGTATATATTTTTGAAGTAATAACATTTGGTCACTACTCTACTTTGGTTTTAATGTAATGAACTTGTATTAATTTGGTCACTCGGATGTTGTGTAATGAGGATGAGACGGCAATGGATGTCCGATGACCGACGCTCTCCCGAGTTCATTAATGGCCTGCATAATTTTTTGCATGTGGCTGAGGCAAACAAGCGGGATGGTTTTATGTATTGTCCATGTGGTGTCTGTAAGAATAGTAAGGATTACTCTACCTCAAAAACCCTTCACATCCACCTGGTTCAGTCCGGTTTCATGTCCGGCTATAACTGTTGGACCAAGTACGGAGAAAGAGGGGTTATGATGGAAGATAATGATGAAGAAGAGGATGATGACAACTATCCTAGGTTCCCTGAATACGATGAGACTACAATGGGGGAAGCTAAAGAAGAGGCATCCGATGAGCCCTTTGATGATCTTGGTCGGGCCATTGTTGATGCAAAGAGAAACTGCGAAAGTTAAAAGGAGAAGTTGGAGTGCATGTTATAGGATCACAAAAAATTGTTGTACCCAAATTGCAAAGATGACAAGAAAAAGCTGGGTACCACATTGGAATTGCTGCAATGGAAGGCAGAGAATGGTGTATCTTACAAGGGATTTGAAAAGTTGCTGATAATGACAAAGAAGATGCTGCACGCCAGTACGTACGAAGCAAAGAAAGGTTGTATACACTCTAGGATTAGAGGTGCAGAAGATACATGCATGCCCTAATGACTGCATCCTCTACCGCGGTGAGAAGTACGAGAATTTGAATGCATGCCCGGTATGCAGTGCATTGCGCTATAAGATCAGCCGCGATGACCCTGGTGATGTTGAGGGTGAGCGTCCCAGGAAGAGGGTTCCTGCCAAGGTGATGTGGTATGCTCCTATAATACCACGGTTGAAATGTTTGTTCCAAAACAAAGAGCATGCCAAGTTGTTGCGATGGCACAAAGAGGACCGTAAGAAAGACACGATGTTAAGAGTACCCGTTGATGGGTTGCAGTGGAGAAAAATCGAGAGAGAGTTCCCAGACTTTGCAGATGACGCAAGGAACTTATGGTTTGCTCTAAGTACAGATGTCATGAATCCTTTTGGGGAGCAGAGCTGCGGTCATAGAACCTGGCCTGTGACTCTATGTATCTACAACCTTCCTCCTTGGTTGTGCATGAAGCAGAAGTTCATTATGTTGCCAGTGCTCATCCAAGGCCCTAAGCAACCCGGCAACGACATTGATGTGTACCTAATGCCATTAGTTGAAGAACTTTTACAGTTGTGGGATAAAAAAGGTGTACGTGTATGGGATGAGCACAAACAAGAGGAATTTGACCTACGAGCGTTGCTGTTTGTAACCATCAATGATTGGCCTGCTCTTAGTAACCTTTCAAGACATACAAACAAGGGATACAATGCATGCACACACTTTTTAGATGAGACTGAAGGTATATATTTGGATAAACGTAAGAAGGTTGTGTACCCGGGACATCGTCGATTTCTTCCGATCAAGCATCCCTTATGAAAGAAAGGCAAGCATTTCAAAGGTGAGATAGATCACCGGAAGAAGCCTGGCCATCGTACTGGGTTAGATATATTTGATATGGTCAAGGATTTAAAAGTAATCTTTGGAAAGGGTCCTGGAGGTCAATCTGTTCCGAATGACGCTAACGGACACGCCCCCATGTGGAAGAAGAAATCTATATTTTGGGAGCTACCCTATTGGGAAGTCCTAGAGGTCCGCTCTGCAATCGACGTGATGCACGTGATGAAGAATCTTTGCGTGAACGTGCTAGGCTTCTTGGGCGTGTATGGGAAGACAAAAGATACACCTGAGGCACGACAGGACTAACAACTTATGAACGAAAAATATGGCATGCATCTAAAGCAGTATCAAGGTCCTGCCAGCCACGCTCTTACCAAATAAGAGAAGGAAATATTTTTGAAAGCCTGAGCAGTATGAAGGTCCCGTCTGTCTTCTCTTCGAATATAAAGGGAATAATAAATATGGCAGAGGATAATTCCAAAACCTAAAGTCTCATGACTGCCACGTGATTATGACGCAATTACTTCCGGTTGCATTGAGGGGGCTTCTACCGGAAAATGTTCGAGTACCTATTGTGAAGCTATGTGCATTCCACAATGCAATTTCTTAGAAGGTAATCGATCCAGAAATCCTACCAAGGTTACAGAATGATTTGGTCCAATGTCTTGTCAGTTTCGAGTTGGTGTTCCCACCATCGTTCTTCAATATTATGACACACATCCTAGTTCACCTAGTCGAAGAGATTACCATTATGGGTCCTATATTTCTACACAATATGTTCCCTTTTGGGAGGTTCATGGTAGTCTTAAAGAAATATGTTCATAACCGTGCTAGGCCAGAAGGAAGCATCTCCAAGGGCTATGGAACAAAGGAGGTTATTGAGTTTTGTATTCACTTTATTCCTGACCTTAAGCCGATTGGTGTTCCTCAATCGCGGCATGAGGGGAGACTGAGTGGAAAAGGCATGCTAGGAAAGAAAGCAGTAATAAGTATGGACGGGCATTCCTTCACTCAAGCACACTACACAGTTCTACAAAATTCCACCTTGGTGGCTCCATTTATCGAGGAACACATGGATATTGTACGCTTCAAGAACCCGGAGCAGTCTGACTCCTCGATTAACCATACACACATGGCGACTTTCGGCGGTTGGTTGCAAACACATCTCATGAATAACACCACTGTTGGAGATGATCTGTACTCGTTGGCCAAGTCACCATCTTCGACTATATTGACTTTCCAAGGGTACGAGTTAAATGATAATACATTTTACACGATCGCCCAAGATAAAAAGAGCACCAACCAAAATTGTGGTGTCTGCTTTGATGCAACATACAATAATGAGAAAAAGGACACAAATCAGGGTAACATGGAGGAGATATGGGAACTTGACCATGGACGTTTTATTAAGGTCCCTTTGTTTCGGTGCAAATGGGTCAATCTGACAGGAGGCGGGGTAAAGGTAGACCCGCAGTACGGAATGACAACAGTGGATCTCAACAATCTTAGGTACACATACGAACCATTCGTCCTAGCCAATGATGTGGCTCGGGTTTTCTATGTGAAGGACATGTCTACCAAACCGAGAAAAAGAAAAGATAAGGAAGCGACTACATCATACGATGAGCCAAAGCGCCACATAGTTCTTTCAATGAAAAGAAACATCGTGGGAGTGTTGGACAAGACAGACATGTCAGAAGATTATAATAAGTTTGATGAAATTCCTCCCTTCAAAGTGAACACTGACCCAAGCATCATGTTAAACTATGAAGATTCTCCATGGTTACGGCGCAATCATAAGAAAGGGACATACGCGAAGAAAAAGTCTTATACCCCAAGATCCCACTCTGGGATGTGACTGGCTTCATCGTCATCACTTTCTCTCTAGGGTATACATGTGTTTTGGGTGTTCCTAGGGGTTACCCTAACACAAGCAACAAAATAGTTTCACTTTGCTACCCCCTTCTGACACCGGAATCTTTGTAAGAGCTAGGGCATTTTGGCATTTGAAGCATGATTTGTGAGGAGTTAATCAATGCAATTATGTCCAACTCATTTGGTTTTAGTTTCGAAATTGTTATGCATTTTACAAGAATTAATTTCATTCTGTAAAATTGACTAACAAAAACATAATATAATTTTTCAAAAGAATAACAAGATAACAGAAACTAAAATATCCTAAAAATTCTCAAAAACATAAACAAAGTAAAAGGTATAGAACTAAAAGAGTTAAACAAAATCTGTTTTTGATTAAAACACCTATATAAAATATCCTAAAAATTGCTAAATTGAACATACTGATAAAACATACTAATATTAAACAAGATGAAAAAGAATCACTCAAAAATCTATTTTTAAACTAAAGTTATTCATAAACTAGTGATTCACACAAATTTCAAAGACTTAAAATTTAAACTATTCAAATTTGAAAACTACTGGCACTAATAGAAAGTTTATATTTTTTTTGACCTAAGGCATAAATGATTCATTCAAAAACTCTAAATATTCTAACAGTTATTCAAAAAATCTAAATATTCTAATAGTTATTCAAAAAGATTCTATAGAAAAACAAAACAGAAAAGAGAAAATCCACCTTTAGTCCCGGTTGGTCTCACTAACCGGGAGTAAAGGTCCCTTCCCGCGCGGAATTTGGGCCGCCAAAAAGGACCTTTAGTCCCGGTTGGTGGCTCCAACCGGGGTTAAAGGTCTGAGCTCCCGTGCGGGGAGAAGAAACTATAGTCCCGGTTGGAGCCACCAACTGGGACTAAAGGCCTCTTTAGTCCCGGTTGGTGGCTCCAACCGGGACTAAAGGTCTCTGCTATATAACTCTTGCGACCTTCGTGTCCCGGTGCCAGCCACTGCCCGAGACATCCAGATCGAACACAATGCTGCCAGGCTAGCCGTTCCCGTTCCCGTCGCCCTCACTCCACCGGCGAATGCCTACGACGCCGGCAGGCCGTCCCGTCCAGTCCAACGCCATCCCCGACCCCCTCTCCCTCCGCGTGTTGGTGAGCTCTCCTCTTGCCCCTGGCACCGTCCCCATCCCCCTCTCCTCCCCGCGTCTCTCTGCCGGCCGCCGTCGCCATGGACACCGAAACAAGCAGCTGAGAGTTGTGCTTTAACTGTATTATATAGCTTGCCAATCTACGCGCTGTAGCAATCTACAGCAAGATTTGAAGCTAAGAGTTGTGCTATTGTTCTTTTCTTATGCCAGACCCATTTTGCCATCTCAAAACTGAATCAAAACTTTCATTCTTGGTGACATGAAAATATCTCTCTCAATAGGTGACATGAAAATAAATTCTGGCAACAATGCAAATGTGACAGCTTACCCCTTTACTTTTTCAAATGTACATAGTTTTTTTTAAATACTGTGGATACTGCGGTCAGCACAACCCATCTATGTGATGGCGTAACAAAATTATATATTTTTTCTTGTTTATTTGGTACATGACTATTTTGTACAGTGTCATGTATATATTTGCATAACATAAATATGTTTCCTGACTTTATTGGTACCTTTACACGAATTGCAAGTAGTTTTTGCAGTAAGTATTCTCTGTCTGACATATGTGCTTAGTAGTCATATTTGATAATAATAAGATTTTTGAGTAGTCCACGACGATCGTGGGTGATTACTATATAGTTGTAAAAGTTTATTAAATATGAGTAGCATAATAAAATGGAAATTCTCGCATAGGAATTTGTTTTCATAGGAATTTGTTCTCGACGTCGACGATGCCCGGCCCGCATCCTTGTCGTCGATTCGGGACAGGGCTGCCATGTTCGGGACAGAGCTCCGCCGGGCTGGCTCTGGGGAGGTGCTACCTTCTGGGGCGCGCGGCTTGGTAAGGAATCGGGGTCTCATCGTCGACCCGGAGCTTCTTTGGTGGCGGTCACGTGGGCCACTATCGGTGCGGAGGGAGCCGACCCCTGAGGAGGTGGTACGTCCCCGTATAAGGGAGGAGGACGAGCACGTCCGTCACTACATGGTTGCGTTGTACGTCAGGTTCTCCAATACATGGTAGTTTCTTCAGGGATCTCACCCGAGCTATGATCCTGTGATGGTTCCTTTTCTTTGGGTGTCCACCGCCCGCGGCTCAGGAACCGCTAGTCAACTGGATTATTCGATAATATTCGAGTTGTATTAGTGATATTATATGATAATATTCGGCATGTATTAGTGATAATATTCGATAATATTCGATGATGCTTTAACTAGATTATTCGAAATGTATTAGTGATATTATATTATAATATTATATGAAGAGTCCCGGACGATCGCCGGTGATATTATATGTATTAGTGCTAAAAAATTAATTTTCCTCGCCATCCCTCGCCCCTCAGATCAAACCTCGCCGGCAGCTGACTACTATGATTCAGTTTTTGCTTATTGAATGCATTCTAATTAATACATCATACTAAATTGTTTTATCTTTCTTCAAGATTAATTAAGCTATGGATGGTAGTGACAGATACCGTGAAGATGACATCTTCGACATGATACGCTCTGGTGAGGGAGTTGAGCAAGATGATGGCTCACAATTTCTAAACGAATCCGGTGATGGACTAGAGCAACAACCAAGAGATGAAGGGGAAACAAACAATGATGGCGAAGAAAATGATAGACAATTAACAATGTCCGGCAAGGTATATATATATATAATAAGCCTTTGGTGATCATTAGATGTATTAATTGATTTGTATATATATATATTTCTTCTTTTAGCCCTCCGGATCGAGCCAATCTTCTAGAAGGGTACGAGGCCAGGCCAAAAAGTTGGACGATGACATAAAGCTCAACATCGATGAAGTCGCAGAAGATGGCGAACCATTGCTCCTCCCAAGAATGCCCGTAAATTTATAAATCAATGCGGAGTTATTGTTAGGGACCATATCCCGATCACCATTCAAGAATGGAATAAGGCAAAGGAAGATCGAGCAGTTAGTTATGTCGACGAAAGATAAAAAAAAATTCTTTGGGATACGCTCATGTCACATTTCAAGCTACCAGAGGGTCTCACAGATAAAATCGGTTGAAAGTAAAGCACTTTGCTCTTAAGAAGATGGCGACACAATTCCAGACCTGGAAGAAAATCCTATACAATGTGTACATCAAGGATAAAAAGATGACTCCAGAATTCATTGGAGCACTAGAGAAGATAAAAGATCACTGGGACGCATTTGTTGAGTACAAGTAGTCAGATGCAGCTAAGGAAAGGTCAAGAAAAAATAAGTTAAATGCTGAGAAAAAGGAGTATCACCATGTTCTAGGGACAGGTGGCTACAAGAGAGCCTTGCCAAAGTGGGAAGAATCTGAGGCCAAGATGGTTGTAGAAGGGGTCACTCCAGCTACAACGGGTTGGCCCGAGAGGGCCATGACTTGGTTTTATGCGCATGGGAGGAAGTTGGACCCAGCGACAGGGAAGATTATTGCAAAGGCAAATCTTAAAACAGCCTCAGACGCTTTACTTGAAGCAATAGCATATGCTTGAAAGGGGGTGTTCTAGCCCGAGAGAGAGAACGACGAGCTTACACGCGCTCTCGGCAATCGTGAACACGAAGGACGAACACGAGGCAAAGGCATTGCTCCATGGGTTCAAGGGTTTTCGGAGTGGAAAGACACTTATAGAAGCCGTCACAGAAAAAAGAAGCAGGAAGCAGACCGGTTTCAATAGATAGAAACATTGTTAAAGCAAGAGCAAGAGCAAATTGACACAATTAGCCAGCAAAGGGCATCTCCGCGTCAGGAGCAAGCAGATCCAGCATTGGATAGTACCGTCCCATCTATGCGGAAAAGCAGCGTGGGTTCCACGGGGGTCCTGGCCGATGATGCACTGCTAGCTCGCTACCCCGTGGATGATATCAAAGAGAGGATAGATTGTGAGCTTCATCAGAAAATGAAGAATATATCCGTGAAGGTGGCGATCGGCGTTGCTTTACCGAATGCACCTGAAGCAACCATCCATGGCATTCCGATTCAAGCTGGCTATGCTAAAGTCGGGGTGGATGAAGTAGTGCCGGGATATGAGTCACTAAAGCTTCACATTCCTGGAGGTGAAGGGGAGCTAACACTGGGGGAAGTCGTACATGGTGTCATTGTATGGAGAAAGGAATGCATCGTGTTTCCAAACTCGGCGCCAAGGCCACCGACTCCTCCGAGTAGCAATACACCTGGAAGTCCACTCCACGTCGATAGGCAGCCGAACACGAGTCCATATCAATCTCTGCCGCGTCAGCCGACTCCACCCCCTACGTCCCAGTATTGCCAAAAGCGGAAGACCACCGCTCCGTCAAGTCCTATTCGGAAGAAATGCAAAAAGAAGAAAGACAACAACGAGCCTCTTGCCAAAAAGAAGTTAGCTTACGATAAGACTGATGAGGAACTCGGTAGGGTCGTGGCTTCCCAAGTGAGGTCCCATTTTGCACCGAAACCTCCCTCGCCGCCAAAGGAGCCAATACGTCCGAAAACCATAGAGCACTTTATGAAGATGCTTGAGCGACCCCCGGCACATGTGGCGAATAGGCCATCAGACTATGACCGTTCTATTATGAAGTCATATAAGGAACAAATGCAGCAGTAGAGATGTAAAAAAAGCGGGAAAACAATAGCCCAGCTCGGAGAACAGGCAATGCAATCGACCCCCCCGCTCAAGGTGACTACCGATAAGGTAGTCACCGAGGACGCTGCTAGAAACATGGGTATCAATGTTGATCAACTCCTAGGCACCGAGGAAATCCTCGTGGCAGAACTAGCATGGCGATATGTTCCCAGGAAAACTCTGATCAGACCTTAGCAGGTCCCCAATCTATCAACACAAATACAAAGATTGCATGAGTGCTACATGACCGAAGTTGCCAAGGCGCGAGTGTGGATCATGGTGAAAGTTAAGGAAGATCATTACTTCTATGAAAACGAGCTATACATTGAGTTTGAAGAATTGTTTCAGTTATACAATCAAGACGCATTCGACAAATCTATTGTCAGTTGCTATTGTCTGTAAGTGATTTCTTTCTGTAATTGAAGTCTCTAGTTCAGCTCGTTCATTGCCTGTAATTATCCTCACTATATTCTTTTGTACGCTATTATGCAGAATGAAGATTCTTGATTGCAAAACACAAGGAATCTTTGACATTGGGTTCATTGACCCATATATCCTTACTGAAAAACATATAGAAGACCACCCCAAAGACTCAATGAAAACTTGCTATGGTTTTTAAAGGCACAAAATACCAAAATAGAAATACATTTTCCTTACAACTTCAAGTGAGTGTTACTATCGTGAACTACAAATTCTATTTTGATTACTCGATGTTAAGTGTAGTTGATGAGTAATGCATGTAAACATGCGCAGGTTCCACTAGATCCTGCTAAACATTAGGATTGACGCTGGAATAGTTGAAGTCATGGACTCACTACGTAAAGACCCTACGTAATACAAGAGCGTGGTTTTGATGATCGACAGGTAATTTCAATCATTGTCGCACTATATCGGCCTCTTTCGTTCATTTCCTGATATCAAGTAATTAATAACTCCTTTATTCATTTTCTTTGCCAGACATGGTTTGGAAATAGTTCATCAAGGAAGTTGTCGGTGAATGGAAACCGAAGCTGCAATGGCGAAGGACCAAGGTAATTAAGTAGTACTAGCTACGTCCGCGCATCTCTTTAATTCTAGTTTCAATACCATTATCATGCTTGATTATTATCTGGTTGAATTCTATTCTCACACAGTGCATGAGGCAGAATCAGGGGATTGATTTATGTGCATACTATGTTTGCGAGAACATTCGCATGGCGTAAACACTATTCATATTTTTTTTATGAAATGATCTAATATATATACAGACAACTAATATATTTGTATTGATCTCCATCTTTAAAGATGGAAGAAATGCGGGAGAAGCTCCTACCAAAATACCGCCTACGAGCAATCCAAGAGGAAATTGCAGAATTTTTTCTTACGGAGGTCATATCTGAAACAGGAGAATATCATTGCACGTAATGATCTCCAAATTGTAGGAGAAATTGTATATACCAAATTGTATATATATATATATATATATATATATATATATGTATGTATGTATGGTCGTACGAGAAATTATATTATATATCATCAACGTGTGTACAGTATGTAGTAGCGTAAAATATGTTTGAAATGAAAAAATAATTGAATGAAAAACACAAAATGAAAAGGAAAAATAAACCATAAACCCTAAAACCCTAAACCCCTCTAAAAAACACAAAATCTTTAGTCCCGGATTGTGTCACCAACCGGGACTAAAGGTACTCCAGCCCCCACCGCACACTCGCGGCCACGTGGAGGGACTTTAGTCCCGGATTGTGGCCAGCCGGGACTAAAGGGTGGGAACCTTTAGTCTCCACTCTTTAGTCCCGGTTGGTGACCCGGGACTAAAGGCCTTTGCCAATCGGGACTAAATGCCTGTTCTCCACTAGTGCCTAGGTCACATAGCACATACTTAGTCGCCAACCCGTGCATCCGCACGGGCTAGCACAACCCGTGCACGGGCTAGTGGTTTTTTTTTGTGTTCGGGCGGTTGGAAAAACTAGTCGCGAACCCGTGCATTCGTACGGGCTACCACATTAAAAATTGCTAACTTTGCACAAAACTAAACAAACAATATAATTTTATGCACATGCGCAAAAAATTTAGAGTTGTTTGCACAAAAAACTAGTATATTTTACATGTCATTTGATGACGATAAGGTGCGACATGGTATTTTTCGTACCCATTTATGTTGGTATACGTATTAGTGGATTGAGAGCCATTCTTACATTATACAGGCCAATTTGTAGAATTGGTGTCTTAATTATCAGGAAAAAAGGCATAAAACAGTTAGCTTTAGTGTATAATTTCAAATATGGCTGAATTCTAGGATATGGAGAATCCTAACTTTGTGCATGTGGAAAATAGTAATCTTTTTATCATGGGAATATTACTTTCTATCTTTTTGAAGGGTAAAGCTCAGCGTCACATTCCTTACTGAGTTTTCCCTTTATATCCGATTGGTGTACTCATCCGTCTCGGTACTCTTCTCGTTAGCTTGACACTGGCCAATTGTAAAATTCTTACGACGGATGTGCTAATGGTTTCAAAATCTCGCTCGTCTCTAAATGAACATAAAATCGAATAGGCTAGCACTATCTTCAATATCCCCCATTGCCCTTTCATTTATGAGGTGTCTCTACACCGGAACAAAACCCCATTGCCCATGTCAGTGGTGGTGGCTTTTTCTCTTGGTCGTGTGGACGGCAGGACGTATAGCGGTGGTGACTCGGGAACGTGTTTGTCTTTGGTAGTAGCGTTACCCCGAAGCAGACATGGGGATTGGATTTCGTCACCCTCGTCCTGAATACCTCATGCTGTCGCGGAGGAGCTACTGAGCAAAAACTCTGTGCTTTGTCGTCGACGACAGTGACACTCACTGGTGCTTCTTTCTTCTTTAAGATGTCGTCGTGGTGCTCCTCTCTGTACCAAGGTTCCTGGTGAAGACCCTTCTCCCCTTTGAACTCGGTATCAGCGACGCTCTGGATTGTTTTCCCTCTTGGGGGCGTTGCCATGGCGCTTAGGTGTCTAGGGTGGAGTGTGGCACTGTAGTTTGCTCTTCCTATTTCGTCTTTCTGTAGTATAGTCAATTGCGTTATGTGTGATCTCGTTATCTTGGGATCACCTTTCTATGGGGGTTAACTCACCATCTTGTATCATTCGGGCGCGTACTTCGTTTGGTTGTTGACTTATATATAAAGCGGGGAGAAAGTTTGTTTTAAGAAAGAGAAGCACATATAGTTTATTTCTCGTTCATCCTCACACCATGAAGTTGGTACCTCCAGTTATGCTTATCAAAAAGATGCAAATTAATACGGCCACCAATGCGAGTGAGTACAAGGCTACATGATCCATACCGACCATCACATGTACTCGCCCCCTTCTGTATCAAAGGGCTCACCTCAAAAATTTCAGATTTCCATTATATTAGGCTCACTTTGAGTCCAATCAAGGTAAAGTGCTTTGAGTCTCACGCCACATTTAGTTCACAGAGATAAAAGAAAGAAAATTAATGGTCATGCATATATCTTTTTCTACATGCACCATGGAAGTTCAATTTCAGAGTTGAGCCCTATAAACTAGAAGAGAGGGAGTATACTGATAAATATATGTGTTTGCCACATAATCATGTTTTTTTCAACGGCCTTCATTGAACGAACATGTAGCAGGTATGCACGGCAACTCACATTAGTTTGGAGGCCGGTTTAATCATGTCCTGTTATAGAGTGTCTCTCTAGTAGTATCTTTTTCCATTTTAATTACAACCTCTTTTGGTGTTTGTAAGGGGTATGGCTTATTAGGTTGTCAATTTTACTAGTCAAACTTGTTTTATATCCCACTAAAAGTATATAACTCTATCACTGTCGAATGAAGTTTTCAGACATTTACTTTATGGTATATTACACACCTTTCGTTAGTTAAACTGAAAACCACAAAAATCATGCCTACCTAATAGACCTTGATTTTTGGGTGGGGGAGTACTATGAATATTTTCATTGCCGCCGGTAGTATTTGGTTTTTGACATACTAGCAGCTTCTATGTTAATTAGTAGGAAAGGTCTAGATTAAAATGGCAATTGCAATAATGGCATGTTTCTGTATAGGCCGTATGAACCGTCCTTGCCAACACAATCGCACACGGTCTACGAACACAATTTCTTTTTTTTGAAAATAGTCGGAAACGTAGCACCCTATCACACGGTTATCTGTAGCATGCGCGATGCATCCCCTTTTACTATCATTCAACATCGCAAGGCAAAGGTTCCCCGTGCGCATGTGGTAGGGTGTTTTAACCATGTGCGATGACCTTAACTACACTAGTGAGACAGAAAAACAATAATCATCATGGGTATGGTTTCTTTACCAAGTCGGAGTACATGGCTCCATGTATCTATGTCTTATGCATGTGCAAATTGCCTCGTCTCTCAATATCAGGCTACTATACGTCCTATTGGGATGCAAAAAAAGTATATACATATTACTAGAAATAATGCAAGATTCATCAATAGATATGGGAATAGGCAGTACAAAAAACACTAGAAGCGATAAAAAATACAATCTGGTCCGTAAAACACAGTGGTCAACTACAAGCACTGTTGTAAGCCGGGGACACGCCCTGTCATTATTTCCTCCATACCGAAGTCGTGCAAACCTTGTTGTAATAGGTAGTCGAGAGGTTATCATGCTAAGGACCCACGGGAACAGTGCACTAGAACTACAACCGTCGTTAATGAAGAAAAAAATAAATCAAAAGTATCCAACCTTTAGACACACGAGCACAGGCAAACAAAGACTAGATCCAAGTAAATCCACCAAAGCCGTACCTCCACACGTCGTTCAATGACGGTAGACGCATCATCGGTACATAGGCTAGGCGGGGGGAGACTTATTCCATCCTCCGATAGCCATGACCGCCTAACTTCGTGAATAGAACACAAACCCTAAATGGACACAAAAGGAAGCAGCGTCCCTCTCCCTGGTAAGGGCCATGGTCCAGCATGGTCCCATGACCTAAGGTCACAGGATACGAGACAAACCTACGGCGGCCGCTGGTACGATGGCGAGGAATTTATAATCACCTAAGACGTGAGAGGCACATGTAGTGGGGCATGTATTACCACTTAACAACGTACATGTGAATACATGAAGTACAAGTGATGGTAAGAGGGAAAACATAGCCACCACAGGTACCTACCCCTCTGTCCTCCTCCCTTGCCGCCGCCAAACGGTGCTACCGGGCAAAGCCAGACCGGCGTCGGCGATGACAGGAATCCATCGTCGTCTCACGTGGTGGACATGGTGCGGGCTAGGGCTGCTGGCCCGGAGTGCGGCGTCACCGGTGCGCGCCAGAAAAAGGCAGCAACGATGGCATGGAACGTGCGCATGGAGCGACATGTGGTGGAGCATGCTCAGGGAACAATGACGGTGGCTATGTGGCGGACAGATCTGACCCGTGACTGGCACGGGCTGCGTTCGGCTGGGTACATCATGGTTGTGGAGGTTGCTCCTCGCAATGGCGGCGGCATGTCTCCCTGCCCCGGCATGGCCTTATGATGATGCGTCGGTGGATGTCGAGGCGGCGGCCTTGAGCGGCTGAACTGGTGGTGGCCTTCTCGTCTTATTGGGAGGTCAAGCGGGGATGACCATCGGGTAGCGCATGAGGGATTAGGGACCTAGTGCTTATATCTGACGGCCGTGATGGTGTTTGTCGTTGTATGTGTCACGACAACTGTAGGCGCGGCGGTGGGTGCTTCTGGTAGCACTCAAAAGCAGGGCGTCGACCACCTCTTCTTCGACGGCACCAGACTCTATGGTTGTGCGGGCAACATTGTGTCTTGATCTCGAGGTGTTGATGGTCTTCTAAGGCCGGTGGCGGTATGGAATGTCCCCTCTATAAACAAATCAGGTTGGATGCGGCTCGGCTGGTGACATATGTGTCTCTTTTTGAGTCATCGGGCAGTGCATGTCGCCAACAGGTGAATCCTCCGGTGGATGCGCCACTGACGGATGCTACACACGACATCTCATGCGGGGACTTCAAGTCTTACCTGCTATCGACACGTGTTGCAAGGTGGCTATGGCGGAGGTCTCATGTCTAGCCTGTTGCTACTGGATCAAAGGTGGTGCGATAGTGGCGGGAGGTACGCGATATGGGATGTTTGTCTTCTAGTGTTTTGTTCTGATGTATTCGATTATCGAGGTGTCGGTACCCGGATAAGGGATGGTGGTACCTACGGCTTGAACAATGACTTTATACACCCTGTTGGAAACACAAGATCTATGATCAAGCTATGTCGACGCCCGCCTGCGTTATGCCCTTGTTGAACGTGGTGGACTGAAGCTTGTATTTGGGGATGAGAATCCGGAGTTCAACCTTGTGTTGGGTTCTCCATCATCGATGCATGTCTTCTTGAAGGCGTAGCTTAGGAGTTGTGTATTTTTTGTTTTGCGGTCGTCTTGTAACATAGGGTTATTTGTGGTTATCTGTTATAGCTATTGTCGCGAGGCATGCGGCTTTGAGTTTTATTTTCGCTTTTTTTTCGGGTTGATGTTGTTTGGCTGCTGGATTTTGCATTCTTAGTAGTATAAATGGTTGCATGCATCGTCCTGATGCAGAGGCCAAGGTTATCCCCCTTTTCGGAAAAAAGTGATCATAAGGCTTGTTCCACTCTCTTGGTATCAGGCTGACAATTACATGATTAAGAAGGTTACATGATTAAGAAGGTTACAATAGTGTGGTTCTTCTATATCCAGGCACATTAGATTATGACGAAATGTTGCAGGTGCTGGCAAAAATTTGGTGATCAAATTTCAACAGAGGATCTTAATACAGAAAATGATGAAATTGATGCTCAAACTTTTGTGCACTGTTGAGCAGAATTTTTGTTTTATTATCGTGACCAGAACACTAGCTAGAAACTTCATGCGGCCGGGCACATGTATCTTGATGGGTTATTCATATACTATCTCTAGTCATGTTTTGTAACCACGACCTTCAATGAGCAGATAGCTAGCAAACAAAGGTTACGATCAAAGCATAATTCCCCTAAAAAAAGATCAGAGCATAATTGGAATATGTGCTACCAATGAAATAAACACATTGTTACTTAGGAACAAGTACGTCGATATTCCTGCAGGTTCCAGTGTCTCCGAGTAAGATCAGATGCAAACTAGCTTTTTTCCACTCTTTAATACGCAGGCAGGTGGCAGGTAAGGGTCAGATTAAGGGCATAATTGACGATGTTAACTCGATCTATTGAAAGTAGCTATTACTAGCTACCTCCCTGTGTAGCAATCATGTTTCGTTTTAGCCGCCGCTCTCTGACTGGGGTCAACACTGGCTGCAAATAGTCAGAGTTGGTAATTGGCACTCGCAGTCTGTTTCAGTACTAAATGACCCACTGTGTCCGCCCATTTATGCAACTTTGGCATGCGAGGAATTTTCTCCGTAGTATCTGGCTTGACGTGTATGAACACATGATGCCTGCCGTGTCACCGTCCTTACATTTTGGAATGCAGGGAGTATGTAAACTGATGATGTGTTGCGACTCTACCGTATATCTCTCTCAACAATGGGTATACAAAGTTAGCGAGGATGAATTTCATTTGACTTTGGAGATGAAAAACATCAGCAAGTAAATATCAGTCGAGGACCAGGAGTAATAGAATATTCTCTTTTTTAGGAACAACTAAGAGCATTTTTTTTTTGCGGGTGAGAACAACTAAGAGCATGGTCAAAAGTATAGCCAACTGCTGGTTATATGGTGTTGCGATGTCATATATAGTCATCACTTGTAATCACTCATGCAATAAGTTTAGCTATAAGGTTAGATATAAGAGTACTATTTTTTCTCATCTTCTCTCTATCTCTTTCTTCATATTTATTGTATTGGTCTAGGAATCCGCATATAGCTAGCTAGGCTCTTGCAGAGAGCCCACTCCACTTAGTTTTCATGTCTCTCTTCTTTACATAGGAAAAATTGCCATGTAGCGGACTATAAATCTGCTATTGTACTTGCTCTAAGTACTATCATTCCCTTTCTTGATCGTCGATGGAAATCGGCCAGTTGCTCATATGGCGAATGATTGCTCAGATGGCCTAGGACATTTTCTTTGAATCAATGCAATAGCCCGAAAGTGTCATTCTTAGCTCAAGCTCATATGAGCTTTGTATGAACAGTAAAATTATAGAAAAGATCTATTTTTTTGGTGCAAACACTGACATATGTTTTTAATGGTTGTAAAATTTATAACGAAATGACATTCCTGAAAGTCGTGGCAAAAAACAAAAGTAGAACTCCAAAATGCTTTTGAAAATCAACAATTTGGTGCATCTTTTTTTTTGCCACGTCTTCCAAGAGAGTCATCCTATGATGGAACTTTGCAAGCAATGAAAACATTTATAAATTTGCTACAAAAAGAGTTTAGACTTTTTCTTTTTGTTTTATTGGAATTTTACTGTTCATTCGGATAATCCACACGATAGCCATAGTACATTTAAGAAATGCAGTGTCGTTAAGCGTTCGGAGTCAGCTAGTCAGCTCGTCCGCCTGCGGCATTAATGTCAGAGAAAATTTGAATTGACGAGACCAAGGACGAACATGTGACCGGGTCCACCTTGTATGATAATCATATAAGAGCATTGTTAATAGCATAGCCAAGTGGTTGTCAGTCATGTAATACATAGTCATCACTTGTAGTCACTTGTACAACAAGGTTAGCTATAAGGTTGTCTATAAAAATAGTACTTCCTCTATCTCAGTTTAGAGGGCATGCTCGTAGTTCTAGGTTAACAATTAACTAGTTAAATATGTATCATATGTCATGAAAAATTATATGTTTAGAAACTACATCCGCTTAAGAATCTAATGATATCCTTTTTCTGACATATAACACATATTTAGTTAGTCAAACCAATGGACTAGAACTACGCGCATGCTTTGTAAAGTGAGACGGAGGGAGTACTTTTTTTTACCTTCTCTTTGCCTCTTTCTTCACATTTATTGTATTTTCCTAGGAGGACGCATATAGCTAGGCTTTTGCATGAGGCTACTCATACTCCCTCCTTTCCGGTTTATAGGGCTCACCTCAAAATTTTCATATTTCCATTATACTCCCTCCGTTTCTTTTCAATCTGCATATACGATTTGGTCAAAATCAAGCGATGCAAAGTTTGACCAAATATATATCAAAAGATATCAACATCTACAATACTAAACCTATATGCTATGAAAGTTAATATCATGATGCATCTAGTAATATTGATTTCATATTATGAATGTTGATATTTTATTTTATAAAGTTAGTCAAAGTTTACGAAGTTTGACTTTGACCAAATCTTATATGCAGACTAAAACAAAACGGAGGGAGTATTAGGCTCATTTTTAGTCTAATTGAGTTAAAGTGCTTTGAGTTCCACACCGTATTTAATTCATAGAGATAAGAGAAAGAAAATTAGTGGCTATGCATGCATATTTTTCTACATGCATCATGCAAGTCCAATAAGAGGGAGGGTGCAACATTTATTGCTTTGGAAATCGAATTTGTGAGAAATATTTCATTGGCTAGTTAAAACTAGTGTCATCCACTCACAATTCACCTTGGTTGATGAGATTTCAGATTTGAGCCCTATAAACCGGAAAGGAGGGAGTTGTGGGGAGTATCATGCATATGATACTAGTTTATGATACTACCTTCATAGTGCATAGTATTATAGAGTAGTACCATATATAATTTTATTTATTGCCATGCATGACACAAAGTAGCATAGCATTTAACATAGTTAGTTATTAGCAACTATTAATATAGTAATTTTATATAAAAGGAGGATTTTCATATTTTTGCTCAGTTGCCATCTTCGTCAATTTCTTCCTTAGAATTTTTTTCTCTCCCTGAAAGGTTAATGATGAAAACTTCCAACTATGGACAGAAACTTCAATGACTCGCATTAGATTAATCAGTTGTAACTCAACAAAAATAACTCCTACACCAGTATTCACAACTATGTTACAATAGTACTTTTTCATACCTTCTGTTTCCTTCGAAGGGATTCAGCTTCCTTGATTGTGATAAAACTTATCGCTTTCACCTCATGATTTTTCTTTTGTTCATCTGTGAGGTACAACTTCAAGCGTTGTCCATTAATGATCTAGGCCCATCTTTCTCCCTTTTTAAACGAATAGCTCCAAACTTATAAAATTCATAAATCTCATTCTCATATGATCCTTCCCAGCGATACCTGAGTTTCCCTAGAAAAAACTTGACACCAGAGTTAAATAGAAAGACCTTGTTCCCCGCATCAAATGTTCCTTTCAGTATCTTATGATCTGCCATGGCTTAACTTTTTGTTTAAACAATCGGGCACTCTCGAAAACACTGTTCCAAAGGTCCGTAAAGCATGTATATCTAGCAATCTTTTCTCTCCTACTTCCTTAAGATCAAAATTAATATTTTTTTATTACCCAATAAGCTTTATGCTCTAAATTCAAGGGTAAATGACATGCCTTACCATAAACCATCTTGTATGGTGACATACCCATGGGGTTCTTGTAAGTGGTGCGGTAGGCCCATAATGTTTCGTTTGGCTTTCCTGCCCAGTTTTTTCTGGACTTTTGCACCGTCACTTGTAATATTGTCCTTATTTCTCTATTCGAAAGTTTCACTTGACCACTGGTTTGAGGATGATACAGTGAAGCTATTCGATGGGTTACACCGTACTTACGAAGTACTCTCCCAAAAATTCCCTGTATGAAATGAGATCACACTGAAAGTAATAATGACTTTTGGGACTCCGAACTTAGGTAGGATGTTGTCCTTTACCATCTTCAGCGAGGTAGCCGCGTCTGCATGATGAGTAGGGATGGCTTCAACCCTCTGGGTAACATAATTTAAAGCCACAAGAATGTGAGTATGCCCATCTGAAACAGGGAAAGTACCAAATAGTCCAATCCCCAAACATTAAAATGTTCACAAGCTAGACTATAATTCACAGGAATTTCTTGTCTCCTCCCTATATTACCTGTGCGTTGACAAGTATCTTAATTTTTAATAAACCTATGTGCATCTCTAAAGAGTGTAGGCAAGTAAAATCCCGACTGAAGCACCTTGGCAGTGGTTCGGTCGCCTGCGTAATGTCCTGCATAAGGACTGCTATGACACCTATCAAATACAACATTCATTTCATGCTTAGTGGCATAATTTGGCAAAACTAAGATTTGTCGGTCTACTGTGATATATGCAGAGTTCAAAACTTGGCAATCATACGATTTTCCAGTCTACTGACATATTTTGCCGAGTACGAAACACGGCCAAAGGCAAACATTCACCGAGTTTACGCCGGTAGATAACTTTGCAAACATGTGGACCATGGATATAGTCAGAAGTTTGGCCTGTTTCATTCGTCATAAACTCGGTGAAATGTGGCACTGGGCAATAATACAGCGCCACGCGTCAAGTTGTTACTGAATGGGACACTGCCGAGTTCCAAACTCGGCAAACAATTTGCCCAGTTCTTCCCATGAAGGAACTCAGTAGATATTTTGTACTCGATAATAAATGCTGGCACATAACTTATTCCTATTCGTCGAACTATGCCGAGTTTAGTACATCAGAACTCGAGAAAGAATCGTGACACGTGGTATTTCCATTAACGGCTAGTCCCGTCTGACGTGTAAATTGCAGAGTTATCTGAAAGGTGAAAACCGGTAAATATTTAAATATTCACCGAGTTCTCAACAAAATGAAGTCAACAGTATTAGTGATTGTCGGGCCACATCCAACCGAGCGTTGTACACCGAGTTCGGCACTCAGTGGAGATTCCGTCGCCGTGTTCGGCACTCACCAGCAAACTGGGAGATTCTGGTAGTGATGGCCAGTGAATAAACAGTGGAGGAAGAGATGAACTTACCCCAACTATGAGCTTTCCATGATTAGTTTAATCCATAGTACTATACCTCTAAATTTAATCAGTGCCAAGATAAACACTAAGGATGTCCTGCTACGAGTGCACATGGGCCAATAATTTTTTGATACTGACGTATGAAAAAATTAACAGCGTACATGATGCATATTTAATGGGAACCAAAATTCTGTCTGGCAACGTTTCGCGCTCTCACGTATCTAGGGTCACCCTGGGACCATACTCCAATCACTGTTGACTCATTTCTATTGATACTCTATTCCGTCAACATAATAAAAATAATAGGAAGATTGTCTACAAAAGAGAAATTTCTTTAACCCGAAGCATATCTGTCCATTATATTCGCCATAGTAGTTAACTATATACCATCAAAAAAATTATGTACATTTGTATGTATCAAATCTAGTAGTGCAAGTGCGCGGGTCTCAACGTTGGTCTGTTTATTTTAAAATTTAAAACCCAATACATAGGACTGATTGCAGCCTCGGAAAGAGCCTAGAACGATCAGATGAATTGATGGCTTAGTCGTCTATTTCTTCATTGCTACCCTTTAATAGGCAGTTAGCACGTAATTGTCAGTTCAAAGCATAAACCGGTGGTGCTTTCAAAATATCGCGGCAATGTTTGCTGCTGAGTGTAATTGATTGGTGCAGGCAAAAGCGGCACTGTGATATATGTTTCTAGAAATGGCTATTTATTACATGAGATACTGGCAGCAACTAATCTTTAATAAGAAGGTAGGTAGTAGCAGATAATGGTTAGGTCAAAGCATAATTGACGATGCTAACTATTAAAGATCCCATCCAGAGCCAGGTAGCTACCTCCATATGTGCATACAGTATATAGCAATAATGGTGTCATTAAGTCACCGGTCACCTCATCGTCTGTGGAGTTCACTTCACACTAAGGTACTAAATGACAACGGCAGTCCCTTTCAACTAAATTGGCCAAATGTTCATGTGAGAAATTTTCTACACATATAGCTTCTCATCTGACCTACATGAAGTATGAACAGATCCTACCTATCAAAATATCGTTACCAACGTAATTTCGAAATATGGCTATGTGTTGTTCATGCACAAATATGAACCACACATGATCATGAGACCACTTCCCCTCCCCAACCATCGTGATCGCCCTAGTTTCGTCTTTATCTTCCGACTAGGTTGATTAACATGTTCAACATACCTCGCCCTCGCGTCATCCCCTATGGGCAGCACGGGCGGATAACACATCCCACCGCCGTCAACGTCTCCCCTCCCTACTCCAACACCTCGCCGTCACGGTCGTCCCCATGGCCCGGAGGAGTGTTGTTCTAGAGCCCGTCAAGCCTAGATCTGGGGCTGGTGGGGCTAGTCGGATTGGTTGGTGGCTATAGCATGCAGCGCTGGGGTTGCCACCATCCTCTTGAAATGGTCACGGCTGGGGTGCAAGTAGCAGTCGTCCCCGACATCAGGCCTGGGGCTTGCTACCCGTTGTGGCCGCTTCCTTCATAGATCTGGGTATGTGTGGGATTCGTGGAGCCTTAAGGGATGCCTTTCCTGGTGGTGGTGGTTGCCATCTTGTACCTGTTGGGATGGTGCTCCCGTCGTCGGATGGCGTCCTGTGCCTGTTCTTGCTGGCGACTCGTTGGGATGCCGGTGAGTGCCTTATTGAGTCTTCTCCAATGGTGTTACCAATGTTGAACAACGTCAGTGATGGGGTTGGGGGTCTCTTTGACACCGAGTCGGCGGCCCCGGGTGGTGGACCATCATTTTGGCTTCTGCAGGCATCTTGGCGACAGTGCTGGATTCATTTTTGTCTGTATGGGCAGCAAAGGATGTAGATTTGGTGGATCCTGGTATTGCTGGTGCCTCAACATTAGCGTCTCACAGATCATAATCTGGACGTCTGTTTTTGTGGCAGCATGTCCTCCCTCCTGGTGGGCAGGTGCTCCATATTCGTCAGTGTGGCACAGTTTGGTGGTTCCGAGCAAAACCTTAATGAAATATTTTTACTACACTAAGATTTGGCCAGACCTAGTCCACCTCCTATATATATTGGAGTAAAATTCAAATTTACTTAAAAGTTCAACCTACTTACAATTTAAAGAACCAAATTGGCCATATTGTCCTAGGAACCGAAATTTAAACATAAACCTGAACTTGAACTTAAAACTAAACTAAACTAAACTAAACTTCTCATCATCACCACCCTTGGCAAGGTCGAGCCAATCTTGACTTTTTATTCCACCGTCCATGGGGAAGATGCGTCACCTCTCTTCAACGTCGAACTCCTCCTCATCCTTGCCGCCATCATCGCCGCCTTGCTCCTCTTCGTCGAAGATGACGATGACCTTCCCGTTGACCTTGCATTACGCGAACATTGCCCGCTCTGCCTCCACAAGCTACTGCCGACGGAGATCCGCCATGTAGTTATCGGCGGCGGCCTCCGTCTCGAGGGGCTCCCTTACCTCCCAGTCCTCCTGAGCCAAGGCCACATTCACTACTTTGGGCTTCGGCGGAACGAGGTGGACGAGCGCCGTTCCCCACGGGAAGTTTAGGCGCATCGTCGCACCGTAGAACTGGACTTGCCACTTGTCGTATTGGAGCGCGCGGAGCTCCACCATGTGCAAGAACATGAGCCACTTTTTGGTGTGGGAATCACGGTCCGTTATCTTCGCCACCCAAGTCACCCACGCTCACTGGCAGACGCGGAGGTACTTCCTATATGGCTGCCACTGCAGAGGCAGGTCGAGGAAGTCGGAGATGCAGCGGGTGGGGGCTGCTTCGGTGGAGCAGCGGGGGTCGAGGACGCCCAGGTTGAAGAGGCATGGCGGGCGTGGTGGCACCGATCTGCGCGACGGATCTGCAGAGCGGAGCACCGGCCATTGGGAGGCTGGGGGTGTCGGGAATCTTGGGAGGGAGGCCTGGATCGTCGACGTTGGGGATGGGAACGAGAAGAGGCAGAGGAGACGGAAAGAGGGGGGAGGAGGAGTGGAGATTTTTATTCTCGATCACTGGACGGTGGTATAAAAATAGGGGCAGACGATGCAGCTGAGGATAATTTATCCTTCTCTAACCGCTATTGGGGATCGGTTCTGTCCCGGTTAGAGGAGTAAAACTAGATTTTTAATCCTCTAGCCAGTTATAAGGGATCAGTTAGAGTTGCCCTTATTCACTTTCTCATACAAGCCTTTAGAGGTTTCAGAAATTGTTATATAGTCCTATAGCCCATACTAACGTCAGAATGTTGACCCATACGCTGAAGCACATATTGGAGCATATGTGGTAGAGCCAGCAAGATATTACGTTGTCTATTACTTGTCACGTACCTGCAATGAAATTAAGGATTTATTGTCAAGGCCAATAAGCGCACCTGCACATACTTGATTGCTTCACACATCCATACACAATGTCCTGTCATCACATAGGAAAATTATAGCACCTTTAATGTACATCCATCCACATAGGCACAAATAATTTGCTCCGTTTAATTCTCGTTGGCCGGATTTTAACGGTTGTGGTTTAAAGAATAGGAATGTACAATTTGGCTGCCCCCGAGGTAATCGGCTAGCACAACATGTTGTATATGGGTGCAACTTCCATATGCTGTTATCTGGCAAAAAAAGACTTCCATATGCTATCACGCAAACCAATCAATCGTGAAAAAGCCATAGTTCATAAAATCTAACGTGCAATGACATCATTGCTGATGTCAGCAGGCCAAATGATCAAATCTAGCATGCATTTAGTATCCCAGCATCACTTTAGAACCCACTAATGCATATGTTCGCATGTATATTCCTTCAAACTATGAAAACAGCTATTCTTTTTAATTTTAAAGAGGTATTACCAAGTGCACTCTTTTTTTCATAAATCACCTTTACTTGACTAATTAGCTATCATGATGCATCATAAGAATGTCGATAGTGAAAGATGCACGCTCACATCCAAAATTGTCTACCATTATTTATCAACATCCATACGAATAAAAAATAGTTTGATTAAGTAGAAGTAGCAACATTTACCTGTCACGTGACTTTCGCATAGCACTATAATTATATTTTGGTGGAAGAATATTCATATGAAAAATAATAAAATTGAACTTGTGTACTCAGGATCATTTTGAAATCTTCTAGAAATTACAAGTCACAGTTTATATGTGAAATTAATACTGGAACTGGAAGCAAAATAAAGGTAAAATAAATTTAGCATCTTTCATTCCATTAGTATACTATGATTGGAACGTATCAACATGCATCTTTTTGGAATTATATGAAAAGGACTTAAAATAATATAGGGTTAACGGACATAAGCATAGTATACTAATGGAATGAACATAGCGGTTCCCGCGTGCATTTTTTTTAAGTGAAAATACTGCATCGTGTTTCCAAACTCGGCGCCAAGGCCACCGACTCCTCCGAGTAGCAATACACCTGGAAGTCCACTCCACATCGACAGGCAGCCCAACACGAGTCCATATCAATCTCCGCCGCGTTAGCCGACTCCACCCCCTACGTCCCAGTATTGCCAAAAGCGGAAGACCACCGCTCCGTCAAGTCCTATTCGGAAGAAATGCAAAAAGAAGAAAGACAACAACGAGCCTCTTGCCAAAAAGAAGTTAGCTTACGACATGACTGATGATGAACTCGATAGGGTCGTGGCTTCCCAAGTGAAGTCCCATTTTGCACCGAAACCGCCCTCGCCGCCAAAGGAGCCAATACGTCCGAAAACCATAGAGCACTTTATGAAGATGCTTGAGCGACCCCCGGCACATGTGGCGAATAGGCCATCAGACTATGACCGTTCTATTATGAAGTCATATAAGGAACAAATGCAGCAGTAGAGATGTAAAAAAAGCGGGAAAACAATAGCCCAGCTCGGAGAACAGGCAATGCAATCGACCCCCCCGCTCAAGGTGACTACCGATAAGGTAGTCACCGAGGACGCTGCTAGAAACATGGGTATCAATGTTGATCAACTCCTAGGCACCGAGGAAATCCTCGTGGCTGAACTAGCATGGCGATATGTTCCCAGGAAAACTCTGGTCAAGCCTTAGCAGGTCCCCAATCTATCAACACAAATGCGAAGATTGCATGAGTGCTACATGACCGAAGTTGCCAAGGCGCGAGTGTGGATCATGGTGAAAGTCAAAGAAGATCATTACTTCTATGAAAAGGAGCTATACATTGAGTTTGAAGAATTGTTTCAGTTATACAATCAAGACGCATTCGACAAATCTATTGTCCGTTGCTATTGTCTGTAAGTGATTTCTTTCTGTGATTGAAGTCTCTAGTTCAGCTCGTTCATTGCCTGTAATTATCCTCACTATATTCTTTTATACGCTATTATGCAGAATGAAGATTCTTGATTGCAAAACACAAGGAATCTTTGACATTGGGTTCATTGACCCATATATCCTTACTGAAAAACATATAGAAGTCCACCCCAAAGACTCAGATGAAAACTTGCTAAGGTTTTTAAAGGCACAAAATACCAAAATAGAAATACATTTTCCTTACAACTTCAAGTGAGTGTTACTATCGTGTACTACAAATTCTATTTTGATTACTCGATGTTAAGTGTAGTTGATGAGTTATGCATGTAAACATGCGCAGGTTCCACTAGATCCTGCTAAACATTAGGATTGACGCTGGAATAGTTGAAGTCATGGACTCACTACGTAAAGACCCTACGTAATACAAGAGCGTGGTTTTGATGATCGACTGGTAATTTCAATCATTGTCGCACTATATCGGCCTCTTTCGTTCATTTCCTGATATCAAGTAATTAATAACTCCTTTATTCATTTTCTTTGCCGGACAGGGTTTGGAAATAGTTCATCAAGGAAGTTGTCGGTGAATGGAAACCGAAGCTACAATGGCGAAGGACCAAGGTAATTAAGTAGTACTAGCTACGTCCGCGCATCTCTTTAATTCTAGTTTCAATACCATTATCATGCTTGATTATTATCTGATTGAATTCTATTCTCACAAAGTGCATGAGGCAGAATCAGGGGATTGATTTATGTGCATACTACGTTTGCGAGAACATTCGCATGGCGTAAACACTATTCATATTTTTTTTATGAAATGATCTAATATTGATACACACAACTAATATATTTGTATTGATCTCCATCTTTAAAGATGGAAGAAATGCGGGAGAAGCTCCTACCAGAATACCGCCTACAAGCAATCCAAGAGGAAATTGCGGAATTTTTTCTTACGGAGGTCATATCTGAAACAGGAGAATATCATTGCACGTAATGATCTCCAAATTGTAGGAGAAATTGTATATACCAAATTGTATATATATATATATATATATATATATATATAGGGTGTCACTATTCTAATCCCAGGATTAGAATAGTTATTCTGATCACGATGCGTTCCTATATAGGGGCGGAGGAGGTATTCCCGAACTCCCCGAAACCAACAACGAGAAAAAAAAGAAAATAAACCCACGACCACGAACTGTGCCGCTGCCTTACCCCCATCCCCCCGCCCCGGTCGAACCCCACCTCCACCACCATGCCGGCCACCACCGCCCCTCTTCCCACCAGCCTCCCCTAGCGCGGCGGCGCCCCTCCCTCTCCCGACGATGCGCGCCGTCGCCCACCACCAGGTTCCCACACGGCCGCCACACTACCCCGCCTCCAGGTCCGGCCGGCGCACCGCCTCTGGCCCCTTGGTCCGACCGCTGTGCCGCCTCCTCCCCGCGGATCCGGCCGCCGCGCCCCCAGGACCGATGTCGACGCAGCCTGCCGTGCGAGCCGCCGAATCTCCCTGACGTCACCGGTACGTGATATTGAGACACGCGACCGTCGCAATCCAAGGTCGCCGGCGCTGTTAGGCAGGAGTTTGGAGGCGGTGGTGAAGTTTCTAGGCAGTCCAATGTCGGCCGTGCGGCCAGTGCGCCGTCCGCTACGTCGCCGCGACCTGCAACACTCCGATGCGACCACCACTGTAGCCTTCTCCCTCTGTACAAGAAGTTCGTCGCCTCGCTCACGAGCAGTCCGTGCAGCCAGCCATCTCTCGTCGCTATTTTGCATCGCGACTGCCATCCGTCGAATTGTATCAAGGTCATCCAGCACATCAGCTGCTTTTCGAGGACGGCTACCTCCTCAGCCTCTCCCCCATGAATCAGCGTTGAGCACGCAGTACTTAATGCAGACTATGTAATGGACCGTGTTGCTCTATATATGCTCCCTTCCGTTTCGTTACTGTTTTTGTTTGCATACTCGCTCAATTAAGTTGATGGAAACTTGGATATGTACACTCCCGTTGAGGTTTGCTTTGGCACACAGCTTTGGATATGTACACAGTTCCTAGAAATTAAAGTTTTAGAGTAGTCGACCACAGGGAATTCAACAGTTTCAGTGTGTTTACTATTATAGCAGTTGTAGTTCATGGTTTCACTGACAGGCAAGAGAAAAGAACAGTTTCAGAGTATATATATTTTCTAAATAACAACAACTTTGATCATCAATTGTTAACACCGGCCAGAACTAGTGATGCTCAGCACATAGATAGATAGGTAGGTAGGCAGATAGACAGATAAATAGGTCGTTGCTGTTGATGGATGCTTTGTTCAAATTGTTTTTTACATTCCTTTTGATGTCGCTTGTCAAAGATGTTATGAATATAGTTTCACTTATATTTGGCACTCGTTGATTTTCCACATTCATAAAAAAACAGGAAAAAGGAGTTCAAATGAGTAGTTCAAAGTTAATAATAATTGAAGTCCAGGTTCATGTAAAATCGCAAAATTGATATAAAAATGTTCTCAACATAATTAACAAAATAAAATAAAAAATGTACAGAATTGTGTGAAACTGTGTAAGGTTCAAACCGTGTAATTCCCTGTCGTTTATAAAAATAGTTGACTGAAGTTCAAATTTAATAAAAAAAAGTTTATAAGGAATTGTAAAAAAAAGCCTCGCCCATTAAAAAATTATTTTTAGAAGTTCAAATTCAATAAACCTGATAGTTCAAGAATAATAATAAAATCAAAAAGGAGACACCCAGATTTTTGTATAGATTTTTCCACATTACTTCTTAGTTCATATATTACTGTGTGGAAAGGTCATGTATTAGAACTACACAATAAGTGAAATATTTGCTACTTACGTAAAAATATTTAAAAAAAAATAAACTAAGAAGTTCAAATTAAAAAAACAGCGAAGTTCGAAGTTTATGAAAAACTCAGATTTTTTCCTCGTTACTAAAGAATAAAATGAAGAAGTTCAAATAAAAAAGGTGAGAAGTTTAAATTAAAACTTAAGAGAAGTTCGAAGTTTATGAAAAACTCAGATTTTTTTTCTCGTTACTAGAATTTTTTACTCAAAAATAGAAAACGTGAAGTTCAAATTAAAATAACACATAAGTTCAAAGTGAAAACAGCCAGAAGTTCACGTGTTGCATGGTGTGTGTTTTCATATGAGAAAAAGGAATAAAAAGACAAAGTATACAAAATTTGTTGCTAGAAGTTCAGGTGCTCGACACGGGAAGGTTCAAAACTTCTTGTGAGTGTGGCTCACTATGTATTTCTCACCCATTCTTGTGAGTGAGAAAAATGAATAAGAAGGCAAGGTCCAATTTTTTTCTTGCTATAAGTTCAAGTTCTCGGTTGGAGAAAGTTAGAAAAATATTGTGACAGAGGTTTGTACAAAAAGGAATATCATTTGCGTAACACCGACGAATGGGTGAGAAATTACAAACGAAAATACGCGACAGAAGTTCAACGTGGAAACAGCAGGAAGTTCAACTATTATGCTAAATGAATTTCAGATGAAAATCTTTTAAACCGTCGCGAGTATGAAAAAATGATCAAGACGGAAAAGTTGCGTGTTTACAGCAGCTTTCCATCGGTATATCACTTGCTCAATTCCGGTGAGTAGATGAAGAGCTACGAGCAAAAAACAGTACGTGAAGAAACAGAGTGAAGTTCAAGTAGACATGTCGAGAAGTTCAAGTTCTTCACGCGGTGCATTTTCGAAGAATCTATTTCGCGATAAAGGTAGAACGAATGATCTCGTCGTTTTCAAAATTACTTGAAAACAGCTAGGAATCAGAGACAACCATCAACATGAAAAGGTTTCGCATTTTCCTTAGCTTTTCAATGGTATATTATTTTCCCCATTCCGATAAAGTTTGTAGAAATTACGGCGAAAATACGTTTTTAGCCATTTTCAAAATTGACTTAAAACCGTAAAGAATTTGGAGAAACAATATATACCAAAAAGTTTCGCATTTGTTCAAGCTTTCCAGCGCCGTATCATTTGCTGCAATCGGACGTACGGTTAAGAAATTAATTCGAAAATACGAACTCGGTGGAACTTGTACCGTTTTCTAAATTACTCTTAAACCGTTCAGAATTAGAAAAAACTTTCAACATGAAAAAGTAGCGCATTTTCATAAGCTTTCCAATGCCATATCATTTGCCTCAATTGGATTAGCCGTTTAGAAATAGCATCGAAAATACGAACTCGGCTGTTCGGTTTGCGAAATTTTATGATTTTCCAAATTACTCTTTAACCATAGGGAATTAGAGAAAACTATCAACATGTGGAAGGAGCGGTTTTGCAGCAGCTTTCCAACGCCATATTAGTTGCCTCATTTCAATAAACGGTTTAGAAATGCGATCGAAAATACGATTCACGTTTTTTGTGTGAAGAAAAAACGGTTTTCAAAACTGCTCTTAAACCGCTTACATTTTGCCAAAAAATTAAGTTGGGTCATGATACTCGTGTCCATAGCTTTCCAACGGTATATCGCAAGCCCCATTTGGGCAATGTTTGCGGAAGTTTAACCTAGCACTGGGGGAAGTTCAGGTCGAACAACTCAGGCAGTAAAATTGCAACAGACGCATGTTCATCACGACCCGAGAGCAAAATCCGCCAATGAGCAAGATTCCTATTTAAAACGGGCATTTAGTTGCTAAAAACCGTTTGCAGATTACACTTACATCACATAGAACACGACTGACCAGAATAATTCGCGCGGGGAGACACGGTTGTGAAGATAGCCCGAAAGTCGGGTTCGTACAGGGAGAAATTCAGGTTGTGTAACTCAGGAAGTTCAGGTTGTGATCAGAATAATATTCTGATCCCGTGAACAGAATAGTGTTTATATATATATATATATATATATATATGTATGGTCGTACGAGAAATTATATTATATATCATCAACGTGTGTATATCATCAACGTGTGTACAGTATGTAGTAGCGTAAAATATGTTTGAAATGAAAAAATAATTGAATGAAAAACACAAAATAAAAAGGAAAAATAAACCATAAACCCTAAAACCCTAAACCCCTCTAAAAAACACAAAATCTTTAGTCCCGGATTGTGTCACCAACCGGGACTAAAGGTCCTCCAGCCCCCACCGCACACTCGCGGCCACGTGGAGGGACTTTAGTCCCGGATTGTGGCCAGCCGGGACTAAAGGGTGGGAACCTTTAGTCTCCACTCTTTAGTCCCGGTTGGTGACCCGAGACTAAAGGCCTTTGCCAATCGGGACTAAATGCCTGTTCTCCACTAGTGCCTAGGTCACATAGCACATACTTAGCCGCCAACCCGTGCATCCGCACGGGCTAGCACAACCCGTGCACGGGCTAGTGGTTTTTTTTTGTGTTCGGGCGGTTGGAAAAACTAGTCGCCAACCCGTGCATTCGTACGGGCTACCACATTAAAAATTGCTAACTTTGCACAAAACTAAACAAACAATATAATTTTATGCACATGCGCAAAAATTTTAGAGTTGTTTGCACAAAAAACTAGTATATTTTACATGTCATTTGATGACGATAAGGTGCGACATGGTATTTTTCGTACCCATTTATGTTGGTATACGTATTAGTAGATTGAGAGCCATTCTTACATTATACAGGCCAATTTGTAGAATTGGTGTCTTAATTATCAGGAAAAAAGGCATAAAACAGTTAGCTTTAGTGTATAATTTCAAATATGGATGAATTCTAGGATATGGAGAATCCTAACTTTGTGCATGTGGAAAATAGTAATCTTTTTATCATGGGAATATTACTTTCTATCTTTTTGAAGGGTAAAGCTCAGCGTCACATTCCTTACTGAGTTTTCCCTTTATATCCGATTGGTGTACTCATCCGTCTCGGTACTCTTCTCGTTAGCTTGACACTGGCCAATTGTAAAATTCTTACGACGGATGTGCTAATGGTTTCAAAATCTCGCTCGTCTCTAAATGAACATAAAATCGAATAGGCTAGCACTATCTTGAATATCCCCCATTGCCCTTTCATTTATGAGGTGTCTCTACACCGGAACAAAACCCCATTGCCCATGTCAGTGGTGGTGGCTTTTCCTCTTGGTCCTGTGGACGGCAGGACGTATAGCGGTGGTGACTCGGGAACGTGTTTGTCTTTGGTAGTGGCGTTACCCCGATGCAGACATGGGGATTGGATTTCGTCACCCTCCTCCTGAATACCTCATGCTATCGCAGAGGAGCTACTGAGCAAAAACTCTGTGCTTTGTCGTCGACGACAGTGACACTCACTGGTGCTTCTTTCTTCTTTAAGATGTCGTCGTGGTGCTCCTCTCTGTACCAAGGTTCCTGG
Source organism: Elymus sibiricus (assembly GCA_039707655.1). NCBI lineage: Eukaryota > Viridiplantae > Streptophyta > Magnoliopsida > Poales > Poaceae > Elymus > Elymus sibiricus. The sequence continues at coordinate 34,817,150 of CM077669.1, read as the reverse complement.
TGAAGACCCTTCTCCCCTTTGAACTCGGTATCAGCGACGCTCTGGATTGTTTTCCCTCTTGGGGGCGTTGCCATGGCGCTTAGGTGTCTAGGGTGGAGTGTGGCACTGTAGTTTGCTCTTCCTATTTCGTCTTTCTGTAGTATAGTCAATTGCGTTATGTGTGATCTCGTTATCTTGGGATCACCTTTCTATGGGGGTTAACTCACCATCTTGTATCATTCGGCCGCGTACTTCGTTTGGTTGTTGACTTATATATAAAGCGGGGAGAAAGTTTGTTTTAAGAAAGAGAAGCACATATAGTTTATTTCTTGTTCATCCTCACACCATGAAGTTGGTACCTCCAGTTATGCTTATCAAAAAGATGCAAATTAATACGGCCACCAATGCGAGTGAGTACAAGGCTACATGATCCATACCGACCATCACATGTACTCGCCCCCTTCTGGTTCAAAGGGCTCACCTCAAAAATTTCAGATTTCCATTATATTAGGCTCACTTTGAGTCCAATCAAGGTAAAGTGCTTTGAGTCTCACGCCACATTTAGTTCACAGAGATAAAAGAAAGAAAATTAATGGTCATGCATATATCTTTTTCTACATGCACCATGGAAGTTCAATTTCAGAGTTGAGCCCTATAAACTAGAAGAGAGGGAGTATACTGATAAATATATGTGTTTGCCACATAATCATGTTTTTTTCAACGGCCTTCATTGAACGAACATGTAGGAGGTATGCACGGCAACTCACATTAGTTTGGAGGCCGGTTTAATCATGTCCTGTTATAGAGTGTGTCTCTAGTAGTATCTTTTTCCATTTTAATTACAACCTGTTTTGGTGTTTGTAAGGGGTATGGCTTATTAGGTTGTCAATTTTACTAGTCAAACTTGTTTTATATCCCACTAAAAGTATATAACTCTATCACTGTCGAATGAAGTTTTCAGACATTTACTTTATGGTATATTACACACCTTTCGTTAGTTAAACTGAAAACCACAAAAATCATGCCTACCTAATAGACCTTGATTTTTGGGTGGGGGAGTACTATGAATATTTTCATTGCCGCCGGTAGTATTTGGTTTTTGACATACTAGCAGCTTCTATGTTAATTAGTAGGAAAGGTCTAGATTAAAATGGCAATTGCAATAATGGCATGTTTCTGTATAGGCCGTATGAACCGTCCTTGCCAACACAATCGCACACGGTCACCGAACACAATTTCTTTTTTTTGAAAATAGTCGAAAACGTAGCACCCTATCACACGGTTATCTGTAGCATGCGCGATGCATCCCCTTTTACTATCACTCAACATCGCAAGGCGAAGGTTCCCCGTGCGCATGTGGTAGGGTGTTTTAACCATGTGCGATGACCTTAACTACACTAGTGAGACAGAAAAACAATAATCATCATGGGTATGGTTTCTTTAACAAGTCGGAGTACATGGCTCCATGTATCTATGTCTTATGCATGTGCAAATTGCCTCGTCTCTCAATATCAGGCTACTATACGTCCTACTGGGATGCAAAAAAAGGATATACGTATTACTAGAAATTATGCAAGATTCATCAATAGATATGGGAATAGGCAGTACAAAAAACACTAGAAGTGATAAAAAATACAATCTGGTCCGTAAAACACAGTTGTCAACTACAAGCACTGGAGTAAGCCGGGGACACGCCCCGTCATTATTTCCTCCATACCGAAGTCGTGCAAACCTTGTTGTAATAGGTAGTCAAGAAGTTATCATGCTAAGGACCCACGGGAACAGTGCACTAGAACTACAACCGTCGTTAATGAAGAAAAAAATAAATCAAAAGTATCCAACCTTTAGACACACGAGCACAGGCGAACAAAGACTAGATCCAAGTAGATCCACCAAAGCCATACTTCCACACGTCGTTCAACGACGGTAGACGCATCATCGGTACATAGGCTAGGCGGGGCGAGACTTATTCCATCCTCGGATAGCCATGACCGCCTCACCTTCGTGAATAGAACACAAACCCTAAATGGACACAAAAGGAAGCAGCGTCCCTCTCCCTGGTAAGGGCCATGCTCCAGCATGGTCCCATGACCTAAGACCACAGGATACGAGACAAACCTACGGCGGCTGCTGGTAGGATGGCGAGGAATTTATAATCACCTAAGACGTGAGAGGCACATGTAGTGGGGCATGTATTACCACTTAACAACGTACATGTGAATACATGAAGTACAAGTGATGATAAGAGGGAAAACATAGCCACCACAGGTACCTACCCCTCTGTCCTCCTCCCTTGCCGCCGCCAGACGGTGCTACCGGGCAAAGCCAGACCGGCGTCGGCGATGACAGGAATCCATCGTCGTCTCACGTGGTGGACATGGTGCGGGCTAGGGCTGCTGGCCCGGAGTGCGGCGTAACCGGTGCGCGCCAGAGAAAGGCAGCAACGATGGCATGGAGCGTGCGCATGGGGCGACATGTGGTGGAGCATGCTCAGGGAACAATGACGGTGGCTATGTGGCGGACAGATCTGACCCGTGACTGGCACGGGCTGCGTTCGGCTGGTTACATCATGGTTGTGGAGGCTGCTCCTCGCAATGGCGGCGGCATGTCTCCCCGCCCCGGCATGGCCTTATGATGATGCGTCGGTGGATGTCGAGGCGGCGGCCTTGAGCGGCGGAGCTGGTGCTGGCCTTCTCGTCTTATTGGGAGGTCAAGCGGGGATGATCATCGGGTAGCGCATGAGGGATTCGGGACCTAGTGCTTATATCTGACGGCCGTGATGGCGTTTGTCGTTGTATGTGTCACGACAACTGTAGGCGCGGCGGTCGGTGCTTCTGGTAGCACTCAAAAGCAGGGCGTCGACCACCTCTTCTTCGACGGCGTCTAGATCTCGAGGTGTTGATGGTCTTCTAAGGCCGGTGGCGGTATGGAATGTCCCCTCTATAAACAAATCAGGTTGGATGCAGCTCGGCTGGTGACATATGCGTCTCTTTTGGAGTCATCGGGCAGTGCATGTCGCCAACAGGTGAATCCTCCGGTGGATGCGCCACTGACGGATGCTACACACGACATCTCATGCGGGGACTTCAAGTCTTACCTGCTATCGACACGTGTTGCAAGGTGGCTCTGGCGGAGGTCTCATGTCTAGCCTGTTGCTACTAGATCAAAGGTGGTGCGATAGTGGCGGGAGGTACGCGATATGGGATATTTGTCTTCTAGTGTTTTGTTCTGATGTATTCGATTATCGAGGTGTCGGTACCCGGATAAGGGATGGTGGTACATACGGCTTGAACAACGACTTTATACACCCTGTTGGAAACACAAGATCTATGATCAAGCTATGTCGACGCCCGCCTGCGTTTTGCCTTTGTTGAACGTGGTGGACTGAAGCTTGTATTTGGGGATGAGAATCCGGAGTTCAACCTTGTGTTGGGTTCTCCATCATCGATGCACGTCTTCTTGAAGGCGTAGCTTAGGAGTTGTATATTTTTTGTTTTGCGGTCGTCTTGTAACATAGGGTTATTAGTGGTTATCTGGTATAGCTATTGTCGCGAGGCATGCGGCTTTGAGTTTTATTTTCGCTTTATTTTCGGGTTGATGTTGTTTGGCTGCTGGATTTTGCATTCTTAGTAGTATAAATGGTTGTATGCATCGTCCTGATGCAGAGGCCAAGGTTATCCCCCTTTTCGGAAAAAAGTGATGATAAGGCTTGTTCCACTCTCTTGGTATCAGGCTGACAATTACATGATTAAGAAGGTTACATGATTAAGAAGGTTACAATAGTGTGGTTCTTCTATATCCAGGCACATTAGATTATGACGAAAATTATAAATTCCTAACAAAATTAGAAATTTCTGAAACTTTGCAACTTAGATTATGACGAAATGTTGCAGGTGCTGGCAAAAATTTGGTGATCAAACTTCAACAGAGGATCTTAATACAGAAAATGATGAAATTGATGCTCAAACTTTTGTGGACTGTTGAGCAGAATTTCTGTTTTATTATCGTGACCAGAACACTAGCTAGAAACTTCATGCGGCCGGGCACATGTATCTTGATGGGTTATTCATATACTATCTCTAGTCATGTTTTGTAACCACGACCTTCAATGAGCAGGTAGCTAGCAAATAAAGGTTACGGTCAAAGCATAATTCCCCTAAAAAAAGATCAGAGCATAATTGGAATATGTGCTACCAATGAAATAAACACATTGTTACTTAGGAACAAGTACGTCGATATTCCTGCAGGTTCCAGTGTCTCCGAGTAAGATCAGATGCAAACTAGCTTTTTCCCACTCTTTAATACGCAGGCAGGTGGCAGGTAAGGGTCAGATTAAGGGCATAATTGACGATGTTAACTCGATCTATTGAAAGTAGCTATTACTAGCTACCTCCCTGTGTAGCAATCATGTTTCGTTTTAGCCGCCGCTCTCTGACTGGGGTCAACACTGGCTGCAAATAGTCAGAGTTGGTAATTGGCACTCGCAGTCTGTTTCAGTACTAAATGACCCACTGTGTCCGCCCATTTATGCAACTTTGGCATGCGAGGAATTTTCTCCGTAGTATCTGGCTTGACGTGTATGAACACATGATGCCTGCCGTGTCACCGTCCTTACATTTTGGAATGCAGGGAGTATGTAAACTGATGATGTGTTGCGACTCTACCGTATATCTCTCTCAACAATGGGTATACAAAGTCAGCGAGGATGAATTTCATTTGACTTTGGAGATGAAAAACATCAGCAAGTAAATATCAGTCGAGGACCAGGAGTAATAGAATATTCTCTTTTTTAGGAACAACTAATAGCATTTTTTTTTTGCGGGTGACGGCAGCAACGAGCGGGCGTGGTCGGAGCTCCCCGCCGACCTCCACGTGGCCGTCTACCGCGGCTGCTCCTCGGCGCACGACCGCGCGCGCTTCGCTGCCGTCTGTGCGCCTTGGCGCGCCGCCGTGTCCTGGCATCCGCCAATGCCCGCTCTCCCGCTGCTGCTTCCCTGGCCGTCCGCCGGCGGCGGTGAGGCGGCGTGGGCGTACAGTCCCGAGGACGGCAGGGCCGTGCGCGTCCCGCTCCCGTCGGCCGTGACTCCCGGCATGCGCATCGTTGGATGCCACGATGGCGGCTGGATCGCGGCCACGAGCACGTCTGCTGACCACCAGCACCAGCTCATGATCGCGAACCTCTACTCCGGCGCCGAGGTCGCGCTCTCAGCAAAGCAGAGGGCGGTCGAGTGCGCGTGCTCAGACGTCCCTATGTATTACGACGCGAATTTCGAGCCTGTAACCGTCCGGCCGGCCGTCAAGAAGATGGTCTTCTCCGGGGACCCTTCCTCGAGCTGCTGCATCCTAGCCGCGACCACCGGAATATGCAAGCTCGCGCTCTGCAGGCTTGGCTGCCCGGCCCCGGATCATGGTGATGGGTGGACCACGGCAGGGTGCACCACTAAACGATACGAAGAGCTCGTGGACATCTCCTTCTGCAACGGCGGCGAGCTCAACAACGGCCGCTCCTCCCGAAATGGCACACTGTTCCTGTACGGCATCTCGCGCAGCGACCAGCTGCTCAAGTTCGAGGTCGCCGTCAACGGCAGTGGCGCACCGGCTATCGCCAGGACACACCTCATCGCAGGCCTCAAGGCAGGCATCCCACGCGTGCCCGGGGCCACGTGCCGCCCCCAACACATCTTTGAGCTGCACGGCGAGGTGGCGATCGCGGTGGAGCAGACCAGCATCCACGGCGAAGCGTCATCCTTGTTGTTGTATGAGCTTGCCGAGCTTGCCGCCGACGACGAGAAGACGCGGCACAGATACACGTTCATGGAGGTGACGAGCTTGGACGACCATGCCCTGTTCCTCAGCCCGGCGTGCTCCAAGGTGGTCCACGTGTCAGCTGCTGGCGCACGGGGTGGGGTCTATAGAAACTGCATCTACTACCCCAAGGGACATGCGTCGGCCTTAGACGGCGAGCGCTACCTGAAACGTCTGGACCTTGGTGGTCGCGTCGTCTTCTCCCCGGACAACGACGACGACGTGCATTACTTGGGTAGGACGATCATGTCCAAGTTATACCATTACCGTTGCAACAACAAGGACGGCGGTAACGGGTTTACGTGGTTTCTGCCTCCGGACTTCTAATCTCTCGTGGCCAAATTATATATGTTCACCTTTTCTTAGTTTTGTTAGATGCATGGTTCGTATTTGCTTAGTTTATTTATGCTGCTACCAAATTATCAATGAGATTATGAGAATGCTATGGATCGAGACAGTACGGCTAGGACCTGATCACAATATTGAATTTTCATGTATTACATGATCAAGCACGGGGTGTTTATTTCTGAATATGTAACACCAAAGAGTTGCCAACCTACTTACTCGGAGAGATTTTACACTCGCGCAACTAAACGTCCATGTTCACTCCAATGAATTCTACACTCGAACAACTATAGTAAACGTCCATGACAACTACCGTGCAGGTTCACATAGATGGATTCTCCACTCGGACAACTAACGTGTAGGTTCACAGTGATGGGTTCTGCACTCGGACAGCTAACAAGCTCACTCAGCTGAATTTGTCGGCGGTATCTTCTTCAACTCGTCCGCCGCGCCATTTTCGCCATTTTGAGAGGAATTTGTTTCCCTGATATTGTTCACCATTTTTGCCACGACGTCTCCTCGACAAAACAAAACGAAAATACAAAAGGGAGGGATCCAAATATGAAGAACGGGCATGAGACGAAATTTCGAGCGGGAGAAGAAACTTTGGACGGGAAACAAAATTTCATCCACCATGGGGTGTGACTGGTCGGATCGGTGTGGAGATGGAAATCCGGTGAACATGAGTTTCCAGTGAAGTCCTTCCGGAAAAGAAGGGTGTGTCTCCCTCGTACGCAATCCGCGTCGGCTCCCCGCGACCCTCACGGGTACTTAGCCATGATCGCGGGCATTCGACAGGAGCCCGTGCATGCCAAAGGGGGGCCGTCATTTGGACCATTTTGTCCACGCCAATCGTCATTTGGACCATATTGTCGAGCACACCTTTGGCCAGCTGCTCACCGGAGATTAGATCCAGGTCCTAATCCAAAGGGGGCCCGTCAGATACTGCATAGCCTATGTGCTATTCCATGAGGTAGGGGAATGCACGCAGATCATATTTAGCACTAGCTCAGGAGACACAAGTCGACAATGCCGGATTAATCTCTAGTTCTCTTCGACATCATGAGTTACGTGTTCGGCACATTTTAAAATCCGCCCCTACGAACCCTATTCTTCTCCACGGGGAAAATATGAGGTGCTCCCATCCTTGGAGTGCTCCCCATGCTCCAATTTTTTTAAAAAATTTAAAATGTTTCAAAAAATTCTGAAAAAAAGCAAATGTTCACAACGAATGTGACTAGAACTCTAAATGCGCATTGAGAAAAATATATTAAATCTAGCATGAATAGTATCCAAAGAAGACAAAATCAACATTGACTCTATTCACATATGAATCTGTCCTTTTTCTTTCTCAATGTACATTTCAAGTTTGGACCTGAATTACTTAAGAGTTGTAGTTACAGTCGTTATGAGCAGTCACATTTTTTCAGAATTTTTTGAAACAATTTTTTTTTTCAAATTGAAGCTTGGGAAATACCCGAAAGATGGGAGCACCTGATACTCCGCTCTTCTCCAGATCGCGAGTCGCAAGCGACGGAGGCTGGTCCAAACTGCCGGTCTGCCGCCAGGCACAGTACATGCGTACGCTGGCAAAGTTTGCACTCTGGCCGGTCTTCAGGTGCTAGACATGCATCCCCTTCCGGCAGACTCTATTCATGCATGGCGACCTGATTGATTTATGGTATTTAATAATTCTTCCGGTCCATATTATTTGTTGCTTAGATGGATGTATCTAGTATTTAAAATCTATTTGAGCCACAAGTTATATGAATCGGAGGGAATATTATTATTTCCTATTCGTAGTATTTGGTACGGGTAGTTTTCCATCTTGATGATTATTATAGACACCTCCGGGCTTCCATCCGATCGTTACGATACTTTATATGTATCCGGTAAGTAAAAAACATTAGTGACAAACAAAACAGGAAGGCACCAAGTGACTATATCCACTGAAAAAAAAATGTGACTGTATCCAGATTATTTCTCTTGTTCCATTTGACTATTCATGTTTTTTTTTTTTTGGAGATTGACTACTCATATTTTACTGTGGAATACACCAAAGCCTTAACCGGGGTTGGACCCTCAACGTCTAACACACCTTCATGTTTCGAGTAAATAGCGTAAAACTAGCACAGTTCAGTTTAGGGTTCCAAAAAACTGCAAGATTTTAATTTTTCGCTGATAACTACCAACTAAGGGGTCGGCTGTTTTCAAAAAACCCAAATGACTGTTGATTAAAAATAAAACCTGTTTATGACATGTCGGACCCGCATCTAAGCGATCCATCTATTTGACCATGTGTTTGACCGTTAACTGACATGTAGGGCCTACATGCCAGTGTCTCAAAAAGCAATCGGGTCCCCAAAAGTTTTCTGGAAAAGAAATCGGCCCCTGTGAGTTTTCAATCAGGTCCTTACAATATTTTTGCAAAAGGCAATCAGGTCCCTGCTCTAGAGCCGGAGGAGTCTTGCCCGCAGCAGCCATGAGCTCGATCGCGAGCGCTCTGCTCGGAAATCCTTCAAAAATAATTTCAAAATATAGTTGTAGCGCCTTCATAAACACACGCATATAGATATTGCTAGAAAACATTAAGAAAATAAGTTTACATCTTATTACATCCAAATAGTCTTTTTGGAATCATATGATCACACGCATATAGATATTGCTAGAAAACATTAAGAAAATAAGTTTACATCTTATTACATCCAAATAGTCTTTTAGGTACCACATACATAATCACTTAGCTAGCTAGTCAGAAGTACGGGGCAAGGACTGAAAGCTCGGTGGGACGTGGCCGTTTGCGGCCTTGATTCGATTTGAGTGACGTACGTGTCCATTTAGTTTGACACACGTACGCACGCGCACACACAAATACGTACGTATATACGTATAATAACGGCACAATTAAGTAGGCTTGAGCGAGAAGGATGACCGGACGCCATCGATGCGCCTAGCGTGGACAGCGGAGCACCATGGTCTCGATCGTGATTCCGGGTCCGAAGGCCAGCATGGCGCCCCACTCCGGCAGCAGGCTCCGGCGCCAGCGCAGCTCGTCGAGCACGAAGACGATGGTCGCGCCGCTCATGTTGCCGTACTCGCGGAGCACGTGCCGGCTGGCCGATAGCTTCTCCGGCTCCAGCTGGAGCACCTTGTCTATGTTGTCCAGGATCGGACGGCCGCCCGGGTGCACCGCCCAGAAGAGGTCGTTCCACTTCCCTTTCCCGGCTAATGGAGACGGGAGGTGAGCGCCACCGTCGTGGTGGCCGTCGTCGTCTCCGCCACGGAACGCGTCGAGGAGGCAGCGCTCCACGTTCTGCCCGATGAGCGTGGGCACCTGGATGGCGAGGTGGAAGTCGACGCCGCTGCCGGAGACCTGCATGCCGAGCGCGTGCTCGGTCTTGGGCAGCGTGGTCTGCGTTGCGTGGACCATCTCGAAGATCGGGCTCTGCTCGCCGTCGCGGAAGGGCCCGGCGCCGACGATGACCGCACCGGCGCCGTCCCCAAACAGCGCGTGGCCGACGAGGTTGCCGCCGTCGGGCCCGCCGAAGCAGACGAGCGTGATCTCGGCGCAGGCCACGAGGACGCGCGCGCCGCGGTTGTTCTCTGCGAGATCCCTGGCGAGGTTCAGCGCCCTGCCGCCGCCGTAGCAGCCGTGGAGGCTGAGGATGGTGCGGGAGACCGTGGGGCGGAGGCCCAGCAGCGTGGCCAGCCGCAGGTCGGCGCTCGGGGCGCCCCAGGCGGAGTAGGTGCTGAAGACGAGGTGGGTGATCTCGCTCGCCGGGCGGCCCCACTCGGCGATGGCCTTGGCCGCCGCGCACTGCGCCAGCTTCGGCACGGCGTCGACGGTCATGGCGATGCGGTTGTCCAGAGACGGCGCGTCGTGGTCGTACAGCTCCGGGTGCGCCGCCAGCGTCTCCTCCGTCAGGTGGAAGTGCCGTTTGTCGATGTCAGTCTTCTCGCCTGCAACCAAACCAAGGAGTAATAAATCAGTTAATGTATACATTCAATTGTATATATCGTAGAAGTAGTTAATGTGGTGAACAGGCGTTGTTAAATGAACGTGGTAGTACCAAGCAAAAAAAAAAAAAACAACGTGGTAGTACCAAGCAAAAAAAAATAAAAAAAATAACGTGGTAGTACAGATTCTGGTTAGCTTGTGCTGGAGGTGAGTGAGGTGGTCGCTCTTGGTGATGCGGAAGAGGTTCTCGGCGAACATGTTCTGGGCCAACTCGAGGCCGGTGGGGTTCGCCGTGCCGATGCCGAGCATGGCCGCGGGGCCTTGAGCGTGCTGCCGCCGCGCCACCGCGGTACCCTTCCCATTGACATTGCCGTTGCTGGTTCCGATGCTTCCCATGGCCAATCTTTGGGATGTAGACTAGCTCACTGGGTAGGTGTTGCCAGTGGATCTTCAGGTGGTTCGTCGTCTGTCTAAGGGGCTATGTGTCTCAGGCTTTATATATAGTCTGCTCGTTTGGCTGCCTGGCTGGACTAGCAACCACCAAGTTTGCATGGCATTAACTAATCTCTACGTCTAAGAGCCTATAAAGAGTTGTCATGTCATATATGTGATCTTATTTATTTTCATGCATGACACAAAGTAGCATTTCATTGCACATGATACAGTATCTACCTATATTACTCTAACCCTCTCTCTCTTCTCTAATTTTCTGCCACGTCAACATGTTTGTTATTCCCGAATGCATGATACCGGCTAAGATACCAATACCATCACTATGGCCAGCCTTAGTCCTTATATCCTGCTTCTGTCAACTTATTATTCTTGCTCTAAGTAATCCCGGTCGTGTGGTGGTCCACAGGTGTAGCTTCCTGACAGTAGAGCATGGGAAAGTTTTCGGAAACAAACTTAAAATGTTAATAGTAAAGAAATAGGAATTTTGATATGTCATGTACACCCTATGATCCTTTTTTTTACTCCACATATAAGATTTCTCTCAAGTCAAACTTCATAAAGTTTGACTATACTTATCTGAAAAAATAGCAACATCTACAATAATACTAAAGTTATACAATATGAAAATCAAATTCATGATGCATCTAATGATATTGATTTCGTATTGCGAATGTGTTTCAATAAATTTGGTCAAATTTTTGTTTGTCTTCAGACAAATGTTATATATGCTGAGTAAAGAGGACTGGAAGGAGTATATATATCATAGATTCCTACGTGAACCAAAACTTTTGGGAAATTCTAAAATTGTCGTTCTGATGTCATGTAGGAAAAGCACAGTAGTACTCACAATGTACGATCTCATGTTTGGTTTCCTTCAAACTTCCAGTGTAATAGCATATTCCAGATAAATTTCAAGTGATGTTGGATAGAAATGTCTTTGATCGAAATGGTACCAAGGAATATTCTCCTATTCGATCCATATCCTTTAAAAAAATTGGTGATCCTTCTCAACCTCTCATAGACGGGGTGGACATATGGGCTAAGGGTGTACCATGTGCTCGGCGATGTCTTATGGGGCCCTTGGAGCATCGAAAGGATAGCCTTCGAGCATTTGGGCACTAATGAGAGTTCAAGACACATGAAGTTGTTATACACCTGGACATATATATGGAGGTGGGTACGGTGTTTGATGCAGCGGATGTGTAGTTACCGACTTACTCTTGTCATCGATTCTTTACGACATACATGACTGTAAACCAATATGATTATGTTAGCAATTTAATGTAGCAGGATTATTGTAGTAATACTGGACACCTGTATATAGAGTCTAGTTGAATATGTACGTTTTCAGTAGAAGTCGGCCTCACATGGGCCATTTGTCTCACTATGTCATTGTGTGTCGTTTAGTGATTTGTCTACCAAGCAGCCATAGGCCAGTAGTAAAAACAGAAATTTCATATTCACGGAAATGGAAAATGCTCCACAGGAAAACACAACTTTGTTTTTGTTTCCGTTTCCGTGTAAGCATTTATGTTTCCGTTTTGCGGATTTCCATTTCCACTTCCATATTTTCTCTCCGTTTTCGTTTCTACCATTTCCTCATGAAAAAAGCGGAAAGGTTCCACTCCATTTTCATCCCTACATAATTGTATTGAGTTCGACGACAGAGGAGAGGAGAGAGATGAGAACCATGTTCTATATTTATAAAGGAGTAGTAGTGAGGTGCTAGTGTAGGGGCATTGACGGAGAATTTGCCTATGAGTCACCGCCGGCATTTCATCTACTCATGAGGGCAAGACATAAGGGGATGACGATAACAATATGGTCAACAAGGTGTCGAAGGGCATCGGACAAGCAAGGTCTAGAGGTATCGTCTTGTTGTGTCGGCAGTGCTACCCTAGAAGTAGAGTTATCTTCTAAATGGATGGTATCATGTCTATGGTGGATGGTAAGATACGCGTAAGAAACAACTCCATGTCATTCCCGCCAAACAGTGATTACATGGGGAGAGGCCTAGTCACTGCAAACGTACTAATAAGCATAACACCTTTCAGGAAAGTATTTCCAAGCATTTATCAAACCCGAAGACCCTAAGGTTACGTGTACCACATTTACCACAACTAGAGTTCTCACAGTCTCTAGTCGCGTTCACACCCAAAACATAGTTTGGAAATTAGCCTACTCATACTACCTAGGCCACGAGGAGGAAGATGGACTGAACTAGGAACACATAAAAAGAAGAATCAAACTAAATTAAACTAAACTATCAATGGTCAAGTGATAAAAGACCTTGTAGGTCCTAGTACAACTAGCGATGATTAAGTACTGAGATAGTAAAGAGGGGTAAGCTTAGCACCTCACACCACCCACGCTAACATTCCGCTAGTATATGATGGTAATTATGGGTTTCCATTCGATGCAATATAAAGCTAGTGGGGTTTTCTTGCTCCCCCTAAGTATACGATCAAAGATAAACGGGTGACATCAATCACTGTTGCAACCCTCACTAGTAGAAAACAGACCTTTTGTTAGGAGCATTAGTACCGGTCGGGTTTGGGACCGGGACTAATATGACCATTAGTCCCGGTTTCAACGGCTAGGATCGGACGGGGGCATGACCAGGACTAGTCCCGGTTCATGAGAGACCTCTAGTCCCGGTTGGTGATACCAACCGGGACTAAAGGGTTGCGGCAGGGTTGTAGTAGGCTCGGGACCCTGCGAGCCCCTTTAGTCCCGGTTGGTATCACCAACCGGGACTAGAGATAGACCTTTAGTCTCGGTTGGTATAGCTAACCGGGACTAAAGTCTTCCCTATATAAAGCTGCCAGCCCCGATTGAGTCCAAGCTTAATTTTCTCTCCTCTCCTCTCTGGTTTCTTCCCCAAGCTCGAGTTCATCCTCCATTTTTGCCAAGATTTGTCAAGATTGGAGGCACCCCATCTATCCAACGGTTCTAAAAGGTTAGCAACTTCATCCTTTCATCTCTCATTGCTAGTTAAGCTCATTTCATGCTCTATAAGTATAGTGATTTGTGGGTTTTAGTTTGGGAGTAATTTTCTACACATATAGCTTCTCATCTGACCTACATGAAGTATGAACAGATCCTACCTATCAAAATATCGTTACCAACGTAATTTCGAAATATGGCTATGTGTTGTTCATGCACAAATATGAACCACACATGATCATGAGACCACTTCCCCTCCCCAACCATCGTGATCGCCCTAGTTTCGTCTTTATCTTCCGACTAGGTTGATTAACATGTTCAACATACCTCGCCCTCGCGTCATCCCCTATGGGCAGCACGGGCGGATAACACATCCCACCGCCGTCAACGTCTCCCCTCCCTACTCCAACACCTCGCCGTCACGGTCGTCCCCATGGCCCGGAGGAGTGTTGTTCTAGAGCCCGTCAAGCCTAGATCTGGGGCTGGTGGGGCTAGTCGGATTGGTTGGTGGCTATAGCATGCAGCGCTGGGGTTGCCACCATCCTCTTGAAATGGTCACGGCTGGGGTGCAAGTAGCAGTCGTCCCCGACATCAGGCCTGGGGCTTGCTACCCGTTGTGGCCGCTTCCTTCATAGATCTGGGTATGTGTGGGATTCGTGGAGCCTTAAGGGATGCCTTTCCTGGTGGTGGTGGTTGCCATCTTGTACCTGTTGGGATGGTGCTCCCGTCGTCGGATGGCGTCCTGTGCCTGTTCTTGCTGGCGACTCGTTGGGATGCCGGTGAGTGCCTTATTGAGTCTTCTCCAATGGTGTTACCAATGTTGAACAACGTCAGTGATGGGGTTGGGGGTCTCTTTGACACCGAGTCGGCGGCCCCGGGTGGTGGACCATCATTTTGGCTTCTGCAGGCATCTTGGCGACAGTGCTGGATTCATTTTTGTCTGTATGGGCAGCAAAGGATGTAGATTTGGTGGATCCTGGTATTGCTGGTGCCTCAACATTAGCGTCTCACAGATCATAATCTGGACGTCTGTTTTTGTGGCAGCATGTCCTCCCTCCTGGTGGGCAGGTGCTCCATATTCGTCAGTGTGGCACAGTTTGGTGGTTCCGAGCAAAACCTTAATGAAATATTTTTACTACACTAAGATTTGGCCAGACCTAGTCCACCTCCTATATATATTGGAGTAAAATTCAAATTTACTTAAAAGTTCAACCTACTTACAATTTAAAGAACCAAATTGGCCATATTGTCCTAGGAACCGAAATTTAAACATAAACCTGAACTTAAACTTAAAACTAAACTAAACTAAACTAAACTTCTCATCATCATCACCCTTGGCAAGGTCGAGCCAATCTTGACTTTTTATTCCACCGTCCATGGGGAAGATGCGTCACCTCTCTTCAACGTCGAACTCCTCCTCATCCTTGCCGCCATCATCGCCGCCTTGCTCCTCTTCGTCGAAGATGACGATGACCTTCCCGTTGACCTTGCATTACGCGAACATTGCCCGCTCTGCCTCCACAAGCTACTGCCGACGGAGATCCGCCATGTAGTTATCGGCGGCGGCCTCCGTCTCGAGGGGCTCCCTTACCTCCCAGTCCTCCTGAGCCAAGGCCACATTCACTACTTTGGGCTTCGGCGGAACGAGGTGGACGAGCGCCGTTCCCCACGGGAAGTTTAGGCGCATCGTCGCACCGTAGAACTGGACTTGCCACTTGTCGTATTGGAGCGCGCGGAGCTCCACCATGTGCAAGAACATGAGCCACTTTTTGGTGTGGGAATCACGGTCCGTTATCTTCGCCACCCAAGTCACCCACGCTCACTGGCAGACGCGGAGGTACTTCCTATATGGCTGCCACTGCAGAGGCAGGTCGAGGGAGTCGGAGATGCAGCGGGTGGGGGCTGCTTCGGTGGAGCAGCGGGGGTCGAGGACGCCCAGGTTGAAGAGGCATGGCGGGCGTGGTGGCACCGATCTGCGCGACGGATCTGCAGAGCGGAGCACCGGCCATTGGGAGGCTGGGGGTGTCGGGAATCTTGGGAGGGAGGCCTGGATCGTCGACGTTGGGGATGGGAACGAGAAGAGGCAGAGGAGACGGAAAGAGGGGGGAGGAGGAGTGGAGATTTTTATTCTCGATCACTGGACGGTGGTATAAAAATAGGGGCAGACGATGCAGCTGAGGATAATTTATCCTTCTCTAACCGCTATTGGGGATCGGTTCTGTCCCGGTTAGAGGAGTAAAACTAGATTTTTAATCCTCTAGCCAGTTATAAGGGATCAGTTAGAGTTGCCCTTATTCACTTTCTCATACAAGCCTTTAGAGGTTTCAGAAATTGTTATATAGTCCTATAGCCCATACTAACGTCAGAATGTTGACCCATACGCTGAAGCACATATTGGAGCATATGTGGTAGAGCCAGCAAGATATTACGTTGTCTATTACTTGTCACGTACCTGCAATGAAATTAAGGATTTATTGTCAAGGCCAATAAGCGCACCTGCACATACTTGATTGCTTCACACATCCATACACAATGTCCTGTCATCACATAGGAAAATTATAGCACCTTTAATGTACATCCATCCACATAGGCACAAATAATTTGCTCCGTTTAATTCTCGTTGGCCGGATTTTAACGGTTGTGGTTTAAAGAATAGGAATGTACAATTTGGCTGCCCCCGAGGTAATCGGCTAGCACAACATGTTGTATATGGGTGCAACTTCCATATGCTGTTATCTGGCAAAAAAAGACTTCCATATGCTATCACGCAAACAAATCAATCGTGAAAAAGCCATAGTTCATAAAATCTAACGTGCAATGACATCATTGCTGATGTCAGCAGGCCAAATGATCAAATCTAGCATGCATTTAGTATCCCAGCATCACTTTAGAACCCACTAATGCATATGTTCGCATGTATATTCCTTCAAACTATGAAAACAGCTATTCTTTTTAATTTTAAAGAGGTATTACCAAGTGCACTCTTTTTTTCATAAATCACCTTTACTTGACTAATTAGCTATCATGATGCATCATAAGAATGTCGATAGTGAAAGATGCACGCTCACATCCAAAATTGTCTACCATTATTTATCAACATCCATACGAATAAAAAATAGTTTGATCAAGTAGAAGTAGCAACATTTACCTGTCACGTGACTTTCGCATAGCACTATAATTATATTTTGGTGGAAGAATATTCATATGAAAAATAATAAAATTGAACTTGTGTACTCAGGATCATTTTGAAATCTTCTAGAAATTACAAGTCACAGTTTATATGTGAAATTAATACTGGAACTGGAAGCAAAATAAAGGTAAAATAAATTTAGCATCTTTCATTCCATTAGTATACTATGATTGGAACGTATCAACATGCATCTTTTTGGAATTATATGAAAAGGACTTAAAATAATATAGGGTTAAAGGACATAAGCATAGTATACTAATGGAATGAACATAGCGGTTCCGCGTGCATTTTTTTTAAGTGAAAATACTGCATCGTGTTTCCAAACTCGGCGCCAAGGCCACCGACTCCTCCGAGTAGCAATACACCTGGAAGTCCACTCCACATCGACAGGCAGCCCAACACGAGTCCATATCAATCTCCGCCGCGTTAGCCGACTCCACCCCCTACGTCCCAGTATTGCCAAAAGCGGAAGACCACCGCTCCGTCAAGTCCTATTCGGAAGAAATGCAAAAAGAAGAAAGACAACAACGAGCCTCTTGCCAAAAAGAAGTTAGCTTACGATATGACTGATGATGAACTCGATAGGGTCGTGGCTTCCCAAGTGAAGTCCCATTTTGCACCGAAACCGCCCTCGCCGCCAAAGGAGCCAATACGTCCGAAAACCATAGAGCACTTTATGAAGATGCTTGAGCGACCCCCGGCACATGTGGCGAATAGGCCATCAGACTATGACCGTTCTATTATGAAGTCATATAAGGAACAAATGCAGCAGTAGAGATGTAAAAAAAGCGGGAAAACAATAGCCCAGCTCGGAGAACAGGCAATGCAATCGACCCCCCCCGCTCAAGGTGACTACCGATAAGGTAGTCACCGAGGACGCTGCTAGAAACATGGGTATCAATGTTGATCAACTCCTAGGCACCGAGGAAATCCTCGTGGCTGAACTAGCATGGCGATATGTTCCCAGGAAAACTCTGGTCAAGCCTTAGCAGGTCCCCAATCTATCAACACAAATGCGAAGATTGCATGAGTGCTACATGACCGAAGTTGCCAAGGCGCGAGTGTGGATCATGGTGAAAGTCAAAGAAGATCATTACTTCTATGAAAAGGAGCTATACATTGAGTTTGAAGAATTGTTTCAGTTATACAATCAAGACGCATTCGACAAATCTATTGTCCGTTGCTATTGTCTGTAAGTGATTTCTTTCTGTGATTGAAGTCTCTAGTTCAGCTCGTTCATTGCCTGTAATTATCCTCACTATATTCTTTTATACGCTATTATGCAGAATGAAGATTCTTGATTGCAAAACACAAGGAATCTTTGACATTGGGTTCATTGACCCATATATCCTTACTGAAAAACATATAGAAGTCCACCCCAAAGACTCAGATGAAAACTTGCTAAGGTTTTTAAAGGCACAAAATACCAAAATAGAAATACATTTTCCTTACAACTTCAAGTGAGTGTTACTATCGTGTACTACAAATTCTATTTTGATTACTCGATGTTAAGTGTAGTTGATGAGTTATGCATGTAAACATGCGCAGGTTCCACTAGATCCTGCTAAACATTAGGATTGACGCTGGAATAGTTGAAGTCATGGACTCACTACGTAAAGACCCTACGTAATACAAGAGCGTGGTTTGATGATCGACAGGTAATTTCAATCATTGTCGCACTATATCGGCCTCTTTCGTTCATTTCCTGATATCAAGTAATTAATAACTCCTTTATTCATTTTCTTTGCCGGACAGGGTTTGGAAATAGTTCATCAAGGAAGTTGTCGGTGAATGGAAACCGAAGCTACAATGGCGAAGGACCAAGGTAATTAAGTAGTACTAGCTACGTCCGCGCATCTCTTTAATTCTAGTTTCAATACCATTATCATGCTTGATTATTATCTGATTGAATTCTATTCTCACAAAGTGCATGAGGCAGAATCAGGGGATTGATTTATGTGCATACTACGTTTGCGAGAACATTCGCATGGCGTAAACACTATTCATATTATTTTTATGAAATGATCTAATATAGATACACACAACTAATATATTTGTATTGATCTCCATCTTTAAAGATGGAAGAAATGCGGGAGAAGCTCCTACCAGAATACCGCCTACAAGCAATCCAAGAGGAAATTGCGGAATTTTTTCTTACGGAGGTCATATCTGAAACAGGAGAATATCATTGCACGTAATGATCTCCAAATTGTAGGAGAAATTGTATATACCAAATTGTATATATATATATATATATATATATATATATATATATATATATATATATAGGGTGGCACTATTCTAATCCCAGGATTAGAATAGTTATTCTGATCACGATGCGTTCCTATATAGGGGCGGAGGAGGTATTCCCGAACTCCCCGAAACCAACAACGAGAAAAAAAAGAAAATAAACCCACGACCACGAACTGTGCCGCTGCCTTACCCCCATCCCCCCGCCCCGGTCGAACCCCACCTCCACCACCATGCCGGCCACCACCGCCCCTCTTCCCACCAGCCTCCCCTAGCGCGGCGGCGCCCCTCCCTCTCCCGACGATGCGCGCCGTCGCCCACCACCAGGTTCCCACACGGCCGCCACACTACCCCGCCTCCAGGTCCAGCCGGCGCACCGCCTCTGGCCCCTTGGTCCGACCGCTGTGCCGCCTCCTCCCCGCGGATCCGGCCGCCGCGCCCCCAGGACCGATGTCGACGCAGCCTGCCGTGCGAGCCGCCGAATCTCCCTGACGTCACCGGTACGTGATATTGAGACACGCGACCGTCGCAATCCAAGGTCGCCGGCGCTGTTAGGCAGGAGTTTGGAGGCGGTGGTGAAGTTTCTAGGCAGTCCAATGTCGGCCGTGCGGCCAGTGCGCCGTCCGCTACGTCGCCGCGACCTGCAACACTCCGATGCGACCACCACTGTAGCCTTCTCCCTCTGTACAAGAAGTTCGTCGCCTCGCTCACGAGCAGTCCGTGCAGCCAGCCATCTCTCGTCGCTATTTTGCATCGCGACTGCCATCCGTCGAATTGTATCAAGGTCATCCAGCACATCAGCTGCTTTTCGAGGACGGCTACCTCCTCAGCCTCTCCCCCATGAATCAGCGTTGAGCACGCAGTACTTAATGCAGACTATGTAATGGACCGTGTTGCTCTATATATGCTCCCTTCCGTTTCGTTACTGTTTTTGTTTGCATACTCGCTCAATTAAGTTGATGGAAACTTGGATATGTACACTCCCGTTGAGGTTTGCTTTGGCACACAGCTTTGGATATGTACACAGTTCCTAGAAATTAAAGTTTTAGAGTAGTCGACCACAGGGAATTCAACAGTTTCAGTGTGTTTACTATTATAGCAGTTGTAGTTCATGGTTTCACTGACAGGCAAGAGAAAAGAACAGTTTCAGAGTATATATATTTTCTAAATAACAACAACTTTGATCATCAATTGTTAACACCGGCCAGAACTAGTGATGCTCAGCACATAGATAGATAGGTAGGTAGGCAGATAGACAGATAAATAGGTCGTTGCTGTTGATGGATGCTTTGTTCAAATTGTTTTTTACATTCCTTTTGATGTCGCTTGTCAATGATGTTATGAATATAGTTTCACTTATATTTGGCACTCGTTGATTTTCCACATTCATAAAAAAACAAGAAAAAGGAGTTCAAATGAGTAGTTCAAAGTTAATAATAATTGAAGTCCAGGTTCATGTAAAATCGCAAAATTGATATAAAAATGTTCTCAACATAATTAACAAAATAAAATAAAAAATGTACAGAATTGTGTGAAACTGTGTAAGGTTCAAACCGTGTAATTCCCTGTCGTTTATAAAAATAGTTGACTGAAGTTCAAATTTAATAAAAAAAAGTTTATAAAGAATTGTAAACAAAGCCTCGCCCATTAAAAAATTATTTTTAGAAGTTCAAATTCAATAAACCTGATAGTTCAAGAATAATAATAAAATCAAAAAGGAGACACCCAGATTTTTGTATAGATTTTTCCACATTACTTCTTAGTTCATATATTACTGTGTGGAAAGGTCATGTATTAGAACTACACAATAAGTGAAATATTTGCTACTTACGTAAAAATATTTTAAAAAAAATAAACTAAGAAGTTCAAATTAAAAAAACAGCGAAGTTCGAAGTTTATGAAAAACTCAGATTTTTTCCTCGTTACTAAAGAATAAAATGAAGAAGTTCAAATAAAAAAGGTGAGAAGTTTAAATTAAAACTTAAGAGAAGTTCGAAGTTTATGAAAAACTCAGATTTTTTTTCTCGTTACTAGAATTTTTTACTCAAAAATAGAAAACGTGAAGTTCAAATTAAAATAACACATAAGTTCAAAGTGAAAACAGCCAGAAGTTCACGTGTTGCATGGTGTGTGTTTTCATATGAGAAAAAGGAATAAAAAGACAAAGTATACAAAATTTGTTGCTAGAAGTTCAGGTGCTCGACACGGGAAGGTTCAAAACTTCTTGTGAGTGTGGCTCACTATGTATTTCTCACCCATTCTTGTGAGTGAGAAAAATGAATAAGAAGGCAAGGTCCAATTTTTTTCTTGCTATAAGTTCAAGTTCTCGGTTGGAGAAAGTTAGAAAAATATTGTGACAGAGGTTTGTACAAAAAGAAATATCATTTGCGTAACACCGACGAATGGGTGAGAAATTACAAACGAAAATACGCGACAGAAGTTCAACGTGGAAACAGCAAGAAGTTCAACTATTATGCTAAATGAATTTCAGATGAAAATCTTTTAAACCGTCGCGAGTATGAAAAAATGATCAAGACGGAAAAGTTGCGTGTTTACAGCAGCTTTCCATCGGTATATCACTTGCTCAATTCCGGTGAGTAGATGAAGAGCTACGAGCAAAAAACAGTACGTGAAGAAACAGAGTGAAGTTCAAGTAGACATGTCGAGAAGTTCAAGTTCTTCACGCGGTGCATTTTCGAAGAATCTATTTCGCGATAAAGGTAGAACGAATGATCTCGTCGTTTTCAAAATTACTTGAAAACAGCTAGGAATCAGAGACAACCATCAACATGAAAAGGTTTCGCATTTTCCTTAGCTTTTCAATGGTATATTATTTTCCCCATTCCGATAAAGTTTGTAGAAATTACGGCGAAAATACGTTTTTAGCCATTTTCAAAATTGACTTAAAACCGTAAAGAATTTGGAGAAACAATATATACCAAAAAGTTTCGCATTTGTTCAAGCTTTCCAGCGCCGTATCATTTGCTGCAATCGGACGTACGGTTAAGAAATTAATTCGAAAATACGAACTCGGTGGAACTTGTACCGTTTTCTAAATTACTCTTAAACCGTTCAGAATTAGAAAAAACTTTCAACATGAAAAAGTAGCGCATTTTCATAAGCTTTCCAATGCCATATCATTTGCCTCAATTGGATTAGCCGTTTAGAAATAGCATCGAAAATACGAACTCGGCAGTTCGGTTTGCGAAATTTTATGATTTTCCAAATTACTCTTTAACCATAGGGAATTAGAGAAAACTATCAACATGTGGAAGGAGCGGTTTTGCAGCAGCTTTCCAACGCCATATTAGTTGCCTCATTTCAATAAACGGTTTAGAAATGCGATCGAAAATACGATTCACGTTTTTTGTGTGAAGAAAAAACGGTTTTCAAAACTGCTCTTAAACCGCTTACATTTTGCCAAAAAATTAAGTTGGGTCATGATACTCGTGTCCATAGCTTTCCAACGGTATATCGCAAGCCCCATTTGGGCAATGTTTGCGGAAGTTTAACCTAGCACTGGGGGAAGTTCAGGTCGAACAACTCAGGCAGTAAAATTGCAACAGACGCATGTTCATCACGACCCGAGAGCAAAATCCGCCAATGAGCAAGATTCCTATTTAAAACGGGCATTTAGTTGCTAAAAACCGTTTGCAGATTACACTTACATCACATAGAACACGACTGACCAGAATAATTCGCGCGGGGAGACACGGTTGTGAAGATAGCCCGAAAGTCGGGTTCGTACAGGGAGAAATTCAGGTTGTGTAACTCAGGAAGTTCAGGTTGTGATCAGAATAATATTCTGATCCCGTGAACAGAATAGTGTTTATATATATATATATATATATATATATATATATATATGTATGGTCGTACGAGAAATTATATTATATATCATCAACGTGTGTATATCATCAACGTGTGTACAGTATGTAGTAGCGTAAAATATGTTTGAAATGAAAAAATAATTGAATGAAAAACACAAAATAAAAAGGAAAAATAAACCATAAACCCTAAAACCCTAAACCCCTCTAAAAAACACAAAATCTTTAGTCCCGGATTGTGTCACCAACCGGGACTAAAGGTCCTCCAGCCCCCACCGCACACTCGCGGCCACGTGGAGGGACTTTAGTCCCGGATTGTGGCCAGCCGGGACTAAAGGGTGGGAACCTTTAGTCTCCACTCTTTAGTCCCGGTTGGTGACCCGAGACTAAAGGCCTTTGCCAATCGGGACTAAATGCCTGTTCTCCACTAGTGCCTAGGTCACATAGCACATACTTAGCCGCCAACCCGTGCATCCGCACGGGCTAGCACAACCCGTGCACGGGCTAGTGGTTTTTTTTTGTGTTCGGGCGGTTGGAAAAACTAGTCGCCAACCCGTGCATTCGTACGGGCTACCACATTAAAAATTGCTAACTTTGCACAAAACTAAACAAACAATATAATTTTATGCACATGCGCAAAAATTTTAGAGTTGTTTGCACAAAAAACTAGTATATTTTACATGTCATTTGATGACGATAAGGTGCGACATGGTATTTTTCGTACCCATTTATGTTGGTATACGTATTAGTAGATTGAGAGCCATTCTTACATTATACAGGCCAATTTGTAGAATTGGTGTCTTAATTATCAGGAAAAAAGGCATAAAACAGTTAGCTTTAGTGTATAATTTCAAATATGGCTGAATTCTAGGATATGGAGAATCCTAACTTTGTGCATGTGGAAAATAGTAATCTTTTTATCATGGGAATATTACTTTCTATCTTTTTGAAGGGTAAAGCTCAGCGTCACATTCCTTACTGAGTTTTCCCTTTATATCCGATTGGTGTACTCATCCGTCTCGGTACTCTTCTCGTTAGCTTGACACTGGCCAATTGTAAAATTCTTACGACGGATGTGCTAATGGTTTCAAAATCTCGCTCGTCTCTAAATGAACATAAAATCGAATAGGCTAGCACTATCTTGAATATCCCCCATTGCCCTTTCATTTATGAGGTGTCTCTACACCGGAACAAAACCCCATTGCCCATGTCAGTGGTGGTGGCTTTTCCTCTTGGTCGTGTGGACGGCAGGACGTATAGCGGTGGTGACTCGGGAACGTGTTTGTCTTTGGTAGTGGCGTTACCCCGATGCAGACATGGGGATTGGATTTCGTCACCCTCCTCCTGAATACCTCATGCTATCGCGGAGGAGCTACTGAGCAAAAACTCTGTGCTTTGTCGTCGACGACAGTGACACTCACTGGTGCTTCTTTCTTCTTTAAGATGTCGTCGTGGTGCTCCTCTCTGTACCAAGGTTCCTGGTGAAGACCCTTCTCCCCTTTGAACTCGGTATCAGCGACGCTCTGGATTGTTTTCCCTCTTGGGGGCGTTGCCATGGCGCTTAGGTGTCTAGGGTGGAGTGTGGCACTGTAGTTTGCTCTTCCTATTTCATCTTTCTGTAGTATAGTCAATTGCGTTATGTGTGATCTCGTTATCTTGGGATCACCTTTCTATGGGGGTTAACTCACCATCTTGTATCATTCGGCCGCGTACTTCGTTTGGTTGTTGACTTATATATAAAGCGGGGAGAAAGTTTGTTTTAAGAAAGAGAAGCACATATAGTTTATTTCTTGTTCATCCTCACACCATGAAGTTGGTACCTCCAGTTATGCTTATCAAAAAGATGCAAATTAATACGGCCACCAATGCGAGTGAGTACAAGGCTACATGATCCATACCGACCATCACATGTACTCGCCCCCTTCTGGTTCAAAGGGCTCACCTCAAAAATTTCAGATTTCCATTATATTAGGCTCACTTTGAGTCCAATCAAGGTAAAGTGCTTTGAGTCTCACGCCACATTTAGTTCACAGAGATAAAAGAAAGAAAATTAATGGTCATGCATATATCTTTTTCTACATGCACCATGGAAGTTCAATTTCAGAGTTGAGCCCTATAAACTAGAAGAGAGGGAGTATACTGATAAATATATGTGTTTGCCACATAATCATGTTTTTTTCAACGGCCTTCATTGAACGAACATGTAGGAGGTATGCACGGCAACTCACATTAGTTTGGAGGCCGGTTTAATCATGTCCTGTTATAGAGTGTGTCTCTAGTAGTATCTTTTTCCATTTTAATTACAACCTGTTTTGGTGTTTGTAAGGGGTATGGCTTATTAGGTTGTCAATTTTACTAGTCAAACTTGTTTTATATCCCACTAAAAGTATATAACTCTATCACTGTCGAATGAAGTTTTCAGACATTTACTTTATGGTATATTACACACCTTTCGTTAGTTAAACTGAAAACCACAAAAATCATGCCTACCTAATAGACCTTGATTTTTGGGTGGGGGAGTACTATGAATATTTTCATTGCCGCCGGTAGTATTTGGTTTTTGACATACTAGCAGCTTCTATGTTAATTAGTAGGAAAGGTCTAGATTAAAATGGCAATTGCAATAATGGCATGTTTCTGTATAGGCCGTATGAACCGTCCTTGCCAACACAATCGCACACGGTCACCGAACACAATTTCTTTTTTTCGAAAATAGTCGGAAACGTAGCACCCTATCACACGGTTATCTGTAGCATGCGCGATGCATCCCCTTTTACTATCACTCAACATCGCAAGGCGAAGGTTCCCCGTGCGCATGTGGTAGGGTGTTTTAACCATGTGCGATGACCTTAACTACACTAGTGAGACAGAAAAACAATAATCATCATGGGTATGGTTTCTTTAACAAGTCGGAGTACATGGCTCCATGTATCTATGTCTTATGCATGTGCAAATTGCCTCGTCTCTCAATATCAGGCTACTATACGTCCTACTGGGATGCAAAAAAAGGATATACGTATTACTAGAAATTATGCAAGATTCATCAATAGATATGGGAATAGGCAGTACAAAAAACACTAGAAGTGATAAAAAATACAATCTGGTCCGTAAAACACAGTTGTCAACTACAAGCACTGGAGTAAGCCGGGGACACGCCCCGTCATTATTTCCTCCATACCGAAGTCGTGCAAACCTTGTTGTAATAGGTAGTCAAGAAGTTATCATGCTAAGGACCCACGGGAACAGTGCACTAGAACTACAACCGTCGTTAATGAAGAAAAAAATAAATCAAAAGTATCCAACCTTTAGACACACGAGCACAGGCGAACAAAGACTAGATCCAAGTAGATCCACCAAAGCCATACTTCCACACGTCGTTCAACGACGGTAGACGCATCATCGGTACATAGGCTAGGCGGGGCGAGACTTATTCCATCCTCGGATAGCCATGACCGCCTCACCTTCGTGAATAGAACACAAACCCTAAATGGACACAAAAGGAAGCAGCGTCCCTCTCCCTGGTAAGGGCCATGCTCCAGCATGGTCCCATGACCTAAGACCACAGGATACGAGACAAACCTACGGCGGCTGCTGGTAGGATGGCGAGGAATTTATAATCACCTAAGACGTGAGAGGCACATGTAGTGGGGCATGTATTACCACTTAACAACGTACATGTGAATACATGAAGTACAAGTGATGATAAGAGGGAAAACATAGCCACCACAGGTACCTACCCCTCTGTCCTCCTCCCTTGCCGCCGCCAGACGGTGCTACCGGGCAAAGCCAGACCGGCGTCGGCGATGACAGGAATCCATCGTCGTCTCACGTGGTGGACATGGTGCGGGCTAGGGCTGCTGGCCCGGAGTGCGGCTAACCGGTGCGCGCCAGAGAAAGGCAGCAACGATGGCATGGAGCGTGCGCATGGGGCGACATGTGGTGGAGCATGCTCAGGGAACAATGACGGTGGCTATGTGGCGGACAGATCTGACCCGTGACTGGCACGGGCTGCGTTCGGCTGGTTACATCATGGTTGTGGAGGCTGCTCCTCGCAATGGCGGCGGCATGTCTCCCCGCCCCGGCATGGCCTTATGATGATGCGTCGGTGGATGTCGAGGCGGCGGCCTTGAGCGGCGGAGCTGGTGCTGGCCTTCTCGTCTTATTGGGAGGTCAAGCGGGGATGATCATCGGGTAGCGCATGAGGGATTCGGGACCTAGTGCTTATATCTGACGGCCGTGATGGCGTTTGTCGTTGTATGTGTCACGACAACTGTAGGCGCGGCGGTCGGTGCTTCTGGTAGCACTCAAAAGCAGGGCGTCGACCACCTCTTCTTCGACGGCGTCTAGATCTCGAGGTGTTGATGGTCTTCTAAGGCCGGTGGCGGTATGGAATGTCCCCTCTATAAACAAATCAGGTTGGATGCAGCTCGGCTGGTGACATATGCGTCTCTTTTGGAGTCATCGGGCAGTGCATGTCGCCAACAGGTGAATCCTCCGGTGGATGCGCCACTGACGGATGCTACACACGACATCTCATGCGGGGACTTCAAGTCTTACCTGCTATCGACACGTGTTGCAAGGTGGCTCTGGCGGAGGTCTCATGTCTAGCCTGTTGCTACTAGATCAAAGGTGGTGCGATAGTGGCGGGAGGTACGCGATATGGGATATTTGTCTTCTAGTGTTTTGTTCTGATGTATTCGATTATCGAGGTGTCGGTACCCGGATAAGGGATGGTGGTACATACGGCTTGAACAACGACTTTATACACCCTGTTGGAAACACAAGATCTATGATCAAGCTATGTCGACGCCCGCCTGCGTTTTGCCCTTGTTGAACGTGGTGGACTGAAGCTTGTATTTGGGGATGAGAATCCGGAGTTCAACCTTGTGTTGGGTTCTCCATCATCGATGCACGTCTTCTTGAAGGCGTAGCTTAGGAGTTGTATATTTTTTGTTTTGCGGTCGTCTTGTAACATAGGGTTATTAGTGGTTATCTGGTATAGCTATTGTCGCGAGGCATGCGGCTTTGAGTTTTATTTTCGCTTTATTTTCGGGTTGATGTTGTTTGGCTGCTGGATTTTGCATTCTTAGTAGTATAAATGGTTGTATGCATCGTCCTGATGCAGAGGCCAAGGTTATCCCCCTTTTCGGAAAAAAGTGATGATAAGGCTTGTTCCACTCTCTTGGTATCAGGCTGACAATTACATGATTAAGAAGGTTACATGATTAAGAAGGTTACAATAGTGTGGTTCTTCTATATCCAGGCACATTAGATTATGACGAAAATTATAAATTCCTAACAAAATTAGAAATTTCTGAAACTTTGCAACTTAGATTATGACGAAATGTTGCAGGTGCTGGCAAAAATTTGGTGATCAAACTTCAACAGAGGATCTTAATACAGAAAATGATGAAATTGATGCTCAAACTTTTGTGGACTGTTGAGCAGAATTTCTGTTTTATTATCGTGACCAGAACACTAGCTAGAAACTTCATGCGGCCGGGCACATGTATCTTGATGGGTTATTCATATACTATCTCTAGTCATGTTTTGTAACCACGACCTTCAATGAGCAGGTAGCTAGCAAATAAAGGTTACGGTCAAAGCATAATTCCCCTAAAAAAAGATCAGAGCATAATTGGAATATGTGCTACCAATGAAATAAACACATTGTTACTTAGGAACAAGTACGTCGATATTCCTGCAGGTTCCAGTGTCTCCGAGTAAGATCAGATGCAAACTAGCTTTTTCCCACTCTTTAATACGCAGGCAGGTGGCAGGTAAGGGTCAGATTAAGGGCATAATTGACGATGTTAACTCGATCTATTGAAAGTAGCTATTACTAGCTACCTCCCTGTGTAGCAATCATGTTTCGTTTTAGCCGCCGCTCTCTGACTGGGGTCAACACTGGCTGCAAATAGTCAGAGTTGGTAATTGGCACTCGCAGTCTGTTTCAGTACTAAATGACCCACTGTGTCCGCCCATTTATGCAACTTTGGCATGCGAGGAATTTTCTCCGTAGTATCTGGCTTGACGTGTATGAACACATGATGCCTGCCGTGTCACCGTCCTTACATTTTGGAATGCAGGGAGTATGTAAACTGATGATGTGTTGCGACTCTACCGTATATCTCTCTCAACAATGGGTATACAAAGTCAGCGAGGATGAATTTCATTTGACTTTGGAGATGAAAAACATCAGCAAGTAAATATCAGTCGAGGACCAGGAGTAATAGAATATTCTCTTTTTTAGGAACAACTAATAGCATTTTTTTTTTGCGGGTGACGGCAGCAACGAGCGGGCGTGGTCGGAGCTCCCCGCCGACCTCCACGTGGCCGTCTACCGCGGCTGCTCCTTGGCGCACGACCGCGCGCGCTTCGCTGCCGTCTGTGCGCCTTGGCGCGCCGCCGTGTCCTGGCATCCGCCAATGCCCGCTCTCCCGCTGCTGCTTCCCTGGCCGTCCGCCGGCGGCGGTGAGGCGGCGTGGGCGTACAGTCCCGAGGACGGCAGGGCCGTGCGCGTCCCGCTCCCGTCGGCCGTGACTCCCGGCATGCGCATCGTTGGATGCCACGATGGCGGCTGGATCGCGGCCACGAGCACGTCTGCTGACCACCAGCACCAGCTCATGATCGCGAACCTCTACTCCGGCGCCGAGGTCGCGCTCTCAGCAAAGCAGAGGGCGGTCGAGTGCGCGTGCTCAGACGTCCCTATGTATTACGACGCGAATTTCGAGCCTGTAACCGTCCGGCCGGCCGTCAAGAAGATGGTCTTCTCCGGGGACCCTTCCTCGAGCTGCTGCATCCTAGCCGCGACCACCGGAATATGCAAGCTCGCGCTCTGCAGGCTTGGCTGCCCGGCCCCGGATCATGGTGATGGGTGGACCACGGCAGGGTGCACCACTAAACGATATGAAGAGCTCGTGGACATCTCCTTCTGCAACGGCGGCGAGCTCAACAACGGCCGCTCCTCCCGAAATGGCACACTGTTCCTGTACGGCATCTCGCGCAGCGACCAGCTGCTCAAGTTCGAGGTCGCCGTCAACGGCAGTGGCGCACCGGCTATCGCCAGGACACACCTCATCGCAGGCCTGAAGGCCGGCATCCCACGCGTGCCCGGGGCCACGTGCCGCCCCCAACACATCTTTGAGCTGCACGGCGAGGTGGCGATCGCGGTGGAGCAGACCAGCATCCACGGCGAAGCGTCATCCTTGTTGTTGTATGAGCTTGCCGAGCTTGCCGCCGACGACGAGAAGACGCGGCACAGATACACGTTCATGGAGGTGACGAGCTTGGACGACCATGCCCTGTTCCTCAGCCCGGCGTGCTCCAAGGTGGTCCACGTGTCAGCTGCTGGCGCACGGGGTGGGGTCTATAGAAACTGCATCTACTACCCCAAGGGACATGCGTCGGCCTTAGACGGCGAGCGCTACCTGAAACGTCTGGACCTTGGTGGTCGCGTCGTCTTCTCCCCGGACAACGACGACGACGTGCATTACTTGGGTAGGACGATCATGTCCAAGTTATACCATTACCGTTGCAACAACAAGGACGGCGGTAACGGGTTTACGTGGTTTCTGCCTCCGGACTTCTAATCTCTCGTGGCCAAATTATATATGTTCACCTTTTCTTAGTTTTGTTATTAGATGCATGGTTCGTATTTGCTTAGTTTATTTATGCTGCTACCAAATTATCAATGAGATTATGAGAATGCTATGGATCGGTGGGGAGATGGAAATCCGGTGAACATGAGTTTCCAGTGAAGTCCTTCCGGAAAAGAAGGGTGTGTCTCCCTCGTACGCAATCCGCGTCGGCTCCCCGCGACCCTCACGGGTACTTAGCCATGATCGCGGGCATTCGACAGGAGCCCGTGCATGCCAAAGGGGGGCCGTCATTTGGACCATTTTGTCCACGCCAATCGTCATTTGGACCATATTGTCGAGCACACCTTTGGCCAGCTGCTCACCGGAGATTAGATCCAGGTCCTAATCCAAAGGGGGCCCGTCAGATACTGCATAGCCTATGTGCTATTCCATGAGGTAGGGGAATGCACGCAGATCATATTTAGCACTAGCTCAGGAGACACAAGTCGACAATGCCGGATTAATCTCTAGTTCTCTTCGACATCATGAGTTACGTGTTCGGCACATTTTAAAATCCGCCCCTACGAACCCTATTCTTCTCCACGGGGAAAATATGAGGTGCTCCCATCCTTGGAGTGCTCCCCATGCTCCAATTTTTTTTAAAAATTTAAAATGTTTCAAAAAATTCTGAAAAAAAGCAAATGTTCACAACGAATGTGACTAGAACTCTAAATGCGCATTGAGAAAAATATATTAAATCTAGCATGAATAGTATCCAAAGAAGACAAAATCAACATTGACTCTATTCACATATGAATCTGTCCTTTTTCTTTCTCAATGTACATTTCAAGTTTGGACCTGAATTACTTAAGAGTTGTAGTTACAGTCGTTATGAGCAGTCACATTTTTTCAGAATTTTTTGAAACATTTTTTTTTTTTCAAATTGAAGCTTGGGAAATACCCGAAAGATGGGAGCACCTGATACTCCGCTCTTCTCCAGATCGCGAGTCGCAAGCGACGGAGGCTGGTCCAAACTGCCGGTCTGCCGCCAGGCACAGTACATGCGTACGCTGGCAAAGTTTGCACTCTGGCCGGTCTTCAGGTGCTAGACATGCATCCCCTTCCGGCAGACTCTATTCATGCATGGCGACCTGATTGATTTATGGTATTTAATAATTCTTCCGGTCCATATTATTTGTTGCTTAGATGGATGTATCTAGTATTTAAAATCTATTTGAGCCACAAGTTATATGAATCGGAGGGAATATTATTATTTCCTATTCGTAGTATTTGGTACGGGTAGTTTTCCATCTTGATGATTATTATAGACACCTCCGGGCTTCCATCCGATCGTTACGATACTTTATATGTATCCGGTAAGTAAAAAACATTAGTGACAAACAAAACAGGAAGGCACCAAGTGACTATATCCACTGAAAAAAAAATGTGACTGTATCCAGATTATTTCTCTTGTTCCATTTGACTATTCATGTTTTTTTTTTTTTGGAGATTGACTACTCATATTTTACTGTGGAATACACCAAAGCCTTAACCGGGGTTGGACCCTCAACGTCTAACACACCTTCATGTTTCGAGTAAATAGCGTAAAACTAGCACAGTTCAGTTTAGGGTTCCAAAAAACTGCAAGATTTTAATTTTTCGCTGATAACTACCAACTAAGGGGTCGGCTGTTTTCAAAAAACCCAAATGACTGTTGATTAAAAATAAAACCTGTTTATGACATGTCGGACCCGCATCTAAGCGATCCATCTATTTGACCATGTGTTTGACCGTTAACTGACATGTAGGGCCTACATGCCAGTGTCTCAAAAAGCAATCGGGTCCCCAAAAGTTTTCTGGAAAAGAAATCGGCCCCTATGAGTTTTCAATCAGGTCCTTACAATATTTTTGCAAAAGGCAATCAGGTCCCTGCTCTAGAGCCGGAGGAGTCTTGCCCGCAGCAGCCATGAGCTCGATCGCGAGCGCTCTGCTCGGAAATCCTTCAAAAATAATTTCAAAATATAGTTGTAGCGCCTTCATAAACACACGCATATAGATATTGCTAGAAAACATTAAGAAAATAAGTTTACATCTTATTACATCCAAATAGTCTTTTTGGAATCATATGATCACACGCATATAGATATTGCTAGAAAACATTAAGAAAATAAGTTTACATCTTATTACATCCAAATAGTCTTTTAGGTACCACATACATAATCACTTAGCTAGCTAGTCAGAAGTACGGGGCAAGGACTGAAAGCTCGGTGGGACGTGGCCGTTTGCGGCCTTGATTCGATTTGAGTGACGTACGTGTCCATTTAGTTTGACACACGTACGCACGCGCACACACAAATACGTACGTATATACGTATAATAACGGCACAATTAAGTAGGCTTGAGCGAGAAGGATGACCGGACGCCATCGATGCGCCTAGCGTGGACAGCGGAGCACCATGGTCTCGATCGTGATTCCGGGTCCGAAGGCCAGCATGGCGCCCCACTCCGGCAGCAGGCTCCGGCGCCAGCGCAGCTCGTCGAGCACGAAGACGATGGTCGCGCCGCTCATGTTGCCGTACTCGCGGAGCACGTGCCGGCTGGCCGATAGCTTCTCCGGCTCCAGCTGGAGCACCTTGTCTATGTTGTCCAGGATCGGACGGCCGCCCGGGTGCACCGCCCAGAAGAGGTCGTTCCACTTCCCTTTCCCGGCTAATGGAGACGGGAGGTGAGCGCCACCGTCGTGGTGGCCGTCGTCGTCTCCGCCACGGAACGCGTCGAGGAGGCAGCGCTCCACGTTCTGCCCGATGAGCGTGGGCACCTGGATGGCGAGGTGGAAGTCGACGCCGCTGCCGGAGACCTGCATGCCGAGCGCGTGCTCGGTCTTGGGCAGCGTGGTCTGCGTTGCGTGGACCATCTCGAAGATCGGGCTCTGCTCGCCGTCGCGGAAGGGCCCGGCGCCGACGATGACCGCACCGGCGCCGTCCCCAAACAGCGCGTGGCCGACGAGGTTGCCGCCGTCGGGCCCGCCGAAGCAGACGAGCGTGATCTCGGCGCAGGCCACGAGGACGCGCGCGCCGCGGTTGTTCTCTGCGAGATCCCTGGCGAGGTTCAGCGCCCTGCCGCCGCCGTAGCAGCCGTGGAGGCTGAGGATGGTGCGGGAGACCGTGGGGCGGAGGCCCAGCAGCGTGGCCAGCCGCAGGTCGGCGCTCGGGGCGCCCCAGGCGGAGTAGGTGCTGAAGACGAGGTGGGTGATCTCGCTCGCCGGGCGGCCCCACTCGGCGATGGCCTTGGCCGCCGCGCACTGCGCCAGCTTCGGCACGGCGTCGACGGTCATGGCGATGCGGTTGTCCAGAGACGGCGCGTCGTGGTCGTACAGCTCCGGGTGCGCCGCCAGCGTCTCCTCCGTCAGGTGGAAGTGCCGTTTGTCGATGTCAGTCTTCTCGCCTGCAACCAAACCAAGGAGTAATAAATCAGTTAATGTATACATTCAATTGTATATATCGTAGAAGTAGTTAATGTGGTGAACAGGCGTTGTTAAATGAACGTGGTAGTACCAAGCAAAAAAAAAAAAACAACGTGGTAGTACCAAGCAAAAAAAAATAAAAAAAATAACGTGGTAGTACAGATTCTGGTTAGCTTGTGCTGGAGGTGAGTGAGGTGGTCGCTCTTGGTGATGCGGAAGAGGTTCTCGGCGAACATGTTCTGGGCCAACTCGAGGCCGGTGGGGTTCGCCGTGCCGATGCCGAGCATGGCCGCGGGGCCTTGAGCGTGCTGCCGCCGCGCCACCGCGGTACCCTTCCCATTGACATTGCCGTTGCTGGTTCCGATGCTTCCCATGGCCAATCTTTGGGATGTAGACTAGCTCACTGGGTAGGTGTTGCCAGTGGATCTTCAGGTGGTTCGTCGTCTGTCTAAGGGGCTATGTGTCTCAGGCTTTATATATAGTCTGCTCGTTTGGCTGCCTGGCTGGACTAGCAACCACCAAGTTTGCATGGCATTAACTAATCTCTACGTCTAAGAGCCTATAAAGAGTTGTCATGTCATATATGTGATCTTATTTATTTTCATGCATGACACAAAGTAGCATTTCATTGCACATGATACAGTATCTACCTATATTACTCTAACCCTCTCTCTCTTCTCTAATTTTCTGCCACGTCAACATGTTTGTTATTCCCGAATGCATGATACCGGCTAAGATACCAATACCATCACTATGGCCAGCCTTAGTCCTTATATCCTGCTTCTGTCAACTTATTATTCTTGCTCTAAGTAATCCCGGTCGTGTGGTGGTCCACAGGTGTAGCTTCCTGACAGTAGAGCATGGGAAAGTTTTCGGAAACAAACTTAAAATGTTAATAGTAAAGAAATAGGAATTTTGATATGTCATGTACACCCTATGATCCTTTTTTTTACTCCACATATAAGATTTCTCTCAAGTCAAACTTCATAAAGTTTGATTATACTTATCTGAAAAAATAGCAACATCTACAATAATACTAAAGTTATACAATATGAAAATCAAATTCATGATGCATCTAATGATATTGATTTCGTATTGCGAATGTGTTTCAATAAATTTGGTCAAATTTTTGTTTGTCTTCAGACAAATGTTATATATGCTGAGTAAAGAGGACTGGAAGGAGTATATATATCATAGATTCCTACCTGAACCAAAACTTTTGGGAAATTCTAAAATTGTCGTTCTGATGTCATGTAGGAAAAGCACAGCAGTACTCACAATGTACGATCTCATGTTTGGTTTCCTTCAAACTTCCAGTGTAATAGCATATTCCAGATAAATTTCAAGTGATGTTGGATAGAAATGTCTTTGATCGAAATGGTACCAAGGAATATTCTCCTATTCGATCCATATCCTTTAAAAAAATTGGTGATCCTTCTCAACCTCTCATAGACGGGGTGGACATATGGGCTAAGGGTGTACCATGTGCTCGGCGATGTCTTATGGGGCCCTTGGAGCATCGAAAGGATAGCCTTCGAGCATTTGGGCACTAATGAGAGTTCAAGACACATGAAGTTGTTATACACCTGGACATATATATGGAGGTGGGTACGGTGTTTGATGCAGCGGATGTGTAGTTACCGACTTACTCTTGTCATCGATTCTTTACGACATACATGACTGTAAACCAATATGATTATGTTAGCAATTTAATGTAGCAGGATTATTGTAGTAATACTGGACACCTGTATATAGAGTCTAGTTGAATATGTACGTTTTCAGTAGAAGTCGGCCTCACATGGGCCATTTGTCTCACTATGTCATTGTGTGTCGTTTAGTGATTTGTCTACCAAGCAGCCATAGGCCAGTAGTAAAAACAGAAATTTCATATTCACGGAAATGGAAAATGCTCCACAGGAAAACACAGCTTTGTTTTTGTTTCCGTTTCCGTGTAAGCATTTACGTTTCCGTTTTGCGGATTTCCATTTCCATTTCCATATTTTCTCTCCGTTTTCGTTTCTACCATTTCCTCATGAAAAAAGCGGAAAGGTTCCACTCCATTTTCATCCCTACATAATTGTATTGAGTTCGACGACAGAGGAGAGGAGAGAGATGAGAACCATGTTCTATATTTATAAAGGAGTAGTAGTGAGGTGCTAGTGTAGGGGCATTGACGGAGAATTTGCCTATGAGTCACCGCCGGCATTTCATCTACTCATGAGGGCAAGACATAAGGGGATGACGATAACAATATGGTCAACAAGGTGTCGAAGGGCATCGGACAAGCAAGGTCTAGAGGTATCGTCTTGTTGTGTCGGCAGTGCTACCCTAGAAGTAGAGTTATCTTCTAAATGGATGGTATCATGTCTATGGTGGATGGTAAGATACGCGTAAGAAACAACTCCATGTCATTCCCGCCAAACAGTGATTACATGGGGAGAGGCCTAGTCACTGCAAACGTACTAATAAGCATAACACCTTTCAGGAAAGTATTTCCAAGCATTTATCAAACCCGAAGACCCTAAGGTTACGTGTACCACATTTACCACAACTAGAGTTCTCACAGTCTCTAGTCGCGTTCACACCCAAAACATAGTTTGGAAATTAGCCTACTCATACTACCTAGGCCACGAGGAGGAAGATGGACTGAACTAGGAACACATAAAAAGAAGAATCAAACTAAATTAAACTAAACTATCAATGGTCAAGTGATAAAAGACCTTGTAGGCCCTAGTACAACTAGCGATGATTAAGTACTGAGATAGTAAAGAGGGGTAAGCTTAGCACCTCACACCACCCACGCTAACATTCCGCTAGTATATGATGGTAATTATGGGTTTCCATTCGATGCAATATAAAGCTAGTGGGGTTTTCTTGCTCCCCCTAAGTATACGATCAAAGATAAACGGGTGACATCAATCACTGTTGCAACCCTCACTAGTAGAAAACAGACCTTTTGTTAGGAGCATTAGTACCGGTCGGGTTTGGGACCGGGACTAATATGACCATTAGTCCCGGTTTCAACGGCTAGGATCGGACGGGGGCATGACCAGGACTAGTCCCGGTTCATGAGAGACCTCTAGTCCCGGTTGGTGATACCAACCGGGACTAAAGGGTTGCGGCAGGGTTGTAGTAGGCTCGGGACCCTGCGAGCCCCTTTAGTCCCGGTTGGTATCACCAACCGGGACTAGAGATAGACCTTTAGTCTCGGTTGGTATAGCTAACCGGGACTAAAGTCTTCCCTATATAAAGCTGCCAGCCCCGATTGAGTCCAAGCTTAATTTTCTCTCCTCTCCTCTCTGGTTTCTTCCCCAAGCTCGAGTTCATCCTCCATTTTTGCCAAGATTTGTCAAGATTGGAGGCACCCCATCTATCCAACGGTTCTAAAAGGTTAGCAACTTCATCCTTTCATCTCTCATTGCTAGTTAAGCTCATTTCATGCTCTATAAGTATAGTGATTTGTGGGTTTTAGTTTGGGAGTAATTTTATGAGAGTTTATTTAATTTATATGCAATTTGAGCTCAAATTAACTTCTTGGTTTGCATATGTGTAGGTGTGGTTTACTTAGTGCATTCCCATCCCCATCCTCACCGCCGTCGATCGCCCACACCGTCCCGTCGCCGGCACCACCTTGGTGAGCCTCTTTTTCATATCCTCTTTGTAGAAAAAAATCTTATTTGTTTGACTTACATAGTTACTTGTATAATTTTCTTACTTGTATGATTGTTTGTTATATATAGTGCCATGGTTTTGATATATGTCCCCATCGGCCCTCGTCTGGTTTATGATTCGGATGTGGTATATTATCTTTTATAACTATTTATTTCATTTCGTGTTTATGACAATTATGCCCATGAAGTTGCAACCAACCCTCTTGTCGAGAAGGTATGTGAACCAGAAATTGCAACCGACCCTCTTGTCGAGAAGTTAAACTTAGTTGAAAAAGAAAACGATTATTTGAAAGAAAAATTGAAAAGAATTGAAGAAGAGAAGATGAAATTGGAGTTGTATGTTGCCGATGTCATCGATGATCATACGATCAAGATGGATGCAATTCGCTTGAAGATTAGAAAGATTACAAAATATGCCATTAATAAAGAGGCTTGGTATCATTATGCTATTGGTGTGATTTTGATCGCATTTGTTGTTGCATTTAAATGCTTTCGTTAGTTGTATGTTGTTTTATGAGAAGTATGTATGAACTATATGTATATATTTTTGAAGTAATAACATTTGGTCACTACTCTACTTTGGTTTTAATGTAATGAACTTGTATTAATTTGGTCACTCGGATGTTGTGTAATGAAGATGAGACGGCAATGGATGTCCGATGACCGACGCTCTCCCGAGTTCATTAATGGCCTGCATAATTTTTTGCATGTGGCTGAGGCAAACAAGCGGGATGGTTTTATGTATTGTCCATGTGGTGTCTGTAAGAATAGTAAGGATTACTCTACCTCAAAAACCCTTCACATCCACCTGGTTCAGTCCGGTTTCATGTCCGGCTATAACTGTTGGACCAAGTACGGAGAAAGAGGGGTTATGATGGAAGGTAATGATGAAGAAGAGGATGATGACAACTATCCTAGGTTCCCTGAATACGATGAGACTACAATGGGGGAAGCTAAAGAAGAGGCATCCGATGAGCCCTTTGATGATCTTGGTCGGGCCATTGTTGATGCAAAGAGAAACTGCAAAAGTTAAAAGGAGAAGTTGGAGTGCATGTTATAGGATCACAAAAAATTGTTGTACCCAAATTGCAAAGATGACAAGAAAAAGCTGGGTACCACATTGGAATTGCTGCAATGGAAGGCAGAGAATGGTGTATCTTACAAGGGATTTGAAAAGTTGCTGATAATGATAAAGAAGATGCTGCACGCCAGTACGTACGAAGCAAAGAAAGGTTGTATACACTCTAGGATTAGAGGTGCAGAAGATACATGCATGCCCTAATGACTGCATCCTCTACCGCGGTGAGAAGTACGAGAATTTGAATGCATGCCCAGTATGCAGTGCATTGCGCTATAAGATCAGCCGCGATGACCCTGGTGATGTTGAGGGTGAGCGTCCCAGGAAGAGGGTTCCTGCCAAGGTGATGTGGTATGCTCCTATAATACCACGGTTGAAATGTTTGTTCCAAAACAAAGAGCATGCCAAGTTGTTGCGATGGCACAAAGAGGACCGTAAGAAAGACACGATGTTAAGAGTACCCGTTGATGGGTTGCAGTGGAGAAAAATCGAGAGAGAGTTCCCAGACTTTGCAGATGACGCAAGGAACTTATGGTTTGCTCTAAGTACAGATGTCATGAATCCTTTTGGGGAGCAGAGCTGCGGTCATAGAACCTGGCCTGTGACTCTATGTATCTACAACCTTCCTCCTTGGTTGTGCATGAAGCAGAAGTTCATTATGTTGCCAGTGCTCATCCAAGGCCCTATGCAACCCGGCAACGACATTGATGTGTACCTAATGCCATTAGTTGAAGAACTTTTACAGTTGTGGGATAAAAAAGGTGTACGTGTATGGGATGAGCACAAACAAGAGGAATTTGACCTACGAGCGTTGCTGTTTGTAACCATCAATGATTGGCCTGCTCTTAGTAACCTTTCAAGACATACAAACAAGGGATACAATGCATGCACACACTTTTTAGATGAGACTGAAGGTATATATTTGGATAAACGTAAGAAGGTTGTGTACCCGGGACATCGTCGATTTCTTCTGATCAAGCATCCCTTAAGAAAGAAAGGCAAGCATTTCAAAGGTGAGACAGATCACCGGAAGAAGCCTGGACATCGTACTGGGTTAGATATATTTGATATGGTCAAGGATTTAAAAGTAATCTTTGGAAAGGGTCCTGGAGGTCAATCTGTTCCGAATGACGCTAACGGACACGCCCCCATGTGGAAGAAGAAATCTATATTTTGGGAGCTACCCTATTGGGAAGTCCTAGAGGTCCGCTCTGCAATCGACGTGATGCACGTGACGAAGAATCTTTGCGTGAACGTGCTAGGCTTCTTGGGCGTGTATGGGAAGACAAAAGATACACCTGAGGCACGACAGGACCAACAACTTATGAACGAAAAATATGGCATGCATCTAAAGCAGTATCAAGGTCCTGCCAGCCACGCTCTTACCAAATAAGAGAAGGAAATATTTTTGAAAGCCTGAGCAGTATGAAGGTCCCGTCTCTCTTCTCTTCGAATATAAAGGGAATAATAAATATGGCAGAGGATAATTCCAAAACCTAAAGTCTCATGACTGCCACGTGATTATGACGCAATTACTTCCGGTTGCATTGAGGGGGCTTCTACCGGAAAATGTTCGAGTACCTATTGTGAAGCTATGTGCATTCCACAATGCAATTTCTTAGAAGGTAATCGATCCAGAAATCCTACCAAGGTTACAGAATGATTTGGTCCAATGTCTTGTCAGTTTCGAGTTGGTGTTCCCACCATCGTTCTTCAATATTATGACACACATCCTAGTTCACCTAGTCGAAGAGATTACCATTATGGGTCCTATATTTCTACACAATATGTTCCCTTTTGGGAGGTTCATGGTAGTCTTAAAGAAATATGTTCATAACCGTGCTAGGCCAGAAGGAAGCATCTCCAAGGGCTATGGAACAAAGGAGGTTATTGAGTTTTGTATTCACTTTATTCCTGACCTTAAGCTGATTGGTGTTCCTCAATCGCGGCATGAGGGGAGACTGAGTGGAAAAGGCATGCTAGGAAAGAAAGCAGTAATAAGTATGGACGGGCATTCCTTCACTCAAGCACACTACACAGTTCTACAAAATTCCACCTTGGTGGCTCCATTTATCGAGGAACACATGGATATTGTACGCTTCAAGAACCCGGAGCAGTCTGACTCCTCGATTAACCATACACACATGGCGACTTTCGGCGGTTGGTTGCAAACACATCTCATGAATAACACCACTGTTGGAGATGATCTGTACTCGTTGGCCAAGTCACCATCTTCGACTATATTGACTTTCCAAGGGTACGAGTTAAATGATAATACATTTTACACGATCGCCCAAGATAAAAAGAGCACCAACCAAAATTGTGGTGTCTGCTTTGATGCAACATACAATAATGAGAAAAAGGACACAAATCATGGTTACATGGAGGAGATATGGGAACTTGACCATGGACGTTTTTTAAGGTCCCTTTGTTTCGGTGCAAATGGGTCAATCTGACAGGAGGCGGGGTAAAGGTAGACCCGCAGTACGGAATGACAACAGTGGATCTCAACAATCTTGGGTACACATACGAACCATTCGTCCTAGCCAATGATGTGGCTCGGGTTTTCTATGTGAAGGACATGTCTACCAAACCGAGAAAAAGAAAAGATAAGGAAGCGACTACATCATACGATGAGCCAAAGTGCCACATAGTTCTTTCAATGAAAAGAAACATCGTGGGAGTGTTGGACAAGACAGACATGTCAGAAGATTATAATAAGTTTGATGAAATTCCTCCCTTCAAAGTGAACACTGACCCAAGCATCATGTTAAACTATGAAGATTCTCCATGGTTACGGCGCAATCATAAGAAAGGGACATACGCGAAGAAAAAGTCTTATACCCCAAGATCCCACTCTGGGATGTGACTGGCTTCATCGTCATCACTTTCTCTCTAGGGTATACATGTGTTTTGGGTGTTCCTAGGGGTTACCCTAACACAAGCAAC
The DNA here is from genome assembly GCA_039707655.1 of Elymus sibiricus. NCBI lineage: Eukaryota > Viridiplantae > Streptophyta > Magnoliopsida > Poales > Poaceae > Elymus > Elymus sibiricus. Next base: position 34,775,656 of record CM077669.1, on the reverse strand, counting down.
AATATAGTTTCACTTTGCTACCCCCTTCTGACACCGGAATCTTTGTAAGAGCTAGGGCATTTTGGCATTTGAAACATGATTTGTGCGGAGTTAATCAATGAAATTATGTCCAACTCATTTGGTTTTAGTTTCGAAATTGTTATGCATTTTACAAGAATTAATTTCATTCTGTAAAATTGACTAACAAAAACATAATATAATTTTTCAAAAGAATAACAAGATAACAGAAACTAAAATATCCTAAAAATTCTCAAAAACATAAACAAAGTAAAAGGTATAGAACTAAAAGAGTTAAACAAAATCTGTTTTTGATTAAAACACCTATATAAAATATCCTAAAAATTGCTAAATTGAACATACTGATAAAACATACTAATATTAAACAACATGAAAAAGAATCACTCAAAAATCTATTTTTAAACTAAAGTTATTCATAAACTAGTGATTCACACAAATTTCAAAGACTTAAAATTTAAACTATTCAAATTTGAAAACTACTGGCACTAATAGAAAGTTTATATTTTTTTTGACCTAAGGCATAAATGATTCATTCAAAAACTCTAAATATTCTAACAGTTATTCAAAAAATCTAAATATTCTAATAGTTATTCAAAAAGATTCTATAGAAAAACAAAACAGAAAAGAGAAAATCCACCTTTAGTCCCGGTTGGTCTCACTAACCGGGAGTAAAGGTCCCTTCCCGCGCGGGATTTGGGCCGCCGAAAAGGACCTTTAGTCCCGGTTGGTGGCTCCAACCGGGGTTAAAGGTCTGAGCTCCCGTGCGGGGAGAAGAAACTATAGTCCCGGTTGGAGCCACCAACTGGGACTAAAGGCCTCTTTAGTCCCGGTTGGTGGCTCCAACCGGGACTAAAGGTCTCTGCTATATAACTCTTGCGACCTTCGTGTCCCGGTGCCAGCCACTGCCCGAGACATCCAGATCGAACACAATGCTGCCAGGCTAGCCGTTCCCGTTCCCGTCGCCCTCACTCCACCGGCGAATGCCTACGACGCCGGCAGGCCGTCCCGTCCAGTCCAACGCCATCCCCGACCCCCTCTCCCTCCGCGTGTTGGTGAGCTCTCCTCTTGCCCCTGGCACCGTCCCCAGCCCCCTCTCCTCCCCGCGTCTCTCTGCCGGCCGCCGTCGCCATGGACACCGAAACAAGCAGCTGAGAGTTGTGCTTTAACTGTATTATATAGCTTGCCAATCTACGCGCTGTAGCAATCTACAGCAAGATTTGAAGGTAAGAGTTGTGCTATTGTTCTTTTCTTATGCCAGACCCATTTTGCCATCTCAAAACTGAATCAAAACTTTCATTCTTGGTGACATGAAAATATCTCTCTCAATAGGTGACATGAAAATAAATTCTGGCAACAATGCAAATGTGACAGCTTACCCCTTTACTTTTTCAAATGTACATAGTTTTTTTTAAATACTGTGGATACTGCTGTCAGCACAACCCATCTATGTGATGGCGTAACAAAATTATATATTTTTTCTTGTTTATTTGGTACATGACTATTTTGTACAGTGTCATGTATATATTTGTATAACATAAATATGTTTCCTGACTTTATTGGTACCTTTACACGAATTGCAAGTAGTTTTTGCAGTAAGTATTCTCTGTCTGACATATGTGCTTAGTAGTCATATTTGATAATAATAAGATTTTTGAGGAGTCCACGACGATCGTGGGTGATTACTATATAGTTGTAAAAGTTTATTAAATATGAGTAGCATAATAAAATGGAAATTCTCGCATAGGAATTTGTTTTGATAGGAATTTGTTCTCGACGTCGACGATGCCCGGCCCGCATCCTTGTCGTCGATTCGGGACAGGGCTGCCATGTTCGGGACAGGGCTCCGCCGGGCTGGCACTGGGGAGGTGCTACCTTCTGGGGCGCGCAGCTTGGTAAGGAATCGGGGTCTCATCGTCGACCCGGAGCTTCTTTGGTGGCGGTCACGTGGGCCACTATCGGTGCAGAGGGAGCCGACCCCTGAGGAGGTGGTACGTCACCGTATAAGGGAGGAGGACGAGCACGTCCGTCGCTACATGGTTGCGTTGTACGTCAGGTTCTCCAATACATGGTAGTTTCTTCAGGGATCTCACCCGAGCTATGATCCTGTGATGGTTCCTTTTCTTTGGGTGTCCACCGCCCGCGGCTCAGGAACCGCTAGTCAACTGGATTATTCGATAATATTCGAGTTGTATTAGTGATATTATATGATAATATTCGGCATGTATTAGTGATAATATTCGATAATATTCGATGATGCTTTAACTAGATTATTCGAAATGTATTAGTGATATTATATTATAATATTACATGAAGAGTCCCGGACGATCGCCGGTGATATTATATGTATTAGTGCTAAAAAAATAATTTTCCTCGCCATCCCTCGCCCCTCAGATCAAACCTCGCCGGCGGCTGACTACTATGATTCAGTTTTTGCTTATTGAATGCATTCTAATTAATACATCATACTAAATTGTTTTATCTTTCTTCAAGATTAATTAAGCTATGGATGGTAGTGACAGATACCGTGAAGATGACATCTTCGACATGATACGCTCTGGTGAGGGAGTTGAGCAAGATGACGGCTCACAATTTCTAAACGAATCCGGTGATGGACTAGAGCAACAACCAAGAGATGAAGGGGAAACAAACAATGATGGCGAAGAAAATGATAGACAATTAACAATGTCCGGCAAGGTATATATATATATAATAAGCCTTTGGTGATCATTAGATGTATTAATTGATTTGTATATATATATATTTCTTCTTTTAGCCCTCCGGATCGAGCCAATCTTCTAGAAGGGTACGAGGCCAGGCCAAAAAGTTGGACGATGACATAAAGCTCAACATCGATGAAGTCGCAGAAGATGGCGAACCATTGCTCCTCCCAAGAATGCCCGTAAATTTATAAATCAATGCGGAGTTATTGTTAGGGACCATATCCCGATCACCATTCAAGAATGGAATAAGGCAAAGGAAGATCGAGCAGTTAGTTATGTCGACGAAAGATAAAAAAAAATTCTTTGGGATACGCTCATGTCACATTTCAAGCTACCAGAGGGTCTCACAGATAAAATCGGTTGAAAGTAAAGCACTTTGCTCTTCAGAAGATGGCGACACAATTCCAGACCTGGAAGAAAATCCTATACAATGTGTACATCAAGGATAAAAAGACGACTCCAGAATTCATTGGAGCACTAGAGAAGATAAAAGATCACTGGGAAGCATTTGTTGAGTACAAGTAGTCAGATGCAGCTAAGGAAAGGTCGAGAAAAAATAAGTTAAATGCTGAGAAAAAGGAGTATCACCGTGTTCTAGGGACAGGTGGCTACAAGAGAGCCTTGCCAAAGTGGGAAGAATCTGAGGCCAAGATGGTTGTAGAAGGGGTCACTCCAGCTACAACGGGTTGGCCCGAGAGGGCCATGACTTGGTTTTATGTGCATGGGAGGAAGTTGGACCCAGCGACAGGGAAGATTATTGCAAAGGCAAATCTTAAAACAGCCTCAGACGCTTTACTTGAAGCAATAGCATATGCTTGAAAGGGGGTGTTCTAGCCCGAGAGAGAGAACGACGAGCTTACACGCGCCCTCGGCAATCGTGAACACGAAGGACGAACACGAGGCAAAGGCATTGCTCCATGGGTTCAGGGGTTTTCAGAGTGGAAAGACACTTATAGAAGCCGTCACAGAAAAAAGAAGCAGGAAGCAGACCGGTTTCAATAGATAGAAACATTGTTAAAGCAACAGCAAGAGCAAATTGACACAATTAGCCAGCAAAGGGCATCTCCGCATCAGGAGCAAGCAGATCCAGCATTGGATAGTACCGTAACATCTATGCGGAAAAGCAGCGTGGGTTCCACGGGGGTCATGGCCGATGATGCACTGCTAGCTCGCTACCCCGTGGATGATATCAAAGAGAGGACAGATTGTGAGCTTCATTAGAAAATGAAGAATATATCCGTGAAGGTGGCGATCGGCGTTGCTTTACCGAATGCACCTGAAGCAACCATCCATGGCATTCCGATTCAAGCTGGCTATGCTAAAGTCAGGGTGGATGAAGTAGTGCCGGGATATGAGTCACTAAAGCTTCACATTCCTGGAGGTGAAGGGGAGCTAACACTGGGGGAAGTCGTACATGGTGTCATTGTATGGAGAAAGGAATGCATCGTGTTTCCAAACTCGGCGCCAAGGCCACCGACTCCTCCGAGTAGCAATACACCTGGAAGTCCACTCCACGTCGATAGGCAGCCCAACACGAGTCCATATCAATCTCTGCCGCGTCAGCCGACTCCACCCCCTACGTCCCAGTATTGCCAAAAGCGGAAGACCACCGCTCCGTCAAGTCCTATTCGGAAGAAATGCAAAAAGAAGAAAGACAACAACGAGCCTCTTGCCAAAAAGAAGTTAGCTTACGATAAGACTGATGAGGAACTCGGTAGGGTCGTGGCTTCCCAAGTGAGGTCCCATTTTGCACTGAAACCTCCCTCGCCGCCAAAGGAGCCAATACGTCCGAAAACCATAGAGCACTTTATGAAGATGCTTGAGCGACCCCCGGCACATGTGGCGAATAGGCCATCAGACTATGACCGTTCTATTATGAAGTCATATAAGGAACAAATACAGCAGTAGAGATGTAAAAAAAGCGGGAAAACAATAGCCCAGCTCGGAGAACAGGCAATGCAATCGACCCCCCCGCTCAAGGTGACTACCGATAAGGTAGTCACCGAGGACGTTGCTAGAAACATGGGTATCAATGTTGATCAACTCCTAGGCACCGAGGAAATCCTCGTGGCTGAACTAGCATGGCGATATGTTCCCAGGAAAACTCTGATCAGACCTTAGCAGGTCCCCAATCTATCAACACAAATACAAAGATTGCATGAGTGCTACATGACCGAAGTTGCCAAGGCGCGAGTGTGGATCATGGTGAAAGTCAAGGAAGATCATTACTTCTATGAAAACGAGCTATACATTGAGTTTGAAGAATTGTTTCAGTTATACAATCAAGACGCATTCGACAAATCTATTGTCAGTTGCTATTGTCTGTAAGTGATTTCTTTCTGTAATTGAAGTCTCTAGTTCAGCTCGTTCATTGCCTGTAATTATCCTCACTATATTCTTTTGTACGCTATTATGCAGAATGAAGATTCTTGATTGCAAAACACAAGGAATCTTTGACATTGGGTTCATTGACCCATATATCCTTACTGAAAAACATATAGAAGACCACCCCAAAGACTCAGATGAAAACTTGCTAAGGTTTTTAAAGGCACAAAATACCAAAATAGAAATACATTTTCCTTAGAACTTCAAGGGAGTGTTACTATCGTGAACTACAAATTCTATTTTGATTACTCGATGTTAAGTGTAGTTGATGAGTAATGCATGTAAACATGCGCAGGTTCCACTAGATCCTGCTAAACATTAGGATTGACGCTGGAATAGTTGAAGTCATGGACTCACTACGTAAAGACCCTACGTAATACAAGAGCGTGGTTTTGATGATCGACAGGTAATTTCAATCATTGTCGCACTATATCGGCCTCTTTCGTTCATTTCCTGATATCAAGTAATTAATAACTCCTTTATTCATTTTCTTTGCCAGACATGGTTTGGAAATAGTTCATCAAGGAAGTTGTCGGTGAATGGAAACCGAAGCTGCAATGGCGAAGGACCAAGGTAATTAAGTAGTACTAGCTACGTCCGTGCATCTCTTTAATTCTAGTTTCAATACCATTATCATGCTTGATTATTATCTGATTGAATTCTATTCTCACAAAGTGCATGAGGCAGAATCAGGGGATTGATTTATGTGCATACTATGTTTGCGAGAACATTCGCATGGCGTAAACACTATTCATATTTTTTTTATGAAATGATCTAATATATATACAAACAACTAATATATTTGTATTGATCTCCATCTTTAAAGATGGAAGAAATGCGGGAGAAGCTCCTACCAAAATACCGCCTACGAGCAATCCAAGAGGAAATTGCGGAATTTTTTCTTACGGAGGTCATATCTGAAACAGGAGAATATCATTGCACGTAATGATCTCCAAATTGTAGGAGAAATTGTATATACCAAATTGTATATATATATATATATATATATATATATATATATATATATGTATGGTCGTACGAGAAATTATATTATATATCATCAACGTGTGTACAGTATGTAGTAGCGTAAATTATGTTTGAAATGAAAAAATAATTGAATGAAAAACACAAAATGAAAAGGAAAAATAAACCATAAACCCTAAAACCCTAAACCCCTCTAAAAAACACAAAATCTTTAGTCCCGGATTGTTTCACCAACCGGGACTAAAGGTCCTCCAGCCCCCACCGCACACTCGCGGCCACGTGGAGGGACTTTAGTCCCGGATTGTGGCCAGCCGGGACTAAAGGGTGGGAACCTTTAGTCTCCACTCTTTAGTCCCGGTTGGTGACCCGGGACTAAAGGCCTTTGCCAATCGGAACTAAATGCCTATTCTCCACTAGTGCCTAGGTCACATAGCACATACTTAGTGGCCAACCCGTGCATCCGCACGGGCTAGCACAACCCGTGCACGGGCTAGTGGTTTTTTTTTGTGTTCGGGCGGTTCGAAAAACTAGTCGCGAACCCGTGCATTCGTACGGGCTACCACATTAAAAATTGCTAACTTTGCACAAAACTAAACAAACAATATAATTTTATGCACATGCGCAAAAAATTTAGAGTTGTTTGCACAAAAAACTAGTATATTTTACATGTCATTTGATGACGATAAGGTGCGACATGGTATTTTTCGTACCCATTTATGTTGGTATACGTATTAGTGGATTGAGAGCCATTCTTACATTATACAGGCCAATTTGTAGAATTGGTGTCTTAATTATCAGGAAAAAAGGCATAAAACAGTTAGCTTTAGTGTATAATTTCAAATATGGCTGAATTCTAGGATATGGAGAATCCTAACTTTGTGCATGTGGAAAATAGTAATCTTTTTATCATGGGAATATTACTTTCTATCTTTTTGAAGGGTAAAGCTCAGCGTCACATTCCTTACTGAGTTTTCCCTTTATATCCGATTGGTGTACTCATCCGTCTCGGTACTCTTCTCGTTAGCTTGACACTGGCCAATTGTAAAATTCTTACGACGGATGTGCTAATGGTTTCAAAATCTCGCTCGTCTCTAAATGAACATAAAATCGAATAGGCTAGCACTATCTTCAATATCCCCCATTGCCCTTTCTTTTATGAGGTGTCTCTACACCGGAACAAAACCCCATTGCCCATGTCAGTGGTGGTGGCTTTTCCTCTTGGTCGTGTGGACGGCAGGACGTATAGCGGTGGTGACTCGGGAACGTGTTTGTCTTTGGTAGTGGCGTTACCCCGATGCAGACATGGGGATTGGATTTCGTCACCCTCGTCCTGAATACCTCATGCTGTCGCGGAGGAGCTACTGAGCAAAAACTCTGTGCTTTGTCGTCGACGACAATGACACTCACTGGTGCTTCTTTCTTCTTTAAGACGTCGTCGTGGTGCTCCTCTCTGTACCAAGGTTCCTGGTGAAGACCCTTCTCCCCTTTGAACTCGGTATCAGCGACGCTCTGGATTGTTTTCCCTCTTGGGGGCATTGCCATGGCGCTTAGGTGTCTAGGGTGGAGTGTGGCACTGTAGTTTGCTCTTCCTATTTCGTCTTTCTGTAGTATAGTCAATTGCGTTATGTGTGATCTCGTTATCTTGGGATCACCTTTCTATGGGGGTTAACTCACCATCTTGTATCATTCGGGCGCGTACTTCGTTTGGTTGTTGACTTATATATAAAGCGGGGAGAAAGTTTGTTTTAAGAAAGAGAAGCACATATAGTTTATTTCTCGTTCATCCTCACACCATGAAGTTGGTACCTCCAGTTATGCTTATCAAAAAGATGCAAATTAATACGGCCACCAATGCGAGTGAGTACAAGGCTACATGATCCATACCGACCATCACATGTACTCACCCCCTTCTGTATCAAAGGGCTCACCTCAAAAATTTCAGATTTCCATTATATTAGGCTCACTTTGAGTCCAATCAAGGTAAAGTGCTTTGAGTCTCACGCCACATTTAGTTCACAGAGATAAAAGAAAGAAAATTAATGGTCATGCATATATCTTTTTCTACATGCACCATGGAAGTTCAATTTCAGAGTTGAGCCCTATAAACTAGAAGAGAGGGAGTATACTGATAAATATATGTGTTTGCCACATAATCATGTTTTTTTCAACGGCCTTCATTGAACGAACATGTAGCAGGTATGCACGGCAACTCACATTAGTTTGGAGGCCGGTTTAATCATGTCCTGTTATAGAGTGTCTCTCTAGTAGTATCTTTTTCCATTTTAATTACAACCTCTTTTGGTGTTTGTAAGGGGTATGGCTTATTAGGTTGTCAATTTTACTAGTCAAACTTGTTTTATATCCCACTAAAAGTATATAACTCTATCACTGTCGAATGAAGTTTTCAGACATTTACTTTATGGTATATTACACACCTTTCGTTAGTTAAACTGAAAACCACAAAAATCATGCCTACCTAATAGACCTTGATTTTTGGGTGGGGGAGTACTATGAATATTTTCATTGCCGCCGGTAGTATTTGGTTTTTGACATACTAGCAGCTTCTATGTTAATTAGTAGGAAAGGTCTAGATTAAAATGGCAATTGCAATAATGGCATGTTTCTGTATAGGCCGTATGAACCGTCCTTGCCAACACAATCGCACACGGTCTACGAACACAATTTCTTTTTTTTGAAAATAGTCGGAAACGTAGCACCCTATCACACGGTTATCTGTAGCATGCGCGATGCATCCCCTTTTACTATCACTCAACATCGCAAGGCGAAGGTTCCCCGTGCGCATGTGGTAGGGTGTTTTAACCATGTGCGATGACCTTAACTACACTAGTGAGACAGAAAAACAATAATCATCATGGGTATGGTTTCTTTAAAGTCGGAGTACATGGCTCCATGTATCTATGTCTTATGCATGTGCAAATTGCCTCGTCTCTCAATATCAGGCTACTATACGTCCTATTGGGATGCAAAAAAAGTATATACATATTACTAGAAATAATGCAAGATTCATCAATAGATATGGGAATAGGCAGTACAAAAAACACTAGAAGTGATAAAAAATACAATCTGGTCCGTAAAACACAGTGGTCAACTACAAGCACTGTTGTAAGCCGGGGACACGCCCTGTCATTATTTCCTCCATACCGAAGTCGTGCAAACCTTGTTGTAATAGGTAGTCGAGAGGTTATCATGCTAAGGACCCACGGGAACAGTGCACTAGAACTACAACCGTCGTTAATGAAGAAAAAAATAAATCAAAAGTATCCAACCTTTAGACACACGAGCACAGGCAAACAAAGACTAGATCCAAGTAAATCCACCAAAGCCATACCTCCACACGTCGTTCAATGACGGTAGACGCATCATCGGTACATAGGCTAGGCGGGGCGAGACTTATTCCATCCTCCGATAGCCATGACCGCCTAACTTCGTGAATAGAACACAAACCCTAAATGGACACAAAAGGAAGCAGCGTCCCTCTCCCTGGTAAGGGCCATGGTCCAGCATGGTCCCATGACCTAAGGTCACAGGATACGAGACAAACCTACGGCGGCCGCTGGTACGATGGCGAGGAATTTATAATCACCTAAGACGTGAGAGGCACATGTAGTGGGGCATGTATTACCACTTAACAAAGTACATGTGAATACATGAAATACAAGTGATGGTAAGAGGGAAAACATAGCCACCACAGGTACCTACCCCTCTGTCCTCCTCCCTTGCCGCCGCCAGACGGTGCTACCGGGCAAAGCCAGACCGGCGTCGGCGATGACAGGAATCCATCGTCGTCTCACGTGGTGGACATGGCCCGGAGTGCGGCGTCACCGGTGCGCGCCAGAGAAAGGCAGCAACGATGGCATGGAACGTGCGCATGGGGCGACATGTGGTGGAGCATGCTCAGGGAACAATGACGGTGGCTATGTGGCGGACAGATCTGACCCGTGACTGGCACGGGCTGCGTTCGGCTGGGTACATCATGGTTGTGGAGGTTGCTCCTCGCAATGGCGGCGGCATGTCTCCCTGCCCCGGCATGGCCTTATGATGATGCGTCGGTGGATGTCGAGGCGGCGGCCTTGAGCGGCTGAACTGGTGGTGGCCTTCTCGTCTTATTGGGAGGTCAAGCGGGGATGACCATCGGGTAGCGCATGAGGGATTAGGGACCTAGTGCTTATATCTGACGGCCGTGATGGTGTTTGTCGTTGTATGTGTCACGACAACTGTAGGCACGGCGGTGGGTTCTTCTGGTAGCACTCAAAAGCAGGGCGTCGACCACCTCTTCTTCGACGGCACCAGACTCTATGGTTGTGCGGGCAACATTGTGTCTAGATCTCGAGGTGTTGATGGTCTTCTAAGGCCGGTGGCGGTATGGAATGTCCCCTCTATAAACAAATCAGGTTGGATGCGGCTCGGCTGGTGACATATGTGTCTCTTTTTGAGTAATCTGGCAGTGCATGTCGCCAACAGGTGAATCCTCCGGTGGATGCGCCACTGACGGATGCTACACACGACATCTCATGCGGGGACTTCAAGTCTTACCTGCTATCGACACGTGTTGCAAGGTGGCTCTGGCGGAGGTCTCATGTCTAGCCTGTTGCTACTGGATCAAAGGTGGTGCGATAGTGGCGGGAGGTACGCGATATGGGATGTTTGTCTTCTAGTGTTTTGTTCTGATGTATTCGATTATCGAGGTGTCGGTACCCGGATAAGGGATGGTGGTACCTACGGCTTGAACAATGACTTTATACACCCTGTTGGAAACACAAGATCTATGATCAAGCTATGTCGACGCCCGCCTGCGTTATGCCCTTGTTGAACGTGGTGGACTGAAGCTTGTATTTGGGGATGAGAATCCGGAGTTCAACCTTGTGTTGGGTTCTCCATCATCGATGCATGTCTTCTTGAAGGCGTAGCTTAGGAGTTGTGTATTTTTTGTTTTGCGGTCGTCTTGTAACATAGGGTTATTTGTGGTTATCTGTTATAGCTATTGTCGCGAGGCATGCGGCTTTGAGTTTTATTTTCGCTTTATTTTCGGGTTGATGTTGTTTGGCTGCTGGATTTTGCATTCCTAGTAGTATAAATGGTTGCATGCATCGTCCTGATGCAGAGGCCAAGGTTATCCCCCTTTTCGGAAAAAAGTGATGATAAGGCTTGTTCCACTCTCTTGGTATCAGGCTGGCAATTACAAGATTAAGATGGTTACATGATTAAGAAGGTTACAATAGTGTGGTTCTTCTATATCCAGGCACATTAGATTATGACGAAATGTTGCAGGTGCTGGAAAAAATTTGGTGATCAAATTTCAACAGAGGATCTTAATACAGAAAATGATGAAATTGATGCTCAAACTTTTGTGCACTGTTGAGCAGAATTTTTGTTTTATTATCGTGACCAGAACATTAGCTAGAAACTTCATGCGGCCGGGCACATGTATCTTGATGGGTTATTCATATACTATCTCTAGTCATGTTTTGTAACCACGACCTTCAATGAGCAGATAGCTAGCAAACAAAGGTTACGATCAAAGCATAATTCCCCTAAAAAAAGATCAGAGCATAATTGGAATATGTGCTACCAATGAAATAAACACATTGTTACTTAGGAACAAGTACGTCGATATTCCTGCAGGTTCCAGTGTCTCCGAGTAAGATCAGATGCAAACTAGCTTTTTTCCACTCTTTAATACGCAGGCAGGTGGCAGGTAAGGGTCAGATTAAGGGCATAATTGACGATGTTAACTCGATCTATTGAAAGTAGCTATTACTAGCTACCTCCCTGTGTAGCAATCATGTTTCGTTTTAGCCGCCGCTCTCTGACTGGGGTCAACACTGGCTGCAAATAGTCAGAGTTGGTAATTGGCACTCGCAGTCTGTTTCAGTACTAAATGACCCACTGTGTCCGCCCATTTATGCAACTTTGGCATGCGAGGAATTTTCTCCGTAGTATCTGGCTTGACGTGTATGAACACATGATGCCTGCCGTGTCACCGTCCTTACATTTTGGAATGCAGGGAGTATGTAAACTGATGATGTGTTGCGACTCTACCGTATATCTCTCTCAACAATGGGTATACAAAGTCAGCGAGGATGAATTTCATTTGACTTTGGAGATGAAAAACATCAGCAAGTAAATATCAGTCGAGGACCAGGAGTAATAGAATATTCTCTTTTTTAGGAACAACTAAGAGCATTTTTTTTTTTGCGGGTGAGAACAACTAAGAGCATGGTCAAAAGTATAGCCAACTGCTGGTTATATGGTGTTGCCATGTCATATATAGTCATCACTTGTAATCACTCATGCAATAAGTTTAGCTATAAGGTTAGATATAAGAGTACTATTTTTTCTCATCTTCTCTCTATCTCTTTCTTCATATTTATTGTATTGGTCTAGGAATCCGCATATAGCTAGCTAGGCTCTTGCAGAGAGCCCACTCCACTTAGTTTTCATGTCTCTCTTCTTTACATAGGAAAAATTGCCATGTAGCGGACTATAAATCTGCTATTGTACTTGCTCTAAGTACTATCATTCCCTTTCTTGATCGTCGATGGAAATCGGCCAGTTGCTCATATGGCGAATGATTGCTCAGATGGCCTAGGACATTTTCTTTGAATCAATGCAATAGCCCGAAAGTGTCATTCTTAGCTCAAGCTCATATGAGCTTTGTATGAACAGTAAAATTATAGAAAAGATCTATTTTTTTGGTGCAAACACTGACATATGTTTTTAATGGTTGTAAAATTTATAACGAAATGACATTCCTGAAAGTCGTGGCAAAAAACAAAAGTAGAACTCCAAAATGCTTTTGAAAATCAACAATTTGGTGCATCTTTTTTTTTGCCACGTCTTCCAAGAGAGTCATCCTATGATGGAACTTTGCAAGCAATGAAAACATTTATAAATTTGCTACAAAAAGAGTTTAGACTTTTTCTTTTTGTTTTATTGGAATTTTACTGTTCATTCGGATAATCCACACGATAGCCATAGTACATTTAAGAAATGCAGTGTCGTTAAGCGTTCGGAGTCAGCTAGTCAGCTCGTCCGCTTCATTGCCTTGTCATGCATTCCCCTTGGCCACACGGGCATTACGCCTGCGGCATTAATGTCAGAGAAAATTTGAATTGACGAGACCAAGGACGAACATGTGACCGGGTCCACCTTGTATGATAATCATATAAGAGCATTGTTAATAGTATAGCCAAGTGGTTGTCAGTCATGTAATACATAGTCATCACTTGTAGTCACTTGTACAACAAGGTTAGCTATAAGGTTGTCTATAAAAATAGTACTTCCTCTATCTCAGTTTAGAGGGCATGCTCGTAGTTCTAGGTTAACAATTAACTAGTTAAATATGTATCATATGTCATGAAAAATTATATGTTTAGAAACTACATCCGCTTAAGAATCTAATGATATCCTTTTTCTGACATATAACACATATTTAGTTAGTCAAACCAATGGACTAGAACTACGCGCATGCTTTGTAAAGTGAGACGGAGGGAGTACTTTTTTTTACGTTCTCTTTGCCTCTTTCTTCACATTTATTGTATTTTCCTAGGAGGACGCATATAGCTAGGCTTTTGCATGAGGCTACTCATACTCCCTCCTTTCCGGTTTATAGGGCTCACCTCAAAATTTTCATATTTCCATTATACTCCCTCCGTTTCTTTTCAATCTGCATATACGATTTGGTCAAAATCAAGCGATGCAAAGTTTGACCAAATATATATCAAAAGATATCAACATCTACAATACTAAACCTATATGCTATGAAAGTTAATATCATGATGCATCTAGTAATATTGATTTCATATTATGAATGTTGATATTTTATTTTATAAAGTTAGTCAAAGTTTACGAAGTTTGACTTTGACCAAATCTTATATGCAGACTAAAACAAAACGGAGGGAGTATTAGGCTCATTTTCAGTCTAATTGAGTTAAAGTGCTTTGAGTTCCACACCGTATTTAATTCATAGAGATAAGAGAAAGAAAATTAGTGGCTATGCATGCATATTTTTCTACATGCATCATGCAAGTCCAATAAGAGGGAGGGTGCAACATTTATTGCTTTGGAAATCGAATTTGTGAGAAATATTTCATTGGCTAGTTAAAACTAGTGTCATCCACTCACAATTCACCTTGGTTGATGAGATTTCAGATTTGAGCCCTATAAACCGGAAAGGAGGGAGTTGTGGGGAGTATCATGCATATGATACTAGTTTATGATACTACCTTCATAGTGCATAGTATTATAGAGTAGTACCATATATAATTTTATTTATTGCCATGCATGACACAAAGTAGCATAGCATTTAACATAGTTAGTTATTAGCAACTATTAATATAGTAATTTTATATAAAAGGAGGATTTTCATATTTTTGCTCAGTTGCCATCTTCGTCAATTTCTTCCTTAGAATTTTTTTCTCTCCCTGAAAGGTTAATGATGAAAACTTCCAACTATGGACGGAAACTTCAATGACTCGCATTAGATTAATCAGTTTTAACTCAACAAAAATAACTCCTACACCAGTATTCACAACTATGTTACAATAGTACTTTTTCATACCTTCTGTTTCCTTCGAAGGGATTCAGCTTCCTTGATTGTGATAAAACTTATCGCTTTCACCTCATGATTTTTCTTTTGTTCATATGCGAGGTACAACTTCAAGCGTTGTCCATTAATGATCTAGGCCCATCTTTCTCCCTTTTTAAACGAATAGCTCCAAACTTATAAAATTCATAAATCTCATTCTCATATGATCCTTCCCAGCGATTCCTGAGTTTCCCTAGAAAAATCTTGACACCAGAGTTAAATAGAAAGACCTTGTTCCCCGCATCAAATGTTCCTTTCAGTATCTTACGATCTGCCATGGCTTAACTTTTTGTTTAAACAATCGGGCACTCTCGAAAGCACTGTTCCAAAGGTCCGTAAAGCATGTATATCTAGCAATCTTTTCTCTCCTACTTCCTTAAGATCAAAATTAATATTTTTTTATTACCCAATAAGCTTTATGCTCTAAATTCAAGGGTAAATGACATGCCTTACCATAAACCATCTTGTATGGTGACATACCCATGGGGTTCTTGTAAGTGGTGCGGTAGGCCCATAATGTTTCGTTTGGCTTTCCTGCGCAGTTTTTTCTGGACTTTTGCACCGTCACTTGTAATATTGTCCTTATTTCTCTATTCGAAAGTTTCACTTGACCACTGGTTTGAGGATGATACAGTGAAGCTATTCGATGGGTTACACCGTACTTACGAAGTACTCTCCCAAAAATTCCCTGTATGAAATGAGATCACACTGAAAGTAATAATGACTTTAGGGACTCCGAACTTAGGTAGGATGTTGTCCTTTACCATCTTCAGCGAGGTAGCCGCGTCTGCATGATGAGTAGGGATGGCTTCAACCCTCTGGGTAACATAATTTAAAGCCACAAGAATGTGAGTATGCCCATCTGAAACAAGGAAAGTACCAAATAGTCCAATCCCCAAACATTAAAATGTTCACAAGCTAGACTATAATTCACAGGAATTTCTTGTCTCCTCCCTATATTACCTGTGCGTTGACAAGTATCTTAATTTTTAATAAACCTATGTGCATCTCTAAAGAGTGTAGGCAAGTAAAATCCCGACTGAAGCACCTTGGCAGCGGTTCGGTTGCCTGCGTAATGTCCTGCATAAGGACTGCTATGACACCTATCAAATACAACATTCATTTCATGCTTAGTGGCATAATTTGGCAAAAATAAGATTTGTCGGTCTACTGTGATATATGCAGAGTTCAAAACTTGGCAATCATACGATTTTCCAGTCTACTGACATATTTTGCCGAGTACGAAACACGGCCAAAGGCAAACATTCACTGAGTTTACGCCGGTAGATAACTTTGCAAACATGTGGACCATGGATATAGTCAGAAGTTTCGCCAGTTTCATTCGTCCTAAACTCGGTGAAATGTGGCACTGGGCAATAATACAGCGCCACGCGTCAAGTTGTTACTGAATGGGACACTGCCGAGTTCCAAACTCGGCAAACAATTTGCCCAGTTCTTCCCATGAAGGAACTCAGTAGATCTTTTGTACTCGATAATAAATGCTGGCACATAACTTATTCCTATTCGTCGAACTATGCCGAGTTTAGTACATCAGAACTCGAGAAAGAATCGTGACACGTGGTATTTCCATTAACGGCTAGTCCCGTCTGACGTGTAAATTGCAGAGTTATCTGAAAGGTGAAAACCGGTAAATATTTAAATATTCACCGAGTTCTCAACAAAATGAAGTCAACAGTATTAGTGATTGTCGGGCCACATCCAACCGAGCGTTGTACACCGAGTTCGGCACTCAGTGGAGATTCCGTCGCCGTGTTCGGCACTCACCAGCAAACTGGGAGATTCTGGTAGTGATGGCCAGTGAATAAACAGTGGAGGAAGAGATGAACTTACCCCAACTATGAGCTTTCCATGATTAGTTTAATCCATAGTACTATACCTCTAAATTTAATCAGTGCCAAGATAAACACTAAGGATGTCCTGCTACGAGTGCACATGGGCCAATAATTTTTTGATACCGACGTATGAAAAAATTAACAGCGTACATGATGCATATTTAATGGGAACCAAAATTCTGTCTGGCAACGTTTCGCGCTCTCACGTATCTAGGGTCACCCTGGGACCATACTCCAATCACTGTTGACTCATTTCTATTGATACTCTATTCCGTCAACATAATAAAAATAATAGGAAGATTGTCTACAAAAGAGAAATTTCTTTAACCGGAAGCATATCTGTCCATTATATTCGCCATAGTAGTTAACTATATACCATCAAAAAAATTATGTACATTTGTATGTATCAAATCTAGTAGTGCAAGTGCGCGGGTCTCATCGTTGGTCTGTTTATTTTAAAATTTAAAACCCAATACATAGGACTGATTGCAGCCTCGGAAAGAGCCTAGAACGATCAGATGAATTGATGGCTTAGTCGTCTATTTCTTCATTGCTACCCTTTAATAGGCAGTTAGCACGTAATTGTCAGTTCAAAGCATAAACCGGTGGTGCTTTCAAAATATCGCGGCAATGTTTGCTGCTGAGTGTAATTGATTGGTGCAGGTAAAAGCGGCACTGTGATATATATTTCTAGAAATGGCTATTTATTACATGAGATACTGGCAGCAACTAATCTTTAATAAGAAGGTAGGTAGTAGCAGATAATGGTTAGGTCAAAGCATAATTGACGATGCTAACTATTAAAGATCCCATCCAGAGCCAGGTAGCTACCTCCATATGTGCATACAGTATATAGCAATAATGGTGTCATTAAGTCACCGGTCACCTCATCGTCTGTGGAGTTCACTTCACACTAAGGTACTAAATGACAACGGCAGTCCCTTTCAACTAAATTGGCCAAATGTTCATGTGAGAAATTTTCTACACATATAGCTTCTCATCTGACCTACATGAAGTATGAACAGATCCTACCTATCAAAATATCGTTACCAACGTAATTTCGAAATATGGCTTTGTGTTGTTCATGCACAAATATGAACCACACATGATCATGAGACCACTTCCCCTCCCCAACCATCGTGATCGCCCTAGTTTCGTCTTTATCTTCCGACTAGGTTGATTAACATGTTCAACATACCTCGCCCTCGCGTCATCCCCTATGCGCAGCACGGGCGGATAACACATCCCACCGCCGTCAACGTCTCCCCTCCCTACTCCAACACCTCGCCGTCACGGTCATCCCCATGGCCCGGAGGAGTGTTGTTCTAGAGCCCGTCAAGCCTAGATCTGGGGCTGGTGGGGCTAGTCGGATTGGTTGGTGGCTATAGCATGCAGCGATGGGGTTGCCACCATCCTCTTGAAATGGTCACGGCTGGGGTGCAAGTAGCAGTCGTCCCCGACATCAGGCCAGGGGCTTGCTACCCGTTGTGGCCGCTTCCTACATAGATCTGGGTATGTGTGGGATTCGTGGAGCCTTAAGGGATGCCTTTCCTGGTGGTGGTGGTTGCCATCTTGTACCTGTTGGGATGGTGCTCCCGTCGTCGGATGGCGTCCTGTGCCTGTTCTTGCTGGCGACTCGTTGGGATGCCGGTGAGTGCCTTATTGGGTCTTCTCCAATGGTGTTACCAATGTTGAACAACGTCAGTGATGGGGTTGGGGGTCTCTTTGACACCGAGTCGGCGGCCCCGGGTGGTGGACCATCATTTTGGCTTCTGCAGGCAACTTGGCGACAGCGCTGGATTCATTTTTGTCTGTATGGGCAGCAAAGGATGTAGATTTGGTGGATCCTGGTATTGCTGGTGCCTCAACATTAGCGTCTCACAGATCATAATCTGGACGTCTGGTTTTGTGGCAGCATGTCCTCCCTCCTGGTGGGCAGGTGCTCCATATTCGTCAGTGCGGCACAGTTTGGTGGTTCCGAGCAAAACCTTGATGAAATATTTTTACTACACTAAGATTTGGCCAGACCTAGTCCACCTCCTATATATATTGGAGTAAAATTCAAATTTACTTAAAAGTTCAACCTACTTACAATTTAAAGAACCAAATTGGCCATATTGTCCTAGGAACCGAAATTTAAACATAAACCTGAACTTAAACTTAAAACTAAACTAAACTAAACTAAACTTCTCATCATCATCACCCTTGGCAAGGTCGAGCCAATCTTGACTTTTTATTCCACCGTCCATGGGGAAGATGCGTCACCTCTCTTCAACGTCGAACTCCTCCTCATCCTTGCCGCCATCATCGCCGCCTTGCTCCTCTTCGTCGAAGATGACCATGACCTTCCCGTTGACCTTGCATTACGCGAAGATTGCCCGCTCTGCCTCCACAAGCTACTGCCGACGGAGATCCGCTATGTAGTTATCGGCGGCGGCCTCCGTCTCGAGGGGCTCCCTTACCTCCCAGTCCTCCTGAGCCAAGGCCACATTCACTACTTTGGGCTTCGGCGGAACGAGGTGGACGAGCGCCGTTCCCCACGGGAAGTTTAGGCGCATCGTCGCACCGTAGAACTGGACTTGCCACTTGTCGTATTGGAGCGCGCGGAGCTCCACCATGTGCAAGAACATGAGCCACTTTTTGGTGTGGGAATCACGGTCCGTTATCTTCGCCACCCAAGTCACCCACGCTCACTGGCAGACGCGGAGGTACTTCCTATATGGCTGCCACTGCAGAGGCAGGTCGAGGGAGTCGGAGATGCAGCGGGTGGGGGCTGCTTCGGTGGAGCAGCGGGGGTCGAGGACGCCCAGGTTGAAGAGGCATGGCGGGCGTGGTGGCACCGATCTGCGCGACGGATCTGCGGAGCGGAGCACCGGCCATTGGGAGGCTGGGGGTGTCGGGAATCTTGGGAGGGAGGCCTGGATCGTCGACGTTGGGGATGGGAACGAGAAGAGGCAGAGGAGACGGAAAGAGGGGGGAGGAGGAGTGGAGATTTTTATTCTCGATCACTGGACGGTGGTATAAAAATAGGGGCAGACGATGCAGCTGAGGATAATTTATCCTTCTCTAACCGCTATTGGGGATCGGTTCTGTCCCGGTTAGAGGAGTAAAACTAGATTTTTAATCCTCTAGCCAGTTATAAGGGATCAGTTAGAGTTGCCCTTATTCACTTTCTCATACAAGCCTTTAGAGGTTTCAGAAATTGTTATATAGTCCTATAGCCCATACTAACGTCAGAATGTCGACCCATACGCTGAAGCACATATTGGAGCATTTGTGGTAGAGCCAGCAAGATATTACGTTGTCTATTACTTGTCACGTACCTGCAATGAAATTAAGGATTTATTGTCAAGGCCAATAAGCGCACCTGCACATACTTGATTGCTTCACACATCCATACACAATGTCCTGTCATCACATAGGAAAATTATAGCACCTTTAATGTACATCCATCCACATAGGCACAAATAATTTGCTCCGTTTAATTCTCGTTGGCCGGATTTTAACGGGTGTGGTTTAAAGAATAGGAATGTACAATTTGGCTGCCCCCGAGGTAATCGGCTAGCACAACATGTTGTATATGGGTGCAACTTCCATATGCTGTTATCTGGCAAAAAAAGACTTCCATATGCTATCACGCAAACAAATCAATCGTGAAAAAGCCATAGTTCATAAAATCTAACGTGCAATGACATCATTGCTGATGTCAGCAGGCCAAATGATCAAATCTAGCATGCATTTAGTATCCCAGCATCACTTTAGAACCCACGAATGCATATGTTCGCATGTATATTCCTTCAAACTATGAAAACAGCTATTCTTTTTAATTTTAAAGAGGTATTACCAAGTGCACTCTTTTTTTCATAAATCACCTTTACTTGACTAATTAGCTATCATGATGCATCATAAGAATGTCGACAGTGAAAGATGCACGCTCACATCCAAAATTGTCTACCATTATTTATCAACATCCATACGAATAAAAAATAGTTTGATCAAGTAGAAGTAGCAACATTTACCTGTCACGTGACTTTCGCATAGCACTATAATTATATTTTGGTGGAAGAATATTCATATGAAAAATAATAAAATTGAACTTGTGTACTCAGGATCATTTTGAAATCTTCTAGAAATTACAAGTCACAGTTTATATGTGAAATTAATACTGGAACTGGAAGCAAAATAAAGGTAAAATAAATTTAGCATCTTTCATTCCATTAGTATACTATGATTGGAACGTATCAACATGCATCTTTTTGGAATTATATGAAAAGGACTTAAAATAATATAGGGTTAACGGACATAAGCATAGTATACTAATGGAATGAACATAGCGGTTCCCGCGTGCATTTTTTTTTAAGTGAAAATACTGCATCGTGTTTCCAAACTCGGCGCCAAGGCCACCGACTCCTCCGAGTAGCAATACACCTGGAAGTCCACTCCACGTCGACAGGCAGCCCAATACGAGTCCATATCAATCTCCGCCGCGTCAGCCGACTCCACCCCCTACGTCCCAGTATTGCCAAAAGCGGAAGACCACCGCTCCGTCAAGTCCTATTCGGAAGAAATGCAAAAAGAAGAAAGACAACAACGAGCCTCTTGCCAAAAAGAAGTTAGCTTACGATATGACTGATGATGAACTCGATAGGGTCGTGGCTTCCCAAGTGAAGTCCCATTTTGCACCGAAACCGCCCTCGCCGCCAAAGGAGCCAATACGTCCGAAAACCATAGAGCACTTTATGAAGATGCTTGAGCGACCCCCGGCACATGTGGCGAATAGGCCATCAGACTATGACCGTTCTATTATGAAGTCATATAAGGAACAAATGCAGCAGTAGAGATGTAAAAAAAGCGGGAAAACAATAGCCCAGCTCGGAGAACAGGCAATGCAATCGACCCCCCCGCTCAAGGTGACTACCGATAAGGTAGTCACCGAGGACGCTGCTAGAAACATGGGTATCAATGTTGATCAACTCCTAGGCACCGAGGAAATCCTCGTGGCTGAACTAGCATGGCGATATGTTCCCAGGAAAACTCTGGTCAAACCTTAGCAGGTCCCCAATCTATCAACACAAATGCGAAGATTGCATGAGTGCTACATGACCGAAGTTGCCAAGGCGCGAGTGTGGATCATGGTGAAAGTCAAAGAAGATCATTACTTCTATGAAAAGGAGCTATACATTGAGTTTGAAGAATTGTTTCAGTTATACAATCAAGACGCATTCGACAAATATATTGTCAGTTGCTATTGTCTGTAAGTGATTTCTTTCTGTGATTGAAGTCCCTAGTTCAGCTCGTTCATTGCCTGTAATTATCCTCACTATATTCTTTTATACGCTATTATGCAGAATGAAGATTCTTGATTGCAAAACACAAGGAATCTTTGACATTGGGTTCATTGACCCATATATCCTTACTGAAAAACATATAGAAGACCACCCCAAAGACTCAGATGAAAACTTGCTAAGGTTTTTAAAGGCACAAAATACCAAAATAGAAATACATTTTCCTTACAACTTCAAGTGAGTGTTACTATCGTGTACTACAAATTCTATTTTGATTACTCGATGTTAAGTGTAGTTGATGAGTTATGCATGTAAACATGCGCAGGTTCCACTAGATCCTGCTAAACATTAGGATTGACGCTGGAATAGTTGAAGTCATGGACTCACTACGTAAAGACCCTACGTAATACAAGAGCGTGGTTTTGATGATCGACAGGTAATTTCAATCATTGTCGCACTATATCGGCCTCTTTCGTTCTTTTCCTGATATCAAGTAATTAATAACTCCTTTATTCATTTTCTTTGCCGGACAGGGATTGGAAATAGTTCATCAAGGAAGTTGTCGGTGAATAGAAACCGAAGCTACAATGGTGAAGGACCAAGGTAATTAAGTAGTACTAGCTACGTCCGCGCTTCTCTTTAATTCTAGTTTCAATACCATTATCATGCTTGATTATTATCTGATTGAATTCTATTCTCACAAAGTGCATGAGGCAGAATCAGGGGATTGATTTATGTGCATACTACGTTTGCGAGAACATTCGCATGGCGTAAACACTATTCATATTTTTTTTATGAAATGATCTAATATATATACACACAACTAATATATTTGTATTGTTCTCCATCTTTAAAGATGGAAGAAATGCGGGAGAAGCTCCTACCAGAATACCGCCTACAAGCAATCCAAGAGGAAATTGCGGAATTTTTTCTTACGGAGGTCATATCTGAAACAGGAGAATATCATTGCACGTAATGATCTCCAAATTGTAGGAGAAATTGTATATACCAAATTGTATATATATATATATATATATATATATATATATATATATATATATATATATATATATATATATATATATATATATATATAGGGTGGCACTATTCTAATCCCAGGATTAGAATAGTTATTCTGATCACGATGCGTTCCTATATAGGGGCGGAGGAGGTATTCCCGAACTCCCCGAAACCAACAACGAGAAAAAAAAGAAAAAAGAACCCACGACCACGAACTGTGCCGCTGCCTTACCCCCATCCCCCCGCCCCGGTCGAACCTCACCTCCACCACCACGCCGGCCACCACCGCCCCTCTTCCCACCAGCCTCCCCTAGCGCGGCGGCGCCCCTCCCTCTCCCGACGATGCGCGCCGTCGCCCACCACCAGGTTCCCACACAGCCGCCATACTACCCCGCCTCCAGGTCCGGCTGGCGCACCGCCTCTGGCCCCTTGGTCCGACCGCTGTGCCGCCTCCTCCCCGCGGATCCGGCCGCCGCGCCCCCAGGACCGATGTCGACGCAGCCTGCCGTGCGAGCCGCCGAATCTCCCTGACGTCACCGGTACGTGATATTGAGACACGCGACCGTCGCAATCCAAGGTCGCCGGCGCAATTAGGCAGGAGTTTGGAGGCGGTGGTGAAGTTTCTAGGCAGTCCAATGTCGCCCGTGCGGCCAGTGCGCCGTCCGCTACGTCGCCGCGACTTGCAACACTCCGATGCGACCACCACTGTAGCCTTCTCCCTCTGTACAAGAAGTTCGTCGCCTCGCTCACGAGCAGTCCGTGCAGCCAGCCATCTCTCGTCGCTATTTTGCATCGCGATTGCCATCCGTCGAATTGTATCAAGGTCATCCAGCACATTAGCTGCTTTTCGAGGACGGCTACCTCCTCAGCCTCTCCCCCATGAATCAGCGTTGAGCACGCAGTACTTAATGCAGACTATGTAATGGACCGTGTTGCTCTATATATGCTCCCTTCCGTTTCGTTACTGTTTTTGTTTGCATACTCGCTCAATTAAGTTGATGGAAACTTGGATATGTACACTCCCGTTGAGGTTTGCTTTGGCACACAGCTTTGGATATGTACACAGTTCCTAGAAATTAAAGTTTTAGAGTAGTCGACCACAGGGAATTCAACAGTTTCAGTGTGTTTACTATTATAGCAGTTGTAGTTCATGGTTTCACTGACAGGCAAGAGAAAAGAACAGTTTCAGAGTATATATATTTTCTAAATAACAACAACTTTGATCATCAATTGTTAACACCGGCCAGAACTAGTGATGCTCAGCACATAGATAGATAGGTAGGTAGGCAGATAGACAGATAAATAGGTCGTTGCTGTTGATGGATGCTTTGTTCAAATTGTTTTTTACATTCCTTTTGATGTCGCTTGTCAATGATGTTATGAATATAGTTTCACTTATATTTGGCACTCGTTGATTTTCCACATTCATAAAAAAACAGGAAAAAGGAGTTCAAATGAGTAGTTCAAAGTTAATAATAATTGAAGTCCAGGTTCATGTAAAATCGCAAAATTGATATAAAAATGTTCTCAACATAATTAACAAAAAAAAATAAAAAATGTACAGAATTGTGTGAAACTGTGTAAGGTTCAAACCGTGTAATTCCCTGTCGTTTATAAAAATAGTTGACTGAAGTTCAAATTTAATAAAAAAAAGTTTATAAAGAATTGTAAACAAAGCCTCGCCCATTAAAAAATTACTTTTAGAAGTTCAAATTCAATAAACCTGATAGTTCAAGAATAATAATAAAAGCAAAAAGGAGACACCCAGATTTTTGTATAGATTTTTCCACATTACTTCTTAGTTCATATATTACTGTGTGGAAAGGTCATGTATTAGAACTACACAATAAGTGAAATATTTTCTACTTACGTAAAAATATTTTTTAAAAAATAAACTAAGAAGTTCAAATTAAAAAAACAGCGAAGTTCGAAGTTTATGAAAAACTCAGATTTTTTCCTCGTTACTAAAGAATAAAATGAAGAAGTTCAAATAAAAAAGGTGAGAAGTTTAAATTAAAACTTAAGAGAAGTTCGAAGTTTATGAAAAACTCAGATTTTTTTTCTCGTTACTAGAATTTTTTACTCAAAAATAGAAAACGTGAAGTTCAAATTAAAATAACACATAAGTTCAAAGTGAAAACAGCCAGAAGTTCACGTGTTGCATGGTGTGTGTTTTCATATGAGAAAAAGGAATAAAAAGACAAAGTATACAAAAATTTTTGCTAGAAGTTCAGGTGCTCGACACGGGAAGGTTCAAAACTTCTTGTGAGTGTGGCTCACTATGTATTTCTCACCCATTCTTGTGAGTGAGAAAAATGAATAAGAAGGCAAGGTCCAATTTTTTTCTTGCTATAAGTTCAAGTTCTCGGTTGGAGAAAGTTAGAAAAATATTGTGACAGAGGTTTGTACAAAAAGGAATATCATTTGCGTAACACCGATGAATGGGTGAGAAATTACAAACGAAAATACGCGACAGAAGTTCAACGTGGAAACAGCAGGAAGTTCAACTATTATGCTAAATGAATTTCAGATGAAAATCTTTTAAACCGTCGCGAGTATGAAAAAATGATCAAGACGGAAAAGTTGCGTGTTTACAGCAGCTTTCCATCGGTATATCACTTGCTCAATTCCGGTGAGTAGATGAAGAGCTACGAGCAAAAAACAGTACGTGAATAAACAGAGTGAAGTTCAAGTAGACATGTCGAGAAGTTCAAGTTCTTCACGCGGTGCATTTTCGAAGAATCTATTTCGTGATAAAGGCAGAACGAATGATCTCGCCGTTTTCGAAATTACTTGAAAACAGCTAGGAATCAGAGACAACCATCAACATGAAAAGGTTTCGCATTTTCCTTAGCTTTTCAATGGTATATTATTTTCCCCATTCCGATAAAGTTTGTAGAAATTACGGCGAAAATACGTTTTTAGCCATTTTCAAAATTGACTTAAAACCGTAAAGAATTTGGAGAAACAATATATACCAAAAAGTTTCGCATTTGTTCAAGCTTTCCAGCGCCGTATCATTTGTTGCAATCGGACATACGGTTAAGAAATTAAATCGAAAATACGAACTCGGTGGAACTTGTACCGTTTTCTAAATTTCTCTTAAACCGTTCAGAATTAGAAAACACTTTCAACATGAAAAAGTAGCGCATTTTCATAAGCTTTCCAACGCCATATCATTTGCCTCAATTGGATTAGCCGTTTAGAAATAGCATCGAAAATACGAACTCGGTTGTTCGGTTTGCGAAATTTTATGATTTTCCAAATTACTCTTTAACCATAGGGAATTAGAGAAAACTATCAACATGTGGAAGGAGCGGTTTTGCAGCAGCTTTCCAACGCCATATTATTTGCCTCATTTCGATAAACGGTTTAGAAATGCGATCGAAAATACGATTCACGTTTTTTGTGTGAAGAAAAAACGGTTTTCAAAACTGCTATTAAACCGCTTACATTTTGCCAAAAAGTTAAGTTGGGTCATGATACTCGTGTCCATAGCTTTCCAACGGTATATCGCAAGCCCCATTTGGGCAATGTTTGCGGAAGTTCAACCTAGCACTGGGGGAAGTTCAGGTCGAACAACTCAGGCAGTAAAATTGCAACAGATGCATGTTCATCACGACCCGAGAGCAAAATCCGCCAATGAGCAAGATTCCTATTTAAAACGGGCTTTTAGTTGCTAAAACCGTTTGCAGATTACACTTACATCACATAGAACACGACTGACCAGAATAATTCGCGCGGGGAGAAACGGTTGTGAAGATAGCCCGAAAGTCGGGTTCGTACAGGGAGAAATTCAGGTTGTGTAACTCAGGAAGTTCAGGTTGTGATCAGAATAATATTCTGATCCCGTGAACATAATAGTGTTTATATATATATATATATATATATATATATATATATATATATATATATATATATATGGTCGTACGAGAAATTATATTATATATCATCAACGTGTGTATATCATCAACGTGTGTATAGTATGTAGTAGCGTAAAATATGTTTGAAATGAAAAAATAATTGAATGAAAAACACAAAATGAAAAGGAAAAATAAACCATAAACCCTAAAACCCTAAACCCCTCTAAAAAACACAAAATCTTTAGTCCCGGATTGTGTCACCAACCGGGACTAAAGGTCCTCCAGCCCCCACCGCACACTCGAGGCCAAGTGGAGGGACTTTAGTCCCGGATTGTGGCCAGCCGGGACTAAAGGGTGGGAACCTTTAGTCTCCACTCTTTAGTCCCGGTTGGTGACCCGAGACTAAAGGCCTTTGCCAATCGGGACTAAATGCCTGTTCTCCACTAGTGCCTAGGTCACATAGCACATACTTAGCCGCCAACCCGTGCATCCGCACGGGCTAGCACAACCCGTGCACGGGCTAGTCGTTTTTTTTTGTGTTCGGGCGGTTGGAAAAACTAGTCGCCAACCCGTGCATTCGTACGGGCTACCACATTAAAAATTGCTAACTTTGCACAAAACTAAACAAACAATATAATTTTATGCACATGAGCAAAAAATTTAGAGTTGTTTGCACAAAAAACTAGTATATTTTACATGTCATTTGATGACGATAAGGTGCGACATGGTATTTTTCGTACCCATTTATGTTGGTATACGTATTAGTAGATTGAGAGCCATTCTTACATTATACAGGCCAATTTGTAGAATTGGTGTCTTAATTATCAGGAAAAAGGCATAAAACAGTTAGCTTTAGTGTATAATTTCAAATATGGCTGAATTCTAGGATATGGAGAATCCTAACTTTGTGCATGTGGAAAATAGTAATCTTTTTATCATGGGAATATTACTTTCTATCTTTTTGAAGGGTAAAGCTCAGCGTCACATTCCTTACTGAGTTTTCCCTTTATATCCGATTGGTGTACTCATCCGTCTCGGTACTCTTCTCGTTAGCTTGACACTGGCCAATTGTAAAATTCTTATGACGGATGTGCTAATGGTTTCAAAATCTCGCTCGTCTCTAAATGAACATAAAATCGAATAGGCTAGCACTATCTTCAATATCCCCCATTGCCCTTTCATTTATGAGGTGTCTCTACACCGGAACAAAACCCCATTGCCCATGTCAGTGGTGGTGGCTTTTCCTCTTGGTCGTGTGGACGGCAGGACGTATAGCGGTGGTGACTCGGGAACGTGTTTGTCTTTGGTAGTGGCGTTACCCCGATGCAGACATGGGGATTGGATTTCGTCACCCTCCTCCTGAATACCTCATGCTATCGCGGAGGAGCTACTGAGCAAAAACTCTGTGCTTTGTCGTCGACGACAGTGACACTCACTGGTGCTTCTTTCTTCTTTAAGATGTCGTCGTGGTGCTCCTCTCTGTACCAAGGTTCCTGGTGAAGACCCTTCTCCCCTTTGAACTCGGTATCAGCGACGCTCTGGATTGTTTTCCCTCTTGGGGGCGTTGCCATGGCGCTTAGGTGTCTAGGGTGGAGTGTGGCACTGTAGTTTGCTCTTCCTATTTCGTCTTTCTGTAGTATAGTCAATTGCGTTATGTGTGATCTCGTTATCTTGGGATCACCTTTCTATGGGGGTTAACTCACCATCTTGTATCATTCGGCCGCGTACTTCGTTTGGTTGTTGACTTATATATAAAGCGGGAGAAAGTTTGCTTTAAGAAAGAGAAGCACATATAGTTTATTTCTCGTTCATCCTCACACCATGAAGTTGGTACCTCCAGTTATGCTTATCAAAAAGATGCAAATTAATACGGCCACCAATGCGAGTGAGTACAAGGCTACATGATCCATACCGACCATCACATGTACTCGCCCCCTTCTGGTTCAAAGGGCTCACCTCAAAAATTTCAGATTTCCATTATATTAGGCTCACTTTGAGTCCAGTCAAGGTAAAGTGCTTTGAGTCTCACGCCACATTTAGTTCACAGAGATAAAAGAAAGAAAATTAATGGTCATGCATATATCTTTTTCTACATGCACCATGGAAGTTCAATTTCAGAGTTGAGCCCTATAAACTAGAAGAGAGGGAGTATACTGATAAATATATGTGTTTGCCACATAATCATGTTTTTTTCAACGGCCTTCATTGAACGAACATGTAGGAGGTATGCACGGCAACTCACATTAGTTTGGAGGCCGGTTTAATCATGTCCTGTTATAGAGTGTGTCTCTAGTAGTATCTTTTTCCATTTTAATTACAACCTCTTTTGGTGTTTGTAAGGGGTATGGCTTATTAGGTTGTCAATTTTACTAGTCAAACTTGTTTTATATCCCACTAAAAGTATATAACTCTATCACTGTCGAATGAAGTTTTCAGACATTTACTTTATGGTATATCACACACCTTTCGTTAGTTAAACTGAAAACCACAAAAATCATGCCTACCTAATAGACCTTGATTTTTGGGTGGGGGAGTACTATGAATATTTTCATTGCCGCCGGTAGTATTTGGTTTTTGACATACTAGCAGCTTCTATGTTAATTAGTAGGAAAGGTCTAGATTAAAATGGCAATTGCAATAATGGCATGTTTCTGTATAGGCCGTATGAACCGTCCTTGCCAACACAATCGCACACGGTCTACGAACACAATTTCTTTTTTTTGAAAATAGTCGGAAACGTAGCACCCTATCACACGGTTATCTGTAGCATGCGCGATGCATCCCCTTTTACTATCACTCAACATCGCAAGGCGAAGGTTCCCCGTGCGCATGTGGTAGGGTGTTTTAACCATGTGCGATGACCTTAACTACACTAGTGAGACAGAAAAACAATAATCATCATGGGTATGGTTTCTTTAACAAGTCGGAGTACATGGCTCCATGTATCTATGTCTTATGCATGTGCAAATTGCCTCATCTCTCAATATCAGGCTACTATACGTCCTACTGGGATGCAAAAAAAGGATATACGTATTACTAGAAATAATGCAAGATTCATCAATAGATATGGGAATAGGCAGTACAAAAAACACTAGAAGTGATAAAAAATACAATCTGGTCCGTAAAACACAGTTGTCAACTACAAGCACTGGAGTAAGCCGGGGACACGCCCCGTCATTATTTCCTCCATACCGAAGTCGTGCAAACCTTGTTGTAATAGGTAGTCGAGAAGTTATCGTGCTAAGGACCCACGGGAACAGTGCACTAGAACTACAACCGTCGTTAATGAAGAAAAAAATAAATCAAAAGTATCCAACCTTTAGACACACGAGCACAGGCGAACAAAGACTAGATCCAAGTAGATCCACCAAAGCCATACTTCCACACGTCGTTCAACGACGGTAGACGCATCATCGGTACATAGGCTAGGCGGGGCGAGACTTATTCCATCCTCCGATAGCCATGACCGCCTCACCTTCGTGAATAGAACACAAACCCTAAATGGACACAAAAGGAAGCAGCGTCCCTCTCCCTGGTAAGGGCCATGGTCCAGCATGGTCCCATGACCTAAGACCACAGGATACGAGACAAACCTACGGCGGCTGCTGGTACGATGGCGAGGAATTTATAATCACCTAAGACGTGAGAGGCACATGTAGTGGGGCATGTATTACCACTTAACAACGTACATGTGAATACATGAAGTACAAGTGATGATAAGAGGGAAAACATAGCCACCACAGGTACCTACCCCTCTGTCCTCCTCCCTTGCCGCCGCCAGACGGTGCTACCGGGCAAAGCCAGACCGGCGTCGGCGATGACAGGAATCCATCGTCGTCTCACGTGGTGGACATGGTGCGGGCTAGGGCTGCTGGCCCGGAGTGCGGCGTAACCGGTGCGCGCCAGAGAAAGGCAGCAACGATGGCATGGATCGTGCGCATGGGGCGACATGTGGTGGAGCATGCTCAGGGAACAATGACGGTGGCTATGTGGCGGACAGATCTGACCCGTGACTGGCACGGGCTGCGTTCGGCTGGTTACATCATGGTTGTGGAGGCTGCTCCTCGCAATGGCGGCGGCATGTCTCCCCGCCCCGGCATGGCCTTATGATGATGCGTCGGTGGATGTCGAGGCGGCGGCCTTGAGCGGCGGAGCTGGTGCTGGCCTTCTCGTCTTATTGGGAGGTCAAGCGGGGATGACCATCGGGTAGCGCATGAGGGATTCGGGACCTAGTGCTTATATCTGACGGCCGTGATGGCGTTTGTCGTTGTATGTGTCACGACAACTGTAGGCGCGGCGGTCGGTGCTTCTGGTAGCACTCAAAAGCAGGGCGTCGACCACCTCTTCTTCGACGGCGTCTAGATCTCGAGGTGTTGATGGTCTTCTAAGGCCGGTGGCGGTATGGAATGTCCCCTCTATAAACAAATCAGGTTGGATGCAGCTCGGCTGGTGACATATGCGTCTCTTTTGGAGTCATCGGGCAGTGCATGTCGCCAACAGGTGAATCCTCCGGTGGATGCGCCACTGACGGATGCTACACAATTCAAGTCTTACCTGCTATCGACACGTGTTGCAAGGTGGCTCTGGCGGAGGTCTCATGTCTAGCCTGTTGCTACTAGATCAAAGGTGGTGCGATAGTGGCGGGAGGTACGCGATATGGGATATTTGTCTTCTAGTGTTTTGTTCTGATGTATTCGATTATCGAGGTGTCGGTACCCGGATAAGGGATGGTGGTACATACGGCTTGAACAACGACTTTATACACCCTGTTGGAAACACAAGATCTATGATCAAGCTATGTCGACGCCCGCCTGCGTTTTGCCCTTGTTGAACGTGGTGGACTGAAGCTTGTATTTGGGGATGAGAATCCGGAGTTCAACCTTGTGTTGGGTTCTCCATCATCGATGCACGTCTTCTTGAAGGCGTAGCTTAGGAGTTGTGTATTTTTTGTTTTGCAGTCGTCTTGTAACATAGGGTTATTAGTGGTTATCTGGTATAGCTATTGTCGCGAGGCATGCGGCTTTGAGTTTTATTTTCGCTTTATTTTCGGGTTGATGTTGTTTGGCTGCTGGATTTTGCATTCTTAGTAGTATAAATGGTTGTATGCATCGTCCTGATGCAGAGGCCAAGGTTATCCCCCTTTTCGGAAAAAAAGTGATGATAAGGCTTGTTCCACTCTCTTGGTATCAGGCTGACAATGATTTGATTAAGAAGGTTACAATAGTGTGGTTCTTCTATATCCAGGCACATTAGATTATGACGAAAATTATAAATTCCTAACAAAATTAGAAATTTCTGAAACTTTGCAACTTAGATTATGACGAAATGTTGCAGGTGCTGGCAAAAATTTGGTGATCAAATTTCAACAGAGGATCTTAATACAGAAAATGATGAAATTGATGCTCAAACTTTTGTGCACTGTTGAGCAGAATTTCTGTTTTATTATCGTGACAAGAACACTAGCTAGAAACTTCATGCGGCCGGGCACATGTATCTTGATGGGTTATTCATATACTATCTCTAGTCATGTTTTGTAACCACGACCTTCAATGAGCAGGTAGCTAGCAAATAAAGGTTACGGTCAAAGCATAATTCCCCTAAAAAAAGATCAGAGCATAATTGGAATATGTTCTACCAATGAAATAAACACATTGTTACTTAGGAACAAGTACGTCGATATTCCTGCAGGTTCCAGTGTCTCCGAGTAAGATCAGATGCAAACTAGCTTTTTTCCACTCTTTAATACGCAGGCAGGTGGCAGGTAAGGGTCAGATTAAGGGCATAATTGACGATGTTAACTCGATCTATTGAAAGTAGCTATTACTAGCTACCTCCCTGTGTAGCAATCATGTTTCGTTTTAGCCGCCGCTCTCTGACTGGGGTCAACACTGGCTGCAAATAGTCAGAGTTGGTAATTGGCACTCGCAGTCTGTTTCAGTACTAAATGACCCACTGTGTCCGCCCATTTATGCAACTTTGGCATGCGAGGAATTTTCTCCGTAGTATCTGGCTTGACGTGTATGAACACATGATGCCTGCCGTGTCACCGTCCTTACATTTTGGAATGCAGGGAGTATGTAAACTGATGATGTGTTGCGACTCTACCGTATATCTCTCTCAACAATGGGTATACAAAGTCAGCGAGGATGAATTTCATTTGACTTTGGAGATGAAAAACATCAGCAAGTAAATATCAGTCGAGGACCAGGAGTAATAGAATATTCTCTTTTTTAGGAACAACTAATAGCATTTTTTTTTTGCGGGTGAGAACAACTAAGAGCATGGTCAAAAGTATAGCCAACTGCTGGTTATATGGTGTTGCCATGTCATATATAGTCATCACTTGTAATCACTCATGCAATAAGTTTAGCTATAAGGTTAGATATAAGAGTACTATTTTTTCTCATCTTCTCTCTATCTCTTTCTTCATATTTATTGTATTGGTCTAGGAATCCGCATATAGCTAGCTAGGCTCTTGCAGAGAGCCCACTCCACTTAGTTTTTCATGTCTCTCTTCTTTACATAGGAAAAATTGCCATGTAGCGGACTATAAATCTGCTATTGTACTTGCTCTAAGTACTATCATTCCCTTTCTTGATCGTCGATGGAAATCGGCCAGTTGCTCATATGGCGAATGATTGCTCAGATGGCCTAGGACATTTTCTTTGAATCAATGCAATAGCCCGAAAGTGTCATTCTTAGCTCAAGCTCATATGAGCTTTGTATGAACAGTAAAATTATAGAAAAGATCTATTTTTTTGGTGCAAACACTGACATATGTTTTTAATGGTTGTAAAATTTATAACGAAATGACATTCCTGAAAGTCGTGGCAAAAAACAAAAGTAGAACTCCAAAATGCTTTTGAAAATCAACAATTTGGTTCATCTTTCTTTTTGCCACGTCTTCCAAGAGAGTCATCCTATGATGGAACTTTGCAAGCAATGAAAACATTTATAAATTTGCTACAAAAAGAGTTTAGACTTTTTCTTTTTGTTTTATTGGAATTTTACTGTTCATTCAGATAATCCACACGATAGCCATCGTACATTTAAGAAATGCAGTGTCGTTAAGCGTTCGGAGTCAGCTAGTCAGCTCGTCCGCTTCATTGCCTTGTCATGCATTCCCCTTGGCCACATGGGCGTTACGCCTGCAGCATTATTGTCAGAGAAAATTTGAATTGACACCAAGGACGAACATGTGACCGGGTCCACCTTGTATGATAATCATATAAGAGCATTGTTAATAGTATAGCCAAGTGGTTGTCAGTCATGTAATACATAGTCATCACTTGTAGTCACTTGTACAACAAGGTTAGCTATAAGGTTGTCTATAAAAATAGTACTTCCTCTGTCTCAGTTTAGAGGGCATGCTCGTAATTCTAGGTTAACAATTAACTAGTTAAATATGTATCATATGTCATGAAAAATTATATGTTTAGAAACTACATCCGCTTAAGAATCTAATGATATCCTTTTTCTGACATATAACACATATTTAGTTAGTCAAACCAATGGACTAGAACTACGCGCATGCTTTGTAAAGTGAGACGGAGGGAGTACTTTTTTTTTACCTTCTCTTTGCCTCTTTCTTCACATTTATTGTATTTGCCTAGGAGGACGCATATAGCTAGGCTTTTGCATGAGGCTACTCATACTCCCTCCTTTCCGGTTTATAGGGCTCACCTCAAAAATTTCATATTTCCATTATACTCCCTCCGTTTCTTTTCAATCTGCATATAAGATTTGGTCAAAATCAAGCGATGCAAAGTTTGACCAAATATATATCAAAAGATATCAACATCTACAATACTAAACCTATATGCTATGAAAGTTAATATCATGATGCATCTAGTAATATTGATTTCATATTATGAATGTTGATATTTTATTTTATAAAGTTAGTCAAAGTTTACGAAGTTTGACTTTAACCAAATCTTATATGCAGACTAAAACAAAACGGAGGGAGTATTAGGCTCATTTTTAGTCTAATTGAGTTAAAGTGCTTTGAGTTCCACACCATATTTAAAGGTCCGTAAAGCATGTATATCTAGCAATCTTTTCTCTCCTACTTCTTTAAGATCAAAATTGATATTTTTTTATTACCCAATAAGCTTTATGCTCTAAATTCAAGGGTAAATGACATGCCTTACCATAAACCATCTTGTATGGTGACATACCCATGGGGTTCTTGTAAGTCGTGCGGTAGGCCCATAATGTTTCGTTTGGCTTTCCTGCCCAGTTTTTTCTGGACTTTTGCACCGTCACTTGTAATATTGTCTTTATTTCTCTATTCGAAAGTTTCACTTGACCACTGGTTTGAGGATGATACAGTGAAGCTATTCGATGTGTTACACCGTACTTACGAAGTACTCTCCCAAAAATTCCCTGTATGAAATGAGATCACACTGAAAGTAATAATGACTTTAGGGACTCCGAACTTAGGTAGGATGTTGTCCTTTACCATCTTCAGCGAGGTAGCCGCGTCTGCATGATGAGTAGGGATGGCTTCAACCCTCTGGGTAACATAATTTAAAGCCACAAGAATGTGAGTATGCCCATCTGAACAGGGAAAGTACCAAATAGTCCAATCCCCAAACATTAAAATGTTCACAAGCTAGACTATAATTCACAGGAATTTCTTGTCTCCTCCCTATATTACCTGTGCGTTGACAAGTATCTTAATTTTTAACAAACCTATGTGCATCTCTAAAGAGTGTAGGCAAGTAAAATCCCGACTGAAGCACCTTGGCAGCGGTTCGGTCGCCTGCGTAATGTCCTGCATAAGGACTGCTATGACACCTATCAAATACAACATTCATTTCATGCTTAGTGGCATAATTTGGCAAAAATAAGATTTGTCGGTCTACTGCGATATATGCAGAGTTCAAAACTTGGCAATCATACGATTTTCCAGTCTACTGACATATTTTGCCGAGTACGAAACACGGCCAAAGGCAAACATTCACCGAGTTTACGTCAGTAGATAACTTTGCAAACATGTGGACCATGGATATAGTCAGAAGTTTGGCCAGTTTCATTCGTCATAAACTCGGTGAAATGTGGCACTGGGCAATAATACAGCGCCACGCGTCAAGTTGTTACTGAATGGGACACTGCCGAGTTCCAAACTCGGCAAACAATTTGCCCAGTTCTTCCCATGAAGGAACTCAGTAGATATTTTGTACTCGATAATAAATGCTGGCACATAACTTATTCCTATTCGTCGAACTATGCCGAGTTTAGTACATCAGAACTCGAGAAAGAATCGTGACACGTGGTATTTCCATTAACAGCTAGTCCCGTCTGACGTGTAAATTGAAGAGTTATCTGAAAGGTGAAAACCGGTAAATATTTAAATATTCACCGAGTTCTCAACAAAATGAAGTCAACAGTATTAGTGATTGTCGGGCCACATCCAACCGAGCGTTGTACACCGAGTTCGGCACTCAGTGGAGATTCCATCGCCGTGTTCGGCACTCACCAGCAAACTGGGAGATTCTGGTAGTGATGGCCAGTGAATAAACAGTGGAGGAAGAGATGAACTTACCCCAACTATGAGCTTTCCATGATTAGTTTAATCCATAGTACTATACCTCTAAATTTGATCAGTGCCAAGATAAACACTAAGAATGTCCTGCTACGAGTGCACATGGGCCAATAATTTTTTGATACTGACGTATGAAAAAATTAACAGCGTACATGATGCATATTTAATGGGAACCAAAATTCTGTCTGGCAACGTTTCGCGCTCTCACGTATCTAGGGTCACCCTGGGACCATACTCCAATCACTGTTGACTAATTTCTATTGATACTCTATTCCGTCAACATAATAAAAATAATAGGAAGATTGTCTACAAAAGAGAAATTTCTTTAACCCGAAGCATATCTGTCCATTATATTCGCCATAGTAGTTAACTATATACCATGAAAAAAATTATGTACATTTGTATGTATCAAATCTAGTAGCACAAGTGCGCGGGTCTCATCGTTGGTCTGTTTAAAATTTAAAACCCAATACATAGGACTGATTGCAGCCTCGGAAAGAGCCTAGAACGATCAGATGAATTGATGGCTTAGTCGTCTATTTCTTCATTGCTACCCTTTAATAGGCAGTTAGCACGTAATTGTCAGTTCAAAGCATAAACCGGTGGTGCTTTCAAAATATCGCGGCAATGTTTGCTGCTGAGTGTAATTGATTGGTGCAGGCAAAAGCGGCACTGTGATATATATTTCTAGAAATAGCTATTTATTACATGAGATACTGGCAGCAACTAATCTTTAATAAGAAGGTAGGTAGTAGCAGATAATGGTTAGGTCAAAGCATAATTGACGATGCTAACTATTAAAGATCCCATCCAGAGCCAGGTAGCTACCTCCATATGTGCATACAGTATATAGCAATAATGGTGTCATTAAGTCACCGGTCACCTCATCGTCTGTGGAGTTCACTTCACACTAAGGTACTAAATGACAACGGCAGCCCCTTTCAACTAAATTGGCCAAATGTTCATGTGAGAAATTTTCTGCAGATATAGCTTCTCATCTGACCTACATGAAGTATGAACAGATCCTACCTATGAAAATATCGTTACCAACGTAATTTCGAAATATGGCTATGTGTTGTTCAAGCACAAATATGAACCACACATGATCATGAGACCACTTCCCCTCCCCAACCATCGTGATCGCCCTAGTTTCGTCTTTATCTTCCGACTAGGTTGATTAACATGTTCAACATACCTCGCCCTCGCGTCATCCCCTATGGGCAGCACGGGCGGATAACACATCCCACCGCCGTCAACGTCTCCCCTCCCTACTCCAACACCTCGCCGTCACGGTCGTCCCCATGGCCCGCAGGAGTGTTGTTCTAGAGCCCGTCAAGCCTAGATCTGGGGCTGGTGGGGCTAGTCGGATTGGTTGGTGGCTATAGCATGCAGCGCTGGGGTTGCCACCATCCTCTTGAAATGGTCACGGCTGGGGTGCAAGTAGCAATCGTCCCCGACATCAGGCCTGGGGCTTGCTACCCGTTTTGGCCGCTTCCTTCATAGATCTGGGTATGGGTGGGATTCGTGGAGCCTTAAGGGATGCCTTTCCAGGTGGTGGTGGTTGCCGTCTTGTACCTGTTGGGATGGTGCTCCCGTCGTCGGATGGCGTCCTATGCCTGTTCTTGCTGGCGACTCGTTGGGATGCCGGTGAGTGCCTTATTGGGTCTTCTCCAATGGTGTTACCAATGTTGAACAACGTGAGTGATGGGGTTGGGGGTCTCTTTGACACCGTGTCGGCGGCCCCGGGTGGTGAACCGTCATTTTGGCTTCAGCAGGCATCTTGGCGACAGTGCTGGATTCATTTTTGTCTGTATGGGCAGCAAAGGATGTAGATTTGGTGGATCCTGGTATTGCTGGTGCCTCAACATTAGCGTCTCACAGATCATAATCTGGACGTCTGGTTTTGTGGCAGCATGTCCTCCCTCCTGGTGGGCAGGTGCTCCATATTCGTCAGTGTGGCACAGTTTGGTGGTTCCGAGCAAAACCTTAATGAAATATTTTTACTAGACTAAGATTTGGCCAGACCTAGTCCACCTCCTATATATATTGGAGTAAAATTCAAATTTACTTAAAAGTTCAACCTACTTACAATTTAAAGAACCAAATTGGCCATATTGTCCTAGGAACCGAAATTTAAACATAAACCTGAACTTAAACTTAAAACTAATCTAAACTAAACTAAACTTCTCATCATCATCACCCTTGGCAAGGTCGAGCCAATCTTGACTTTTTATTCCACCGTCCATGGGGAAGATGCGTCACCTCTCTTCAACGTCGAACTCCTCCTCATCCTTGCCGCCATCATCGCCGCCTTGCTCCTCTTCGTCGAAGATGACGATGACCTTCCCGTTGACCTTGCATTACGCGAAGATTGCCCGCTCTGCCTCCACAAGCTACTGGTGACGGAGGTCCGCCATGTAGTTATCGGCGGCGGCCTCCGTCTCGAGGGGCTCCCTTACCTCCCAGTCCTCCTGAGCCAAGGCCACATTCACTACTTTGGGCTTCGGCGGAACGAGGTGGACGAGCGCCGTTCCCCACGGGAAGTTTAGGCGCATCGTCGCACCGTAGAACCGGACTTGCCACTTGTCGTATTGGACCGCGCGGAGCTCCACCATGTGCAAGAACATGAGCCACTTTTTGGTGTGGGAATCACGGTCCGTTATCTTCGCCACCCAAGTCACCCACGCTCACTGGCAGACGCGGAGGTACTTCCTATATGGCTGCCACTGCGGAGGCAGGTCGGGGGAGTCGTAGATGCAGCGGGTGGGGTTTATTCGGTGGAGCAGCGGGGGTCGAGGACGCCCAGGTTGAAGAGGCATGGCGGGCGTGGTGGCACCGATCTGCGCGACGGATCTGCGGAGCGGTGCACCGGCCATTGGGAGGCTGGGGGTGTCGAGAAATTCTTGGGAGGGGGGCCTGGATCGTCGACGTTGGGGATGGGAACGAGAAGAGGCAGAGGAGACGGAAAGAGGGGGGAGGCGGAGTGGAGATTTTTATTCTCGATCACTGGACGGTGGTTCTGTCCCGGTTATTGGGAACGAGAAGAGGCAGCTGAGGATAATTTATCCTTCTCTAACCGCTATTGGGGATCGGTTCTGTCCCGGTTAGAGGAGTAAAACTAGATTTTTAATCCTCTAGCCAGTTATAAGGGATCAGTTAGAGTTGCCCTTATTCACTTTCTCATACAAGCCTTTAGAGGTTTCAGAAATTGTTATATAGTCCTATAGTCCATACTAACGTCAGAATGTCGACCCATACGCTGAAGCACATATCGGAGCATATGTGGCAGAGCTAGCAAGATATTACATTGTCTATTACTTGTCACATACCTGCAAAGAAATTAAGGATTTATTGTCAAGGCCAATAAGCGCACCTGCACATACTTGATTGCTTCACACATCCATACACAATGTCCTGTCATCACATAGGAAAATTATCGCACCTTTAATGTACATCCATCCATATAGGCAAAAATAATTTGCTCCGTTTAATTCTCGTTGGCCGGATTATAACGGTTGTGGTTTAAAGAATAGGAATGTACAATTTGGCCGCCCCCGAGGTAATCGGCTAGCACAACATGTTGTATATGGGTGCAACTTCCATATGCTGTTATCTGGAAAAAAAAGACCTCCATATGCTATCACGCAAACAAATCAATCGTGAAAAAGCCATAGTTCATATAATCTAACGTGCAATGACATCATTGCTGATCTCAGCAGGCCAAATGATCAAATCTAGCATGCATTTAGTATCCCAGCATCACTTTAGAACCCACTAATGCATATGTTCGCATGTATATTCCTTCAAACTGTGAAAACAGCTATTCTTTTTAATTTTAAAGAGGTATTACCAAGTGCACTTTTTTTTCATAAATCACCTTTACTTGACTAATTAGCTATCATGATGCATCATAAGAATGTCGACAGTGAAAGATGCACACTCACATCCAAAATTGTCTACCATTATTTATCAACATCCATACGAATAAAAAATAGTTTGATCAAGTAGAAGTAGCAACATTTACATGTCACGTGACTTTCGCATAGCACTATAATTATATTTTGGTGGAAGAATATTCATATGAAAAATAATAAAATTGAACTTGTGTACTCAGGATCATTTTGAAATCTTCTAGAAATTACAAGTCACAGTTTATATGTGAAATTAATACTGGAACTGGAAGCAAAATAAAGGTAAAATAAATTTAGCATCTTTCATTCCATTAGTATACTATGATTGGAACGTATCAACATGCATCTTTTTGGAATTATATGAAAAGGACTTAAAATAATATAGGGTTAACGGACATAAGCATAATATACTAATGGAATGAAAATAGCGGTTCCCGCGTGCATTTTTTTAAAGTGAAATAGTGCATTTTGTTGGTGATGGGTGTTTCATTTTTAATAGCTCCACTTATTGTGGCTAGAGATGCTAGGTTTCAAATAAAAAAAAGTACATGCCAATAGGTACAAAATCTAGCAGCGCGATTGCGCGGGTCAACCCACTAGTTACAATTCAAAGGGAATAGATACTTCCGCAAAATATAGGGCCCGGCCAGCTAGGGTCAAGACTGTACCAACATGGCCTATAGGAGGTGTAATTGTTCCAATGGAGCTGACCTATGCGGATGATTTAAATCCAGACAACAAGGACTATGAGGCAAAACATAGCTAAGTATGGTTAAGTGGCAGCTCCACCAGTGAAAAGATCCATGGAAATGGACGAGGGCACCAATTTCACAAGGCAGTGTAATAATTCACCCAATACAATATAATCACTGCATATTTTGTGCCCAAGAATTATTTTACATAACTTAACTAATTCCCCCCCCCCCCCCCCCCCCTCACACACACACCCACCACCGGAACATTCCAATGTCAGATCAGTTAATCTGAGGTCTTATAGAGGGAGGCCAATGTTGTTGGATCATTTCTTTTAAATATATTAGCATCGACAAGTTACTCCATGTAGGAAATTCCATCACCTGTATTTGCTAGTACTACTAGCTACTTGATCCGTCAATGTTCACCAGCACACCTCCTAGTCCTCGCGTACTAATCACCTCATCACGGTGATAGGTCAACACCGATTGAAATAGATTTCCATTATCCATTAAATAGTAAGAAAATAGAGACAAGTCCCCAAGTTACATAAAACACTACTCTCCCAGTATTTTAGTTCCCAACTTCTTGGCTCCCGGTAACACAAAGTACATGTAGAGGAGGTAATGATCATATCAATGCATCAATTAGATGAAATATGCTATCAAAGTATCGTTACCATAATAAATTTCTGAACAACACTATCTGTTGTTGATGTACAAATATGGAGCACAAATAATTGAGAGACCCGTTCCACTTCCGTGCCAACACTGTTAATACGCGAGTGCGTCTGGCTGATCGCTTTATTTTCGTGCTTACAATCCAGTTGGGGTGATTAATACTTTAAACCAAAACACCGGAGTAGGTTCTGCATGCTGGCACAAGTGATGAATTATGGGTTAGTCATATCCATGGTTTTGTTTCGTTGGTGTGAACAGATGATGCCTATCAAAATATCGTTACCATCGTAATTTTTAAATATGGCTAGCTGTTGTTGACGCACAAATATGGACAACAAATGAGCATGACACCCATTCATCTTCACTGCCATCATAATCGCTCTAGTTATGTGTTTATCATCCGATTGGGCTGATTAACATGTTCAACCAAATCCCTAGAGCGCGTGCTGCACGCGGGCACATGTGATGAACTATGGGTTTGTCACTCATATGCTTGGTTTTGGTTCGTTGCTGCAGCCTTTAATTGGCGGCTAGCAAATAAAAGCTAAGATCAAGGACATGAATAAGATGCTAATAGTAAAATCACTATCTAACACTGAAGATCGGATGGCCCGTGTTAGTTACTTGTTCTTAGCACTAGCAACATCTATATAATTTGCTAGGGAGAGTAACTAAAAGTTAAAATAATAATTGCATGGTTTCAATTTATGTATATGTTGTCTCGTCTTCATCTATTTGCTAGGGAGCGCTCCATCTATTTTTATAGCCCGTTTCCATCAGTGACATGTGTGTGTGTGTGTGTGTGTGTGTGTGTGTGTGTATTAGAGACTTGACTTCAATAGGAATTCAATAGTATATACTTCTTCCCTCTCCATTCATATGACATCTACATATTTAGATAATTAACTTTGTTCACCATTCAAAAGACGCGAGTCAAGCGTCATAAAATTATACAATTCACTTATTCAGAAAATATTTTCATTGGGATAACTTTTATGACGTTTGACTCATACATTGTTGGTCAAAATTGATGGCCAGGTATCAATCGGAAAATATGAGGGCGTCACATAAATAGGGACAAAGAATACCTTAGAGGCTTTACATACGGACTCCCCATATCTGCTAAAATGCCTAGCTGGCCTGCCCAGTCACTGACCGGTAAATATTTAGCCTCCTAACCGGACATGGCAAACCTGGCCGAAACGCCCGGGCTGACCGGCAACCCCCATATCAAGCACAGTTGTGGGCAGGATATGGGGACACACGGAAGCGCCCGTGCGCGCCCACACATCGGACTGACAACGCGGAAACACGCAGAAACCCATCGGCCCGATGAGCAAATCCTCTGTTTTTTATGAGGGTGGTGACGATACACTCATGGCGCCACGTGGAGCCACTCCATCGTACCACCCGAGAAACCAAGTTTAGCTATTTAACCCACGTGGACGCCAAACCCAACCCTAGCCCGTCCCATCTATCCTCTCTCCCTCCCCTCACGCCACAACCTTCCAATCGACTCACCATCAGTAGCTAGCCATGTCCCATCAGACGTTCACTGACTACGCCGCTCACTATGGAGCGGTGGTTACAACTATTGGTGGAGATTCGGGTCAGGCGTGAAGCTCGGATCACAACTGGCCTACATCCGGATGCGCCAGAGCCGGAGGAGGAAAAGGAGTATGAGGAGGACACGGAACCAGACGTGGAGGAGGAGGAGGAGGAGGAGGAAGAGGAGTACGAGGAGG
This sequence comes from Elymus sibiricus, assembly GCA_039707655.1. Lineage (NCBI taxonomy): Eukaryota > Viridiplantae > Streptophyta > Magnoliopsida > Poales > Poaceae > Elymus > Elymus sibiricus. The sequence goes on along the minus strand of CM077669.1, from coordinate 34,732,344 downwards.
ACACGGAACCGGAGGAGGAGGACGAGATCGAAGGTGAGGCTGCTCCAGCACATCCGATTGCGGGCTACTCCATAGCCGAAGCTTTGACAGAGTTTGAGCTCGCACAAGTCAAGGACCCGGCGAAGCAGCATGCCATCCTTGAGTCTATCCAATCGGACGCAGAGGTGGAGTCCTAAGGCCTCTTCCTTCCAGAGGCAAATGTGGCACAAAGGAGCTCCTCGCCGACGAGGAGCATGAGGAGGAGGAGACACCTTTGCGCCCCGCTGCCAATGACCGTGAGGCCGGCGACCAAAGTTTTCAAAATCAAGATTCTGAATCGGATCAGAGCTCCGTTGGTAGTATCGTGAGTCGTAGAATCATAACTACCAGGATCATAGAAACTTAGATTCTATGTGCAAAATCGTAGAATCGGGGGGGGGGGGGGGGGGGGGGGCTAGTTTAGATCGTAAGGTCGTAAGATTCCAAGACTTGAGTCGCGATTCTGACAACCTTGCCGGCGACACTGGCATAAACGTCAACAACATCTCCAGCGAGGAGGAACAGTAGTGTAGTTTCCAGTTGTTCGTGCGTAGATCATGTCCTTGCATGCTTTGTACGGAAATGAAAGTCTTGAAGTGGCTACTATTGTTCTGGGAGATGAAATATTGGGCATGACCACTCACTGTCCATGGATACGCCCGGACGCATCCACAGACATTTGGCAATATGTTATCCAAGTGTGGTTAGATGCTCTTATGTGCCATATAGCACATATTTCATTGGTAAAGTGAGAACTTAGTAACAAGGTAGAGCCTTATGTGATTAGAAGAAAGTATGCGTCCCGTGCGGTAATCCTCATAGTGGATGTATATATAGATAGACAGCAAATGATCATAGGATTTGTTTCTCGTCCTAGCCATCGCACCAACAACAATAAAATTAACTAATAGAAATTCATCGAAGTAATGATATATGTTTGTGTCATATTTAAAATATGAGTAAAATTTATGGTTACCTAAAAATTAAGAAATTCTTAATTAAAATAAAAAGAAGGGATATCATTTATCAATTATATAATTAAACATAAGACAAACAAGCCACGACAATAACCCACATATGCTAAATATATATGTTGTGTTGATCTTTATTTTAACAGCCAAGTTTAAAAGAAATCTAGAAGTTTTTTTTTTAAACGGAGGCAAAAGATTTGCCTCTTTAATTAAATAAGGGAGGGTAGAGTTTAGAGTTTTACAGGGCACTCAAAAATAAACGGCATGTGAATTACTCGTACAAAATGATGTTCCCTAGTTTCTTTGCACTGACGGTAACCCATAGTTTAGCATCTTCTAAAATGTTGGTGAGGAGGATCGTCGGTGGTGCATTTTTGTGGCGGATTACGCGTGTGTTTCGCTCATTCCAAATGATCCAAGAGACGAGCATGGTGAGAGAGGCCATTGCTTGTCGGTTAGGGTTGTGGTTGTCGGTTCTTTTTTTGCCACCACTCGGTGACGGTTTCATCCAAAAGCCATTCGAAGGTGTCCATGTGCGCGAGTCCAAGCTTCTCGATGATTGATCTCCAGAGCCTAAGCGTGTAACGACACTTTAGGAAGAGATGTATCCCCATTTCTTGTTCCCTTTTGCAGAAGGGCAAAGACCACAGTTTTGCCAACCACGCTTCTTCAAAGGATCGGCGGTCGAAATCCTATCTTGCAATGCCAACCAAGCAAAGAATTTAACCTTTGGAGGTGCCCAAGCCTTCCATACCATGCGGTCCATGGGGGGAGAGTCTCAGACCTAGAAATTGAGCTTTGTAGGCAGTGCTCGTCGAGTATATCCCATCGTTTGCATGCTTCCAAATGATATCATCTTCAGCTTGTTCGTCAAGGTTAAAATCATGCACAAGCATCCAAAGGTTAAAGAATTCCGAAATGTGATTGACGGAGATGGTGGTGTCTTGCTTGAATGGAAATCTAAAAGTTACGTGCAGCATACTATGTACACATATTTTACATATGACGTGTACAACCTTGAATCTTTGAAAACTACTCCATGTGTAAACAAATATAACATCTTTTAGATCAATAAGGGAGTACTTGTTAGCTAGCGCAAGTGCACGGGTCTCACTGCTGGTTTGTTTACAAGTTAAAACCCAATACATAGGACTGATTGCAGCCTCCGAAAGTGCCTAGAAAGATCAGATGAATTGATGGCTCAGTCGTCTATATTTTCATTGCTACCCTTTAATAGGCAGTTAGGATGTAATGGTCAGTTGAAAGCATAAACCGGTGATGCTTTCAAAATATCAAGGCAATGTTTGCTGCTGAGTGTACTTGATTGGTGCAGGCAAAAGCGGCAAGTAACACTGTGATATGTATTTCTGGAAATGGCTATCTGTTGCATGGAGTATTGATGCTGCCAGCATCTAATGTTTAATAGCAAGGCATGTAGCAGATAATGGTCAGATCAAAGCATAATTGATGATGCTAACTATAAAAGATCCCATCCAGAGCTAGGTAGCTACCCATATGTACATGTATAGCAATAATGGTGTCATTAAGCCACCGGTCACCTAACCGTCTGTGGGGTTCACTTCAAACTAAGGTACTAAATGACAACGGTAGTCTGTTTCAAGTCAAATGGACAAATGTTCATGACCTGTATGAAATATGAACAAATGCTACCTATCAAAATATCATTACCAACGTAATTTCAAAATATGGACATCTGTTGTTGAAGCACAAATATGGATCACACATGATCATGAGACCCGTTCCTCTGCCCGGCCATCGTGATTGCTCTAATTTTGTGTTTATCATCCTAATGGGCTGATTAACATGTTCAACCTATCTCATCCAGCGTCATCCCCTAGGGGCCGCAAGGATGGATACCACATCCCACCGCTGATATCTTCTCCCCTCCCAGCCCCAACACCTTGCCGTCGCCAGTCGTCCCCGTCGGGCAAAGACCTGTGCTAGGTGGCGGCGACGGGGCAACTCCTGCTCCTTTCTTCCCTACCTCCCTTCTTCTCGACCCCGAACCCGTTTGACGCTTCCGGAAAGGCGTCTCCATTAATGCTTTGAAGATAGGTTGTCCTGGTCGTTGGAGGGTGCGAACCTACACAGGTGCCACTCCTCCCCATGGCCTGGAGCAGTGTTGTTCCAGAGACCGACAAGCTTAGATCTGGGTCTAGCGGGGCTAGTTTGATTGGTTCGTGGATGTAGCCTGCATGGCTAGCGTCGCCACCATCCTCGTGAGGTGGTCACGGCTGGGGTGTCGGTGGCCGCCGTCGGGCCTGGGGCTTCCTGCTCATGGTGGCCGCTTCTTTCCTAGATCTGGGTCCATGTGGGATCCGATGAGCCCGAGGGGCTTCCTTACCAAGGGGTGGTGGTTGCCATCTTCTGCCCGTTGGGATGGTGCTCCTGTCGCCAGGTGGCGTACCATGCATGTTCTCGTTGACGACTCTTGGGGATGCCGACGAGGGTCATGTTGGGTCTTCTTCGGTGGTGTTATCCATGTTGAACAACAGTCGTGATGGGGTTGGGGTTCTCTTTCACATTGGGTTGGCGGCCCCGGTTGGTGGGCGTCTTGGCTATAGCGCTGGAAGCATTTTATTTGCCATGTGAGCGGCAAAAGATGTAGCTTTGGTGGATCATGGTATTGGTGGTGCGTCGGCATTGGCGGTTCCCATATCATGCTCTGGACGTCTGCTTTGTTGGCGGCATGTCCTCACTCGTGGTGAGCAGGTGCTCGGGATCCCAGAGTGTGACGTGGTATGGTGGTTCCGGGCAAAAGCTTTGTGACACGGCCCTAGTGGGGCGATACTGGCAGGTTTCTTGTCCCTCTTGGGGGCATTGCTGTGGTCCATCTCTCTATGCCAGCGCTCTGGGTGAATAACCTTAACCGTTTCTTCGCTCTCGGCGGCGGCAACACGTTTTGTCGTCTCTCCTGATAGCATCGTCATGGAACCCAGGTTGGCTCCGAGGCGACACACTGCCATCGGCGATGTTTTCAGATCCTATGTTGAAGCTGCTTCAACGCTGGTGTGGGACAGTTGCACTTACCTCCTTATCTTCTACATGTGTCCTTTTTGGCGCACTCCTGTTCCTCGATGTCCGCAGGCATTCTCGAGCTCCATGACGTTCAAGTCAAACGGCCAAATGTGTCTAAACTTTGCACACATACATATATAGATCATAGGCATGCGAGAAATTTTCTCCACGGCCGTGTATGAAGTATGGAAAGATGATCCCTATCAAAAAATACTGCACACGGGCACATGTGATGAATTATGGGTTTGTCACTCATATGCATAGCTTTGATTCCTTGCTGCACCCTTTAATGGGGGACGCGGATTTTTAGAGCTCATGCACCCGGGCCTCACTATCCTGGCTCTCCAAATGTTGCTCTAAGATCTGTGCAACACAACTAACTCAGTACGTGAAGATTTCTTTTTTTTTTTGTTTCTCTCACATAAAACATGTCTTGAACGTCAAACTTCACAGCCCGGCATAGATTTCTAACTAGTTTGTGGGATAAAAGTTTCAGATTTTTTGGTCGAGCATATATATACAAAATGCGATTTTTTAATTTTAAAAAGCTAATTTTGTATATATATGTTGGACCAAAAAACATGAAATTTTTATCCCACATCCTAGTTATAAATCTATGCTGGACTGCAAAGTTTGAAGGCGAAAACATGTTTTATGTGAGAGAAACAAAAAAGAAAAACATATTTGTACGGATCGCGATGCAGTGAATGGATGGCTAGATAGAAGGAACCTGGGCGCACATGCTCTGAAATATGTTTTCGCTTTAATGGGCAGGTAGCAAGTAAAGGGTGCATGGCACATGGTCCTACTCCCTTTGTATTACAAGAGAATGACGTTTTAGTCATGTGTTTTTACTCTGATTTATTTCAAAGGTAAATAATCGGTTTTTTTTTCAGAGAGAGACGGTAACTAATCAATTAGTCGTGTATATAAAAGCCGGTGGTAGGCGAGCTCTAGATCAGAAAGACCAGAGATTACATCCAAGCTAGCTAGGCACCATGACGCTTAAGCTCTTGGCAGAAGTAAGCCCTCAGGAGTTGCTGGAGGCTCTGGCCGAGCTCCAGAACCACATGCTCGGCTACGTGAAATCCATTTCGCTCAAGTGTGCCGTGGATCTAGGTATCCCCGCCGCAATTCATGAGCGTGGCGGCATGGCCACCCTGGCCGACATCGCGGCCGACACGAAGGTACATCCAGCCAAGGTCGACGACCTCCAGCGCGTGATGCAGCTGCTCACCATCTCGGGCATGTTTAGCGCCAGTGCCGAGGATGGTGCAGATGATACGGCCGTGGTGTACGGGCTGACCACCGCGGGCCGCTTTCTCGTCGGTTGGCGCAACCTGTCCCCCATGGTGCCCTTCTGCGTGAACCCTCTCGTCGTCTCGTCCTTCTTCGCCATGCCCGACTGGCTCAGGAGCGAGCCGTCCGCCGCTGCCGCTGGGTCCCTCTTCGAGATGGCACATGGTTGCTCCCAGTGGGAGCTGGCGAGCAAGGACGCCGGGTTCAACAACATACTGAACGACTCCATGGCGGCGGACAGCGAGCTCTTCCTCGAGGTTATTATTGTAGACAAGGGCCGCATATTTCGTGGTCTAAGCTCGCTCGTCGACGTCGGCGGGGGAAATGGCGCGGCCATGCGGGTGATCGCAAAGGCTTTCCCGCGCATCAAGTGCACTGTGCTGGACCGTGCTCACGTTGCCACCGCCGCGGGTGAGAACAATCTGCGTTTCGTCGCCGGTGACATGTTTGAGTCTGTTCCACCCGCGAATGCTGTCTTACTAAAGGTAGGTACTACATTGTATCATCATTTCATGGTATATTGCACAGCTGGTTACTCCCTACAAACTTGACTATTTTTTTCTTTACACCTATTCTAGAACATTATGCATGATTGGGGTCATGATGATTGTGTCAAAATACTTCAACGTTGCAAAGAAGCCATCCCTGCTAGAAATGCTGGAGGAAAGGTGATCATCATCGATATGGTAAGAGGATCTGCACCCGGCGATAGGAAAATGGGCGAGATGGAAGCTATACAGAACACGTTCATGATGTGCATCAAAGGGGTGGAACGAGATGAAAATGAGTGGAAGAAGATCTTTTGTGATGCTGGATTTAGTAACGATTACAAAATCATGCCGGTATTGGGTCCCTATTCAGTAATTGAGATATACCCATGAATGCTCAATGAACTGGACGAAGGACACTATATGAGCATTAAGTACACCTGAACTCCAACATCTTCGTTTGTTTGCGGGCGCATAAACTCTTTGTGTTGTTATTAATAAGCATGCTACCTTATTAGCATGCCTGTGTTGTTATTTTACATCTTCTTTTAAGTGTAACTGTTTCTAAAATGTGTCAATGTATCTTAAGAAACTATATATCATGTTGAGATTGATGATTGGATTTTTTTTTTCACCAAGCAAGGTAACAATTTTAATATATTTCAAAAAATTGCTATTCCGATTCTATCTTCTTCAAGAAAAGAACCATAAATATCTAGGACATGTGCATGTACACCTGAACTCCAACATATTCATTTGTTTGAGGCCCTAAAATCTGTGTGTTGTTAATAAGCATGCTACCTCTTTAGCATGGATGCCTGTGTTGTCATTTTTTAACTCACTTTAAGTGTAATTGTTTCCAAAACATATTAATGTATTTTATGAAATTACATATGACTAGTCGTCAACCCGTGCATCCGCACGGGCTAGTTATTTTTGACAATATGTTACTGGACCTGTAAACACTAGTTATACATAGGGAAATGGAACTAATTACTTGTACTATTTAAAAGACGATAGTTTGTTCTGGTAACGATACATACATGCACCTTTCCCAGGAAGTTCCTCATTTGTCAACTCTCGCAAGTATACTGAAATATAAAGTAATATAATTGGGGAACACAGAATATTCCAAATAAAATCAATAAACAATATTGCTTTGTACTTTCTTAATATTTTCATGCATACATATTCAATGCCAGAGAGATTAGTATGATGTACATAATCACGCCATTATGCTAAACAACTAAAAAGACATGAGCCCATGATACGTTAGGAACACATGATTTCTTCACGCCACTTGTTCTATATTACCCATGTGGATTTGTTGAAAGATAGCGTCTATGATTTTTCATCCAAATAAATTTGCTGACGTACATTATTGTCCCTTTGAAAGTTGTAACTATGAAAAGAAATCAGGATCACAAAACTGAAAAACTATTCAAAGAAACTGAACTCAATTATCGACAGCTATAGTATAGAATAAAAAACTTAAAGAAACTATGTAGACAATTGTCCACATATATCATCGATCTTCTTTGAATCCAGCAGCCAGCCTAATCATTTCTCTAAGCTCAGAGATCAAGTGCAGGGGTTGATCCAGGAATTGGATACACTAGTAGAAAACAGACCTTTTGTCCACATCATTAGTCCTGGTCTGGTTTTGAACCGGCACTAATGTGACCATTAGTCGCGGTTCGTGACGGGCATCATTAGTGCCGGTTCGTTCCGGACCTTTAGTCCCGGTTCGTGCCACGAACCGGGACTAAAGGGGTGGTGGCAGGCTGGTGTCAGCTGGGGCTCCCACGAGCCCCTTTAGTCCCGGTTTGTATCACCAACCGGGACTAAACCTTTAGTCCCGGTTGGAGATACCAACCGGGACTAAAGGGGGGGCCCTGCGAGCCCCTAAATCTTAGAAAAATCATAACTAAATCATTCTAATTCAGAAAAATACAAATAATATATCAAAATTTGCAGAAAAAAAAGACTTATCCGAAGATAGCCATGACCGCCTCACCTTCGTGAATAGAACACAAACCCTAAATGGACACAAAAGGAAACAGCGTCCCTCTCCCTAGTAAGGGCCATGGTCCAGCATGGTCCCATGACCTAAGGCCACAGGATACGAGACAAACCTACGGCGGCCGCTGGTACGATGGCGAGGAATTTATAATCACCTAAGACGTGAGAGGCACATGTAGTGGGGCATGTATTACCACTTAACAACGTACATGTGAATACATGAAGTACAAGTGATGGTAAGAGGGAAAACATAGCCACCACAGGTACCTACCCCTCTGTCCTCCTCCCTTGCCGCCGCCAGACGGTGCTACCGGGCAAAGCCAGACCGGCGTCGGCGATGACAGGAATCCATCGTCGTCTCACGTGGTGGACATGGTGCGGGCTAGGGCTGCTGGCCCGGAGTGCGGCGTCACCGGTGCGCGCCAGAGAAAGGCAGCAACGATGGCATGGAACGTGCGCATGGGTGGAGCATGCTCAGGGAACAACGACGGTGGCTATGTGGCGGACAGATCTGACCCGTGACTGGCACGGGCTGCGTTCGGCTGGTTACATCATGGTGGTGGAGGCTGCTCCTCGCAATGGCGGCGGCATGTCTCCCTGCCCCGGCATGGCCTTATGAGGATGCGTCGGTGGATGTCGAGGCGGCGGCCTTGAGCGGCGGAGCTGGTGGTGGCCTTCTCGTCTTATTGGGAGGTCAAGCGGGGATGACCATCGGGTAGTGCATGAGGGATTCGGGACCTAGTGCTTATATCTGACGGCCGTGATGGTGTTTGTCGTTGTATGTGTCACGACAACTGTAGGCGCGGCGGTGGGTGCTTCTGGTAGCACTCAAAAGCAGGGCGTCGACCACCTCTTCTTCGACGGCACCAGACTCTATGGTTGTGCGGGCAACATTGTGTCTAGGTCTCGAGGTGTTGATGGTCTTCTAAGGCCGGTGGCTGTATGGAATGTCCCCTCTATAAACAAATCAGGTTGGATGCGGCTCGGCTGGTGACATATGCGTCTCTTTTGGAGTCATCGGGCAGTGCATGTCGCCAACAGGTGAATCCTCCGGTGGATGCGCCAGTGACGGATGCTACACACGACATCTCATGCGGGGACTTAAAGTCTTACCTGCTATCGACACGTGTTGCAAGGTGGCTCTGGCGGAGGTCTCATGTCTAGCCTGTTGCTACTGGATCAAAGGTGGTGCGATAGTGGCGGGAGGTACGCGATATGGGATGTTTGTCTTCTAGTGTTTTGTTCGGATGTATTCGATTATCGAGGTGTCGGTACCCGGATAAGGGATGGTGGTACATACGGCTTGAACAACGACTTTATACACCCTGTTGGAAACACAAGATCTATGATCAAGCTATGTCGACGCCCGCCTGCGTTATGCCCTTGTTGAACGTGGTGGACTGAAGCTTGTATTTGGGGATGAGAATCCGGAGTTCAACCTTGTGTTGGGTTCTCCATCATCGATGCACGTCTTCTTGAAGGCGTAGCTTAGGAGTTGTGTATTTTTTGTTTTGCGGTCGTCTTGTAACATAGGGTTATTTGTGGTTATCTGTTATAGCTATTGTCGCGAGGCATGCGGCTTTGAGTTTTATTTTCGCTTTATTTTCGGGTTGATGTTGTTGGCTGCTGGATTTTGCATTCTTAGTAGTATAAATGGTTGTATGCATCGTCCTGATGCAGAGGCCAAGGTTATCCCCCTTTTCGGAAAAAAGTGATGATAAGGCTTGTTCCACTCTCTTGCTATCAGGCTGACAATTACATGATTAAGAAGGTTACATGATTAAGAAGGTTACAATAGTGTGGTTCTTCTATATCCAGGCACATTAGATTATGACGAAAATTATAAATTCCTAACAAAATTAGAAAATTCTGAAACTTTGCAACTCAGATTATGACGAAATGTTGCAGGTGCTGGCAAATATTTGGTGATCAAATTTCAACAGAGGATCTTAATACAGAAAATGATGAAATTGATGCTCCAACTTTTGTGCACTGTTGAGCAGAATTTCTGTTTTATTATCGTGACCAGAACACTAGCTAGAAACTTCATGCGGCCGGGCACATGTATCTTGATGGGTTATTCATATACTATCTCTAGTCATGTTTTGTAACCACGACCTTCAATGAGCAGATAGCTAGCAAACAAAGGTTACGATCAAAGCATAATTCCCCTAAAAAAAGATCAGAGCATAATTGGAATATGTGCTACCAATGAAATAAACACATTGTTACTTAGGAACAAGTACGTCGATATTCCTGCAGGTTCCAGTGTCTCCGAGTAAGATCAGATGCAAACTAGCTTTTTTCCACTCTTTAATACGCAGGCAGGTGGCAGGTAAGGGTCAGATTAAGGGCATAATTGACGATGTTAACTCGATCTATTGAAAGTAGCTATTACTAGCTACCTCCCTGTGTAGCAATCATGTTTCGTTTTAGCCGCCGCTCTCTGACAGGGGTCAACACTGGCTGCAAATAGTCAGAGTTGGTAATTGGCACTCGCAGTCTGTTTCAGTACTAAATGACCCACTGTGTCCGCCCATTTATGCAACTTTGGCATGCGAGGAATTTTCTCCGTAGTATCTGGCTTGACGTGTATGAACACATGATGCCTGCCGTGTCACCGTCCTTACATTTTGGAATGCAGGGAGTATGTAAACTGATGATGTGTTGCGACTCTACCGTATATCTCTCTCAACAATGGGTATACAAAGTCAGCGAGGATGAATTTCATTTGACTTTGGAGATGAAAAACATCAGCAAGTAAATATCAGTCGAGGACCAGGAGTAATAGAATATTCTCTTTTTTAGGAACAACTAAGAGCATGGTCAAAAGTATAGCCAACTGCTGGTTATATGGTGTTGCCATGTCAAATATAGTCATCACTTGTAATCACTCATGCAATAAGTTTAGCTATAAGGTTAGATATAAGAGTACTATTTTTTCTCATCTTCCCTCTATCTCTTTCTTCATATTTATTGTATTGGTCTAGGAATCCGCATATAGCTAGCTAGGCTCTTGCAGAGAGCCCACTCCACTTAGTTTTTCATGTCTCTCTTCTTTACATAGGAAAAATTGCCATGTAGCGGACTATAAATCTGCTATTGTACTTGCTCTAAGTACTATCATTCCCTTTCTTGATCGTCGATGGAAATCGGCCAGTTGCTCATATGGCGAATGATTGCTCAGATGGCCTAGGACATTTTCTTTGAATCAATGCAATAGCCCGAAAGTGTCATTCTTAGCTCAAGCTCATATGAGCTTTGTATGAACAGTAAATTATAGAAAAGACCTATTTTTTTGGTGCAAACACTGACATATGTTTTTAATGGTTGTAAAATTTATAACGAAATGACATTCCTGAAAGTCGTGGCAAAAAACAAAAGTAGAACTCCAAAATGCTTTTGAAAATCAACAATTTGGTGCATCTTTTTTTTTTGCCACGTCTTCCAAGAGAGTCATCCTATGATGGAACTTTGCAAGCAATGAAAACATTTATAAATTTGCCACAAAAAGAGTTTAGACTTTTTCTTTTTGTTTTATTGGAATTTTACTGTTCATTCAGATAATCCACACGATAGCCATAGTACATTTAAGAAATGCAGTGTCGTTAAGCGTTCGGAGTCAGCTAGTCAGCTCGTCTGCTTCATTGCCTTGTCATGCATTCCCCTTGGCCACATGGGCGTTACGCCTGCGGCATTAATGTCAGAGAAAATTTGAATTGACGAGACCAAGGACGAACCTCTGACTGGGTCCACCTTGTATGATAATCATATAAGAGCATTGTTAATAGTATAGCCAAGTGGTTGTCAGTCATGTAATACATAGTCATCACTTGTAGTCACTTGTACAACAAGGTTAGCTATAAGGTTGTCTATAAAAATAGTACTTCCTCTGTCTCAGTTTAGAGGGCATGCTCGTAGTTCTAGGTTAACAATTAACTAGTTAAATATGTATCATATGTCATGAAAAATTATATGTTTAGAAACTACATCCGCTTAAGAATCTAATGATATCCTTTTTCTGACATATAACACATATTTAGTTAGTCAAACCAATGGACTAGAACTACGCGCATGCTTTGTAAAGTGAGACGGAGGGAGTACTTTTTTTTACCTTCTCTTTGCCTCTTTCTTCACATTTATTGTATTTGCCTAGGAGGACGCATATAGCTAGGCTTTTGCATGAGGCTACTCATACTCCCTCCTTTCCGGTTTATAGGGCTCACCTCAAAATTTTCATATTTCCATTATACTCCCTCCGTTTCTTTTCAATCTGCATATAAGATTTTCATATAAGTTTGACCAAATATATATCAAAAGATATCAACATCTACAATACTAAACCTATATGCTATGAAAGTTAATATCATGATGCATCTAGTAATATTGATTTCATATTATGAATGTTGATATTTTATTTTATAAAGTTAGTCAAAGTTTACGAAGTTTGACTTTGACCAAATCTTATATGCAGACTAAAACAAAACGGAGGGAGTATTAGGCTCATTTTTAGTCTAATTGAGTTAAAGTGCTTTGAGTTCCACACCATATTTAATTCATAGAGATAAGAGAAAGAAAATTAGTGGCTATGCATGCATCTTTTTCTACATGCATCATGCAAGTCCAATAAGAGGGAGGGTGCAACATTTATTGCTTTGGAAATCGAATTTGTGAGAAATATTTCATTGGCTAGTTAAAACTAGTGTCATCCACTCCCAATTCACCTTGGTTGATGAGATTTCAGATTTGAGCCCTATAAACCGGAAAGGAGGGAGTTGTGGGGAGTATCATGCATATGATACTAGTTTATGATACTACCTTCATAGTGCATAGTATTATAGAGTAGTATCATATATAATTTTATTTATTGCCATGCATGACACAAAGTAGCATAGCATTTAACATAGTTAGTTATTAGCAACTATTAATATAGTAATTTTATATAAAAGGAGGATTTTCATATTTTTGCTCAGTTGCCATCTTCGTCAATTTCTTCCTTAGAATTTTTTTCTCTCCCTGAGAGGTTAATGATGAAAACTTCCAACTATGGACGGAAACTTCAATGACTCGCATTAGATTAATCAGTTGTAACTCAACAAAAATAACTCCTACACCAGTATTCACAACTATGTTACAATAGTACTTTTTCATACCTTCTGTTTCCTTTGAAGGGATTCAGCTTCCTTGATTGTGATAAAACTTATCGCTTTCACCTCATGATTTTTCTTTTGTTCATATGCGAGGTACAACTTCAAGCGTTGTCCATTAACGATCTAGGCCCATCTTTCTCCCCTTATAAACGAATAGCTCCAAACTTATAAAATTCATAAATCTCATTCTCATATGATCCTTCCCAGCGATACCTGAGTTTCCCTAGAAAAAACTTGACACCAGAGTTAAATAGAAAGACCTTGTTCCCCGCATCAAATGTTCCTTTCAGTATCTTATGATCTGCCACGGCTTAAATTTTTGTTTAAACAACCGGGCACTCTCGAAAGCACTGTTCCAAAGGTCCGTAAAGCATGTATATCTAGCAATCTTTTCTCTCCTACTTCTTTAAGATCAAAATTGATATTTTTTTATTACCCAATAAGCTTTATGCTCTAAATTCAAGGGTAAATGACATGCCTTACCATAAACCATCTTGTATGGTGACATACCAATGGGGTTCTTGTAAGTGGTGCGGTAGGCCCATAATGTTTCGTTTGGCTTTCCTGCCCAGTTTTTTCTGGACTTTTGCACCGTCACTTGTAATATTGTCTTTATTTCTCTATTCGAAAGTTTCACTTGACCACTGGTTCGAGGATGATACAGTGAAGCTATTCGATGGGTTACACCGTACTTACGAAGTACTCTCCCAAAAATTCCCTGTATGAAATGAGATCACACTGAAAGTAATAATGACTTTAGGGACTCCGAACTTAGGTAGGATGTTGTCCTTTACCATCTTCAGCGAGGTAGCCGCGTCTGCATGATGAGTAGGTATGGCTTCAACCCTTTGGGTAACATAATTTAAAGCCACAAGAATGTGAGTAAGCCCATCCGAAACAGGGAAAGTACCAAATAGTCCAATCCCCAAACATTAAAATGTTCACAAGCTAGACTATAATTCACAGGAATTTCTTGTCTCCTCCCTATATTACCTGTGCGTTGACAAGTATCTTAATTTTTAACAAACCTATGTGCATCTCTAAAGAGTGTAGGCAAGTAAAATCCCGACTGAAGCACCTTGGCAGCGGTTCGGTCGCCTGCGTAATGTCCTGCATAAGGACTGCTATGACACCTATCAAATACAACATTCATTTCATGCTTAGTGGCATAATTTGGCAAAAATAAGATTTGTCGGTCTACTGCGATATATGCAGAGTTCAAAACTTGACAATCATACGATTTTCCAGTCTACTGACATATTTTGCCGAGTACGAAACACGGCCAAAGGCAAACATTCACCGAGTTTACGTCGGTAGATAACTTTGCAAACATGTGGACCATGGATATAGTCAGAAGTTTGGCCAGTTTCATTCGTCATAAACTCAGTGAAATGTGGCACTGGGCAATAATACAGCGCCACGCGTCAAGTTGTTACTGAATGGGACACTGCCGACTTCCAAACTCGGCAAACAATTTGCCCAGTTCTTCCCATGAAGGAACTCAGTAGATATTTTGTACTCGATAATAAATGCTGGCACATAACTTATTCCTATTCGTCGAACTATGCCGAGTTTAATACATCAGAACTCGAGAAAGAATCGTGACACGTGGTATTTCCGTTAACGGCTAGTCCCGTCTGACGTGTAAATTGCAGAGTTATCTGAAAGGTGAAAATCGGTAAATATTTAAATATTCACCGAGTTCTCAACAAAATGAAGTCAACAGTATTAGTGATTGTCGGGCCACATCCAACCGAGCGTTGTACACCGAGTTCGGCACTCAGTGGAGATTCCGTCGCCGTGTTCGGCACTCACCAGCAAACTGGGAGATTCTGGTAGTGATGGCCAGTGAATAAACAGTGGAGGAAGAGATGAACTTATCCCAACTATGAGCTTTCCATGATTAGTTTAATCCATAGTACTATACCTCTAAATTTGATCAGTGCCAAGATAAACACTAAGGATGTCCTGCTACGAGTGCACATGGGCCAATAATTTTTTGATACTGACGTATGAAAAAATTAACAGCGTACATGATGCATATTTAATGGGAACCAACATTCTGTCTGGCAACGTTTCGCGCTCTCACGTATCTAGGGTCACCCTGGGACCATACTCCAATCACTGTTGACTCATTTCTATTGATACTCTATTCCGTCAACATAATAAAAATAATAGGAAGATTGTCTACAAAAGAGAAATTTCTTTAACCCGAAGCATATCTGTCCATTATATTCGCCATAGTAGTTAACTATATACCATCAAAAAATTGTGTACATTTGTATGTATCAAATCTAGTAGCGCAAGTGCGCGGGTCTCATCGTTGGTCTGTTTAAAATTTAAAACCCAATACATAGGACTGATTGCAGCCTCGGAAAGAGCCTAGAACGATCAGATGAATTGATGGCTTAGTCGTCTATTTCTTCATTGCTACCCTTTAATAGGCAGTTAGCACGTAATTGTCAGTTCAAAGCGTAAACCGGTGGTGCTTTCAAAATATCGCGGCAATGTTTGCTGCTGAGTGTAATTGATTGGTGCAGGCAAAAGCGACACTGTGATATATATTTCTAGAAATGGCTATTTATTACATGAGATACTGGCAGCAACTAATCTTTAATAAGAAGGTACGTAGTAGCAGATAATGGTTAGGCCAAAGCATAATTGACGATGCTAACTATTAAAGATCCCATCCAGAGCCAGGTAGCTACCTCCATATGTGCATACAGTATATAGCAATAATGGTGTCATTAAGTCACCGGTCACCTCATCGTCTGTCGAGTTCACTTCACACTAAGGTACTAAATGACAACGGCAGTCCCTTTCAACTAAATTGGCCAAATGTTCATGTGAGAAATTTTCTGCAGATATAGCTTCTCATCTGACCTACATGAAGTATGAACAGATCCTACCTATGAAAATATCGTTACCAACGTAATTTCGAAATATGGCTATGTGTTGTTCAAGCACAAATATGAACCACACATGATCACGAGACCACTTCCCCTCCCCAACCATCGTGATCGCCCTAGTTTCGTCTTTATCTTCCGACTAGGTTGATTAACATGTTCAACATACCTCGCCCTCGCGTCATCCCCTATGGGCAGCACGGGCGGATAACACATCCCACCGCCGTCAACGTCTCCCCTCCCTACTCCAACACCTCGCCGTCACGGTCGTCCCCATGGCCCGGAGGAGTGTTGTTCTAGAGCCCGTCAAGCCTAGATCTGGGGCTGGTGGGGCTAGTCGGATTGGTTGGTGGCTATAGCATGCAGCGCTGGGGTTGCCACCATCCTCTTGAAATGGTCACGGCTGGGGTGCAAGTAGCAGTCGTCCCCGACATCAGGCCTGGGGCTTGCTACCCGTTGTGGCCGCTTCCTTCATAGATCTGGGTATGTGTGGGATTCGTGGAGCCTTAAGGGATGCCTTTCCAGGTGGTGGTGGTTGCCATCTTGTACCTGTTGGGATGGTGCTCCCGTCGTCGGATGGCGTCCTGTGCCTGTTCTTGCTGGCGACTCATTGGGATGCCGGTGAGTGCCTTATTGGGTCTTCTCCAATGGTGTTACCAATGTTGAACAACGTCAGTGATGGGGTTGGGGGTCTCTTTGACACCGAGTCGGCGGCCCCGGGTGGTGGACCATCATTTTGGCTTCTGCAGGCATCTTGGCGATAGTGCTGGATTCATTTTTGTCTGTATGGGCAGCAAAGGATGTAGATTTGGTGGATCCAGGTATTGCTGGTGCCTCAACATTAGCGTCTCACAGATCATAATCTGGACGTCTGGTTTTGTGGCAGCATGTCCTCCCTCCTGGTGGGCAGGTGCTCCATATTCGTTAGTGTGGCACAGTTTGGTGGTTCCGAGCAAAACCTTAATGAAATAGTTTTACTACACTAAGATTTGGCCAGACCTAGTCGACCTCCTATATATATTGGAGTAAAATTCAAATTTACTTAAAAGTTCAACCTACTTACAATTTAAAGAACCAAATTGGCCATATTGTCCTAGGAACCGAAATTTAAACATAAACCTGAACTTAAACTTAAAACTAAACTAAACTAAACTAAACTTCTCATCATCATCACCCTTGGCAAGGTCGAGCCAATCTTGACTTTTTATTCCACCGTCCATGGGGAAGATGCGTCACCTCTCTTCAACGTCGAACTCCTCCTCATCCTTGCCGCCATCATCGCCGCCTTGCTCCTCTTCGTCGAAGATGACGATGACCTTCCCATTGACCTTGCATTACGCGAAGATTGCCCGCTCTGCCTCCACAAGCTACTGGCGACGGAGGTCCACCATGTAGTTATCGGCGGCGGCCTCCGTCTCGAGGGGCTCCCTTACCTCCCAGTCCTCCTGAGCCCAGGCCACATTCACTACTTTGGGCTTCGGCGGAACGAGGTGGACGAGCGCCGTTCCCCACGGGAAGTTTAGCCGCATCGTCGCACCGTAGAACCGGACTTGCCACTTGTTGTATTGGAGCGTGCGGAGCTCCACCATGTGCAAGAACATGAGCCACTTTTTGGTGTGGGAATCACGGTCCGTTATCTTCGCCACCCAAGTCACCCACGCTCACTGGCAGACGCGGAGGTACTTCCTATATGGCTGCCACTGCGGAGGCAGGTCGGGGGAGTCGAAGATGCAGCGGGTGGGGGCTGCTTCGATGGAGCAGCGGGGGTCGAGGACGCCCAGGTTGAAGAGGCATGGCGGGCGTGGTGGCACCGATCTGCGCGACGGATCTGCGGAGCGGATCACCGGCCATTGGGAGGCTGGGGGTGTCGGGAATCTTGGGAGGGGGGCCTGGATCGTCGACGTTGGGGATGGGAACGAGAAGAGGCAGAGGAGACGGAAAGAGGGGGGAGGAGGAGTGGAGATTTTTATTCTCGATCACTGGACGGTGGTATAAAAATAGGGGCAGACGATGCAGCTGAGGATAATTTATCCTTCTCTAACCGCTATTCGGGATCGGTTCTATCCCGGTTCGAGGAGTAAAACTAGATTTTTAATCCTCTAGCTAGTTATGAGGGATCAGTTAGAGTTGCCCTTATTCACTTTCTCATACAAGCCTTTAGAGGATTCAGAAATTGTTATATAGTCCTATAGCCCATACTAACGTCAGAATGTCGACCCATACGCTGAAGCACATATCGGAGCATATGTGGCAGAGCCAGCAAGATATTACGTTGTCTATTACTTGTCACGTATCTGCAAAGAAATTAAGGATTTATTGTCAAGGCCAATAAGCGCACCTACACATACTTGATTGCTTCACACATCCATACACAATGTCCTGTCATCACGTAGGAAAATTATAGCACCTTTAATGTACATCCATCCACATAGGCAAAAATAAATTGCTCCGTTTAATTCTCGTTGGCCGGATTATAACGGTTGTGGTTTAAAGAATAGGAATGTACAATTTGGCTGCCCCCGAGGTAATCGGCTAGCACAACATGTTGTATATGGGTGCAACTTCCATATGCTGTTATCTGGCAAAAAAAGACTTCCATATGCTATCACGCAAACAAATCAATCGTGAAAAAGCCATAGTTCATAAAATCAAACGTGCAATGACATCATTGCTGATGTCAGCAGGCCAAATGATCAAATCTAGCATGCATTTAGTATCCCAGCATCACTTTAGAACCCACTAATGCATATGTTCGCATGTATATTCCTTCAAACTATGAAAACAGCTATTCTTTTTAATTTTAAAGAGGTATTACCAAGTGCACTTTTTTTTTCATAAATCACCTTTACTTGACTAATTAGCTATCATGATGCATCATAAGAATGTCGATAGTGAAAGATGCACGCTCACATCCAAAATTGTCTACCATTATTTATCAACATCCATACGAATAAAAAATAGTTTGATCAAGTAGAAGTAGCAACATTTACCTGTCACGTGACTTTCGCATAGCACTATGATTATATTTTGGTGGAAGAATATTCATATGAAAAATAATAAAATTGAACTTGTGTACTCAGGATCATTTTGAAATCTTCTAGAAATTACAAGTCACAGTTTATTTGTGAAATTAATACTGGAACTGGAAGCAAAATAAAGGTAAAATAAATTTAGCATCTTTCATTCCATTAGTATACTATGATTGGAACGTATCAACATGCATCTTTTTGGAATTATATGAAAAGGACTTAAAATAATATAGGGTTAACGGACATAAGCATAGTATACTAATGGAATGAACATAGCGGTTCCCGCGTGAATTTTTTTAATGTGAAAATAGTGCATCGTGTTTCCAAACTCGGCGCCAAGGCCACCGACTCCTCCGAGTAGCAATACACCTGGAAGTCCACTCCACGTCGACAGGCAGCCCAACACGAGTCCATATCAATCTCCGCCGCGTCAACCGACTCCACCCCCTACGTCCCAGTATTGCCAAAAGCGGAAGACCACTGCTCCGTCACGTCCTATTCGGAAGAAATGCAAAAAGAAGAAAGACAACAACGAGCCTCTTGCCAAAAAGAAGTTAGCTTACGATATGACTGATGAGGAACTCGGTAGGGTCGTGGCTTCCCAAGTGAAGTCCCAATTTGCACCGAAACCGCCCTCGCCGCCAAAGGAGCCAATACGTCCGAAAACCATAGAGCACTTTATGAAGATGCTTGAGAGACCCCCGGCACATGTGGCGAATAGGCTATCAGACTATGACCGTTCTTTTATGAAGTCATATAAGGAACAAATGCAGCAGTAGAGATGTAAAAAAAGCGGGGAAACAATAGCCCAGCTCGGAGAACAGGCAATGCAATCGACCCCCCCGCTCAAGGTGACTACCGATAAGGTAGTCACCGAGGACGCTGCTAGAAACATGGGTATCAATGTTGATCAACTCCTAGGCACCCAGGAAATCCTCGTGGCTGAACTAGCATGGCGATATGTTCCCAGGAAAACTCTGGTCAAACCTTAGCAGGTCCCCAATCTATCAACACAAATGCGAAGATTGCATGAGTGCTACATGACCGAAGTTGCCAAGGCGCGAGTGTGGATCATGGTGAAAGTCAAGGAAGATCATTACTTCTATGAAAAGGAGCTATACATTGAGTTTGAAGAATCGTTTCAGTTATACAATCAAGACGAATTCGACAAATCTATTGTCAGTTGCTATTGTCTGTAAGTGATTTCTTTCTGTAATTGAAGTCTCTTGTTCAGCTCGTTCATTGCCTGTAATTATCCTCACTATATTCTTTTGTACGCTATTATGCAGAATGAAGATTCTTGATTGCAAAACACAAGGAATCAGTGACATTGGGTTCATTGACCCATATATCCTTACTGAAAAACATATAGAAGACCACCCCAAAGACTCAGATGAAAACTTGCTAAGGTTTTTTAAGGCACAAAATACCAAAATATAAATACATTTTCCTTACAACTTCAAGTGAGTGTTACTATCGTGTACTACAAATTCTATTTTGATTACACGATGTTAAGTGTAGTTGATGAGTTATGCATGTAAACATGCGCAGGTTCCACTAGATCCTGCTAAACATTAGGATTGACGCTGGAATAGTTGAAGTCATGGACTCACTACGTAAAGACCCTACGTAATACAAGAGCGTGGTTTTGATGATCGACAGGTAATTTCAATCATTGTCGCACTATATCGGCCTCTTTCGTTCATTTCCTGATATCAAGTAATTAATAACTCCTTTATTCATTTTCTTTGCCGGACAGGGTTTGGAAATAGTTCATCAAGGAAGTTGTCGGTGAATGGAAACCGAAGCTGCAATGGCGAAGGACCAAGGTAATTAAGTAGTACTAGCTACGTCCGCGCATCTCTTTAATTCTAGTTTCAATACCATTATCATGCTTGATTATTATCTGATTGAATTCTATTCTCACAAAGTGCATGAGGCAGAATCAGGGGATTGATTTATGTGCAAACTACGTTTGCGAGAACATTCGCATGGCGTAAACACTATTCATATTATTTTTATGAAATGATCTAATATATATACACACAACTAATATATTTGTATTGATCTCCATCTTTAAAGATGGAAGAAATGCGGGAGAAGCTCCTACCAGAATACCGCCTACGAGCAATCCAAGAGGAAATTGCGGAATTTTTTCTTACGGAGGTCATATCTGAAACAGGAGAATATCATTGCACGTAATGATCTCCAAATTGTAGGAGAAATTGTATATACCAAATTGTATATATATATATATATATATATATAGGGTGGCACTATTCTAATCCCAGGATTAGAATAGTTATTCTGATCACGATGCGTTCCTATATAGGGGCGGAGGAGGTATTCCCGAACTCCCGGCGATGCGCACCGTCGCCCACCACCAGGTTCCCACATGGCCGCCACACCACCCCGCCTCCAGGTCCGGCCGGCGCACCGCCTCTGGCCCCTTGGTCCGACCACCGCGCCGCATCCACCCCGCGGATCCGGCCGCCGCGCCCCCAGGACCGATGTCGACGCAGCCTGCCGCCATCACGCGCCGGCGTGCGAGCCGCCGAATCTCCCTGACGTCACCGGTACGTGATATTGAGACACGCGACCATCGCAATCCAAGGCCGCCGGCGCTGTTAGGCAGGAGTTTGGAGGCGGTGGTGAAGTTTCTAGGCAGTCCAATGTCGCCCGTGCGGCCAGTGCGCCATCCGCTACGTCGCCGCGACCTGTAACACTCCGGGGCGACCACCACTGTAGCCTTCTCCCTCTGTACAAGAATTCCGTCACCTCGCTCACGAGCAGTCCGTGCAGCCAGCCATCTCTCGTCGCTATTTTGCATCGCGACTGCCATCCGTCGATTTGTATCATGGTCATCCAGCACATCAGCTGCTTTTCGAGGACGGCTACCTCCTCAGCCTCTCCCCCATGAATCAGTGTTGAGCACACAGTACTTAATGCAGACTATGTAATGGACCGTGTTGCTCTATATATGCTCCCTTCCGTTTCGTTACTGTTTTTGTTTGCATACTCGCTCAATTAAGTTGATGGAAACTTGGATATGTACACTCCCGTTGAGGTTTGCTTTGGCACACAGCTTTGGATATATACACAGATCCTAGAAATGAAAGTTTTAGAGTAGTCGACCACAGGGAATTCAACAGTTTCAGTGTGTTTACTATTATAGCAGTTGTAGTTCATGGTTTCACTGACAGGCAAGAGAAAAGAACAGTTTCAGAGTATACATATTTTCTAAATAACAACAACTTTGATCATCAATTGTTACACCGGCCAGAACTAGTGATGCTCAGCGCATAGATAGATAGGTAGGTAGGCAGATAGACAGATAAATAGGTCGTTGCTGTTGATGGATGCTTTGTTCAAATTGTTTTTTACATTCCTTTTGATGTCGCTTGTCAATGATGTTATGAATATAGTTTCACTTATATTTGGCACTCGTTGATTTTCCACATTCATAAAAAAACAGGAAAAAGGAGTTCAAATGAGTAGTTCAAAGTTAATAATAATTGAAGTCCAGGTTCATGTAAAATCGCAAAATTGATATAAAAATGTTCTCAACATAATTAACAAAATAAAATAAAAAATGTACAGAATTGTGTGAAACTGTGTAAGGTTCAAACCGTGTAATTCCCTGTCGTTTATAAAAATAGTTGACTGAATTTCAAATTTAATAAAAAAAAGTTTATAAAGAATTGTAAACAAAGCCTCGCCCATTAAAAATTATTTTTAGAAGTTCAAATTCAATAAACCTGATAGTTCAAGAATAATAATAAAAGCAAAAAGGAGGCACCCAGATTTTTGTATAGATTTTTCCACATTACTTCTTAGTTCATATATTACTGTGTGGAAAGGTCATGTATTAGAACTACACAATAAGTGAAATATTTGCTA
Source organism: Elymus sibiricus (assembly GCA_039707655.1). NCBI lineage: Eukaryota > Viridiplantae > Streptophyta > Magnoliopsida > Poales > Poaceae > Elymus > Elymus sibiricus. The sequence continues at coordinate 34,709,522 of CM077669.1, read as the reverse complement.
CTTACGTAAAAATATTTTTTTTAAAATAAACTATGAAGTTCAAATTAAAAAAACAGCGAAGTTCGAAGTTTATGAAAAACTCAGATTTTTTCCTCGTTACTAAAGAATAAAATGAAGAAGTTCAAATAAAAAATGTGAGAAGTTTAAATTAAAACTTAAGAGAAGTTCGAAGTTTATGAAAAACTCAGATTTTTTTTCTCGTTACTAGAATTTTTTACTCAAAAATAGAAAACGTGAAGTTCAAATTAAAATAACACATAAGTTCAAAGTGAAAACAGCCAGAAGTTCACGTGTTGCATGGTGTGTGTTTTCATATGAGAAAAAGGAATAAAAAGACAAAGTATACAAAATTTGTTGCTAGAAGTTCAGGTGCTCAACACGGGAAGGTTCAAAACTTCTTGTGAGTGTGGTTCACTATGTATTTCTCACCCATTCTTGTGAGTGAGAAAAATGAATAAAAAGGCAAGGTCCAATTTTTTTCTTGCTATAAGTTCAAGTTCTCGGTTGGAGAAAGTTAGAAAAATATTGTGACAGAGGTTTGTACAAAAAGGAATATCATTTGCGTAACACCGACGAATGGGTGAGAAATTACAAACGAAAATACGCGACAGAAGTTCAACGTGGAAACAGCAGGAAGTTCAACTACTATGCTAAATGAATTTCAGATGAAAATCTTTTAAACCGTCGCGAGTATGAAAAAAATGATCAAGACGGAAAAGTTGCGTGTTTACAGCAGCTTTCCATCGGTATATCACTTGCTCAATTCCGGTGAGTAGATGGAGAGCTACGAGCAAAAAACAGTACGTGAAAAACAGAGTGAAGTTCAAGTAGACATGTGTTAGGGCATATTTCTCCCTTAGTGGTTTTGGTGATTGATGACAATACTTTTGCGGACTAATCGTGTGCATTGAGCATTTCAGATATTCCATCACTTGGCACAAGACGATCGATGCCCCTCGAAGCTTTTATAAAGACGGTGTTTTTCTTGCGTTTCTTTTTCGGTGGTATTGAGTCGTAGGAATACCGTACTATTAAGAGGGGGTCCGCTTTGGAAAGGTATGGGTGGAATCAACACGAACACAACCCCATATGCACCCACATTCCCTTCCGGCAACTTGGAGATCTTGTCGGGCAGTTTTCCTGTCACCCAAGCGGTAGTACCGCTCGGTACCACGGTAGTACTGCTTATGCGGTAGTACCGCTGTGGTCTACCGCAGCTAGTACCGCTTGGGGGATTTTCTTCTGGTATCCTGTTTCGTCTTGCGGTAGTAGAGCGGTAGTAGTGCGGTAGTACCGCAATGCGGTACTTCCGCTTTCTAGTACCGCTTCAGTACCGCTTGCTGAAATTCTTCTGGTATCCTGTTTTCTTCTCGCGGTAGTAGAGCGGTAGTTGAGCGGTAGTACTGCTCTGCGGTGCGGCTGCTCCAGTACCGCTCTACTCCCTGGTCTCTGCTGTTCTGCGGCCCATAGCGGTAGTACCGCTTTGTGGGCACGGTAGTACCGCTCAGTGCGGTACTACCGCTCAGTATTTGGGACTACCGCTCAAGCGGTAGTACCGCTCTCTGGAGCGGTAGTACCGCTTGTGTGTGCGGGCTGAGCACAGGTAACGGTTGGATTCTATCCCCACTATATAAAGTGGGTCTTCTTCTCCAACCAGCTTTACCTCTTATCCTCTATCTCCATTGTTGCCCCCAAGCTCCATCTTTGCCCTATCTCTCTCCCTAGCCAACAAAACTTGTCGATGTTCTAGGGTTTGGAGGAGAGGGCCTCGATCTACACTTCCACCAAGAGATATTTGATTTCCCCCCACTAATCCCTTGCGGATCTTGTTACTCTTGGGTGTTTGAGCATCCTAGACACAAGAGGTCACCTCGGAGCCACATTCCATTGTGGTGAAGCTCAGTGGTGGTGTTGGGAGCCTCCAATTAAGTTGTGGAGATTGCCCCAACCTTGTTTGTAAAGGTTCGGTCTCCGCCTTCAAGGGCACCACTAGTGGAATCACGGCACCTCAAATTGTGTGAGGGCGTGAGGAGAATACGGTGGCCTTAGTGGCTTCTTGGGGAGCATTGTGCCTCCACACCGCTCCAACGGAGACGTACTTCCTCTCAAAGGGAAGGAACTTCGGTAACACATCCTCGTCTTCACCGGCTCCACTTGTGCTTATTTCTTACCTTTACATTTTGCTTGCTTTACTTGTTTTGTATCCCTTACTTGCTTGTGTTGTGATTGTTAGCATCATATAGGTTGCTCACCTAGTTGCATATCTAGACAACCTATTTTGTTGTTAACCCTAATTTATTAAGAAAAGCTGAAAATTGGTAGTTGCCTATTCACCCCCCCCCTCTAGTCAACCATATCGATCCTTTCAATTGGTATCAGAGCCTCGTCTCTTTATTAAGGGTTTCACCACCCGAAGAGTATGGTTGACGACGGGGAACGGGTTGAGGAAGTGCCCGAGGCTGTGGAGATGAACACGGTCACCCGAGACGTCTTAAACGAAGCTATGGCTTCACTTAAGACGTCTATGACGGCCGAGGTCAAGTCCATGCTTAAAGAACTCCTTGAGGGGTTGAAGTCCACTCCCGATCCATTGCTTGTGGTTAATCCCACCGCACCGGCATCGGAGGTCAATTCCGGCAAGGAAGCGGCTAAAGACTCTCAAACATCTTCCCCTCATGGTAAGAATGGGACGGGAACGCACGCCTCGGTTCCCCCTCCCCCGGTCTATGGAGGACCGGTCCCCTCACCTCATATAAACAATCATGGTCCTCCTCCTAAGCTTGATTTGACTAACTTCGCTAATTGGGTGTTCCGTATTAAGTCTCATTTGAATTATAGCTCAACTCAACTTTGGAGAATCATTGAACAAGGCTATTATCCGCATGACCCAAGCAACTTGTCCCCAAGAGAAGAAGTGGACAACCACCTCAACGCATCCGCCTTGTTCATTCTTCAAGCCGCCATGCCTCTCGAAGAGCTTCCTCATTTGCGCCCATTCACTCTTGCCAAAGATGCATGGGAGCATATCAATTCATTGTACAAGGGAAGCTCGAGCATTCAACGCTCCAACTTTGAGGTTATTCTTGATGAGGCCGATGAGTTTGTTATGAATGAAGATGAAGATCCTCGTGAGCTTTACCGGAGATTGACTACTCTTGCGGTCTCACTCCGAGATCACGGGAGCAAGGACACGGATGACAATTGGATCAAGAGCAAATTCCTCACGGCCATTATGCCTTACAACAAGAGCATGTCCTCCGTGATTCGTCAAAGACCGGACTTCCACACCTTGTCCTCCAGTGATGTGTTGGATGAGTTTATTGCTATGAACATTTTGAACAAGACCGCTGACAACGCACTTGCTCGTGTTCAACGCTCAAAGAAGCCCAACCTTGCTTTGAAGGCCAAGGTAGTTCATGAAGAAGAAGAAGAAGAAGAAGAATATGAGGATGAAGATTGCCCCGAAGACACCAAATATGCTTACCATGAGCACATGGCTCTTGCGTCAAGACAATTTTGGGGCAACAAAAGAAACTCCAAGCCCAACTTTTCAAGAAACAAGACTAATGGCTCTAAAGGCAAAGGTCAACGTGTGAGGACTTGCTACAACTGTGGTAATGTGAGTCACTTCGTCGCTGATTGCCCGTATGAGAAGAGGGAAGACAATGGAGGGAAGCTTATTCGCAAGGACAAATCCAAGTCATTCCCAAGCAAGAGCAATAACTTCGCGAAGAAGGTGCCTCAAAAGAGTTTGGCGGTGCAAGAAGAGTACGACTCCGATGATGATGAAGTTGCTAGTGGTGAAGGGGTTGCTACGGCCTCCGTTGCCATCGCCACCTCTCCATCACCAAAGGTGTCCCTATTCGACTCCCCCAACGAGAACTCCATCACCACCCACAAGTGCCTCATGGCCAAGGCCACAAACAAGGTAACCTCCAACATCAAAACTAGCATTTCTTCCACTCCTTCCTTGATGAATTGTGTGGAAGAAAGTGAGGAGGCAAAGGTGGAGGAAAATTAGTTTGACAAGTTCATGGCCAAGCTCAAAGGTGAGACCAAGAAGCACTTTGTGGCTCTCTTGGAACAATTAGGTGAGGCCAATGATATCATAGAATCTCATGAAGAGACCATCTCTAAGTTGGAAGGGCATAGTAGAGATTATGCCGATGAGATTGCTGATCTTTCTATTGCTCTTGAGGAAGAGCAAGGTCATAGAGTGGCTCTTGAGGAGACACACAATCTAGATCTTGCTAAATTAAAGAAAGATCGTGATCATGCTATTGTTCTTGCTCAAGTGCTTAAAACTGAGAAGGCTGAACTTGGGGTTGGCCATGCTAGACTCGAAGAGGAGTTTGATTTACTTGACAAGGCTCACAAGGCCTTGAAAAGTGCTCATGCTACATTCAAGGAGTCTCATGATCAACTCCAAGTGAAGCTAACTAAATAAATTGCTACTTGTCCTCCTTTTGTTTTAATTGATAATGCTCGTGCAACTAACCCTTGTTGTGAGCATGCACATCTTGTTGAGGAGAATGCCAAGTTGAAAGAGCAAATTGAGAAAGGCCTTGTCGCGTGCATACAAGGTGAGAATAATCTCAACGAACTTTTGAGCAATCAAAAGGGAGTTGTGGCAAAGGAGGGACTTGGATTTGCACCCAAGTCGAAGAAGAAGAAGAAGTCAAACAAGAAGAGCAAGACCAAGCTAGCTCTCCCTCTCAAAGATACATTTGTGAAAGAGGGAGAGGGTGCTCCTAAGAAGAAGAAGAACGAGGCGGTGGGTGGTAACGTCAATAGGGGCAAGACCACTCATCCCAACAAAGCCGGCGATTTTAACCCTTCTTATGTTTTATGCCGTGCTAGTGATGGGCATGTTTATGCCAAATTTGTTGGTTCTTCTTATGAGTACATTGAATGGTTCATTTGGGTTCCTAAGATCCTTGTTACTAACATGAAAGGACCCATTCAAGAATGGGTACCTAAAACCAAGCATTGATCTTATGTAGGAGTTTGCTTCCGGTGGGGTGTCATGGTTGCTTGATAGTGGAGCGACAAATCATATGACCGGAAGCAAGGACTTGGTGGTGGACGTTCAAGCAAATTCATCTATGCCCACCCATGTCCAATATGGTGATGCTTCAATGTCAAAGGTGTTGGGTCTCGGCAAGGTGGTCATCTCACCGGACTTGTCCATTGAGAAGGTCATGCTTGTTGAGACCCTTGCATACAATTTACTTTCCGTTCGTCAACTTGCTATCATGGGCTTTGCAACGTTCTTTGATATTGATACCGTGGCCCTTTTGTGGAGCAAGACTCTTAAAGTAGCTTTTGTTGGGCATGTCGAGAACGGTCTCTATGTGGTTAACTTCTCGGAGCGACCCACTAAGACCGCGACTTGCCTAATGGCTAAAGTTGACGTGGGATGGCTTTGGCATCGCCGTTTAGCCCACGTCAATATGAGATCTTTGCAAAGTCTCCTCAAAGGGGACCACATCCGAGGACTAACAAATGTTAGTTTTGTCAAAGATCGTGCTTGCAGTGCTTGTATCAAAGGGAAGTTACATGAGACGGCTCACCGACCCAAGACCATTATCTCTTCGAAGAGGCCCTTGGAGCTCCTTCACATGGATCTCTTTGGTCCTCCAACGTTTGACAGTCTTGGGGGAAGAAAGTATTGCTTGGTGATTGTGGATGATTATTCAAGATACACTTGGGTATATTTCTTCAAGAGGAAGAGCGAGACCCAACAAACCGTGATCGACTTTGCAAATGAAGCTCAACGTCAACATGATGCAAAGATATTAATCATTAGAAGCGACAACGGCACCGATTTCAAGAACTACACCTTGGATGAGTTTCTTGGTGATGAGGGGATCAAGCATCAATATTCCGCACCTTATACCCCTCAACAAAATGGTGTAGCGGAGAGGAAGAACCAGACGTTGATGGACGCGGCAAGGACCATGATGGCGGAGTTCAAGTCTCCATACAACTTTTGGGCCGAAGCCATCAACACCGCTTGTCATGCATCCAATCGGCTCTACCTCCGCAAAGGCTTGAACAAGACTCCATATGAAATTCTTACCGGCAACAAGCCCAACCTCACGTACTTCCGGGTGTTCGGTTGTAAGTGTTTCATTCTCAAGAAAGGTGTTCGCTTGTCTAAATTTGATTCTAGAGCTCAAGAGGGCATATTTGTTGGTTATGCTACAAACTCTCATGCTTACCGTGTTCTCAACAAGTCCAATGGACTCATTGAGGAGACGTGTAACGTGGAGTTTGACGAGAATAATGGGTCCCAAGTGGAGCAAAGTGGTCTTTGTGATGTAGGTGATGAAATTCCTCCTCAAGCCATAAGAAGAATGGGTGTGGGCCAAATCCTACCCATTGAGGAACCCCTTGTGGTGGAAGGAGAAGGACAATGTTCTACACAAGTGGAACCATCACCGACACAAGACCCACACGCTTCCGAAGAACAAACCGAAGGCCCTCAACCAAGTGATCAAGATCAAGGGCAAGATCAACCTCAAGATGATGGTGATGCACCAAATGATGCCCAAGATCAAGATCACAACACCGAGCAAGCTCAAGATCAAGGGCAAGCTCATGATCAAGAGCAAGCTCAAGATGACGCTCGAGATGATCCTCCTCAAGTGACTCCGGAGGAGCTATTGGAGCGTCGTGCCGCCAAGATTGCTTCCAAACTCAAGAAAACAGGACATGTCTTGGAAAATGTCTATGGAAGCTTAAAGAAAGGGGTAACCACTTGTAAACAATTATCAAACTTTTGTGAGCATCACGCGTTTGTTTCGTGTGTTGAACCCCAAAAGGTATATGAGGCGCTCGAGGACACGGATTGGCTTGAAGCCATGCATGATGAACTCACCAACTTCGAGCGCAACAAAGTATGGACATTGGTGCCAAGGCCAACGGAGAATCATAATGTCATTGGAACCAAATGGATCTTCAAGAACAAGCAAGATACAAACGGTGTTGTCACTCGAAACAAGGCAAGATTGGTGGCACAAGGCTACTCCCAAGTCGAGGGTATCGACTACGGCGAAACCTTTGCTCCCGTTGCTCGTCTTGAATCTATTCGTATGTTGCTTGCATATGCTTCTCATCATGATTTTAAGTTGCAACAAATGGATGTGAAGAGTGCATTTCTTAATGGTCCTCTTAATGAGTTGGTGTATGTCAATCAACCCCCGGGGTTCGAGGATCCCAAGTTCCCCAATCATGTATACAAGCTCGATAAGGCACTCTATGGCCTTAAGCAAGCCCCACGTGCGTGGTATGAGCACCTTACCGAGTTGTTGCAAGACCGTGGGTTTGAAATTGGGAAAATCGATCCCACTCTTTTTACTAAGAGGGTTAAAGGGGATTTGTTCATATGCCAACTATATGTTGATGATATTATCTTTGGTTCTCCTAACAAAGCTTTCAATGATGAGTTTGCCGCACTAATGACCGACAAGTTTGAGATGTCTATGATGGGAGAGTTGAAGTTCTTTCTTGGGTTCGAAGTCAAGCAAAGAAGAGAAGGAACCTTCATCAACCAAGCCAAATACACCCAAGACATGCTCAAGAGATTCAAGCTAAAAGATGTCAAACCAGCCAAGACTCCAATGCCTACCAAGTGCCAACTCGACATCGATCCCAATGGTAAAGCGGTGGATCAAAAGGTATATCGTTCCATGATTGGCACCTTGCTTTACCTTTATGCATCTAGACCGGATATCATGTTGAGTGTGGAAATGTGTGCACGGTTTCAAGCCGCGCCTAAGGAAAGTCACTTTGTGGCGGTCAAGCGCATCTTTCGATATTTGGCTCATACCCCAAACTTTGGCTTATGGTATCCCAAAGGAGCAAGCTTTGATCTCATGGGTTATTCGGACTCGGATTGGGCGGGAGACCGTGTGGATAGGAATTCAAGCTCCGGAGGGTGCCAATTCCTTGTTCGCTCTTTGGTGAGTTGGTCTTCGAAGCAGCAAAATTGTGTGTCTCTCTCCACCACCGAGGCTGAGTATGTAGCTGCCGCAAGTTGTTGTGCACAATTGTTATGGATGAGGCAAACTTTAAAGGATTACGGTGTCACTTGTGACAAAGTGCCTCTCTTCTATGACAATGAAAGTGCAATCATGATCTCCCACAATCCGGTGCAACATAGCAAGACGAAGCACATTGAGATTCGTCCTCATTTCATCCGGGATCACGTCAAGCGGGGAGAGATTGATATTATTCATGTAGGAACTCAAGAGCAACTAGCGGATATTTTCACTAAGCCATTGGATGAAGCAAGATTTCGCGAGTTAAGGCATGAGCTAAATATCATTGATTCGAGCAACGTGTCTTGAATCTCGTCACACCCCACCGCATTCATCATGTTTATCTTGTTCTAGATATAGGCATGGACATAGGGGGAGTGTTGTTCTCTCAATGAACTCTCCCTCCCCCCATTATGCATAAATTAATCAAGTCTTTCACATTAGCCATTTTTGATGGTAATTGAGCTTCAAAGATGAGTTTTGGTCATGGGCCCAAGGTTAAAATCTTCGCGGTGCCATACCAATTGACTCAAACATAGGTGGCTTCGGCCACCGCCCTCTCTTTTGAGAGTTTTTGTCGTTAGGGGTTTGTTTGTGCTTTGAGTCATTCCAAGTTTGCTCCTCGCTTTTTCGCTCTTTTTGAACTTGGAGTGTATCTGCCCATTTGCTGTGTTTTGTGTCTCCAACCCAAGCCCACTTCATCTCTAAACATCTCATAGTTGCATAAGCCACCACTTCTTTTTTGAACTTGGCTGTTTTCTGAGCTGCGAGCGGTACTACCGCTGTGACAGGACGGTACTACCGCTTAGCGGTACTACCGCTCTCCGAGCGGTACTACCGCTTAGAGGACTGTGGGAAGGGTTCAGTGGGGGCAAGGGAAGTTTTACTTCCCCGTACCCATTCATCTCTTCTTCCCCACGACTCTCTCTCTCTGCAGCGAAGAGGAGCCGCGGCCGCCGCCTCCGGTACGCCGTTTCCACGCCGTCTTCCTCGATTCCGACCGGTGGAGTCGATCCCCACCACTCCCTCGTGCTATGGACGCCGGTATTGCCCCCGTTTCTCGTTCCGATGGTTCTATCTTTTGAATCTAGGCTTTAGGGCAATGCTTGGTGAAAAATCAATCTTTGGCTAGATTGTGGCATGAGTAGGACGAGGTTTGACTGCTAGATAGGAGTTTAGGGGCTACTTTGCAGTTTTAGTGGAGATTGGAGACTCCGGTACTACCGGTTCTGACAGCCGGAGTTCGGTCTGGGCTTCGGGCGGTACTACCGCTCTGTATAGAGCGGTACTACCGCTTTAAGCGGTACTACCGCTGTAAGTCCACGGTACTACCGCTTTAAGCGGTACTACCGCTGTAAGTCCACGGTACTACCGCTTGAGTCTTCAGCAGCCACTTTTGCTGTAAACTTGCTTCTATTTCTCACATTTTATTTCCTTTGGCTTATGCATTGCTTTTACACCTGCTTTCCCTCGTGTTTGTGTGTCTGGTTCAGGTGGTAGTGGCTCCGGTCCTTATGTGGCTCGTCGCAAGAACCCGAAGCGTGGACGCACTCAACTGGCCAGCGATGACAGTTCTGCAAGTAAAGAAGAAGAGGCTCAACCAGCACCTGTCAGGCAGTTAGTCAAGAAAACCGTTGCTAAGAAGAAGAAGGAGAAGGCCAAGTCTGTGTCCGAGTTGAATTCCAATGAGTACTGGGCCTACCGTGAGGGAAATCCCTACACTCGACCTCAAGATCCAAGTTTGGTGGGTAGGCCGTTCTGGAACAAAGATCAGGCATTGGTCTATCATGATGTGATCAAGGGCAAGAAGAACTTGTTTGTCAAGACCAAGTCAGTGAATATTGAACACATGCAGAATGACCCAAAGTACTTTGGAGAAGCTCTTGCCCTATGTTAGCAGTTTGACATTGTCAAGATCATCACTTTCAACCTTGACTTTGACCCAGAGTTGGTGGCATAGTTCTACGCCACAGTGTTGTTCGGCACTGATGATGACAGGACCCTCACTTGGATGACACTTGGCAGGCGGATGCAGACCACCTGGAAGACTTTCATGAACAGTTTGGGCTATGGTGATGATGGTCTGCACAACTCTCTTGGTCTTCGCCCTCACCTGCGTCAGTCTCCGGCTCACAAGTCCAAGTTGCTCCGGTACACCACCATTAGGAAGACTGCCAAGGGAGATGTCAAGGAGCTGAATTCGTTTCTGGACATTATGCATCGCACTTTCAGGCACTCTCTTTTCCCTAGGGTGGGAAACTTTGACATGGTGCATGGTCATCTGGTTGACAAGCTCCTCTTGTGCGAGAAGGAGAAGGGTAAGACCACGGTTCTGGATGGGTCACATGTGATGTGGACTGAGCTCGGTTCTGCTGTGTATGGCCGGAAGGTACCTATCTATGCCCCTATGATCTACAAGCTCATTATGGACACTTGGGAGAGGCAGTTCCCTGGTGAGTTGCTTGAGAACCGGCCCTTTGGTCTCTCACGAGGAGATTAAGCTGAGGCAGAAGGAGCGCTAGGGTCCTGCACCGGCTCCTGAGGTTGAGTTTCCCTTTGCAGCGTCAGATGAGTCAGCAGAGCCTGACTATGTGCCAGCCTCTGAGCAGCCCTCATGGGCTGCCAAGCTCAAGAAGAAGATGAAGAAACTGTTCTGTATCGAGGCACAGGGTCAGTACAAGGCACATGTAGCACAGAAGATGTCTCGCAGTCGAGACAAGGCCATCATGAGGAAGATTGGCCTCGATGTCGCCAGTGGCTCAGAGGACAGGATCACGTCAGAGGAGAGGTGGATCTCAGGTCACTGCCGCTGGAAAGATTCAGATGACTCTACTGGTGCTACTTCTCCACCTCCACCTGCTCGTGCTACTCGCTCTACCCGTGCTACTTCGTCTGATGAGGATGCGACCGCGGAATCTGATGAGCACGCGACCGCGGAGTCTGATGAGGATGCTGAGTAGTACTACCACCTCGGGTCGCTTTAGTGTCACTCTTTACCTTTTTGGCGTCTTGATGCCAAAGGGGGAGAGAGTTTAGGATCGGGGATTTGCTTTTGCAGGGTGTTGTCGAGTCACAAGCTCGTGTTTTATTTGCGTTGGTTTTTATGCTTGTGAACTCTTTTATCTTATTTGCTTTGTGTTGAGACCACGAGACTATGTTCCTGTATGGTGTGAGACATACGCTACCTTATCTATCTTACTATGTCATATTATCTGTGTGTGGAGCTATGGTTATTATGTTGCCCTTTATCTTCATGCTCTCTTACACTTGCTTGCAACCATACTTAGTGCTTATATTATGTTTGTTGCAAGTAATGCCTGGTATATAAAATATAGGGGGAGTGTTGATCCTAGTGTGTGTGCTTTGCATTCCAAAAGCATACCTAAATAGTGCACACAGCTAGGGGGAGCCCGTCTATATTTTGTAGATGTTGGGTTTGCTTATTTATCTCGTTTTATTAATTGTGCAAATCCCGTGTTGTCACCAATTCACCAAAAAGGGGGAGATTGTTAGGGCATATTTCTCCCTTAGTGGTTTTGGTGATTGATGACAATACTTTTGCGGACTAATCGTGTGCATTGAGCATTTCAGATATTCCATCACTTGGCACAAGACGATCGATGCCCCTCGGAGCTTTTATAAAGACGGTGTTTTTCTTGCGTTTCTTTTTCGGTGGTATTGAGTCGTAGGAATACCGTACTATTAAGACGGGGTCCGCTTTGGAAAGGTATGGGTGGAATCAACATGTACACAACCCCATATGCACCCACATTCCCTTCCGGCAACTTGGAGATCTTGTCGGGCAGTTTTCCTGTCACCCAAGCGGTAGTACCGCTCGGTACCACGGTAGTACCGCTTATGCGGTAGTACCGTTGTGGTCTACCGCAGCTAGTACCGCTTGGGGGATTTTCTTCTGGTATCCTGTTTCGTCTTGCGGTAGTAGAGCGGTAGTAGTGCGGTAGTACCGCAATGCGGTACTTCCGCTTTCTAGTACCGCTTGCTGAAATTCTTCCGGTATCCTGTTTTCTTCTCGCGGTAGTAGAGCGGTAGTTGAGCGGTAGTACCGCTCTGCGGTGCGGCTGCTCCAGTACCGCTCTACTCCCTGGTCTCTGTTGTTCTGCGGCCCATAGCGGTAGTACCGCTTTGTGGGCACGGTAGTACCGCTCAGTGCGGTACTACCGCTCAGTGCGGTACTACCGCTCAGTATTTGGGACTACCGCTCAAGCGGTAGTACCACTCTCTGGAGCGGTAGTACCGCTTGTGTGTGCGGGCTGAGCACAGGTAACGGTTGGATTCTATCCCCACTATATAAAGTGGGTCTTCTTCTCCAACCAGCTTTACCTCTTATCCTCTATCTCCATTGTTGCCCCCAAGCTCCATCTTTGCCCTATCTCTCTCCCTAGCCAACAAAACTTGTTGATGTTCTAGGGTTTGGAGGAGAGGGCCTCGATCTACACTTCCACCAAGAGATATTTGATTTCCCCCCACTAATCCCTTGTGGATCTTGTTACTCTTGGGTGTTTGAGCATCCTAGACAGAAGAGGTCACCTCGGAGCCACATTCCATTGTGGTGAAGCTCAGTGGTGGTGTTGGGAGCCTCCAATTAAGTTGTGGAGATTGCCCCAACCTTGTTTGTAAAGGTTCGGTCGCCGCCTTCAAGGGCACCACTAGTGGAATCACGGCACCTCGCATTGTGTGAGGGCGTGAGGAGAATACGGTGGCCTTAGTGGCTTCTTGGGGAGCATTGTGCCTCCACACCGCTCCAACGGAGACGTACTTCCTCTCAAAGGGAAGGAATTTCGGTAACACATCCTCGTCTTCACCGGCTCGACTTGTGGTTATTTCTTACCTTTACATTTTGCTTGCTTTACTTGTTTTGTATCCCTTACTTGCTTGTGTTGTGATTGTTAGCATCATATAGGTTGCTCACCTAGTTGCATATCTAGACAACCTATTTTGTTGCTAACCCTAATTTATTAATAAAAGCTAAAAATTGGTAGTTGCCTATTCACCCCCCTCTAGTCAACCATATCGATCCTTTCAACATGTCGAGAAGTTCAAGTTCTTCACGCGGTGCATTTTCGAAGAATCTATTTCGCGATAAAGGCAGAACGAATGATCTCGCCGTTTTTGAAATTACTTGAAAACAGCTAGGAATCAGAGACAATCATCAACATGAAAAGGTTTCGCATTTTCCTTAGCTTTTCAACGGTATATTATTTGCCCCATTCCGATAAAGTTTGTAGAAATTACGGTGAAAATACGTTTTTAGCCATTTTCAAAATTGACTTAAAACCGTAAAGAATTGGGAGAAACAATATATACCCAAAAGTTTCGCATTTGTTTAAGCTTTCCAGCACAGTATCATTTGCTGCAATCGGGCGTACGGTTAAGAAAATAACTCGAAAATATGAACTCGGTGGAACTTGTACCGTTTTCTAAATTACTCTTAAACCGTTCAGAATTAGAAAAAACTTTCAACATGAAAAAGTAGCGCATTTTCATAAGCTTTCGAACGCCATATCATTTGCCTCAATTGGATTAGCCGTTTAGAAATGGCATCGAAATACGAACTCGGCTGTTTGATTTGCGAAATTTTACGATTTTCCAAATTACTCTTTAACCATAGGGAATTAGAGAAAACTATCAACATGTGGAAGGAGCGGTTTTGCAGCAGCTTTCCAACGCCATATTATTTGCCTCATTCCGATAAACGGTTTAGAAATGCGATCGAAAATACGATTCATGTTTTTTGTATGAAGAAAAAACGGTTTTCAAAACTGCTCTTAAACCGCTAACATTTTGCCAAAAAATTAAGTTGGGTCATGATACTCGTGTCCATAGCTTTCCAACGGTATATCGCAAGCCCCATTTGGGCAATGTTTGCGGAAGTTCAACCTAGCACTGGGGGAAGTTCAGGTCGAACAACTCAAGCAGTAAATTTGCAACAGACGCATGTTCATCACGACCCAAGAGCAAAATCCGTCAATGAGCAAGATTCCTATTTAAAACGGGCATTTAGTTGCTAAAAACCGTTTGCAGATTACACTTACATCACATAGAACACGACTGACCAGAATAATTCGCGCGGGGAGACACGGTTGTGAAGATAGCCCGAAGGTCGGGTTCGTACAGAGAGAAATTCAGGTTGTGTAACTCAGGAAGTTCAGGTTATATATATATATATATATATATATATATATATATATATATATATATATATATATATATATATATATATATGTATGGTCGTACGAGAAATTATATTATATATCATCAACGTGTGTGTACATTATGTAGTAGCGTAAAATATGTTTGAAATGAAAAAATAATTGAATGAAAAACACAAAATGAAAAGGAAAAATAAACCATAAACCCTAAAACCCTAAACCCCTCTAAAAAACACAAAATCTTTAGTCCCGGATTGTGTCACCAACCGGGACTAAAGGTCCTCCAGCCCCCACCGCACACTCGCGGCCACGTGGAGGGACTTTAGTCCCGGATTGGGGCCAGCCGGGACTAAAGGGTGGGAACCTTTAGTCTCCACTCTTTAGTCCCGGTTGGTGACCCGAGACTAAAGGCCTTTGCCAATCGGGACTAAATGCCTGTTCTCCACTAGTGCCTAGGTCACATAGCACATACTTAGTCGCCAACCCGTGCATCCGCACGGGCTAGCACAACCCGTGCACGGGCTAGTGTTTTTTTTGTGTTCGGGTGGTTGGAAAAACTAGTCGCCAACCCGTGCATTCGTACGGGCTACCACATTAAAAATTGCTAACTTTGCACAAAACTAAACAAACAATATAATTTTATGCACATTCGGGATTGGTGTACTCATCCGTCTCGGTACTCTTCTCGTTAGCTTGACACTGGCCAATTGTAAAATTCTTACGACGGATGTGCTAATGGTTTCAAAATCTTGCTCGTCTCTAAATGAACATAAAATCGAATAGGCTAGCACTATCTTCAATATCCCCCATTGCCCTTTCATTTATGAGGTGTCTCTACACCAGAACAAAACCCCATTGCCCATGTCAGTGGTGGTTGCTTTTCCTCTTGGTCGTGTGGACGGCAAGAGGTATAGCGGTGGTGACTCGGGAATGTGTTTGTCTTTGGTAGTGGCGTTACCCCGATGCAGACATGGGGATTGGATTTCGTCTCCCTCGTCCTGAATACCTCATGCTGTCGCGGAGGAGCTACTGAGCAAAAACTCTGTGCTTTGTCGTCGACGACAGTGACACTCACTGGTGCTTCTTTCTTCTTTAAGACGTCGTCGTGGTGCTCCTCTCTCTACCAAGGTTCCTGGTGAAGACCCTTCTCCCCTTTGAACTCGGTATCAGCGACGCTCTGGATTGTTTTCCCTCTTGGGGGCATTGCCATGGCGCTTAGGTGTCTAGGGTGGAGTGTGGCACTGTAGTTTGCTCTTCCTATTTCGTCTTTCTGTAGTATAGTCAATTGCGTTATGTGTGATCTCGTTATCTTGGGATCACCTTTCTATGGGGGTTAACTCACCATCTTGTATCATTCGGCCGCGTACTTCGTTTGGTTGTTGACTTATATATAAAGCGGGGAGAAAGTTTGTTTTAAGAAAGAGAAGCACATATAGTTTATTTCTCGTTCATCCTCACACCATGAAGTTGGTACCTCCAGTTATGCTTATCAAAAAGATGCAAATTAATACGGCCACCAATGCGAGTGAGTACAAGGCTACATGATCCATACCGACCATCACATGTACTCGCCCCCTTCTGGTTCAAAGGGCTCACCCCAAAAATTTCAGATTTCCATTATATTAGGCTCACTTTGAGTCCAATCAAGGTAAAGTGCTTTGAGTCTCATGCCACATTTAGTTCCCAGAGATAAAAGAAAGAAAATTAATGGTCATGCATATATCTTTTTCTACATGCACCATGGAAGTTCAATTTCAGAGTTGAGCCCTATAAACTAGAAGAGAGGGAGTATACTGATAAATATATGTGTTTGCCACATAATCATGTTTTTTTCAACGGCCTTCATTGAACGAACATGTAGCAGGTATGCACGGCAACTCACATTAGTTTGGAGGCCGGTTTAATCATGTCCTGTTATAGAGTGTCTCTCTAGTAGTATCTTTTTCCATTTTAATTACAACCTCTTTTGGTGTTTGTAAGGGGTATGGCTTATTAGGTTGTCAATTTTACTAGTCAAACTTGTTTTATATCCCACTAAAAGTATATAACTCTATCACTGTCGAATGAAGTTTTCAGACATTTACTTTATGGTATATTACACACCTTTCGTTAGTTAAACTGAAAACCACAAAAATCATGCCTACCTAATAGACCTTGATTTTTGGGTGGGGGAGTACTATGAATATTTTCATTGCCGCCGGTAGTATTTGGTTTTTGACATACTAGCAGCTTCTATGTTAATTAGTAGGAAAGGTCTAGATTAAAATGGCAATTGCAATAATGGCATGTTTCTGTATAGGCCGTATGAACCGTCCTTGCCAACACAATCGCACACGGTCTACGAACACAATTTCTTTTTTTTGAAAATAGTCGGAAACATAGCACCCTATCACACGGTTATCTGTAGCATGCGTGCTGCATCCCCTTTTACTATCACTCAACATCGCAAGGCGAAGGTCCCCGTGCGCATGTGGTAGGGTGTTTTAACCATGTGCGATGACCTTAACTACACTAGTGAGACAGAAAAACAATAATCATCATGGGTATGGTTTCTTTAACAAGTCGGAGTACATGGCTCCATGTATCTATGTCTTATGCATGTGCAAATTGCCTCGTCTCTCAATATCAGGCTACTATACGTCCTATTGGGATGCAAAAAAAGGATATACGTATTACTAGAAATAATGCAAGTTTCATCAATAGATATGGGAATAGGCAGTACAAAAAACACTAGAAGTGATAAAAAATACAATCTGGTCCGTAAAACACAGTGGTCAACTACAAGCACTGGAGTAAGCCGGGGACACGCCCCGTCATTATTTCCTCCATACCGAAGTCGTGCAAACCTTGTTGTAATAGGTAGTCAAGAAGTTATCATGCTAAGGACCCACGGGAACAGTGCACTAGAACTACAACCGTCGTTAATGAAGAAAAAAATAAATCAAAAGTATCCAACCTTTAGACACACGAGCACAGGCGAACAAAGACTAGATCCAAGTAGATCCACCAAAGCCATACCTCCACACGTCGTTCAACGACGGTAGACGCATCATCGGTACATAGGCTAGGCGGGGCGAGACTTATTCCATCCTCCGATAGCCATGACCGCCTCACCTTCGTGAATAGAACACAAACCCTAAATGGACACAAAAGGAAGCAGCGTCCCTCTCCCTGGTAAGGGCCATGGTCCAGCATGGTCCCATGACCTAAGGCCACAGGATACGAGACAAACCTATGGCGGCCGCTGGTACGATGGCGAGGAATTTATAATCACCTAAGACGTGAGAGGCACATGTAGTGGGGCATGTATTACCACTTAACAACGTACATGTGAATACATGAAGTACAAGTGATGGTAAGTGGGAAAACATAGCCACCACAGGTACCTACCCCTCTGTCCTCCTCCCTTGCCGCCGCCAGACGGTGCTACCGGGCAAAGCCAGACCGGCGTCGGCGATGACAGGAATCCATCGTCGTCTCACGTGGTGGACATGGTGCGGGCTAGGGCTGCTGGCCCGGAGTGCGGCGTCACTGGTGCGCGCCAGAGAAAGGCAGCAACGATGGCATGGAGCGTGCGCATGGGGCGACATGTGGTGGAGCATGCTCAGGGAACAACGACGGTGGCTATGTGGCGGACAGATCTGACCCGTGACTGGCACGGGCTGCGTTTGGCTGGTTACATCATGGTTGTGGAGGCTGCTCCTCGCAATGGCGGCGGCATGTCTCCCTGCCCCGGCATGGCCTTATGATGATGCGTCGGTGAATGTCGAGGCGGCGGCCTTGAGCGGCGGAGCTGGTGCTGGCCTTCTCGTCTTATTGGGAGGTCAAGCGGGGATGACCATCGGGTAGCGCATGAGGGATTCGGGACCTAGTGCTTATATCTGACGGCCGTGATGGCGTTTGTCGTTGTATGTGTCACGACAACTGTAGGCGCGGCGGTGGGTGCTTCTGGTGGCACTCAAAAGCAGGGCGTCGACCACCTCTTCTTCGACGGCACCAGACTCTATGGTTGTGCGGGCAACATTGTGTCTAGATCTCGAGGTGTTGATGGTCTTCTAAGGCCGGTGGCGGTATGGAATGTCCCCTCTATAAACAAATCAGGTTGGACGCGGCTCGGCTGGTGACATATGCGTCTCTTTTGGAGTCATCGGGCAGTGCATGTCACCAACAAGTGAATCCTCCGGTGGATGCGCCACTGACGGATGCTACACACGACATCTCATGCGGGGACTTCAAGTCTTACCTGCTATCGACACGTGTTGCAAGGTGGCTCTGGCGGAGGTCTCATGTCTAGCCTGTTGCTACTGGATCAAAGGTGGTGCGATAGTGGCGGGAGGTACGCGATATGGGATGTTTGTCTTCTAGTGTTTTGTTCTGATGTATTCGATTATCGAGGTGTCGGTACCCGGATAAGGGATGGTGGTACATACGGCTTGAACAACGACTTTATACACCCTGTTGGAAACACAAGATCTATGATCAAGCTATGTCGACGCCCGCCTGCGTTATGCCCTTGTTGAACGTGGTGGACTGAAGCTTGTATTTGGGGATGAGAATCCGGAGTTCACTTTATTTTCACTTTATTTTCGGGTTGATGTTGTTTGGCTGCTGGATTTTGCATTCTTAGTAGTATAAATGGTTGTATGCATCGTCAAGGTTATCCCCCTTTTCGGAAAAAAGTGATGATAAGGCTTGTTCCACTCTCTTGGTATCAGGCTGACAATTACATGATTAAGAAGGTTACATGATTAAGAAGGTTACAATAGTGTGGTTCTTCTATATCCAGGCACATTAGATTATGACGAAAATTATAAATTCCTAACAAAATTAGAAAATTCTGAAACTTTGCAACTTAGATTATGACGAAATGTTGCAGGTGCTGGCAAAAATTTGGTGATCAAATTTCAACAGAGGATCTTAATACAGAAAATGATGAAATTGATGCTCAAACTTTTGTGCACTGTTGAGCAGAATTTTTGTTTTATTATCGTGACCAGAACACTAGCTAGAAACTTCATGCGGCCGGGCACATGTATCTTGATGGGTTATTCATATACTATCTCTAGTCATGTTTTGTAACCACGACCTTCAATGAGCAGATAGCTAGCAAATAAAGGTTACGATCAAAGCATAATTCCCCTAAAAAAAGATCAGAGCATAATTGGAATATGTGCTACCAATGAAATAAACACATTGTTACTTAAGAACAAGTACGTCGATATTCCTACAGGTTCCAGTGTCTCCGAGTAAGATCAGATGCAAACTAGCTTTTTCCCACTCTTTAATACGCAGGCAGGTGGCAGGTAAGGGTCAGATTAAGGGCATAATTGACGATGTTAACTCGATCTATTGAAAGTAGCTATTACTAGCTACCTCCCTGTGTAGCAATCATGTTTCGTTTTAGCCGCCGCTCTCTGACTGGGGTCAACACTGGCTGCAAATAGTCAGAGTTGGTAATTGGCACTCGCAGTCTGTTTCAGTACTAAATGACCCACTGTGTCCGCCCATTTATGCAACTTTGGCATGCGAGGAATTTTCTCCGTAGTATCTGGCTTGACGTGTATGAACACATGATGCCTGCCGTGTCACCGTCCTTACATTTTGGAATGCAGGGAGTATGTAAACTGATGATGTGTTGCGACTCTACCGTATATCTCTCTCAACAATGGGTATACAAAGTCAGCGAGGATGAATTTCATTTGACTTTGGAGATGAAAAACATCAGCAAGTAAATATCAGTCGAGGACCAGGAGTAATAGAATATTCTCTTTTTTAGGAACAACTAAGAGCATTTTTTTTTTTTGCGGGTGAGAACAACTAAGAGCATGGTCAAAACTATAGCCAACTGCTGGTTATATGGTGTTGCCATGTCATATATAGTCATCACTTGTAATCACTCATGCAATAAGTTTAGCTATAAGGTTAGATATAAGAGTACTATTTTTTCTCATCTTCTCTCCATCTCTTTCTTCATATTTATTGTATTGGTCTAGGAATCCGCATATAGCTAGCTAGGCTCTTGCAGAGAGCCCACTCCACTTAGTTTTTCATGTCTCTCTTCTTTACATAGGAAAAATTGCCATGTAGCGGACTATAAATCTGCTATTGTACTTGCTCTAAGTACTATCATTCCCTTTCTTGATCGTCGATGGAAATCGGCCAGTTGCTCGTATGGCGAATGATTGCTCAGATGGCCAAGGACATTTTCTTTAAATCAATGCAATAGCCCGAAAGTGTCATTCTTAGCTCAAGCTCATATGAGCTCTGTATGAACAGTAAAATTATAGAAAAGATCTATTTTTTTGGTGCAAACACTGACTGACATATGTTTTTAAAGGTTGTAAAATTTATAACGAAATGACATTCCTGAAAGTCGTGGCAAAAAACAAAAGTAGAACTCCACAATGCTTTTGAAAATCAACAATTTGGTGCATCTTTTTTTTTGCCACGTCTTCCAAGAGAGTCATCCTATGATGGAACTTTGCAAGCAATGAAAACATTTATAAATTTGCTACAAAAAGAGTTTAGACTTTTTCTTTTTGTTTTATTGGAATTTTACTGTTCATTCAGATAATCCACACGATAGCCATCGTACATTTAAGAAATGCAGTGTCGTTAAGCGTTCGGAGTCAGCTAGTCAGCTCGTCCGCTTCATTGCCTTGTCATGCATTCCCCTTGGCCACATGGGCGTTACGCCTGCGGCATTAATGTCAGAGAAAATTTGAATTGACGACACCAAGGACGAACATGTGACCGGGTCCACCTTGTATGATAATCATATAAGAGCATTGTTAATAGTATAGCCAAGTGGTTGTCAGTCATGTAATACATAGTCATCACTTGTAGTCACTTGTACAACAAGGTTAGCTATAAGGTTGTCTAGAAAAGTAGTACTTCCTCTGTCTCAGTTTAGAGGGCATGCTCGTAGTTCTAGGTTAACAATTAACTAGTTAAATATGTATCATATGTCATGAAAAATTATATGTTTAGAAACTACATCCGCTTAAGAATCTAATGATATCCTTTTTCTGACATATAACACATATTTAGTTAGTCAAACCAATGGACTAGAACTACGGGCATGCTTTGTAAAGTGAGACGGAGGGAGTACTTTTTTTTACCTTCTCTTTGCCTCTTTCTTCACATTTATTGTATTTGCCTAGGAGGACGCATATAGCTAGGCTTTTGCATGAGGCTACTCATACTCCCTCCTTTCCGGTTTATAGGGCTCACCTCAAAAATTTCATATTTCCATTATACTCCCTCCGTTTCTTTTCAATCTGCATATAAGATTTGGTCAAAATCAAGCGATGCAAAGTTTGACCAAATATATATCAAAAGATATCAACATCTACAATACTAAACCTATAAGCTATGAAAGTTAATATCATGATGCATCTAGTAATATTGATTTCATATTATGAATGTTGATATTTTATTTTATAAAGTTAGTCAAAGTTTACGAAGTTTGACATTGACCAAATCTTATATGCAGACTAAAACAAAACGGAGGGAGTATTAGGCTCATTTTTAGTCTAATTGAGTTAAAGTGCTTTGAGTTCCACACCATATTTAATTCATAGAGATAAGAGAAAGAAAATTAGTGGCTATGCATGCATCTTTTTCTACATGCATCATGCAAGTCCAATAAGAGGGAGGGTGCAACATTTATTGCTTTGGAAATCGAATTTGTGAGAAATATTTCATTGGCTAGTTAAAACTACTGTCATCCACTCACAATTCACCTTTGTTGATGAGATTTCAGATTTGAGCCCTATAAACCGGAAAGGAGGGAGTTGTGGGGAGTATCATGCATATGATACTAGTTAATGATACTAACTTCATAGTGCATAGTATTATAGAGTAGTATCATATATAATTTTATTTATTGCCATGCATGACACAAAGTAGCATAGCATTTAACATAGTTAGTTATTAGCAACTATTAATATAGTAATTTTATATAAAAGGAGGATTTTCATATTTTTGCTCAGTTGCCATCTTCGTCAATTTCTTCCTTAGAATTTTTTTCTCTCCCTGAAAGGTTAATGATGAAAACTTCCAACTATGGACGGAAACTTCAATGAGTCGCATTAGATTAATCAGTTGTAACTCAACAAAAATAACTCCTACACCAGTATTCACAACTATGTTACAATAGTACTTTTTCATACCTTCTGTTTCCTTCAAAGGGATTCAGCTTCCTTGATTGTGATAAAACTTATCACTTTCACCTCATGATTTTTCTTTTGTTCATATGCGAGGTACAACTTCAAGCGTTGTCCATTATCGATCTAGGCCCATCTTTCTCCCCTTTTAAACAAATAGCTCCAAACTTATAAAATTCATAAATCTCATTCTCATATGATCCTTCCCAGCGATACCTGAGTTTCCCTAGAAAAAACTTGACACCAGAGTTAAATAGAAAGACCTTGTTCCCCGCATCAAATGTTCCTTTCAGTATGTTATGATCTGCCACGGCTTAACTTTTTGTTTAAACAACCGGGCACTCTCGAAAGCACTGTTCCAAAGGTCCGTAAAGCATGTATATCTAGCAATCTTTTCTCTCCTACTTCCTTAAGATCAAAATTGATATTTTTGTATTACCCAATAGGCTTTATGCTCTAAATTCAAGGGTAAATGACATGCCTTACCATAAACCATCTTGTATGGTGACATACCCATGGGGTTCTTGTAAGTGGTGCGGTAGGCCCATAATGTTTTGTTTGGCTTTCCTGCCTAGTTTTTTCTGGACTTTTGCACCGTCACTTGTAATATTGTCTTTATTTCTCTATTCGAAAGTTTCACTTGACCACTGGTTTGAGGATGATACAGTGAAGCTATTCGATGGGTTACACCGTACTTACGAAGTACTCTCCCAAAAATTCCCTGTATGAAATGAGATCACACTGAAAGTAATAATGACTTTAGGGACTCCGAACTTAGGTAGGATGTTGTCCTTTACCATCTTCAGCGAGGTAGCCGCGTCTGCATGATGAGTAGGGATGGCTTCAACCCTCTGGGTAACATAATTTAAAGCCACAAGAATGTGAGTATGCCCATCTGAAACAGGGAAAGTACCAAATAGTCCAATCCCCAAACATTAAAATGTTCACAAGCTAGACTATAATTCACAGGAATTTCTTGTCTCCTCCCTATATTACCTGTGCGTTGACAAGTATCTTAATTTTTAACAAACCTATGTGCATCTCTAAAGAGTGTAGGCAAGTAAAATCCCGACTGAAGCACCTTGGCAGCGGTTCGGTCGCCTGCGTAATGTCCTGCATAAGGACTGCTATGACACCTATCAAATACAACATTCATTTCATGCTTAGTGGCATAATTTGGCAAAAATAAGATTTGTCGGTCTACTGCGATATATGCAGAGTTCAAAACTTGGCAATCATACGATTTTCCAGTCTACTGACATATTTTGCCGAGTACGAAACACGGCCAAAGGCAAACATTCACCGAGTTTACGTCAGTAGATAACTTTGCAAACATGTGGACCATGGATATAGTCAGAAGTTTGGCCAGTTTCATTCGTCATAAACTCGGTGAAATGTGGCACTGGGCAATAATACAGCGCCACGCGTCAAGTTGTTACTGAATGGGACACTGCGGAGTTCCAAACTCGGCAAACAATTTGCCCAGTTCTTCCCATGAAGGAACTCAGTAGATATTTTGTACTCGATAATAAATGCTGGCACATATCTTATTCCTATTCGTCGAACTATGCCGAGTTTAGTACATCAGAACTCGAGAAAGAATCGTGACACGTGGTATTTCCGTTAACGGCTAGTCCCGTCTGACGTGTAAATTGCAGAGTTTTCTGAAAGGTGAAAATCGGTAAATATTTAAATATTCACCGAGTTCTCAACAAAATGAAGTCAACAGTATTAGTGATTGTCGGGCCACATCCAACCGAGCGTTGTACACCGAGTTCGGCACTCAGTGGAGATTCCGTCGCCGTGTTCGGCACTCACCAGCAAACTGGGAGATTCTGGTAGTGATGGCCAGTGAATAAACAGTGGAGGAAGAGATGAACTTACCCCAACTATGAGCTTTCCATGATTAGTTTAATCCATAGTACTATACCTCTAAATTTGATCAGTGCCAAGATAAACACTAAGGATGTCCTGCTACGAGTGCACATGGGCCAATAATTTTTTGATACTGACGTATGAAAAAATTAACAGCGTACATGATGCATATTTAATGGGAACCAAACTTCTGTCTGGCAACGTTTCGCGCTCTCACGTATCTAGGGTCACCCTGGGACCATACTCCAATCACTGTTGACTCATTTCTATTGATACTCTATTCCGTCAACATAATAAAAATAATAGGAAGATTGTCTACAAAAGAGAAATTTCTTTAACCCGAAGCATATCTGTCCATTATATTCGCCATAGTAGTTAACTATATACCATCAAAAAAATTATGTACATTTGTATGTATCAAATCTAGTAGCGCAAGTGCGCGGGTCTCATCGTTGGTCTGTTTAAAATTTAAAACCCAATACATAGGACTGATTGCAGCCTCGGAAAGAGCCTAGAACGATCAGATGAATTGATGGCTTAGTCGTCTATTTCTTCATTGCTACCCTTTAATAGGCAGTTAGCACGTAATTGTCAGTTCAAAGCATAAACCGGTGGTGCTTTCAAAATATCGCGGCAATGTTTGCTGCTGAGTGTAATTGATTGGTGCAGCCAAAAGCGGCACTGTGATATATATTTCTAGAAATGGCTAT
Organism: Elymus sibiricus; assembly: GCA_039707655.1. Classification (NCBI taxonomy): domain Eukaryota; kingdom Viridiplantae; phylum Streptophyta; class Magnoliopsida; order Poales; family Poaceae; genus Elymus; species Elymus sibiricus. The sequence goes on along the minus strand of CM077669.1, from coordinate 34,684,554 downwards.
TTATTACATGAGATAGTGGCAGCAACTAATCTTTAATAAGAAGGTAGGTAGTAGCAGATAATGGTTAGGTCAAAGCATAATTGACGATGCTAACTATTAAAGATCCCATCCAGAGCCAGGTAGCTACCTCCATATGTGCATACAGTATATAGCAATAATGGTGTCATTAAGTCACCGGTCACCTCATCGTCTGTGGAGTTCACTTCACACTAAGGTACTAAATGACAACGGCAGTCCCTTTCAACTAAATTGGCCAAATGTTCATGTGAGAAATTTTCTACAGATATAGCTTCTGATCTGACCTACATGAAGTATGAACAGATCCTACCTATGAAAATATCATTACCAACGTAATTTCGAAATATGGCTATGTGTTGTTCAAGCACAAATATGAACCACACATGATCATGAGACCACTTCCCCTCCCCAACCATCGTGATCGCCCTAGTTTCGTCTTTATCTTCCAACTAGGTTGATTAACATGTTCAACATACCTCGCCCTCGCGTCATCCCCTATGGGCAGCACGGGCGGATAACACATCCCACCGCCGTCAACGTCTCCCCTCCCTACTCCAACACCTCGCCGTCACGGTCGTCCCCATGGCCCGGAGGAGTGTTGTTCTAGAGCCCGTCAAGCCTAGATCTGGGGCTGGTGGGACTAGTCGGATTGGTTGGTGGCTATAGCATGCAGCGCTGGGGTTGCCACCATCCTCTTGAAATGGTCACGGCTGGGGTGCAAGTAGCAGTCGTCCCCGACATCAGGCCTGGGGCTTGCTACACGTTGTGGCCGCTTCCTTCATAGATCTGGGTATGTGTGGGATTCGTGGAGCCTTAAGGTATGCCTTTCCAGGTGGTGGTGGTTGCCGTCTTGTACCTGTTGGGATGGTGCTCCCGTCGTCGGATGGCGTCCTGTGCCTGTTCTTGCTGGCGACTCGTTGGGATGCCGGTGAGTTCCTTATTGGGTCTTCTCCAATGGTGTTACCAATGTTGAACAACGTCAGTGATGGGGTTAGGGGTCTCTTTGACACCGGGTCGGCGGCCCCGGGTGGTGGACCGTCATTTTGGCTTCAGCAGGCATCTTGGCGACAGTGCTGGATTCATTTTTGTCTGTATGGGCAGCAAAGGATGTAGATTTGGTGGATCCTGGTATTGTTGGTGCCTCAACATTAGCGTCTCACAGATCATAATCTGGACGTCTGGTTTTGTGGCAGCATGTCCTCCCTCCTGGTGGGCAGGTGCTCCATATTCGTCAGTGTGGCACAGTTTGGTGGTTCCGAGCAAAACCTTAATGAAATATTTTTACTACACTAAGATTTGGCCAGACCTAGTCCACCTCCTATATATATTGGAGTAAAATTCAAATTTACTTAAAAGTTCAACCTACTTACAATTTAAAGAACCAAATTGGCCATATTGTCCTAGGAACCGAAATTTAAACATAAACCTGAACTTAAACTTAAAACTAAACTTAACTAAACTAAACTTCTCATCATCATCACCCTTGGCAAGGTCGAGCCAATCTTAACTTTTTATTCCACCGTCCATGGGGAAGATGCGTCACCTCTCTTCAACGTCGAACTCCTCCTCATCCTTGCCGCCATCATCGCCGCCTTGCTCCTCTTCGTCGAAGATGACGATGACCTTCCCGTTGACCTTGCATTACGCGAAGATTGCCCGCTCTGCCTCCACAAGCTACTGGCGACGGAGGTCCGCCATGTACTTATCGGCGGCGGCCTCCGTCTCGAGGGGCTCCCTTACCTCCCAGTCCTCCTGAGCCAAGACCACATTCACTACTTTGGGCTTCGGCGGAACGAGGTGGACGAGCGCCGTTCCCCACGGGAAGTTTAGGCACATCGTCGCACCGTAGAACTGGACTTGCCACTTGTCGTATTGGAGCGCGCGGAGCTCCACCATGTGGAAGAACATGAGCCACTTTTTGGTGTGGGAATCACGGTCTATTATCTTCGCCACCCAAGTCACCCACACTCACTGGCAGACGCGGAGGTACTTCCTATATGGCTGCCACTGCGGAGGCAGGTCGGGGGAGTCGGAGATGCAGCGGGTGGGGGCTGCTTCGGTGGAGCAGCGGGGGTCGAGGACGCCCAGGTTGAAGAGGCATGGCGGGCGTGGTGGCACCGATCTGCGCGACGGATCTGCGGAGCGGAGCACCGGCCATTGGGAGGCAGGGGGTGTCGAGAAATTCTTGGGAGGGGGGCCTGGATCGTCGACGTTGGGGATGGGAACGAGAAGAGGCAGAGGAGACGGAAAGAGGGGGAGGAGGAGTGGAGATTTTTATTCTCGATCACTGGACGGTGGTATAAAAATAGGGGCAGACGATGCAGCTGAGGATAATTTATCCTTCTCTAACCGCTATTGGGGATCGGTTCTGTCCCGGTTAGAGGAGTAAAACTAGATTTTTAATCCTCTAGCCAGTTATAAGGGATCAGTTAGAGTTGCCCTTATTCACTTTCTCATACAAGCCTTTAGAGATTTCAGAAATTGTTATATAGTCCTATAGCCCAGACTAATGTCAGAATGTCGACCCATACGCTGAAGCACATATCGGAGCATATGTGGCAGAGCTAGCAAGATATTACGTTGTCTATTACTTGTCACATACCTGCAAAGAAATTAAGGATTTATTGTCAAGGCCAATAAGCACACCTGCACATACTTGATTGCTTCACACATCCATACACAATGTCCTGTCATCACATAGGAAAATTATCGCACCTTTAATGTACATCCATCCACATAGGCAAAAATAATTTGCTCCGTTTAATTCTCGTTGGCCGGATTATAACGGTTGTGGTTTAAAGAATAGGAATGTACAATTTGGCCGCCCCCGAGGTAATCGGCTAGCACAACATGTTGTATATGGGTGCAACTTCCATATGCTGTTATCTGGCAAAAAAAGACCTCCATATGCTATCACGCAAACAAATCAATCGTGAAAAAGCCATAGTTCATAAAATCTAACGTGCAATGACATCATTGCTGATGTCAGCAGGCCAAATGATCAAATCTAGCATGCATTTAGTATCCCAGCATCACTTTAGAACCCACTAATGCATATGTTCGCATGTATATTCCTTCAAACTATGAAAACAGCTATTCTTTTTAATTTGAAAGAGGTATTACCAAGTGCACTTTTTTTTTCATAAATCACCTTTACTTGACTAACTAGCTATCATGATGCATCATAAGAATGTCGACAGTGAAAGATGCACGCTCACATCCAAAATTGTCTACCATTATTTATCAACATCCATAAGAATAAAAAATAGTTTGATCAAGTAGAAGTAGCAACATTTACCTGTCACGTGACTTTCGCATAGCACTATAATTATATTTTGGTGGAAGAATATTCATATGAAAAATAATAAAATTGAACTTGTGTACTCAGGATCATTTTGAAATCTTCTAGAAATTACAAGTCACAGTTTATATGTGAAATTAATACTGGAACTGGAAGCAAAATAAAGGTAAAATAAATTTAGCATCTTTCATTCCATTAGTATACTATGATTGGAAACGTATCAACATGCATCTTTTTGGAATTATATGAAAAGGACTTAAAATAATATAGGGTTAACGGACATAAGCATAGTATACTAATGGAATGAAAATAGCGGCTCCCGCGTGCATTTTTTTAAAGTGAAATAGTGCATTTTGCTGGTGATGGGTGTTTCATTTTTAATAGCTGCACTTATTGTGGCTAGAGATGCTATGTTTCAAATAAAAAAAAGTACATGCCAATAGGTACAAAATCTAGCAGCGCGATTGCGCGGGTCAACCCGCTAGTTACAATTCAAAGGGAATAGATACTTCCGCAACATATCAGGGCCCGGCCAGCTAGGGTCAAGACTGGACCAACATGGCCTATAGGAGGTGTAATTGTTCCAATGGAGCTGACCTATGCGGATGATTTAAATCCAGACAACAAGGACTATGAGGCAAAACATAGCTAAGTACGGTTAAGTGGCAGCTCCACCAGTGAAAAGATCCATGGAAATGGACGAGGGCACCAATTTCACAAGGCAGTGTAATAATTCACCCAATACAATATAATCACTGCATATTTTGTGCCCAAGAATTATTTTACATAACTTAACTAATTCCCCCCCCCCCCCCCCCCCTCACACACACACCCACCACCGGAACATTCCAATGTCAGATCAGTTAATCTGAGGTCTTATAGAGGGAGGCCAATGTTGTTGGATCATTTCTTTTAAATATATTAGCATCGACAAGTTACTCCATGTAGGAAATTCCATCACCTGTATTTGCTAGTACTACTAGCTACTTGATCCGTCAATGTTCACGAGCACACCTCCTAGTCCTCGCGTACTAATCACCTCATCATGGTGATAGGTCAACACCGAATGAAATAGATTTCCATTATCCATTAAATAGTAAGAAAATAGAGACAAGTCCCCAAGTTACATAAAACACTACTCTCCCAGTATTTTAGTTCCCAACTTCTTGGCTCCCGGTAACACAAAGTACATGTAGAGGAGGTAATGATCATATCAATGCATCGATTAGATGAAATATGCTATCAAAGTATCGTTACCATAATAAATTTCTGAACAACACTATCTGTTGTTGATGTACAAATATGGAGCACAGATAATTGAGAGACCCGTTCCACTTCCGTGCCAACACTCTTAATACGCGAGTGCGTCTGGCTGATCGCTTTATTTTCGTGCTTACAATCCAGTTGGGGTGATTAATACTTTAAACCAAAACACCGGAGTAGGTTCTGCATGCTGGCACAAGTGATGAATTATGGGTTAGTCATATCCATGGTTTTGTTTCGTTGGTGTGAACAGATGATGCCTATCAAAATATCGTTACCATCGTAATTTTTAAATATGGCTAGCTGTTGTTGAAGGACAAATATGGACAACAAATGAGCATGACACCCATTCATCTTCACTGCCATCATAATCGCTCTAGTTATGTGTTTATCATCCGACTGGGCTGATTAACATGTTCAACCAAATCCCTAGAGCGCGTGCTGCACGCGGGCACATGTGATGAACTATGGGTTTGTCACTCATATGCTTGGTTTTGGTTCGTTGCTGCAGCCTTTAATTGGCGGCTAGCAAAAAAAAGCTAAGATCAAGGACATGAATAGGATGCTAATAGTAAAATCACTATCTAACACTGAAGATCGGATGGCCTGTGTTAGTTACTTGTTCTTAGCACTAGCAACATCTATATAATTTGCTAGGGAGAGTAACTAAAAGTTAAAATAATAATTGCATGGTTTCAATTTATGTATATGTTGTCTCTTCTTCATCTATTTGCTAGGGAGCGCTCCATCTATTTTTATAGCCCCTTTCCATCAGTGACTTGTGTGTGTGTGTGTGTGTGTGTGTGTGTGTGTGTGTGTATTAGAGACTTGACTTCAATAGGAATTCAATAGTATATACTTCTTCCCTCTCCATTCATATGACATCTACATATTTAGATAATTAACTTTGTTCATCATTCAAAAGACGCGAGTCAAGCGTCATAAAATTATACAATTCACTTATTCAGAAAATATTTTCATTGGGATAACTTTTATGACGTTTGACTCATACATTGTTGGTCAAAATTTATGAGGGCGTCACATAAATAGGGACAAAGAATACCTTAGAGGCTTTACATCCGGACTCCCCATATCCGCTAAAATGCCTAGGTGGCCTGCCCAGTCACTGACCGGTAAATATTTAGCCTCCTAACCTGACATGGCAAACCTGGCCGAAACGCCCGGGCTGACCGGCAACCCCCATATCAAGCACAGTTGTGGCCAGGATATGGGGACACACGGAAGCGCCCGTGCGCGCCCACACATCGGACTGACAACGCGGAAACACGCAGAAACCCATTGGCCCGATGAGCAAATCCTCTGTGTTTTATGAGGGCGGTGACGATACACTCATGGCGCCACGTGGAGCCACTCCATCGTACCACCCGAGAAACCAAGTTTAGCTATTTAACCCACGTGGACGCCAAACCCAACCCTAGCCCGTCCCATCTATCCTCTCTCCCTCCCCTCGCGCCACAACCTTCCAATCTACTCACCGTCAGCAGCTAGCCATGACCCATCAGACGTTCACTGACTACGCCGCTCACTATGGAGCGGTGGTTACAACTATCGGTGGAGATTTGGGTCAGGCGTGAAGCTCGGATCACAACTGGCCTACCTCCGGATGCGCCAGAGCCGGAGGAGGAAACGGAGTATGAGGAGGACACGGAACCAGACGAGGAGGAGGAGGAGGAGGAGGAGGAGGAAGAGGAGTACGAGGACGACATGGAACCGGAGGAGGAGGACGAGATCGAAGGTGAGGCTGCTCCAGCACATCCGATTGCGGGCTACTCCATAGCCGAAGCTTTGACAGAGTTCGAGCTCGCACAAGTCAAGGACCCGGCGAAGCAGCATGCCATCCTCGAGTCCATCCAATCGGACGCAGAGGTGGAGTCCTAAGGCCTCTTCCTTCCAGAGGCAAACGTGGCACAAAGGAGCTCCTCGCCGACGAGGAGCATGAGGAGGAGGAGACACCTTTGCACCCCGCTGCCAATGACCGTGAGGCCGGCGACCAAAGTTTTCAAAATCAAGATTCTGAATCGGATCAGAGCTCCGTTGGTAGTATCGTGAGTCGTAGAATCATAACTACCAGGATCATAGAAACTTAGATTCTATGTGCAAAATCGTAGAATCGGGGGGGCGGGGGGGGGGGGGGGGGGGGGGGGGCTAGTTTAGATCGTAAGGTCGTAAGATTCCAAGACTTGAGTCGCGATTCTGACAACCTTGCCGGCGACACTGGCATAAACGTCAACAACATCTCCAGCGAGGAGGAACAGTAGTGTAGTTTCCAGTTGTTCGTGCGTAGATCATGTCCTTGCATGCTTTGTACGGAAATGAAAGTCTTGAAGTGGCTACTATTGTTGTGGGAGATGAAATATTGGGCATGACCACTCACTGTCCATGGATACGCCCGGACGCATCCACAGACATTTGGCAATATGTTATCCAAGTGTGGTTAGAATCTCTTATGTGCCATATAGCACATATTTCATTGGTAAAGTGAGAACTTAGTAACAAGGTAGAGCCTTATGTGATTAGAAGAAAGTATGCGTCCCATACGGTAATCCTCATAGTGGATGTATATATAGATAGACAGCAAATGATCATAGGATTTGTTTCTCGTCCTAGCCATCGCACCAACAACAATACAATTAACTAATAGAAATTCATCGAAGTAATGATATATGTTTGTGTCATATTTAAAATATGAGTAAAATTTATGGTTAACTAAAAATTAAGAAATTCTTAATTAAAATAAAAAGGAGGGATATCATTTATCAATTATATAATTAAACATAAGACAAACAAGCCACGACAATAACCCACATATGCTAAATATATATGTTGTGTTGATCTTTATTTTGACAGCCAAGTTTAAAAGAAATCTAGAAGTTTTTTTTTAAACGGAGCCAAAGATTTGCCTCTTTAATTAAATAAGGGAGGGTAGAGTTTAGAGTTTTACATGGCACTCAAAAATAAACGGCATGTCAATTACTCGTACAAAATGATGTTCCCTAGTTTCTTTGCACTGGCGGTAACCCATAGTTTAGCATCTTCTAAAATGTTGGTGAGGAGGATCGTCGGTGGTGCGTTTTTGTGGCGGATTACGCGCGTGTTTCGCTCATTCCAAATGATCCAAGAGACGAACATGGTGAGAGAGGCCATTGCTTGTCGGTTAGGGTTGTGGTTGTCGGTTCTTTTTTTGCCACCACTCGGTGACGGTTTCATCCAAAAGCCATTCGAAGGTGTCCATGTGCGCGAGTCCAAGCTTCTCGATGATTGATCTCCAGAGCCTAAGCGTGTAACGACACTTTAGGAATAGATGTATCCCCATTTCTTGTTCCCTTTTGCAGAAGGGCAAAGACCACAGTTTTGCCAACCACGCTTCTTCAAAGGATCGGCGGTCGAAATACTATCTTGCAATGCCAACCAAGCAAAGAATTTAACCTTTGGAGGTGCCCAAGCCTTCCATACCATGCGGTCCATGGGGGGAGAGTCTCAGACCTAGAAATTGAGCTTTGTAGGCAGTGCTCGTCGAGTATATCCCATCGTTTGCATGCTTCCCAATGATATCATCTTCAGCTTGTTCGTCAAGGTTAAAATCATGCACAAGCATCCAAAGGTTAAAGAATTCCGAAATGTGATTGACGGAGATGGTGGTGTCTTGCTTGAATGGAAATCTAAAAGTTACGTGCAGCATACTATGTACACATATTTTACATATGACGTGTACAACCTTGAATCTTTGAAAACTACTCCATGTGTAAACAAATATAACATCTTTTAGATCAATAAGGGAGTACTTGTTAGCTAGCGCAAGTGCACGGGTCTCACTGCTGGTTTGTTTACAAGTTAAAACCCAATACATAGGACTGATTGCAGCCTCTGAAAGTGCCTAGAAAGATCAGATGAATTGATGGCTCAGTCGTCTATATTTTCATTGCTACCCTTTAATAGGCAGTTAGGATGTAATGGTCAGTTGAAAGCATAAACCGGTGATGCTTTCAAAATATCAAGGCAATGTTTGCTGCTGAGTGTACTTGATTGGTGCAGGCAAAAGCGGCAAATAACACTGTGATATGTATTTCTGGAAATGGCTATCTGTTGCATGGAGTATTGATGCTGCCAGCATCTAATGTTTAATAGCAAGGCATGTAGCAGATAATGGTCAGATCAAAGCATAATTGACGATGCTAACTATAAAAGATCCCATCCAGAGCTAGGTAGCTACTCATATGTACATATATAGCAATAATGGTGTCATTAAGCCACCGGTCACCTAACCGTCTGTGGGGTTCACTTCAAACTAAGGTACTAAATGACAACGGTAGTCTGTTTCAAGTCAAATGGACAAATGTTCATGACCTGTATGAAATATGAACAAATGCTACCTATCAAAATATCATTACCAACGTAATTTCAAAATATGGACATCTATTGTTGAAGCACAAATATGGATCACACATGATCATGAGACCCGTTCCTCTGCCCGGCCATCGTGATTGCTCTAATTTTGTGTTTATCATCCTAATGGGCTGATTAACATGTTCAACCTATCTCATCCAGCGTCATCCCCTAGGGGCCGCAAGGATGGATACCACATCCCACCGCTGATATCTTCTCCCCTCCCAGCCCCAACACCTTGTCGTCGCCAGTCGTCCCCGTCGGGCAAAGACCTGTGCTAGGTGGCGGCGACGGGGCAACTCCTGCTCCTTTCTTCCCTACCTCCCTTCTTCTCGACCCCGAACCCCGTTTGACGCTTCCGGAAAGGCGTCTCCATTAATGCTTTGAAGATAGGTTGTCCCGGTCGTTGGAGGGTGCGAACCTACACAGGTGCCACTCCTCCCCATGGCCTGGAGCAGTGTTGTTCAAGAGACCGACAAGCTTAGATTTGGGTCTAGCGGGGCTAGTTTGATTTGTTCGTGGATGTCGCCTGCATGGCTAGCGTCGCCACCATCCTCGTGAGGTGGTCACGGCTGGGGTGTCGGTGGCCGCCGTCGGGCCTGGGCTTCCTGCTCATGGTGGCCGCTTCTTTCCTAGATCTGGGTCCAAGTGGGATCCGATGAGCCCGAGGGGCTTCCTTACCAAGGGGTGGTGGTTGCCATCTTCTGCCCGTTTGGATGGTGCTCCTGTCGCCAGGTGGCGTACCGTGCATGTTCTCGTTGACGACTCTTGGGGATGACGACGAGGGTCATGTTGGGTCTTCTTCGATGGTGCTATCCATGTTGAACAACAGTCATGATGGGGTTGGGGTTCTCTTTGACATTGGGTTGGCGGCCCCGGTTGGTGGGCGTCTTGGCTATAGCGCTGGATGCATTTTATTTGCCATGTGAGCGGCAAAAGATGTAGCTTTGGTGGATCATGGTATTGGTGGTGCGTCGGCATTGGCGGTTCCCATATCATGCTCTGGACGTCTGCTTTGTTGGCGGCATGTCCTCACTTGTGGTGGGCAGGTGCTCGGGATCCCAGAGTGTGACGTGGTATGGTGGTTCCGGGCAAAAGCTTTGTGACACGGCCCTAGTGGGGCGATACTGGCAGGTTTCTTGTCCCTCTTGGGGGCATTGTTGTGGTCCATCTCTCTGTGCCAGCGCTCTGGGTGAATAACCTTAACCGTTTCTTCGCTCTCGGCGGCGGCAACACGTTTTGTCGTCTCTCCTGATAGCATCGTCATGGAACCCAGGTTGGCTCCGAGGCGACACACTGCCATCGGCGATGTTTTCAGATCCTATGTTGAAGCTGCTTCAACGCTGGTGTGGGACAGTTGCACTTACCTCCTTATCTTCTACATGTGTCCTTTTTGGCGCACTCCTGTTCCTCGATGTCCGCAGGCATTCTCGAGCTCCATGACGTTCAAGTCAAACGGCCAAATGTGTCTAAACTTTGCACACATACATATATAGATCATAGGCATGCGAGAAATTTTCTCCACGGCCGTGTATGAAGTATGGAAAGATGATCCCTATCAAAAAATTCTGCACACGGGCACATGTGATGAATTATGGGTTTGTCACTCATATGCATAGCTTTGATTCCTTGCTGCACCCTTTAATGGGGGACGCGGATTTTTAGAGCTCATGCACCTGGGCCTCACTATCCTGGCTCTCCAAATGTTGCTCTAAGATCTGTGCAACACAACTAACTTAGTACGTGAAGATTTCTTTTTTTTGTTTCTCTCACATAAAACATGTCTTGAACGTCAAACTTCACAGCCCGGCATAGATTTCTAACTAGTTTGTGGGATAAAAGTTTCAGATTTTTTGGTCGAGCATATATATACAAAATGCAATTTTTTAATTTTAAAAAGCTAATTTTGTATATATATGTTGGACCAAAAAACCTGAAATTTTAATCCCACATCCTAGTTATAAATTTATGCTGGACTGCAAAGTTTGAAGGCCAAAACATGTTTTATGTGAGAGAAACAAAAAAGAAAAACATATTTGTACGGATCGCGATGCAGTGAATGGATGGCTAGATAGAAGGAACCTGGGCGCACATGCTCTGAAATATGTTTTCGCTTTAATGGGCAGGTAGCAAGTAAAGGGTGCATGGCACATGGTCCTACTCCCTTTGTATTACAACAGAATGACGTTTTAGTCATGTGTTTTTACTCTGATTTATTTCAAAGGTAAATAATCGGGTTTTTTTTCAGAGAGAGACGGTAACTAATCAATTAGTCGTGTATATAAAAGCCGGTGGTAGGCGAGCTCTAGATCAGAAAGACCAGAGATTACATCCAAGCTAGCTAGGCACCATGACGCTTAAGCTCTTGGCAGAAGTAAGCCCTCAGGAGTTGCTGGAGGCTCTGGCCGAGCTCCAGAACCACATGCTCGGCTACGTGAAATCCATTTCGCTCAAGTTTGCCGTGGATCTAGGTATCCCCGCCGCAATTCATGAGCGTGGCGGCATGGCCACCCTGGCCGACATCGCGGCCGACACGAAGGTACATCCAGCCAAGGTCGACGACCTCCAGCGCGTGATGCAGCTGCTCACCATCTCGGGCATGTTTAGCGCCAGTGCCGAGGATGGTGCAGATGATACGGCCGTGGTGTACGGGCTGACCACCGCGGGCCGCTTTCTCGTCGGTTGGCGCAACCTGTCCCCCATGGTGCCCTTCTGCGTGAACCCTCTCGTCGTCTCGTCCTTCTTCGCCATGCCCGACTGGCTCAGGAGCGAGCCGTCCGCCGCTGCCGCTGGGTCCCTCTTCGAGATGGCACATGGTTGCTCCCAGTGGGAGCTGGCGAGCAAGGACGCCGGGTTCAACAACATACTGAACGACTCCATGGCGGCGGACAGCGAGCTCTTCCTCGAGGTTATTATTGTAGACAAGGGCCGCATATTTCGTGGTCTAAGCTCGCTCGTCGACGTCGGCGGGGGAAATGGCGCGGCCATGCGGGTGATCGCAAAGGCTTTCCCGCGCATCAAGTGCACTGTGCTGGACCGTGCTCACGTTGCCACCGCCGCGGGTGAGAACAATCTGCGTTTCGTCGCCGGTGACATGTTTGAGTCTGTTCCACCCGCGAATGCTGTCTTACTAAAGGTAGGTACTACATTGTATCATCATTTCATGGTATATTGCACAGCTGGTTACTCCCTACAAACTTGACTATTTTTTTCTTTACACCTATTCTAGAACATTATGCATGATTGGGGTCATGATGATTGTGTCAAAATACTTCAACGTTGCAAAGAAGCCATCCCTGCTAGAAATGCTGGAGGAAAGGTGATCATCATCGATATGGTAAGAGGATCTGCACCCGGCGATAGGAAAATGGGCGAGATGGAAGCTATACAGAACACGTTCATGATGTGCATCAAAGGGGTGGAACGAGATGAAAATGAGTGGAAGAAGATCTTTTGTGATGCTGGATTTAGTAACGATTACAAAATCATGCCGGTATTGGGTCCCTATTCAGTAATTGAGATATACCCATGAATGCTCAATGAACTGGACGAAGGACACTATATGAGCATTAAGTACACCTGAACTCCAACATCTTCGTTTGTTTGCGGGCGCATAAACTCTTTGTGTTGTTATTAATAAGCATGCTACCTTATTAGCATGCCTGTGTTGTTATTTTACATCTTCTTTTAAGTGTAACTGTTTCTAAAATGTGTCAATGTATCTTAAGAAACTATATATCATGTTGAGATTGATGATTGGATTTTTTTTTTCACCAAGCAAGGTAACAATTTTAATATATTTCAAAAAATTGCTATTCCGATTCTATCTTCTTCAAGAAAAGAACCATAAATATCTAGGACATGTGCATGTACACCTGAACTCCAACATATTCATTTGTTTGAGGCCCTAAAATCTGTGTGTTGTTAATAAGCATGCTACCTCTTTAGCATGGATGCCTGTGTTGTCATTTTTTAACTCACTTTAAGTGTAATTGTTTCCAAAACATATTAATGTATTTTATGAAATTACATATGACTAGTCGTCAACCCGTGCATCCGCACGGGCTAGTTATTTTTGACAATATGTTACTGGACCTGTAAACACTAGTTATACATAGGGAAATGGAACTAATTACTTGTACTATTTAAAAGACGATAGTTTGTTCTGGTAACGATACATACATGCACCTTTCCCAGGAAGTTCCTCATTTGTCAACTCTCGCAAGTATACTGAAATATAAAGTAATATAATTGGGGAACACAGAATATTCCAAATAAAATCAATAAACAATATTGCTTTGTACTTTCTTAATATTTTCATGCATACATATTCAATGCCAGAGAGATTAGTATGATGTACATAATCACGCCATTATGCTAAACAACTAAAAAGACATGAGCCCATGATACGTTAGGAACACATGATTTCTTCACGCCACTTGTTCTATATTACCCATGTGGATTTGTTGAAAGATAGCGTCTATGATTTTTCATCCAAATAAATTTGCTGACGTACATTATTGTCCCTTTGAAAGTTGTAACTATGAAAAGAAATCAGGATCACAAAACTGAAAAACTATTCAAAGAAACTGAACTCAATTATCGACAGCTATAGTATAGAATAAAAAACTTAAAGAAACTATGTAGACAATTGTCCACATATATCATCGATCTTCTTTGAATCCAGCAGCCAGCCTAATCATTTCTCTAAGCTCAGAGATCAAGTGCAGGGGTTGATCCAGGAATTGGATACACTAGTAGAAAACAGACCTTTTGTCCACATCATTAGTCCTGGTCTGGTTTTGAACCGGCACTAATGTGACCATTAGTCGCGGTTCGTGACGGGCATCATTAGTGCCGGTTCGTTCCGGACCTTTAGTCCCGGTTCGTGCCACGAACCGGGACTAAAGGGGTGGTGGCAGGCTGGTGTCAGCTGGGGCTCCCACGAGCCCCTTTAGTCCCGGTTTGTATCACCAACCGGGACTAAACCTTTAGTCCCGGTTGGAGATACCAACCGGGACTAAAGGGGGGGCCCTGCGAGCCCCTAAATCTTAGAAAAATCATAACTAAATCATTCTAATTCAGAAAAATACAAATAATATATCAAAATTTGCAGAAAAAAAAGACTTATCCGAAGATAGCCATGACCGCCTCACCTTCGTGAATAGAACACAAACCCTAAATGGACACAAAAGGAAACAGCGTCCCTCTCCCTAGTAAGGGCCATGGTCCAGCATGGTCCCATGACCTAAGGCCACAGGATACGAGACAAACCTACGGCGGCCGCTGGTACGATGGCGAGGAATTTATAATCACCTAAGACGTGAGAGGCACATGTAGTGGGGCATGTATTACCACTTAACAACGTACATGTGAATACATGAAGTACAAGTGATGGTAAGAGGGAAAACATAGCCACCACAGGTACCTACCCCTCTGTCCTCCTCCCTTGCCGCCGCCAGACGGTGCTACCGGGCAAAGCCAGACCGGCGTCGGCGATAACAGGAATCCATCGTCGTCTCACGTGGTGGACATGGTGCGGGCTAGGGCTGCTGGCCCGGAGTGCGGCGTCACCGGTGCGCGCCAGAGAAAGGCAGCAACGATGGCATGGAACGTGCGCATGGGTGGAGCATGCTCAGGGAACAACGACGGTGGCTATGTGGCGGACAGATCTGACCCGTGACTGGCACGGGCTGCGTTCGGCTGGTTACATCATGGTGGTGGAGGCTGCTCCTCGCAATGGCGGCGGCATGTCTCCCTGCCCCGGCATGGCCTTATGAGGATGCGTCGGTGGATGTCGAGGCGGCGGCCTTGAGCGGCGGAGCTGGTGGTGGCCTTCTCGTCTTATTGGGAGGTCAAGCGGGGATGACCATCGGGTAGTGCATGAGGGATTCGGGACCTAGTGCTTATATCTGACGGCCGTGATGGTGTTTGTCGTTGTATGTGTCACGACAACTGTAGGCGCGGCGGTGGGTGCTTCTGGTAGCACTCAAAAGCAGGGCGTCGACCACCTCTTCTTCGACGGCACCAGACTCTATGGTTGTGCGGGCAACATTGTGTCTAGGTCTCGAGGTGTTGATGGTCTTCTAAGGCCGGTGGCTGTATGGAATGTCCCCTCTATAAACAAATCAGGTTGGATGCGGCTCGGCTGGTGACATATGCGTCTCTTTTGGAGTCATCGGGCAGTGCATGTCGCCAACAGGTGAATCCTCCGGTGGATGCGCCAGTGACGGATGCTACACACGACATCTCATGCGGGGACTTAAAGTCTTACCTGCTATCGACACGTGTTGCAAGGTGGCTCTGGCGGAGGTCTCATGTCTAGCCTGTTGCTACTGGATCAAAGGTGGTGCGATAGTGGCGGGAGGTACGCGATATGGGATGTTTGTCTTCTAGTGTTTTGTTCGGATGTATTCGATTATCGAGGTGTCGGTACCCGGATAAGGGATGGTGGTACATACGGCTTGAACAACGACTTTATACACCCTGTTGGAAACACAAGATCTATGATCAAGCTATGTCGACGCCCGCCTGCGTTATGCCCTTGTTGAACGTGGTGGACTGAAGCTTGTATTTGGGGATGAGAATCCGGAGTTCAACCTTGTGTTGGGTTCTCCATCATCGATGCACGTCTTCTTGATGGCGTAGCTTAGGAGTTGTGTATTTTTTGTTTTGCGGTCGTCTTGTAACATAGGGTTATTTGTGGTTATCTGTTATAGCTATTGTCGCGAGGCATGCGGCTTTGAGTTTTATTTTCGCTTTATTTTCGGGTTGATGTTGTTGGCTGCTGGATTTTGCATTCTTAGTAGTATAAATGGTTGTATGCATCGTCCTGATGCAGAGGCCAAGGTTATCCCCCTTTTCGGAAAAAAGTGATGATAAGGCTTGTTCCACTCTCTTGCTATCAGGCTGACAATTACATGATTAAGAAGGTTACAATAGTGTGGTTCTTCTATATCCAGGCACATTAGATTATGACGAAAATTATAAATTCCTAACAAAATTAGAAAATTCTGAAACTTTGCAACTCAGATTATGACGAAATGTTGCAGGTGCTGGCAAATATTTGGTGATCAAATTTCAACAGAGGATCTTAATACAGAAAATGATGAAATTGATGCTCCAACTTTTGTGCACTGTTGAGCAGAATTTCTGTTTTATTATCGTGACCAGAACACTAGCTAGAAACTTCATGCGGCCGGGCACATGTATCTTGATGGGTTATTCATATACTATCTCTAGTCATGTTTTGTAACCACGACCTTCAATGAGCAGATAGCTAGCAAACAAAGGTTACGATCAAAGCATAATTCCCCTAAAAAAAGATCAGAGCATAATTGGAATATGTGCTACCAATGAAATAAACACATTGTTACTTAGGAACAAGTACGTCGATATTCCTGCAGGTTCCAGTGTCTCCGAGTAAGATCAGATGCAAACTAGCTTTTTCCCACTCTTTAATACGCAGGCAGGTGGCAGGTAAGGGTCAGATTAAGGGCATAATTGACGATGTTAACTCGATCTATTGAAAGTAGCTATTACTAGCTACCTCCCTGTGTAGCAATCATGTTTCGTTTTAGCCGCCGCTCTCTGACTGGGGTCAACACTGGCTGCAAATAGTCAGAGTTGGTAATTGGCACTCGCAGTCTGTTTCAGTACTAAATGACCCACTGTGTCCGCCCATTTATGCAACTTTGGCATGCGAGGAATTTTCTCCGTAGTATCTGGCTTGACGTGTATGAACACATGATGCCTGCCGTGTCACCGTCCTTACATTTTGGAATGCAGGGAGTATGTAAACTGATGATGTGTTGCGACTCTACCGTATATCTCTCTCAACAATGGGTATACAAAGTCAGCGAGGATGAATTTCATTTGACTTTGGAGATGAAAAACATCAGCAAGTAAATATCAGTCGAGGACCAGGAGTAATAGAATATTCTCTTTTTTAGGAACAACTAATAGCATTTTTTTTTTGCGGGTGACGGCAGCAACGAGCGGGCGTGGTCGGAGCTCCCCGCCGACCTCCACGTGGCCGTCTACCGCGGCTGCTCCTTGGCGCACGACCGCGCGCGCTTCGCTGCCGTCTGTGCGCCTTGGCGCGCCGCCGTGTCCTGGCATCCGCCAATGCCCGCTCTCCCGCTGCTGCTTCCCTGGCCGTCCGCCGGCGGCGGTGAGGCGGCGTGGGCGTACAGTCCCGAGGACGGCAGGGCCGTGCGCGTCCCGCTCCCGTCGGCCGTGACTCCCGGCATGCGCATCGTTGGATGCCACGATGGCGGCTGGATCGCGGCCACGAGCACGTCTGCTGACCACCAGCACCAGCTCATGATCGCGAACCTCTACTCCGGCGCCGAGGTCGCGCTCTCAGCAAAGCAGAGGGCGGTCGAGTGCGCGTGCTCAGACGTCCCTATGTATTACGACGCGAATTTCGAGCCTGTAACCGTCCGGCCGGCCGTCAAGAAGATGGTCTTCTCCGGGGACCCTTCCTCGAGCTGCTGCATCCTAGCCGCGACCACCGGAATATGCAAGCTCGCGCTCTGCAGGCTTGGCTGCCCGGCCCCGGATCATGGTGATGGGTGGACCACGGCAGGGTGCACCACTAAACGATATGAAGAGCTCGTGGACATCTCCTTCTGCAACGGCGGCGAGCTCAACAACGGCCGCTCCTCCCGAAATGGCACACTGTTCCTGTACGGCATCTCGCGCAGCGACCAGCTGCTCAAGTTCGAGGTCGCCGTCAACGGCAGTGGCGCACCGGCTATCGCCAGGACACACCTCATCGCAGGCCTGAAGGCCGGCATCCCACGCGTGCCCGGGGCCACGTGCCGCCCCCAACACATCTTTGAGCTGCACGGCGAGGTGGCGATCGCGGTGGAGCAGACCAGCATCCACGGCGAAGCGTCATCCTTGTTGTTGTATGAGCTTGCCGAGCTTGCCGCCGACGACGAGAAGACGCGGCACAGATACACGTTCATGGAGGTGACGAGCTTGGACGACCATGCCCTGTTCCTCAGCCCGGCGTGCTCCAAGGTGGTCCACGTGTCAGCTGCTGGCGCACGGGGTGGGGTCTATAGAAACTGCATCTACTACCCCAAGGGACATGCGTCGGCCTTAGACGGCGAGCGCTACCTGAAACGTCTGGACCTTGGTGGTCGCGTCGTCTTCTCCCCGGACAACGACGACGACGTGCATTACTTGGGTAGGACGATCATGTCCAAGTTATACCATTACCGTTGCAACAACAAGGACGGCGGTAACGGGTTTACGTGGTTTCTGCCTCCGGACTTCTAATCTCTCGTGGCCAAATTATATATGTTCACCTTTTCTTAGTTTTGTTATTAGATGCATGGTTCGTATTTGCTTAGTTTATTTATGCTGCTACCAAATTATCAATGAGATTATGAGAATGCTATGGATCGAGACAGTACGGCTAGGACCTGATCACAATATTGAATTTTCATGTATTACATGATCAAGCACGGGGTGTTTATTTCTGAATATGTAACACCAAAGAGTTGCCAACCTACTTACTCGGAGAGATTTTACACTCGCGCAACTAAACGTCCATGTTCACTCCAACGAATTCTACACTCGAACAACTATAGTAAACGTCCATGACAACTACCGTGCAGGTTCACATAGATGGATTCTCCACTCGGACAACTAACGTGTAGGTTCACAGTGATGGGTTCTGCACTCGGACAGCTAACAAGCTCACTCAGCTGAATTTGTCGGCGGTATCTTCTTCAACTCGTCCGCCGCGCCATTTTCGCCATTTTGAGAGGAATTTGTTTCCCTGATATTGTTCACCATTTTTGCCACGACGTCTCCTCGACAAAACAAAACGAAAATACAAAAGGGAGGGATCCAAATATGAAGAACGGGCATGAGACGAAATTTCGAGCGGGAGAAGAAACTTTGGACGGGAAACAAAATTTCATCCACCATGGGGTGTGACTGGTCGGATCGGTGGGGAGATGGAAATCCGGTGAACATGAGTTTCCAGTGAAGTCCTTCCGGAAAAGAAGGGTGTGTCTCCCTCGTACGCAATCCGCGTCGGCTCCCCGCGACCCTCACGGGTACTTAGCCATGATCGCGGGCATTCGACAGGAGCCCGTGCATGCCAAAGGGGGGCCGTCATTTGGACCATTTTGTCCACGCCAATCGTCATTTGGACCATATTGTCGAGCACACCTTTGGCCAGCTGCTCACCGGAGATTAGATCCAGGTCCTAATCCAAAGGGGGCCCGTCAGATACTGCATAGCCTATGTGCTATTCCATGAGGTAGGGGAATGCACGCAGATCATATTTAGCACTAGCTCAGGAGACACAAGTCGACAATGCCGGATTAATCTCTAGTTCTCTTCGACATCATGAGTTACGTGTTCGGCACATTTTAAAATCCGCCCCTACGAACCCTATTCTTCTCCACGGGGAAAATATGAGGTGCTCCCATCCTTGGAGTGCTCCCCATGCTCCAATTTTTTTTAAAAATTTAAAATGTTTCAAAAAATTCTGAAAAAAAGCAAATGTTCACAACGAATGTGACTAGAACTCTAAATGCGCATTGAGAAAAATATATTAAATCTAGCATGAATAGTATCCAAAGAAGACAAAATCAACATTGACTCTATTCACATATGAATCTGTCCTTTTTCTTTCTCAATGTACATTTCAAGTTTGGACCTGAATTACTTAAGAGTTGTAGTTACAGTCGTTATGAGCAGTCACATTTTTTCAGAATTTTTTGAAACATTTTTTTTTTTCAAATTGAAGCTTGGGAAATACCCGAAAGATGGGAGCACCTGATACTCCGCTCTTCTCCAGATCGCGAGTCGCAAGCGACGGAGGCTGGTCCAAACTGCCGGTCTGCCGCCAGGCACAGTACATGCGTACGCTGGCAAAGTTTGCACTCTGGCCGGTCTTCAGGTGCTAGACATGCATCCCCTTCCGGCAGACTCTATTCATGCATGGCGACCTGATTGATTTATGGTATTTAATAATTCTTCCGGTCCATATTATTTGTTGCTTAGATGGATGTATGTAGTATTTAAAATCTATTTGAGCCACAAGTTATATGAATCGGAGGGAATATTATTATTTCCTATTCGTAGTATTTGGTACGGGTAGTTTTCCATCTTGATGATTATTATAGACACCTCCGGGCTTCCATCCGATCGTTACGATACTTTATATGTATCCGGTAAGTAAAAAACATTAGTGACAAACAAAACAGGAAGGCACCAAGTGACTATATCCACTGAAAAAAAAATGTGACTGTATCCAGATTATTTCTCTTGTTCCATTTGACTATTCATGTTTTTTTTTTTTTGGAGATTGACTACTCATATTTTACTGTGGAATACACCAAAGCCTTAACCGGGGTTGGACCCTCAACGTCTAACACACCTTCATGTTTCGAGTAAATAGCGTAAAACTAGCACAGTTCAGTTTAGGGTTCCAAAAAACTGCAAGATTTTAATTTTTCGCTGATAACTACCAACTAAGGGGTCGGCTGTTTTCAAAAAACCCAAATGACTGTTGATTAAAAATAAAACCTGTTTATGACATGTCGGACCCGCATCTAAGCGATCCATCTATTTGACCATGTGTTTGACCGTTAACTGACATGTAGGGCCTACATGCCAGTGTCTCAAAAAGCAATCGGGTCCCCAAAAGTTTTCTGGAAAAGAAATCGGCCCCTATGAGTTTTCAATCAGGTCCTTACAATATTTTTGCAAAAGGCAATCAGGTCCCTGCTCTAGAGCCGGAGGAGTCTTGCCCGCAGCAGCCATGAGCTCGATCGCGAGCGCTCTGCTCGGAAATCCTTCAAAAATAATTTCAAAATATAGTTGTAGCGCCTTCATAAACACACGCATATAGATATTGCTAGAAAACATTAAGAAAATAAGTTTACATCTTATTACATCCAAATAGTCTTTTTGGAATCATATGATCACACGCATATAGATATTGCTAGAAAACATTAAGAAAATAAGTTTACATCTTATTACATCCAAATAGTCTTTTAGGTACCACATACATAATCACTTAGCTAGCTAGTCAGAAGTACGGGGCAAGGACTGAAAGCTCGGTGGGACGTGGCCGTTTGCGGCCTTGATTCGATTTGAGTGACGTACGTGTCCATTTAGTTTGACACACGTACGCACGCGCACACACAAATACGTACGTATATACGTATAATAACGGCACAATTAAGTAGGCTTGAGCGAGAAGGATGACCGGACGCCATCGATGCGCCTAGCGTGGACAGCGGAGCACCATGGTCTCGATCGTGATTCCGGGTCCGAAGGCCAGCATGGCGCCCCACTCCGGCAGCAGGCTCCGGCGCCAGCGCAGCTCGTCGAGCACGAAGACGATGGTCGCGCCGCTCATGTTGCCGTACTCGCGGAGCACGTGCCGGCTGGCCGATAGCTTCTCCGGCTCCAGCTGGAGCACCTTGTCTATGTTGTCCAGGATCGGACGGCCGCCCGGGTGCACCGCCCAGAAGAGGTCGTTCCACTTCCCTTTCCCGGCTAATGGAGACGGGAGGTGAGCGCCACCGTCGTGGTGGCCGTCGTCGTCTCCGCCACGGAACGCGTCGAGGAGGCAGCGCTCCACGTTCTGCCCGATGAGCGTGGGCACCTGGATGGCGAGGTGGAAGTCGACGCCGCTGCCGGAGACCTGCATGCCGAGCGCGTGCTCGGTCTTGGGCAGCGTGGTCTGCGTTGCGTGGACCATCTCGAAGATCGGGCTCTGCTCGCCGTCGCGGAAGGGCCCGGCGCCGACGATGACCGCACCGGCGCCGTCCCCAAACAGCGCGTGGCCGACGAGGTTGCCGCCGTCGGGCCCGCCGAAGCAGACGAGCGTGATCTCGGCGCAGGCCACGAGGACGCGCGCGCCGCGGTTGTTCTCTGCGAGATCCCTGGCGAGGTTCAGCGCCCTGCCGCCGCCGTAGCAGCCGTGGAGGCTGAGGATGGTGCGGGAGACCGTGGGGCGGAGGCCCAGCAGCGTGGCCAGCCGCAGGTCGGCGCTCGGGGCGCCCCAGGCGGAGTAGGTGCTGAAGACGAGGTGGGTGATCTCGCTCGCCGGGCGGCCCCACTCGGCGATGGCCTTGGCCGCCGCGCACTGCGCCAGCTTCGGCACGGCGTCGACGGTCATGGCGATGCGGTTGTCCAGAGACGGCGCGTCGTGGTCGTACAGCTCCGGGTGCGCCGCCAGCGTCTCCTCCGTCAGGTGGAAGTGCCGTTTGTCGATGTCAGTCTTCTCGCCTGCAACCAAACCAAGGAGTAATAAATCAGTTAATGTATACATTCAATTGTATATATCGTAGAAGTAGTTAATGTGGTGAACAGGCGTTGTTAAATGAACGTGGTAGTACCAAGCAAAAAAAAAAAAACAACGTGGTAGTACCAAGCAAAAATAAATAAAAAAAATAACGTGGTAGTACAGATTCTGGTTAGCTTGTGCTGGAGGTGAGTGAGGTGGTCGCTCTTGGTGATGCGGAAGAGGTTCTCGGCGAACATGTTCTGGGCCAACTCGAGGCCGGTGGGGTTCGCCGTGCCGATGCCGAGCATGGCCGCGGGGCCTTGAGCGTGCTGCCGCCGCGCCACCGCGGTACCCTTCCCATTGACATTGCCGTTGCTGGTTCCGATGCTTCCCATGGCCAATCTTTGGGATGTAGACTAGCTCACTGGGTAGGTGTTGCCAGTGGATCTTCAGGTGGTTCGTCGTCTGTCTAAGGGGCTATGTGTCTCAGGCTTTATATATAGTCTGCTCGTTTGGCTGCCTGGCTGGACTAGCAACCACCAAGTTTGCATGGCATTAACTAATCTCTACGTCTAAGAGCCTATAAAGAGTTGTCATGTCATATATGTGATCTTATTTATTTTCATGCATGACACAAAGTAGCATTTCATTGCACATGATACAGTATCTACCTATATTACTCTAACCCTCTCTCTCTTCTCTAATTTTCTGCCACGTCAACATGTTTGTTATTCCCGAATGCATGATACCGGCTAAGATACCAATACCATCACTATGGCCAGCCTTAGTCCTTATATCCTGCTTCTGTCAACTTATTATTCTTGCTCTAAGTAATCCCGGTCGTGTGGTGGTCCACAGGTGTAGCTTCCTGACAGTAGAGCATGGGAAAGTTTTCGGAAACAAACTTAAAATGTTAATAGTAAAGAAATAGGAATTTTGATATGTCATGTACACCCTATGATCCTTTTTTTTACTCCACATATAAGATTTCTCTCAAGTCAAACTTCATAAAGTTTGATTATACTTATCTGAAAAAATAGCAACATCTACAATAATACTAAAGTTATACAATATGAAAATCAAATTCATGATGCATCTAATGATATTGATTTCGTATTGCGAATGTGTTTCAATAAATTTGGTCAAATTTTTGTTTGTCTTCAGACAAATGTTATATATGCTGAGTAAAGAGGACTGGAAGGAGTATATATATCATAGATTCCTACCTGAACCAAAACTTTTGGGAAATTCTAAAATTGTCGTTCTGATGTCATGTAGGAAAAGCACAGCAGTACTCACAATGTACGATCTCATGTTTGGTTTCCTTCAAACTTCCAGTGTAATAGCATATTCCAGATAAATTTCAAGTGATGTTGGATAGAAATGTCTTTGATCGAAATGGTACCAAGGAATATTCTCCTATTCGATCCATATCCTTTAAAAAAATTGGTGATCCTTCTCAACCTCTCATAGACGGGGTGGACATATGGGCTAAGGGTGTACCATGTGCTCGGCGATGTCTTATGGGGCCCTTGGAGCATCGAAAGGATAGCCTTCGAGCATTTGGGCACTAATGAGAGTTCAAGACACATGAAGTTGTTATACACCTGGACATATATATGGAGGTGGGTACGGTGTTTGATGCAGCGGATGTGTAGTTACCGACTTACTCTTGTCATCGATTCTTTACGACATACATGACTGTAAACCAATATGATTATGTTAGCAATTTAATGTAGCAGGATTATTGTAGTAATACTGGACACCTGTATATAGAGTCTAGTTGAATATGTACGTTTTCAGTAGAAGTCGGCCTCACATGGGCCATTTGTCTCACTATGTCATTGTGTGTCGTTTAGTGATTTGTCTACCAAGCAGCCATAGGCCAGTAGTAAAAACAGAAATTTCATATTCACGGAAATGGAAAATGCTCCACAGGAAAACACAGCTTTGTTTTTGTTTCCGTTTCCGTGTAAGCATTTACGTTTCCGTTTTGCGGATTTCCATTTCCATTTCCATATTTTCTCTCCGTTTTCGTTTCTACCATTTCCTCATGAAAAAAGCGGAAAGGTTCCACTCCATTTTCATCCCTACATAATTGTATTGAGTTCGACGACAGAGGAGAGGAGAGAGATGAGAACCATGTTCTATATTTATAAAGGAGTAGTAGTGAGGTGCTAGTGTAGGGGCATTGACGGAGAATTTGCCTATGAGTCACCGCCGGCATTTCATCTACTCATGAGGGCAAGACATAAGGGGATGACGATAACAATATGGTCAACAAGGTGTCGAAGGGCATCGGACAAGCAAGGTCTAGAGGTATCGTCTTGTTGTGTCGGCAGTGCTACCCTAGAAGTAGAGTTATCTTCTAAATGGATGGTATCATGTCTATGGTGGATGGTAAGATACGCGTAAGAAACAACTCCATGTCATTCCCGCCAAACAGTGATTACATGGGGAGAGGCCTAGTCACTGCAAACGTACTAATAAGCATAACACCTTTCAGGAAAGTATTTCCAAGCATTTATCAAACCCGAAGACCCTAAGGTTACGTGTACCACATTTACCACAACTAGAGTTCTCACAGTCTCTAGTCGCGTTCACACCCAAAACATAGTTTGGAAATTAGCCTACTCATACTACCTAGGCCACGAGGAGGAAGATGGACTGAACTAGGAACACATAAAAAGAAGAATCAAACTAAATTAAACTAAACTATCAATGGTCAAGTGATAAAAGACCTTGTAGGCCCTAGTACAACTAGCGATGATTAAGTACTGAGATAGTAAAGAGGGGTAAGCTTAGCACCTCACACCACCCACGCTAACATTCCGCTAGTATATGATGGTAATTATGGGTTTCCATTCGATGCAATATAAAGCTAGTGGGGTTTTCTTGCTCCCCCTAAGTATACGATCAAAGATAAACGGGTGACATCAATCACTGTTGCAACCCTCACTAGTAGAAAACAGACCTTTTGTTAGGAGCATTAGTACCGGTCGGGTTTGGGACCGGGACTAATATGACCATTAGTCCCGGTTTCAACGGCTAGGATCGGACGGGGGCATGACCAGGACTAGTCCCGGTTCATGAGAGACCTCTAGTCCCGGTTGGTGATACCAACCGGGACTAAAGGGTTGCGGCAGGGTTGTAGTAGGCTCGGGACCCTGCGAGCCCCTTTAGTCCCGGTTGGTATCACCAACCGGGACTAGAGATAGACCTTTAGTCTCGGTTGGTATAGCTAACCGGGACTAAAGTCTTCCCTATATAAAGCTGCCAGCCCCGATTGAGTCCAAGCTTAATTTTCTCTCCTCTCCTCTCTGGTTTCTTCCCCAAGCTCGAGTTCATCCTCCATTTTTGCCAAGATTTGTCAAGATTGGAGGCACCCCATCTATCCAACGGTTCTAAAAGGTTAGCAACTTCATCCTTTCATCTCTCATTGCTAGTTAAGCTCATTTCATGCTCTATAAGTATAGTGATTTGTGGGTTTTAGTTTGGGAGTAATTTTATGAGAGTTTATTTAATTTATATGCAATTTGAGCTCAAATTAACTTCTTGGTTTGCATATGTGTAGGTGTGGTTTACTTAGTGCATTCCCATCCCCATCCTCACCGCCGTCGATCGCCCACACCGTCCCGTCGCCGGCACCACCTTGGTGAGCCTCTTTTTCATATCCTCTTTGTAGAAAAAAATCTTATTTGTTTGACTTACATAGTTACTTGTATAATTTTCTTACTTGTATGATTGTTTGTTATATATAGTGCCATGGTTTTGATATATGTCCCCATCGGCCCTCGTCCGGTTTATGATTCGGATGTGGTATATTATCTTTTATAACTATTTATTTCATTTCGTGTTTATGACAATTATGCCCATGAAGTTGCAACCAACCCTCTTGTCGAGAAGGTATGTGAACCAGAAATTGCAACCGACCCTCTTGTCGAGAAGTTAAACTTAGTTGAAAAAGAAAACGATTATTTGAAAGAAAAATTGAAAAGAATTGAAGAAGAGAAGATGAAATTGGAGTTGTATGTTGCCGATGTCATCGATGATCATACGATCAAGATGGATGCAATTCGCTTGAAGATTAGAAAGATTACAAAATATGCCATTAATAAAGAGGCTTGGTATCATTATGCTATTGGTGTGATTTTGATCGCATTTGTTGTTGCATTTAAATGCTTTCGTTAGTTGTATGTTGTTTTATGAGAAGTATGTATGAACTATATGTATATATTTTTGAAGTAATAACATTTGGTCACTACTCTACTTTGGTTTTAATGTAATGAACTTGTATTAATTTGGTCACTCGGATGTTGTGTAATGAAGATGAGACGGCAATGGATGTCCGATGACCGACGCTCTCCCGAGTTCATTAATGGCCTGCATAATTTTTTGCATGTGGCTGAGGCAAACAAGCGGGATGGTTTTATGTATTGTCCATGTGGTGTCTGTAAGAATAGTAAGGATTACTCTACCTCAAAAACCCTTCACATCCACCTGGTTCAGTCCGGTTTCATGTCCGGCTATAACTGTTGGACCAAGTACGGAGAAAGAGGGGTTATGATGGAAGGTAATGATGAAGAAGAGGATGATGACAACTATCCTAGGTTCCCTGAATACGATGAGACTACAATGGGGGAAGCTAAAGAAGAGGCATCCGATGAGCCCTTTGATGATCTTGGTCGGGCCATTGTTGATGCAAAGAGAAACTGCAAAAGTTAAAAGGAGAAGTTGGAGTGCATGTTATAGGATCACAAAAAATTGTTGTACCCAAATTGCAAAGATGACAAGAAAAAGCTGGGTACCACATTGGAATTGCTGCAATGGAAGGCAGAGAATGGTGTATCTTACAAGGGATTTGAAAAGTTGCTGATAATGATAAAGAAGATGCTGCACGCCAGTACGTACGAAGCAAAGAAAGGTTGTATACACTCTAGGATTAGAGGTGCAGAAGATACATGCATGCCCTAATGACTGCATCCTCTACCGCGGTGAGAAGTACGAGAATTTGAATGCATGCCCAGTATGCAGTGCATTGCGCTATAAGATCAGCCGCGATGACCCTGGTGATGTTGAGGGTGAGCGTCCCAGGAAGAGGGTTCCTGCCAAGGTGATGTGGTATTCTCCTATAATACCACGGTTGAAATGTTTGTTCCAAAACAAAGAGCATGCCAAGTTGTTGCGATGGCACAAAGAGGACCGTAAGAAAGACACGATGTTAAGAGTACCCGTTGATGGGTTGCAGTGGAGAAAAATCGAGAGAGAGTTCCCAGACTTTGCAGATGACGCAAGGAACTTATGGTTTGCTCTAAGTACAGATGTCATGAATCCTTTTGGGGAGCAGAGCTGCGGTCATAGAACCTGGCCTGTGACTCTATGTATCTACAACCTTCCTCCTTGGTTGTGCATGAAGCAGAAGTTCATTATGTTGCCAGTGCTCATCCAAGGCCCTAAGCAACCCGGCAACGACATTGATGTGTACCTAATGCCATTAGTTGAAGAACTTTTACAGTTGTGGGATAAAAAAGGTGTACGTGTATGGGATGAGCACAAACAAGAGGAATTTGACCTACGAGCGTTGCTGTTTGTAACCATCAATGATTGGCCTGCTCTTAGTAACCTTTCAAGACATACAAACAAGGGATACAATGCATGCACACACTTTTTAGATGAGACTGAAGGTATATATTTGGATAAACGTAAGAAGGTTGTGTACCCGGGACATCGTCGATTTCTTCCGATCAAGCATCCCTTAAGAAAGAAAGGCAAGCATTTCAAAGGTGAGACAGATCACCGGAAGAAGCCTGGCCATCGTACTGGGTTAGATATATTTGATATGGTCAAGGATTTAAAAGTAATCTTTGGAAAGGGTCCTGGAGGTCAATCTGTTCCGAATGACGCTAACGGACACGCCCCCATGTGGAAGAAGAAATCTATATTTTGGGAGCTACCCTATTGGGAAGTCCTAGAGGTCCGCTCTGCAATCGACGTGATGCACGTGACGAAGAATCTTTGCGTGAACGTGCTAGGCTTCTTGGGCGTGTATGGGAAGACAAAAGATACACCTGAGGCACGACAGGACTAACAACTTATGAACGAAAAATATGGCATGCATCTAAAGCAGTATCAAGGTCCTGCCAGCCACGCTCTTACCAAATAAGAGAAGGAAATATTTTTGAAAGCCTGAGCAGTATGAAGGTCCCGTCTGTCTTCTCTTCGAATATAAAGGGAATAATAAATATGGCAGAGGATAATTCCAAAACCTAAAGTCTCATGACTGCCACGTGATTATGACGCAATTACTTCCGGTTGCATTGAGGGGGCTTCTACCGGAAAATGTTCGAGTACCTATTGTGAAGCTATGTGCATTCCACAATGCAATTTCTTAGAAGGTAATCGATCCAGAAATCCTACCAAGGTTACAGAATGATTTGGTCCAATGTCTTGTCAGTTTCGAGTTGGTGTTCCCACCATCGTTCTTCAATATTATGACACACATCCTAGTTCACCTAGTCGAAGAGATTACCATTATGGGTCCTATATTTCTACACAATATGTTCCCTTTTGGGAGGTTCATGGTAGTCTTAAAGAAATATGTTCATAACCGTGCTAGGCCAGAAGGAAGCATCTCCAAGGGCTATGGAACAAAGGGGGTTATTGAGTTTTGTATTCACTTTATTCCTGACCTTAAGCCGATTGGTGTTCCTCAATCGCGGCATGAGGGGAGACTGAGTGGAAAAGGCATGCTAGGAAAGAAAGCAGTAATAAGTATGGACGGGCATTCCTTCACTCAAGCACACTACACAGTTCTACAAAATTCCACCTTGGTGGCTCCATTTATCGAGGAACACATGGATATTGTACGCTTCAAGAACCCGGAGCAGTCTGACTCCTCGATTAACCATACACACATGGCGACTTTCGGCGGTTGGTTGCAAACACATCTCATGAATAACACCACTGTTGGAGATGATCTGTACTCGTTGGCCAAGTCACCATCTTCGACTATATTGACTTTCCAAGGGTACGAGTTAAATGATAATACATTTTACACGATCGCCCAAGATAAAAAGAGCACCAACCAAAATTGTGGTGTCTGCTTTGATGCAACATACAATAATGAGAAAAAGGACACAAATCATGGTTACATGGAGGAGATATGGGAACTTGACCATGGACGTTTTTTAAGGTCCCTTTGTTTCGGTGCAAATGGGTCAATCTGACAGGAGGCGGGGTAAAGGTAGACCCGCAGTACGGAATGACAACAGTGGATCTCAACAATCTTGGGTACACATACGAACCATTCGTCCTAGCCAATGATGTGGCTCGGGTTTTCTATGTGAAGGACATGTCTACCAAACCGAGAAAAAGAAAAGATAAGGAAGCGACTACATCATACGATGAGCCAAAGTGCCACATAGTTCTTTCAATGAAAAGAAACATCGTGGGAGTGTTGGACAAGACAGACATGTCAGAAGATTATAATAAGTTTGATGAAATTCCTCCCTTCAAAGTGAACACTGACCCAAGCATCATGTTAAACTATGAAGATTCTCCATGGTTACGGCGCAATCATAAGAAAGGGACATACGCGAAGAAAAAGTCTTATACCCCAAGATCCCACTCTGGGATGTGACTGGCTTCATCGTCATCACTTTCTCTCTAGGGTATACATGTGTTTTGGGTGTTCCTAGGGGTTACCCTAACACAAGCAACAAAATAGTTTCACTTTGCTACCCCCTTCTGACACCGGAATCTTTGTAAGAGCTAGGGCATTTTGGCATTTGAAACATGATTTGTGCGGAGTTAATCAATGCAATTATGTCCAACTCATTTGGTTTTAGTTTCGAAATTGTTATGCATTTTACAAGAATTAATTTCATTCTGTAAAATTGACTAACAAAAACATAATATAATTTTTCAAAAGAATAACAAGATAACAGAAACTAAAATATCCTAAAAATTCTCAAAAACATAAACAAAGTAAAAGGTATAGAACTAAAAGAGTTAAACAAAATCTGTTTTTGATTAAAACACCTATATAAAATATCCTAAAAATTGCTAAATTGAACATACAGATAAAACATACTAATATTAAACAACATGAAAAAGAATCACTCAAAAATCTATTTTTAAACTAAAGTTATTCATAAACTAGTGATTCACACAAATTTCAAAGACTTAAAATTTAAACTATTCAAATTTGAAAACTACTGGCACTAATAGAAAGTTTATATTTTTTTTGACCTAAGGCATAAATGATTCATTCAAAAACTCTAAATATTCTAACAGTTATTCAAAAAATCTAAATATTCTAATAGTTATTCAAAAAGATTCTATAGAAAAACAAAACAGAAAAGAGAAAATCCACCTTTAGTCCCGGTTGGTCTCACTAACCGGGAGTAAAGGTCCCTTCCCGCGCGGGATTTGGGCCGCCGAAAAGGACCTTTAGTCCCGGTTGGTGGCTCCAACCGGGGTTAAAGGTCTGAGCTCCCGTGCGGGGAGAAGAAACTATAGTCCCGGTTGGAGCCACCAACTGGGACTAAAGGCCTCTTTAGTCCCGGTTGGTGGCTCCAACCGGGACTAAAGGTCTCTGCTATATAACTCTTGCGACCTTCGTGTCCCGGTGCCAGCCACTGCCCGAGACATCCAGATCGAACACAATGCTGCCAGGCTAGCCGTTCCCGTTCCCGTCGCCCTCACTCCACCGGCGAATGCCTACGACGCCGGCAGGCCGTCCCGTCCAGTCCAACGCCATCCCCGACCCCCTCTCCCTCCGCGTGTTGGTGAGCTCTCCTCTTGCCCCTGGCACCGTCCCCAACCCCCTCTCCTCCCCGCGTCTCTCTGCCGGCCGCCGTCGCCATGGACACCGAAACAAGCAGCTGAGAGTTGTGCTTTAACTGTATTATATAGCTTGCCAATCTACGCGCTGTAGCAATCTACAGCAAGATTTGAAGGTAAGAGTTGTGCTATTGTTCTTTTCTTATGCCAGACCCATTTTGCCATCTCAAAACTGAATCAAAACTTTCATTCTTGGTGACATGAAAATATCTCTCTCAATAGGTGACATGAAAATAAATTCTGGCAACAATGCAAATGTGACAGCTTACCCCTTTACTTTTTCAAATGTACATAGTTTTTTTTAAATACTGTGGATACTGCTGTCAGCACAACCCATCTATGTGATGGCGTAACAAAATTATATATTTTTTCTTGTTTATTTGGTACATGACTATTTTGTACAGTGTCATGTATATATTTGTATAACATAAATATGTTTCCTGACTTTATTGGTACCTTTACACGAATTGCAAGTAGTTTTTGCAGTAAGTATTCTCTGTCTGACATATGTGCTTAGTAGTCATATTTGATAATAATAAGATTTTTGAGGAGTCCACGACGATCGTGGGTGATTACTATATAGTTGTAAAAGTTTATTAAATATGAGTAGCATAATAAAATGGAAATTCTCGCATAGGAATTTGTTTTCATAGGAATTTGTTCTCGACGTCGACGATGCCCGGCCCGCATCCTTGTCGTCGATTCGGGACAGGGCTGCCATGTTCGGGACAGGGCTCCGCCGGGCTGGCACTGGGGAGGTGCTACCTTCTGGGGCGCGCGGCTTGGTAAGGAATCGGGGTCTCATCGTCGACCCGGAGCTTCTTTGGTGGCGGTCACGTGGGCCACTATCGGTGCAGAGGGAGCCGACCCCTGAGGAGGTGGTACGTCACCGTATAAGGGAGGAGGACGAGCACGTCCGTCGCTACATGGTTGCGTTGTACGTCAGGTTCTCCAATACATGGTAGTTTCTTCAGGGATCTCACCCGAGCTATGATCCTGTGATGGTTCCTTTTCTTTGGGTGTCCACCGCCCGCGGCTCAGGAACCGCTAGTCAACTGGATTATTCGATAATATTCGAGTTGTATTAGTGATATTATATGATAATATTCGGCATGTATTAGTGATAATATTCGATAATATTCGATGATGCTTTAACTAGATTATTCGAAATGTATTAGTGATATTATATTATAATATTATATGAAGAGTCCCGGACGATCGCCGGTGATATTATATGTATTAGTGCTAAAAAAATAATTTTCCTCGCCATCCCTCGCCCCTCAGATCAAACCTCGCCGGCGGCTGACTACTATGATTCAGTTTTTGCTTATTGAATGCATTCTAATTAATACATCATACTAAATTGTTTTATCTTTCTTCAAGATTAATTAAGCTATGGATGGTAGTGACAGATACCGTGAAGATGACATCTTCGACATGATACGCTCTGGTGAGGGAGTTGAGCAAGATGACGGCTCACAATTTCTAAACGAATCCGGTGATGGACTAGAGCAACAACCAAGAGATGAAGGGGAAACAAACAATGATGGCGAAGAAAATGATAGACAATTAACAATGTCCGGCAAGGTATATATATATATAATAAGCCTTTGGTGATCATTAGATGTATTAATTGATTTGTATATATATATATTTCTTCTTTTAGCCCTCCGGATCGAGCCAATCTTCTAGAAGGGTACGAGGCCAGGCCAAAAAGTTGGACGATGACATAAAGCTCAACATCGATGAAGTCGCAGAAGATGGCGAACCATTGCTCCTCCCAAGAATGCCCGTAAATTTATAAATCAATGCGGAGTTATTGTTAGGGACCATATCCCGATCACCATTCAAGAATGGAATAAGGCAAAGGAAGATCGAGCAGTTAGTTATGTCGACGAAAGATAAAAAAAAATTCTTTGGGATACGCTCATGTCACATTTCAAGCTACCAGAGGGTCTCACAGATAAAATCGGTTGAAAGTAAAGCACTTTGCTCTTCAGAAGATGGCGACACAATTCCAGACCTGGAAGAAAATCCTATACAATGTGTACATCAAGGATAAAAAGACGACTCCAGAATTCATTGGAGCACTAGAGAAGATAAAAGATCACTGGGAAGCATTTGTTGAGTACAAGTAGTCAGATGCAGCTAAGGAAAGGTCGAGAAAAAATAAGTTAAATGCTGAGAAAAAGGAGTATCACCGTGTTCTAGGGACAGGTGGCTACAAGAGAGCCTTGCCAAAGTGGGAAGAATCTGAGGCCAAGATGGTTGTAGAAGGGGTCACTCCAGCTACAACGGGTTGGCCCGAGAGGGCCATGACTTGGTTTTATGTGCATGGGAGGAAGTTGGACCCAGCGACAGGGAAGATTATTGCAAAGGCAAATCTTAAAACAGCCTCAGACGCTTTACTTGAAGCAATAGCATATGCTTGAAAGGGGGTGTTCTAGCCCGAGAGAGAGAACGACGAGCTTACACGCGCCCTCGGCAATCGTGAACACGAAGGACGAACACGAGGCAAAGGCATTGCTCCATGGGTTCAGGGGTTTTCAGAGTGGAAAGACACTTATAGAAGCCGTCACAGAAAAAAGAAGCAGGAAGCAGACCGGTTATAATAGATAGAAACATTGTTAAAGCAACAGCAAGAGCAAATTGACACAATTAGCCAGCAAAGGGCATCTCCGCATCAGGAGCAAGCAGATCCAGCATTGGATAGTACCGTAACATCTATGCGGAAAAGCAGCGTGGGTTCCACGGGGGTCATGGCCGATGATGCACTGCTAGCTCGCTACCCCGTGGATGATATCAAAGAGAGGACAGATTGTGAGCTTCATTAGAAAATGAAGAATATATCCGTGAAGGTGGCGATCGGCGTTGCTTTACCGAATGCACCTGAAGCAACCATCCATGGCATTCCGATTCAAGCTGGCTATGCTAAAGTCGGGGTGGATGAAGTAGTGCCGGGATATGAGTCACTAAAGCTTCACATTCCTGGAGGTGAAGGGGAGCTAACACTGGGGGAAGTCGTACATGGTGTCATTGTATGGAGAAAGGAATGCATCGTGTTTCCAAACTCGGCGCCAAGGCCACCGACTCCTCCGAGTAGCAATACACCTGGAAGTCCACTCCACGTCGATAGGCAGCCCAACACGAGTCCATATCAATCTCTGCCGCGTCAGCCGACTCCACCCCCTACGTCCCAGTATTGCCAAAAGCGGAAGACCACCGCTCCGTCAAGTCCTATTCGGAAGAAATGCAAAAAGAAGAAAGACAACAACGAGCCTCTTGCCAAAAAGAAGTTAGCTTACGATAAGACTGATGAGGAACTCGGTAGGGTCGTGGCTTCCCAAGTGAGGTCCCATTTTGCACTGAAACCTCCCTCGCCGCCAAAGGAGCCAATACGTCCGAAAACCATAGAGCACTTTATGAAGATGCTTGAGCGACCCCCGGCACATGTGGCGAATAGGCCATCAGACTATGACCGTTCTATTATGAAGTCATATAAGGAACAAATACAGCAGTAGAGATGTAAAAAAAGCGGGAAAACAATAGCCCAGCTCGGAGAACAGGCAATGCAATCGACCCCCCCGCTCAAGGTGACTACCGATAAGGTAGTCACCGAGGACGTTGCTAGAAACATGGGTATCAATGTTGATCAACTCCTAGGCACCGAGGAAATCCTCGTGGCTGAACTAGCATGGCGATATGTTCCCAGGAAAACTCTGATCAGACCTTAGCAGGTCCCCAATCTATCAACACAAATACAAAGATTGCATGAGTGCTACATGACCGAAGTTGCCAAGGCGCGAGTGTGGATCATGGTGAAAGTCAAGGAAGATCATTACTTCTATGAAAACGAGCTATACATTGAGTTTGAAGAATTGTTTCAGTTATACAATCAAGACGCATTCGACAAATCTATTGTCAGTTGCTATTGTCTGTAAGTGATTTCTTTCTGTAATTGAAGTCTCTAGTTCAGCTCGTTCATTGCCTGTAATTATCCTCACTATATTCTTTTGTACGCTATTATGCAGAATGAAGATTCTTGATTGCAAAACACAAGGAATCTTTGACATTGGGTTCATTGACCCATATATCCTTACTGAAAAACATATAGAAGACCACCCCAAAGACTCAGATGAAAACTTGCTAAGGTTTTTAAAGGCACAAAATACCAAAATAGAAATACATTTTCCTTAGAACTTCAAGGGAGTGTTACTATCGTGAACTACAAATTCTATTTTGATTACTCGATGTTAAGTGTAGTTGATGAGTAATGCATGTAAACATGCGCAGGTTCCACTAGATCCTGCTAAACATTAGGATTGACGCTGGAATAGTTGAAGTCATGGACTCACTACGTAAAGACCCTACGTAATACAAGAGCGTGGTTTTGATGATCGACAGGTAATTTCAATCATTGTCGCACTATATCGGCCTCTTTCGTTCATTTCCTGATATCAAGTAATTAATAACTCCTTTATTCATTTTCTTTGCCAGACATGGTTTGGAAATAGTTCATCAAGGAAGTTGTCGGTGAATGGAAACCGAAGCTGCAATGGCGAAGGACCAAGGTAATTAAGTAGTACTAGCTACATCCGTGCATCTCTTTAATTCTAGTTTCAATACCATTATCATGCTTGATTATTATCTGATTGAATTCTATTCTCACAAAGTGCATGAGGCAGAATCAGGGGATTGATTTATGTGCATACTATGTTTGCGAGAACATTCGCATGGCGTAAACACTATTCATATTTTTTTTATGAAATGATCTAATATATATACAGACAACTAATATATTTGTATTGATCTCCATCTTTAAAGATGGAAGAAATGCGGGAGAAGCTCCTACCAAAATACCGCCTACGAGCAATCCAAGAGGAAATTGCGGAATTTTTTCTTACGGAGGTCATATCTGAAACAGGAGAATATCATTGCACGTAATGATCTCCAAATTGTAGGAGAAATTGTATATACCAAATTGTATATATATATATATATATATATATATATATATATATATATATATATATATATATATATGTATGGTCGTACGAGAAATTATATTATATATCATCAACGTGTGTACAGTATGTAGTAGCGTAAATTATGTTTGAAATGAAAAAATAATTGAATGAAAAACACAAAATGAAAAGGAAAAATAAACCATAAACCCTAAAACCCTAAACCCCTCTAAAAAACACAAAATCTTTAGTCCCGGATTGTGTCACCAACCGGGACTAAAGGTCCTCCAGCCCCCACCGCACACTCGCGGCCACGTGGAGGGACTTTAGTCCCGGATTGTGGCCAGCCGGGACTAAAGGGTGGGAACCTTTAGTCTCCACTCTTTAGTCCCGGTTGGTGACCCGGGACTAAAGGCCTTTGCCAATCGGAACTAAATGCCTATTCTCCACTAGTGCCTAGGTCACATAGCACATACTTAGTGGCCAACCCGTGCATCCGCACGGGCTAGCACAACCCGTGCACGGGCTAGTGGTTTTTTTTTGTGTTCGGGCGGTTCGAAAAACTAGTCGCGAACCCGTGCATTCGTACGGGCTACCACATTAAAAATTGCTAACTTTGCACAAAACTAAACAAACAATATAATTTTATGCACATGCGCAAAAAATTTAGAGTTGTTTGCACAAAAAACTAGTATATTTTACATGTCATTTGATGACGATAAGGTGCGACATGGTATTTTTCGTACCCATTTATGTTGGTATACGTATTAGTGGATTGAGAGCCATTCTTACATTATACAGGCCAATTTGTAGAATTGGTGTCTTAATTATCAGGAAAAAAGGCATAAAACAGTTAGCTTTAGTGTATAATTTCAAATATGGCTGAATTCTAGGATATGGAGAATCCTAACTTTGTGCATGTGGAAAATAGTAATCTTTTTATCATGGGAATATTACTTTCTATCTTTTTGAAGGGTAAAGCTCAGCGTCACATTCCTTACTGAGTTTTCCCTTTATATCCGATTGGTGTACTCATCCGTCTCGGTACTCTTCTCGTTAGCTTGACACTGGCCAATTGTAAAATTCTTACGACGGATGTGCTAATGGTTTCAAAATCTCGCTCGTCTCTAAATGAACATAAAATCGAATAGGCTAGCACTATCTTCAATATCCCCCATTGCCCTTTCTTTTATGAGGTGTCTCTACACCGGAACAAAACCCCATTGCCCATGTCAGTGGTGGTGGCTTTTCCTCTTGGTCGTGTGGACGGCAGGACGTATAGCGGTGGTGACTCGGGAACGTGTTTGTCTTTGGTAGTGGCGTTACCCCGATGCAGACATGGGGATTGGATTTCGTCACCCTCGTCCTGAATACCTCATGCTGTCGCGGAGGAGCTACTGAGCAAAAACTCTGTGCTTTGTCGTCGACGACAATGACACTCACTGGTGCTTCTTTCTTCTTTAAGACGTCGTCGTGGTGCTCCTCTCTGTACCAAGGTTCCTGGTGAAGACCCTTCTCCCCTTTGAACTCGGTATCAGCGACGCTCTGGATTGTTTTCCCTCTTGGGGGCATTGCCATGGCGCTTAGGTGTCTAGGGTGGAGTGTGGCACTGTAGTTTGCTCTTCCTATTTCGTCTTTCTGTAGTATAGTCAATTGCGTTATGTGTGATCTCGTTATCTTGGGATCACCTTTCTATGGGGGTTAATTCACCATCTTGTATCATTCGGGCGCGTACTTCGTTTGGTTGTTGACTTATATATAAAGCGGGGAGAAAGTTTGTTTTAAGAAAGAGAAGCACATATAGTTTATTTCTCGTTCATCCTCACACCATGAAGTTGGTACCTCCAGTTATGCTTATCAAAAAGATGCAAATTAATACGGCCACCAATGCGAGTGAGTACAAGGCTACATGATCCATACCGACCATCACATGTACTCACCCCCTTCTGTATCAAAGGGCTCACCTCAAAAATTTCAGATTTCCATTATATTAGGCTCACTTTGAGTCCAATCAAGGTAAAGTGCTTTGAGTCTCACGCCACATTTAGTTCACAGAGATAAAAGAAAGAAAATTAATGGTCATGCATATATCTTTTTCTACATGCACCATGGAAGTTCAATTTCAGAGTTGAGCCCTATAAACTAGAAGAGAGGGAGTATACTGATAAATATATGTGTTTGCCACATAATCATGTTTTTTTCAACGGCCTTCATTGAACGAACATGTAGCAGGTATGCACGGCAACTCACATTAGTTTGGAGGCCGGTTTAATCATGTCCTGTTATAGAGTGTCTCTCTAGTAGTATCTTTTTCCATTTTAATTACAACCTCTTTTGGTGTTTGTAAGGGGTATGGCTTATTAGGTTGTCAATTTTACTAGTCAAACTTGTTTTATATCCCACTAAAAGTATATAACTCTATCACTGTCGAATGAAGTTTTCAGACATTTACTTTATGGTATATTACACACCTTTCGTTAGTTAAACTGAAAACCACAAAAATCATGCCTACCTAATAGACCTTGATTTTTGGGTGGGGGAGTACTATGAATATTTTCATTGCCGCCCGTAGTATTTGGTTTTTGACATACTAGCAGCTTCTATGTTAATTAGTAGGAAAGGTCTAGATTAAAATGGCAATTGCAATAATGGCATGTTTCTGTATAGGCCGTATGAACCGTCCTTGCCAACACAATCGCACACGGTCTACGAACACAATTTCTTTTTTTTGAAAATAGTCGGAAACGTAGCACCCTATCACACGGTTATCTGTAGCATGCGCGATGCATCCCCTTTTACTATCACTCAACATCGCAAGGCGAAGGTTCCCCGTGCGCATGTGGTAGGGTGTTTTAACCATGTGCGATGACCTTAACTACACTAGTGAGACAGAAAAACAATAATCATCATGGGTATGGTTTCTTTAACAAGTCGGAGTACATGGCTCCATGTATCTATGTCTTATGCATGTGCAAATTGCCTCGTCTCTCAATATCAGGCTACTATACGTCCTATTGGGATGCAAAAAAAGTATATACATATTACTAGAAATAATGCAAGATTCATCAATAGATATGGGAATAGGCAGTACAAAAAACACTAGAAGTGATAAAAAATACAATCTGGTCCGTAAAACACAGTGGTCAACTACAAGCACTGTTGTAAGCCGGGGACACGCCCTGTCATTATTTCCTCCATACCGAAGTCGTGCAAACCTTGTTGTAATAGGTAGTCGAGAGGTTATCATGCTA
Organism: Elymus sibiricus; assembly: GCA_039707655.1. Taxonomy (NCBI): domain Eukaryota; kingdom Viridiplantae; phylum Streptophyta; class Magnoliopsida; order Poales; family Poaceae; genus Elymus; species Elymus sibiricus. The sequence goes on along the minus strand of CM077669.1, from coordinate 34,645,239 downwards.
AGGACCCACGGGAACAGTGCACTAGAACTACAACCGTCGTTAATGAAGAAAAAAATAAATCAAAAGTATCCAACCTTTAGACACACGAGCACAGGCAAACAAAGACTAGATCCAAGTAAATCCACCAAAGCCATACCTCCACACGTCGTTCAATGACGGTAGACGCATCATCGGTACATAGGCTAGGCGGGGCGAGACTTATTCCATCCTCCGATAGCCATGACCGCCTAACTTCGTGAATAGAACACAAACCCTAAATGGACACAAAAGGAAGCAGCGTCCCTCTCCCTGGTAAGGGCCATGGTCCAGCATGGTCCCATGACCTAAGGTCACAGGATACGAGACAAACCTACGGCGGCCGCTGGTACAATGGCGAGGAATTTATAATCACCTAAGACGTGAGAGGCACATGTAGTGGGGCATGTATTACCACTTAACAAAGTACATGTGAATACATGAAATACAAGTGATGGTAAGAGGGAAAACATAGCCACCACAGGTACCTACCCCTCTGTCCTCCTCCCTTGCCACCGCCAGACGGTGCTACCGGGCAAAGCCAGACCGGCGTCGGCGATGACAGGAATCCATCGTCGTCTCACGTGGTGGACATGGCCCGGAGTGCGGCGTCACCGGTGCGCGCCAGAGAAAGGCAGCAACGATGGCATGGAACGTGCGCATGGGGCGACATGTGGTGGAGCATGCTCAGGGAACAATGACGGTGGCTATGTGGCGGACAGATCTGACCCGTGACTGGCACGGGCTGCGTTCGGCTGGGTACATCATGGTTGTGGAGGTTGCTCCTCGCAATGGCGGCGGCATGTCTCCCTGCCCCGGCATGGCCTTATGATGATGCGTCGGTGGATGTCGAGGCGGCGGCCTTGAGCGGCTGAACTGGTGGTGGCCTTCTCGTCTTATTGGGAGGTCAAGCGGGGATGACCATCGGGTAGCGCATGAGGGATTAGGGACCTAGTGCTTATATCTGACGGCCGTGATGGTGTTTGTCGTTGTATGTGTCACGACAACTGTAGGCGCGGCGGTGGGTTCTTCTGGTAGCACTCAAAAGCAGGGCGTCGACCACCTCTTCTTCGACGGCACCAGACTCTATGGTTGTGCGGGCAACATTGTGTCTAGATCTCGAGGTGTTGATGGTCTTCTAAGGCCGGTGGCGGTATGGAATGTCCCCTCTATAAACAAATCAGGTTGGATGCGGCTCGGCTGGTGACATATGTGTCTCTTTTTGAGTCATCTGGCAGTGCATGTCGCCAACAGGTGAATCCTCCGGTGGATGCGCCACTGACGGATGCTACACACGACATCTCATGCGGGGACTTCAAGTCTTACCTGCTATCGACACGTGTTGCAAGGTGGCTCTGGCGGAGGTCTCATGTCTAGCCTGTTGCTACTGGATCAAAGGTGGTGCGATAGTGGCGGGAGGTACGCGATATGGGATGTTTGTCTTCTAGTGTTTTGTTCTGATGTATTCGATTATCGAGGTGTCGGTACCCGGATAAGGGATGGTGGTACCTACGGCTTGAACAATGACTTTATACACCCTGTTGGAAACACAAGATCTATGATCAAGCTATGTCGACGCCCGCCTGCGTTATGCCCTTGTTGAACGTGGTGGACTGAAGCTTGTATTTGGGGATGAGAATCCGGAGTTCAACCTTGTGTTGGGTTCTCCATCATCGATGCATGTCTTCTTGAAGGCGTAGCTTAGGAGTTGTGTATTTTTTGTTTTGCGGTCGTCTTGTAACATAGGGTTATTTGTGGTTATCTGTTATAGCTATTGTCGCGAGGCATGCGGCTTTGAGTTTTATTTTCGCTTTATTTTCGGGTTGATGTTGTTTGGCTGCTGGATTTTGCATTCCTAGTAGTATAAATGGTTGCATGCATCGTCCTGATGCAGAGGCCAAGGTTATCCCCCTTTTCGGAAAAAAGTGATGATAAGGCTTGTTCCACTCTCTTGGTATCAGGCTGGCAATTACAAGATTAAGATGGTTACATGATTAAGAAGGTTACAATAGTGTGGTTCTTCTATATCCAGGCACATTAGATTATGACGAAATGTTGCAGGTGCTGGAAAAAATTTGGTGATCAAATTTCAACAGAGGATCTTAATACAGAAAATGATGAAATTGATGCTCAAACTTTTGTGCACTGTTGAGCAGAATTTTTGTTTTATTATCGTGACCAGAACATTAGCTAGAAACTTCATGCGGCCGGGCACATGTATCTTGATGGGTTATTCATATACTATCTCTAGTCATGTTTTGTAACCACGACCTTCAATGAGCAGATAGCTAGCAAACAAAGGTTACGATCAAAGCATAATTCCCCTAAAAAAAGATCAGAGCATAATTGGAATATGTGCTACCAATGAAATAAACACATTGTTACTTAGGAACAAGTACGTCGATATTCCTGCAGGTTCCAGTGTCTCCGAGTAAGATCAGATGCAAACTAGCTTTTTTCCACTCTTTAATACGCAGGCAGGTGGCAGGTAAGGGTCAGATTAAGGGCATAATTGACGATGTTAACTCGATCTATTGAAAGTAGCTATTACTAGCTACCTCCCTGTGTAGCAATCATGTTTCGTTTTAGCCGCCGCTCTCTGACTGGGGTCAACACTGGCTGCAAATAGTCAGAGTTGGTAATTGGCACTCGCAGTCTGTTTCAGTACTAAATGACCCACTGTGTCCGCCCATTTATGCAACTTTGGCATGCGAGGAATTTTCTCCGTAGTATCTGGCTTGACGTGTATGAACACATGATGCCTGCCGTGTCACCGTCCTTACATTTTGGAATGCAGGGAGTATGTAAACTGATGATGTGTTGCGACTCTACCGTATATCTCTCTCAACAATGGGTATACAAAGTCAGCGAGGATGAATTTCATTTGACTTTGGAGATGAAAAACATCAGCAAGTAAATATCAGTCGAGGACCAGGAGTAATAGAATATTCTCTTTTTTAGGAACAACTAAGAGCATTTTTTTTTTTGCGGGTGAGAACAACTAAGAGCATGATCAAAAGTATAGCCAACTGCTGGTTATATGGTGTTGCCATGTCATATATAGTCATCACTTGTAATCACTCATGCAATAAGTTTAGCTATAAGGTTAGATATAAGAGTACTATTTTTTCTCATCTTCTCTCTATCTCTTTCTTCATATTTATTGTATTGGTCTAGGAATCCGCATATAGCTAGCTAGGCTCTTGCAGAGAGCCCACTCCACTTAGTTTTCATGTCTCTCTTCTTTACATAGGAAAAATTGCCATGTAGCGGACTATAAATCTGCTATTGTACTTGCTCTAAGTACTATCATTCCCTTTCTTGATCGTCGATGGAAATCGGCCAGTTGCTCATATGGCGAATGATTGCTCAGATGGCCTAGGACATTTTCTTTGAATCAATGCAATAGCCCGAAAGTGTCATTCTTAGCTCAAGCTCATATGAGCTTTGCATGAACAGTAAAATTATAGAAAAGATCTATTTTTTTGGTGCAAACACTGACATATGTTTTTAATGGTTGTAAAATTTATAACGAAATGACATTCCTGAAAGTCGTGGCAAAAAACAAAAGTAGAACTCCAAAATGCTTTTGAAAATCAACAATTTGGTGCATCTTTTTTTTTGCCACGTCTTCCAAGAGAGTCATCCTATGATGGAACTTTGCAAGCAATGAAAACATTTATAAATTTGCTACAAAAAGAGTTTAGACTTTTTCTTTTTGTTTTATTGGAATTTTACTGTTCATTCGGATAATCCACACGATAGCCATAGTACATTTAAGAAATGCAGTGTCGTTAAGCGTTCGGAGTCAGCTAGTCAGCTCGTCCGCTTCATTGCCTTGTCATGCATTCCCCTTGGCCACACGGGCATTACGCCTGCGGCATTAATGTCAGAGAAAATTTGAATTGACGAGACCAAGGACGAACATGTGACCGGGTCCACCTTGTATGATAATCATATAAGAGCATTGTTAATAGTATAGCCAAGTGGTTGTCAGTCATGTAATACATAGTCATCACTTGTAGTCACTTGTACAACAAGGTTAGCTATAAGGTTGTCTATAAAAATAGTACTTCCTCTATCTCAGTTTAGAGGGCATGCTCGTAGTTCTAGGTTAACAATTAACTAGTTAAATATGTATCATATGTCATGAAAAATTATATGTTTAGAAACTACATCCGCTTAAGAATCTAATGATATCCTTTTTCTGACATATAACACATATTTAGTTAGTCAAACCAATGGACTAGAACTACGCGCATGCTTTGTAAAGTGAGACGGAGGGAGTACTTTTTTTTACGTTCTCTTTGCCTCTTTCTTCACATTTATTGTATTTTCCTAGGAGGACGCATATAGCTAGGCTTTTGCATGAGGCTACTCATACTCCCTCCTTTCCGGTTTATAGGGCTCACCTCAAAATTTTCATATTTCCATTATACTCCCTCCGTTTCTTTTCAATCTGCATATACGATTTGGTCAAAATCAAGCGATGCAAAGTTTGACCAAATATATATCAAAAGATATCAACATCTACAATACTAAACCTATATGCTATGAAAGTTAATATCATGATGCATCTAGTAATATTGATTTCATATTATGAATGTTGATATTTTATTTTATAAAGTTAGTCAAAGTTTACGAAGTTTGACTTTGACCAAATCTTATATGCAGACTAAAACAAAACGGAGGGAGTATTAGGCTCATTTTCAGTCTAATTGAGTTAAAGTGCTTTGAGTTCCACACCGTATTTAATTCATAGAGATAAGAGAAAGAAAATTAGTGGCTATGCATGCATATTTTTCTACATGCATCATGCAAGTCCAATAAGAGGGAGGGTGCAACATTTATTGCTTTGGAAATCGAATTTGTGAGAAATATTTCATTGGCTAGTTAAAACTAGTGTCATCCACTCACAATTCACCTTGGTTGATGAGATTTCAGATTTGAGCCCTATAAACCGGAAAGGAGGGAGTTGTGGGGAGTATCATGCATATGATACTAGTTTATGATACTACCTTCATAGTGCATAGTATTATAGAGTAGTACCATATATAATTTTATTTATTGCCATGCATGACACAAAGTAGCATAGCATTTAACATAGTTAGTTATTAGCAACTATTAATATAGTAATTTTATATAAAAGGAGGATTTTCATATTTTTGCTCAGTTGCCATCTTCGTCAATTTCTTCCTTAGAATTTTTTTCTCTCCCTGAAAGGTTAATGATGAAAACTTCCAACTATGGACGGAAACTTCAATGACTCGCATTAGATTAATCAGTTTTAACTCAACAAAAATAACTCCTACACCAGTATTCACAACTATGTTACAATAGTACTTTTTCATACCTTCTGTTTCCTTCGAAGGGATTCAGCTTCCTTGATCGTGATAAAACTTATCGCTTTCACCTCATGATTTTTCTTTTGTTCATATGCGAGGTACAACTTCAAGCGTTGTCCATTAATGATCTAGGCCCATCTTTCTCCCTTTTTAAACGAATAGCTCCAAACTTATAAAATTCATAAATCTCATTCTCATATGATCCTTCCCAGCGATACCTGAGTTTCCCTAGAAAAATCTTGACACCAGAGTTAAATAGAAAGACCTTGTTCCCCGCATCAAATGTTCCTTTCAGTATCTTACGATCTGCCATGGCTTAACTTTTTGTTTAAACAATCGGGCACTCTCGAAAGCACTGTTCCAAAGGTCCGTAAAGCATGTATATCTAGCAATCTTTTCTCTCCTACTTCCTTAAGATCAAAATTAATATTTTTTTATTACCCAATAAGCTTTATGCTCTAAATTCAAGGGTAAATGACATGCCTTACCATAAACCATCTTGTATGGTGACATACCCATGGGGTTCTTGTAAGTGGTGCGGTAGGCCCATAATGTTTCGTTTGGCTTTCCTGCGCAGTTTTTTCTGGACTTTTGCACCGTCACTTGTAATATTGTCCTTATTTCTCTATTCGGAAGTTTCACTTGACCACTGGTTTGAGGATGATACAGTGAAGCTATTCGATGGGTTACACCGTACTTACGAAGTACTCTCCCAAAAATTCCCTGTATGAAATGAGATCACACTGAAAGTAATAATGACTTTAGGGACTCCGAACTTAGGTAGGATGTTGTCCTTTACCATCTTCAGCGAGGTAGCCGCGTCTGCATGATGAGTAGGGATGGCTTCAACCCTCTGGGTAACATAATTTAAAGCCACAAGAATGTGAGTATGCCCATCTGAAACAAGGAAAGTACCAAATAGTCCAATCCCCAAACATTAAAATGTTCACAAGCTAGACTATAATTCACAGGAATTTCTTGTCTCCTCCCTATATTACCTGTGCGTTGACAAGTATCTTAATTTTTAATAAACCTATGTGCATCTCTAAAGAGTGTAGGCAAGTAAAATCCCGACTGAAGCACCTTGGCAGCGGTTCGGTTGCCTGCGTAATGTCCTGCATAAGGACTGCTATGACACCTATCAAATACAACATTCATTTCATGCTTAGTGGCATAATTTGCCAAAAATAAGATTTGTCGGTCTACTGTGATATATGCAGAGTTCAAAACTTGGCAATCATACGATTTTCCAGTCTACTGACATATTTTGCCGAGTACGAAACACGGCCAAAGGCAAACATTCACTGAGTTTACGCCGGTAGATAACTTTGCAAACATGTGGACCATGGATATAGTCAGAAGTTTGGCCAGTTTCATTCGTCCTAAACTCGGTGAAATGTGGCACTGGGCAATAATACAGCGCCACGCGTCAAGTTGTTACTGAATGGGACACTGCCGAGTTCCAAACTCGGCAAACAATTTGCCCAGTTCTTCCCATGAAGGAACTCAGTAGATATTTTGTACTCGATAATAAATGCTGGCACATAACTTATTCCTATTCGTCGAACTATGCCGAGTTTAGTACATCAGAACTCGAGAAAGAATCGTGACACGTGGTATTTCCATTAACGGCTAGTCCCGTCTGACGTGTAAATTGCAGAGTTATCTGAAAGGTGAAAACCGGTAAATATTTAAATATTCACCGAGTTCTCAACAAAATGAAGTCAACAGTATTAGTGATTGTCGGGCCACATCCAACCGAGCGTTGTACACCGAGTTCGGCACTCAGTGGAGATTCCGTCGCCGTGTTCGGCACTCACCAGCAAACTGGGAGATTCTGGTAGTGATGGCCAGTGAATAAACAGTGGAGGAAGAGATGAACTTACCCCAACTATGAGCTTTCCATGATTAGTTTAATCCATAGTACTATACCTCTAAATTTAATCAGTGCCAAGATAAACACTAAGGATGTCCTGCTACGAGTGCACATGGGCCAATAATTTTTTGATACCGACGTATGAAAAAATTAACAGCGTACATGATGCATATTTAATGGGAACCAAAATTCTGTCTGGCAACGTTTCGCGCTCTCACGTATCTAGGGTCACCCTGGGACCATACTCCAATCACTGTTGACTCATTTCTATTGATACTCTATTCCGTCAACATAATAAAAATAATAGGAAGATTGTCTACAAAAGAGAAATTTCTTTAACCGGAAGCATATCTGTCCATTATATTCGACATAGTAGTTAACTATATACCATCAAAAAAATTATGTACATTTGTATGTATCAAATCTAGTAGTGCAAGTGCGCGGGTCTCATCGTTGGTCTGTTTATTTTAAAATTTAAAACCCAATACATAGGACTGATTGCAGCCTCGGAAAGAGCCTAGAACGATCAGATGAATTGATGGCTTAGTCGTCTATTTCTTCATTGCTACCCTTTAATAGGCAGTTAGCACGTAATTGTCAGTTCAAAGCATAAACCGGTGGTGCTTTCAAAATATCGCGGCAATGTTTGCTGCTGAGTGTAATTGATTGGTGCAGGTAAAAGCGGCACTGTGATATATATTTCTAGAAATGGCTATTTATTACATGAGATACTGGCAGCAACTAATCTTTAATAAGAAGGTAGGTAGTAGCAGATAATGGTTAGGTCAAAGCATAATTGACGATGCTAACTATTAAAGATCCCATCCAGAGCCAGGTAGCTACCTCCATATGTGCATACAGTATATAGCAATAATGGTGTCATTAAGTCACCGGTCACCTCATCGTCTGTGGAGTTCACTTCACACTAAGGTACTAAATGACAACGGCAGTCCCTTTCAACTAAATTGGCCAAATGTTCATGTGAGAAATTTTCTACACATATAGCTTCTCATCTGACCTACATGAAGTATGAACAGATCCTACCTATCAAAATATCGTTACCAACGTAATTTCGAAATATGGCTTTGTGTTGTTCATGCACAAATATGAACCACACATGATCATGAGACCACTTCCCCTCCCCAACCATCGTGATCGCCCTAGTTTCGTCTTTATCTTCCGACTAGGTTGATTAACATGTTCAACATACCTCGCCCTCGCGTCATCCCCTATGCGCAGCACGGGCGGATAACACATCCCACCGCCGTCAACGTCTCCCCTCCCTACTCCAACACCTCGCCGTCACGGTCATCCCCATGGCCCGGAGGAGTGTTGTTCTAGAGCCCGTCAAGCCTAGATCTGGGGCTGGTGGGGCTAGTCGGATTGGTTGGTGGCTATAGCATGCAGCGATGGGGTTGCCACCATCCTCTTGAAATGGTCACGGCTGGGGTGCAAGTAGCAGTCGTCCCCGACATCAGGCCAGGGGCTTGCTACCCGTTGTGGCCGCTTCCTACATAGATCTGGGTATGTGTGGGATTCGTGGAGCCTTAAGGGATGCCTTTCCTGGTGGTGGTGGTTGCCATCTTGTACCTGTTGGGATGGTGCTCCCGTCGTCGGATGGCGTCCTGTGCCTGTTCTTGCTGGCGACTCGTTGGGATGCCGGTGAGTGCCTTATTGGGTCTTCTCCAATGGTGTTACCAATGTTGAACAACGTCAGTGATGGGGTTGGGGGTCTCTTTGACACCGAGTCGGCGGCCCCGGGTGGTGGACCATCATTTTGGCTTCTGCAGGCAACTTGGCGACAGCGCTGGATTCATTTTTGTCTGTATGGGCAGCAAAGGATGTAGATTTGGTGGATCCTGGTATTGCTGGTGCCTCAACATTAGCGTCTCACAGATCATAATCTGGACGTCTGGTTTTGTGGCAGCATGTCCTCCCTCCTGGTGGGCAGGTGCTCCATATTCGTCAGTGCGGCACAGTTTGGTGGTTCCGAGCAAAACCTTAATGAAATATTTTTACTACACTAAGATTTGGCCAGACCTAGTCCACCTCCTATATATATTGGAGTAAAATTCAAATTTACTTAAAAGTTCAACCTACTTACAATTTAAAGAACCAAATTGGCCATATTGTCCTAGGAACCGAAATTTAAACATAAACCTGAACTTAAACTTAAAACTAAACTAAACTAAACTAAACTTCTCATCATCATCACCCTTGGCAAGGTCGAGCCAATCTTGACTTTTTATTCCACCGTCCATGGGGAAGATGCGTCACCTCTCTTCAACGTCGAACTCCTCCTCATCCTTGCCGCCATCATCGCCGCCTTGCTCCTCTTCGTCGAAGATGACCATGACCTTCCCGTTGACCTTGCATTACGCGAAGATTGCCCGCTCTGCCTCCACAAGCTACTGCCGACGGAGATCCGCTATGTAGTTATCGGCGGCGGCCTCCGTCTCGAGGGGCTCCCTTACCTCCCAGTCCTCCTGAGCCAAGGCCACATTCACTACTTTGGGCTTCGGCGGAACGAGGTGGACGAGCGCCGTTCCCCACGGGAAGTTTAGGCGCATCGTCGCACCGTAGAACTGGACTTGCCACTTGTCGTATTGGAGCGCGCGGAGCTCCACCATGTGCAAGAACATGAGCCACTTTTTGGTGTGGGAATCACGGTCCGTTATCTTCGCCACCCAAGTCACCCACGCTCACTGGCAGACGCGGAGGTACTTCCTATATGGCTGCCACTGCAGAGGCAGGTCGAGGGAGTCGGAGATGCAGCGGGTGGGGGCTGCTTCGGTGGAGCAGCGGGGGTCGAGGACGCCCAGGTTGAAGAGGCATGGCGGGCGTGGTGGCACCGATCTGCGCGACGGATCTGCGGAGCGGAGCACCGGCCATTGGGAGGCTGGGGGTGTCGGGAATCTTGGGAGGGAGGCCTGGATCGTCGACGTTGGGGATGGGAACGAGAAGAGGCAGAGGAGACGGAAAGAGGGGGGAGGAGGACTGGAGATTTTTATTCTCGATCACTGGACGGTGGTATAAAAATAGGGGCAGACGATGCAGCTGAGGATAATTTATCCTTCTCTAACCGCTATTGGGGATCGGTTCTGTCCCGGTTAGAGGAGTAAAACTAGATTTTTAATCCTCTAGCCAGTTATAAGGGATCAGTTAGAGTTGCCCTTATTCACTTTCTCATACAAGCCTTTAGAGGTTTCAGAAATTGTTATATAGTCCTATAGCCCATACTAACGTCAGAATGTCGACCCATACGCTGAAGCACATATTGGAGCATTTGTGGTAGAGCCAGCAAGATATTACGTTGTCTATTACTTGTCACGTACCTGCAATGAAATTAAGGATTTATTGTCAAGGCCAATAAGCGCACCTGCACATACTTGATTGCTTCACACATCCATACACAATGTCCTGTCATCACATAGGAAAATTATAGCACCTTTAATGTACATCCATCCACATAGGCACAAATAATTTGCTCCGTTTAATTCTCGTTGGCCGGATTTTAACGGGTGTGGTTTAAAGAATAGGAATGTACAATTTGGCTGCCCCCGAGGTAATCGGCTAGCACAACATGTTGTATATGGGTGCAACTTCCATATGCTGTTATCTGGCAAAAAAAGACTTCCATATGCTATCACGCAAACAAATCAATCGTGAAAAAGCCATAGTTCATAAAATCTAACGTGCAATGACATCATTGCTGATGTCAGCAGGCCAAATGATCAAATCTAGCATGCATTTAGTATCCCAGCATCACTTTAGAACCCACGAATGCATATGTTCGCATGTATATTCCTTCAAACTATGAAAACAGCTATTCTTTTTAATTTTAAAGAGGTATTACCAAGTGCACTCTTTTTTTCATAAATCACCTTTACTTGACTAATTAGCTATCATGATGCATCATAAGAATGTCGACAGTGAAAGATGCACGCTCACATCCAAAATTGTCTACCATTATTTATCAACATCCATACGAATAAAAAATAGTTTGATCAAGTAGAAGTAGCAACATTTACCTGTCACGTGACTTTCGCATAGCACTATAATTATATTTTGGTGGAAGAATATTCATATGAAAAATAATAAAATTGAACTTGTGTACTCAGGATCATTTTGAAATCTTCTAGAAATTACAAGTCACAGTTTATATGTGAAATTAATACTGGAACTGGAAGCAAAATAAAGGTAAAATAAATTTAGCATCTTTCATTCCATTAGTATACTATGATTGGAACGTATCAACATGCATCTTTTTGGAATTATATGAAAAGGACTTAAAATAATATAGGGTTAACGGACATAAGCATAGTATACTAATGGAATGAACATAGCGGTTCCCGCGTGCATTTTTTTTTAAGTGAAAATACTGCATCGTGTTTCCAAACTCGGCGCCAAGGCCACCGACTCCTCCGAGTAGCAATACACCTGGAAGTCCACTCCACGTCGACAGGCAGCCCAATACGAGTCCATATCAATCTCCGCCGCGTCAGCCGACTCCACCCCCTACGTCCCAGTATTGCCAAAAGAGGAAGACCACCGCTCCGTCAAGTCCTATTCGGAAGAAATGCAAAAAGAAGAAAGACAACAACGAGCCTCTTGCCAAAAAGAAGTTAGCTTACGATATGACTGATGATGAACTCGATTGGGTCGTGGCTTCCCAAGTGAAGTCCCATTTTGCACCGAAACCGCCCTCGCCGCCAAAGGAGCCAATACGTCCGAAAACCATAGAGCACTTTATGAAGATGCTTGAGCGACCCCCGGCACATGTGGCGAATAGGCCATCAGACTATGACCGTTCTATTATGAAGTCATATAAGGAACAAATGCAGCAGTAGAGATGTAAAAAAAGCGGGAAAACAATAGCCCAGCTCGGAGAACAGGCAATGCAATCGACCCCCCCGCTCAAGGTGACTACCGATAAGGTAGTCACCGAGGACGCTGCTAGAAACATGGGTATCAATGTTGATCAACTCCTAGGCACCGAGGAAATCCTCGTGGCTGAACTAGCATGGCGATATGTTCCCAGGAAAACTCTGGTCAAACCTTAGCAGGTCCCCAATCTATCAACACAAATGCGAAGATTGCATGAGTGCTACATGACCGAAGTTGCCAAGGCGCGAGTGTGGATCATGGTGAAAGTCAAAGAAGATCATTACTTCTATGAAAAGGAGCTATACATTGAGTTTGAAGAATTGTTTCAGTTATACAATCAAGACGCATTCGACAAATATATTGTCAGTTGCTATTGTCTGTAAGTGATTTCTTTCTGTGATTGAAGTCCCTAGTTCAGCTCGTTCATTGCCTGTAATTATCCTCACTATATTCTTTTATACGCTATTATGCAGAATGAAGATTCTTGATTGCAAAACACAAGGAATCTTTGACATTGGGTTCATTGACCCATATATCCTTACTAAAAAACATATAGAAGACCACCCCAAAGACTCAGATGAAAACTTGCTAAGGTTTTTAAAGGCACAAAATACCAAAATAGAAATACATTTTCCTTACAACTTCAAGTGAGTGTTACTATCGTGTACTACAAATTCTATTTTGATTACTCGATGTTAAGTGTAGTTGATGAGTTATGCATGTAAACATGCGCAGGTTCCACTAGATCCTGCTAAACATTAGGATTGACGCTGGAATAGTTGAAGTCATGGACTCACTACGTAAAGACCCTACGTAATACAAGAGCGTGGTTTTGATGATCGACAGGTAATTTCAATCATTGTCGCACTATATCGGCCTCTTTCGTTCTTTTCCTGATATCAAGTAATTAATAACTCCTTTATTCATTTTCTTTGCCGGACAGGGATTGGAAATAGTTCATCAAGGAAGTTGTCGGTGAATAGAAACTGAAGCTACAATGGTGAAGGACCAAGGTAATTAAGTAGTACTAGCTACGTCCGCGCTTCTCTTTAATTCTAGTTTCAATACCATTATCATGCTTGATTATTATCTGATTGAATTCTATTCTCACAAAGTGCATGAGGCAGAATCAGGGGATTGATTTATGTGCATACTACGTTTGCGAGAACATTCGCATGGCGTAAACACTATTCATATTTTTTTTATGAAATGATCTAATATATATACACACAACTAATATATTTGTATTGTTCTCCATCTTTAAAGATGGAAGAAATGCGGGAGAAGCTCCTACCAGAATACCGCCTACAAGCAATCCAAGAGGAAATTGCGGAATTTTTTCTTACGGAGGTCATATCTGAAACAGGAGAATATCATTGCACGTAATGATCTCCAAATTGTAGGAGAAATTGTATATACCAAATTGTATATATATATATATATATATATATATATATATATATATATATATATATATAGGGTGGCACTATTCTAATCCCAGGATTAGAATAGTTATTCTGATCACGATGCGTTCCTATATAGGGGCGGAGGAGGTATTCCCGAACTCCCCGAAACCAACAACGAGAAAAAAAAGAAAAAAGAACCCACGACCACGAACTGTGCCGCTGCCTTACCCCCATCCCCCCGCCCCGGTCGAACCTCACCTCCACCAACACGCCGGCCACCACCGCCCCTCTTCCCACCAGCCTCCCCTAGCGCGGCGGCGCCCCTCCCTCTCCCGACGATGCGCGCCGTCGCCCACCACCAGGTTCCCACACAGCCGCCATACTACCCCGCCTCCAGGTCCGGCTGGCGCACCGCCTCTGGCCCCTTGGTCCGACCGCTGTGCCGCCTCCTCCCCGCGGATCCGGCCGCCGCGCCCCCAGGACCGATGTCGACGCAGCCTGCCGTGCGAGCCGCCGAATCTCCCTGACGTCACCGGTACGTGATATTGAGACACGCGACCGTCGCAATCCAAGGTCGCCGGCGCAATTAGGCAGGAGTTTGGAGGCGGTGGTGAAGTTTCTAGGCAGTCCAATGTCGCCCGTGCGGCCAGTGCGCCGTCCGCTACGTCGCCGCGACTTGCAACACTCCGATGCGACCACCACTGTAGCCTTCTCCCTCTGTACAAGAAGTTCGTCGCCTCGCTCACGAGCAGTCCGTGCAGCCAGCCATCTCTCGTCGCTATTTTGCATCGCGATTGCCATCCGTCGAATTGTATCAAGGTCATCCAGCACATTAGCTGCTTTTCGAGGACGGCTACCTCCTCAGCCTCTCCCCCATGAATCAGCGTTGAGCACGCAGTACTTAATGCAGACTATGTAATGGACCGTGTTGCTCTATATATGCTCCCTTCCGTTTCGTTACTGTTTTTGTTTGCATACTCGCTCAATTAAGTTGATGGAAACTTGGATATGTACACTCCCGTTGAGGTTTGCTTTGGCACACAGCTTTGGATATGTACACAGTTCCTAGAAATTAAAGTTTTAGAGTAGTCGACCACAGGGAATTCAACAGTTTCAGTGTGTTTACTATTATAGCAGTTGTAGTTCATGGTTTCACTGACAGGCAAGAGAAAAGAACAGTTTCAGAGTATATATATTTTCTAAATAACAACAACTTTGATCATCAATTGTTAACACCGGCCAGAACTAGTGATGCTCAGCACATAGATAGATAGGTAGGTAGGCAGATAGACAGATAAATAGGTCGTTGCTGTTGATGGATGCTTTGTTCAAATTGTTTTTTACATTCCTTTTGATGTCGCTTGTCAATGATGTTATGAATATAGTTTCACTTATATTTGGCACTCGTTGATTTTCCACATTCATAAAAAAACAGGAAAAAGGAGTTCAAATGAGTAGTTCAAAGTTAATAATAATTGAAGTCCAGGTTCATGTAAAATCGCAAAATTGATATAAAAATGTTCTCAACATAATTAACAAAATAAAATAAAAAATGTACAGAATTGTGTGAAACTGTGTAAGGTTCAAACCGTGTAATTCCCTGTCGTTTATAAAAATAGTTGACTGAAGTTCAAATTTAATAAAAAAAAGTTTATAAAGAATTGTAAACAAAGCCTCGCCCATTAAAAAATTACTTTTAGAAGTTCAAATTCAATAAACCTGATAGTCCAAGAATAATAATAAAAGCAAAAAGGAGACACCCAGATTTTTGTATAGATTTTTCCACATTACTTCTTAGTTCATATATTACTGTGTGGAAAGGTCATGTATTAGAACTACACAATAAGTGAAATATTTGCTACTTACGTAAAAATATTTTTTAAAAAATAAACTAAGAAGTTCAAATTAAAAAAACAGCGAAGTTCGAAGTTTATGAAAAACTCAGATTTTTTCCTCGTTACTAAAGAATAAAATGAAGAAGTTCAAATAAAAAAGGTGAGAAGTTTAAATTAAAACTTAAGAGAAGTTCGAAGTTTATGAAAAACTCAGATTTTTTTTCTCGTTACTAGAATTTTTTACTCAAAAATAGAAAACGTGAAGTTCAAATTAAAATAACACATAAGTTCAAAGTGAAAACAGCCAGAAGTTCACGTGTTGCATGGTGTGTGTTTTCATATGAGAAAAAGGAATAAAAAGACAAAGTATACAAAATTTTTTGCTAGAAGTTCAGGTGCTCGACACGGGAAGGTTCAAAACTTCTTGTGAGTGTGGCTCACTATGTATTTCTCACCCATTCTTGTGAGTGAGAAAAATGAATAAGAAGGCAAGGTCCAATTTTTTTCTTGCTATAAGTTCAAGTTCTCGGTTGGAGAAAGTTAGAAAAATATTGTGACAGAGGTTTGTACAAAAAGGAATATCATTTGCGTAACACCGATGAATGGGTGAGAAATTACAAACGAAAATACGCGACAGAAGTTCAACGTGGAAACAGCAGGAAGTTCAACTATTATGCTAAATGAATTTCAGATGAAAATCTTTTAAACCGTCGCGAGTATGAAAAAATGATCAAGACGGAAAAGTTGCGTGTTTACAGCAGCTTTCCATTGGTATATCACTTGCTCAATTCCGGTGAGTAGATGAAGAGCTACGAGCAAAAAACAATACGTGAATAAACAGAGTGAAGTTCAAGTAGACATGTCGAGAAGTTCAAGTTCTTCACGCGGTGCATTTTCGAAGAATCTATTTCGTGATAAAGGCAGAACGAATGATCTCGCCGTTTTCGAAATTACTTGAAAACAGCTAGGAATCAGAGACAACCATCAACATGAAAAGGTTTCGCATTTTCCTTAGCTTTTCAATGGTATATTATTTTCCCCATTCCGATAAAGTTTGTAGAAATTACGGCGAAAATACGTTTTTAGCCATTTTCAAAATTGACTTAAAACCGTAAAGAATTTGGAGAAACAATATATACCAAAAAGTTTCGCATTTGTTCAAGCTTTCCAGCGCCGTATCATTTGTTGCAATCGGACATACGGTTAAGAAATTAAATCGAAAATACGAACTCGGTGGAACTTGTACCGTTTTCTAAATTTCTCTTAAACCGTTCAGAATTAGAAAACACTTTCAACATGAAAAAGTAGCGCATTTTCATAAGCTTTCCAACGCCATATCATTTGCCTCAATTGGATTAGCCGTTTAGAAATAGCATCGAAAATACGAACTCGGTTGTTCGGTTTGCGAAATTTTATGATTTTCCAAATTACTCTTTAACCATAGGGAATTAGAGAAAACTATCAACATGTGGAAGGAGCGGTTTTGCAGCAGCTTTCCAACGCCATATTATTTGCCTCATTTCGATAAACGGTTTAGAAATGCGATCGAAAATACGATTCACGTTTTTTGTGTGAAGAAAAAACGGTTTTCAAAACTGCTATTAAACCGCTTACATTTTGCCAAAAAGTTAAGTTGGGTCATGATACTCGTGTCCATAGCTTTCCAACGGTATATCGCAAGCCCCATTTGGGCAATGTTTGCGGAAGTTCAACCTAGCACTGGGGGAAGTTCAGGTCGAACAACTCAGGCAGTAAAATTGCAACAGATGCATGTTCATCACGACCCGAGAGCAAAATCCGCCAATGAGCAAGATTCCTATTTAAAACGGGCTTTTAGTTGCTAAAACCGTTTGCAGATTACACTTACATCACATAGAACACGACTGACCAGAATAATTCGCGCGGGGAGAAACGGTTGTGAAGATAGCCCGAAAGTCGGGTTCGTACAGGGAGAAATTCAGGTTGTGTAACTCAGGAAGTTCAGGTTGTGATCAGAATAATATTCTGATCCCGTGAACATAATAGTGTTTATATATATATATATATATATATATATATATATATATATATATATATATATATATATATATATGGTCGTACGAGAAATTATATTATATATCATCAACGTGTGTATATCATCAACGTGTGTATAGTATGTAGTAGCGTAAAATATGTTTGAAATGAAAAAATAATTGAATGAAAAACACAAAATGAAAAGGAAAAATAAACCATAAACCCTAAAACCCTAAACCCCTCTAAAAAACACAAAATCTTTAGTCCCGGATTGTGTCACCAACCGGGACTAAAGGTCCTCCAGCCCCCACCGCACACTCGAGGCCAAGTGGAGGGACTTTAGTCCCGGATTGTGGCCAGCCGGGACTAAAGGGTGGGAACCTTTAGTCTCCACTCTTTAGTCCCGGTTGGTGACCCGAGACTAAAGGCCTTTGCCAATCGGGACTAAATGCCTGTTCTCCACTAGTGCCTAGGTCACATAGCACATACTTAGCCGCCAACCCGTGCATCCGCACGGGCTAGCACAACCCGTGCACGGGCTAGTCGTTTTTTTTTGTGTTCGGGCGGTTGGAAAAACTAGTCGCCAACCCGTGCATTCGTACGGGCTACCACATTAAAAATTGCTAACTTTGCACAAAACTAAACAAACAATATAATTTTATGCACATGAGCAAAAAATTTAGAGTTGTTTGCACAAAAAACTAGTATATTTTACATGTCATTTGATGACGATAAGGTGCGACATGGTATTTTTCGTACCCATTTATGTTGGTATACGTATTAGTAGATTGAGAGCCATTCTTACATTATACAGGCCAATTTGTAGAATTGGTGTCTTAATTATCAGGAAAAAGGCATAAAACAGTTAGCTTTAGTGTATAATTTCAAATATGGCTGAATTCTAGGATATGGAGAATCCTAACTTTGTGCATGTGGAAAATAGTAATCTTTTTATCATGGGAATATTACTTTCTATCTTTTTGAAGGGTAAAGCTCAGCGTCACATTCCTTACTGAGTTTTCCCTTTATATCCGATTGGTGTACTCATCCGTCTCGGTACTCTTCTCGTTAGCTTGACACTGGCCAATTGTAAAATTCTTATGACGGATGTGCTAATGGTTTCAAAATCTCGCTCGTCTCTAAATGAACATAAAATCGAATAGGCTAGCACTATCTTCAATATCCCCCATTGCCCTTTCATTTATGAGGTGTCTCTACACCGGAACAAAACCCCATTGCCCATGTCAGTGGTGGTGGCTTTTCCTCTTGGTCGTGTGGACGGCAGGACGTATAGCGGTGGTGACTCGGGAACGTGTTTGTCTTTGGTAGTGGCGTTACCCCGATGCAGACATGGGGATTGGATTTCGTCACCCTCCTCCTGAATACCTCATGCTATCGCGGAGGAGCTACTGAGCAAAAACTCTGTGCTTTGTCGTCGACGACAGTGACACTCACTGGTGCTTCTTTCTTCTTTAAGATGTCGTCGTGGTGCTCCTCTCTGTACCAAGGTTCCTGGTGAAGACCCTTCTGCCCTTTGAACTCGGTATCAGCGACGCTCTGGATTGTTTTCCCTCTTGGGGGCGTTGCCATGGCGCTTAGGTGTCTAGGGTGGAGTGTGGCACTGTAGTTTGCTCTTCCTATTTCGTCTTTCTGTAGTATAGTCAATTGCGTTATGTGTGATCTCGTTATCTTGGGATCACCTTTCTATGGGGGTTAACTCACCATCTTGTATCATTCGGCCGCGTACTTCGTTTGGTTGTTGACTTATATATAAAGCGGGAGAAAGTTTGCTTTAAGAAAGAGAAGCACATATAGTTTATTTCTCGTTCATCCTCACACCATGAAGTTGGTACCTCCAGTTATGCTTATCAAAAAGATGCAAATTAATACGGCCACCAATGCGAGTGAGTACAAGGCTACATGATCCATACCGACCATCACATGTACTCGCCCCCTTCTGGTTCAAAGGGCTCACCTCAAAAATTTCAGATTTCCATTATATTAGGCTCACTTTGAGTCCAGTCAAGGTAAAGTGCTTTGAGTCTCACGCCACATTTAGTTCACAGAGATAAAAGAAAGAAAATTAATGGTCATGCATATATCTTTTTCTACATGCACCATGGAAGTTCAATTTCAGAGTTGAGCCCTATAAACTAGAAGAGAGGGAGTATACTGATAAATATATGTGTTTGCCACATAATCATGTTTTTTTCAACGGCCTTCATTGAACGAACATGTAGGAGGTATGCACGGCAACTCACATTAGTTTGGAGGCCGGTTTAATCATGTCCTGTTATAGAGTGTGTCTCTAGTAGTATCTTTTTCCATTTTAATTACAACCTCTTTTGGTGTTTGTAAGGGGTATGGCTTATTAGGTTGTCAATTTTACTAGTCAAACTTGTTTTATATCCCACTAAAAGTATATAACTCTATCACTGTCGAATGAAGTTTTCAGACATTTACTTTATGGTATATCACACACCTTTCGTTAGTTAAACTGAAAACCACAAAAATCATGCCTACCTAATAGACCTTGATTTTTGGGTGGGGGAGTACTATGAATATTTTCATTGCCGCCGGTAGTATTTGGTTTTTGACATACTAGCAGCTTCTATGTTAATTAGTAGGAAAGGTCTAGATTAAAATGGCAATTGCAATAATGGCATGTTTCAGTATAGGCCGTATGAACCGTCCTTGCCAACACAATCGCACACGGTCTACGAACACAATTTCTTTTTTTTGAAAATAGTCGGAAACGTAGCACCCTATCACACGGTTATCTGTAGCATGCGCGATGCATCCCCTTTTACTATCACTCAACATCGCAAGGCGAAGGTTCCCCGTGCGCATGTGGTAGGGTGTTTTAACCATGTGCGATGACCTTAACTACACTAGTGAGACAGAAAAACAATAATCATCATGGGTATGGTTTCTTTAACAAGTCGGAGTACATGGCTCCATGTATCTATGTCTTATGCATGTGCAAATTGCCTCGTCTCTCAATATCAGGCTACTATACGTCCTACTGGGATGCAAAAAAAGGATATACGTATTACTAGAAATAATGCAAGATTCATCAATAGATATGGGAATAGGCAGTACAAAAAACACTAGAAGTGATAAAAAATACAATCTGGTCCGTAAAACACAGTTGTCAACTACAAGCACTGGAGTAAGCCGGGGACACGCCCCGTCATTATTTCCTCCATACCGAAGTCGTGCAAACCTTGTTGTAATAGGTAGTCGAGAAGTTATCGTGCTAAGGACCCACGGGAACAGTGCACTAGAACTACAACCGTCGTTAATGAAGAAAAAAATAAATCAAAAGTATCCAACCTTTAGACACACGAGCACAGGCGAACAAAGACTAGATCCAAGTAGATCCACCAAAGCCATACTTCCACACGTCGTTCAACGACGGTAGACGCATCATCGGTACATAGGCTAGGCGGGGCGAGACTTATTCCATCCTCCGATAGCCATGACCGCCTCACCTTCGTGAATAGAACACAAACCCTAAATGGACACAAAAGGAAGCAGCGTCCCTCTCCCTGGTAAGGGCCATGGTCCAGCATGGTCCCATGACCTAAGACCACAGGATACGAGACAAACCTACGGCGGCTGCTGGTACGATGGCGAGGAATTTATAATCACCTAAGACGTGAGAGGCACATGTAGTGGGGCATGTATTACCACTTAACAACGTACATGTGAATACATGAAGTACAAGTGATGATAAGAGGGAAAACATAGCCACCACAGGTACCTACCCCTCTGTCCTCCTCCCTTGCCGCCGCCAGACGGTGCTACCGGGCAAAGCCAGACCGGCGTCGGCGATGACAGGAATCCATCGTCGTCTCACGTGGTGGACATGGTGCGGGCTAGGGCTGCTGGCCCGGAGTGCGGCGTAACCGGTGCGCGCCAGAGAAAGGCAGCAACGATGGCATGGAGCGTGCGCATGGGGCGACATGTGGTGGAGCATGCTCAGGGAACAATGACGGTGGCTATGTGGCGGACAGATCTGACCCGTGACTGGCACGGGCTGCGTTCGGCTGGTTACATCATGGTTGTGGAGGCTGCTCCTCGCAATGGCGGCGGCATGTCTCCCCGCCCCGGCATGGCCTTATGATGATGCGTCGGTGGATGTCGAGGCGGCGGCCTTGAGCGGCGGAGCTGGTGCTGGCCTTCTCGTCTTATTGGGAGGTCAAGCGGGGATGACCATCGGGTAGCGCATGAGGGATTCGGGACCTAGTGCTTATATCTGACGGCCGTGATGGCGTTTGTCGTTGTATGTGTCACGACAACTGTAGGCGCGGCGGTCGGTGCTTCTGGTAGCACTCAAAAGCAGGGCGTCGACCACCTCTTCTTCGACGGCGTCTAGATCTCGAGGTGTTGATGGTCTTCTAAGGCCGGTGGCGGTATGGAATGTCCCCTCTATAAACAAATCAGGTTGGATGCAGCTCGGCTGGTGACATATGCGTCTCTTTTGGAGTCATCGGGCAGTGCATGTCGCCAACAGGTGAATCCTCCGGTGGATGCGCCACTGACGGATGCTACACACTTCAAGTCTTACCTGCTATCGACACGTGTTGCAAGGTGGCTCTGGCGGAGGTCTCATGTCTAGCCTGTTGCTACTAGATCAAAGGTGGTGCGATAGTGGCGGGAGGTACGCGATATGGGATATTTGTCTTCTAGTGTTTTGTTCTGATGTATTCGATTATCGAGGTGTCGGTACCCGGATAAGGGATGGTGGTACATACGGCTTGAACAACGACTTTATACACCCTGTTGGAAACACAAGATCTATGATCAAGCTATGTCGACGCCCGCCTGCGTTTTGCCCTTGTTGAACGTGGTGGACTGAAGCTTGTATTTGGGGATGAGAATCCGGAGTTCAACCTTGTGTTGGGTTCTCCATCATCGATGCACGTCTTCTTGAAGGCGTAGCTTAGGAGTTGTGTATTTTTTGTTTTGCGGTCGTCTTGTAACATAGGGTTATTAGTGGTTATCTGGTATAGCTATTGTCGCGAGGCATGCGGCTTTGAGTTTTATTTTCGCTTTATTTTCGGGTTGATGTTGTTTGGCTGCTGGATTTTGCATTCTTAGTAGTATAAATGGTTGTATGCATCGTCCTGATGCAGAGGCCAAGGTTATCCCCCTTTTCGGAAAAAAAGTGATGATAAGGCTTGTTCCACTCTCTTGGTATCAGGCTGACAATTACATGATTAAGAAGGTTACATGATTAAGAAGGTTACAATAGTGTGGTTCTTCTATATCCAGGCACATTAGATTATGATGAAAATTATAAATTCCTAACAAAATTAGAAATTTCTGAAACTTTGCAACTTAGATTATGACGAAATGTTGCAGGTGCTGGCAAAAATTTGGTGATCAAATTTCAACAGAGGATCTTAATACAGAAAATGATGAAATTGATGCTCAAACTTTTGTGCACTGTTGAGCAGAATTTCTGTTTTATTATCGTGACCAGAACACTAGCTAGAAACTTCATGCGGCCGGGCACATGTATCTTGATGGGTTATTCATATACTATCTCTAGTCATGTTTTGTAACCACGACCTTCAATGAGCAGGTAGCTAGCAAATAAAGGTTACGGTCAAAGCATAATTCCCCTAAAAAAAGATCAGAGCATAATTGGAATATGTGCTACCAATGAAATAAACACATTGTTACTTAGGAACAAGTACGTCGATATTCCTGCAGGTTCCAGTGTCTCCGAGTAAGATCAGATGCAAACTAGCTTTTTCCCACTCTTTAATACGCAGGCAGGTGGCAGGTAAGGGTCAGATTAAGGGCATAATTGACGATGTTAACTCGATCTATTGAAAGTAGCTATTACTAGCTACCTCCCTGTGTAGCAATCATGTTTCGTTTTAGCCGCCGCTCTCTGACTGGGGTCAACACTGGCTGCAAATAGTCAGAGTTGGTAATTGGCACTCGCAGTCTGTTTCAGTACTAAATGACCCACTGTGTCCGCCCATTTATGCAACTTTGGCATGCGAGGAATTTTCTCCGTAGTATCTGGCTTGACGTGTATGAACACATGATGCCTGCCGTGTCACCGTCCTTACATTTTGGAATGCAGGGAGTATGTAAACTGATGATGTGTTGCGACTCTACCGTATATCTCTCTCAACAATGGGTATACAAAGTCAGCGAGGATGAATTTCATTTGACTTTGGAGATGAAAAACATCAGCAAGTAAATATCAGTCGAGGACCAGGAGTAATAGAATATTCTCTTTTTTAGGAACAACTAATAGCATTTTTTTTTTGCGGGTGAGAACAACTAAGAGCATGGTCAAAAGTATAGCCAACTGCTGGTTATATGGTGTTGCCATGTCATATATAGTCATCACTTGTAATCACTCATGCAATAAGTTTAGCTATAAGGTTAGATATAAGAGTACTATTTTTTCTCATCTTCTCTCTATCTCTTTCTTCATATTTATTGTATTGGTCTAGGAATCCGCATATAGCTAGCTAGGCTCTTGCAGAGAGCCCACTCCACTTAGTTTTTCATGTCTCTCTTCTTTACATAGGAAAAATTGCCATGTAGCGGACTATAAATCTGCTATTGTACTTGCTCTAAGTACTATCATTCCCTTTCTTGATCGTCGATGGAAATCGGCCAGTTGCTCATATGGCGAATGATTGCTCAGATGGCCTAGGACATTTTCTTTGAATCAATGCAATAGCCCGAAAGTGTCATTCTTAGCTCAAGCTCATATGAGCTTTGTATGAACAGTAAAATTATAGAAAAGATCTATTTTTTTGGTGCAAACACTGACATATGTTTTTAATGGTTGTAAAATTTATAACGAAATGACATTCCTGAAAGTCGTGGCAAAAAACAAAAGTAGAACTCCAAAATGCTTTTGAAAATCAACAATTTGGTTCATCTTTCTTTTTGCCACGTCTTCCAAGAGAGTCATCCTATGATGGAACTTTGCAAGCAATGAAAACATTTATAAATTTGCTACAAAAAGAGTTTAGACTTTTTCTTTTTGTTTTATTGGAATTTTACTGTTCATTCAGATAATCCACACGATAGCCATCGTACATTTAAGAAATGCAGTGTCGTTAAGCGTTCGGAGTCAGCTAGTCAGCTCGTCCGCTTCATTGCCTTGTCATGCATTCCCCTTGGCCACATGGGCGTTACGCCTGCAGCATTATTGTCAGAGAAAATTTGAATTGACACCAAGGACGAACATGTGACCGGGTCCACCTTGTATGATAATCATATAAGAGCATTGTTAATAGTATAGCCAAGTGGTTGTCAGTCATGTAATACATAGTCATCACTTGTAGTCACTTGTACAACAAGGTTAGCTATAAGGTTGTCTATAAAAATAGTACTTCCTCTGTCTCAGTTTAGAGGGCATGCTCGTAATTCTAGGTTAACAATTAACTAGTTAAATATGTATCATATGTCATGAAAAATTATATGTTTAGAAACTACATCCGCTTAAGAATCTAATGATATCCTTTTTCTGACATATAACACATATTTAGTTAGTCAAACCAATGGACTAGAACTACGCGCATGCTTTGTAAAGTGAGACGGAGGGAGTACTTTTTTTTTACCTTCTCTTTGCCTCTTTCTTCACATTTATTGTATTTGCCTAGGAGGACGCATATAG
Source organism: Elymus sibiricus (assembly GCA_039707655.1). Taxonomy (NCBI): domain Eukaryota; kingdom Viridiplantae; phylum Streptophyta; class Magnoliopsida; order Poales; family Poaceae; genus Elymus; species Elymus sibiricus. The sequence goes on along the minus strand of CM077669.1, from coordinate 34,620,199 downwards.
CTAGGCTTTTGCATGAGGCTACTCATACTCCCTCCTTTCCGGTTTATAGGGCTCACCTCAAAAATTTCATATTTCCATTATACTCCCTCCGTTTTGCTATGAAAGTTAATATCATGAAAGTTAATATCATGATGCATCTAGTAATATTGATTTCATATTATGAATGTTGATATTTTATTTTATAAAGTTAGTCAAAGTTTACGAAGTTTGACTTTAACCAAATCTTATATGCAGACTAAAACAAAACGGAGGGAGTATTAGGCTCATTTTTAGTCTAATTGAGTTAAAGTGCTTTGAGTTCCACACCATATTTAAAGGTCCGTAAAGCATGTATATCTAGCAATCTTTTCTCTCCTACTTCTTTAAGATCAAAATTGATATTTTTTTATTACCCAATAAGCTTTATGCTCTAAATTCAAGGGTAAATGACATGCCTTACCATAAACCATCTTGTATGGTGACATACCCATGGGGTTCTTGTAAGTCGTGCGGTAGGCCCATAATGTTTCGTTTGGCTTTCCTGCCCAGTTTTTTCTGGACTTTTGCACCGTCACTTGTAATATTGTCTTTATTTCTCTATTCGAAAGTTTCACTTGACCACTGGTTTGAGGATGATACAGTGAAGCTATTCGATGTGTTACACCGTACTTACGAAGTACTCTCCCAAAAATTCCCTGTATGAAATGAGATCACACTGAAAGTAATAATGACTTTAGGGACTCCGAACTTAGGTAGGATGTTGTCCTTTACCATCTTCAGCGAGGTAGCCGCGTCTGCATGATGAGTAGGGATGGCTTCAACCCTCTGGGTAACATAATTTAAAGCCACAAGAATGTGAGTATGCCCATCTGAACAGGGAAAGTACCAAATAGTCCAATCCCCAAACATTAAAATGTTCACAAGCTAGACTATAATTCACAGGAATTTCTTGTCTCCTCCCTATATTACCTGTGCGTTGACAAGTATCTTAATTTTTAACAAACCTATGTGCATCTCTAAAGAGTGTAGGCAAGTAAAATCCCGACTGAAGCACCTTGGCAGCGGTTCGGTCGCCTGCGTAATGTCCTGCATAAGGACTGCTATGACACCTATCAAATACAACATTCATTTCATGCTTAGTGGCATAATTTGGCAAAAATAAGATTTGTCGGTCTACTGCGATATATGCAGAGTTCAAAACTTGACAATCATACGATTTTCCAGTCTACTGACATATTTTGCCGAGTACGAAACACGGCCAAAGGCAAACATTCACCGAGTTTACGTCAGTAGATAACTTTGCAAACATGTGGACCATGGATATAGTCAGAAGTTTGGCCAGTTTCATTCGTCATAAACTCGGTGAAATGTGGCACTGGGCAATAATACAGCGCCACGCGTCAAGTTGTTACTGAATGGGACACTGCCGAGTTCCAAACTCGGCAAACAATTTGCCCAGTTCTTCCCATGAAGGAACTCAGTAGATATTTTGTACTCGATAATAAATGCTGGCACATAACTTATTCCTATTCGTCGAACTATGCCGAGTTTAGTACATCAGAACTCGAGAAAGAATCGTGACACGTGGTATTTCCATTAACAGCTAGTCCCGTCTGACGTGTAAATTGAAGAGTTATCTGAAAGGTGAAAACCGGTAAATATTTAAATATTCACCGAGTTCTCAACAAAATGAAGTCAACAGTATTAGTGATTGTCGGGCCACATCCAACCGAGCGTTGTACACCGAGTTCGGCACTCAGTGGAGATTCCATCGCCGTGTTCGGCACTCACCAGCAAACTGGGAGATTCTGGTAGTGATGGCCAGTGAATAAACAGTGGAGGAAGAGATGAACTTACCCCAACTATGAGCTTTCCATGATTAGTTTAATCCATAGTACTATACCTCTAAATTTGATCAGTGCCAAGATAAACACTAAGAATGTCCTGCTACGAGTGCACATGGGCCAATAATTTTTTGATACTGACGTATGAAAAAATTAACAGCGTACATGATGCATATTTAATGGGAACCAAAATTCTGTCTGGCAACGTTTCGCGCTCTCACGTATCTAGGGTCACCCTGGGACCATACTCCAATCACTGTTGACTAATTTCTATTGATACTCTATTCCGTCAACATAATAAAAATAATAGGAAGATTGTCTACAAAAGAGAAATTTCTTTAACCCGAAGCATATCTGTCCATTATATTCGCCATAGTAGTTAACTATATACCATGAAAAAAATTATGTACATTTGTATGTATCAAATCTAGTAGCACAAGTGCGCGGGTCTCATCGTTGGTCTGTTTAAAATTTAAAACCCAATACATAGGACTGATTGCAGCCTCGGAAAGAGCCTAGAACGATCAGATGAATTGATGGCTTAGTCGTCTATTTCTTCATTGCTACCCTTTAATAGGCAGTTAGCACGTAATTGTCAGTTCAAAGCATAAACCGGTGGTGCTTTCAAAATATCGCGGCAATGTTTGCTGCTGAGTGTAATTGATTGGTGCAGGCAAAAGCGGCACTGTGATATATATTTCTAGAAATAGCTATTTATTACATGAGATACTGGCAGCAACTAATCTTTAATAAGAAGGTAGGTAGTAGCAGATAATGGTTAGGTCAAAGCATAATTGACGATGCTAACTATTAAAGATCCCATCCAGAGCCAGGTAGCTACCTCCATATGTGCATACAGTATATAGCAATAATGGTGTCATTAAGTCACCGGTCACCTCATCGTCTGTGGAGTTCACTTCACACTAAGGTACTAAATGACAACGGCAGCCCCTTTCAACTAAATTGGCCAAATGTTCATGTGAGAAATTTTCTGCAGATATAGCTTCTCATCTGACCTACATGAAGTATGAACAGATCCTACCTATGAAAATATCGTTACCAACGTAATTTCGAAATATGGCTATGTGTTGTTCAAGCACAAATATGAACCACACATGATCATGAGACCACTTCCCCTCCCCAACCATCGTGATCGCCCTAGTTTCGTCTTTATCTTCCGACTAGGTTGATTAACATGTTCAACATACCTCGCCCTCGCGTCATCCCCTATGGGCAGCACGGGCGGATAACACATCCCACCGCCGTCAACGTCTCCCCTCCCTACTCCAACACCTCGCCGTCACGGTCGTCCCCATGGCCCGCAGGAGTGTTGTTGTAGAGCCCGTCAAGCCTAGATCTGGGGCTGGTGGGGCTAGTCGGATTGGTTGGTGGCTATAGCATGCAGCGCTGGGGTTGCCACCATCCTCTTGAAATGGTCACGGCTGGGGTGCAAGTAGCAATCGTCCCCGACATCAGGCCTGGGGCTTGCTACCCGTTTTGGCCGCTTCCTTCATAGATCTGGGTATGGGTGGGATTCGTGGAGCCTTAAGGGATGCCTTTCCAGGTGGTGGTGGTTGCCGTCTTGTACCTGTTGGGATGGTGCTCCCGTCGTCGGATGGCGTCCTATGCCTGTTCTTGCTGGCGACTCGTTGGGATGCCGGTGAGTGCCTTATTGGGTCTTCTCCAATGGTGTTACCAATGTTGAACAACGTGAGTGATGGGGTTGGGGGTCTCTTTGACACCGGGTCGGCGGCCCCGGGTGGTGGACCGTCATTTTGGCTTCAGCAGGCATCTTGGCGACAGTGCTGGATTCATTTTTGTCTGTATGGGCAGCAAAGGATGTAGATTTGGTGGATCCTGGTATTGCTGGTGCCTCAACATTAGCGTCTCACAGATCATAATCTGGACGTCTGGTTTTCTGGCAGCATGTCCTCCCTCCTGGTGGGCAGGTGCTCCATATTCGTCAGTGTGGCACAGTTTGGTGGTTCCGAGCAAAACCTTAATGAAATATTTTTACTAGACTAAGATTTGGCCAGACCTAGTCCACCTCCTATATATATTGGAGTAAAATTCAAATTTACTTAAAAGTTCAACCTACTTACAATTTAAAGAACCAAATTGGCCATATTGTCCTAGGAACCGAAATTTAAACATAAACCTGAACTTAAACTTAAAACTAATCTAAACTAAACTAAACTTCTCATCATCATCACCCTTGGCAAGGTCGAGCCAATCATGACTTTTTATTCCACCGTCCATGGGGAAGATGCGTCACCTCTCTTCAACGTCGAACTCCTCCTCATCCTTGCCGCCATCATCGCCGCCTTGCTCCTCTTCGTCGAAGATGACGATGACCTTCCCGTTGACCTTGCATTACGCGAAGATTGCCCGCTCTGCCTCCACAAGCTACTGGTGACGGAGGTCCGCCATGTAGTTATCGGCGGCGGCCTCCGTCTCGAGGGGCTCCCTTACCTCCCAGTCCTCCTGAGCCAAGGCCACATTCACTACTTTGGGCTTCGGCGGAACGAGGTGGACGAGCGCCGTTCCCCACGGGAAGTTTAGGCGCATCGTCGCACCGTAGAACCGGACTTGCCACTTGTCGTATTGGACCGCGCGGAGCTCCACCATGTGCAAGAACATGAGCCACTTTTTGGTGTGGGAATCACGGTCCGTTATCTTCGCCACCCAAGTCACCCACGCTCACTGGCAGACGCGGAGGTACTTCCTATATGGCTGCCACTGCGGAGGCAGGTCGGGGGAGTCGTAGATGCAGCGGGTGGGGTTTATTCGGTGGAGCAGCGGGGGTCGAGGACGCCCAGGTTGAAGAGGCATGGCGGGCGTGGTGGCACCGATCTGCGCGACGGATCTGCGGAGCGGTGCACCGGCCATTGGGAGGCTGGGGGTGTCGAGAAATTCTTGGGAGGGGGGCCTGGATCGTCGACGTTGGGGATGGGAACGAGAAGAGGCAGAGGAGACGGAAAGAGGGGGGAGGCGGAGTGGAGATTTTTATTCTCGATCACTGGACGGTGGTTCTGTCCCGGTTATTGGGAACGAGAAGAGGCAGCTGAGGATAATTTATCCTTCTCTAACCGCTATTGGGGATCGGTTCTGTCCCGGTTAGAGGAGTAAAACTAGATTTTTAATCCTCTAGCCAGTTATAAGGGATCAGTTAGAGTTGCCCTTATTCACTTTCTCATACAAGCCTTTAGAGGTTTCAGAAATTGTTATATAGTCCTATAGTCCATACTAACGTCAGAATGTCGACCCATACGCTGAAGCACATATCGGAGCATATGTGGCAGAGCTAGCAAGATATTACATTGTCTATTACTTGTCACATACCTGCAAAGAAATTAAGGATTTATTGTCAAGGCCAATAAGCGCACCTGCACATACTTGATTGCTTCACACATCCATACACAATGTCCTGTCATCACATAGGAAAATTATCGCACCTTTAATGTACATCCATCCATATAGGCAAAAATAATTTGCTCCGTTTAATTCTCGTTGGCCGGATTATAACGGTTGTGGTTTAAAGAATAGGAATGTACAATTTGGCCGCCCCCGAGGTAATCGGCTAGCACAACATGTTGTATATGGGTGCAACTTCCATATGCTGTTATCTGGAAAAAAAAGACCTCCATATGCTATCACGCAAACAAATCAATCGTGAAAAAGCCATAGTTCATATAATCTAACGTGCAATGACATCATTGTTGATCTCAGCAGGCCAAATGATCAAATCTAGCATGCATTTAGTATCCCAGCATCACTTTAGAACCCACTAATGCATATGTTCGGATGTATATTCCTTCAAACTGTGAAAACAGCTATTCTTTTTAATTTTAAAGAGGTATTACCAAGTGCACTTTTTTTTCATAAATCACCTTTACTTGACTAATTAGCTATCATGATGCATCATAAGAATGTCGACAGTGAAAGATGCACACTCACATCCAAAATTGTCTACCATTATTTATCAACATCCATACGAATAAAAAATAGTTTGATCAAGTAGAAGTAGCAACATTTACATGTCACGTGACTTTCGCATAGCACTATAATTATATTTTGGTGGAAGAATATTCATATGAAAAATAATAAAATTGAACTTGTGTACTCAGGATCATTTTGAAATCTTCTAGAAATTACAAGTCACAGTTTATATGTGAAATTAATACTGGAACTGGAAGCAAAATAAAGGTAAAATAAATTTAGCATCTTTCATTCCATTAGTATACTATGATTGGAACGTATCAACATGCATCTTTTTGGAATTATATGAAAAGGACTTAAAATAATATAGGGTTAACGGACATAAGCATAATATACTAATGGAATGAAAATAGCGGTTCCCGCGTGCATTTTTTTAAAGTGAAATAGTGCATTTTGTTGGTGATGGGTGTTTCATTTTTAATAGCTCCACTTATTGTGGCTAGAGATGCTAGGTTTCAAATAAAAAAAAGTACATGCCAATAGGTACAAAATCTAGCAGCGCGATTGCGCGGGTCAACCCACTAGTTACAATTCAAAGGGAATAGATACTTCCGCAAAATATCAGGGCCCGGCCAGGTAGGGTCAAGACTGTACCAACATGGCCTATAGGAGGTGTAATTGTTCCAATGGAGCTGACCTATGCGGATGATTTAAATCCAGACAACAAGGACTATGAGGCAAAACATAGCTAAGTATGGTTAAGTGGCAGCTCCACCAGTGAAAAGATCCATGGAAATGGACGAGGGCACCAATTTCACAAGGCAGTGTAATAATTCACCCAATACAATATAATCACTGCATATTTTGTGCCCAAGAATTATTTTACATAACTTAACTAATTCCCCCCCCCCCCCC